>CM068370.1:158503201-159795076 GCA_034769895.1 Magicicada septendecula | reverse complement strand
CCTATGAAAGCTTGGAGGTTCGTAAAAAATGAGTTACATCGGATTCCATATAGTACTTTTTATTGCAAACCTTTATATTTAGTCAAATAAAAGTCAACAGTAAAAGTTAGCACATGCAGTATAAGCAGGATTGATAATTCTTTCCGTACCGAAGGACAGGTACACAGCTAGTTAAGTTATAAAACAAATAACAAATTTTGTGAAATATGAATAACCATTTTATATATCATTTTCATATGTTTTAAATTTGTCATAATCTTAGAATTTTGTGACACATATAATCGGATAGAAAAGCATTTCTCGGGTTTCGTGGTTCGTTGATAGGCCTACTTGTCCAGCGGTTCCGAAGTTTAAAGGTTTCTTAATAAACCTGTAGTCTACTAGACGATTTAGGTTAGCAGATATTTTTGTTTAACACTTACTAAAGTTAGCGTCGTCTCTATGGCTGATCCGCAAGCCATCATCTGACTTTATTTCATTCCATTTTATCTGGATATTCAGTTTTAACACCGATAATAAGTTAACATAAGACACGACTTTCATCAGCTACGACAGTTTAAATTCGTTGTTTTACCTGTGCTCTGCTACCATTCTACATTGTTCGTTGAAATATTCAGTTTATGATTTATTTTGAATGTAATTAGAACCCCTCATGCTCCCATCGAACCTGTGAATTGTCGTCTTTACTCTTTTCACGTGATCCCAAATATTAAATTTAATTTCGTCCACTTTTCTTACCAGACCAAAGCTTTTCGTAAATCGAAAAGCCTCATATTTACTGCCTCACACTTTTAATAGACACTTTTAAGGAAAAATCAGCTGTTCATATACGCTAGTGAATGTGTCCTACTAGCAACTCCAAGAATGCTAGTAGTAATTACTCCAAGATTCTTGAAGTAAATTCTTTCTTCCGTTAATTTACCGTATAACTTACATTTATGACATTTCTTCAGCCAAAGCCGAATTTTTCGTTTCCCTTCTTGCATGATGCCCGGTCACTCAAATTATTTTTACGGTGTTTAGACCTAACTTTTGACGGTACATTAACGTTATCAGAAGGGTTAGCTAGAACTATAACATTGTTAAAATTTACCACACAACGTTTCGTCCAGAAAATTATCTGTTGTCGTCTTCAGGTGTAAGTTGAACTAATACATTAAATACAAATTTAAGCCTACGCGAGAGTCATTCACATTCACTAACAAGCGTGAACCGTCAAAAGACTAAACCACCACCACCTATACAGCTAAACACGACTATAGGAAAATTATATTAAACTCCTAGTTACTCTGTACGACTGCTGGACAGAACCGGGTAGCACACCACACTGTCGCCAGTTCACCCCACGAACAACGTCAGAGACCAACAATGCCCTGTTTAAATTCACAACTAAACACTCAGGGTCCACCCACAGCTAACGCTGCCTACCTCGACATACATACTCTTTCGAATTCCTGATCCAGATCCTAGATACGTTTTTACTAGGCTGAGTGATATAAGGCTGTACATCCCAGGGTGATACAGGTTAAGGTGCCTATATCAGTCGTTCGGCATATAAATAATTCAGTGTGGCCACCACTACGATTCAACCGCCCGTTATTATCCATGTACGCATTTCTGTAGGCTGAATCAGAGTAGCAGGCAAAAAGACGTACCTTGACTTTATGATAAAAAAAAAACGAGTTCAGCTATGAAATACACTGTGTCAGAATACTACTTGTTATTAAGTTAAAACAAGACGGAATTATATTGTCAGTAGTTGTCAGTTAGTTAGGCCAGGATCTGGCGGGTCTGTCAGCGGACTGGCTCTCATCAAACGCGGCCTTTGGTGAAATTCTACATCACCATGGAAACACTGACGCCATCTAACTGCTAGACAACACATGTGAATACTTATAGGAAGTCAACAAGTCACCTGTTAAAGCACAGCAGTGCCATGCAGTGAACAAGACAAATATTGGTCAATTGTCGGGACAGCAGCTGGTCGGGATGGTCACAGTGTCCGGGCAAACCCGATGACTGCTTGATACAACAGTTAACGTGAGTAGCCATTGAAACGTTGCGGTGCACATGTGTATTACATGACATGTTTAATATGTATATGACATATAAAATAATCAATCAAATATTAATAGTAAATATAACAATATATAATAATTTAAAGTATTGAAATGTACGTAGATGTAAGTAAAATATAAATGAAAAGTTGAATCTAAAGAGGCTCGGCTATGCGACAGTCCGGCGCCGACAAAATATGTTACAATAGACCTAAAACACCCTTACATGTCATAAAAGCATAAAATGTTTTGTAGTGTAAAACTAGCAAAAAACGCCCATATACCATTAGGTTAACGGTACTGTGTCCTTCAACAGACAATAGATGCCACGCCAATAAATATGACGATTTTAGAAAGTCGCGTCACTTTTTAGGGAGTATAACGAACACCCGCGTAAGTTTATCGCCCGCTCTCTGGCGATCAATCACAGATAGCGTCGGTAGTGAGCGCGAAAAAGATACAACACCGGACTGGGTACATTCAAATATACTGGCAAATATTTCAAAATCAAGCCAATGGGAGTATGATCAACTGAAGCTGTAGTGAGGGTAGGACTCGAAGAACTATAAAAATAACACGTGAAGCAAACAACAGGGGAGTCTAAGTCTAAATTTCACGCAAAACACGGGAAACCTGTGTCACTCGATGTGAGCAATTTTAATAATACTACTCGAAGATCAAATCAATATTATCTCGGTTCAATAGTGTCAGTCATCAAGAAGTTTTATTTATATTATAGTAAAACAAGTATAGGGTGTTGTAATTGTAAAAGTGTTGTATTTTGTGTCGGGCGTTACCTCCGCGCACTTTTGTTACTTACTCTGTTGACTGGATACTCTGCAGTGATGTAGTCCTGTAACACAACTTAATACTATGCTTTTTGTGGGCGCCACTTGGAAACGTTTGTTCCAAGAAAAAATTAAATGTGATTGATAAAATTTTGAAATCTACGAAAAAATTTAAACAAGTCAGTTTAGCTTTGAAAAATCAGTTAAGTTTAATGGTTCTTTAAAAACAAACAAATCGTCTGAAGGACTATCATTCATAAAAAATTATAAAATTGCAGAGAAAAAATTTTACAAGTTATTATTATTGACAATTTTTTATATATCCAATCAAGTATCGGCTAGTATAATTCAGATTTTGACTCAGTTGAAAAGCATGAGTTTAATATGTGAAAAAACTTTACTCTCAGGACGTGACTCCTTTGAACTACCAAGACATATCAATTAGATGCCTTACAAGAAAAAACTAAGTGATTTGAAGGTGTATGTGTGGCGTGTAAAGTACAACTGTGTGATAAATGTAACCAGGTAACAAATGACTTTAATTTTGGTAACTCACGTTCCAATGGTCGTTTATTCTCTCACTGGACACTTCCTTCGGGTAGTTTCTCAATCTCGCCTCTTCGGGTGTACACTGAATCTATTTAAAGTCAAATTTTGCGATCATTACTTTTTCCGCACTTTTTGTCAAAACGTTTGGCAGTAGAATCTCGTTCAAACGCCGCCAACACGAATCATCTGTTTAGCGTTGATTCAGAAATCTGCCACCGCAGCGCTGATTCCCATGCAGTGTAGAGGAAGGCTTAGTGTATTGTTTGTTTACGTTCGGGGGAATTATTTGTCACGTTGGTCAGTCAATGCGAACACAGCAGAATTCGTTCTCTATTTAAATGTTTGGTCCCTCCTGGGCCGTCGACGTTCTGGCTGCGTGATTTCTATTAAAATTTGCCGTATCGCTGCTCTATTTCAGCGATACTTTTTGGCGTAGACTCTCGTTGAGGTTAAGTCAGTCGGTTATGTCTATGTACGGGAAAAGCCTTCCTGCCGTGTCTTGTCGATTTCTCGCCTCTTTGGTTTCGCCTTAGCTGCGTTGATCAGTGTTGTGTGAGATGCATCAGTTCTGGAGTTCAATCTTCAAGTGTTTTTGGGTCGAATTTGGTCTCGCTTTTATACTAAATCAGGTAGACTGTTTTCATCGACTTCCGGTATATTTGTGTAAAAATTCTTTCTAGATTGTTCGAGAATAAACGAAATGGAATGTCATAGAACAATTTTCACTTCCGTAGAAGCTTTTAGAACGAATTTCTTATTCTTCATACAAAGGATATTTCAAAATTTACACTGGTATTTATCAAACAGTTTCACATTAGTACTTACAATTTGTATGCCATTAATGCATTTAGATTCCTTGTTTTTAACTGAATCTAGCGATACTAAATATGATTGGTATCTAATTAACTTAAGTCTAATAAACAATATAATATACAACCCTCACCTTGAGTTGTTGTCATTGAAAACTCAATTTTTATAACAAAAATTGTTGTGGAGTTACAAAGTTCCTTCCACAAGCTGAACATCTACTACTACTACTTTCCTACAACAAAATAAACAAATTTTAACATCAATAAAACACAAATAAATACAATTTTATATGGCCTCTGCTCATGGCCTAGATTCTTGTCAGTTTTCTAATACAATGATTAGTCTTTTTCTTTAATATATGTACTATTTCACCACTATACACACAGAGTTTATTATTTTGTCTATCTTTTGTGATACCTGGTTACTCTGTACATATATTATATTTATCACAAGATGACATAGCATCATTGATTGGTCTTGAGATGTCATTTTTTATGGTGTGACAAATCTCACTCTAATTAGTTAAATTCTTTTAGAATTGACTTTACTTTCAACTGAGTTTGGTTCTTATTAAGGTATTCTGATGTATTGTACCTTTCTATCTTATTTTTGTTAGTATTATGTAAGTATTTAGCCAGATATGATTATTTTTGTACTGGATAATTGGCTTCAGCCATACATGGTATAAGTAAATATTTTGCTGACTTGACTATTACAATGTTAAAGTTGGTCAGGTATATTAGTATAGTTGCTTTATATCATATTACAGCTTTCTAATACAGTTTGGTTGCATTTTGGCAACATTAAATTCATAAATTATACAATATTAGATGCCTATTACATGTTTTTAGTTAACACTGTTTTTGGCTATTTTGACTGCTTTTTATTCATTTGACAGCTTCCTTTATTTAAGATAAATTGTTCACTATTGTCTGCTTGACAATCGCATATAGTTTTTATTTAAATCTGATAATAATTGATTTTTTCATGAAATCTTGGTGTATGGTCTCAAATCCAACACATTAATATTTTTTTGTCATTGCAAATATACAATTTTTATTCTAACTTAAACTCTTCCTAATAATGTATTTAAGTCATTTAATACATTTATTTTATTTACATCACATAATATAATAATGGATCATGTCCATTTATTCACAAAAAATAGTTTTTAATACCCTATTCCTAGTTATAAAACTTAATAATTATTGACTTTATTCTGGTGGATTCTGACATTATTTCTCTCTCTTATAGTGTCTTATGGTTTTTTCACTCTTATTCACTTTAATAATATATATGGGGTTTTGTCTTAGTCATAGTTTGGTCGTTTTTTCAAGTTGATAGAAATAATTATTATACAAAATTACACAATTTTTGGGACTACTTGGGTTCGATACTGTTCACTTCACTTTCCTCTTATGCTAACTTACTATATAAATGATTTCTTTTATGGAACGTTCTGTGACGTTACATATGCCTCACCGTTAAAGTTGATAATTTTGGAAAAACATCTTTGGTTTTGATGAAATTATCATCTCTATAATAACCCTTTATTATTAGCTTCTTTATATTTCATTCTTTTATCTTATAATTAAATTCCTGTACTACTCCTTTAATATATTAATCCAACTCAATATTCCTAGTTCGTTCTTTGTCATATCACCTATTCCTTTCCTTTTTACCTTGATGTTTTATAATTAATCTTTGATATAATTCCCTATCAATTCCCTAACTTACATAGAGGGTTGGGAGTCAGAGTGGCTCGCTATGGCATACATTCTCTGTCCCTTCCTGTCTATAACTACTGAAATCAGAGGCAACACATCCCTGTTCAGAAAATAATAATTGCACCTTTGCAACAAATAATAATAATAATAATAAAAAAATACAATATTCAAAGATCATAGGCTCCTACACATAAATTCCCTTTCTTAAACTCTTCTGATTGATTCACAATTATATTAATATATCGTTCTCCGCAGGTTAAAATTATCGTTTAAAATCATTCAATGTCAATAGCTATATTCATATTCATCATTACCTCCTTATGTAACACACTGTTTTCCCTTTTTTTATTTTTTCATTTATCATCTCCATTTAGTATCAAATATATGACAGTATTTCTCCCTCTTTTCTCCTTTACTAAGTGTCCATCTTGTAGTATTTATTAATAATAATCTCTCTCCTTCTCTAAGTATGGGTAAGCTGGTAAATATACGTTGACTTGGCTATTGGAAATAAATCTATATTTTATATATATATCATTATGCCTTTGGTGTAAGGTGTCCTTCTCGTAATATTTATTTATAATAATCTCTCTCCTTCTCTAAGTACGGGTAAGTTGGTAAATATACGTTGACATGGCTATTGGAAATAAATCTTGCCTATGATGGAATGTGTCCATCTCGTAGTATTTATTAATAATAATCTCTCTCCTTCTCTAAGTACGGGTAAGTTGGTAAATATACGTTGACATGGCTATTGGAAATAAATCTTGCCTATAGTGGAATGTGTCCTTCTCGTAATATTTATTAATAACAATAATCTTTATACAATAATATTTATATTTATTTAAAAATCTCTACCTCCTTTCTAATTATGGCTAAGTTAAAAAATACACGTTGACATGTTTAGTCAAGGTACCTTCTCTATGATGCTGTATCTGACTTTGGTTTTTGGTCATGGTACTTGGTTACTGATTGCGTATTGGACTTGTGATTTTTTTTTTTTTTTTTTTTTTTTTAATGAAGTCTGGTTATACGTTCCTTTTACCTTGTTCCTAATTGTGTCAGTTACCTCGTAGGTATTGTTTTCATGTTTGATAATATTTGGGTTATATTTGTCAGTTTGGGTTAATTACGTTGATTATTTCAACCCCTTTTGGTTGTGTTCCTTATATTATGTCCTTATTTATCATTCCCATTCCTTTTTAATTCCTTCTCTTTTCAATATTCGACCTTCGATGTTTATCACCTCTACTCCTTCAAATGCCTGGTCTATGACATTTATTCTGGATGATTGGTTTCATGGCCTTACCATCTCATCACATGTTTGGGCCACAATTTTTCTGCATAGCGGAATTCCTCCTCTCTCTCACTTTCATTTTGGGGATCATTATCTGGTTCTCGGCCAGTTTCTGCCAATACATGGTTTACATAAAATACTCGGGGTTTTTCGTCATTATTTGCCTGATTATGCTGTAATGAAAAACCCGGATTTTCGTGAACTGTTACCCGATTCTCATTACTATTTTGATTAGCGTTTGGTTCCTGTTGGTTGTTATTTTCGTTTCGGGGTGGTTCGTTACTCCTACCCTCTGAAACCTGCTGACGGTTATTCGCCGTATCACCCTGGCTACCTGGCGCCTGTTGAGTCATATACCCGTAACTTGGTAAATTGGGTGGATATGGTCGTCGATTATCGGCCATCATATAATTTACCTGGGGCCTATATTCATCTTGGTTTCTCCTACCGCCTCCTCCTTGGTTTCCCCCGTTGCGATAACCATTACGTTGACCATAATTACTTCCTCTATAATTATTCCCGCGATAACCGTTTCCCTGGTGGAAGTTCCTACCGTAGTTATTCCCGGTGTAATTACCTCTGTTTGGTCCCGGATAGTTGCGGTTAATTGGGCCCTGAGTGTTATCGTTTCGGCCGTTTGGTGGGATATTATTATTCTGATTATTGGTGTTTAGATTATTACCGTTCCCACCTCCATTCCGGTTTGGTCCGTTATTATTGTTGTTGTACTCTACCTTACGATTGGGGGGTTGGTAATCCTGGAACCTTCCTGTGGATTCGCAATTTTCCAATAATTTGGCCAGATCGGCTATTTTGCTAATCTGTTGGTATAATTGGGCATCCTTGATCCCATAGCTGTAATGTCCAGCTAACTGCCTTACCAAACATTCTTCTGGGATCGGCGGTATCAACTTCCGTGCTAAACATACCTTTCCCAGGAAATAAGTCGTCGGGGACTGTCCATAGGACGCATCGTATTTGCCATAGAAAATGTCCATTCTTACCCTGTTTTGTGCGGTCTCTGACCAATACTTTTCCTTAAACTGGCGTTTAAACTCTGCTAAATTCGTTATTTCTGGTCGTACCGCTATCCACCAGTTATCCTTAGTATTTTTAAACGTCTCGTCAAGCATCTCTCTTATCCTGTCCCACCTTGTTTCTCTACTTCTCCCAATAACCTCCTCCATTCTTTCCAAAAATTCCATTGGGTTTCGTCGATAGTCCTGGAAGTTGATTACTTCCCTGTTTTCACCATGACACGTATGAGTGTTTAGTATTGGTGTGTCTCTCAGCGCCTCTAATCTTTCCTGCAGGTTTTTCTCTCTCTGGTCTATTTCCATTATACTATTTTTGTTAGTTTTTATCTGTTCGTCCAGCCTGTTAGCGATGTCGCTAACGTCTTTCTGGACTTCTCCCACCTCCTGCGTGATGGCGTCTTGGTTCTGCCTTACCTTGTTTTCGAGATTTCTAACATCTTGTTTGGTCTCTACTGTTTGTTCCTCTATCTTTTCGAAACGTGTATTGTTTCCCTCCCGTAACCTTTCCAACTGTTTCTCCATATTCTCGACCTTCCTGTCACTATCGATTTTATTATCATTGATCGTTTTGTTTACTGTTTCGTATTTTATGCTAATTTCTTTTTTCAGGGACTCTATACTTTTTTTATTCGCCTCCTGAAATAGCTCTAGCTTTTTCCCATTGTCATCTATTTTCTCGGTTAAAGATTCTATGTTTTTGTCTAATTTCTCCATATTTTTATTATTCTCCTCCTTATCTTCCTGTCTATTTTTATTCATATTTTTGTTCATTTCTTCCATTTTTTGGAACATTTGCTCATTACTTTTTTTATTCTCCTCCTTGTCTTCCTGTCTATTTTTATTCAGGGATTCTATATTTTTGTTTGTTTCATCCATTTTTTGGAGCATCATCATTAATATATTCATGTCAACATTCCCTGTTATTTTTTCTGGTTCGGGTTTCTCTGTCTGTTCTACCATTTGTATGGGTTCTTCTCCCGTTTGTTCTTCTAATTCCTCTGCCGTTTGTACCGGTCTTTCCATTTCTAGTGTGGGCGGTTCTAATTCCGTTTCCTCCATTTGTACTGCCTCTCCGTCTTCCACACTTAACTCGGGTTCCACAGTCTTCTTCACCTTTTTTCCCTTAGGTTGCGGCATTTTAATATGTTGGTAGTTGCCGGGCTTGTTCCGTCTTTTTCAAGCCTCACTAGTTGGGCTGCCAATTTATAGTAAAACAAGTATAGGGTGTTGTAATTGTAAAAGTGTTGTATTTTGTGTCGGGCGTTACCTCCGCGCACTTTTGTTACTTACTCTGTTGACTGGATACTCTGCAGTGATGTAGTCCTGTAACACAACTTAATACTATGCTTTTTGTGGGCGCCACTTGGAAACGTTTGTTCCAAGAAAAAATTAAATGTGATTGATAAAATTTTGAAATCTACGAAAAAATTTAAACAAGTCAGTTTAGCTTTGAAAAATCACTTAAGTTTAATGGTTCTTTAAAAACAAACAAATCGTCTGAAGGACTACCATTCATAAAAAATTATAAAATTGCAGAGAAAAAATTTTACAAGTTATTATTATTGACAATTTTTTATATATCCAATCAAGTATCGGCTAGTATAATTCAGATTTTGACTCAGTTGAAAAGCATGAGTTTAATATGTGAAAAAACTTTACTCTCAGGACGTGACTCCTTTGAACTACCAAGACATATCAATTAGATGCCTTACAAGAAAAAACTAAGTGATTTGAAGGTGTATGTGTGGCGTGTAAAGTACAACTGTGTGATAAATGTAACCAGGTAACAAATGACTTTAATTTTGGTAACTCACGTTCCAATGGTCGTTTATTCTCTCACTGGACACTTCCTTCGGGTAGTTTCTCAATCTCGCCTCTTCGGGTGTACACTGAATCTATTTAAAGTCAAATTTTGCGATCATTACTTTTTCCGCACTTTTTGTCAAAACGTTTGGCAGTAGAATCTCGTTCAAACGCCGCCAACACGAATCATCTGTTTAGCGTTGATTCAGAAATCTGCCACCGCAGCGCTGATTCCCATGCAGTGTAGAGGAAGGCTTAGTGTATTGTTTGTTTACGTTCGGGGGAATTATTTGTCACGTTAGTCAGTCAATGCGAACACAGCAGAATTCGTTCTCTATTTAAATGTTTGGTCCCTCCTGGGCCGTCGACGTTCTGGCTGCGTGATTTCTATTAAAATTTGCCGTATCGCTGCTCTATTTCAGCGATACTTTTTGGCGTAGACTCTCGTTGAGGTTAAGTCAGTCGGTTATGTCTATGTACGGGAAAAGCCTTCCTGCCGTGTCTTGTCGATTTCTCGCCTCTTTGGTTTCGCCTTAGCTGCGTTGATCAGTGTTGTGTGAGATGCATCAGTTCTGGAGTTCAATCTTCAAGTGTTTTTGGGTCGAATTTGGTCTCGCTTTTATACTAAATCAGGTAGACTGTTTTCATCGACTTCCGGTATATTTGTGTAAAAATTCTTTCTAGATTGTTCGAGAATAAACGAAATGGAATGTCATAGAACAATTTTCACTTCCGTAGAAGCTTTTAGAACGAATTTCTTATTCTTCATACAAAGGATATTTCAAAATTTACACTGGTATTTATCAAACAGTTTCACATTAGTACTTACAATTTGTATGCCATTAATGCATTTAGATTCCTTGTTTTTAACTGAATCTAGCGATACTAAATATGATTGGTATCTAATTAACTTAAGTCTAATAAACAATATAATATACAACCCTCACCTTGAGTTGTTGTCATTGAAAACTCAATTTTTATAACAAAAATTGTTGTGGAGTTACAAAGTTCCTTCCACAAGCTGAACATCTACTACTACTACTTTCCTACAACAAAATAAACAAATTTTAACATCAATAAAACACAAATAAATACAATTTTATATGGCCTCTGCTCATGGCCTAGATTCTTGTCAGTTTTCTAATACAATGATTAGTCTTTTTCTTTAATATATGTATTATTTCACCACTATACACACAGAGTTTATTATTTTGTCTATCTTTTGTGATACCTGGTTACTCTGTACATATATTATATTTATCACAAGATGACATAGCATCATTGATTGGTCTTGAGATGTCATTTTTTATGGTGTGACAAATCTCACTCTAATTAGTTAAATTCTTTTAGAATTGACTTTACTTTCAACTGAGTTTGGTTCTTATTAAGGTATTCTGATGTATTGTACCTTTCTATCTTATTTTTGTTAGTATTATGTAAGTATTTAGCCAGATATGATTATTTTTGTACTGGATAATTGGCTTCAGCCATACATGGTATAAGTAAATATTTTGCTGACTTGACTATTACAATGTTAAAGTTGGTCAGGTATATTAGTATAGTTGCTTTATATCATATTACAGCTTTCTAATACAGTTTGGTTGCATTTTGGCAACATTAAATTCATAAATTATACAATATTAGATGCCTATTACATGTTTTTAGTTAACACTGTTTTTGGCTATTTTGACTGCTTTTTATTCATTTGACAGCTTCCTTTATTTAAGATAAATTGTTCACTATTGTCTGCTTGACAATCGCATATAGTTTTTATTTAAATCTGATAATAATTGATTTTTTCATGAAATCTTGGTGTATGGTCTCAAATCCAACACATTAATATTTTTTTGTCATTGCAAATATACAATTTTTATTCTAACTTAAACTCTTCCTAATAATGTATTTAAGTCATTTAATACATTTATTTTATTTACATCACATAATATAATAATGGATCATGTCCATTTATTCACAAAAAATAGTTTTTAATACCCTATTCCTAGTTATAAAACTTAATAATTATTGACTTTATTCTGGTGGATTCTGACATTATTTCTCTCTCTTATAGTGTCTTATGGTTTTTTCACTCTTATTCACTTTAATAATATATATGGGGTTTTGTCTTAGTCATAGTTTGGTCGTTTTTTCAAGTTGATAGAAATAATTATTATACAAAATTACACAATTTTTGGGACTACTTGGGTTCGATACTGTTCACTTCACTTTCCTCTTATGCTAACTTACTATATAAATGATTTCTTTTATGGAACGTTCTGTGACGTTACAATATATGTGCGCGATAGTACGTACGGACAAGAAGATATTTAACTTGTGCGCGTAGATTGCAGCAAGTAGTATATTTATTTATATGTGCGCGACGTCTAATAATAACGCGAACGAGTGAATTAATTAAAGAAAGTTAATCAAGTGTGATCAGTGTAAAGTGTAGTGCAATGGTTAACGCAGGATTACAATTCGTCATTCTTCTATTCGGAATCCAGCAACAAGTAACAATATATCACTTATGATTCATAATACAATAAATCAATATACTATTAGCATCTCAAAAGTAACTCATCTCATTCTCAAAAGACCCACGAGTTCAGATACTAAACATACAATTTATGCTATATGACATGTTTTGGTGAATTATGATATAGTAAAGTAAGAAACAAGTAATAATAATTATGGAAATGATAACTGAGTTAAATAATTGAATATATTGAATATTATAGAAGTTTGTAGCAGTTAAGAATTGATGATATATATATATATATATGTGTGTGTGTTTTGATTAATATTGATGATTTAAATATGTTAATGGAGTAAATTTGAATATACTAAGAACTCCTCTGAATATTACTTGATTAATATGATTTCAAAGAACCCGTAAACTAGAAATATTAATAAAATTTTGTTGTTATTATTGATTATAAGGATGATATAAATGATTAAGTTTCAGATGTATTAAGTGATAAGAATATAACAATATAAATATTAGTATCTGAACAAAGTGTTATTATTTCATAACAATCCTGAGATCTTCTGCTCTGGCGCCCAAATAAATAATTAATAATGCAAATTTGAGTGGAAGTATTCAATAATAAATATAGCTAAATATAATTTATAACACGATAAATCATTGTAATTACCAAGTATATGCAATACTATTTCACTATTTCGAATAAATTATTTAGCGCATCAATACATTGAACTAGTAAAAAAAAAAAAAAAAAAAAAAAAAAAAAAAAAAAAAAAAAAAAAAAAAAAAAAAGGTATATTTGGCGCATCTGAACGTGGAACCACAAAAAATTCAAAAATTTTATATTTGTCGCCATCAATGTGGTGCAGTTCCAAGAAATTTTATACCATGTGCATGGTAGGATGATTCCTGATTCCTCCTGGTCACCATTTGGAGAGATGGAGGCTGTTTTTTTTCTTCTTACAAGGGTAGGAAATTTGCAATCTTCTTTTTACTTATTATGGGTAGGAAAATGGATGACACATTGTTTGGTTGACTAGAGAAATAATGGGTGGTCAAACGTCGAGCGGGGGGTAAAAGATTGTTTATGGGGGGAGTCATCGAGAAAGGCTCGGGGTAGCTTGTGTCTTCGTGGAGGTGGGCTTCGTCTGTACTGAGGCGGCGGAGATGAGGACAGGGAGAAGTAGAGGCTCGAGTATAGAGTTTGAGCGCAAGGGAGCGGACAAATTCATCGGGGGAAGGAATCTTCAACCCTCGCCTGATAGATCATTGTGGATGAACCAGGGAGAATCAGTTGCAGGGTGTAACGAACGGTTCGGGATTGCAACGCTTCCACGCGCGGATTAACTTACGGCCGAAGGAGGGACCAGAATGCGAGCGCTGCGTATGTCTCTAATAAAGAGCAGGTAAATAGAGAGTTTATTGCGCACTGGCAGTGATCCTCGATTGGATAAGAAAGGAAGTAGTTTGGCTTTGACGCTTCCGGCTCGCTGGAGACACTGGTAGTCGTGGGTTGCGAAGCCCAAATACTTGACAGACCGTTTCCATTGGATCGGGCTCTGGTTAAGGGAGAGGGGCTGGTATCGGAGAAGACAAATACACGAGACAGTTAATATTTATAAATGAAGCTCAGAAATACTACGAGAAACTGATGCAATTTAAACAAGAGAATACATCATAATTGCTAATTAGTCATAGGACTAGATTATGATTACGCAAATTCTAATTGTGTGCTTTATAAAAACAAAATAATTGAATTAAATTGCGTGTTTTATTTCCATATGTTGTAGTGTAAGATACAGTCGTCAAACAGAGATAAGAGGCGCTTGTTTATCCGTTTTTTTTTTCAAAACAACAGTAAGAAAACCTCGCACAGCAATTAAATTATTCCTGTCGTCCAGACGGATGAGTCTGCAAAATATTTCATTATCAAGTCAAGAATGTTTCGTTTTAAATATTACTGTGATTCGTTTAATTTGTAGGTTACAAGAAATCACATTTGTACATCAGAAATCCGCTTCCTCTGTCGACAACATAGAAAGTGGTCGTTAATTAAAATGCCGATTGCAAAAGTCGAACGAATATTTGTTTTCTCGCTGAAGAGTTTGCTACAGTTAACGTGCCCCTGCCAGAGAGTCTCTAAACACTGAATTCGTTTCTGAAGTTATCGTGGCTCCACACGTAACGTCAAGCGTAATTTGCATTGATACACAACAACCACATTGGTTGACCACGCGGCTGCTCGGTGGATAGACCGTACTTGGGTTGCCAGACGTCCGGCTAAAAATAAACACATCCGGCCTGTCCGGATTTTGTTAGGCTTTTGTCTGACAAATTTGCACATAGTATTATGATAAAAGTATAGCACATTTTGTATGCCTGAAAAAGTACTAGAGCTGAAAATATGTACTGCTACGTATTAGATTTTTATTTGCTTTCAGTATGTTTAGGCCTTTTATGATATTAATATTAATGTCTGTATTATCATCAAAGCCGCCAAATATTGATATTCAGTTTAAATTTTGAGATTTAAGTGTTTCATTAAAATTGAAGCGTTTAGTTAAAAAAGATCTTACTCCGAGGCTGCTTTGGATACTAGGCTACAAGTAGGCCTATTTCAAAGTTTTACATGAACAGGTTATTGGTCTGTTGCACAACCGCTTACCAGGAGGACCAGAGACTCTTCTGTCAGGGTTACCATACCATACACTGAACTATAAATCCATTGGTAGAAGAGACGTGGGTCGTCCGAAGATGAGATAGGTGCCGGAACAGGTTTATACAGTATAACGTAATCCTTGAAGAAGAAAAAGAAAAAGAAGAAGAAGAAGAGTTAAAAAGATTAAAGTATATAATAATAAATTCTATTTCTTTATAATAATGATTACAGAGCTTGTCTTTCTTTTTAATTCATATGTCTTATTACGTTTGTATGTGTAATGATAATAAACCTATCTTATGTTTGAAACAGGCTGATGTCGTTTTATTTTTTAACATGATAGTGTTTTTAGGCTGGGGGTCATTCCACAAAATGCGTGATGCGTCTTCGAAAAATGTGACACTTACGCACTTTCGATTCCCCACAGTCTAGAAATCTTTTGTTTACAAAACATTATCATGCTTCGATGTTTCGGTTTCGTCGAAATTCATTATGCGCGCGCGCGCGCGCGTGCTTGTGTGTAGGGAGGGAGGGAGAGAGAGAGAGAGAGAGAGAGAGAGAGAGAGAGAGAGAGAGAGAGAGAGAGAGAGAGAGATTTTAATATGTAGTAGTCCTATATATACGCAAGCACCTAATATCGAAGGAACATAATAAATGCTACTTTTACTTCCATGTTCCTTAAGGAAATAGAAGTATGGTGATGGCAAAAAAAAACATGTTCGAGATTATTGCGGATTCTGATTGTACTACACTAAAAACATGAAAAAAGTCGTTTTCCGAAAAGTGTCTGTGTGTGTGTCTGTCTGTCTGTCTATCTGTGTGTGTGTGTGTCTGTCTGTAGATTTTATTCTATGGCAAACGATAACGGCCGCAAATTCAAACAGAAACAAATAATTTTTTGCATACAGCCCTGATTTGTAGAGTACTCACGACTTATTGTTTTTGGTGAAGATCGGTTGAGGGAAAGGGGTAGTTTACCTGCAACGTTTTATGTTTTAACAAGGGTATTTTTTATGGCAAACGATAACAGCCGTAAATTCAAACATAATCAAATAATGTTTTGCATACTGCCCTGAATTGTAGATTTCTCAAACTTTATTGATTTTGGTGAAGATCGGTTAAGGGAAAGGGGTAGTTTACCGGCTACGTTTTATGTTTTAAAAGGGTATTTTCTATGGCAAACGATAAGAGCCGCAAATTCAAACAGAATCAAATGATTATTTGCATACCGCCCTAAATTGTAGAGTTCTCAAGACCTATTGATTTTGGTGAAGATCGGTTAAGGGAAAGGGGTAGTTTACGAGGAACGGTTTTTTTTAAACAAGTGTAATTTTTTTTTGGCAAACGATAACAGCCGCAAATTCAAACAGAATCAACTACTCTTTTGCATACAGCCCTGAATTATAGACTTCTCAAGATCTTTTGATTTTGGTGAAGATCGGTTAAGGGAAAGGGGTAGTTTACCAGCAACGGTTTTTTTTTAACAAGTGTAATTTTTTTTTGGCAAACGATAACAGCCGCAAATTCAAACAGAATCAACTACTCTTTTGCATACAGCCCTGAATTATAGAGTTCTCAAGATCTTTTGATTTTGGTGAAGATCGGTTAAGGGAAAGGGGTAGTTTACCAGCAACGGTTTTTTTTAAACAAGTGTAATTTTTTTCTATGGCAAACGATAACAGCCGCAAATTCAAACAGAATCAACTACTCTTTCGCGTACAGCCCTGAATTGTAGAGTTCTCAAGACCTATTGATTTTGGTGAAGATCGGTTAAGGGAAAGGGGTAGTTTACAAGCAACGGTTTTTTTTAAACAAGTGTAATTTTTTTTATGGCAAACGATAACAGCCGCAAATTCAAACAGAATACACTACTCTTTTGCATACAGCCCTGAATTGTAGAGTTCTCAAGTCCCGTTGGTGTTGGTGAAGATCGGTTTAGGGAAAGGGGTAGTTTACCTGCAACATTTTATGTTTTAACAAGGCTAATTTTTTATATGACGATCGATAACTGCCGCAAATTCAAACAGAATCAAATGATTATTTGCATACAGCCCTCAATTTTAGAGATTTCAAGACCTACGGTTTTGGTGAAGATCGGTTAAGGGAAAAGGGTAGTTTACCTGCAACGGTTTTTATCAAGGGTAATTTTTACTTCCATGTTCCTTAAGGAAAAGGAAGTATGGTGATGGCAAAAAAATCGTGTTCGAGATTATTGCAGATTCTGATTGTACTACACTCAAAACATGAAAAAAAGTCGTTTTTCGAAATGTGTGTGTGTGTGTGTGTGTGTGTGTGTGTGTGTGTGTGTGTGTGTGTGTGTGTGTGTGTGTGTGTGTGTGTGTGTGTGTGTGTGTGTGTGTGTGTGTGTGTGTGTGTGTGTGTGTGTGTGTGTGTGTGTGTGTGTGTGTGTGTGTGTGTGTGTGTGTAGATTTGTTTTCTATGGCAAACGATAACAGCCGCAAATTCAAACAGAATCAAATAATATTTCGCATACAGCCCTGAATTGTAGAGCTCTCAAGATCTGTTGATTTTGGTAAAGATCGGTTAAGGGAAAGGGGTAGTTTACCAGCAACGTTTTATGTTTTAACAAGGGTATTTTTTATGGCAAACGATAACAGCCGCAAATTCTAACATAATCAAATAATGTTTTGCATACTACCCTGAATTGTAGAGTTCTCAAGACCTTTTGGTTTTGGTGAAGATCGGTTAAGGGAAAGGGGTAGTTTACCTTCAACGTTTTATGTTTTAAAAGGGTATTTCCTATGGCAAACGATAAGTGCCGCAAATTCAAACTGAATCAAATACGTTTTTGCATACAGCCCTGATGTCTTGAGTACTACAGACCTATTGTTTTTGGTGAAGATCGTTTAAGGGAAAGGGGTAGTTTACCAGCAACGTTTTTTGTTTTATCAAGGGTATTTTGTATGGCAAACGATAACAGCCGCAAATTCAAACAAAATCATATATTATTTTACATACAGCCCTGAATTGTAGAATTCTCAAGACCTATCGTTTTTGGTGAAGATCGGTTAAGGGAAAGGGGTAGTTTACCGGCAACGTTTTATGTTTTAACAAGGGTATTTTATATGGCAAACGATAACAGCCGCAAATTCAAACATAATCAAATGATGTTTTGCATACTCCCCTGAATTGTAGAGTTCTCAAGACCTTTTGTTTTTGGTGAAGATCGGTTAAGGGAAAGAGGTAGTTTACCTGCAACGTTTTATGTTTTAAAAGGGTATTTTCTATGGCAAACGATAAGAGCCGCAAATTCAAACAGAATCAAATACGTTTTTGCAAAGAGCACTGTTTTGTTGAGTACTAAAGACCTATTGTTTTTGGTGAAGATCGGTTAAGGGAAAGGGGTAGTTTACCAGACACGTTTTTTGTTTTATCAAGGGTATTTTATATGGCAAACGATAACAGCCGCAAATTCAAACAGAATCATATAATATTTTGCATACAGCCCTGAAATGTAGAGTTCTCAAGACCTGTTGGTTTTGGTGAAGATCGGTTAAGGGAATAGGGTTGTGTACCAGCAAAACTTTATGTTTTATCAAGGGTATTTTATATGGCAAACGATAACAGCCGCAAATTCAAACAGAATCATATAATATTTTGCATACAGCCCTGAAATGTAGAGTTCTCAAGACCTGTTGGTTTTGGTGAAGATCGGTTAAGGGAATAGGGTTGTTTACCAGCAACATTTTATGTTTTATCAAGGGTAATTTTTTTATGACGAACGATAACTGCCGTACATTAAAACAGAATCAACTACTCTTCTGCATACCGTTTTGAATTACACAGAACTCAAGGTCTGTTGATTTTGGTGAAGATCGGTTAAGGGAAAGGGGTAGTTTACCTGCAACATTTTAAGTTGTAACAAGAGAAATGTTTCCATGACGAACGATAACTGCCGCACATTCAAACAGAATCATATATTTTTTTGCATGCATCCCTGAATTGTGGAGGACTGAAGGTCTATTGATTTTGGAGAAGATCGGTTAAGAGAAAGGGGTAGTTTACCAGAAACATTTTATGATTTAACAAGAGTAAAGTACTTAATTTTTATAAATAAGGTATCCTGATAAGAAGCTCATAATAATCCACTGTAGAGACGTAGATGAAATATCTATAAATGAAGAGGTTAGGTGAACGGCGTGGGGGTAATTTTCTATTACTAAAAATTATAGTTGAACGGGGAGGGGAGAATTTTTTATACGTGTAGTATGTTATCGGCTACAAAGAAGTAGTTTTTTGTTAAAATTGCTTCCCGGGCTGTTGCCGTAGTCCAATGTTTTCTGTAAAACCAGACTTTTCGGCAGTGCCATCGACTGCCATCATCAGTGAAAATCGAGTGCGTTGAGGTGGTATACGTTAGTGACCACAGTACTGTGGTTAATGCTGAAGCAATAAGTAGAAAGACGTAGTTTCTATGGAAATATTTCATTTCGAATATGATTTTAAATATAAATCTTAGAACATGGAAGTCATGTATGGTTCTCCATAGCGATATTTTCTATGGTAAACGATAATAGCCGCAAATTCAAACAGAATCAAATAATGTTTTGCATAGTTTCCTGAATTGTAGAGTTCTCAAGACATGTTGGTTTTGATGAAGATCGGTTATGGGAATAGGGTAGTTTACCAGGAACATTTTATGTTTTTAACAAGGGTAATTTTTTTCATGATGAACAATAACTGCCGTACATTAAAACAGAATCAACTACTCTTCTGCATACCTTTTTGAATTATACAGAACTCAAGGTCTGTTGATTTTGTTGAAGATCGGTTAAGGGAAAAGGGTAGTTTACCTGCAACGTTTTATGTTTTAACAAGGGTATTTTCTATGGCAAACGATATCAGCCGCAAACTCAAACATAATCAAATAAATTTTTGCATGCAACCCTGATTTGTAGAGTACTCAAGGCCTATTGTTTTTGGTGAAGATCGGTTAAGGGAAAGGGGTAGTTTACCGGCAACTGTTTTTTATCAAGGGTAATTTTTTTCTATGGCAAACGATAACAGCCGTAAATTCAAACAGAATCAAATGATGTTTTGCATACAGTGTAGATTTCTCAATACTTATTGGTGTTGGTGAAGATCGGTTAAGGGAAAGGGGTATTTTACCTGCAACTTTTTATGTTTTGACAAGGGTAATTTTTTATATGACGGACGATAACTGCCGTAAATTCAAACAGAATCAACTACGTTTTTGCATACCTTTTTGAACTAAAGAGAACTCAAGCTCTGTTGATTTTGTTGAAGATCGGTTAAGGGAAAGGGGTAGTTTATTAGCAACGTTTTATGTTTTAAAAAGGTTAATTTTTTTATGACGAACGATAACTGCCAAAAATTCAAAGAGAATCAAATAATTTTTTGCACACTTTCCTGAGTGTTAGAGAACTCAAGGTCTGTTGATTTTGGTGAAGCTCGGTTAAGGGAAAGTGGTAGTTTACCTGCAACAATTTAAGTTGTAACAAGAGAAATGTTTCCATGACGAACGATAACTGCCGCACATTCAAACAGAATCAAATATTTTTTTGCATGCATCCCTGAATTGTAGAGGACTGAAGGTCTATTGATTTTGGAGAAGATAGGTTAAGAGAAAGGGGTAGTTTACCTGAAACATTTTATGATTTAACGAGAGTAAAGTACTTAATTTTTATAAATAAATTATCCTGATAAGGAGCTCATAATAATCCACTGTAGAAACGTAGATGAAATATCTATAAGTGAAGAGGTTAGGTGAACTGGGTGGGGGTAATTTTCTATTATTAAAAATTATAGTTGAATGTGGGGGAGAATTTTTTATGTGTACTACGTTATCGGCAACAAAGAAGTAGTTTTTTGTTAAAATTGCTTCCCGGGCTGTTTAGCCGTAGTCCAATGTTTTCTGTAAAACCAGACTTTTCTGCAGTGCCATCGACTGCCATCATCAGTGAAAATCGAGTGCGAAAACGTGAGGTGGTATACGTTTGTGACCACAGTACTGTGGTTAATGCTGAAGCAATAAGTAGAAAGACGTAGTTTTTATGGAAATATTTCATTTCGAATATGATTTTAAATATAAATCTTAGAACATGGAAGTCATGTATGGTTCTCCATACCGATATTTTAATGTAAAAATTGCTGTCCTCCTAAATTAACAGCTGTGTTCGGCTTTTCTGATTTTTGATCTGGCAACCCTAGCTGTACTTCTACACTCGTGAGTGTTTTCCAGACTTGTCGGCTCGTCGTCTTTGTTCAAAGAATGTTGTTTTCAGCCCCGAAAAATACTATCTCGAGTTTATTCGGGAGAACTCTAGCCTCTGCAGTGAATGTATTTATACTGTTGGAGTTTTATATCCACAAAAACGTATGAGACAGCACAAGTAGTTTCGTTGTTAGCAATCGAAACAGC
The DNA here is from genome assembly GCA_034769895.1 of Magicicada septendecula. NCBI lineage: Eukaryota > Metazoa > Arthropoda > Insecta > Hemiptera > Cicadidae > Magicicada > Magicicada septendecula. The sequence goes on along the minus strand of CM068370.1, from coordinate 159,773,464 downwards.
TCTGTTCGCCAATACATAAACTCTACGAGGTTTGATAAAAAATTTCGTGAAAATTTTTGCAATTTTCACCGCTACAAATGTCCGATTAAAAAACTGTTTTTATGTGATGTTGGTACACATGTTAGTAACAGGCTTCTGACGAGACTGCTTTGCGTGAATAAGCGGTTTACAACCTTCAAAGACTGCCGTAAATGAGTCGAAGATCATGGTTGTCAGATAAAAATTATGTTTTTGTGTTCATCACTAGGCGCAGTGGTAAATAAAGAGTACTATTCGGACGTTTTACGCCATTTGTATGGAGCTATTCGTAGAAAACGGTCACATTTACGGAAGAATAATTTATTAAAACTGCAGCCCGTACAATGCGCCTGTACGCACGTCATTACTTGTTAAGAATTTTGCCAGGCTAGTCAAAAGTAAACCTCATAATGGTGACACGGCAACTGCCGTATTTACCAGATGTGTCCCAACGCGATCTTTTCTCCTCCCAATAGTGAATACTTTCACGAAAGTACAACGTTTCGCAACCGTTGAAAACGTAAAATGGAAACCGTTAAGCGAGCTCCAGGCTGTACCAAAAAGTGCATGCTTGAAATGTTTTGAAGACTGCAAACGGCTGGCTTAATCGTGTTACATTCGACTGAGACTACTTTGAAGGGGGCAGTATAAGTGTTGATGAATGAAGGCATATTTTTTAAAACAAACAAGAAATGCATGAACTTTTTGATCAAACCTCGTATATTTACACCGTTGATATTTACATCGTATATTTACTGCACGTTGAAGAAAAATTTATTTCGATATTCGGTAAGTCACACATACCGTCGTAAGACATTACTGATATAACATCTGAAGAAATTAAACACTAGGGCAGCCTATCCTGCCGGACTTCTGAACTACTCGGTGGTGCAAAAAGGGGCCATTATTATTGTTATTTAAAAAATTACATAGAACTGAAAAACAAAGATGGTGTCTCTCGTTAACCTTGTGTTTACTCTTATGAAGCGTACATGTTTCGGTTTCTGTATTGAAGTCTTCTTACGGTATGGACTGCGTCGAAAATGTCTTGAAGAAGAAGAAGACATAAAAATTCTGCAAATACAGAATAGACACCGACTGCGAAAGCTTACGTCAGAATGTGATCCTTTAACCGTACGCCCATACCACCGGTTCTCTTAATTATGTTTATTAATAACATTTAGAACACAATTTAGCTGTTTCAATGAATGTGAGCTGCCGTAAGCTCTTAAATGCCCATTGAGATAACTTTTTTGATTTTACGAAACTTGTTTACAGAAAAAGTTGCGAATAATTGTTATTCAAAACAATATTTAAACATAAAGCTATTCATTCACAATATGTTGGAAATAATAGCACATGAAATTATTTGTGATATTTCTTGTCACGTACGATTATTTTTACAGTACATCAATCTAGAAACTGTCTGTGCTTAGTATACCCACATTTGTCTATCTTCTACATCTTCTTCTACAGGCGTTACAACCAAGTATGCGTTTTAGCCTCTTCAACGATTTTTCTCCATTCGGCCTTGTCACTACACATTCTTCTCCATCCTCTTGTCACCATATTACTCAGATCCTCCATCAACATCCTCGAGCCATCTCTTCCTCTTGATCTCCTAACTACTGGTCTCCATTCTAGATTTTCCTGGGAACTCTGAGTTGTTCCATCCTCATTGTGTGTCCAAGCCAGGATATCCTTCTACTCTTTACAAATCTTACTATGTCAGCTCCGTGTATTAGATTATTTATTTCACGATTCATTCGTATTCTCCATGAGCCGTTGTTATTTTCCACTGGTTGAAAAAAATTTCCTAGTATCTTTCGTTCAAATATTCTGAGATACTGTTCGTCTTTTTGTGTTAACACCCATGTTTGACAATCATTAGTTACAACTGGTCTAATATTATGCTTTTGTATATGTTTAATTTTAATTATTTGTTCAGTGCTTTCGACTTCATTAATTTTTAGTAAGCGTAATAACATCGGTTACCACTAAGGGTTCTCGCTGCTCATATTGCTAAATTAATTTATTTGTGATCCTAGGTAGGAATTGTCTCTTGTCTGCTCAAATTCATGATTTTCAAACTGCAGAGGTTGTCTCTTACACGTTGCTCTTGTTATTTCCACGTATTTGGTTTTATCATCATTTATTTTAAGTCTTCTCTCCATTGCCTCGCTATCCATATTAATTACAGCTTCTTTCAAACAGTTTTTGTTTCTATTTATAATGGCTACATGATCGGCATGAGAAAGAATTTGTGTGATTTTGGTTCATTTATATGCCCTAATTTCCATCTTGTTGATTACTGCTTCTAAAACTAAGTCAAACTTTAACAATAAATATGCCCGACGTTATTATCTATTTAATGTCCCGCGTGTGGACGCCAATTTAACAATATTACGAGTTGTACCCGTTTACGCCCAGCGATGGACGCCAATTTAACAATTTTTTTTGTTATTGTTTGACGTTGTGTGCGTCAATTTTAACATTAATTACTGTTTATTCTCTTTATCTCAGGGTTAAAATAATAATAAATGCTCATTGCTACTGATAACTCTTAAATTTATTCACATTAGTTTGCTATTACTTGTAAATATTAAGATAGCACAAAATTCTACGTACTCATTAGTACTTGTAAATATATAAAATTAACACATTACCAAAATTTAATACTCATGGCTAAATCGTAAATATCAAACAATAATACATTAATAAAATTGAATACTCATTAAATTGTACCTATCAAAATAATACAGTAATAAAATTGAATACTCATTAAATTGTACATATCAAAATAATACAGTAATAAAATTAGTTATCCAAACTCTCAATCTAATAATTGCATATTAATGATCATTCATCAATTGCGTTTAGTACATTAAGTAAATTATAATGTTTAGCCTCATCTTATGAATTCTTAATATGAATATCTCTTAAGCTGTTACTATATTTTGTAATTACGGATTCATTTAGAACTTGGAAATAAACATTACTCCAAACTGATAAACAATGATAAATTTTACTTCTACGCAAACTTTAGAATCGATTTCTTTAATTCCTTTACGATTACTTTATTGAATTTTATTGTGTGTGTGGATTCTTTGAGATGACAGACAGTGGATCTAAATTAATTAAGACATGTTTTACTATACTTGGTATTCGAATATCCAAACACTCGGTAGTTGCGGTGATGATTCCCCCATGTCGATCGTTCTAGAATCGTGCAGATAACTCCTCCAGATGATAGATGGCACTGGATGAATTCCACGATGTCACTCACAGACACTTCACTCACCAACTCCACGCATTCGGATTATAATTTATGAATAAAAGTTAGCGTTCTCTGTTGTACATCAGATCTGAATTAATATCACGCACCATTGTTGCGGTATGTCTGGTTATTAAGTGTTCATGAATGTTGTTTGTGTTGTTAATCGTTCTTAAAAGTTATTGTTGTAAAGTGTTTTTTTTTTTATACACTGAAATTACATTATTGTCTGATTTCTATTTGTTTCAGTTAATGTTCACTGGTAGGCTAATAGTGTGACTCTACTTCATAGTTCGTTTGCTTGTAATGACTGTATTAATTTGTTATAAGTTCGAAAACTACCTTCTCACACTGTGTATCAAATTATTCTAAGTTCGTTAAAATGCTAATTTCTCTCGTCACCGACTTCACTCCACTCTCGTCCGAAATTTCGTTAGAACTCCTCTCGCGTCCGTATTTTAGTTAGAACTCCTTGAGCGCGTTCCTGTCTCCTTCCTATATTTTCCTTAACAAATCTCCCACCAGACTTCTGATTCCAACGACGCCGTTTCCTTATTGGTTTCATGTTTTTCCCTCCAAGTCCAAATACTACCCATCTTTTCAAAGGCGTTCTCTGATAGGGCTTCTGGTTCCCCACCAGATTCTTCCCTTGCTTCGTATTTTGAGGTCGTCGACATTTCCAGCCAACGCAGCAATAAATTGTATCTGTCGTTTTTTCTAAAATCTTCAGTGACAACTCTGAGTTTCTCTTCCATTTTCATTGTTTCTTAACTTCGTCGCTCTGCCGTTATTATCTATTGTTGTTCAAGGGCCTCGCCTACCCTTCTTTGAAAGTTGGTTTTTTCTTTTAATTGCCAGGCAACACCCCATCCTTGAGTTTGGACGTACTCTCTGCGCTTTTGTTTCCAAGTAAGGTCAAAACCCTGTCATCGACCGCTGGAGTCCTTCAAATCAATCCACCCTTCGTCGCTTTCTCCTGACAGCTGGCGTACACATGTATGCTTGACCATTGTTAAGCCTTTTCTCCTTTAATGGCTCTGTACACATTGTATGTAGTTTTCTATGGAATCAATGTGTTTTCACAAAAAACTGGTGTTCTACGTACCCGGAGCAGTGAACTCTGTTAACAGGGTACGCGTCGCAGCTGTCTACGAAATTTATGACGTGTCCGTCACTACAGCTTGCCTGCTCGTTCCCCTTTTGTCCCTTACAAAATATGTTTTCCACACATACACCCTTCGTTATTGCTTTCAGCGACATTCCTTACTGCAAATTATACAATAAAACTTTTCGAAATTTTTTTTTGTGTTATATAACAGTGAAATGGATAGTGCATCTCCTTGTCTAACGCCTGTAGTAATGAGAAATACGAATGTGAACTGACTCATATGTCTATCTTACGTAACATAAATGACGGGTTGAGCCGAAAGTAGAACCGCAAACAAGACTCGCCGTTAGGTTGCGACCTTACTAAAAAAAAGAAAATTATTGCCGGTCTCATCATATAAGTAGCCTACGTTTTATTTATCACTGAAGAATCGCCAATAGTACAAAGAGATTACGTTTCATCGTTTCCCGCTACGGCGGTTAGTCACGAAATATTGTTGGTAATCTGACAGTAATGTTTACAGATAACATTGATCAGCTCACAAAGGGCGGTGTGACTTAGCAGAGGATCGAATAATATCTACTGTAACGTTTCCGTTTCCCAGACACATCAAACATTAGTCGCTTGTCAAACTAAAAAACTGTCTGATACTCTTATCACCTTCGCTCTGTTTTTCTGTTTCATTCACTGAGCGTTTCCGGCGCTCAAACGTTGTACTTTCTCACGACGCTCCCCCGTTTCTTGTGTGAATAGTTTTGAACCATGCGGTTCACTTGGCTTGTATGACGTTATTCCGTGAGATTCACGACATTGCACCCTAATATTCTTTCCTCTATCATGTTATCAGATAAATAACAAGTTTGTAAAGAACTTTATTGTCTATTGTACGAGTTACTTTGGGAAGTAATAAAAATATGTCTGTTACTTCCTGCTGTTACTTTAAAGGAAAGGTATTTTTCATTTCTGACGGTGGTCGGAAAATTTATTGTTTCCCAAACGGATGTATAGGAAACACGAGTAAACGTGGGGGTAATTTTTTCACGTTTGGTATTGATTTAGTGATTTTGACGAAATTAAATAAACAACAATCGGTATGGAGATCCATACATGACTGCCATGTTCTAAGATTTATATTTACAATCATTTACTTGAATTCGGTTCGGTAATTTATAAAAAAATATCACCTTGTAAATCGAGTTTTATGTTTGACAAATTGAAATGAAATATTTCCATAAAAACTACTTCTTTGTTGGCGAAAACGTAGTACACATATAAAAAATTATCCCCCCCCTTCAACTATCATTTTCATTTATAAAAAATTACCCCCTCCCCCTTCAAATACCCTTTACATTTATAGATATTACATCTAGTATATACGATAGTAACGAAATCTTATCTGAGAAAGAAAAAACTGAGGGCGAGTCTCCGGTTTCAATCGGTATGGATTTGCAACCCTAAGAGAGGAAAAAAGATCTCCAAATTGGCAGTTGACACGGAACTAAATTTAAAAATCAATATGGAGAATCATTCACGACTTCCATGTTCTAATTAATTATAAAAATATTTTGAATATGTAGGCAAATACTCAGAACGAAACCAAATATATCAGCATGCTTTTGGTAAAAACGCTGGGAAAGGTAATCAAAATACGAATTGTACCTAGTTGTTAATATTTTAAAAATAAAAAAATTAATTTGATTAAATTATATTTTATTGAAAGAACGCGAACACCGCCCTGCGTTTGTTATCTGTGAATTTCCGAAAACGAAAAATTATTTTGTTTACGTATCCGTGGTGACATATCATGGTACGATATGAATTCTTAATATGATATGAAATTTTTAAATTTTCGGTCGAATAAATTTATAAAATCAATACAAAAAATTACCCCCTACTTCATCAACTACCCTTTTTATTTATAGATATTTCATCTACCTTTCTACAGTGGATTATTATGACTTCCTTTTCAGGATACTTTATTTATCAAAATTAAGTACTTTACTCTAGTTAAAACGTAAAACGTTGCAGGTAAACTACCCCTTCCCCTTAACCGATCTTCACCAAAATCAATAGGCCTTGAGTGCTCTACAACTCGGGCACAATAGGCCTATGCAAAAACTTATTTGATTCTGTTTGAATTTGCGGCAGTTATCGTTCCCCATAAAAAAAGTCTACACACAGACACACACACACTTTTCAAAAAATGACTTTTCTTCATATGTTGAGTGTAGTACAATGAGAATCAGCCCTTATCTCGAAAACGATTTTTTCGCCATCACCATACACTACTTCCATTTCCTTACGGAACATGGAAGTAAAAATTATCCCCTCCCCCTTCAACTATCATTTTCATTTATAGAAAGTTAAGATTTAAGTTCATTTGTTGCTAACTATCTTCGACGTGGTAGACTACTTTTATTTTAATGTCCTAGTTTGGTTTTATGTGTGGTAATTTTAAAATTATGATGTGGATACAATGCCAGTTGGAGAATTTTCATTCTCTTTCATGTATTGTAAAATTTTAAAGAATATTACAAAACTCTTTTTAACAAAAAAAAAGGAATTCGTATTGTTAAAGAATTCATGACATGCTTAAAACAAACCGGGCATTACTATTTAACTCGACCGCGTAAGTTGTTGATTTTTCGCGACGGATTTTATAAAATAACACCTTTCCCGTAACCAATTTCAAGCCTGCTACTTGTAGACGACAAACAATAGTAAATCATCACGAGTGTAGGATTCTAAACTACACAGATAGATTAGAATTATAATACATGTATATTGGATTCTATAAAGAAAATCATAGCTATCGATAATGAACAAGCTAATTGTCTACAAATCTATTTCAAGGGGTTTCTGAATGTACAGCATACCCGTTTGAAACTCGTCTAGCAATTTGAAAGTCGAAATATTTCTAAGGTACTAAAACGAAGGCTTCTGAGCAGTAGAATAAAACTGACAACAACGACACCACAAATTACCAAAATAATGTAGTTTACCAAAAATAACAAAAGCGTAGAGGTAAAGTAATAGCACACATTAATGAACATGCAAACGATAACACGTGAAGAAGGAAACAGGGGCGTATTTACGGGAGGGGACGAACGGGACCGGACCCTCCCCAATAGGGTTGAAAAGTTGACGAATTTTGTTACTCTCTTAATTTTTTAGGCTATTTTATTATTTTTTCAGGTGTGTATGCTAATAGTAACTCTGTTTAAATATACAAACAGGTTTATAACACAGCATTTGTGTATACGTTTAAAATATGAAATATAGGAAAATCAATTAAGTCAATAAGTATTTCAAACAATGTTTGAATAAAGCGAATTTTATTGTGTTATTAACGTTTACTTTAATGGGTGTGATTTCAGGATGTTATCACACGTTTTTACACCACTTTAAAGACAGAAATTTTGATTAATCTTAACTTGTTTTTTTCTTTAGTATGAAGCTGACTCGATCGGACCCCCCCCCCGATCAAATTCTAGATACGCCACTGGAAGGAAATCGTAGAAGACTAAAAAAATTTGAACCGATAGGCCTACCAACTAGATGTTAGATATAATTCCACAGATTTGTAAAAAAAAACTGGAAACTCATCATAGAAGTATTACACAAAACATGAGATTTAGGTTAAGTATTACATATGCTAGTACTTACAGTTTTGTAACAAACTGACTGTAACAGAAGGAATCGATTTTTTTTAATCGGTAAAGCTCACAAGTCCCTTTAATTTGTCATTTGTATACCGAAAAATGTTTTACAAAGAAATGATGCCACTGAGATTTAATTAAAGCAAAAGCTTAATTGAAAAGAAGATTATTTGACAGGCAGTGGTGCAAATCGCGTTATCATATAAGGTTAGCTAATTGTGATAACCTCTACAAGTGTCAACCGTCTCCCCATAAAGAGCCTTGCATTTTCAATGATTAATGGGTCCACGACTCCACAGCCTGACAGATCTCGTTCTTCCACAATCGTTAAGATTACTGTAGAACCAACAAACGTTACTGTTATGGAACTCTTACTTCTAACAAAACATTAAATATTGACATAATTTTATGATATTCAATAAAACTGAACATTTAGATTTATTATTTGTGTCTCCGTGAATGTACGTTGTAAATAGCAATATTATTTTAAACATTTTAATTCGTTTAATTTATTAAATACTCACATAATTGTATGATATTCAATCAAACTGAACATTTAGATTTATTATTTGTGTCTCCACGAATGTACGTTGTAAATAGCAATATTATTTTAAACATTTTAATTCATTTAATTTATTTGCCATGGTACATGACCGTTATAATTAGAATATTGTTATTCGTATGTAGTGTGTTCGATTGTAGATATGCTTAAGAACATCACTTTTTGCAAAGAGAGTGAGTAAGTTTAATAATACGAAATTAATATCGTTCTGAATTCCCCAGGTTTGTTTTCACTGATTTCTCACGTCACTAGTACTAGTACGAGCAGGTTGGGATAGTGGATACCTCCAAATTAGGCGGCATGTCCAATCATAAAAACAGCTTAAAATACGGCCTAAAGACCGCTGTTCTCGCTTCAAATGTCACGACTGTCGTAGGTTGACAACTAAATTATTTTCTTCTAAAATCGTCTCTTAAGTTAACGGGTTCAACAAACTTTCATTAAGTAATTATCATTATACGTAATTTAGTTTCAATTATGGTTCCACAGTGAAATTGTGCTTTCTTATTCTGAACTGGCATTCTCCTTAAATTTAAGTATTGATAGTCAACCTTGGGATTTGTAAAAAAAAAATCTTTTTTTTTCTTTATTTTTAACGCCGTACATTTTGACTCAAATTCTTAATTTTAAAACTCTCCAGTTTCAAACTTCATCAGGTATGAACTTGTTAAAACGGTAGCGCTATTATCATAGTAAATTACATCAGCAAATTCTTAACACGTAGTATCTCTGTTATTAGAATTGAGTGGGGCTGTATTTTAACTATAACAACCTCTAACAACTAATACGAGAATATGAGAATACGTTTGTTTTTAAGTATGAAACTTTCTTCTTCTTTTTCTTCTTCTCTTCTTCTTCTTCCCCTTCTTCTTCGTTTTATTCTTCTTCCTACTCTTCCTCTCCTTCTTCTTCTTCTTCTTCTTCTTCTCCTTATTCTACTGCATTAGGTCCTGCAACTCTTCCTTAGCCTCCAGGGACCCTATTTCTCTGCTGCTCGTGGCTCTCTGCGATCTTCCACTCGTTACGTCTTTGCTCTGCTCTGCCCTGATGAATAAATTAAACTTTATTAATTAACAAATTGCATTGGAATATGTAATTAGAGGGTTATCAATAAATAGCTCCAATCTGTTAACAAATAAAACTGTACAGATAGCCGCATATGCAGATGACATTAACATCATGACAAGACAGATCGCGGCAGCTAAAGAAATATTTCTGGAGCTTAAAAACAAAGTCAAGGAAGTTGGGCTACACATAAATATAGATAAAACAAAAATGCTTATCCAAACAAGAAGGGACCAGGTTCATAACAACATTGAGATAAAGGAGGACATGTGACGATTTCATTAATAAAAATATGTTAATTAATTAAGTTGATAATATATAAGCGAAGAAATTTTAAATTCTTAATAAAATCTCACATTGTAAACTAAATCTTATGGCAATCATTTAATAATAATAATATTTAATATAAGTCTAATAATAAAATTAAATGGGAATGGAATTGTACAGAAAGGGTAAAGCTTATTAATATTCCTGCATAAACAAGAACTGACCAGAATTAACTTGTTTTCTGACCCCTAAATAAACTAAGTATTATTGTAAATTTGTTATTATTTAAATAATTAATTAAGACCATTGTTACGTACTTTGATAACTTCTGAAACTAAGAATATCACGATTTAATTATTTAATCAACCGTAGTCCTTTAATTAAAATTAGAAACACGGAACTACTTTTATGTTGCCTAGTAATTGTCTTGAGATTACTACGCTCCCCTTAACTATTTTCTGCCACTTGTAATGGAGCGCTCACGCCGTAAGCAGCGTAAAGCGTTGTTTCGCTACGTATATAAATAAAAATGTGAAAGGGTTGATACTATGACTATTTAAATGAGTAAATTTGTGTGGTGATGACATCTCTCTAGATTATAAAATAACGGACTATGTAAATAATACAGTATTACCACCAAGAAGGTGATAGTAAACTAATCTATCATCATGTGAAGTGTGTAACAGTGAAACAAACTTTCTATCTATGTATTCTAACTACAAGAATTATTAAGAGTAACTACAGTCGCCGGAGATGAATGTACTACACCAGGAATGATTTCACATACTTCTAGAACTTCACCATCACAGTATGATAAGGTAACGACTGAACTTCAAGAAACATTAGGAGGACAGAAGAACTAATTCTGCAGCTACTTCAGGAAAAACACAGGTGACATGGAGGCTTGTCTTCCATGGTTAAGAGTTACAAAATTATAAACCCCAAAAGACAATTTAAATTATCACATTAAAGACTTTAAAACTTATGTTTAAATGTAATAACATTAAAGACTTTAGAAACCTGACATTTTAGGTAACATGTAGTATAAAATCTAATAACGCTAGTTATAGCAAAAAGGTAAAGTTTAAACTAAAAGTTTTGTTGTTTTAGAAGATTAATAAAAAACCATTCTTCAAATGGTTAGAGTTTCAATATTGTACATGGCAAGGTGACCATAATTTGTTTAATATATTTAATCCCGGATCCGTGGAATTAATCAATAAGATGTACATCATGTTTTGAGGCCCCTTTGTAAAGTAGTAATTTATATACTTAATCATATAGTAAACTATATTGTTTGAGAACTTTTAATAGAGAACTTAATCACCAAATGTAATAAAGAGATGTCATCTACGTACGAGTAAACTGAGTGCATAAATCAACAGTCTCCCCTTCCTAATATCCTGCTATATAAATTGTTTATTTGTTGTGATTATTTTCAGTGCTTCACAACGAAGGCAGCCGGTATAATTGGCACATCCAATTATTACTGGTTCCCTACGTTATAACTCAAGAGGAGAGGTTATAGACACAATTGAAGTGGTGGGCAATTTCACGTATCTCGGAGTGAACCTAGCAAAGACTGGATCAGAGGAGCCGGAGATCCAAAGACGGACCACCATGGCTAACAATGAATACTTCACATTGCTGACATCATTTAGGTCTGGGGATGTGCACAGGGAAACAAAAAAAATGAAAATATATAGGACTGTCATCAGACCAGTGTTATGCTACGGGTGTGAGGCATGGACAATCACACAGATAACAGCCGACATAGTAGACACCTTTGAAAGGAAAATCCTCAGACGCATTATAGGCCCACTACAAGAAAATGACTCATGGAGACTGAGATACAACAATGAACTGTATCAAATATATAAAGAGATACCAGTCTCAAAATTTATAAGAATGCAAAGATTGCGTTGGGCTGGACATGTTATGAGAATGGAGGATGGCAGGAACCCCAAAAGGGCTCTGCTGGGTACATGGGAGGGAACGAGACCTAGAGGCAGTCCGAGGAAGAGGTGGAAAGATGGCATTTCAGAGGACGCGAGGGACATGGGGATAAGAAACTGGAGGAGGGCTGCAATGGATAGAGTAGATTGGAGGCGGAGATTGGTGGAGGCTACGGCCCAACTTGGGCTGTAATGCCATAAGAGGAGGAAATAACAAATTGTTTAAAAAATTTTTAGAGACTCCCTTGCTCCCGAGACTTTTTGGAAAATTTTTACATAAATATAGTCTATTAGTTCCTCGTACGCATCAATATATACTGCGTCACATTTACGAATAAATCAATAAGATATTGGTTACATACACACGTTGTTAGCTACAGAATGAAAATTGTCTCTCGCTTCGCGCAGACCACTACACATACATTGCAGATGTTAAAAAAGCGAAGCAGTCGTCAGTTTTACTTCATATGTCTCGGAAGAAAAGTAGAATGCCGACAGCGATTGTACAGACCTAAGAAACAAGTGCAGTGGAACGAGCACACGATCGTATATACAGAGAGAGAGAGAGAGAGATAGAGAGTGAGAGAGTTGCGAATGGGATCACAGTGTCGCGTCTGGTTTAATTTTTAGTGCTCGTCTTAATCAAACGACTGAATTCAGTACAGCGAGCTCTATACTGTTAGTAAGAATTACGTAAACACAGAAGACGGAGTGCGCGACACCCTACGCATTCTTTGTAGTTTTACTGATAAAAAAGTAACACTGAAAAGACTAGAAGACAGGAAATGTACAGTACTCATTGTTACGTATACACGTTCATTTAGATAAGATAATATTCCAGTGTGCGTATTTCACTGTGAACTCAGCAACCCCAAAAATATAAAAATGATTTCCGTATTCTCTGACATCTCGATGACGCCATTCGTCCGCTGTCCGTGACGAGTTCTTTGTTTTTAATCTTTACTAACCATATCGTTGATAGCTTTGTGTACGGCAAACAATCGTCAGACTTTCACCAGTAATGACTCTCAGAATAATTGTTTTTCTTTTATTTTATTTAATCTGTAGACGCGGTTTTGTTATTGTAAGGCGTGTGCGATGCCTTCTTGCAGTCCAGATGTTACGCGTGTACATCACTGATAAAAAGATGAAGTCCATATTCTCCCAACGCTATGTTTTTTACACGACTGCCAAAAGGAGTGTTATGTTTTCAGTGGTAGGGTATGTATGTATGTATAATATGTATGTACATACATCAACGTAGCTGGAAACCCACAGAGGGGAAATTTCCCCTCCGCTGACTGACTTCCCACTATTACGTGAGTACGCGTGTACTAGTTGGTACAGTCACTACTGCAAGCAGTGTTCGGAACGCTTTGTTTGTGTCAGTGTTTGTTTAAATTTCAATAATTTAAGAGCTGTTTTAAATATAAAAATTGCACACTCGTGCGCTCATAGCCCCCAGGTGGTAGCAAATATGCCTTATATTTTTATTTCTTAAGAAAAATATCCACTGTCCCTTTAAAAATAGAACCAAACAACGAAATGCAAATACTACTGGTAATTATGTGCTACTGTAATTTCTAAATTTTGTAATGCAAATTATTTTCTATTTAATGTTTTTGGATCTAAAGAACAACATTTATAATCATTAACGTACTACAAATTAAACACAGAACACTAACAAAGCATACCGAAAATTATTGTAAATTATTGTAAAATTATTGTAGGCCTATAAATATGCCGACATTATCAAATTAATCCATTCATCACCTCACCCCACTTGCTCCTATTTATGCAGTAAAATAGATCATTGGAACTACGTACTATAGAAGTAGGCCCTACACAACACAACAAAAATGAAAAATGGAATTATGTTTATACAAATTACCTTTAATGATTCCAAGGGTCATCTTCAGAGCTCCTTTTCGTTTCATGTCAGTAGACGATCAGTAATATGCAGTCCTATGGTCACAAATAATTGCTAACTGTTCAAATAGAAAATAATAAAATTTTTACTGTGCAAGTCATATAGTAATATGACTTTTTTTATAGTAATGGACTTTTTTGTACCAAAAAAATTTTCAACTAAGTTAACAGCTATGACAGCAGGTAAACCACACTTCACATTAAGTCTTCAATTCCTGATAGAGTTTCTTCACTGTCCGTGTCCATTTGACTACATCCGCTGGCGTCATCCTCATCTGTGTCACTGGTTTCCCCTCCAAGTTGAATGATGAAATTTTCAACAGCGTTTTCTATTTGTGGTTGAGATGTAACGTAGTCTTCTTCAACCTTTTTTACATGGTCACATTTTTTTTGCCAGGATTCTCTGGTGATTTCCCCGAATTTTTGTACTGTTAGCTGCTTCACGTCTTCAATTGTAAACGTTGTGTTGTTGGTTGCTACCCAGTTCTTCACCTCGGCCCAAATAAGTTCTATTGGGTTGAGCTCCGGATGGTATGGAGGTAAGCGCAATACAGTGTGGCCGTGTTGTTGAAGGAGAGAATCGATTACATATTCTTTGATCCTTGGTTTATGTAACGAAATCAACTGCAGTAACTGTACCTTCAGCATCGAATCATCGAAAGGTATTCGGTTACTTCGAAGCCACTCTTGCATTTTACTTTTAGTTGAAGCGGAGGTTGGACACTTTTTTGACTGCACATTATGGTATGGTGCATTGTCAATGACAAGTACACTTTTTTCTGGCAGGTTTGGTATTAATTTTTCTGTCAACCACTTTTGGTAGTTTCCAAAGTTCATTGAACTGTGATAGTCTCCTGAACACAGACTTGACCACATGGTGAAGCAGTTTTCAATAAAACCCATCTCTCCTCCCGCATGAATTATTATAAGTCTTGCTCCTTTAGTGAGGGGTATAGCGACACCATCATTGTTATTGTCTGCCCACGATTTCTGGCTCACATGTGACGAGTGAATATAAGTCTCATCCATGTAAACTACTGGTCGCCCTTCTTCTCTGTATTTCCTAATGTTTTTTAAATATTCGTGTCTGTGGAAGGCTATGTGTTGTTGTTCAATAAGTACATGTCTGTTGTTTCTCGTCTTTTTCCATTTAAAACCCAACTGTTTGATTACTGTCCTTAAACTTGTCTTCCCTCCATTAAACCCTATATCTTTCACTAATTTTGAATGTAATTTTGGTAGTGTAGGTAGACATTTTTCGACGAGGTAAAAGCCGTTGATCATTCGGCGTATAACAGATTTATCAAAATCGTCCAAATCTGTCACAGGCTTTTCTCTCTTCCTTTTCTTATTTGGCGTTTCAAATAATGGTTGCCCTTCGCTTCTCTGCCTCTTCGCTTCCTGGTTTATTCTCGCTAGTGTCATCCGACTTACACCAACTGAAGCCGACACTCTTTCTCTAACTTTTTTACAGTCTATTAAAAACCCTCCATGATCTGCTTCCTTCTTCATAAACTCCATCACATTGTATATAACTTCGCGAGTTTGGCTTTTAAGCACCTTTCCCGACAACTTACTCATTGTTAAGCAATCACTAATAACAAAAATTAAAGATATAAAATGTATCGCGACGAAAAACAATACAAACAAATTAGTTTTAAATAACGTCACAGAAAGGTAAACCTAATCACTAAGATAGCTATTAAAATACAAAACCACAGCACAGATTGCAAAACACAAAACACAACAGCAACTCAGTAACTTTTGGAATGCTTGCAGACTGTACGTGTAAACAACACCAAACTTACAGTCAGACTGTATGGTGGGAGACGCTCATTCATTGCGCATGCGCTAACCAGGCAACTTCCTAAATTGATGTGTGTATATGTATGTTTGTTCCACTATAACTTTTTAACGGCTTTACCGATTTTGATGTTCGATGGCTCGATGGATTCCTTACTTCACCAGAAGTGTCATAGGCTATATATCACCGTGAGTTGACTTCCGGTTTTGACCGGAAGTGAATACAAGTGATCAGTTCTAAGGATTTTTTCTAAGATGAATTTGCTGATGGCGAATGTCTGCGTATTTTCCCAACCACTAAACAGGTAGAAGAATATATAATGCTATGATGACTGAAAAGTTGAAAACATCATCTAAAGTTTACGATATTGCAGCGGTGGATGTGTCTGTCGAAGCTAAGAATTACGGACAAAAGTTAAAGAAAGACTTCATACCAACGGATCCAAACAAAACTGGAGGTATTCCAAACTCTTTAGTAATCGGAGTCGGATCTAGGGTAATGTTACGAAAAAACATTAATGTTAATCATGGTCTGGTCAACGGAGCAATCGGCATCATTAGAAAAATTGAGTGGCCTGCACTACGTCGAGATCAGCTTCAACCTGGTGAGCTTCCACAAGCCGTATTTGTAGAATTTGATGACAGATCAATTAGGGGAAATACTGCTGGTATTGGAGTAAAGATAGAGCCCACCACTGTTGAATATGATGCTTTGCGTGGCCAGGGCAAAGTAGAACGACGTATGCTGCCATTAATATTGTGTTGGGCTGTAACAGTACATAAACTCCAAGGCACTACTTTAGACAAGGCAGTCATTGATTTGAGTAGTAATATTTTTGCCAAGGGTCAGGCCTACGTCGCACTAAGTCGTGTGAAAACATTAGAGGGATTAGCAATAAGTTGTCTGGATCCACGAAAATTGTTGCATGAACCGCACGATAAAAACTCACTTGAGGAATTAAATAGACTCAGAAATCTGTAGACCAAAGCTTTTTCTTTATCATTTCTAATGAATGAAATTATTTAGTTAATTATATAATTTATAAAACAATTTATCGAAATGTTTGTATTATACTAGTTATATAATAGTATATAAAATAAAGTAATACTATATTTATAAGTTCATACGCTAATTATACTATGTACATAATAAACTTTCTAAATAAAACTATGTAAAAATTGAAATTTTTTTTGCACTTCACACATACGCACGCACACACGCACGCACACACTGCACATTCCCATTATACTCTTTTTAAACACAAAAAGGAATAAAATAAAATAAAATAATTTAAAAAATTAAAAAACACGACTGCCAAAAAAATAAATGAATAAATAAAAAATAAATTGATAAAAAACTAAATAAAAATAATATTTAGTAAAAATCACAAAATCTAAATAAAGTCGATTTAAAAAGCCAAAAACAAGGTATTGAAATTCAGCTCTGATCAGATTTAACGAAAATGTTATGAATGATTAACCGCATAGTAATTTTATTAGATTTAAATTACTTTTCGATGTTGAATATATATCAATGCATCATATGAAGACTACAATTATAAAAAATATTGCTGATAAAATTTTACTCTTCAATTTTTATTTTCAATGCAGTCGGGGGCTGTTTAATGAAAAGAACAAATCTATTTAGAAACAGCCCCCGACTGCATTGAAAATTAAAATTGAAGAGCAAAATTTTATCAGCAATATTTTTTATAATTGTAGTCTTCATATGATGCATTGATATATATTCAACATCGAAAAGTAATTTAAATCTAATAAAATTACTATGCGGTTAATCATTCATAACATTTTCGTTAAATCTGATCAGAGCTGAATTTCAATACCTTATTTTTGGCTTTTTAAATCGACTTTATTTAGATTTTGTGATTTTTACTAAATATTATTTTTATTTAGTTTTTTATCAATTTATTTTTTATTTATTCATTTATTTTTTTGGCAGTCGTGTTTTTTAATTTTTTAAATTATTTTATTTTATTCCCCACGAATACGGTGGTCCGTACTTTAGGTGTCAACGTGTGTAGAGCAAGAATCTTCCATTTGGTGTGCTCTTTCCGCCCTTTCTCCCTCCCTATCGATGGGGTTACTGAACGCAGAATTTGGAGAAAATGTTGGATTAAAATAAGATCCTTAAATTTTTAGTAACCGTCAATCAATGAATGTTTTAGTGGCTGGTTAGTGAGGATCGGTCAATAATACAAATTTTAGCAATTTTGCGTCGACGTTTCGACAATATTTATTGTCATCTTTAGGACCTCACATGCATAACACTCCCACATTTAATAAATAATGGATTGTTGTTACATACAACACCCCTTGTTGAGATACGCACTCCAACCTTAAGTAAACAATTCATTTTACTGAATTTTAATTTAAAAAACAGTTACTACACAATATGTATAAGTACTTCAGTTTCTTTTAAATCTTAAAAAAAAAAACACACTACATATTAACCAAATAACTAACTACAACAATAGCCTTGAACAGATTGCCTTCGTTTTATAAAAAAATTGTATAAAATTATATAATTTTATATAATTTATTTTTTATAAAAATTTTTTTATAAAACGAAGGCAATCTTTTCAAGGCTATTGTTGTAGTTAGTTATTTGGTTAATATGTTGTAGTGTGCTTTTTTTAAGATTTAAATGAAACTGAAGTACTTATTACATATTGTGTAGTAACTGTTTTTTAAATTAAAACTCAGTAAAATTAATTGTTTACTTAAGGCAGGAGTGCGTATCTCAACAAGGGGTGTTGTATGTAACAACAATCCATTATTTATTAAATGTGGGAGTGTTATGCCTGTGAGGTCCTGAAGATGACAATAAATATTGTCGAAACGTCGACGCAAAATAGCTAAAATTTGTATTATTGACCGATCCTCACTAACCATCCACTAAAACATTAAAATAAGAGTTCATCTTTGAACGTCTGTTATTAAAGAAGTAGACGTTGGTTATCAAGTACATGGAATGGTTCACTGAGATAAAGAGGCGGCTCGAACGAAAGTAGTTCTGAGAGATGAATCTCTGGTACAAGTGTCTATCTTTACCTGTTTTGGTGTGATATCACGTACCCGATAAAAAATTTATCATCAAAATTAATAATCTTCTTCTTCTTCTTCTTCTTCTTCTTCTTCTTCTTCTTCTTCTTCTTCTTCTTCTTCTTCTTGCTTGGTTGCTTGCTTGCCAGGATTATGCACTTCTTCTGTTCCGACTTCACCGTCTTATCCTCTGTCTCCCAACACTTCTCCTTTCCAAAGCCTTGTAGCTCACAGCCTGCCTTGGTATTCTATCCACTGACATATGCATATCATATCGTATCATATACCATATCTTTCTTTATATCATGGTGTTTTATATTGTCTGTTGTACTCCTAATTCCCGTCGAATAGGCCTATCATTACTTCTTCTTCTTATCTCGGGTCTTGTACAGCGTTTGAGTGATCGAAGAAATCTCATTTCTGAGGATTCCGTCAATCTAAAGTCTCCTCTCCGAGGTACCCCTGATTCTGATCTATACAACAAAGAGGGGACAGTCATCAACTTAGATAACTTTATTTGAGTATCCTTCATCGTTCTTCCTTTCAGAACTGGTCGTATAATGCCACACATCCTTCGATATTGTCGCATGTTATATCACATCCCAAATAATTAAAATGTGCTACTGGTTCGAACGTTTGATTGGCAATTATGATTCTTGTTCATACTGGATCTTCTTCTATGAACGACATGATGTTGGATTTTTGCACTGATATTTTTAAAGTGTGTCGCACAACTGATTCAACACGTGGGCAGCCAATTCGTCTTCACTGTCCTAAATTATAATCTGATCATCACCAAAAAGCGTAGTACTTAAAAATTCGTGCTGAGCAATTTCTATACATAATGCAAATTAGTATACCTGGTGGTGTAACTTTCTTCCATTCTCTTACAAGGTCATCTAAATAAATATTAAATAGACCCAGTGATAAAGCATATCCCTGCTTGACGAGGTTCCCTCACATGCCTCGATTAGTTTTAATTTCCGGGGTCAGTTCTCTGCCAATGCCCGTAACAATTACAGTTATCGTGTTGTTGTAAAGGGATTGTACTGTTTTGATTAAATGTCTGGGTATCCTCTTATTTCCATTATAAACCAAAGTTTGTCTGTATGACTACAATCAACTGCTTTCTCATAGTATATGAAGCCTAAATGTCTCTATTTCGTATAGAGAATAGACTAAGTCTACTTCGTAGACTATCAGGGCCGGAGTCATTAATAAAAGAGTTCACGATGTCCGGACTATTGGGCCAGTATCGATTGCTTTGATCTGTCATTGTCTAGAGATTTCGGTCACCCATTGGGGGTCTTCTTCAGTAACAAAAATTTTTTTAAATGTTCGACAAAGATGCAGGTCTAACTATCCCTGACCGAGGTCTCAGCAATAATCATGGGTACGTTCGGACTTCCATCCCTTTGTCGAACATTTTTTTAAAACTTTTTTTACTGAAGACGGCTGAAACGTCTAGACAGTGCCAGATTAAAATAGTCAATCACGGCCCAATAGCCCGGGCATCGTAAACTCATTTATTAAGTTCTCTAAGTTTCTGTATTATCTGTCTCAAAGTGAAAACACTGTCATTACATGAACGTCTTTCCGGAATCCAGCTTGTACCCCAAGCGATATATTATTTCAAAGACAATTAATTATTATCTTTCAAGAATGAATTAAAAGGTGATTTCAATAATTTAATTATTTTCCTATTTCGTTTGGTTAAACCTAGATATAGGCCTACCTCTGTCTAGTAGGAGTGGCTCCTAATCATTCCCTTGCAATGTTTTATTACCTTCGTTGTTCAAGAATAAGCAGCGACGAGTCTGGGTACCGGTATTTATTACGATGTCCGCAAAGCCAATGGTATTGCTAACTATTGTCCTGTTCTGTCATCAACTGTACAGTCATTACGTCGTGGAGTATGAAAGGAACTTCACCTCTAAACGAGATGATAGATTTGTGTACAGTAGGCCTACTGTTAATTACAGTACAGTGTACACCAGTTGTTGACGTGGAGCGGTCATGTTGTAACGGTTTCAGGGTTATATTAGCTCTGTCTACTCTCACCACGGGGTGGGTGACTGTGTTTTATTGTGCCGCTGCTCGTCTTGAAGTGATGACGGAAACAAGACACGAAAGAATTCGGTACCAATGAGGCTACAGTGGGGTCGGACTGTGACGTAGTTAAGTACTTTATTGTGTGTAATCATTTTACTAGTCTCTCAAAGGGCTCTTAAAGTATGAGACGCGGAAAACATTGACGCGTACAAATAGGCCTATTGCCAGTAACAACAACAACAAAATTATGTACCTCCAGGATTCAGTGGCGTATCTAGAATTTGGCCTTGGGGGAAGTCCGGGGTCGGGTCGTCTTCATAAAAAAGAAAAAACAGGTTAAGACTAATCAACATTGTTATCCTTAAAGTGGCTGAAATCATTAAAGTAAACTGTAATAAACAATAAAAATACGCGTTGTTGAAACATTGTTTACAACATACTTATCTACTGAATTGATTTTCCTATATTTAAATTTTAAACGTATAAAATTGCACACGCAAATGCTGTGGAATAAACCTGTTTTATATTTCAAAAAGAGTTACTGCTATATTGGCGTACACAGCTGAAAAAAATAATAAAACACCCTACAATTAAGGGATTAACGAAATTCGTCAACTTTTGCGTAGAACTTAAATTTAAACTTAGCTCTTTTTAATTCAGCTGCAGACGTCGTCGTCGTCATTATCGTCGTCAGAGCACGACAGGGATGCAACCAGAATTTCCTTCAGGAGGGGGGTGTTCTGGAGTGTTCTGTGAGGCAGGGTGGCACACTAGGTGCCACCTTTTGGGAGGCGGCACAAAGAAAAAATATTGTTGAAAATATTTTAACAAAATTAAAAAAATAACTCACATGATAGAAATTGTTTATGGCACTAAAGTAAAGGCTTTATTATAATAAATATAATGGTATTTATGTAATATAACCTATTAACTATGGTACATTCTTAGAAGAACATAACATCTGTATGTTAAAACAAATAGTGGAAAAGAGAATTGGATTTAATGCCGAGACATATCTTGCGTTTGTGGACCTCGAAAAAGTATTTGACAGGTTGTATAGAGCAACTTTATGGAGGATAATGTGCAGATAAGAGGATACCCTACTCATTTAATAAAGGTAATTAAAAGTTTATATAATGGAACCCAGATACGGATAAAAACTAACAGATTGTCAGAGCCCATTAGAATAACCCAAGGCGTTCGGCAGGGTTGCAGTCTTTCTCCCGTTTTATTTAATATCTATATAAATGGTCCCATAAGGAAATGGAAATTGGACGCCCCAAAGGATTATACTTGGAGAAAGAATTTTATTTAAATATTTTAATGTATGCAGATGACCCTGTGATCATCCAAGAGAATGAAAATGACCTCCAAAGGTCGTTGTTTTATCTTACTGGTATTTTGGCAGATTACAATCAAACCATTTCCTTATCCAAAACAAAAATTATGGCAAATCATATTAGTACAAAGATTGTCATACAGGTCTCGCCAATAGAACAGGTGCCAGATTTCAATTATCTAGGGCAGGGTCTCCAAACTACGGCCCGCGAAGTGTCATTGTCCGGTCCGCGGTAACCCGGACGATGCTGCGTGCAGTTTTTAAATAGATCGTCAAAATACTTCAAATATTATAACCTTTTACTAAATAACTAAACAAGAAATAAATTCAGTAAAATGTTATAATATTTTGTAGACTACAAGTTTAAAACATTTATGTGCTTGTTAGTCTCGCTGCCTTGAATGAATCACGTTTTTCACTCCCATCAACCTTAAGGGAAGATTCCTATTCCCCCCGTGCGCTTGGCTCTAAACTTCCCCCGTGATATCCATGACTCACTGTATAGGATTTGATGCATAGGAACGTCAACATTTGACCCAAAATGGAGAGACATTATATGTCAGAAGCAACTCCTCACATCCCATACGTACATAAGAAAGCCAAAAAATAATACATAAGAATATCTTTGAATCTTACTTTTTCCTTACTTTTATTTACACTATTTTGAATAAATGAACTTGTTTTCTTTTGATAAATCTGTTTAATTTATATTTAAATACAGTCTACTTGCTTTTGCTACAGTCTATTTCTTGATGCATATATAATTTATTTAATATTTAGCCTATAATTTCTTTACCTGAATATATTTTCCCTTATGTGGGAAAACACCTTGAGGTAAAGAAATTATAAATATTAAATGTGTGTGCGCGCGCGCGCGCGCGCGCGCGTGTGTGTGTGTGTGTGTGTGTTGGCCCGCCTGACTTCCAAGATTTTTCAATTCGGCCCTCAAGTGAAAACGTTTGGAGACCCCTGATCTAGGGTGTAGTGTCACATAGCAAGATGGTATGGAGATTAAAAGCAAAATTAGTCTCTTCCAGTTGATTTGTGGCTGTATCATTAAACATTTAAAAAAGAAAACCAGGAAAGAGACGCAATTGAAATATTATAATTTAATGAACATACCTCAACTACTGTATAGTAGTTAGACTTGGATTAGAAAGGCAAAAGATTTCACGAATACAAGGAGAGGAAATTTGGTTCTTGAGGGTTGTAAAGGGTTGTACCAGGAGAGATCTTATCAGAAATGATCATATTGGAATGGAGCTAGGCATAGCTGAAAACTTAAATGGCATGAATTAAGTAAAGGTAGTAAGGGGCCCGCAAAGGATTTGTGGGGGTGGCCCATAAAAAGAGCTACAAACCCTTAAAACAAACATTTCGAAATCGCGCTACAGTGTGGAAAAGTACGAGTATGTTTGACCGCACATTGTATTGTAGTTGGTCACACGAATCCGTTACCCGTCAGAGGCTCCGGAGCGCTCTCACATCCGCTTTCCGTTGTAGTTTACGTAGTATGCAATGACGTAAACATTTTGCGTAAACGTTACTGTCGTAAACGAATGACGTAAATAACAATTAAGGTTTTAATTGTTGTTATTTTTAATTGTAATAAAGCACTAAATTAATAAAATATGAAAAAGTTACCAACTGGGTGGCAGGACACGTCTTCAACGACATCGTGAGTGTAGGCTATACCGGTAGTATACGAAACAGGGTAGAGACAAACAACACCCCTTTGTCGCACCCTTGGTCAATCTCTATTTGATCCGTATCCATGTTTATCACCATTCTTAGCCCTGAGATAAATTGCTAAATTACCCGTATACGGGGCGGCACATCAGTATTGTCAGTAACTACAGTCCAGACTTTATTCCGGTTAACTGTAGAAAAAGATTTCTCAAAACCAGTTCGTATTCAAGCAAATCAATTTGCTTTCTGGGAACAATTTGTTAAGTGTCACTGTATTAGCTTTCTTGTCTATATACATTCAGTTTCTTTGCATTAATACGTCCGACAGTATTTTTATTCGATTACTGAGTTAAATTTTTAAAAAATAGAGAAGTTTAATCATAAGTGTGGAACGATAAGAAGAACACTGAATGGAGAAGAGATACTCTTTTGAAATTTTATAAAGCGATGGTAGTATCATGCAGTCTTTATAACAGTGAGACTTCGACACTGAACGCAACGACCCAAAATCGGATACAGGCTAGTGAAATGAGATTTCTACGATCAGTACTAGGAGCATCACGGAGGGACCGGCTAAGAAATGATGGTATAAGGAAGATCCTTGGAATGCCTACAACCTAAACGCCAGGATAAGGCAATACAGACAGGATTGGACAGGCCATGTTGAAAGGATGCATAAGAATAGGATACCAAAATAAATTTTGGTTTATAATCCGAAAGGACGGCGGAATATTGGAAGTCCAAATAAAAGTTGGTCGGACCAAGGAGTGCGCAACGGGTCGTAAGGTCTACAGTCTGAAGAAGAAGAAGTTAAATTTTAAATAGGCGCTACCGCCATAAATTTATAGACTGTAAGTGTAATGCCTTTATAGTTCCTACACTTCTCTAAGAAGATTACAATCACTTCAGTCTTCTGGCTTTAAAAGAGAGAGAGAAGTGGCTTCTTCCGTTTTCCGTGAGTTTGGAATTTTGTCCCTTTACCAACAGACGAGTGTAAATTTCAAGTCGGGACCTAAACATTTTCACAGATGCCACTGATACTTTTTATTATGTTTACATAGAAAACTTTATGACAAGGAAACAGGCATTCAAGATGACCAACTGATTGTTGCTTTCATACCTGCGGACGATCAGTCATTCTTGCAAGATAAATTATGTCACAAAAATGTTAACAGAAGAGTATGGGAAATGGATTTAAAAGTGGAACATACAGGAGACACAACAATGCATGTCAGTGTGAAAAGACCGAAAGACTTTAACAAACGAATATAAATATCTAAAAGCAGCACTAACACCAGGCGAAAGCAAGGTCGGATTAGAAGCGCGAGGTGCCCTCTGCTGCCATCAGGCTGGTGCCCCCTCCCCGATTCAAAATTCAAACTTTTATCCATTATTTACACTGATAAATGGCATACACAATTTCGATAGTTAACAATTATTTTATTAAACTCTCAAATTACAACAAATATTTAGCTAAATAGTGATTACAATGAGCATAGTAGTACTTAAGCTTAGAAAATACTAATCGATTATTTTTTTTTTTTTATTTTGCCTTAACGAAGTATTTTATAATTTCTTCTAAAGCGAGCGGTTTAAGTATCTCGCTTTCAATATTCAACATTGCTAACGAAGATAATCTCTTATCTCCCATAGTAGAACTCAACATACCTTTAATGCGTTTTAATACAGAAAATGATCTTTCAGTTTCGCAGTTAGCTATTGGTATCGTCAGAAGCAGACGACAAGCATTGTATATATTAGGAAATACATCAATCATTTTACAATTAATAATCCAGCTTAATACTTTAAGCAAACAAACTGTAGTATCATGGAATCCATCATGTTCATACGAACGATTCGAAAAAAAACCCTTTCTTGTAATTTTACTCGTGGCACAAAATTCTTCATTACTATTAAATATCTTTATTCAAATCGTTCGAGTAAACTTCTATAAGAGCTTTTGCTTGATTTTCCAACTCAATACTCTCCATAGTTTATAACTGCGTAAGAAAACCAAACAATTGCGTAATGCTATCATAAGCTTTGCTTCTCTTAGTCAATTCAGCTGAATGGTGCCCCCTCTCACAGCTGACGCCCTGGCGCCCGGTGCTGCAGCATACCCTAGCGTTAGGGATAGTCCGACACTGGGCGAAAGGGTACAGGGATTATGGTGTCGAAGGAAATTCTTGTGACGAGACAGCGTAATTCCGTGTTACGTAGCGATCACATAAAGAAAATCACAAAAATAACACAGTGGACAGCAGTTAAACGTCATGGTTTGTATGGGATCAGTAAAGCATTGGAGGCGACAGAAATGGTGCTGTAAGTACACAATGTTGGAGAGCATCATGAGACAGAAGTAAGACGAAGAATGGTGCTGTAAGTACACAATGTTGGAGAGCATCATGACACAGAAGTAAGACGAAGAATGGTGCTGTAAGTACACAATGTTGGAGAGCATCATGACACAGAAGTAAGACGAAGAATGGTGCTGTAAGTACACAATGTTGGAGAGCACCATGACACAGAAGTAAGACGAAGAATGAGAGTAGAATCTATAATCACCAGAAAATATAGGGAAAAAGAAGTTGATTTAGTACGAGCAATTGAGACGAATGTTAGAAAACAGGTGGTCACAGAAAATTTCTATATGGACATCCTTTGAAGGATAACCTCTGGGACGCGGTCGCCTCAGCTAAATGTAATGATGACCGAAATGTACGAAAACCATGTTTTATAGATTGCGAGAAATGGCCACTCGAGCTACAATGTATACTCGTTAATATACTTTGTGACGACGTGCGTTAATCATGTTTTGTATTTGTTATAATAATAATTTTCATTATTACTACGCATTACGTATTAATCCAACAGTGTATTTGAATTCAAGCGGTATTATTTCCTTGTTTTGAACATTATTTTATAAAATAACAATTGTCGACACGTGATTGGTTACTGTTATATAAAATAAATACGTTTTATGTAAGTCGCAGAAACAACTGGTAAGCCTCGGTTCCATGGCATTGACTTTTGGAAAGCGCTGACCTACAGTACTCACAAAAACCTCTGTCTCCTTACGATCAAAATGCGAAACGTGTAGCTTTGAAAGAGTGATTACAACACAGGAATTTACCTGTTTTCTATATGACTCACACAGCTTTTGGTTCGTCATGCCACATTTCAGATAGGGACATTATGTCCTAAACTATATTTTTTTTACGATAAGAAAACCGTTTTAGGTAATCGTATTTATAGTATGTTTTATATTTAAAACAATTTATATTAAAAATAAATCTTGACTGAGAGGCCTGATCTGTCAGTATTTCTATAATGAGCTTACAGAAATTCTTTAAGCTGACGGAAAACATTGAAAAATAAGAATTTCACTTAACATTAATTTATAATGACATAAAACGTAACAGAATATTTTATAGTAACAAACTTACGAATAAGGATTCAAACAAATTTTTGTATACTCCCTTGTATTTCTATGAATAATTGGGGCGTGTGCTGGTACGCCCAGTAACGCGTGCAGTACACGCCTTTTTAAATTCGAGAATCACTATTTCTGGACTTCGTACAGGTGCGCCACTGTATTCTGTTGTATAAAACGTTTGAAGCAAACAGATTTCCATAAAACTTCTGCTTTGCCAAAAAATGACGTAAACCACACCCTGTAAATGATTCACTTAATGATCGTTTTGATTTGATTCACGTCTACGTTGATCAGGCTGACCCCGAGGTTAACATTCTTTAAGAACTTGGAACAGCCATAACGAGAAGAGGAGGATTGTGTAGAGGGAAATAAGAAACAAGAAAGAAAGTGGTGAACTTGTAGTTATAGGTATTTACAAAAAATGTTTTTAAACGCTATATTATTATTATCTTAAGTATGGGTTTTTCTATTATTCTCACCCCAACGACCAACGGTTAGGTTATAGATTTAGAATTAATAAAATGAGACAGCGTATCGTAAAAAATAATAAACTCGTTTGAAGTACAAAGTGTATTGCTAGGAAGACCCGACTTACTATACTGCCGATAGCATAATTAACCTGAGTGAGTCCCATATCTGTGGAATTCTAATCGAACGTCAGCAAAATTTGCCGAATAGTTTACAAACGAGCTTTCGGAATGCAACCCTGGAATATTTTTATTCTGCTCTGAAATGTTCACATGTTATAAATGCCGTGCCGTGAAACTAAAGCCTCACACTTTGAGTACGTTTAAGAGCATTTCGGTCAGAAAAGTCTAAATAAAAGAAATCTATGTAATTTATGCATAGAGGATTATTCATTTGATGCGGTTAATAAGTTCAGATACCTGGGTGACATGATAGATAATGAAGGGTCCATAAACACGACGATACATAACAGGATACAAATAGGAAATAGGACATGCTATGCTAATAGTATTGAGAAGCGGACTCATTGGTAGTAACACAAAAATAAAAATATATAAGACACTTAGGCCTATCAGACTGGTTGTTACTTATGGACGCGAGACATGGACACTAATAAAAAAGGAACAAGAAACACTAAGAATGTATAAAGAAAGGTTGTAAGACGTGTTTGTAGCCCGGTTAAAGAAGATGATGAATGTAGAATAAGAAATAACCAGGAGATAGATAAACACTGAAACATGAGGATATTGTAAGATTCGTAAAGACTCAACGAATACAATGGCTAGGTCACCTGGAGCGGATGATGGATGATCAGCATATGCCAAAGAAAAGGCTGAGGACGCAAGTCTATAAAATACAGAAAGAGAGGCCGACCTAGGATAAGATGTTTGGATGGTGTGCTGGAAGATTTAAGGAAAATCTAAGACGTGAGGGTTACAATGAGATGGAAATAATAGGAGAATATTGGTGTTGGAAGCCAGGGCTGTTGGTGTTGGCTTACATTGGGCTGTAGTGTTAAAGAAGAAGAAAAAGAGGACAGTGTACATAAAGTATTGTTTTTCTCACGGCAGATGTCGTTCAATGTCCACTGTTGTGGATATATAACATGAGATAAGCGATACTGGTATAATGCAAAGTAAACGAGACACTTCATAGTGAACGATTTATCGTTGACAAGGGAGTAATATAAAAGACCCTTCAAGTGGATGTACGTAAGTTTTAGGCCGGGCGGGCACCAGAAGCGGAGCGAGCGGAGTTGAGTGGAGTGGAGTGGACTGAGCTTGTAAAATCGAAATAATGTTATTCAATGAAAGGGCGGCCATCGAAAGCGGAGCTGAGTGGAGTGGAGTGAAGCGACGTCGCTCGGGTCAACTCCGCTCAGCTTTACCTCGGCCGAGGTCCGTTTGGAAGCTGACTCCGCTTCCCCCACCACACCACCATAGGACAATGATTCTTGTTCAACAATTTTTGTAACTTAATAATTGATTTCTGTAAATTTAAATTGTTGTAATTAATATATAAATAAAAATTGCCTTAAACAAATTGCTAACTTCTCTTTTGGTCATATCGCCTTCCGATAATTAGTATCACATGCTGTTATATAATTATGAATAATATCGAGAAGTTCGTTAAACTGGTCGCGTGACATTCTGAAATAATTTTTAAATTGATGAGCGGTCAAATCATCAAAAAGAGTGTGAAATTCACCTCAGTTTGAAATTTAGGACGTCTGACATCGCCGAAGTTATAAACGCAACTCAACTACACTCCGCTTTCTATATCCGCCCCCTAACTGACTCAGCTCAACTCCACTGCGCTCAACTACGCTCCGCTCCACTTCACTCCGGATCTGGTGGCCACCTAGCCTTAGTAAAATTACCAATTTATTTCATTGGTAATTTTATATATATTCCGTATTCACAGGGCCATTGCGAGACGGGATCGTTGATGAGGATTTGAAAATCCTGAGGACGCAAGTCTATAAAAACAGAAAGAGGGGCCAACCTAGGATAAGATGGTTGGATGAAAATAATGATGATGATGAGGATTTAAAAGGTGTAGTACGGATGCTGAAATACATATTACAAATAGAGTGGGCCCAGTGTGTTCTAAGAATGAGGAAACGTTTTTGTTTCACGGTTGTAGGCCCCACGGTTATCGATCAGAAGATCTCATCGTTGATGGAAAATCAATTCTGGATGTAGAAAATAACCCATAGCTCTAATCAGAAGAAGAAGGAGAAGATTATTGATTGAAGACTCGTTGGGCACTTGGTGAAACATATTACGTACTTGCAAAGGTTTAAAAAACACAAATGCTTAGTAGTTTCACAATTTATTCTTAAACTCTATCTAATTTAGTTCATTTATCATCATCGTCGTCGTCGTCGTCGTCATCGTCATCTCCACTTCACGGATTAGGCAGTACTGCCTATTCCGGAAACCACCTCATCCTCGGACGCCTCACACGACGATACCCTGTGGGTCAATAATTCAAGGCAAGTTTGGGAAGGCGACGATCTTGCTGCATTCTTCCCAAATGCTTACACCAGTTGGCCTTGTATTCCGTAATTCTATCATGTAAATTAAAAAATTGTAATTCTCGCCTCATCTGTGCACTACTTATTCTGTCTCGTAACGTGCACCCTTTGACCAACCTGAGAAATTTCATTTCTGTTGATTTAACTTTCCATCTGCCTCTCTGTTACTAAGTTATTTAGTTTAGTTAATTTGCGGTCTTGATATGCGTAGTTTTACAGCCACTTCACCTTTCCTATACTAGTTACTCCACCCCCTCCAACAAACATACCTCACACACATGTCCATATAGACATCCTTAACACACGTTCATCTCTAACACATTCTTTGCATTTGGTTCTTTGTTCTTAGCAGTTCTTTGAGAATAGCCTAATAGGCCCAAACAATTGCCACAGTTTAAGAATAATTTGTGAAACTACCAAGCGTTTGTATTTTTTTAAATCTTTGGAGAAGATTATAGTCGCATCCAAGCGGCTGAAATGACATTTCTCAGGCTTGTGGCAGGGCATACTCTCCATGATCATAGAAGAAACACAGATATAAGGCAGGAACTGAATATTATGAGTATACTCGACACGATCGCCCAGGCTGAATTGGTGGGAACATCTTTGCCGAATGGATGACTGCCGCATCCCCAAACAACTCTGGAACAATAAGCCGAGTGGACGGAGAGGTGTGGGACGTCCGAGGAAGCGCTGGAGTGTCCAGCTCTAATCTATGCTTATTTGAGACCGGAACAAACCATCCTTGGATTAATCCGTGAAGATGATGATGAAGATTATTAATGTTCTAACAACAGATAGTTACTATTGTAGCATCGTATTAGTAGTGCACCCGATGTGTGGTTTACGTGTGACTCCACTTGTAAAGGTAAGATTCATACGCATGAATATCAAATTTGGATAATATTTGCACGACGGCTTATTAACCGCGAAATTTTGCTCGTAAGGGTTCTCAAAGTTTAAATATTAGACATCGAAATATTCCCATTAAATATGCACTGCCCAATATTGCCTTATGTGGTGGGGCATTGATAGTCTCTGAAGGCAAGGAGAAGAAGAATACACCGAAATCAAACCAGGGGCAGCAGTGGTGAAGACTACTTGTCTACAAGAGGGAAACTCCGAATACAACTCCTGGTCCTCCAGATTAGGGGTCGGGACCCTCCAAAACGGTCCGGAAAAGACTATATAGTGCTCATAGAATGAACGGTGAGCTTGGAATAGGTTATATATTACTAGCCTACAGAATGCTAATAAGATATCAAAGTTCTTATGCTTTTATAGCAGGCGTCAACGTTGTTAGAACGGTTGTATGCCGGGTTATGGTCTAAGCCGTGGTCTAGTGGTGTTTAAACCAAACGTTTCGGCCTCAGTGCTGATGTTTTTTAGGCGAACGTCTGCCACGTGCTCTTTTGCCACTGAATAACTCTCCACTCTCCGTTGGTGGAGCCGAAACGTTTGGTTTAAATACCATTAGGCCTAACAGCCCGGCATACAATATTTTTAACAATGTTAATAAGATACGTCTATAACATTTCGTACATAGGATACTCACTACATGTGTAGAGTATTAATTAATTGTGTATAGCCAGCATACAGTTCCTGATGATAACAATTAATTTTGTCGAAATGTCGAAAGAAATGTTTTAAAATTGTGCGTTGGCAATGACCGGACCTCTCAGAACCTTTCGTCAGTAGTAGTTATCAAAAAATGTATTTTTTATCGAGCGAATTATTGGCCACTCTGTAAATATCGAAGGGGGGGAAGAGAGAGCTAAAGGGAATGCTAAACTATTAATTCATACAAAGTATGAAAGTGTCGTGTCGTTTAACGCGCGCGCGCGCACACACACACACAGAGAAGCTATCAATCTAAGTTATGTGACAAAATATTATTACAAAACGTCCTCAGAACATTGGTGTTAAGCTTCAGAAAATGATTCTATACTTATTAACTGAGTAAAAAATGTCCAATTAGTAGGCCTATATGTCAAAAACGCTTCGTTTTCCGTCTGTAAGCCTCTATGAGTTTTTAAAAAACTTTCTAATTAGACCCAAAGGAGGCGAGGTCTGGTATACACAGTAAGTTTACCTTTTCTTATAAGTACAAAACCAATTATAGCTAAAATATATTCTAATTATTATAGAGGAAAATATTGTGCTTAATGAAATAATGTCTTAAATAGAAATCACGCGCGCGCGTCTGAGAGAGAGAGAGAGAGAGAGAGAGAGAGAGAGAGAGAGAGAGAGAGAGAGTGAGTGAGTGAGTGAGTGAGTGAGTGAGTGAGTGAGTGAGTGTGTGTGTGTGTGTGTGTGTGTGTGTGTGTGTGTGTGTGTGTGTGTGTGTGTGTGTGTGTGTGTGTGTGTGTGTGTGTGTGTGTGTGTGTGTGTGTGTGTGTGTGTGTGTGTGTGTGTGTGTGTGTGTGTGTGTGTGTGTGTGTGTGTGTGTGTGTGTGTGTTTGCGAGACTCAATTGTATAAAATTTCATTTAAGCGAGAACGTGATAGGGGGATTTTCTCAGGTCCTTATTATGTAATGTTGTTACGAATGAAATAATAGAAATGGTCCTCACCCAATACAAGGAAGGTTACGAGTGAAATAAGGGTACTTTGTTATGCAGACGATGCAGCTGTGATTGCAGACAAGGACAGTGATCTTCAAAGATTGCTCTTTGTAAGGTTAGCAAGCAATTTGACTTACAATATCAGCATAAAATCGCATAGATATTAACAGTAAGCAAGGAACGATTAAAGCGTAACACCACGGACAAGTCGTTGGGCAGATTACGTCTTAGCTGTGATACTTCCAAAGGGGCGAGGAGTTACACATGTCTATAAAGCTGCATAACACTATGGAGCACAATAAAGTCTAGAGGACAGAGCCGTAAGTATTTACAAAGCGGCGGCCGATACTAACGTATGCAGCAGAAACAAGACCTGACACTATCAAGACCAGACAAATACTGGAAACCAACAGAGGTTCAAACGTATCCACTCAGCGACGCGGTATAATAACCCGCTTATGTTTAAAGTAGGCTTTTCTACTTACTACTACTACTACTACTACTATACTACTACTACTGCTGTTGCTGCTGTTGCTGCTGCTTCTACTAATACTACTTTCACTATTACTACTACTACTACTACTACTACTATTGCTTCTTCTTCTTCTTCTTCTTCTTCTTCTTCT
The DNA here is from genome assembly GCA_034769895.1 of Magicicada septendecula. Classification (NCBI taxonomy): domain Eukaryota; kingdom Metazoa; phylum Arthropoda; class Insecta; order Hemiptera; family Cicadidae; genus Magicicada; species Magicicada septendecula. Next base: position 159,740,049 of record CM068370.1, on the reverse strand, counting down.
TCTTCTTCTTCTTCTTCTTCTTCTTCTTCTTCTTCTTCTTCTTCTTCTCATTCTATTCATCTCTTCATTCAGGGGATTATACTGCTGTTTACAACCAACAACTTTACGACTCAAAACAATCTCTTTGTCTCATTCTTGGTCGTCCAATTCTTCTTTACCTTTCGAACGATTACCTTGTGCCTTCCTGACTAATCTGTCAACTTCCATCCTGTCGACGTGGTCGCTCCAGAGTTGTCGCGTTTCCTTTATCCAGTCCATTGTGTCTCTTATTTTGCACGTTTCCCGCATTATTCTGATTCGTCTGTGGAAAATATTAAGAAAAAATAGTATGAGTAACAATGGGAGAAGAGATCGTATGCAAGTAATACAGACGTTATGCTACATACAGGGTGTTGGAGCCTGGGTGGTGCGAAGTTGAGTGGCGGATGATGGATTGAATTGAGTGCGGATGCGGGACCAACAGTCCAGAGAGAGTCAAGGATGGAAGGCCAAGTAAGAATAAATGGAGGGAAACAGCTGTGAGCCTAATGCAGGAGAAGAAGAGAATCGAAAAAATCGAGTTAATGATCCCATTTTATAATATCAGCATATTTAAATTAATAGAATGGTAAAAAAAGAACACTAAAGAAATAAAAGATCTGGAAAGTGGCTCAAGCGTTTTTTACAAGGTGATAGCTGAACCTACGGTGTATAATTTAGAACGTTGGATACCGAGACACAGCCTTTCCAGAACAAGTTCCTTTTGGCGCGATAGAGTACTGAAAGGTGATATTAAACAGCACTCATAGCTGTACAGCCAACAACCAACAAACACGTGTCATCCTTACAAAGAGACTAGGGGTAGCATGTTACGTACGTGTATTCAGGTAGAATACAAAAAATAATAGTGTAGTATGCCGATTATGGAAGAAGGAATGCGACAAGATAGGAAGAAATGAAAAAGTTGCTGTAGTGTTAATAGGAATGATTTATATCTCTAGCTACACTAAAAATTACTATTCTTTTTTTTGAGTTTATGTTTCTTTGAACAACGACGAATGGTTTTGTTATCACGTGGGACTCTTTGATCAAATTCCTTATTCGCCAACCAATCAAGAACGTGTCTGAACAAAGTTAATAATGATTTTTAATTTCATTGTCTAGTGTAATTTATATCTCTATTGTCAGAATTGTCGTTTCCCTGCATCCGGGATTGCGAGAAATCATAGAGACTGTATTTTGCGATTTCGTGATGAGCAAATATAACAATGATCTCTTTGGATCATACGAAAATGCTAATCAGACCCACTTAGAAATGTTTAGCCCTACGTCAGAAGTGCAGGCCTAAATTTATGACTTGATACGTAATCATTGTGTATCATTTCGTATCAGGATATAAGAGGATACATTGGTCAGACGACTTCTCTATGTTAAAAATGAGGTAACTAATAGTTACTGTTCTTCAGACTTTGTTCACGATTGAAGGTCTTATCTTCTAAGGGATTTCACTAATGAAATCTCCCCCCTCTCTCTCTCTCTCACACACACACACACAAAGTACTGGATAGTTTAGGAAAAGGCATTCATTATTGGTTTAGACTTGTTTAATAAACGGCTACTTGACTGCGCACTGCCGCTCAGTGAGTGACATGGCTCAAATGTTACGAAATCGTCGTTTTCACTGTCATGCCGCTAATTTTAACTCTGTTCGAAAACGAATCGATGGGATTAAAAATAATAATAAATAAATATAAAGTATAATAGCGCTAGAATGGTCCCTGAGCTGCAAAACTCGCTCAATATTTTGAAAGAAGTACGTACATTTATTATTACGTAAATTTCGAAATTAGATAGTGTTTCATTTATGGGAAAAATTACAAAAACCCCGATTTCTCAACTCTTTTATTAGTAATATAACAATTGTGGAGCACACAATCGTACAATAAACACAAAAAATTCAAACCGTTCGGATTGGATTACATTTCCTTTTACATGGTCTGACACCCTGTTGGATTTTCACAATTTTTTTCAAATTTATGATACCTTTTTCAGGTCCTGGGGTCCAACAATTTTGAGATTTCCACAACTTAACACAACATTCAGATGACAGTTGAAATTTTCTTTTATTTGATACCCCACACGAATTTTTGCGATATTATCAAGATATTCACCCACATTTTGGGCCCTGACGTTCGAAAATTTAGACATTTTTAAAAATGAACACTATAGTCATATTCTGGTTTAAATTCTCTTTAATGTGATAGATAGCTCACATGAGTTTTTGCGTTTTTTTCACAATTTTGACCCCCTACATTTTTGTCTCCCACCCACCTAGTTTTGGAGGGATCAGTCTTAAAACGATCGGGTTCCACAGGGTAAAAGTTCCACGCGTGCCAAAATTTTACTAAAATCGGCTGATGCGTTCAAAAGTTATCGCGAGACATACCCCAAACAGACAGACAGACAGACAAATGCCAAACGGTCGAGTCAAACCTAACAACTCACTTCAATAAACTGCAATTAATCACTACTGAAAAAGAAAATTTACGTGTAGAATTTGGGCGTCGTGTTTACTAGAGCACATTTGTCACTAGAGCACTGCCAACGCTTTCCTTCTAGTTAATCAATAATGCGTTATCGCAGCGAAGTAAGTTTCCTTTATCATTTCGCTTATCAAGCGAAACACTTGACTGCAATTATTTTTTAAGATACATACACTACTAACCTTGAACGTACCCTCGGAACAATGCTGGCGCGCGTGCGTAACATGCATAACACCCCCTCCACATCACACACACACACACGGTAGCGCACACAAAGGAAAATGCCAACGAGATGGTATTTACAACAGATAGCACGACTGTCGATTCCAACTCAAACTGTTATTTGCGTATTTAAAAACTAATCACATGTGGGTGTTGTATCATGTAAAACAGGAGACCGACAAAGTATACGCTGTGCCTCCTACGAACCAGATGTATTCAATACAAGACCTACATCTGTAGACCTGTCATGCTTATCATTACAACGATAATAGTAATAATAATTAAATCCTTAAGTTCGTAGTGACCGTCGATCAATGATTTTTTGGTGAAGGGTTTGTGACGATCGGTCAAAAATATAACACAAATTTTAAATTATTTATGTCGACGTTTCGACAATGTTTATTGTCATCATCAGGACAATTGTTGCTGACGCCAAACACACAACAGTTGTGTGTCGTCGTCGACACAAGTAAGTTAAAATTTGTGTTATATTTTTGACCGATCCTCACAAACCCTTCACCAAAAAAAAAGTAATAATAATAATAATAAGCTCGAAAACTGTGTGTCGTCAAGACGGTTTAGGAGAGCCAAACAGTATAGGACGGTTTACAAACAGAGCCAAGCAGCATACAAGGCAGGCAGTATGGTGACTAGTAGCTACTCGCCAGACTACTGATATTACCCGCATCCACATACCATCATGATTTTATGGTCATAGCATAATACAAAAATACTGTAGGCCCTGTAATTTCGGACATTCGACTTTCGCTCTTTCGGACATTGAAAATTGATACTCTTTATTCAAGTTTCGTACTAGAACTTCGGACTTTCGAACACTGACGGCGGTGAGACGAAATGAATAAGCTTTAAGACAAGTGCATATATTAGTTATTATTTCCGCTACTATGATTTTTCATAATTAATCAGCCTATTAGTATATAGAATGCAAAGTGTTAAAGTGATTAATTTTTATTATGTAATAAGTCTATGGTGTAGACCAATGGTTCTCAACCTTTTAAGTCCGGGACTCATCTTGAAGGATATTACACTTCACGGCAGTCATGAACATGGGCGCCGGCAGAATTACTTGTATGGGTGTGCACCAGTTTATAATCATATTTTTGCGAACATCGAATACTTTAAACCCTCTTTCACACTTAAACGAACTATACATACTTTAATTCTATTTAATACTAAATGCAATAGGGTTTTAAGATACAGGAAATAAATTTTCGAGCACGACTTCGCGACCCACCGAACGCTCCCTTGGCTCCCTGCAGTGGGTCGCGCTCCATAGGTTAAGAAACACTGCTGTTGACTGTTTCACAAAGTCTGCTTATAAACTTTACTAATGTAGCAGAACGATTAATTTCTCATGTTACTCTATTATGTATTTTTTTAGTAACAGTGGTCAAATGACGTAAATTTAAGCGAGAATAATATCCGATTTCATTACAGTACAGTGTATTACAGTTCACTAACTTAACGGACAATGGGGATCCAACTAACTTACGTGTACAGTACCCCTACAGCCTATACGTACTGTACAGTGCTCGACTTTCGGATACGTTTTCGGGAACGCGTTATGTTCAAAAGTCGAGGACCTCCTGTATTAGTTGAGCATAACAAATTACTATAATTGTCATGCTATTGCATCGGTATAGTTAACACATAGTAGGAGATCTTTTCGCATTATGCCCTGGCACTGGGTTATCATATAAAGATGTGTTAACGAATGGTCCCTTAAATCAACAACGAAAAAACCTTAGTCCTCATTAAAATAACCTTCAGACGCCATACGACACGTATTCGATGGCTCCTGAACCTATTTCTATTTTCGTGGAAGCTCCCGCTCGCAACTGTTACGTAGCTTATAAACTGACAACAATGATTCATTGCAACAATACACGTAACTTTTGTACAGAGAAAAAGCAGTGTATTTTAATGATGCGACAATATATTATATTAATTGTCAAGGGTTTAGTAATAGGTGCGGAGTCTGATAAAATTATATATTCTGTACAACTGTATTATTAGACCTAACATTGAAAATGTTTATAAGGACGTGTCGCACATTTGAAAACGACCGCTGGTGCGTGATCGAAAATGGGAACCGGTGAGCTTCCATAGAAACTACTTCTTTGTTGTCAATAACGTAGTACACATTTAACTTATAATCTGTACATTGGTAAATGAAGAATGAATTCATTGATTGGTGAATGAACATAAATATATATATTTTTTAGATTTATTGAAGCATTTTCAATGCCCTTCTCTGTGCATTGCATTTGTGCAATGCCTGTAAATTTTATTGTTTACGACAATTATTGCAGATTGCAAAAATAAACATGAACATTTCGTCTTCTGGCAGATTTGACTACATGGTCTATTTAACGCCGTCGTCTCATGTCACTATTTCGCATTCTATCACGTCTTGTTTGTCCAGCAATTGTCGTCACTGCACTCATTTCTTTCGCCCTTAACACTGGTTTTGTTCTACTAGTGGAAAGACCGTGTGTAAGTCAGCACTGGTCACACCATCGTCTTGTGTGTCTTCACGACGCCGTCACATTACCTTTAAAGGCTGTCTTGTATTCGGTATTCGGTGAGTGGATTGAGTAGCTCACTGAATATTGATGTATTATTATATCCAGCCCCAAGCCTGGAGGCTTTCAGTCCAGGTTAGCAACTTACCTGGCTATAAACTTTCTATACGCTCGTAGGACCAAGCAAAGCCTCGGAACTAAGACGGATTATTTGGTGACGAACCGACAACGGAATGGAATAAGAAAATAAAGAAGGAAGGAAAAGGAATATTAAGAGTTGAGACATGGAACATTACGTTAGTTCACATTCACATGCATGATCACTTTCACAAGATCAAAGTCAAGCAATGCTGTTTTACAGCGGAAATGATCCGGAAAAACAGTGGCACATTGTCTTTCAGGCGGACTGTCAAGACCTAAGAAATCTAAGCAAAAATGTAAAAAATTATAGAAAAGAACTACATAGCTTGGGGCCTGAATACGCTTCAAAAACGTTATTGCAAAATATAAAATAACTAGCAAAATACCCGTGCTTCGCTACGGAGTTTCACGTTGTACGTAATTGTACAATTATTGCTCGCTTAATAGTATAGGATTAGATAGATTGTACAAATTCTCAACTCTTAGTTTGTTTATTTACATTCATAGCAACAGCTATTTATTATTTATTTCGAGAAAATCGTTAGAGCTGTTTCCGAGAAAAAAGGACATACATTTATTAATTAATTGAACTTCGAAATTTTCTCGACTATAAGAACCTGCAAACAACGAAGTTTTTTCAATTTAAAACAATGATTAAAATCTCAGGACTAAATGTATTCGGGGTTTCCAGTAAACTGAGTTGTCAGCCATTTCATTTACAAAGTATGCAATTCCCGCGATAAATTTCAGTATTTGGTTTCTTGCCCCTTAGGAGTGAAAGTTTTTAAAACAGTTCCTTAGTGAGCACCTAAGACCTATGATGAAGCTATGTTAAAAGTTTCATTGATATCCATTCAGTGGTTTCAGAGATATCGTGATCAGTGAGTCAGTCAGTGGTATTTGGGTTATATAGATATCTATATCTAGCCGATTTACCCAGCGTTGCTCGGGTTCATAATTTATTCATAGGCTCATAGGCACCTATTCTTGTTCTAACGTTATATTACTTGTATATTGTATAATCTTCCTTATATTGTTACGTTCGCATTCTCACTGGAGGAATACTCTGTAGCGCACCTGTTTAAGAACATGTCATAAACTGTATTCTTATATCTGGAGAAGAATTCTGTTGTTCGTGATGCTCCTGCTCGATTTATAACCCTGGGAGAGGGCGAACAGCTAAATTAGTTTTCAATAAAATGTCTACAGTACTTGCACGCGCTGCGTATTTAACTGTCGTTTTATAATTCATTGTGTTAATGTTGAAATAAGGCATTTGTTAAATTAGTGTCTCCTAAACTTATTCTAACAATACAATACCTCTATAGATTTCAGCTTATCAATTTTTAAATTCAAACTGAAGCAAGTGCATTTATATTGTCTGAGCTCTATGGTCTGAATACATTCGCTATCAAAACTTTGTTTTTTGTACTCGCTTATAACTTACTTCGATCTTAACTCTTAAACACTTTACACACTTTTTAACACTTTTAAATTCAAACTGAAACAACTCTGAATTCACACACTATTAAGACGTTTCTTAAGATGCATACACCACCTTTGATATCATAACCTATATCTTTATTTATAAGAACCGTGGACTCTGGCCCCGCCGTCTTTCGCGGGATCCGACCTAAGACTCCCCGGGTTCCGTGGATGAACTCCGGGGAAGGCCCGTCGGACGACTCCCGCGCTATTTCCTACGCGGGAGACTTCCACCGATGCTATGGTAACAAGAATCTATTCTATTGGGTTGCCATAGTAACCAGATCTAATAGTTGTTTAGGACCCCCCAGAAGACCGTATCGAAAAAAAAACACCTGTCCTATGTTGGTTCTCCCGTTGCGTAAAATATTTGTGCCAAGTTTGGTTGAAGTCGGTCCAGTGGTTTAGGAGGAGATGTGGAAGACCCCAAAGAACCCCCAAAGGACCCCATCGAAGAAAACACATATCCTATGTTGATTCTCCCGTCGCGTAAAATATTTGTGCAAAGTTTGGTTGAAATCGGTCCAGTGGTTTAGGAGGAGATGTGAAAAACCCCAAAGAACCCCCCAAAGGACCCCATCGAAAAAAACACCTATCCTATGTTGGTTCTCCCGTCGCGTAAAATATTTGTGCCAAGTTTGGTTGAAATCGGTCCAGTGGTTTAGGAGGAGATGTGGAACATACATACATAGATACAATGGGGGGGGGTTTGCCCCTTAGGAGTGAAAGTTTTTAAAACCGTTTCTTAGTGAGCACCTAAGACCTATGATGAAGCTATGTTCAAAGTTTCATTGATATCCATTCAGTAGTTTTGCTCTACGTTGATTCTATGTCAGTCAGTCAGGCAAACTTCCCCCCCTTTTTCCCCCTTTAAAGGTCGAATTTCCAAAAATCCCTTCTTAGCGGATACCTACATCACATAAGGAACCTACATGCCAAATTTCAAGTTTCTAGGTGTTATAGTTTCGGAGATTTCGTGATGAGTCAGTGAGTGAGTCAGTGGTATTTCTCTTTTATATATATAGATATTTGTAAATATTTTTGCTTGGAATCAGTGTACGTTTAGGTATGACCTAGGTGAAAAAAGAGGACAACCAAAAAATTTAACAGCATGATCGTTACTTTAAGGCTCGATTACATTGAGCGAGTTTACTAGCTACTAGCCGGCGAATTCACTAGCTGCTAGTAAACTCGCCCAGTGTAATCATGTTCAGTCTAACTAGCAGATTGTAAACAATCTGCGAGAAAGTTGAAAGCCGGGCTACTATAAGGCACGATTACATTGAGCGAGTTTACTAGCTACTAGCCGGCGAGTTTAGAAGCGGGCGAGTCAGCTAGTGCGATAGTGATGACGACACACAAAACTTTCCACTCGCTCAGTAGCCAACTAGCTAGCGAGTTTAAACCACGTTTTGTGAATACGTTGTTGTTTTTTTCTTTCATTTGCTGAACTTTTCTGGGTGTTCTAGCGTTATTGAAGTGGAACGTAAATAATATTGTGGAATTTCTTAACGTCTACCAGCAGTACCCTGTGTTATGGAATATAAAAGACAAAGACTATTGCAACACAAAATTAAAAGGTGAAATTTTCCAACGTCTTTATAATGAACTTAATGAAAAACAGTTAATTGGGGGAATGGATGTGAAGCAATTGAAGGTTAAAATCAAATCAATTAAAGATGTCTACAGACAAGAACTACACAAAATTGAAAAAAGCAAGAAAAGTGGCTGTGGTACTGAAGAAGTTTATTCGCCAAAGCTGGCATGGTTCAATGAAGCAAATTATTTGGCAGAGGTTTTGGCTACAAGAAGCAGCGAATCAAATTTGGTGAGTAAAATATATTCATTTTAATGTCTATTTATTTACAGATCAATATTTAACAGATCATTATAAATTTATTATTAATCAGACCATTATTCCAACTTTCTCCCATTGCCAAGGCATAGGATGTTCTTCTGTAAAGTATGTAGCATATGCTCGTCTGACTTCCTCAGCAGCACGTTTGTAATTATTGCTGCCTAGATTATTAATAGGCTGCAGAACGTTGGCATTTTCCCTCCAGAGCTCAGGTGTTATATTCCCAGTGTTTAAATCCTCTCTATCTACTGCTTGTTGAGGTAAGTAGTTGCCTGGAGCAGTCTTTCGTAGCCAGTTATGAAGACTGCAAGCAGCCCAAATGATTTTATCGGTAGTTTCGGGTTTCAACTCAATTGGTCTTGAAAATACTCTGAATCGCCATACAAGTATGCCAAAAGCATTCTCTACAACTCTTCTGGTACGGGAAAGACGATAATTAAATATTTTTTCCACATCACTGAGACCAGTTTTACTGTAAGGTTTCAGAAGATTGGTTCTTAAAGGGAAAGCATCTCCAATAGTAACGGCGTATTCAGGCATCCCAAGAGTATTGCTTTCCATTGCAATGTTCAGAGTACTATCTCTAAATATTGCACTGTCACTTGCTCGGCCATTTCCACCTACGTCGATGTAAGTAAAGCAGTAATCGGCATCAACCATAGCAAATAATATGATACTATAGGTTTTTTTGTAATTGAAGTAGACTGAACCGGAACACGGAGGTCTTTTAAGGATGACGTGTTTCCCGTCGACGGCCCCTAAACATCTAGGAAAATTCCAACGCTGGAAGAATTTCTTTTCGATTTCTTTCCATTCATCAACTGTTTTAAGTACCTGCAAACAATAAAAGTAATAAATTAAATCAGTAACAAATTAAATTAAATCAGTAAAAGTAATATTTTAAATAAATCAGTAACATTTTTGTATTATTTCTAGGATCTGTCACAAAACAGTCAAGAAACAGAGCCAGATGAGGGCAGTGAAAGCTGTAGGGAATCTGTTGAGTCCGCCAACGACAACAACTGCCCAGAAGAACACTACAAGAACAAGTCGCCCGCAAAAATGAGACCACCAGCGACGCCAATGAAAAGGGTTAAAAAACGAGCAGCATCCGAAAAACCCCCTTCTGAAATATCAGCCGCGATTCACCAATTGGACAAAATTGCACAGAATGCAGCTGAGGAGAAGCCGTATGACCAGTTCGGAAAGTTTGTAGCAGCTGAGCTTCGTCAGCTACCACAGCGACAAGCCATCTTACTACAGCAGGAAATTCAAAACTGTATCATTCGTTCCAAGCTGTCCTCTTTGGAGCATGTGGTTTATTCAAACCCACAACAAGTTGTCGATGTTGCATTTTCACCATCTTCTGACCATTCACTTGCTTCGCATTCTGTCTCTTCAAACGACGGTGATGACGTTTTACAACAGGTTATGATTAATACGTTTGGACCAAGTATACTGTAATACTATATACTGTAACTATACTTTCATCAAATACATTCTTACAAAAAAAAAAAAAAAAAAACTTGTTAATTCGTAGTAAATTAATTTTCACTCACTCACATTCATTTCATGAATGGTTGAAGGGCGCGAGAAATCGCCGAGAGAATTTCAGGCAAAAACTTCGATATTGTTGATTCCGGAACTCGAAACAGGTATTCTAGAGACTTGAAGGAATCACCAGTTGCTAGATAACGTAGTGTAACTTCCAGTTTTGTGGCTACTGAGATTGCCATTCTCATTTTCGTATCGTCTTTTTTGAGCATTCCTTCTACCATCTGCAGTAAATCAACAAAATGGGTACAGTCTAATCTCAAAATATTTCGATAAGCCAAAGGATCTTCGTCCTTCAACTCTTTCAGTAAACTGCTCGATGCACCATATTTCTCACGTCTTTCTATCCATGGTTTTATCCACACTTTTCTATGCCTCAATTTCTGCTTTTCTTTTCTTTTTAACTCCTTTTTGATAGCATGAGCTAAAGTAACGACTCCCGCGCTAACTAGTTCCGTCGACATTTTGTAGACACTGAAACCAGGAACCACCGGGATATTCGCAGCTAGTTCACTAGCAACTATGATGACACACGCCTAGTTTACTAGCTAACAAGCCCACACGCCAGCGAGTAGCGAGTAAAGTAGCCCGGCTTTCAACTTTCTCGCAGATTGTTTACAATGATAGTGAACATGATTACACTGGGCGAGTTTACTAGCAGCTAGTGGATTCGCCGGCTAGTAGCTAGTAAACTCGCTCAATGTAATCGAGCCTTAAGTTAAGCATTTTTACAGAGTTTATACAATGTTCAATTTAATTTTTGGAACTTATGTATACGTTCGAGGTGGACGGACTAAGAATTCTGCTTCATTATCGTTCCGGCCTTTCTTAAAGCGAGTGTGCTCTTTTAATAAATTTTCAGTTAACACACACTTTCGTTTTGGCATGTTAATAATAATAAATTCTACTTGCCTACAACTTATACTACCACTAACTATACTCAGAATGTCCACGAAAATAAACAACTCATTTCAGAACTATCAATAACCTTAAAAACTCACGAATGTAGACGTCTATTAGAATTGCAGAATATGCGGGAAAGAGCTGTAGGCAAGCACCATATTGACGCCTATGATACATTTCTGAGCGGCTACGCTGGGAACTATCTTCCTCGTGACTACATTTTTTAGTTTTACGAAAAAAGAGGACGTTTCTCTGTTTTTAAAAAATCCTCCCGGACAGGTTTTTAATACTAAAAAAAAGGACGTGTCCGGGAAAAAGAGGACGTATGGTAACCTAGTTTAGGCCCGGCCTGAGGATGCTTGGCAGAAACCAGGCAGTTGTGGTTAGTAGAACAAGACGCGTGTTGAACGACAAAACAGTATTGTTTGAAACGTCTCGACGTGCTGGTTTCGAGGTGATGTAAGGCTGAGTATGCATAAATGCATAAATTGCTATCACACAGTGTTCCGCAGAATGCTGTGTGTCGCATTCCACTGACTTGAGTTATTGCATTCGTATTACGTCGCATGTTCCACCATATTTTTATCTGCTAGGTTACTTCCTTTAGAGTTTTTTCGTTTTCTTGGTGGTTTAGATTTCTCTTAATCACCTCTGAAAAATTTACCATAATTGCAACGTGTCATGTGTCACATACACGTGAATCGTAATGTGTGCTCGTATACGAAGAATTAGTTTAGTTTCCGGCAATGTGGTTGGTCACCCGATATATCTGTAGACCCACCAAAATGCCTGTGACGTAACTATCAGTACGCTTCCTCAAGGACCTCATGAACTTCCGATGACGATAATGTGATGTTTCAAAATACACACACGACTAAACTGCCTCTACAGAGAAACAGTGGGATTTGGGGATGGCTAGGGGGCAGAGGTGTGCTAAACTAGTATTTTAAAATAACAGGTACCGACGAACCGTTCCAAAAAAAATAACACGTACAAATACCTGTTATTATATACGTATTATACTATAACTATGAAATGTCTAGATAAAATTTTTTTTTGTAAGTGGACGGTGTAACGAGGGTTGCTGACAGATATACGATGGCTCGGTAACATGTTGTTCAAGACAAGGGAAGGCAAGGGTTTAGGCGAACAATGCCTAAAGTCGCAGCAGTTGTACGGTGAAGCGAATTGCGGGTGACGCGCAACGGCCCAAGATAGACAAAGGCGAAATATATCACTAAGAAAAAACAATAGAAAGGAAAAGCCTGACTTGAATAGACAATACGCTTCCACTATGAACGAACGACGGGACGTCCAGCTTTACCAGAAGGGTACGCGACGAAGAAAGGCTTGGAGAGCAAGATATAGCAGCTGTCTGGAATACTCAGAATTGACCACACTCGTCGTGGGAACGACTAGGAGAAACTAGTTGACAATACGAGAAATTGGTCACGGGTAAGAAGCAGGACAGATGGTGCACAAAAAGAGCAGATGAAAAGGGCCACACAACAATTAAAAAGCACTGTATCCATCAAGGACAAGTACGCCAAAATACGAGGGTGATAGACAGCCGTGAAATTGGTCATCCGACTCAAACGATGGGGTGGAGCCAACCATGAACGGGTATGGGCGGAGTAACTTGTGAGAGTACAAGGAGGGGCTTTCTCCAGGAAGACAGAGAAAGAACCAATGGAAACGAAGCTGAAGTACGAGAAAGGACTTAAGTGGGGAAGAGTAAGAAAATAGTGGGAAGAGTAGAGGAATGATAAATACACAGGACAAGGGTGAGATTAAGGGAGTCTTTAACAAATTTTTCGAGAGAGTCTTTACTAAACAACTTCGTAAGTCGAGAACTAAGGGTACGGAGAGTCGGTGAAGTCCGTTATAATGATTCAGAGTAGTGACTAAAACACTTAAAAGTTTTACTAAAAAACTTCGTAAGTCGAGAACTAAGGTTACGGAGAGTCGGTGAAGTCCGTTATAATGATTCAGAGTAGTGACTAAAACACTTAAAAGTTTTACTAAAAAACTTCGTAAGTCGAGAACTAAGGTTACGGAGAGTCGGTGAAGTTCGTTATAATGATTCGGAGTAGTGACGAGAACACTTAGAGAGTCGAGCTAAAGTTTACGGAAATTCGAAGTAACGGTTCGGATAGTTTACTTAGAATCAAGTGATGTCATCAATAAAACGATCTGTGAAGTGAAAATAAATATATAATAGTGAAAGTGTATACGTGTGAATTACTTCATGTAGGAGTTCCATTCCTTATGCACGCAATGAGACAGTCTTCAACGCAATTGAAGGAGCGTCTACATCTCCATACGCTGAATTAAGTAGTAGAGAGAGAGTCCAGAATGACGACGCGCCGTAGTTTATGGAATACGTCATCAAAGTAAATTTTGTATGTATTAATTTTATTTCTAAATCACCTGTCTGTCTCTCTAAAAGAATCCACATAGAGAATTTCATAATATAGGATAAAACTTACTTATAAATGATAAAATCACAGTGTTTTAAAATTATAGAGAATTATAGACAGCACACTATTATGAATCCATTTAAAATTATACTTATAATGAAATGAGCAATTAGTTTGTAAGAAGTAATTCATGCTTTAATGATACTATGATACTCAAAAGTAATCGTAGGATAAAAGGAATACTGAAGTGTGAAGAGATATTTTAGTTTCTTTTATAATTGTTTTATTTTATTGGTAGAAATAATGTATTAAAATACTTCTTGATAACCAATTGTTAATCAAATTTGTACTATGATACCAATAACAATAATCGTTAACGTAATAAATGTAGTAGTATACAGACAAACCCGTCTTATATATTTATTGAAGAAAACCATATTAAATTAATCATTAGAATTAGCTGTCAATTCCTTCCAAGTAATATTAAATAATAGAGTAATATAACCTGTGATTACATAACTACTAATGAATAAATTATTATTACAATTAAAAAAACCCTGAGATAGTAAACGTTGACAATCAATATTAGCATTGCATTTGACGCCCACACTAGGGAACATAATTAAGATAATAAATTAATTTATGCAAGTAAATTTAAATAAATAAAATATTTAGTTATATTTGGCGCTCCAACAACGCGGGGCATAGCTGATTAACAGTAAATAAAACAATAACTATAAACAGTAATAGTAACTAAAAATATTTAGTTATATTTGACGCCCACACGCACGGCTTGACAAATAAAAGTATAATTGTTAAGCGGGCAGAGAGCAGACAGTGTGCATGTTAAATTTATAAGTTGTTTATAAATAAGTTACAATAGAATAATATCAGACCCTAAGTATATCTGAATGATTACGCGTCTACGGGCAAAAATGGCTACAAACGAGAATTCGAAAAGCCAAGAATTCGATATTAACAACCAGTTGGGGGTCGAAGGATTAGAAGATAACACCATGGACAGTAATGAAAGTAACAACACCACCGAGGAACATAGCCAAAATCGGGCGAGGGGACCATCCGACGGTAGCGAGATGAACTTCGCTATGTTGATGGAGTTCATCAAGAATCAAAGTGAAGAAACGAGAAGACAGATCGAAGAACAGAAACAGGAAATAATGCGACATAACGAAGAACAAGCTGGGAAATTAGAAGAAAGGATTAACAAAAGGTTAGAAGAAAATATCGCAAGAGTAAATGAAAATTTACAAGGCCAGATCAATCAGGTAAATATTGAGTTGCAAGAACAAATCAAGAAGTGGGAAGGAAAACTTGGCGAGTTGCAGAAGAAGAGTGAAAGTGGGATGAAAGAAATCAATAAAGAATTAAAGAAACAGAATAAAGAAAATAAAGAGTTACGCGAAAAGGACCGCCGAGAATGGGAAGAAGCAATCAATAAGACCCAAGATCTGAACAAAAAACAAATCGAAGGTGTCGAACGTCAGGTAAGGAGTCTGAAGGACGCTCACCACAGCACCGAGGAGAAATTAAACGGAGTTTCAGTAGAGAAGGGTAGAAGGCTGGATGAGATGGCTAGTAACCTGTCAACAATACGGGAAAATCAGCAGAGAGTTCAGCGGAGGCTGGAAGAAATGGAACAACGACCGGCCGTCGCCATAAATGGGAATCATGGCAATAAAGAAATCACATTTGATGGTGAAGATAGCTTCCCTATGGAATTCCTAAAAGAACTCAAGGAGTTACAAGAAGCGTATTACCCAACAGAAAACACGAGGTGGATCGGCAGACATTTAACTGGAGAAGCAGCCATATGGTGGCGCATCGTAAGAAGCCAAATAAACTCGTTCCAAGAATTTGAAGAAAGATTTGTAGAGAAATACTGGGGAGCGACTCAACAGGAACGGATTCGTGACCAGCTTGAATACGGCCGATACAACTCTCACGGAGCTCTCAGCACGATACAATACATGGAAAGGTTTGTGTTACAGTGTCGGCAATTAATACCAATCATGTCAGATCAACATCTGATTAAGAAATTAGCGCGGCACTACAATAGAGAAATACAGGTAGCCGTCGTAACAAGAGGGATAACCTCGATTAATAATTTTGAAATTCTATTACGAGAATACATGAATGTATCAAGTCGTGCACATAATGACGCGCAAAAGACAGAAGAACGTGGACCCAGAAAGGCCAACGAACACAACTTTCCCAAGCAACACAAGCAATGGGGCGATGAACAAAGGCGAGGGTGGCAAAAAGATTATGTAACGAAGCCGAAGGCTGAGGGCAGGCAGCCAGTCATAAATTCGTTAGTTGTTGACAACCAGGCATCAGGTAGCAGCAAAAGTAATGGGGGAGGAAACACGAAAAAGGACAATAATTGACAACTAAGTGGGTCAATGTGCCTCACTGTTTACCAACAAACCGAGCGGTCTAACGGAATCGACGATGTCGCGACAAAAGCGCCCAGCGACATAAGCGCACAACTGATAGTGGTTGAAAGGGGTGCGAGTGAATGGGTGAGGCTGCATATTTAGGAAAAACGAACATTTAGTATTTTAATAATGATAACTGATTTCCATCACACTTTATCCAGGCTTTGGACTGGCTAAATGAGAGAAACCAATGTATTATGATTTCTTTCACTTAGGCGTGTTTACAATCAGCTTGAAGAAAGCTTCGTCATTTTGTACATCTTTTTTTTGTAGTTTTGTAATTTTTGGTTTTTATAAGTTTTTAGCTTTTTTAAAATCAGCTTGAAGAAAGCTTCGTCATTTTGTACATCTTTTTTTGTAGTTTTGTAATTTTTGGTTTTTTATAAGTTCTTAGCTTTTTTAAAATCAGCTTGAAGAAAGCTTCGTCATTTCGGTTTTTTATAAGTTTACTCCAACTTTTGAAGGTAAGAGAGTGTGCGAAGACATTGCCTTATATTGCCAGTTTCTTCATACAGCTTGCTTGTTTTTTCGATGCTCTTGTCCAGTTTCTTATATTTCAGTTTTCTTCGCTTTCCATCCAGGTTCAATTGCATTCTCATGTAGATCACAGCTGAGTTTTCGGCCTCCATTTTCAAAGTTTGGACCAAATCTTTAACTCTAGGACGTGGCTTTTGAAACGTGCTGTTCACTTTATTGTTCCATCCTTCAACTGCGTTTGTGGTCCGGTGACGTCTCTTGTAACAGTTTCATAGTTGTATGCTGATCTGCTCATTTTCCAACCATCTTTCGGTAAAATAGTCAAAAAATTCTATAAGTTTTGGATTTCCAGGGTTCTGGGAGTAAATCTCTAACCAGCCATCGACGACATCCTCAGGCTTGAGAAACGCGAGAGATGCACACACTTTTATCACAGTTCGAACTTCCTCATTTTCTTTGTAGTCCCGCGTAAGACCTAACTCTTGCACCTTCCTCCATAGACACTTTTTCAGGTGGAAATAACAACCTTGAATTTGTGCAGCTGGGGAAACCTCTTGCAATTCCATTATAGCCGCTGCTTCAAAATCTACATTGACTTTTTTCGGTTTCCAGTTAGGTATAGCTTGAATAATTAGTCGAAAGAGCTTGACGTATGTTTCTTTCTTCTTGTCTGGTAACAATGCAAAAGCCACGGGGTATATATTTGTTTCTTCTTCTGAGCTTCCAAAATCTGCATGGATAGAGTAAATCTGCGATAACTGCTGGAGCTTTTAAAAGTTCCGTCCATTAAGAAATCTTCACAATTGTTTAGCCCCTCTCTTCCTATATTTCCACTAAAAATCAATATTCCTTCACCGAGTGAGTTGTCATCCGCCAGTAGAAAGCTGCTACCATCATTCATCTTCAACAAATCTTCGTCAAGAACTACGTCTTCACGATTCTCGGGCTCTGTTTGATTCCCTTGTGATTTACATCTCTGTCGTTGGAGAGTTCTTTTAGTCGTGGACTGAGCTGGAATCTCTGTGACAAAATCGAAACCTTTGTTGTGAAGTTCACCCATCTCTTGATTGTAGATTCTCGAGATTTGCGTTTCCTCTTCACGGGCACGCTTTTTTGCTTTTTGAAGTGATTTTTTGACTTCCAGTCGTGCTTCGTCTGGAGCGCCACATTGATGTTCACTAGTACTCAAAACTTCGCCAGACTTACTCTTCATAAGTCCTCGGCATCTTGTAGACCTCTCTCTTGAACACCTACAGAATATTGCCCCTTCCACATTCTGCCGCTTTAAGACATACGAGTAGCCTCCGTACAGCGCGCACGGCTTACCCTTATTTGTCGTCGTAAGTTCCATTTCACCAGCCAGCAAAATTATGTAGCACACACTGCACCAGCACACACGTCTTAATAAACGAAAAACTAAAGCAACAGTGGCAAGTGTCGGTGAGGTAGGGGGTTGGAGCTTCGGGATTCCCACTTCATTGTTTTTCAGCGAGGGTGTTGACCGCAGGTAGCTAGAGGCAGGGAGGGATAGTTTGGGCGCTTATGTCGCAAATTTCAGCATGTGCGCTTATGTCGCTGGGCGCTTTTGTCGTGAATTCGAATCGACACCAAAGTAAATATTTTGTTTCCAGACTTACGTCACGAACTCTTGGAAGAACCCGAACAGAACATTAACATATCGTTTGTAAAAACTCCTGAGTTAAGTATTAGCATTAATAAAATAAATTTAATCGCCTTGATTGATACGGGCAGTGCCATTAATGCCTTATCGGAAGAATGGTACAACAATAATAAAGATAAAATCGGCCAACACGAAGTACTTAGCGTGAATAACACAACGATAATTAGCGCCAGGGGCAAACGATCTAAGCACGTTAGAAAACAAATATTTTGTGAAATTCACGTCAATAATAATGTTCATTTTGACTGTGTTTTTAATCGTCCCAGGACTTGCACGAGAGTGTATCCTCGGAATGCAATTCTTGAAACAAACGCATAGTAAAATAGATATCGAAAGAAATAACATACAAATGAAGACCGATGTAAATACTTTCGCTATTGAAGAATCTTACGAATTACCGTTGATGGAAATCAAGGAAGAGGTTGACAACATTGACGGGAAAATTAATAAAAAAATCAAGGAAATGGAGGACGCAGACGCCACAATGGGACGGCAGCTGGAACAATTGTTATACAGGTACCAAGATGTATTTGATGAGAGGCCAGGACGCATCCGTGGATATGAACACCACTTCACAGTATCCGATAAAACACCGTATCTGCAGAGAGGCTGGCCCGTGCCAATAAAATATCACCAAGCCGTTCAAACAGAGATTAAAAGAATGATAAATTACGGGATTATTGAACGTACACAAAGCGCTTATGTTAACCCCCTAGTGACTGTCATTAAGCGAGATGGAAGGGTTCGGTTATGTTTGGATGCGCGGAAGATAAACAGCGTGACTACGCCTGACTACGAGGGACCACCCCCGATCAACGAGATCTTGGCCAGGTGTAGCAACATCCGCGTAATGTCGACCATCGACCTGACCAGCAGCTTTTGGCAGATACCATTGGCAGAGTCATGTCGAGACTACACCGGATTCCTGCATGAAGGCAAGTGTTATAGGTTTTGTGTGACACCGTTTGGACTCAGCACAAGTCTCGCCAGTTTAGCACGTGGGTTAGATCACGTCCTAAGGGAAGATGTGAAGAAAAATATTATTGTTTACGTGGATGATATTTTATGCTTCTCCGAAAATGAATATGACCACATTAAACACTTAACAGATCTGTTAGAGAACTTGAAACAGGCAAACATGACAATAAACCTAGAGAAATCACAGTTCTTTCGGAAACAAATTCAATACCTGGGATATTGCCTCACCACTAGTGGAATAAAAACTACGCCGGAGAAGGTTGCAGCTATACAAAACTTTCCGTCGCCCAAAAATACGAAACAACTTAAAGGTTTTTTAGGCCTCACAAACTTTTATAATAAATTTACCTCCAAGTATGCAGTGTACACCCAACCGCTGTTGAAACTACTTCAAAAGGGTCAAAAATTCAAATGGGACTCAATTATGGAAGACCACTTTAAAAGGGTGAAAACCTTATTTATAGATACCGTTATGTTGAAGTTTCCCATAACAGGAAGACGTTTTTACTTGCAGTGTGACGCCAGCAACTATGAGTATGGTGGTCAGTTATACCAGATCGACAACAACGGAGAGGTTGCTGTAGTAGCATTCACAAGTAAGACATTCAAAAATGCAGAAAGGAATTATTTTGCCACTGAACGGGAACTCCTCGCAATAGTCCAGTGTTTACAAAAATTCAGGATTTACATTCTAGGGCAGCCGTTAACCATCATAACAGACAACAAAGCTTTAACATTCTTACAGAAGTGCCACCTAAACAATACACGAATCACAAGACGGATCTTGAGTATCCAAGAATATAACTTCGAAATACGACATTGTAAGGGCAAGGAGAACGTGGTTGCTGATACCCTCAGTAGATACCCAGAGGACCATAAAGGGGATGACGCACTGGAGGAAAGGTATGAATATTATATTAACAGTATTGAAGTTAAATTAACTAAAGATGTTGCAGAAAAATTACGTAACATAGGGCGAATCCAAAGTATGAATGAAAAGGTGGCGACATTAATAAATAAGCTCCATGAAGGAACCGATGACCACACAAATAAGTACTACAAACTCATTAATAAGAAACTGTACCGTAAAGTTAAGGAAAATTGGAAACTGTATATTCCCAAGGAAGTCCGAACAGAATTAATTAAAGAAATCCATCAAATTTATGGACACACGGGCACAAAGAAAACGATGCAACTACTGAAGGAGTGTTTTACTATGGACGCGATGTGTAAAACAGTTAGTCAGATAATAAAATCCTGTGACGTCTGTCAAAAATGTAAAGACAGCGGAAATAGGACCATAGCAGGGGAGACGCGACCAATTGTACCAAAACACAGGGGAGAGTTGGTCAGCCTTGATTATTATGGGCCACTCCCTACATCCAGTGGTGGTGTTAAATACCTGTTAGTCATAGTTGACAACTTTACTAAATTTGTGGAGTTGTACGCACTACGGCGAGCCACGACAACTGTCACCTTAAAGAGGATCCAACAATATATTAAGGATCACGACAAGCCAGTCAACATTCTGACGGATAATGGAACCCAGTTCACTTCAAAAAAATGGGCACGTGGTTTAGAAGAATTGGGAATAAGGCCAAGATTCA
The DNA here is from genome assembly GCA_034769895.1 of Magicicada septendecula. NCBI lineage: Eukaryota > Metazoa > Arthropoda > Insecta > Hemiptera > Cicadidae > Magicicada > Magicicada septendecula. The sequence goes on along the minus strand of CM068370.1, from coordinate 159,719,196 downwards.
CTGCGATTCGAAACCCGTGTACGAATATTGCGGAGCGGTGGAACCGGCAGCTGGGGAACCTGTTCAGAGTGTTTGTGCGAGAGAAACACACTAAGTGGGCATCTTGTATTAAAATCATAAAAGCCTGCCTGAATGAGACATACCAGGAAACAATAAGGATGACACCATATGAAGCCCGGTTCGGAAAGAAGCCGACCAGAGATTGGGAGAAATATGTGGATGCATCTGCGCTTCCGAACGAAAAGGTAGATCTCAGCAAGATCCAACTACGTATTAAAATGAAAGGAAGTACGCAGGCTGACAGGATTAATAAATCCAAAAGTATAACGAAGTTCAAGGTCGGAGATCAAGTGGTGATACGCACATATAAACCCTCCGACGCAACACAGAATATAATTGGAAAATTCTGTGCTCTCTACGAAGGACCATATAGGATCGTGAAAGAAATTGGAGGTGCCACATACGTGTTGCAAGAGGACGGAAAGAAGGTAGCCCGAGGAGTATTTAATACAAGACAATTGAAACTTTATCATTCAGATTGCTTAGGGGAATGATCAATTGCCTTGTAGACAAAAAGAAATGTTATAAGAAGAATTATGTAAATGTATATAGTCATCTACTAAATTATGAACTATCAGTATAATTGGAATCTATGTTATGTCATAATAAATTAGTAAGATAGTAGTTGGTAGTAATAAGGAAATTCTGTGTGCTATTATAAAGTAATTAGCAATAAATTTCTAACTTATTGTATAGTGATATGAGAGTATAAAAACTTGAATGATTATTATTATTAATTTTGTAATTGTGTCTATTTTATTGCTCAATATTAACCAAAGTATATGTACATTAAGCAAATTTAACTCAAAGATATAACATGGAAACAGAACTAATTTAAGTAGGAAATTGTTGTGAAGCAAATCCGATATTCATGTATAGCTTTAAGAATGTATAAAGGCTTTGTAAATTGGACAAGTAAGTAAATTATGTGAATAGTAAATAACACTGAGTTAAGAGTCATAATATCACTTATGTTATTATCTATGGACAAACTGCCAGAGACACATAAAGTTAATCATGATTCTAATTTGTAAGTATTGTTATATTTGTAATGAGCATATAATTTAGTTTTTTTTTCGTATTTGTGTGAAATATTGGGTAAATTTAAATAATATGTAGCGGCAATAAATTCATAGATAAGATAGCAATTAAATGTAAATTAATTAAGCTCATAAATGTTCAATTAGGTAAAGATTTATGAAAAAATGGATTCATAAAAGGGTGATGTCAGCAATAAATTCGATATAGGGACCAAAAACCCACCAACAGTAAGGTGCCACCAGACAGTAGGTCAACCCAAAAGATGACACTTCTGATACGCTATATTCATGGAAAGATGAGCACTGAAGAATACCAGAGAGATCGGGCGTGAATTTGGCTCCATTTGATCCGGAAGATTGATCAATCGACCCAAATTGGGGACGGTTATAACTATGAAATGTCTAGATAAAATTTTTTTTTGTAAGTGGACGGTGTAACGAGGGTTGCTGACAGATATACGATGGCTCGGTAACATGTTGTTCAAGACAAGGGAAGGCAAGGGTTTAGGCGAACAATGCCTAAAGTCGCAGCAGTTGTACGGTGAAGCGAATTGCGGGTGACGCGCAACGGCCCAAGATAGACAAAGGCGAAATATATCACTAAGAAGAAACAATAGAAAGGAAAAGCCTGACTTGAATAGACAATACGCTTCTACTATGAACGAACGACGGGACGTCCAGCTTTACCAGAAGGGTACGCGACGAAGAAAGGCTTGGAGAGCAAGATATAGCAGCTGTCTGGAATACTCAGAATTGACCACACTCGTCGTGGGAACGACTAGGAGAAACTAGTTGACAATACGAGAAATTGGTCACGGGTAAGAAGCAGGACAGATGGTGCACAAAAAGAGCAGATGAAAAGGGCCACACAACAATTAAAAAGCACTGTATCCATCAAGGACAAGTACGCCAAAATACGAGGGTGATAGACAGCCGTGAAATTGGTCATCCGACTCAAACGATGGGGTGGAGCCAACCATGAACGGGTATGGGCGGAGTAACTTGTGAGAGTACAAGGAGGGGCTTTCTCCAGGAAGACAGAGAAAGAACCAATGGAAACGAAGCTGAAGTACGAGAAAGGACTTAAGTGGGGAAGAGTAAGAAAATAGTGGGAAGAGTAGAGGAATGATAAATACACAGGACGAGGGTGAGATTAAGGGAGTCTTTACCAAATTTTTCGAGAGAGTCTTTACTAAAAAACTTCGTAAGTCGAGAACTAAGGTTACGGAGAGTCGGTGAAGTCCGTTATAATGATTCAGAGTAGTGACTAAAACACTTAAAAGTTTTACTAAAAAACTTCGTAAGTCGAGAACTAAGGTTACGGAGAGTCGGTGAAGTCCGTTATAATGATTCAGAGTAGTTACTAAAACACTTAAAAGTTTTACTAAAAAACTTCGTAAGTCGAGAACTAAGGTTACGGAGAGTCGGTGAAGTTCGTTATAATGATTCGGAGTAGTGACGAGAACACTTAGAGAGTCGAGCTAAAGTTTACGGAAATTCGAAGTAACGGTTCGGATAGTTTACTTAGAATCAAGTGATGTCATCAATAAAACGATCTGTGAAGTGAAAATAAATATATAATAGTGAAAGTGTATACGTGTGAATTACTTCATGTAGGAGTTCCATTCCTTATGCACGCAATGAGACAGTCTTCAACGCAATTGAAGGAGCGTCTACATCTCCATACGCTGAATTAAGTAGTAGAGAGAGAGTCCAGAATGACGACGCGCCGTAGTTTATGGAATACGTCATCAAAGTAAATTTTTTATGTATTAATTTTATTTCTAAATCACCTGTCTGTCTCTCTAAAAGTATCCACATAGAGAATTTCATAATATAGGATAAAACTTACTTATAAATGATAAAATCACAGTGTTTTAAAATTATAGAGAATTATAGACAGCACACTATTATGAATCCATTTAAAATTATACTTATAATGAAATGAGCAATTAGTTTGTAAGAAGTAATTCATGCTTTAATGATACTATGATACTCAAAAGTAATCGTAGGATAAAAGGAATACTGAAGTGTGAAGAGATATTTTAGTTTCTTTTATAATTGTTTTATTTTATTGGTAGAAATAATGTATTAAAATACTTCTTGATAACCAATTGTTAATCAAATTTGTACTATGATACCAATAACAGTAATCGTTAACGTAATAAATGTAGTAGTATACAGACAAACCCGTCTTATATATTTATTGAAGAAAACCATATTAAATTAATCATTAGAATTAGCTGTCAATTCCTTCCAAGTAATATTAAATAATAGAGTAATATAACCTGTGATTTCATAACTACTAATGAATAAATTATTATTACAATTAAAAAAACCCTGAGATAGTAAACGTTGACAATTAATATTAGCATTGCATTTGACGCCCACACTAGGGAACATAATTAAGATAATAAATTAATTTATGGAAGTAAATTTAAATAAATAAAATATTTAGTTATATTTGGCGCTCCAACAACGCGGGGCATAGCTGATTAACAGTAAATAAAACAATAACTATAAACAGTAATAGTAACTAAAAATATTTAGTTATATTTAACGCCCACACGCACGGCTTGACAAATAAAAGTATAATTGTTAAGCGGGCAGAGAGCAGACAGTGTGCATGTTAAATTTATAAGTTGTTTATAAATAAGTTACAATAGAATAATATCAGACCCTAAGTATATCTGAATGATTACGCGTCTACGGGCAAAAATGGCTACAAACGAGAATTCGAAAAGCCAAGAATTCGATATTAACAACCAGTTGGGGGTCGAAGGATTAGAAGATAACACCATGGATAGTAATGAAAGTAACAACACCACCGAGGAACATAGCCAAAATCGGGCGAGGGGACCATCCGACGGTAGCGAGATGAACTTCGCTATGTTGATGGAGTTCATCAAGAATCAAAGTGAAGAAACGAGAAGACAGATCGAAGAACAGAAACAGGAAATAATGCGACATAACGAAGAACAAGCTGGGAAATTAGAAGAAAGGATTAACAAAAGGTTAGAAGAAAATATCGCAAGAGTAAATGAAAATTTACAAGGCCAGATCAATCAGGTAAATATTGAGTTGCAAGAACAAACCAAAAAGTGGGAAGGAAAACTTGACGAGTTGCAGAAGAAGAGTGAAAGTGGGATGAAAGACATCAATAAAGAATTAAAGAAACAGAATAAAGAAAATAAAGAGTTACGCGAAAAGGACCGCCGAGAATGGGAAGAAGCAATCAATAAGACCCAAGATCTGAACAAAAAACAAATCGAAGGTGTCGAACGTCAGGTAAGGAGAAATTAAACGGAGTTTCAGTAGAGAAGGGTAGAAGGCTGGATGAGATGGCTAGTAACCTGTCAACAATACGGGAAAATCAGCAGAGAGTTCAGCGGAGGCTGGAAGAAATGGAACAACGACCGGCCGTCGCCATAAATGGGAATCATGGCAATAAAGAAATCACATTTGATGGTGAAGATAGCTTCCCTATGGAATTCCTAAAAGAACTCAAGGAGTTACAAGAAGCGTATTACCCAACAGAAAACACGAGGTGGAGTCCGTTATAATGATTCAGAGTAGTGACTAAAACACTTAAAAGTTTTACTAAAAAACTTCGTAAGTCGAGAACTAAGGTTACGGAGAGTCGGTGAAGTTCGTTATAATGATTCGGAGTAGTGACGAGAACACTTAGAGAGTCGAGCTAAAGTTTACGGAAATTCGAAGTAACGGTTCGGATAGTTTACTTAGAATCAAGTGATGTCATCAATAAAACGATCTGTGAAGTGAAAATAAATATATAATAGTGAAAGTGTATACGTGTGAATTACTTCATGTAGGAGTTCCATTCCTTATGCACGCAATGAGACAGTCTTCAACGCAATTGAAGGAGCGTCTACATCTCCATACGCTGAATTAAGTAGTAGAGAGAGAGTCCAGAATGACGACGCGCCGTAGTTTATGGAATACGTCATCAAAGTAAATTTTTTATGTATTAATTTTATTTCTAAATCACCTGTCTGTCTCTCTAAAAGTATCCACATAGAGAATTTCATAATATAGGATAAAACTTACTTATAAATGATAAAATCACAGTGTTTTAAAATTATAGAGAATTATAGACAGCACACTATTATGAATCCATTTAAAATTATACTTATAATGAAATGAGCAATTAGTTTGTAAGAAGTAATTCATGCTTTAATGATACTATGATACTCAAAAGTAATCGTAGGATAAAAGGAATACTGAAGTGTGAAGAGATATTTTAGTTTCTTTTATAATTGTTTTATTTTATTGGTAGAAATAATGTATTAAAATACTTCTTGATAACCAATTGTTAATCAAATTTGTACTATGATACCAATAACAGTAATCGTTAACGTAATAAATGTAGTAGTATACAGACAAACCCGTCTTATATATTTATTGAAGAAAACCATATTAAATTAATCATTAGAATTAGCTGTCAATTCCTTCCAAGTAATATTAAATAATAGAGTAATATAACCTGTGATTTCATAACTACTAATGAATAAATTATTATTACAATTAAAAAAACCCTGAGATAGTAAACGTTGACAATTAATATTAGCATTGCATTTGACGCCCACACTAGGGAACATAATTAAGATAATAAATTAATTTATGGAAGTAAATTTAAATAAATAAAATATTTAGTTATATTTGGCGCTCCAACAACGCGGGGCATAGCTGATTAACAGTAAATAAAACAATAACTATAAACAGTAATAGTAACTAAAAATATTTAGTTATATTTAACGCCCACACGCACGGCTTGACAAATAAAAGTATAATTGTTAAGCGGGCAGAGAGCAGACAGTGTGCATGTTAAATTTATAAGTTGTTTATAAATAAGTTACAATAGAATAATATCAGACCCTAAGTATATCTGAATGATTACGCGTCTACGGGCAAAAATGGCTACAAACGAGAATTCGAAAAGCCAAGAATTCGATATTAACAACCAGTTGGGGGTCGAAGGATTAGAAGATAACACCATGGATAGTAATGAAAGTAACAACACCACCGAGGAACATAGCCAAAATCGGGCGAGGGGACCATCCGACGGTAGCGAGATGAACTTCGCTATGTTGATGGAGTTCATCAAGAATCAAAGTGAAGAAACGAGAAGACAGATCGAAGAACAGAAACAGGAAATAATGCGACATAACGAAGAACAAGCTGGGAAATTAGAAGAAAGGATTAACAAAAGGTTAGAAGAAAATATCGCAAGAGTAAATGAAAATTTACAAGGCCAGATCAATCAGGTAAATATTGAGTTGCAAGAACAAACCAAAAAGTGGGAAGGAAAACTTGACGAGTTGCAGAAGAAGAGTGAAAGTGGGATGAAAGACATCAATAAAGAATTAAAGAAACAGAATAAAGAAAATAAAGAGTTACGCGAAAAGGACCGCCGAGAATGGGAAGAAGCAATCAATAAGACCCAAGATCTGAACAAAAAACAAATCGAAGGTGTCGAACGTCAGGTAAGGAGAAATTAAACGGAGTTTCAGTAGAGAAGGGTAGAAGGCTGGATGAGATGGCTAGTAACCTGTCAACAATACGGGAAAATCAGCAGAGAGTTCAGCGGAGGCTGGAAGAAATGGAACAACGACCGGCCGTCGCCATAAATGGGAATCATGGCAATAAAGAAATCACATTTGATGGTGAAGATAGCTTCCCTATGGAATTCCTAAAAGAACTCAAGGAGTTACAAGAAGCGTATTACCCAACAGAAAACACGAGGTGGAGTCCGTTATAATGATTCAGAGTAGTGACTAAAACACTTAAAAGTTTTACTAAAAAACTTCGTAAGTCGAGAACTAAGGTTACGGAGAGTCGGTGAAGTTCGTTATAATGATTCGGAGTAGTGACGAGAACACTTAGAGAGTCGAGCTAAAGTTTACGGAAATTCGAAGTAACGGTTCGGATAGTTTACTTAGAATCAAGTGATGTCATCAATAAAACGATCTGTGAAGTGAAAATAAATATATAATAGTGAAAGTGTATACGTGTGAATTACTTCATGTAGGAGTTCCATTCCTTATGCACGCAATGAGACAGTCTTCAACGCAATTGAAGGAGCGTCTACATCTCCATACGCTGAATTAAGTAGTAGAGAGAGAGTCCAGAATGACGACGCGCCGTAGTTTATGGAATACGTCATCAAAGTAAATTTTTTATGTATTAATTTTATTTCTAAATCACCTGTCTGTCTCTCTAAAAGTATCCACATAGAGAATTTCATAATATAGGATAAAACTTACTTATAAATGATAAAATCACAGTGTTTTAAAATTATAGAGAATTATAGACAGCACACTATTATGAATCCATTTAAAATTATACTTATAATGAAATGAGCAATTAGTTTGTAAGAAGTAATTCATGCTTTAATGATACTATGATACTCAAAAGTAATCGTAGGATAAAAGGAATACTGAAGTGTGAAGAGATATTTTAGTTTCTTTTATAATTGTTTTATTTTATTGGTAGAAATAATGTATTAAAATACTTCTTGATAACCAATTGTTAATCAAATTTGTACTATGATACCAATAACAGTAATCGTTAACGTAATAAATGTAGTAGTATACAGACAAACCCGTCTTATATATTTATTGAAGAAAACCATATTAAATTAATCATTAGAATTAGCTGTCAATTCCTTCCAAGTAATATTAAATAATAGAGTAATATAACCTGTGATTTCATAACTACTAATGAATAAATTATTATTACAATTAAAAAAACCCTGAGATAGTAAACGTTGACAATTAATATTAGCATTGCATTTGACGCCCACACTAGGGAACATAATTAAGATAATAAATTAATTTATGGAAGTAAATTTAAATAAATAAAATATTTAGTTATATTTGGCGCTCCAACAACGCGGGGCATAGCTGATTAACAGTAAATAAAACAATAACTATAAACAGTAATAGTAACTAAAAATATTTAGTTATATTTAACGCCCACACGCACGGCTTGACAAATAAAAGTATAATTGTTAAGCGGGCAGAGAGCAGACAGTGTGCATGTTAAATTTATAAGTTGTTTATAAATAAGTTACAATAGAATAATATCAGACCCTAAGTATATCTGAATGATTACGCGTCTACGGGCAAAAATGGCTACAAACGAGAATTCGAAAAGCCAAGAATTCGATATTAACAACCAGTTGGGGGTCGAAGGATTAGAAGATAACACCATGGATAGTAATGAAAGTAACAACACCACCGAGGAACATAGCCAAAATCGGGCGAGGGGACCATCCGACGGTAGCGAGATGAACTTCGCTATGTTGATGGAGTTCATCAAGAATCAAAGTGAAGAAACGAGAAGACAGATCGAAGAACAGAAACAGGAAATAATGCGACATAACGAAGAACAAGCTGGGAAATTAGAAGAAAGGATTAACAAAAGGTTAGAAGAAAATATCGCAAGAGTAAATGAAAATTTACAAGGCCAGATCAATCAGGTAAATATTGAGTTGCAAGAACAAACCAAAAAGTGGGAAGGAAAACTTGACGAGTTGCAGAAGAAGAGTGAAAGTGGGATGAAAGACATCAATAAAGAATTAAAGAAACAGAATAAAGAAAATAAAGAGTTACGCGAAAAGGACCGCCGAGAATGGGAAGAAGCAATCAATAAGACCCAAGATCTGAACAAAAAACAAATCGAAGGTGTCGAACGTCAGGTAAGGAGAAATTAAACGGAGTTTCAGTAGAGAAGGGTAGAAGGCTGGATGAGATGGCTAGTAACCTGTCAACAATACGGGAAAATCAGCAGAGAGTTCAGCGGAGGCTGGAAGAAATGGAACAACGACCGGCCGTCGCCATAAATGGGAATCATGGCAATAAAGAAATCACATTTGATGGTGAAGATAGCTTCCCTATGGAATTCCTAAAAGAACTCAAGGAGTTACAAGAAGCGTATTACCCAACAGAAAACACGAGGTGGAGTCCGTTATAATGATTCAGAGTAGTGACTAAAACACTTAAAAGTTTTACTAAAAAACTTCGTAAGTCGAGAACTAAGGTTACGGAGAGTCGGTGAAGTTCGTTATAATGATTCGGAGTAGTGACGAGAACACTTAGAGAGTCGAGCTAAAGTTTACGGAAATTCGAAGTAACGGTTCGGATAGTTTACTTAGAATCAAGTGATGTCATCAATAAAACGATCTGTGAAGTGAAAATAAATATATAATAGTGAAAGTGTATACGTGTGAATTACTTCATGTAGGAGTTCCATTCCTTATGCACGCAATGAGACAGTCTTCAACGCAATTGAAGGAGCGTCTACATCTCCATACGCTGAATTAAGTAGTAGAGAGAGAGTCCAGAATGACGACGCGCCGTAGTTTATGGAATACGTCATCAAAGTAAATTTTTTATGTATTAATTTTATTTCTAAATCACCTGTCTGTCTCTCTAAAAGTATCCACATAGAGAATTTCATAATATAGGATAAAACTTACTTATAAATGATAAAATCACAGTGTTTTAAAATTATAGAGAATTATAGACAGCACACTATTATGAATCCATTTAAAATTATACTTATAATGAAATGAGCAATTAGTTTGTAAGAAGTAATTCATGCTTTAATGATACTATGATACTCAAAAGTAATCGTAGGATAAAAGGAATACTGAAGTGTGAAGAGATATTTTAGTTTCTTTTATAATTGTTTTATTTTATTGGTAGAAATAATGTATTAAAATACTTCTTGATAATCAATTGTTAGTCAAATTTGTACTATGATACCAATAACAATAATCGTTAACCTAATAAATGTAGTAGTATACAGACAAACCCGTCTTATATATTTATTGAAGAAAACCATATTAAATTAATCATTAGAATTAGCTGTCAATTCCTTCCAAGTAATATTAAATAATAGAGTAATATAACCTGTGATTACATAACTACTAATGAATAAATTATTATTACAATTAAAAAAACCCTGAGATAGTAAACGTTGACAATTAATATTAGCATTGCATTTGACGCCCACACTAGGGAACATAATTAAGATAATAAATTAATTTATGCAAGTAAATTTAAATAAATAAAATATTTAGTTATATTTGACGCTCCAACAACGCGGGGCATAGCTGATTAACAGTAAATAAAACAATAACTATAAACAGTAATAGTAACTAAAAATATTTAGTTATAATACATATACCTGTATTATATAACTTGTTATAACAAATAAATTTAAACTAAAAGTATTAACAGTGTTACTTTACACCGTGACTTTATTAAGCTGTTACTGTTAAAAGAAAATAAGAAACAAGGGGATTTATAGGCCATTCTCCCTTTGGGAATACTAAGTTAAGTTTCCACTAGGAGTAAACAAACTGACATAGATTTATTATTAAATTATTGATTCCATTTTGGTTAGACAAATCTGTTCCGAAACTCAGGCAATGAAATTTAGAGTGCACGTAATAGCCCAACAAAGAATGTCAAAAACATTTACGTGAGATGTGCAGTGAAGTTAAAATCAACTCTAAAATCACATTAACAAAAAGTACTATATGGCCTATCAGCCACTCTGTAGGCTATAACACAATATAATTCGAATTTTCAGAATTTACCAAGTTGGTGACTAGTATAATAAATAATTTGATATTATAATTTGTATTATATATCTGCATAACACACGAGAGTAAATGTAACATCAGCATGAATTTTTTCATTTATTAAAAACAGCTTCGTCTCTTTGGCATAGAGATATTCTGAACTTCACTGTTTTGCTTCGTATGGCAATCGGCACATGCGTAGAATGAAGTATTCAGCACCAAAAAGTGGCTTTGTACACGTGTACTCGTTTACTTGTTTATTCGTTTGTTGCGTAGGGGGATCCCGCGACTCGGAATCGCGAGGCCGCGAGTAATCGGAACGGCTATTTCGACTTTTCAGTTTTCAGTTATCGTTGAATCTGAACAGGTATTTCAACTTTCCAGTCACTGTTATATTCACAAAAATAATCGTTCCAAAATACCTGTTATAGGTATATCGGCCCACATCTACTAGGGGGTCCGTACGATTTTTGTCACCACGGTGGGGCAGCGCAATGACGACTAGATTTGTGCAGGGACGTATTTAGGGGGGGACGAACGGGACAGGACCCTCCTCCTCAGAGGGTCGAAAGTTGACAACAAATTTTGTTAATCTCTTGATTAAGCTGTTTATTAATTTCTCAGCTGTGTCCGCTAATACAATAGTAACCCTTTTTAAACCTTTTTAAATATAGGTCTATAAACAAGTTTATCACACAGCATTTACGTATACGTTTGGAATATGAAATATATAGAAAAATCAACTCGGTCAATAAGTATCTTATAAACTATGTTTCAGTAGCGCTTAATTTTATTGTGTTATTACTGTACTTTAATATGACTGACTTCAGTATGTTATTACACGTTTTTTAACCGCTTTAAAGATTGTAATATCGATTAGTCTTGACTTGTTTTTTCTTTTGTATGAAACCGACTCGACCGGACTCCGCCTCCCCAAGACCAAATTCTAGATTCGCTACTGGATTTGTGTCATTTACAAGCGATATCTTCCTGCAGCCCAGTCAAGAAAAGGGGTCGGATTTCTCTAAGCTGCTACAAGATCAACGATTTCCAAATCGGCGAAATTTTGAACAGAAAATGATGTCTATATAATTACATAACGCTTCCGGGCTAAAAGGCACCACCGGTGGCCATCTTCAGTAGCATCTTCTTGTCCCATTTCACTGGGCGAATTGTTCGGCATTCCCTCTATCACGAACTTTTCTTTGCTACTGAAGATGGCCACCGGTGGTGTGGCCGAAACGTCTAGCACTACAACAGCAAGCATTCGACCACGGCCTTTCAGCCCGGAAGCGTTATGTAATTATAGTGACACCGGCCGTGAAAGCCGCCTACGTACTAGAAATGATGTCTATGTTTGGAAGTATATATACACCTGTGAAACTGTGTTCTCCACATGGAAGTTAATCAAGAACTACAGCAGAAGTCGCTTCACAGATGTTTCTCTGACTCTCCTACTGAAATTAGCAACCACTCGTCTCGATGTGAACATTCCTGTTCGGTAGCTAAGCATGTCGACCTCAGTTTTCACATTGAAGATTTTATGTAAATATATAATGTTTAATACCTCTCTTATATCTTCATTAATGTACGGACATGGTAAAGGCTATACCGTTAAAGATGTCGTCATCGTCATCATTCGTCGGTTTATAGAGTCTGCCGTCGCTATTAGATTTTCAAACTTTTCCTTCATTGCGCTGTAACGCTACGTAGGTTTTCAGTTAAACTGTGCTCCCTTATCGCTTGCTGAATGTTTTCGCTCCAAGTTCGAGTCCTCTTTTACTTCAACCTGTGGGTACGCAATGAAATTTCATTTTTATCACGCTTTCATCTCCAAAATTTCCAAAGCAGATTAGTCGTTTTGTTTAGATTTCATAAAAAAAGTGTGTGGCACATTCGTCATTACCATAATCCTCTCCTTTCGCAATCTATCTAGTCTAGATATTCTACACGATCTTCCGGTTTCCACGGCCTTCATTTTTCTTTTATCGGACCCAGTTATATTCAAACTTTCAGCACCATATAATACTTTTAACGATGGTACTGTGTATAGATGCACCATTTTCTATATGATATTTCTTTGGGCCATCATATTCAATTAAATCTCACGATTGTTTTACGTCCAAGGTCAATTCCTTATCTAATTTATTCCTTATCTTTTCCATTTTGACTGACAACCACTTCTATGTACTTTAAGTCCTACAGGCTTTGATCTCTTCATTATTTTCTAATTATAGGCCCAAGTTGCTTTCCTTACCTCCTACGCACAGGTAATGTGTTTTACCAATGTTTATCGACATTCTCCACTATTCATATTCTTCTTTTATTTTTCTTGTCATAGGTCCTATACTTCAGATCAACCTCCAAAGACACGTAGTAACATATGTTAAACGAGTAAATTACCTTTTATTACTAATTTACAATTAAATACTGCTCTTTTTATTTTTACTTACTTAGCAGCACAGGCAAGAAGGGAGCCCCATAACTTAGAGCTGGATAATTACACTTTTAGTAGTGTGGATAGGTTTGTGTATCTTAGAACAGAACTCAATGAGGAAAACAAAATCTCACAAAAAATAAATAGAAGAATCATGGCTGGCAATAGAGCATATTATGCAAATCATAATCTTGTCAAGTTCAAGCTTCTGTCTCGTTAAACCAAAATGAAAATCTACAGAAGCTTGATCAGAACAGTCGCGACTTACGGTGCTGAAGCATGGCCACTCACGGGTTTATCAATAAATTCGTTGGGACTATTTGAAAAGAAAATAGTGAGAAAGATATACGGCCCAATAGTGGAAGCAGGAGGGTGGAGAACCCTTCGAAATGCTGAAATTGATTAAATATTGTAGCGGGAATATATAGTGCGCTTCATAAAGGAAAGGCAGATAAGACATATGGAGAGAATGCCACAGGAGGCACTGCCCAAGCAAGTGCTAAATGGAAACATGGAAGGAACAAGAAAAAGAGGGAGTCCCAGAAGGCGATGGATACATGAGGTGGAGGAAGACTTCAGAAGAATGGGCGTACAAAACTGGAGGAACGTTGCAACAGAGAGAGAGAGAGAGAGAGAGAGAGAGAGAGAGAGAGAGAGAGAGAGAGAGAGAGAGAGAGAGAACTGGAGGCGAGTGGTAGCGGAAGCCAAGGGTCATCGCAGGCTGTAGAGCTTCGGAAGAAGAAGCAGAAGAACTCATTTACAATTATTTACTGTTCTTTTTATTTTTATTTACTCGTAAAAATTGATCGCTTATGATGTGGCCCGCTGGTAGGTTCCTGAGTTTAATTGAGGCCCTCGGACACTTTTTACTTGCAAAGCACTGCTATAAACGACTTCTACTTCACTTATACTCAGAGCAATCCTTTCGTTTATAAATCCTATGTTGGTTGTTTGAATTAGCGAAATTCTCATATCGTAACAGTTTCTATATATTTCAGGGCCATGTAATTATTTTTTTGTAAGGAAAATGTTACTCCGTCGAACTCGGTTTTAATTGACTGCACTAACCAAACGAAATTCATTTCACTGCGGTTACCAAATGAATATTATTTACTACGGGCATAGAGATGACTGGGCGAATTATCTTTCAGATAAGACAAACAGCTCAGTGAAGGACACTTCCATAAGGGCTACGTGCTCAGAGCGCCCGTGCTCTGAGCGTCAACGATGAAATCGTGCTCTGAGTGCCGATACTGATAAGCCCGTGTTCTGTGCGCCGAGCTTATCTATACATCATTAGAGGCGGTATCACCTGGTTGCATATCTCTGTCCGTCCGTTGTTGTCCAACTCCGTAGCCAACACTAGTGGTCCTACGAAAATATGTACAAAATTGATTGTATATGGACATTATCACACCACTAGTAAGCTCTCGCAGCTGCAGAACTCTGTTTTCAACGAAATACTGCACATTTATTATTAAGTTAGATATATGTTAATATTAGGCAATTTTTTATATTAGAAAAATTACGAAACCCCAGCTACTTTATTAGTAACACTACAATTTTAGAGCAGACAATCATAAAATAAATACTATAATTTTGGAAGTTCTGCATTGGATTTTTAAATTTGTAACCATAATACTTGAATAATTTAAGTATAATAATTTAGTCATAACTTTTCAGTTTATGTATGTTTCCATATATATATATATATATATATATATATATATATATATATATAGGTGTGTACTAACATTAGATAGGTATATCTAACAATGTTCATAAATACACATAACTGATAACAAAATATACAGTTTTTTGTGACATGGTTCACAAACGTTTTGAAAGCAATCAAAAACGAGTGTTGAGACATACTAATTCTGTCAAATTACTACACATAAAATATACAGAGACTACAGATATAGATTTTGTATTTTCACTAAAATTCTTCATAACTTTACCCCAAATTAAACTTTTACAATTTTATTAAAATTTTAAATTCTATTTTCGGCTTGGTACTTCCAAAATTAGCTTTTTGTTCCGATGTATCCTCCACACGCTGATGTTCCTCCGCACACAACCAGAACGTAATATAGTACTCATTTGAACTTTTCAACTTTTACTAATATCCCTCGTGAAAAAATAGAGACTTTACTTTCTTGGAAGTAATGACTCCATTTACATCAAAATTTCCGACCGCTCTCGGAAAGGGCTGCTTTTTTACATTCGCATACACGTGTTCCGAAGCCGACACTCGTTCGGCCACGACTTTAGGCCTAATACTACTGTGTCACAACGATGGCAAACCGCAGCTAAAGAAAGGAGCGAATAACAAGCTCATCTACGAATCGACTGGTCAACAGATTTCAGATATGCAGCTTAGTGAATTTTGCCTTTCTTATCAATCCGCTTATATTGCACATCCTCTGAACGCAGTAGGGGGAAAATGAGAGTTCTGACTCACTTTCACTTTCTATCAGCTAGACCACAGCATCCGCGACTTTTTCGCGTATCTGGACCACAGCATCCGCGATCCGCGGCTGGACACTTTCACTTTCTATCAGCTGGACCACAGCATCCGCGAATTTCCGCGAATATAATTTTTTATTTTTTTATATGCCGCCTTTCGCGAGCCTAGATCAAAGAGATGCCGCCGTTCCCGCGGTCCAAGATTTTTTTCCACGCTCCCCCCACCTCCAATGGACCCACAGCATCCGCGAATTTCCGCGAATAAAATTTTTAATTTTTTTAATTTGATATTTTTATTTTTTTTTAATTAATTGATTTGCATATCAAGGGGTGGGTGGGGGTGGGGTGGGGTTCAATGGACCACCCGCATCCGCGAATATAATTTTTTATTTTTTTAATAAAGCTGATTTGCATATCAGGGGTGGGTGGTGGGTGGGGGGTTCCGACTTGATGCATTATAGTGTATATATTAAGTATATGATCAGGGTTACCAACCTTTGCATGAGTTCAAATTTGTTGTGTGTTATAATGTATATTAAATCTATATGATCAGGTTTACCAACCTATGCAGGGATCAAACTTGATATGTGTGTGTGTGTTATATAGTGTATATATTAAAATATATGATCAGGGTTTCCAATCTTGCATTATTGTGTATAGAACAGATCTGCCAACATTTTTTCTGCGGTGGGAAATTCAAACTATATGATCATGATTGTTGTCGATATCAATTCTCTCTTTGAATGTAAGTAACTCTCCCTCCCTCTCTCTCTGTCTCTCTAGACACAGTTATCCATCACGATATAAACTCTCTCTCTCTCTCACATTTGAATGTAAGTAAAACTATCTCTCTCCCTCCCTCTCTCTCTCTCTCGCACACACATACACATTAAGTAGATTAATCTGTCCTTATTGGGGGTAATTCTTAACGGATAAACCTCATTTTTTGATTCGTTTCTGATATTGTCTTCTATCTCATAGCCGAACACGTTTATAGAAATGTTGGGATTGTTAATCAGTGGTTTGTCCTAACGTATTTTGGATTCGTAACGGATGTAGCAGGCGGAGTCAAAATCCAATGTCTACCAGCAAATCTCAGAACGTCCATGATTGACAGTTCCTTCACAATATATTTTCCGTTGTCATCGAAAAAGCACTGGAAGTCAATTATAACTGCAGTGTTATCCATAATACTGTAAGACAAAGAAACCACACATTACAAACTCTATATATATATATATATATATATATATATATATATTATGTTTAAACAGACAAATATCGTTGCGATATTAATATGCGAACTTACGTTTACAGACGTCTGGACTGAAGCACCGAGAGACATCAACTGACGAAAGAAACAAGTGTTGAGGGGGTACTATACATGGAGACGAATTTTTTTAGCAGGTGGGGAGGTGTCGTCATCATCGTTCTCCATGTTGATGCGTTGTATTCGATAATGACCGTATGCAAGTGTATCACGACCATTGTCTAGTATATAGCGCTTATCATCATACGGTGACAACGCTTGCTTATTTACGCGCATCGTGTACAGCGTATGATGATCGCTACGTAAACAAAGCGCACTAGCAGAAAACTGACAATGATCAGTGAGACACTTGCGATACATATCGTGTCGTAGACTCCTCTTAATCGCAACTCGAGGCACACCTTTACATACACGTTTTTGACACTCTTTGGTAGGATCTTCGTGGGCCACAAGGAACGAATAACATTTCGCTCGGAGACCCACGAATTCTCTAATAGGACGACCACACGTTTCATCCTTGAACAGTCCAACAACCTTTTTGTTCTTAAGGCTATAACAAGGATGAGACGTAGGGTAATCCGAGGTATCAAAAGCGTGCAAGTCCTTCTTCATATCTGCATACAAGTCTGATGTTTGAATACTATACATCAGACTGTCTGTATCAGTCATTAACAATTTAACGTTGCGACCGTACTTGGCGACAGCATAACGATAATGAAAGTCGTACATTATTGTTTTGCTAACGTCAAGCACCGTGAAGCCGACATACACGGGACGGGAAAGAACAATGGATTTTTTACGGAGTGAGAGCCCCACCAGATCGTTCGTATAACGAATCATACGTTTTAGCCTAGGTGTGGAAACTAGTTTTTGAAGCCGTCGTTCATCCGAGACTAGTAGTTTGAAAAGGTCTTTTTCAAAGCTGTTGACGGCTGCTTGCCTCTTGCGGGTGTTGAAATCGATAAACGGTTTCAACCAAGCGCTTTGCTTAAAACACAACACCCTATGAGTCGCTTTCAGCTCTAAACCAAGACTTAAATACAATTTCAAATTTCGATAATGGAGAACGTAATTTTGTTTGTCCTCCAAAGTTGTTAACAACTTCTCTACGGATGACCCTGATTCGTTATACGATGATCTGTATATACTCTCGTGTAACCGTTTGGAAAAGGGAGAAAGGATATCATATGTTACGCGCTGGCGCACAGGTGCAAGCGGGTAGTCGGAATGCAGGTCGTGTAAGGTATTAGGATAGTGTAGGTCGACTTCGAGGATGTACCCGATGTCGGAATCATCACTCACATTACGTACGTCCAAGGACTCGATTTCGTTACGATCGAGCCATCGGAATTCTGCGTAAGGGAGTGGTTGCGACATGGCTGCACCGTATAAATTGTTACAGTCCGTATACAGAATGAAGGAGGTCGGTTTCGAAACATCGTACTGATCTGGAATCAAAGGATTGTTAGCGACTGCATGACGGTTGGATATCATCGCGCAGCCTCCGCGGACCACAGACTCTACAAACAGATGTTGATTTATCTCTGTCAACAGCTCTAATTCGACCCCTGTCATTTTTAGCATCGCGTTCCAAGCGAGTCCGGGAAGCGAGTAAAAATGACATGGGTCCAAGCAGTAATCGCGTAAGGCCATGTCTCGAAAACTTTCAAAGACATCGGCCAGCAGCATTACGTCTGTCAACAAATACAAATCATGGTAATCTCCAAACGTACGCAGATTGAATGCACTCCACACGTTTTGTGCGTGCTCGTAATCTGCGTCCGAAATAGACGATTCCATCAACCGGTTATCAAAGTGTTCACGAGCGGGTAGACTTGTTTCGTTGAACCGATCAATGCTGTCAACGTACGCGTAAGGGTATACCCCCTTGCGTACGAGCAGATTGGTCTGTTCGTCAAAACCCCGTCTAAGCATTTCCTCTCTGAGCAAAGGAAATTGGCTCCCGGACGTGGACAGGTTAGTAACGAGTGTGTCCAGAGAACGATTAAGAAATTGAAAGGAGTCTACGAAACGCAAGGGACCCAGGGAGAACGACACGTAACGCTCACTAGATGTTGCAATGCAGGATACGTGTTGGTCCTTATATTTTCCTAAACCCTGCATTAAATGGTGACAGTCGTAGCCACGAAGGTTGTGAAAGAAGACGGGGATATGACGAGGCATCTTGTAGCTCAGATTACAGCTATTGTGGGCTGCTCCCAAGAATTTCCCCGTAAGATGACAATGATTGCGTACCTTGCCATCGTCTGTCAAAGGGCGCTCACACAAATGACAACGGTGGCGTTAGTGAACGCAACATTGTCATCATCGGACATAATTAATTGTACGTTATGTCGTACTACCTTCATCATATCCTCGGCGTCTTTCATCAACCACGAGAAGAAAGTGTCTACGACGTTTTCACCTCGATAAACTTTAGCCTCTCTCCAGAGGCTGTGCGTGTGATCGACGATAGCATAGGAGAAACCTGACGGAATATGCATCGCTTCGTATGATGTGGACGATACAGGAGGAGAAGTTATTTTCTGACGGGCACCGCTGCTATCAACTGAGTAGAATTCACCTAACTCTTTCACTGTCGTCGGGACGTTGTTACCAGGTGAACACGATTGAAGCGGAGTGATGAGGGACTCGAAGTCGGCGTAGACGGTAAAGGGTACTTTAAGACAGTGTGCGTAATTTTTAAATGACATAAACTTCTCCTCCTCTGTGGGCATTTTGGTTTTCTGTTCACCATAAGGTGTACAGTAGGGGAGATGATCGGACAGACCATGTTCTGTGGTGAAAAGATGCAGGCAGTAGTCGCAGTAAAATGATTTATGATCGTGTTTTGTAAGGGATGATAACAATCTACTCATGTTACTGATAAGACAGTAAAGTTTTCGGCTATTTGTATCGGACAGAAGTAAAAGATTAACATGATGTAATCTGTCCTTATTGGGGGTAATTCTTAACGGATAAACCTCATTTTTTGATTCGTTTCTGATATTGTCTTCTATCTCATAGCCGAAAACGTTTATAGAAATGTTGGGATTCTGTGTTTCAAATTTAGAAAGTGAATTTGTAGAAACAGGGTACTCGATACCGGACATATTTATTGTGTTTTTGAATAAGAGGTATTTTGAAACACGTTCTTTATGCTTTTGTTGAGGGTGTATGTGGGCTAGAACAGACCATAGAAAACACATTTCATCTTGGGAGTTCTTGATGTTGACTACTGCCTTGGTGAGTGCAAGTTTTCGCGGGGTTGGAAGGTAGGAGGACGCTGCTAGAGGCCGGTACCGTCCAACAACCAGTTCCAGCTTCAGTACAGCATCCACCGACCATCCGCTCCCGTCACGGGTAAAATTGGATATGCTATTCATGATTTTATCGTAGGATTCATCGAGTATACAGTTCAACTCGTCGTTGTCGTCCGTGAGCAACGTACGACAACGTCCGTGGAAGACGGCGTCTTTGGTTACCTCTTTTTCTTCGCCGCTGTCACCATCTAACACAGTTTTAGTGAAACGTATCCTGCACGCAATATGCCATTTGATACTACGTAAACGTGCTTGTTCTGCCAGAATATCCTTGCACAATAAAGGTCGCACCTCAGTCATTATCGGTAATATATCTTGATCTCCTGTGTCCGTGTACACAGGCAGGTAATTAAATGTTGTGAGGGATCCTCTAATACTGGTGTTTCGTACGATATAAAATCGTGTCATAACTGAAAAAATAGAAACACATGTATTAGCTAATAGGAATGATGAATAACACACACACACACACACACACACACACAAATTCATGTTTGTGGTAAATAAATAGATAGTACACGTTAGTAATACGTTAGTTTATTGCAAACTGTGAAGATGGCAGCTACTCCTGATTTTAGCATTGAAAGTGAAAGAAGAAAATCGTTCAAGTATTGGGAAGTGACGTTTGTTAGCCCCGACGAGTTAGCGTTTGCTGGGTTTTACTACTATCCGCTAAATTATGATGTTTGTGGACATAGTATGTCATTCATAGACGATAGAGTTAAATGCTTTTGTTGTGGAATTGAATTAGGTCATTGGAGAGAAGGTGACATACCTATGGTGGAACATAAAAAATTTTCTCCGACATTTCAATTTCTAAACAACGTCAAGAGACTATCTTATACATGTTAGACAGAGTTGAATCATATGTTAATTCATATCAAACAAATTTGGTTTGCTACATAATTATAGAGAGAGACAATTGGTATTTAAAAATTTTTTTTACCTTGTTGAGGATGTTCCTGTTCCTGCTGATGTTGTTGTTCTGGATTCTGTTGAAGGTCGGACATGATGATGATGATATTCAGACGTGAGAGTGAATACTGAAAAACAAAGAAACTGTTATAGATATATATAGTATTTTTAACGCTGGCATTATGTTAGTGTATCTTAAACCATGAACAACGCACGCAAGACTATAGCTCTAGAGCTACACAGAGCAGCGAGAAGGAATTTCGTTAGGCGCGCGGTTGAATTGAAGGGTCTACACGACTTGTACCAGGCGGATCTTGTGGAAATGATACCATACGCTCGAGTGAACAAAGGGTACAAGTACATGATGACAGTGATCAATGCGTTTAACAAGTACGCGTACGCTGTACCATTGAAAACAAAGACAGGACAAGAAGTAAAGCACGCACTAGAGCCTATACTAACTGCTAATCGAATGAAATATTTATAGACGGACAACGGGAAGGAGTATTACAACAGCACAGTACAAGCGTTGCTAAAAAAGTATAATGTGAAACATTACTCAACCTATAGTGAGAAAAAAGCTTCCATAGTGGAACGTTTTAATCACACACTGAAGACACACATGTATCGAGCTTTCAGCGAACAAGGACACTACCGCTGGTTGGATCTACTACCTATATTACTGAAATCGTACAACAATACAACACACAGAACCATTGGTATGAAACCGAGTGAAGTGAATGACGCCAACGAACATATAGTGTTGGAACGAATAAGGAAGAACACAGCGCCTAAAATCAGTCCAACGAAACCACCCAAATTTAAAGTCGGTGACCGTGTTCGTATAAGTAAGCACAAAATGACGTTCGCCAAAGGTTATACGCCAAATTGGACTAACGAAATATTCCTAACAAAGTCGGCGACGTATACCTAGTGGAAAAGGTGTTACAACGCAAAGGTGACAGAGTGCGTGTTCGTTGGCTTGGTTTCGATGGTAAACACGATGCATGGATACATAAGAAAGATCTAATATAAAAAAGGTGACAGCACGTGCTGAAAACAGTATGCTTTCGGTATTCACAAAGATGAAGATTGTACAGCAAGCAAACAAATTACCAATAAAGGATATGGACTTTTTGGCTGGTGACGAAGGCAGTGCTAAACGTAAACATGGCCCGCTATTACCGAACAGTATTCGCTGTATCGTTACAGGCCCAAGTTCCTGTGGGAAATCCAATGTGCTATTCAACCTACTGTTTGATGCCAACGGACTACGTTTCCGCAACGTATACGTGTTTTCAAAATCATTATTTCAACCAAAATACAGAATGCTAGAAACAGTGATGAAATCACTCGCTGATGAAGGTTTAGGTTATCATGCATACAGCGAGAACGAAGAAGTCCCACTACCGAGTGAAATCACTGGTCTCGACTCTGTTATCGTATTCGATGACGTATCGTGTGAAAGACAAAACAATATTCGAAAGTATTTTGCTATGGGGAGACATAGCGGTGTGGACACATTCTATCTATGCCAGACATATAGCCAGATGCCGAAACAATTGGTGCGTGACAACGCTAACTTGTTGATATTGTTCAAACAAGACGATCTAAATTTACGACATGCATACAATGATCACGTTAACATGGATATGAAATATGATGCTTTCAAAGACGTTTGCACGGAAGCGTGGAAGAATCGTTATGGATTTCTAGTCATAGACAAAGACTCGTCAATAAATGAAGGTAGATATAGAATCGGCTTTGATCGATTCATAATTGTTTCCAGCGAAGTATAAAAGTGGTTGCACTGTAGTAATGTAATCAGTCCTCTTGCTAACACGCGATGGCGATGAATAAGGAGGAACGACTTACGTATGATATAGATACGATAAGCGACAACATAAGGAAAAAATATCATGCATTACAACATGGTATCAGAGAAAGCGACGAGAAGTTTAGAAAAAATTACAAACCGATTCTGGAACCGTTAGAAGCTATTTCACGAAAGTTAAGTGGTGATATGATGGAGGAGGAGGAGGAGGAGGAGGAGGAGGAGGAGGATGAGGAGAAGAAGCAGCAGATAAAACAAGAAGAGCCTACACAACACGTAATAACTGAAAACGAAAGTGGTATGCAGAGTCATAACGCTTCTCATTTCAGTGACGAGGACGCCTGGAACCCTAACACTTCACATTTCAGTGACGATTCATTAGCAAACAAATATATGCGTTTGTGCGAATCGGCGGACTGTAAACGGATTATAGATCGTATGTATGGTGTTCGATACGAAGGTGGTAAATTTATGATAGGTGATTCAAATGTGAAAATCGATGATAACGACAACTTTCATGTCAAAGGAAAAATTTACGAGGGTACGCCTGGTCTGTATGAACTTTTGTTTATGAAACTACCGAAAAAATACAATAAGGACGATATGAGGAAATATAAGTCCATACTACTAGCAACCAACGGACACAAACAAAAATATAAACACAATACGCGAATAAACAGTAACAGTGGCGTCAAGTACCGACTAGTAATATCTAAATTGTTTGCATCGAGTGCACGAAAACGTACAGGGAGTGGCTATATGGAGATGAAACCGAACACTGCAATCGATTACGTGCATTGGGATGATCCTAACGAGTTGGTTAATAGATTGAGACTGTTAATGGCGTCTCAAAGTAGTGGCCATACTGGTCATAGGAATGAAATCGTTTCGATATTGGAAGAATTACGTGAAGCCGGCATTATCATATAAAAGCAGACGCACCGTTCTATAACCACCAGTTCTTTATAAATATGAGTGTAGACAAGTTCGGTAGACACGACAGCGCTGTAAGAGTGCGAAAAGAAACTCATCGAAGTCTGCGTGAGGATATCGGTTTAGGAGTGACTAACGACTGTCACTTTGATGTGAAAAACAAAAAGATACGCAACTTGGGTGATCCTGAAGAGCTGCACGATGTTGTTTCTTTACAGTACGTAAAGGACGCATGGTTACAGTACAAGAACGACGACGCTACCGTAGACGCAAAAGATCATCGAATAATAATGCTAAACGATCCGCTTAAATCAAGGATGCAGCCACAAGACGATACGTAGACGAGAAGAGTTTGAAAAAAGATCGTGCAGGTAACGTAATCGTTAATGACTGTCGACTAACGCGTGTGCAAGCGCCTGTTGACTTCAAAGACGCAGTGAATTTGGAATTTTTACACGCACACACAATCAGTTTGCAAAGCGATGCTTTCTACGCTGCCGGAAGAAAAATTACGAATATAGCGAACGGTGTCAATGACAAAGACGCAGTCACTGTACGACAAATGCACGAATTAAAATTACATATAAAGACCGAATTGTACAAGGTCACTCAGGTATTTCACGCTCATATAATCAATCTACTAAGTTTGTCTATAAATATCAAGACAGCGCGACACAGCGTTCAGTCCTGTCTGAATATATTGAAGAGGTGGGACGTTTAATAGACGTTCTCGATACGGAAACGGAAATCAAGGATTGGAGATCTGTTTACAAGAATGCACGTACTTCGTAAGAAAAGAATGGGGCGTGGTGTAATTGGAAAAATACTTAAAAACACTGTGCCCGCTATCGTTTCGTCAGTACCTACTTTGATTAATCGAGCGGTGGACGCATTACCAGTAGAATTACACCTACCCGGCTACCGATTCTGTGGACCCGGAACAAAACTCAAAGAGAGATTGGCACGTGGCGAGCGCGGAATCAACGAGCTGGACGAAGCCTGTCGCGAACACGATATCGCCTACGCAAGGTACAAAGACAACAGTCGAAGACGTATAGCTGATCGCGTTCTTGCCGACAAAGCGTGGGAACGAGTGAAAGGTTGGAATTCCGGTGTTAGTGAAAGAGCGTATGCTGCAGCTGTAGCCGCCGCAATGAAAGCGAAATCAGCAGTGGGTGGAGGGAGCTCGCGTAGTGGTTGCAGAAAAAAGAAGAAGAAGAAGGGTTCAGGAATTAAAGGTCAATCCGCGGATAAACGCAAAACAGCCCCAAGGCATAAACGTAACAATAAAAAAATAGCGTCAGGTCTATACCTACGTCCTTACAGACAAAAAAACTAATTTGCATACCAGTGCGTGCATTGTCCGACAGTGATTTGTATGTGTACGCAAAACTTTTGAAAATACCTTATTTCAGAGGAGTTTTTATGCGTAACACTTTACCACACACACGACCATGGAAGAATGAGAGTGCGGTTGTTAATCTGGACAGTGCAGAAGGACCTGGTACGCACTGGGTTTGCTACAAGAAGCGAAACAAACGAGTTTACTACTATGATGCGTAGCCACCTCTTGAGCTGACACAGTATTTTGGAACCGACACTGACATTTACTACAATTACGAGCGTGAACAGCCACCACACACAGTCATCTGTAGGCATTTATGTTTGGACTTCTTAACGCGTGAGTGATCAGTAAGCGACAAGATGTCTTCGCTGTCGGTCACCTTAACAGGTACGAATGCTGCTGCTCTTGTATGTGACTTTTTCCCGCCTCTCGAACTAACAAACGGCGAATGGTATGTAGGTCTATTGGACTTTACTACATACAACAGTATACCGAACGTGATTGAGGAAAAAAACAATGTGTTTCCAGTACTACGGGACGGAACAACGTGGGACTTGATAACTTTACCTACAGGTGCTTATGAAATCGGTGACATAGAAGCCTTCCTCAAAAAGCAGTTAGGAGACTCAAAGAGTAGTCTACGTCCTAACAACAATACACTGAAATGTGAACTGACTTGTGCACTGGATATTGACTTTCAACAAACAGTGTGCGGTATCGGTGATATGTTGGGTTTCAAGGAAAAGCGTCTGCTTGAAGCGAATAAAACTCACACGTCTGACGCCACAGTTAACATTATAAAAGTGAACAGTATACTGATAAGGTGTAATATAGCGCAAGGATCATACAAGAACGGTAAAAACGAGCACACACTGCACTCATTCTATCCGTCAGTCGAACCAGGATTCAAAATAATTGAATCGCCTACAAACGTCATATACCTACCTGTGAATATGAGTCGTTTGGACAACATAACATTATCTTTACACGACCAGGACGGTGACGTAATAGATTTTCGCGGAGAAGTCATCACTGTGCGTTTACATCTAAAACGACTATAGATATGGGCTTGTACTTTGTTTCTTCGCCACCGCTGCTACCACAGTCGTCAGAAATAAAAGAAGAAGAAGAAAGATCAGTTAGGAAACGCATCAGTACTCGTTCGAAACTGAAACGATTAACATCAGTTAACCGTCGTTTCCTGATTTCACTGGGTTTTGTTGTTGTTGTAAACAAGTAACATGGCGAGTGGAATATTATCTGTGGAGCAGCAACCGTTCTTTGAAGACAGTATCACCCACTTTTCATTTCACTCACACGCACCGTACGCAACAACAAGATATGGAAACAATGATGAAATACGTGTGCCAATACAACAACAGGACGTCTTTACACTGCCGTCAGAAAGTTTCCTCTACATCGAAGGCAAGTTGGTTAAAAACCCTAGTGTGGCTGCAGATACTGCACTGAATGTGGAACTGGTGAACAATGCTATAGCATTTCTCTTTGAAGAGATTCGTTACAAGTTGGCCGGAGTGGTAGTGGACCATACCAGAAACGTCGGTGTTACGTCAACTATTAAAACTTTTCTATCACTCAACAACAACACACGTGACGCAATGGAAAACGCAGGTTGGGTGGCACCGACCACGAACGTATTAAAAGTGAATGATGACGATGAATTCAACTTTTGTATTCCCCTGAAAATGCTAATGGGATTCGCAGAAGACTATACACGCATCGTGCTGAACGTGAAACAAGAACTTATACTCCTACGCACATCTACCGATATTAACGCTATGGTTTTAGCAAGCGGACAAACGACTGCTAATTGTGTTCTTGAACTAGATAAAGTTTACTGGAAAATGCCTTGTGTACATGTAGCTAATGCGTACAGATTACCACTGTTACGACTCATAGAGAAAGACCACCCGATAACTATGCCTTTTAGGACCTGGGAGTTGCACGAGTATCCTGCCTTACCACAGACTAAAAGGCAGAATTGGATTGTCAAGACCTCGAGTCAGCTAGAAAAACCACGCTTTGTTGTGTTAGCGTTTCAGACAGCAAGAAAGAATGTACTGACAGCACACGCCGATGAATTTGATCATTGTAACGTGATCAATGCGAGACTGTTTCTAAACGACAAGTATTATCCTTACGATAATTTAAACTTGGATATTGGGAAAGACCGTTTTGCATTATTGTACAATATGTACGCCAGTTTTCAAAGTTCGTATTACCACCGTTTAGACGTCAGCCCAGTACTGACACCAGAATTATTCAAATCAAAAGCCCCGCTGTTTGTATTCGATTGTAGCAAACAAGACGATGCGCTTAAGTCTTCAGCAGTTGATGTACGTTTAGAATTTGAATCGTCAATGAATTTTCCTACACAGACGACTGCCTACTGTATGATACTACATGATTCGCTTGTAGAATATACGCCATTGTCCAATACGGTACATAGATGTGTTTAAGTCTTATTTTATACATATTTTGTAAATACTAGTTTTAAATATATATATTTTCATATTTGTAACATTATAATATTGGAGCTGTGTGTGTATGTATTTTAATTGTAAAACTAGTTTAGATATATTTTAATACTTGTAACAATATAATCTTGGAACTGTAAGTATGTTTTCTTTAAAAAAAAAAAATTGTAAATACTAGTTTAGATATATTTTCATACTTGTAACAATATAATAGTTTAGATATATTTTCATACTTGTAACAATATAATCTTGGAGCTGTGTATGTATTTTAATTGTAAAAACTGTTTAATATAATCTTGGAGCTGTGTATGTATTTTAATAAATGTATATAGTACACACACTTTATTATTATTTGTATAACCCACTCCATAATGTATACTTACTTGCAACAAACTAGCGAGCGTTGTCCACACACACGTACCCTTAAATGACAGACGTTGTATGCACACTGAAGGCTTGCACGCTTAAAATTCAGCTATACCTAAAATATATCTTCAATTAGAAGTGTAATATAAAAAGTACAGTAAGAATATATTTGAGAAATTGTAATTTGATCACACACACACATACACTTATTTGAATGAGTCATGTATTAAATTCAATAAATAATGCACTTGATAATGTTTTAATGTGAATAATTTTTACGTTTAAATAAAATCTGTACATACAACAAAATTAATATATAAAAAAATACGGTAAGAATATATTTCAGAAAATTGTAACAGACATAATAATTTGATCATACACACACACGCATGTATTAAATTCAATAAATAATGCGCTTGATAATGTTTTAATGCAAATAATTTTTACGTTTAAATAAAATCTGTACATACAATAAAAATTATGCTCAGTTATTAACGTATTCAAAATGTTTCATGTACACTTACTTATTTGAATGAGTCATGTATTAAATTCAATAAATAATGCACTTGATAATGTTTTAATGTGAATAATTTTTACGTTTAAATAAAATCTGTACATACAATAAAATTAATATAAAAATACGGTAAGAATATATTTCAGAAAATTGTAACAGACATAATAATTTGATCATACACACACACGCATACACACACACATGTATTAAATTCAATAAATAATGCGCTTGATAATGTTTTAATGCAAATAATTTTTACGTTTAAATAAAATCTGTACACTTACCAAACTAGTATGTGTTGTCTACACACCCTTAATGATGGAAGTTGTGTATACTGAAGACTCGTAAGACGTACAATAATACAAACAGTCTTTCAACTATTAAAAATGCAGTGATAGATTTCACGATGTATCAGCACACGCAGGCGGTCAAATGAGAAATTGCCACTGATTTTCTTCGCGTATATATTGTACTCTGGTAGTGGGGAAAGCTTGTGTGTCCGTTTTTAGAGTAAATACTTTCTAATCCATAATTAATCCTAATTACTGTCAGCGCTGCTAATGATTGACATGTGTCAAATTAGAAAGTAGGACGCACCGATTTAGACGATGTACACACGGTTAATGACCCCTGGTTTAAGTTAGCGAATAATAACTATATCTAATTCTGTATCGTTGTGTGTGTGTGTGTGTGTGTGTGTGTGTGTGTGTGTGTGTGTGTGTGTGTGTGTGCATAGTTAATCTTTCTATCATACAGTGGTGTAAATATATATTTAATCATTTAAAACAAATTATGGTTTATTTTAATTTATTTCGTTATAAACCTCCGAATATGCATGCAATTATTTGTATAGTAATCAGAAATGTGTGAGAGAGAGAGAGAGAGAGAGAGAGAGAGGGAGAGAGAGAGAGAGAGAGAGAGAGAGAGAGAGAGAGAGAGAGAGAGAGAGAGAGAGAGAGAGAGAGAGAGAGAGAGACATTTTAATAATTTGCAGGTTGTATCTTACAATCATGAAAATTATTATTATTTAAACTGATAATTGTTTTATTAAAATCTTACAATGACGAAATATTATTATTTCATTGTTTACGATATATATTTAATTAATGCAAAAATGAATTTTTAAAATTACAATGGTCTGTAAACCATATTTAAGTTTGTGTACAGTGACAGCGTAATCGCTTTGAATAAGGGAATTCTTGTCAACGTTTGCAGCGAGAGAGAGACATACACAATGTGTGTGTGTATGTGTACACAAAACTTTTGAAAATACCTTATTTCAAGGAGATTTTTTTATGCGTAACACTTTACCACACAGACTTGGTAGAACCGAGATTGGCGTAGAGAGAGAGAGACCCGTTACATATACACACAGAGAGAGAGATGCAACAGGCAACAGTAATCTACTTAATGTGTATGTGTGTGCGAGAGAGAGAGAGAGAGGGAGGGAGAGAGATAGTTTTACTTACATTCAAATGTGAGAGAGAGAGAGAGAGTTTATATCGTGATGGATAACTGTGTCTAGAGAGACAGAGAGAGAGGGAGGGAGAGTTACTTACATTCAAAGAGAGAATTGATATCGACAACAATCATGATCTTATAGTTTGAATTTCCCACCGCAGAAAAAATGTTGGCAGATCTGTTCTATACACAATAATGCAAGATTGGTAACCCTGATCATATATTTTAATATATACACTATATAACACACACACACATATCAAGTTTGATCCCTGCAAAGGTTGGTAAACCTGATCATATAGATTTAATATACATTATAACACACAACAAATTTGAACTCATGCAAAGGTTGGTAACCCTGATCATATATTTAATATATACACTATAATGCATCAAGTCGGAACCCCCCACCCACCACCCACCCCTGATATGCAAATCAGCTTTATTAAAAAAATAAAAAATTATATTCGCGGATGCGGGTGGTCCATTGAACCCCACCCCACCCCCCACCCACCCCTTTGATATGCAAATCAATTTAATTAAAAAAAAATAAAAATATCAAATTAAAAAAATTAAAAATTTTATTCGCGGAAATTCGCGGATGCTGTGGGTCCATTGGAGGTGGGGGGAGCGTGGAAAAAAATCTTGGACCGCGGGAACGGCGGCATCTCTTTGATCTAGGCTCGCGAAAGGCGGCATATAAAAAAATAAAAAATTATATTCGCAGAAATTCGCGGATGCTGTGGTCCAGCTGATAGAAAGTGAAAGTGTCCAGCCGCGGATCGCGGATGCTGTGGTCCAGATACGCGAAAAAGTCGCGGATCTTGACACAGATCCGCGAAAAAGTCGCGGATGCTGTGGTCCAGCTGATATAAAGTGAAAGTGAGTCAGAACTCTCATTTTCCCCCCTACTACTATATACAGCTCAACTCTCCGTCTCATAATCGTATTTTCATTTTCTTAATTACACTTGTATTTAATCACTTTCTTTTATTCAGATTTGTTCGTCCCAACCAAATAAGAAATCTTGAGATGATACAGAGCATTATTCGCTAAAAATGCACGTGCAAAGGCACCATTACATGCATAATAAAAAAAAAGAAATTGCAGGCTTCTAAAAAATGTATAAGGTAATATTCATCCATTCGCTTTAAACAGCAGTAGACCTGAAATACTGAACTACTTTTAAGACTTCCGCGAAAATAAGTAATTTTATTTCTTATTGTCAGCCAGACACACACACATACACATATTTGTAGTTTGAGAATAAAGCTGTGATTTCTTTAGTTAGGTTTGATGTAGAATTATTAAATAATATTAAAAATACTAAATAAAATAATAATAAAATCCTTAATTTAGTAGTGACCGTCGATCAATAAATGTTTAACGATGGAAGGTTTAGCGAGAATCGGTCAGTAAATATAAAACAAATTTTACATTGT
The DNA here is from genome assembly GCA_034769895.1 of Magicicada septendecula. Classification (NCBI taxonomy): domain Eukaryota; kingdom Metazoa; phylum Arthropoda; class Insecta; order Hemiptera; family Cicadidae; genus Magicicada; species Magicicada septendecula. Next base: position 159,687,676 of record CM068370.1, on the reverse strand, counting down.
TTGTGTCATCATCAGTACTTGTGTACGGACAATAGAGAAAAAGCAAACACGTAATCGCCAAGTGGATCACACCCTTCTGCCTTCTAAACACGTGGTAATTACCTTCACAGGTGAAACGAACGATGTACAAAATGTCTTGTGGTTTGTGTTTATGAATAGGGCGTATGTTGTAAGTACTGTGTTCGTACAAGCTGTGCTGCCGAGACGTCTGAAGAGGGGGGGGTCTACTTCTTAGTACTTAATCATAACGCGTGCTTGTGTTAGTGCGGTATTATTGGTTCTGTAAACATTGTTCAGTAAGCTATATGCAATTAGAAATACAGTGCGAGAGACAGTGTTAAACGTATTTTAAATGTGTAGTAGTACCGTGATACGTGCAGTGAAATGGCAAACGTCACCGCATTCCTTCTTGGGTTGCAAAGCTTAACACATGATAGTACCTTACAGTTGTACCTTAAGATGTGCCTCACTCATAATATTGTCTAGTACCAGTTAGTTTCAACGTATGAGTAATTAATAATGACACATAGGCCTATTCGGTTAGTTTTAAACTCGGTGCAGTTGTCAGACCGCGTCTTGCATACTTTACGCTTACGTAGAATCCAGTGTATATGTACGGTATATACTTTTGTGTGTGTGTGTGTGTGTGTGTGTGTGTGTGTGTGTGTGTTTTAGACTGTGAGAAAGAGTGAGAGGGGGTGGGATAGAGTAATGGAGAGAGTGTGAGAGTGTTGGAATGCAAGAGGGAGGGGGAGAGAGAGCATGAGAGGAGAAGAGTGTATTCTATAATATTTTACAATATGTATTCAGCTATAAAATATTTTTACACATGAATTACACATCTGTACCAACTCCAATATAAATTCAATGATCACTGCATCTATTATAAACATAATTACGGGATTATTATATTATCAATAATTTAAATTGTAATACATTATTGTATTGATTAGGTGTGTGAAATATTATAATTATGTCTATCTATTTATGCAAAACAATATCAATAGATATATAAATAGTATTAAATAGTAGTAGTAATAATAATAGTATTAATATTTATTGTTATTATTATTATTATTATCATTATGACAGGCCAAACTTGCACTCAACGGGCAGTAGAAGATGAGGAACAACTAATATTGTTATTAGAAGGAACAACTTATTAGAAGGAGCCCGATAAGGGCGCAATAGGGTCCATCCTGAAGTAATATGCTAAGTGTTTCCAGGATGGATATAAACGCCTGAATTAGAGGTGGGTTTTTTAGTGGATGAGAGTCCTATAGCCTACAACAAGGGACACACGGTTTCCCTTGACGGTGCATAAAACCCTTTTTCCCTACTATCAAGGGTCTTTTCAAGAAAGAGTCTACAAACAAGTCTCGCAGCGTCACGAGCCCGCCAAGCTCCCCCACCAACGTGCCTGCCAGTCCCTACTACTACAGTAGCGGTGTGAAGAAGGGGTGATTACCATACCACTACTACTAACACATTTATCGTTTCTGTGTGGAGTCTACCATTTTACCTTTACGCTGTGCAGTTAGTTACATTGTTTTATTTTTCAAAGTTACTCTTTCGTTAGTTATTTACATTCGTTTCTTCTTACATACGCTCATTCTTTCATACGTTTATTTTGTGTTTTTTTTTTAAATTCTTTACATTCCTTTCGTGTTTGTTATTTACGTTATTGCTATATACTTTTATTCTTTATATTCCTTTATTCAAAATGAATCTGATAGAGTTGCTAACTGTCGCCTGAAATGAGAAAAATGCCGTCCGTTTTTTTTTCAAAACAAAGGATTAATCCACAATCCTAGATTATGTAATTAATGTAATACAGTATAACTAATCGTGAAAATAAACTAAAAAAACTCTCCGAATAAAAATATAAAAAAAGAAACAAAATAAAAAGAATTGAAGGCGTGCGTGCGTTTAATAAAATAAAAATAAAAAACAAAAAACTGAAACAAAATAAAAAGAATAGAATTGAAGCGTGTGTGCGTGGGTAATTAAAGGGAATTAAATTATACATTCAACGTGCGTCATATGAATGTGTGTAATGCATGCTAATCACTCCTTCACACCGCTACTGTAGTAGTAGGGACTGGCGGGCACGTTGGTGGGGGAGCTTGGCGGGCTCGTGACGCTGCGAGAGTTGTTTGTAGACACTTTGTTGAAAAGACCCAAATTATAATTATAAAAAATTGTAGAAAAGAAAAAAGTTACTATAAAGTTTAAACTATTTTACCATTAACTCTACACGGTAATTTAGAAAGATGAATAATGCCTGGTCAGAGTATGACCTAGTACAGACAGCAGGCATACATATGTTGTAGTGTGATTTACAGTCACAGTTTTCATTATGTAAGCAACTCCAGAAGACAGGATAAGTGGGCGCTACGAGCGGCTAGCACGGGCTCAGAACATCTTAATTATGTATATAAATAATTATAGATGCAGTAATCTTTAAATGTATATTGTATTTGGTACAGATAGCAATACATGTGTATAGCTGAATACAGATTGTAAAATCTTCTATGATGTAGTCCTTTATTATTAAAAGTTATTATTACTACTGGTATTGAACACACTTATCCATAAATTAGAGAATTATGTACAAAATAACAGAATTACAAATATTACAAACACAAAATTACGGTAAACCAATGAATTTGACAATGGATATTACTTATTACGTATATTGCTGTAAAATAATATTTACCCAATACAGTATATGGTCTATACAGAATATTAGTATACTGTAAAATAAACTTCGACATTCACGCTCTTCGCCCTTTCACTCACCTGCTCACTCTCTCACTCACTCTCTCCCTCTCTCTCTAATTGCACTCACTACTCTATCCCACTCCCTCTCACCCTTTCTCTCTTACAGTATAACGCGCGCGCGCGCACACTCACAGGTATATGAACTCTCACTTATAAACTCTCTCTACGTAAGCGTAAAATATAAAAGACGCAGAATGATAAATGCACCGAGTTTATGACTGTGTAAGCGGTTGAATACAATGTAATCAAGAAAATTAAAATACGATTATGTTACTGGGGGCTGACCTGTTAAATCCTCAGACACAAGATGTGCAATGCAAGCGGACTGATAAGAAGGCAAAGCTCACTGGTATGTGGCTATCTACCCGCATACCTTAAATCTGCTGACCATATGACACCTGGAGCCCCATGACACGTAGATGAGCTTGTTATTTGCACCTTTCTTTAGTTGTGGCTCGACAATCGTTGAGACAATACCGTTAACGCTGTGAATTTTTAGACTTTTGTGATATAAATGGAGATCATTACCTTCAGTACAGGATCAAACGTTCGAATGAGTGTATTACGTTCTGGGTGTTTACGAAAGAAAAATCAACAGCGTGTCGAGGGTCCATTAAATCAAGGAACGGAATCATCGTGGAATCACAGGAGCATCTTTGTGTACCAAATTTGGCAGAAACAGTGGTGTCAAAAGCACTAGAAAACTGCAGGAAACGAGCGCGAGAAGAACTGAACACTGAGATTCACCAAGTATTCCGGCAGGAGTTCCAGCCACTTTACGATCAGGGACTCGATATGGTGACCCAAATACCAAAATACAGCAATGTGAAGTCGGCCCTTTGTAAGGAAAGGAGGAAAGCGATGGGAACTATGCAGAATCCGTCCAGCAGCTAAGAAATCTTTCTCAACGATTCTCTAAAAACGTTTGCTGACGGAACGCCATTTTTGATTAGTGATTTTGAAAACAACAGTGAAAGAATGCTAGTTTTTGGGTGCAATGGGGTAGAAACCATTTTGAGGACTTATACTTCCTTCTACCTCGACGGTACTTTTAAAATTTCATCAAAACAATTCACTCAGTTGTACACAATAAGTGTGGATATTGGAAGTGATATTAGTGAAACGAACATTTATCCAGTAATGTATGTTCTTTTGCAAAATAAAAAATACGAAACATATCATCAACTATTCAATGTTCTGAAGGAGAAAGGATGGTCTCCTCAAAAAGTCATGTCGGACTTTGAAACTGCTGCAATTACAGATGTAACGAATGTGTTTCCAGACGTGGAAGTGACCGGCTGTTATTTTCATTTTACACAATGTTTGTGGCGTAAAATTCAAAATATAGGCCTTGTAAATGATTATAAAGAAAATGAAGAAGTTCGGTTGCCATGCAGGATGGTTGCAGCATTGGCTCTTATGCCTGTTGATTTAGTAGAGGACTGCTGGTTTAAAATTAAGGAAGTGTGCCCGAACCATGCAAAGCTTACGGAGTTTTTGGACTATGTCGTGTCGCAGTGGTTGGATAATGAAGATGTACCACTTCAGTTGTGGAATGTCTGCGGAGAAAGACACAGAACAAACAATGCAGTAGAAGGTTGGAACCGAAAATTCAACGCCCTGGTAGGAAGACGACAACCTAACATATATTTCCTCATAGATAAACTTAAAACTGAATCGATATATATTACAGCTCAAATTCAAGCAATTGAGGTTGGATTTCCTGGACAGAAGAGAAGAAAGAAGTATATCCAAATTGATGAGCGACTACAAAAAATTATGTCCCAGCTACAAGAACATGGAGACGTGTACAGGTGTTTAAAGACCTTAAGTTATATAATCAAACTTGACTAACTGGAACGGGCATTGTGTTTATTAAATAAAAACAAAATGAGACAAATTAAAATATGACCGTACAAATAAAAATGTAATCACATCCATCCATATCTATATCCTATGATATCAAAAAAATAAAAATAAACAAAATAAACAAAATAAATAAAAAATAATTTAAAAAATAAATAAAAAAAATTGTAACAAAAAAAAAGAAAAATACTTGAAAACTGGCATATGTTTAAGAATCTTATTTAGCTTAAACGAGGTTCTTCGATATTTTAAGATCTTCGTTTAAGCAGGGTTCTTTGATATAGCCAGACTCGAGCCTGGATGAAATGTTAGCGCAGGTTGAGATCCTATCCGGTATGGAATATTCAGACCAATGTTCGGATTCATTTTAACTACGTAGATAAAAATTGTACCGTAACTATTCTGTGTCCATTCCATTGCTATAGCCAAGACTGAGCTTAACAGTCAGGCTTTCTGTGTATCATAGTATCATGTCAAATGTACTGGATACATTTTCTTTTCTCACATTTAGTGTTGTGAGAATGCCTTCTACCAAATGTTCATACCACATTCCATAGATATCGAACCGTACAACTCGTTGCATTCTTGATGACTTAACATAATGCTTGTTAGGTAAGGGGATAAACGTTCTTAGTACGAACTAATGTCAAGGTAAGTAAAAACAGTATTAACAACAGTGTGAAATAAAATAATATCACAGTGCTATTTATAAATAATATAATTTATTTATTTTTCTTAAATAAATAATCTCCTTATATTTTTTAATATTGCGTATTACGCGAACGTGATCAATAAGTTCGTGTAATTTTTAAATTTCCCACATTAAAATAGCCTGATTTGAAAAAATATGACATTGGTACACCTTTTTTGTAACAATCGACAAAAATTATAGCTATATTGGAAGAGTAGGTTTAATTTGAGAGAGTTGCGTTTTAATTTGTTTGCATTTCTGAACATTTTGCAATGCAGGATTAGAGAGCTTGATCAAGTTTTATTTAAAAAACGAGGTAAATTGGTGTGACATGATGAAAATGTTGCAAACGTTTACGGCAAATCTAGCATGTATAAACGAGAGGTTTATGAATGTTACAACGCTTCAAAGATAGTCGTGAATGAGTCGAAGCTGAAGATGAATAACAAAATGAATAATGTGGTATAGTGTTCCAAGAATGTTTATCCTTGGGTGCTATGATGAATAACGACCACTTTTGGGCATGCTGTGTTACACGTCTAAAATTATTCAATGGGAACGGCAAGATTAGTGAAAAGACGATCTATGGAAATTACACCACAATAATGCATCAGTCCACACATCTTTGCATGTTATGGTTAATTCGGTGTTTGTGCATAAATATTGTTAGGATATACGTGACATAAGGTTTAGCCCCTCAATATTTTTGTTGAACCCCGCCCGAAATAATAATCAGCGTACCCCCATTAGGGATACTGCAACACTGATTGGTTTGTTACAGATTATAAGATCACAGCGTCCGTTTGTTAAAGTATTGTTTTATTATCATCTGTTTACAACAGGTTTAAAAATCAATTTAAAATGAATGGCCCATTGTCTGACTACGTCACGCAAGAAATGTGATACATTTCCTGCAAAAATTATTCATAGAATGCAGGAACAATATGGAGATTGTTGTTTGAATGAGCGCGTAGATTCCGAAAAGTTCGAGCCTTGTACGATCCCACCCGAAGCACATCTAAGGGCGCCTCTGGTCACAGCAGACGTCACGCGTCTCATTGTGTCAATTCGGCTGATGTTGATGATAATCTTGACCATGAGTATTACGTGCATTTATTATACACAAATTACGCGAGCGCGTGCGCTGAGTGGTCTGACACCGAATAAAACTCCACATCTAATCTTATGTACACATTAGAACCTCCATTAACCAAAATAAATGGAGGTACACAATGTGGATTTCTATAATGTCTCGTACACTAGTCTAGATTTAAAGAATACTATAGATCATTTAAAGTATAATAATAAATTAATCAAATTAATATTCTATGTATAAAATTTGATTTTCTAATTAATTACAGTAGAGCTACCTCTGTTGTTTGTACGTTATTTTACAATTTTATTTTTTAATACTAAAAAATACTTAAATTCGTAGTGACCGTCAATCAATGAATTGTTTCGGTGAAGGGTTTGTGAGGATCGGTCAAAAAGTATAACATAAATTTTAAATTATTTGTGTCGACATTTCGATAATATTTATTGTCATCATAAGGACCTGTGTATGAATACAAAAGAAATGTCAAACACAACGGATCAATTATTTGAGTGAACGTGTTTGTGTATGTGAGTCTGTCTGTCTATGTGTGCGCGCGCGCGCGCGCGCGTATGTGTGTATCATTGTATATGTGAAGGAATTGAAACAGTTTGTTTTACATCTACAAATGTTTTCCGTAAATACAACGAGAAAATTATAATATCCCAGAACATAATTTATACAATATTACAATTTAAATTATTCATAATGTAATGGTAGGCCTACTTGTAATTAATAAAAAGCAGTAATCAACAATTATATATTAGAATTGGTACAGAACACGTTTATACATCTGTACCTGTCAACATATAGCATAGTAAACATATAGCTAAATACAGATTATAGGGATGTTCAATTATGTAAATTATTAAAAGTTATTTTTATTATGTTTCACTCACTACTGGTATTGAAAACACCGTCATTAATTTAGAGAATTCTAAATTACACAATAACTGTAGAACTTTACAAACTTACATAAGAGAATTTACATAATATTACAAACACAAGTTTATGGTACACCTATCTATCAAGTGAAAATGGATAATACTTATAATCATATTGTTGTAACTTATTATTTTCCGAGAACTATGTAGGCCTATATACAGAGTACTATAGAATATTTTAAAATTATGTATAGGCCTATGTCAACAATCACACCCTCTCTCTCACCCATTCTCCCTCTACCTCGTATTGTTTCAACTAATTTACATATGCAATGATACACACAAACGCGCGCGCGCGCGCGCGCGCACACACACACACACACACACGCTCACATACACAAACATGTTCACTCAAATAATTGATTTGTTGTGTTTGATATTTCTTTTGTATTCATACACAGGTCCTGATGATGACAATAAATATTGTATAGTATAATTTAATACTCATGTTACTTTAATTATTATTATACGAGGTTAATTTTTATTATTACATGGGTCATCAATCGTTTAACACTAACATCAATCGCGTAACACAAGTAGTTATGTCGAGTTTAATAATGACTACGACTCAAGAAGCGATTAAAGGTTTTGTCAGGTTCGTTTATTTACCAGACATTTGAGTTGACGTTTAGACAAAATTTACTGTCATCACTAGTAGGGCTACTTAAATACGCTCAATACAAAAGGGATTAATTGCCCTACTCCTGAGTGCTGTATTTTGTGAATCTGTGCGTATTTGCTACATAAAGATTAATATAATTACTCATACGTAATGAGTTACTCATACCATTGTTATTATGCGTATTCATATTGTACAATTATAACATCCGACACATGTTAATGGTCATTATAGGCTACATATTAATTAATTTTGTATTGCCCGTATACGCGAGACCGCACATGGTGGTGATGGTGATGATGATGACGATGATAGGCCTAATGATGGTAGTAAATGTTACCAAAACGTTGAGACTGTTTTAAAACTGTTTATTCGGTCCCGTGGCCAGAGCGCCCATGCTATGAAAGCTGTAAATGGACTACTACTTCAGCTTACTAATCCAGCATTAATTGATCCCCTTTGTGTTTTTAATTGACATAGACAATAAAAATTGGAGCTGAAAATCACATACAACATCGTAAGCTGTCTGTTTACATTAATGAGACAAGTCTTTTTAAAAAGAGCGCGATGTACGAATGCACCAAGATTATTTGAAGGTAATTAAACATATATTACTAGTACTTACATATTTTTGCGTTACACACAGGTTGGTCTACGGGTTCTTAAAAATACGTGTTTAAGGGCACATATTGTGTATTTACATAAACGTAAATAACATTACATGAATTTGTGTAAATTTAGACTAATGGTTTATAATCTATTCGAGTCAGTAGTGTTATAGGCCTAGTTGTTCGGTCACTGATCTCTACCACACTACCTGAGTGGAATCGTAGAGTGTTGAAGAGTATTGACTAACCGCTTTCCTTATTGTTATTCGCACTCTTTCATTAGTTGTAATTTGACATTTGGTTGTTCGCACAGTACTGTTACTTGTGGTCAGTTTTGAAGTATTTTTATCTAAATGGAGGTTATTACATCAACTAAAGGGAAACCTCTGATTCACCGTGAGGGCTATTAATACAGAGCTGAGTTCAAACAAGCATATCGCATTCTAGTTGCGTACGAAATAAAAAACATCAGGTTAACGAGGGCTCATCAGAACAAGGAACGGAATCATCGTGGCTTCACAGAAGCAGTCGTTGTGCGCCAAATTTAACAGAACCAGAAGTAGCAAATGCATTAAAAAAACAGCGCAAGAAGATGTTCATCAGGTTCCGGCAGAATTTCCAATCAGTTTCTAATGAGGATCTTGATATGGTAAAAAAAGTACCGAAACACAATACCGCAAAGTGAATCGTAAAAAATTGAGAAAAGCTCTAGGAACTATGCAGAATCAGGCTAACAGTCAAGGATTCTTCCTCAACGACTCTTACGAAACCTCTTACGGAACACAATTTTGATCACCAATTTTGAAAGTAACAATAAGATTGAAAAGGGACAGAACATTTTGTTTGAAGATTTAAACTTTTCATTACCTTGCCGGAACTTATAAAATTTTATCGAAACTGAACACCCAATGTTCAAAGGATACTAGAGTTAAGCCACTGAAACGACCATTTATCTCACAGTGTGTTAGCTTACAAAATAAAAAATACGAAACTTATCTTCAAAAATTTACTGTTCTGAAGGAACTGGTATAATGTAACTACTGTATAACGAACGTTTCTGCAGCAACAAAATGTACGCTTCGTTGGTAATTATAAAGAAAGTGAAGAAATACTTTCGACATGCAGGATGGTTGGAGCCATAGCTGTCAAGTCTGTTTAGATATTTCAGTACTGCTGTTTGTGATTGTGGAAATGTGTCCGAATTACGCATGTTGGTTTTGGCCTATGTCGTATCGTAAGTGGTTGAACAATAAAGATGTATTGCTTTATTTATAGAATGTTTTTAGAGAAAGATAGAAAGTGTTCTACGTCCTAGTAAGAAGACATTTCTACGCCCTCTAATATCTATTTATTAGAGGAAAACTTAAAACTGCTAAAACTGAAGCAGAGAATTACAGCTCAAATCGCGACTTTTGAGGTAGGTCTTGGGGACAGAAAAGAACTTGACTAACTGAAATTCTCTTTATCAAATCAGAAAAGAATTAGACAGAAAGAAAACACGTCGTTACAACTAGCTGCCTACAATTTAAAATTGATAAATAAATAATTTAAAAAACTAAAAACTGAAAGCAATATTTAAAAACTTATTTGAATATTTAATTTTAGAATTTAAAAAATATTTTAAACACACCTGCGCTTAAGAACTTGTTTAGCTTGAGCGAGATGTTCTATACAATGATCTTTGTAACAAGACGCTCAAACCTATCCAACATCGGTACAGAATATTAGAGCAATGTTTAGATTTGCGTGAACTACAGAATAGACAGAAACTTATAAATTCCCTTTCAACGTCTATTTCCATTCCTAGAAATAAGTCGAGTAACCATGCCTTAATTTGTATGTAATTGGACGAGAGAAGCAGGTCCTCAGCTTAAAGTCGACCGTTTGACATTTGTCTGCCTGCAGAAATGTAAGATCTTGCTGAATTTAGCCTGAATGGAATGTTAACCATAATTCTAATGCAACCTTTACTACGACAATTTTCTTGATTTGGAGCACCAAGAGCCAAAAATTGAACTCAAAATTGTAATAAAATTTTAAAACTTTATAAGACAATCAACTGAGAAATTTTATTCAGAATACAAAACGCGATCTGTAATAGATCTGTTTGACAGAATTAATATCTCTCAACACTCCTTACAAATTTTGGATCGCTTTCAAAAGTTTGTAAGCTGTTTAAAAAAAAATTATATATTGCTATCAGTTACGTATATCTGCGAAAAGTAAATTTGCGGGAGCCTACTAGTGTTGTGATAATGTCTTTAGCAATGATTTGTAGAAATTTTCATAGGACCGATAGTGTTGGTTACGGAGTTGGCGAACAGCGAATAGACAGATATATAGCCAGGTGTTATCGCGTCTAATGTTGCATAGATAAGCTCGGCGCTCTGAACACGGGTTTATCAGTCTCGGCGCACAGAGCACGATGCAGCGTTGGCGCTCAGAACACGGGCGCTCTGAGCACGCTACGTCCATAAGGTCACTGCATAAACTGTATATCTGCAGCTGTATTATACAGACGTACTTTTAGTCAGGGTTGTCCACGGGGTGGTCGTAACGCAAACTGCGTCATTGGAATTTTTGGGGGTTGATAAAAAACTTTGGGAAAGTATGAAAAATTATAACTACGTTGCAATAAAAAATTGAATGTTTATAAAAGTTCATGGTTTGTTAGTGAAGATCCATTCTTTTTTTTAATGAAGTAGCATTTTTAATGTAACAATTTTTAAGAATTCACATGTTCAGAGGATGAATCATGGTCGACGACAGGGATGACAGGGATAGTGGAAGTCTAGCTTCAGAGAAAGACTTCTTACAGTCGAACCACACCCCGTCCAACGAGGACACCGAGATCGCCGAAGCCCGACGCTACTGGTCAGCGCGTCGCCTAATGGCTCAACAGCCAAGGGTGGGCGTTGGCTAGTAAGTAAGTAAGTAAGTACTTCTTACAGTCGATTCCTGATGAAGAAATAATTGATGCCTTTTCTGTATCGTCATCCCAGAAGAAGAAGTTAATGTTTTCTTTTTTATTTTTTTCATTTTTTCTTGTTTACAATACGCTTTGTTGTTCCTTTGCTTTGAAATATTGTCTTACACGTATTAACTTCATTACATTTTGTATTTATTTATTTGTTTAATTCCATATGAGGATTTATTTGCAACCTCTACCATTTTTAGCTTTAGCTTGTCTGTAATAAAACACTTATTACAATGACATTTTCTTTTAATTTTAAATATCTTCCCATGGGGAGGGGTATTCATCACTGTTAGTTGGAGACTACTGCTAAAACAGACTGAATGAAATCCTTGCCACAAATGTGGCGCTACATTACGGAGTTTTAACTAAATAATTAATAGTATGCACGTTCAGACTGGAGAACAAAGCAGCTGACCAAAACTGTTATCGTGTCAGCAAAATGCTGACACAATTAACTGCCGAGCAAGTAGGGCTGCAGGTTCAATACCCGCATACGCCTTTATTACAGAACCGTTACGATTATTAAGCGTATCTCGTTGTAAAGCACGAATGGCCGCGTCCCTTCTGCGTGTCCGTGTTTTTGTTACACTTTGTTTTGTCTGTACGTAACAAAAGAACCGCCGTGAGTAAGAACTGAAAAGGATTGAAATATGTAATGTTTAGACCTACTTAACAATAATATTGTTACTATACTGTGTTCTAACGTTGACCTTTAGCAAACTGGTTCTTACAGTGCTGTCAAAAGAATTAAAGATACATAAGGATGTGAAACAGACTTGTAAAGTATTAAGTATGGAACGTTCTGTTATATGGATGTGAAACGCGAACTACAGGAAAAAGTAAGACAGAATAGGATTGAGGCTTTTTAAATGTGGATATGAAGAAAAATAGAGAGATCAATAAAATGGATTAACAGAGTGAGTAGCGAAGAGGTTCTGGATAGAATTAAAAGAAAATAAAACATTTTTGGATATATAATAATAATAATGACTCCGTTTTTATCGGCCAAGGAGTCTAGAAATTGAGCGGTGTAGGCTGTCTTATATGAGCCGTTCGCCATCGCAATGAAGGTTGTGTGACCAGCACTACGTGCCATCATTAACCCAGAATGTTATCCCAGATACTCAGTTCCTACAGGCTTCCCGCAGTATGAGTCCACCTGGAAGCTGAAAAACGCACCTCGATTATCGAAGCGCCGTCCGTACCCTCTGGTTTACTAAGCCCCGTTGAGTTTTTAGGCGCAATCGTGAACAGGTAAGGGATCTGGTTAGGACCTGTTATAAAAGGGAACGGAATGTTGTCTACTGTTCTTGAGAACAGAGTTGACGGGGAAAGGAGAAGATGGAGGAAGACGTCGATGAGAGGAGGACTTAAGAACACAGAGTACGGTATTAAGATGATGATGATGAGCTTCGAAATAATGTATTGACGAACCTGATTTGCTGACAGAGACTACACAGACAGTCGAGAAGTTGATTGTTTTAGGTTCACACAGCCATACAGAGCAAAAACAAATTGTCAAGGTTTACCATTTAGACACTAAACAAACGTACACTGAAAGTAAACTCGGTAGTTAAAGTAAGCCTACACCAGAAATACGCGTATTCTATCATTATCTCATGTGTAAAATTCAAAACACTGTTTTCAACTTTTTAGGTTTAATGCTAATTTAATACCCGTTCTGTCACCGAGCGTAGTTCCGAAAAATGAAAAACTCAGAGCATCCATCTTCAGCTTTAAAACGAAGGAAAGTTGGAAGGTGATTTATGCGTTACTTATTTATGGTGTAAATTTCAAGTTTTGTTAATCAGAATGTGATCGAGTACTTCATCATCGGTTCACCTACACAGTACTGCTGACGTGTAAGCTAAGCGCTGGAGCGTCGTAGGACCCCTTGAGCAGCAAGTGTGCAAGAAGAAGATTCTCAAACTTTGTGCGGTCTAAACAGTTTTAGATTTCGCATTTTATGGTCTACGCTTTAAATTTTGTCATCATCATCCTCACACTACGTCATAAGCAAAGTGCTGCCTGGTCCGCCTTCGAAGATTCTCCGGCCATCTCTTCCTAGCTCTACCCTCACACCTGTGTCCTATAGGTTTACATTTCCAGACTTGTCTGGTTAGTCTTGAATCTGACATTCTTTCTAAGTGTTCTTTCCACCGTTGCATATAATCTTGTAATCTTTCATTCAAGTTAAAAACTCTTCTCTTACGACTTCACTCCTTGTATGATCAAGTTTAGAACTCCTGTTAACTTCTCTTAAGAACGCCATTTCTGAGACCTGTTTCTTACTTTCTTCTTTCTTGATTGACATCCATAATTCACACCCATAGCACCGCCATAACTTTGTAAAACTTTAATTTTGTCTCTCGACGTACCTTGTTTCTAAAAATACGAATGATTGTCCCACAGATCGTCTGGAACTTGCCTGACTTAACATCAGTAGCCTGTCATAATTCTTATCATAGCTAATATCATTTTCAAATGGCTCACCTGTTCTATAATTTAATCATTAATTGTTATTTTTGTTCTTATTGGTTCCTTGTCCCGAAATACCATTAGCTTTGTTTTTATAGTGGATATTTTCATATTGTAGACAGACATTCTTGTGCGGGGATAATGTTAATTTTTTTTGTGTGCGCGCGCGCCAATATGTAAGCTTTCCTGCGTACACAAATTGTTGTTAACGATTTTCCTATTGTTGGTCAATACTCTCGCTTCTATCATTCGCGTCGTTAATACTATCTTGGCGACTCCGCTGTTCTAATCCCTTTTATGTATTCCTCTGCTCTCCTGTTATGTACTCTACCTCCCACGTATTCTTCACCGGCATGTTCTTATTTATTCACTTCATGTACGTGTTTTCCAGCAATTCAGCTGTTTTCATTTTGGTATGTCTTGATTCTTCCGTTCTGATATAGTTTACCGCTGACGATTGATGAGCAACATGCGCAGCCTACGTGAAGCTTACTGTGTCAGCAATTTGGCACAAACTTCTAGTGGCAGAATACGTGTGCCCGTACATTCAAGTGACGCCCTACCCAGTGGAATTATCTAGAATCTTCTCATAAACATTACACTACATAAATGCTATAGAAATACTTCTCATCAAAACTATATAGATGCCACGCGTCCGCGCGGTTGAGCCAGTGGACTACTGTGTTTACAACGATCAATGAGTGTCCGTTATTTCGCGACTGGGTTTTATACACCGACAGACAGTGTATTATTTTGGCGAGAGACAACCGAACGTATTACTGTGTAGAGTCATTGCGTTATTTAATTTGGTAGTTTTTATTATTCGCTGTGTGTAATGCATATGCGCTTATACGAAGAGAACTGAAGACAATCTTCTTCTTCTTCACTACATGGCTAAATAGCCCGTTCCGACTTCACAGAGTCTCTGACCATTTTTTCCAAAAAGTTACTAATATCGCTTTCTCGGGCGTTCAATAGTTCAATATAATTTATGCCACTCTTTTAATAACACTATCCATGCGTTTCACGCAACAATATAATTTAAATATTTTTTGTTGTTGTGATTTTATTCACTACCTCTTGCGTGCAGAATATTTGGATTCTAGTGTTACGTCATCATCATCATCATTTTCACAACATGGCATAGGCAAGGTGCTACCTGTTCCGCCTTCAAAAATCCTCCAGCCATCTCTTCCTGGCCTACCCACACACCCGTGTCCTATAGGTTTGTATTTCCAGACTTGTTTGGCCAGTCTGGATCTGACATTCTTTCTAAGTATTCTTTCCACCGTTATTTGTAATCTTGTAATTTTTCATTCAAGTTGAAAACTTGTAAATCTTTTCTTATGGCCTCATTTCTTGTACGGTCAAGTTTAGAACACCTTCCAATTTCTCGTATGAATGCAATTTCCGAGGCCTGTATTTTACTGTCTTGTTGTTTGGTTGTTGTCCACAATTCATACCCGAAGGATAGTACAGGGACCGCCATAACTTTGTAGAACTTTGATTTTGTATCTCGACGTTCCTTGTTTCTAAAAATAATATGGTTGATTGTTCCACAGGTCGTCTGGAACTTACCTAACTTGACATCAATATCATAATTTCTATTATAACCAGCATCATTTCCCAAATAATTAGAGTGGTTCACCTGTTCTAGAATTCAGTCACTAATCGTTATTTTTGTTCTTATTGGCTCTTTACCTCTGAATGCCATTACCTTTGTTTTTGTAATGAAGATTTTCGTATTGTATTGCTTGGAAATCTGAAGCTCAAAAACAGATTTTTGCAAATCAGATTCTGTATTTTGAAGTACAAGCAAGTCGTCAGCAAACAACAGCACATTCAAATATCTGTCTAGTGATAACTTAATATCAGGGTTCACTAGTGTTTACATTTCCTTAAGAGATCGTCAGTATAAATGTTCAAAAAAGTAGGTGATATACTGCACCCTTGTTTAACACCTTGATTGACAGGGTAACAGTGTGTTACGTCATGTCCCAATTTTTACGAAGCTCGCTCCGAATAAACTGCTTCCGGTGAGCACTTTCACTTAACCTTTTACTGAAGTCGTTTCGCCCTTCAATGAAGAAAGATTTGTAGCTTCCCAGTTCCTGTAACGTTGGACTCGTGAAAAGAAACAGAGAATTTTTTTTCACTGAAATACTCACAGTCGTTTAGTTAATCTAATCAATTACATTTTTCTTGTTTCTCCTTACAGATCAGGTCAGTCGGTGTAAAATATTAAATATTAGGAACTGAAATTTACTGTTGTAAATAATAGACTTTCCGCGTAAGGAAAAGGCAAAGGTCTTTCTCATTGCCTTTTAAATACGATCAAGTTAAATATAATCGAGTGGGCTGTAAATCAGAGCTTGCCTCGTAAATCCTATTTTTGATAACGGTTTTATAATAAATTCTGACGAGTTCTCTAAAATATAGGTTACGGCCATTATATTTCCATAACAAAGAATTAATTTAATTAATATTTCCGTTAAAATTGTTTCTAAATTAATTCGGTTATCCTCATATTAGACTTTTTTTGTTTTATTTGTGAGCGATTAAGTTCCATGACAATTATTGACGCGTGTGAAGGAAAGAAAAAGACAAAAGTCTCTTTACTTTAGGTAAATTGAATTTTTTATACAATTGTGCCTACTGAAAATCAGAACGTCCTTTTCAAACGTTAGTACTTTGCGACAATTAGAGTGTAAATGGAAAGTGTCCAATCCACGGGTGACAGCCTAATGCGCCTCACAAGATCCTAAACTTTTAACAATGTTTACAATTCCTAAGGCTTTCACGGCCGGCGTCAACGTTGTTGGAATTATTATTAGCCCGGCTGTTAGGGCGTGGTCTACTGTTGTTGCCCCCCATCGGAGGCCATCTTCAGTGTCAGAAACGAATGAAACAATTGGCAAGGAGTCCACCAATTCACCCCAGTATTGAGGTAGAGAGTAATCAGTACCTCAGACTAATCATAGTCTCTACCTCAGTACTGGTATGAATTGGTGGACACCTTGCCAATTGTTTCATTCTTTCTGACACTGAAGATGGCCTCCGATGGTGGGGCAACAACAGTAGACCACGGCCTAACAGCCCGGGTAACAATAATTCCAACAATTTTAACCATGTTTTTTTTTAGCGATATCGTAACTCGAACGAGTGGTGCTTGAGCGCGAATTGCGTGGCTTATAAGAGAGTGGTGTGTGTTTGTGGATGTGTGGAGGGGGATCAGTGACTGTCTTTCCAGAGACACACATCCTACCATACATATATCTGCGGCAGCTCGCATACCATACCATACACATGGTTTCATTTGTTTCTGAATCATTAACTAAGGGGATTTATGCATCTGAGATCTGGTACAGTAATGCAGGAGAAAACAGAGGATTCCAAGAAGACTAACTTAAGCAAAGAGATTTTACTTATTGCAGTCCATACTACAGGGAAAAGTACTTGGAAAGAGAGGAGTTGGGCGACCGAGAATATCATGGCTGAGAAATTTAAGGACCTGGTTTGGTTTGAATACAACTGACTTATTCCGTACAGCAGTGCAGAAAGTTAAAATAGCCTATGTGACATCCGAAACATCCGAAACAGATAGGAACTACCAGAAGAAGAACTTAATCAACTGCGAAGTGTTTAAGAAGTTCCCTGAGAAACAAAGGTTGAAGAAAACCACCGTCAGAAGAAAATACTCATGGCTGTGCCGTCAGAAAATGGAGGTATAAATACCAAGAAAAGAAAAGTGGAAGGTTCTCTGAAAGATCGCTTGTAGGGATCGATTTAAAAAAGGCGCAAGGGTTTCTGAACTGACGGCACTGCAAAGAACACAATTCTTCGACGACACAGAGCTCCACATTAATTTGCAAGGAGACACCACGATAGTCATTGGAATTATTATTTGCCGGGCTGTTATGCCACGGTCTACTGTTTGTGTGAACGACAAACGTTTCGGCCCCACCACTGGAGGCAATCTTCAGTGTTCGAGGTAGACAGTCTGTGTCTCTACCTCAGCACTGGGGTAATTGGTGGACATCGTGCCAATTGTTTCTGACACTGAAGATGGCCTCCGACGGTGGGGCCGAAACGTTTGTCGTTCACACAAACAGTAGACCGTGGCCTAACAGCCCGGCAAATAATAATTCCAATGTTGGCGCCAGCCGTGAAATACTAAGTAATTCTATACCACGATAGTCCTTGGGTTCTTAGCATGGTATAATTATTATTAAGTTTTGATGTTTCTACTTGGGATTGGGCCCGAACTTCACGGCATACTGTTACGACGACAGTAGAACATAGTGGTCTTGAAACAGAGGAATGCGTATCTATTTTATTTCGTGAACAACTCTTTTCAAGAATGAAACGAAGGGTAAAATTACATCAAACATTGCTGACGAGCACCTTCAAAACTCCCTAAAAATTGGAGCCACTTCGAACGAACCACTGATCCCTTAGTTTCACAAAAGCGAGGTCGTATTACATCCCACTAAAATAACGTAATATTTGTGGCCCTTGCCCCCTTTTTTTAATTAATTAAAAGTGTATAACAATAGTCTTTTTACTCAAATGTATAAACTATATGATACATAAATTTTTTAAATTTGTCAGTACAGGAGGCGTTTGAAGGAAGAATAAATGAAATAAGAGATTTATGAATTTCAAAGAAAATTAGCGATCAAGTTGCTTTTTATGATTCCTATAATGATTGATCTCCGGGACAAACTTTTTCTTTTAACGTCTACAAAAAATTTGTTGCACAATTATTTTTTCAGTTAATTGATGATTTACTAAAATTTTCCTCAAGATGATAATAAATTTTGTTAAAAGACTGACACAAATACTTTATAATGTATCGAGTATTTTAGAAAAACTTTCTAATCCTTCTCATCAAGTATTTAGGTTGTAATTTGTAAAGAGAAGTATTAGTCTATACTGTCTTGCCATGTACTTCTCTCCTTAATTCTGTATGTCTTTCCAGCCATAATTAAATATTGAACTTTATGTGTATTCATTGTCACTGGAGTTGTGATAATTCCTTTATATTTTACAATTCCTTTTTTTCACTTGGTGCGGCCCAGGCAAACAAAAGTTTCGAAATTATGACGAGGTGTGTAGAATGCAGGTTAGCGACGTAGCAACGTCCCATAACAAAGGGCGTGTGAATTCCAGCGGGATGGCCTCAGTACTCGCGTCAAACGACAATAGACTCGTACCGTTTACTCCCCTCTCCCCCCGCATTACTTCAGCAGCCTCGTTATTACTATAATATCGTTAGCGTAATCACAGTGTTGTACGTTGTGCGTCAAAGCGTACAGGGCGGAAGCCAACTGTAACCGCTGTGCTACACTTGTCTCGTAACGCGACTGTACCACGCCCACCGAATATTTGCGGGGCGTTCGTTTGCTTCCATCTAGTATATTATCTGCCCGTATACTGTACTTCTTAAATATGAACCGATGAGGGACATCTGTCAGGTGTGTTCCTTTTCCCTCGCAAACACAAACATGGCTTATGTTTACCAAAATAATGACGCCCATATTACTCGTACAGTTATGTGCCGAGCCATAAGGCCGTGGTCTTAAAACCAGACGTTTCGGCCTCGCCAGCGGAGGCCATCTTCAGTGGGAACACAAGCGGCAGGTGTTCGCCAGAAAACCTCAGTACTGGGGCAAACCATGTTTCCGGATCTAAGAGGGGCCCTTTTTATAGAGTCTCGTTGCCGGCACGAGAAGATGGCCTTCGTGATGAGGCCGAAACGTTTGGTGGAAGCCTGGTAACTTTATTTATGACGCCCACTTTCATATAACGACAATGACGTCCATCTATTGAAACGCGTATAATTACTTTTGTAAAAAATAAAATAAACGCTTTTGTTACTGGAAGCAAACTGTAAACCAAAGAAAGAAAGATCGTGAGGAAAATCTTGGGCACGGCAAAAAAATACGCTGATCGAAGAAGTCGGCACAACCTCGAGCTATACATGTGGAAAAGTCAGCGGACACAGCTCGACCAAACAGATTGACCAATCGGATCATTGCCTACTTTCTGAGTAAGAAAACCAAAGGGGTCTGGTTCAGCGAAGTTGGAAGAGTTCTGCAAGATGTGGGGATCACGCGTGAATACATCCAAGAGCGTGACCGGCTTCAGTAGAAACTTGGAGCACACCGGGTTTTCCACACAAAAAGACAAGATGTGACCAAGCAAGACGTAGAATGAAGAAACAAAAGAAGGGCACCAAAAGCGAATGCACAGGAATATCGGACAAAAGTTACAGTCTAAGGAAGAAAACATTCGAATTAACGTGGTTCGTAACTGGCTGAAGCAAACGAACAAATGCGCCGCCCGTGTCCGTTCTTATCTCTTCTGAGGTTGAACCTACTTTCTTCTTTCCTGTTCTCTCAAAAACGGTTCTTGGTGGATCGTTTGCCTTCAGGATAAGTCTAATACAGTTTTCCTTTCTCGATTTTACAACTTACAGAAGAAATGTTTTATACTTTTGATTCTTTTGAGCCATCTTCCGCTTCGAAATCCGGCGCGTCAACCCATCTCTACTCTTTCTTCTCATTGTCTATCTCTCTGACCAATAAAGTAGGCCTAGGGCGATCCATGTAAACCATCGGTGCCCATAGTGTGGATGGTGAACGCAGTAGTCACGAAATGGAGACCACACCCAACAACTACTTTTAATGACTTGTATCTTTAACCACAAATAGTTCGGTAATAAATCATTTTGAGACGTACGTTAATACAGATAAAGTCTCCGAGTTTAATTATCTAGGCTGCGTTATCAGTATTGGGAATGAAACAGAACGAGATGTCACTACGAAACTATCGAAATTTCAGAAGATGTGTGGCATCATACATAGAACACAAAAGAATAAACCGAGGAAAGAAATAAGGATTAAATTTTATTAAAAAATGGCGTGCCCGTGTGGTGCGAATCATGGGCGCCTACAAGGAAGGGTATAACTTGACAACAAACAAAAGAACCCTCGGCTAGTTGGGTTCGCGCACTTGCGTCTGCCAGTTCTGACGCGACGGTTGGAAATCCGTAATCTGGCGACGTGTGGGGGCACTGGAGGGGCGAGAGGAGGTTCAGCACTTCGCTACAGAATGCGAATGTTTCATACAAGCCTCTGACTAAATAAAATATAATATTTCATGCAAATTTGTAATTTGTATATAATAAAAATAATATATTTTTTTATAATATATTATGTATTTGACGATGTACACAGATTTTTCCTATTTTTGATAATTAATTATCTGTTCACTGAACGAGATTCTGCGTGTGAATATGAGGTGTTTAATATTTCGTGTATTTAATTTAATTCGGAGCTTAAATGTCATGTGGGCTTCAAAACCTATTTGAAACATAAAATATATAAACCTAAAATATTACTAAACCTAAAATTATAAAATAGTATTAAGCATAGAGTTAAATGGAACTATTTACGATTCCCAAGCTGTAAACCATATTTTAAAGAAATATACGGCTCCAATAAGCGTACACACAGAGGACATAATATGAACAAAACGAAATAATACATGCAAAACACTCGCTTATGAAGGATAAGGATTAAGTCATAAGAGGCAGTATAACATACCTGTCATTCTCGTATCTCATCTGCGATCTCACCACCGTCTTCCTGATTACTGCTGTCATCCTCGGACTCAGATTCAGTTTCAGATGAGCTGAAATCACTCACAGAAATAATGAAGCTATCAATGGCGTCATCAATGAGGACATCTTTGGATATATATTCATCTTCTATCTTGCGTACGTGCTCGCAACATTTTTTCCATTTGGACTCTGAATATTCCGAAAATGCTTGCTCCCAAAGTCTACGCTTCACTTCTAGAGAGTCTGACACAGATTCACCCACTCTACCTTTGATGTCTGCCCACACCAACTCAATAGGATTGAGGTCTGCGTGATAGGGCGGCAGACGTAAAACACTGTGACCGGCATTGGTAAACATTTTATCAATTTTGTAGGTCTTCTCACTAGGAACATTTTTTACTAACGTCAGCAATTTCGCTTTGGTTAAACTACCTTCAAATTGGATGTTGTTGTGCGTAAGCCAATCAACTATGTCCTTTTTGAGCGACGATATTGTTGGCTTCCTATTCTCTTGTACGCTGTGATAATTAGCATTGTCTAATACTATCACACTGTTTGGACTTAAGTTCGGTAGCAGTTGCCTTTCCACCCAGGTTGAAAAATTGATAAAGTTCATGTCGTCATGGTAGTCCCCTGTTTTTTGCTTTGATTTGAATATCAATAAGGCGTTGTTTATAAAGCCTTCCTCTCCCCCGGCATGCACAACAATAATGCGAGGACCTTTTCCTATAGCTTGTAATTTTCCCAGCTCTGTATCAGATTGCCAGCATGATGGGACAGAGTGAGTAGAATGAACGAATGTTTCATCTAAATACACTATTTTCCGACCATCCTGTCTGTACTGACGAATTTGTCTGAGGTACCTCCCCCTCCATGCCATGATATCAGGTTTTTCTATCAACAGCTTTCGAGAACTACGGCACCTTGTCCACCGGAACCCCATCTCTTTCAATATCCTTCGAAGATACTCTCTGCTACAGTCAAGTATATTTTCTGATTTTAACACTCTGTTCAATTTATTCAATGTAGGTACAGTTTTTTTCATCACGTAAAATTCATTTATTTTCCGACGTATCACACCTTTCGTGAAGTCGTCTGTTTCGATCCTTTTCTTATGGACTGTTTTCTTGCCATCAAGTGTAGAAAACTGCAGACGACCCTTGGCCATAGACGTCTTCCCTTCCGCTATTACACGCTTCATCAGTGACTTTGAAACTCCCGTTGCTTCACTTGTTGAAGCCACAACATTATAATTAAGTTTATTAACGGTTTTCTGTTCTCATAGGTGAGCAGCTACGTTATAGACTATTTCTATGGCTTGTCCCCTTAATGGCCGTCCAGATTTGCTAACAGACTTCGAAGAAGCAGCCATAACTAAACTCAAATGACACTATCACTAGAATAACATGCTACACAACACTATATACATAAACACATTTACCAATAAAGTACACGCTACGCGATAAGGGATTATAGGACTACAACTAACAACTAAAGAAAGAAAGGAAGAAAATGTGTATAAAACCGACAAAACAACAAGAGCGAGCGAAAACTGATACAGACGTGGCAACGAAATTCTTGTGTCACCGCGTCTTCACGATGTGCACAGTACAGTGGTCAGACAGCATGTGACCCCTCCACCACTCCTCTATGACGTCACACATCCACTCGGAAAGATGTGCGGGGAAGTGAACTTTGCGCAGGTTCTTTTGATCGTTGCACCTTTATATAAACCAAACTCAAAGTTCAGAAATGAGCTTTCTGATAAGAACAATGGGTTGTAGACCTACAAGGTGAGACCATTTGCGCAAGGAGGACATTAGGAGTGAGCCGGGCTCGGTCAATTCCTTCCGCCGCTACCTGACTCCCTTTTCCAAACCGATCAATTGCGTCCCCGTTACTGCTAACAAAAAGAACGGTTCAGCACCCCCACCCCACCTGCTTCTTGTTGTATTTATACCTTTTTCGGGATTTATTCTTCATTTAGTTGTCGTTAGTAAGAGTTGTCAAATTGTGTGTAGTGTGTAGCAAGTGTAGTGCATCGATCATGGAAGTTATGAACAGTGAGAAGGGTAAATCAATCTTCGTAGTTGGTGGTTACAAATTCAGATTCCACAAACATCTGATGGACGGAATTCAGCGATGGGCATGCACCACAAAGACTTGTAAGTGTTACTTAAAAATTGATTTGGAAAATAAAATTACAGAAAGTTTTCAAGAACACACTCATGCACGTTTGGAAGAAAATGTAATTAACGGACAAAAAACAGCAAATTCTGTGAAAAGAAAAGCAGCTGAAGATATTTCCTGTAGGCCGTCAAAACTCTTACAGAGAGAATTGACAAATAATGGAGACGTAGAAACATTATCAACTGGAGACGTTGAGTTAATCAAGCGAGTAATTAGGCGGTTCAGAGAACCGATTCATCCAAGTCTTCCAAAAAGTCGTTGTTCAACTCATCGCGCCATGCAAGAAATGGAAATTGTCACCAATACTGGGGAAGACTTCCTCATGATGAACGACCCAGAAAAACGACTTGTTTGTTTCTCGACAATGACAAATTTAAAAATTCTGTGTGAAACGCCAAAACTCTATGTTGGTACTCAACTATTTAAAAGTTTCCCAAAATTGTTCAAACAGATATTCACAATACATGGATATGTAAAGGGTATGTATGTGCCACTAGTTTTTTTTTCTATTACCGGACAAAGACTCTTGCACTTATACCGAAATGTTCAAGTCAATTGTCGCGAAGTGCGAATCGCATAATTTGTCCCTTGATCCTGAGGAAATGTTTATGGACTTCGAATCTGCAATACATGGTGCTGCAAAAGTTGTTTGGCCTTCAATGAAGATCAAGGGTTGTCGTTTTCATCTGGGGCAAAACTGGTGGAAAAAAATTCAAGCTCTTGGGTTGTCTTCTGAATATAAATCGAACACGGAAACCAGCCGTTTTTTGAAATTATTTTTTGGCTTACCCTTCCTAAGTCCCGACGACATAGACGACTGTTTCACAGACGACCTAATGGCATTATAACCAGACGGAAAAGAAAACATAAGAATATTCACAGATTACGTATTCTACAATTACATTTCTCCTGATGCTACGTTTCCTCCAAGAATATGGGCGGATTTCAGCGTTTCAACGAATCGTACGACGAACAACTGCGAATCGTTTCACGCTCGATTAAATGCGCACTTCTACACTTCTCATCCCAACATATGTTGTTGATGTTTTGAAAAATTTCCAGGCTGATAC
Organism: Magicicada septendecula; assembly: GCA_034769895.1. Classification (NCBI taxonomy): domain Eukaryota; kingdom Metazoa; phylum Arthropoda; class Insecta; order Hemiptera; family Cicadidae; genus Magicicada; species Magicicada septendecula. Next base: position 159,662,729 of record CM068370.1, on the reverse strand, counting down.
ATACATCAAATTAAGAAGCAAAGAAAATGTAAGGAAATATAAACGGATAGAAGAAAAGGAAATGTATCTTCGGGAACAAATGAATAAATTCACCAGAAAAACCTGTTCTCCAATACAGTATGTAGAGGCTGTCTGCATGAAATGTTTACCAATAAAATAGGGCGCGCTACACCTCCGCTCGGCCAGGTAAACATTTTATAATTACATACTACAGCTCCGCTCGCCTTGTGTTAATGGCCCCAAACGAGATATAACAAGTCCGCTCGCCCATCTTTACCACCCCTTAGGTATTCCCCACTCTCTGGAGATGTAATAGAAGAACGTCAACGCTAAAATTTATTCAATCGGAACCACAAGAAAGAATAATTTCAAGAAGAGATGGTAACCATAATCATCCTGCCGTTAGATATTCAACGTCAGATTATTAGTGCTGCCGCGAAACGAAAAGCTGAAGCAGAAGTGCATGAAAGACCATCCAAAATTTTCCGTTCCGCAGCCGAAAATACGGATTCCAGCAGCATCTGTGTGAGTGACGTGCGCGCTATTAGACAAACAATTTACCGTGCTAGGAAGAAAATTTTGCCACAATTACCAAAAAGTGCGGGCGAAGTGTTCGACGTTTTACAAACTCTTGAACCAAAAACAAATCGCGGGGAAAATTTCATATACGTAGTTGATAGACAGAAACATATTATTATTTTTACATGTTATACGAACTTAAAATTCTTGTGCGAGTCAGCTACTATTTATATGGACGGAACATTTCAATATTGTACAAAATTTTTTTCACAACATTTTATAATCCACGGTTTCTGAAATAATCATTACTTATCACTCGTGTTTTGTGTTTTAGGCAATAAGACGACTGAATTTTACAAAAATGTGTTTTATTTAATAAAAGAGGCGTGTAATTCAAAAGATTTAGTTTGGAATCCCCGGAATGCGATGATTGATTTTGAGAAAGCGATATATCGGGCACTCGAAGAAGTTCTACCTCAGTCACACGTAATTGGTTGCCGTTTTCACTTAACACAATCTTGGTGGAGAAAAATACAAAACTTAGGTTTGGTTTGTGAATATAAGAATAGGGATTCCGAAATAGGAAAGTGGTTAAAATTAACATTTGGAATAATCTTTTTACAACCTGACGAAGTGGGAGACTTTTTCGCCATGGAATTAGCTGAAACAAAACCTAACGACTGTAGAATTGACGCGTATGCAGATGTTTGGTTGAAATGTATGTGGACGAAGAAGCGGAATTCCCACCGCACATCTGGGCTTCTTTATCGGCAGACAGTAACAGGACCACAAATGACTGTGAATCTGTTCATAGTTATTTTAATCAAAAATTCTACCATAGTCATCCATCTTTGTATGTTTTTATAGACGCCTTACAGACTATACAAATGGAAACGTAGATAAAAATCCAAAGTTCGGAAAAGTCGAATAAAAGTAGAAGTGAAAAACAAAGTCAGCTGCGTCAAAGGACTATAGACATGTATAGGCGACAAGATATTTCGAGGCTGCAATATGCTAAAATTGTACAGTAGTATCATGCTAAGTGGTACAGTGTATGATACGAAACAGTACTGATTTTATTTTATAATTATTTATATAAATATTATAAAAATTACAAAAAATAAAAATTATAAAAATGAATAAAAAAGCATATATTGTAGTTCCGCTCAGCGGATATCTACAACTGATGATCGCTAATAAGCGTGAAATATGCTTTCTATTTTAGTTTAAAATATTGAAATAAGTTTGACAAGCACTTTGAAAGTTAGTTTCACTATGCTGGGAGGGGAACGCGTTTCCCCTCTTTCCTCTTGAATTTACCTGCCGAACCCGAGCGGAGGAGTTATATGGGATTAAAGTCATAAAATAAGACCCGGGCGGAGCTGTAGACGGTCGAGCGGAGGTGTAGTGCGCCCGTTCATAAAGTAACATAGAAGATTGACAAAATTATTATAAGTAACATATACTGTAGTTCCTTTCAAAGGATATCTACAGCTGATGATCACTAATAAGTGTGAAATATGTTTTTGCTTTTCACTGGGATATTAAAACCACAAATGATTAGAGGAAGATACGCTAGTATCTATACTTATTATTATGATCAATTTTTCGGAATAGCAAGGTACAATTTCCTACGAGGGACGGAGTTGACCGGGTAAAATTTCCTATGAGGGACGCAATTGAACCGGGTTCTTTTTCAGGCGGACGCAACTGACCGACGTCCGAGTGAGCTACAGGTATTCTCCATAAACAAACAATTCTGAAATATCGCCTGGAATGATCACAACGTCTGAACAGAACGGAGGGCTACGTAAATCATTATACAGATCTGACAATATCCATATATTTCAATCGGTGGTGTAATCTGGGTTAGATGTATAGGCCTATAATCTGGGTAAGATGCAGAAAATAGGGGCAGATGGAGATTTACGCTCAGAAGTTTCGTTTCAAGGGGCTTAGTAAACCAATAGGTATGACGTCTGGCTACTTATATAGAGGATTCCGGGTTCAAATCCCGGGCGCATCAGAAAAGCAAGGTGAGTTTTTAGCCCTCAGTTCGACTCAGCCTTGGATATCATTCTGGGGTAATAATGGGCGTAATTCTGGCCACACTGTATGCGGAACGGCTAGTATAATACCTTGCCTAACTCCTAGACTGGTTACGTGGTAGAACAGAAGCCACTACTATTACATTTAAAGTGAGACAGTACATCTACGTTGACATTTAAACTTTCATTCACTGTTAAACTTTGTTCGTTGGTTGTATTAATATATTTTTAGGTTCATTAGTATAATATGCTGCTTTTTATAATTAGGCCTAATGTTAGTTTACTAATATATAAAGAATGCAAAACGTCAGCGATTATTTTTTTTTATTTAATAAGACTGTGCTGTAGGGTGGTGTTTCACAAACACTGCTTTTAAACTTTACTAATGAACGAATGATTAATTTAGCATGTTACTGTATTACGTATTTTTTGTAGTAAGAGTGGTCAGAAGACATAAATTTAAGCAAGAATAATATCCGATTCATTACATAATAACTTACGTGCACAGTACGCCTACAGTAAATAGGCCTACAGCCTGTATAGTAGTCGATTTTCCGACAATTCGAGGTTGGAGCACGTTTTCGGCAACGCATTATGTTCGAAAGTCGAGAACCTTGTGTATCTTCTTTTGTTAATTCGGGTGATAAGTGCTAAACCATTGCGGCTACAATTTAAAGAAAGTCAAGCGTCATTCGCGTAAATACAAAATCTGGATGGAAACCCGTACACCTGTTAAAGACCACTACAGACAGAGTTCAAAGATTGAGTTCGATTCTTTTGTTAGGCAACAGTATCCTCGTAACCGGAGAAGATAAGTAGCCTAGAAGAACCGAAGGGGGGTTACGGACATTAACGGCAGGTAGATGTTCCCACACGTGATGGACACCGCGACAGATTCAGCCATGTGCAAATGTCTCTCTATCAAAATTATTTGACTATTTTTGTTTTAGGAAAATAAGTCGCGGGACCAGGCATGCTTCACTTTAAAAATTGTCGATGGTGAACAATGTTTCGAGTAAAAGCCCAGTTGGTTTACAGTTGAAAGAAAAGGCTTCCGGTTTTTGTAATAGGCCCTATTATTATTATTATTATTTCCTTTTTGTAAAACGTTTCTGTTAAGCTAGGGTTAACATACGTCCTCTTTTTTAGTGTTAAAACCTGTCCGGGAGGACATTTTTAAAAACAGGGAAATGTCCTCTTTTTTCGTAAAACTGAAAAATGCAGTCACGGGCAAGAACGCTCCCAGCCGCGCCGCCTGCTCAGAAATGTACCATTGCCGTCATATGTTGCTTGCCTACAGCTCTTTCCGCGTATTATTCGAGTCTAATAAGAGTTTTTAAGTTTTATTCGTGAATTTTTAAGGTTATTGATAGTTCTGAATTGAGTTGTTTATTTTCGTGGACATTCTGAGTATAGTTAGTGGTAATCATAAGTTGTAGGCAAGTAGAATTTATTATTATTAATATGCCAAAACGACAGTGTGTGTTAACTGAAAATTTATTAAAAGAGCATACTAGCTCTAAGAAAGGCCGGAACGATAATGAAGCAGAATGAAGTAACGATAATGAAGTTCGTCTGATAAATACCAATGGCACCATACAAAGACACAATTGAACATTTAGGCTGTGAATCCGATTCAGACTGATTAGTATTAAATTAATTATTGCTATGATTAAAAGTAAATAGCAAATATTCTTTTCCTATGTAAGTTCCGCTTCTAACTAATAGTTTTAAGTTTTGTTTGTAAACATTTTCTTGTTATATCACAAAAAATAAATTGTAGGCTACATTTTATAAACTCTGTAAAAATGCTTAAATTAATCATGAATACCTTCTTATCCATAATGTATAATGTTTTTACTGTCAATTTTTTTTTTGGAACCATAAAGTAAAGATCATGCTGTTAAATTTTCAGGTTGTCCTCTTTTTTCACCTAGGTCATATGGTAACTCTAGTTAAGCATCTATATTCACAGGGACCCAATCGTGATTTCCTTCTGGCAGCGGTTCTGGAGTGTTGCGCGGGGTTTTTAGATTTTTGTACTTAATTATGTTTGTTTTATTCGCTACTTATTGCGTTGTAATCAAGAAAGCAGGCCTACGCGTGTAAACGTAAGCGTTAGATTAATATGTACCTGAGATTAAACAGAACGTGAGAAAATTAATATGACACCTTATTAAAATATTACAATATAAATACAATAAACTATACTTGCCGCTCGAAAAGAAATTAAAAAATCGGTATGGAGAACCATACATGACTTCCATGTTGTAAGATTTATGTTTAAAATAATTTACTTGAATTCGGTTCGGTAATTTCTAAAAAAATATCGTCCACCCTCAAACTAATTTCACTGTTTATAGATATTTTTGTAATTATGGGGTAGTCGTTTAATATAATGTTATTTTCAGTCACTTTATCCATAAAAATTAGGTAAGCTTACTTTATTCTTATAAAGAAACCCAACTACGCATATAATCATCCCTCCTCCGAAGCGCTCCGTAGTCACTCATGGACCCTGAGCATCTTGCAGAGGGTTCATTCCCTAAAGACGAAAAGTCTGTCTCTGTAAACACGTGCAGTTACACTGCCCAGCGATCCACAGGAAGCAAATCGATAACAAAAGCGTGCAAATGTAAGAAAATAAACATGAGTGAGGCCATAAATAACGCGAATTGTGTGTGTGTGTGTGTGTGTGTGTGTGTGTGTGTGTTGCCTGCCTTTTTATTGCGGTAATCATAAAAATAAAATAGAAACGTAAACATTACATAATTGAGATATGCTTCCCTGCCACGAACGATATATTTTCTCTCATACATGATTTAAATTAAAATGAAAAAATATAGAATTTTGTTAAAATGAAATGAAATGTTTCCATAGAAATTACTTCTTTGTTGTCAATAACGTATTACGCATATAAAACTTATAAAATTTACTTTCTCCATCATCAACTACCATTTTAATTTATAGAAAATTACCCCCTTCCCCTTCAACTACCCTTTTCATTTATAGATATTTCATCTACCTTTCTACAGTTGATTATTGTGACCTTCTTTTGAGGATACTTTATTTATCAAAATTAAGCACTTTACTCTTGTTAAAACGTAAAACGTTGCAGGTAAAGTACCCCTTCCCCGATCTTTACCAAAATCAATAGGCCTCGAGTCCTCTACAATTCAGAACTGTATACAAAAAACTAATTGATTTTGTTTGAATTTGCGGCAGTTATCGTTTGACATAGAAAAATTCTACACACAGACACACACAGACACTTTTCGAAAAATTACTTTTTTTAATGGTTTGAGGGTAGTACAATCAGAATCTGCCATTAACTCGAACACGATTTTTTTCGCCATGACCATACTTCAATTTCCTTATGGAACATGGAAGTAAAAATGCGCAAAGTTTCCAGGAAAGAACCAAGAAGAGGACAGGTGCTATCTGGACTGACGAAAGGAGCGAGAGACATAGATAAAAAATGAAGGAGATGTGGGAGAGGAGAAAGAGAGAGGAGAAGAAGGGAGAAACCAGTTGAACCAAACGTAGTCCACAGTGGCTCATACGCAAAAAAATAAAATGAAATAAAATAAACTATACCAGAAAAATCACACAAATTTTCTCCTAACTTCTGGAGACGCTGAAAGTGATAAATATTATGTACGATTTTTTCTTAAATATCGCCTCAGTGAATATGTACCTGCAAATGTTCGCAGAAAATGGAATTAAATCTGTCAATTCGTTTTCGCATAGAAATGAATAAAAGATTTTCATAAAAAGACCAATGAAAAATCTCAACAACGTACCGGTATAGGCCTATTTTAAAATCGCACTACGGGGCGCCCAAATACGCGATTGACCGAACATTTTTGTTTTAAGTTGGCATAGAAATCAGTGAACCCGTAAGGGTTGTGGAGCGCTTGTAAACGGCATTCCGAACCCCGAATTCGGTCGTAGGTTTATCATACGTAAGGAATAGCGGCCAGATTTTAAGATTTGAGTTTTCAAAATAAAACAATTAATTAAAAAATTATAAAATACGGATCGAAACCCGTGTACAACACATAGGCCAGACAAAACAGGTAGGCCTACTACATACTACATAACATTCGAATGGCCAGAAAAAACATGTTAATATTATTTAGTTGCTGAGAAATAAATATGTACGAATATTATAAACCGAGCCGGGTACACTGCTGACTGAATAAATATTCTACTTCCTTCCCACTCCTTGAGTGGACCTAATCTGGGAAATGAGGATACAAATTTAAACCATCCGTCAGCCATCATCAAACAACTGTCAATGTTTACAGGAACCGATTTCGTCCTCCCAAGACGGCTATAGCATGCCCCCCATTTAAAAATGTTTGTATTCATATAACCAAATACACTAATGATTTAATTCGATTTATAACCTATAACTCTTTTTCTACAGGTACATTTTTTCATTTTTGACATTTCCTCTTTTTTTTATTCCTGTAGGGAGGGAGGTGGCGGAGTTAATAACTTTTTCTAGTAATATTATCTAGATAATATCTAGTAATAATATCTAGAATTTGGGCTAGGGGGGAGGTTCGATCAAGTCAGATTCATACAAAAGAAGAAACAACTGAAGACTAATGAACATTAGTATCTTTAAAGTGGTTGAAAAAAGTGTGATAACATCCTGAAACGTCCCATTAAAGTAAACGGTAGTAACTCGATACGCGTTATTGAAATATGGTTTACAAGATACTTATTCACTGAATTGTTTTTCCTATATTTCATATTTCAAGCGTACACGCTAATGCTGTGTAATAAACCTGTTTGTATACTCAAAAAAGAATTACTACTATATTAGCGTACATAGTGAAGAGATAATAAAAAAGCCTGAAAATTAAGAGATTAAAAAAACTCGTCAACTATTTTCAACCCTCTGGGCGGTACGTCCCCGATCGCCCCCCGTTCAGCCCTGGGGTTAATCCCCCAAAACCCCTCTCACTGCACCACTGATGTATGTAAAAACAGAATATATTTTTATTGTCTTGTTGTAATTGTCAATTGTACTTACTGTACTTGTAGCATAATTGTTACTTAGAAGTGAGAATATAAGAAATTCTTAGTTGTGTGGGAAACAGTGACAGGTGTCAGGTGTGTATACGAGACTGTAGCATATATTTTGAACATAAAAATTAGTTTTAGGGAATGTTCCCAGGGTCGTGAATGGTGTCTCACCCTTTCTCAATAAGCGTGACTGTCCAGGGAGTGATAATCGTAGGAAATCTGGCGAGACATATCAAATAAGAATTAATGGTGACAAGGTCTAGACAGGAAATATAAAATGTCACACAAATTTGATATCCTCTTGGGGGAGTCAAGTAATGGGTCACAAGTGTGAAGACAGGTGTTGTATTTGCGTGAGAACTTTTAATCTAAAGTAGTAAACACCCCCAAATCGTGACGTAGGGTCACGTGATGCAGTGTCTCAGACGAATAGTGATAGTTCCTATAAAATTATAAGAGAATTACCCTTACTTAAACTAGTTTTAGCCTATCATAGTTAAGGATTTAGAATTAAGAGGAGGGAACAGTCCCACCATAAAAATTAAGGGTTACACCCACGATGATGTACTATAAAAACTCTAGCATTCGCTGGAGAAGACAGATCTGATTGTAAGAGATCCGAGAGAACTTACTCATCTTTTCTCATTTTTATTTTGACTTTGATCTGTGTTGGAAGGTGTTCTTAGAGAGCCGGAAAACCATATGTTGTCAATAGTTTGTTTTTTGTAATTTTTGAAGTAACTAAAAGTAGTTACATTAATTTGTGAACTAAGTACTAGTAACTGAAGGTACTTAGAGATTAAATCAGTAATCGAATTAACTGACTTATAGTTTGTCAAGAAGAGTTTGTATAAAGTAACTTGTAAAAGTTCGTTTGTATTTTGCTAATCACAATAAATTGTCTTCAAGAAGAACGGTTCATTCTAATGATTCAACTTCACCTCCGGAAACACGTCAAAAAAACAGTTGTAACTTAGCAGCCACTCGATAGGTTACAACAGTTTTTACTTCCATGTTCCATGTTCTTAAGGGAATGGAAGTATGGTGATGGCAAAAAAATCGTGTTCGAGATTATTGCAAATTCTGATTGTACTACAATCAAAAAATGAAAAAAGTCGTTTTTCGAAAAATGTCTGTGTGTCTATGTTTCTATCTGTCTGTCTATCTGTAGTTTTTTTCTATGGCAAACGATAACAGCCGCAAATTCAAACAGAATCAAATAATTTTTTGCATACAGCCCTGATTTGTAGAGTACTCACGACTTATTGTTTTTGGTGAAGATCGGTTGTGGGAAAGGGGTAGTTTACCAGCAACGGTTTTTTTATCAAGGGTAATTTTTTTTCTATGGCAAACGATAACAGCCGCAAATTCAAACAGAATCAAATAATGTTTCGCATACAGCCGTGAATTATAGAGTTCTCAAGATCTATTGTTTTTGGTGAAGATCGGTTGAGGGAAAGGGGTAGTTTACCTGCAACGTTTTATGTTTTAACAAGGGTAATTTTTTTTATGACGAACGATAACTGCCGTAAATTAAAAGAGAATCGAATACTTTTATGCATACTGTCCTGAATTGTAAAGAAGTGAAGGCCTCTTGATTTTGGTGAAGATCGGTAAAGGGAAAGGGGTAGTTTACCAGCCACTTTTTTTTTTATCAAGGGTAATTTTTTTTTTCTATGGCAAACGATAACAGCCGCAAATTCAAACAGAATTAAATAATGTTTCGTATACCGCCCTAAATTGTAGAGTTCTCAAGAACTGTTGTTTTTGGTGGAGATCGGTTAAGGCAAAGGGGTAGTTTACCTGCAACGTTTTATGTTTTAACAAGGGTAATTTTGTTTTGACGAACGATAACTGCCGTAAATTCAAACATAATCAAATAATGTTTTGCATACATCCCTGTATTGTAGGTAGCTCAAGGTCTGTTGTTTTTGGTGAAGATCGGTTAAGGGAAAGGGGTAGTTTACCTGCCACATTTTATGTTTTAACAAGAGTAATTGTTTCTATGACGAACGATAACTGCCGTAAATTCAAACATAATCAAATAATGTTTTGCATACATCCCTATATTGTAGGTAGCTTAAGGTCTGTTGATTTTGGTGAAGATCGGTTTTAGGGAAAGGGGTAATTTACCTGCAACATTTTATGTTGTAACAAGAGAAATTTTTTCATGACGAACGATAACTCCCGTAAATTCAAACAGAATCAAATAATTTTTTACATGTGTTCCTGAGTTGTAGAGGACTCAAGGCCTGTTGATTTTGGTGAAGATCGGTTACTGGGAAAGGGTAGTTTACCTGAAGCATTTTTGTTGTAACAAGAGTAAAGTGCTTAGTTTTGATAAATAAAGTATCCTGATAAGAAGATCTTAATAATCCTCTGTAGAAACTTAGATGAAATATCTATAAATGAAGAGGCTAGTTGAACGGGGTGTGGGTAATTTTCTATAAATGAAAATTATAGTTGTAGGGGGAGGGGATAATTTTTTATATATGTACTACGTTATCGGCAACAAAGAAGTAGTTTGTTGTAAAAATTCCTTCCCGTCGTGTTTGGCCGTAGACCAATGTTTTCTGCAAAACCAGACGTTTTGGCAGTGCCATCGACTTCCATCATCAGTGAAAATCGAGTGCGATAACGTGAGGTGGTATACGTTAGTGACCACAGTACTGTGGTTAAGGCTGAAGGAAGAAGTAGTTTCTATGGAAACATTTCATTTCGAAAATGATTTTAATTATAAATCTTAGAACATGGAAATCATGTATGGTTCTCCATACCGATATTTACAATATTTCGACAGTTGTAAATTACAGTAATCTTCACTTAATATTGAATTTTTATCACCAGTTTTATAACTGATGTTGGTGTAAGTGAAATCAATGTGGAGGTTGAAGTTATTTACCGTCTACCGGAACCAACACAAAACAGTGCTTTTTCAGAGACACATTAAGGCAGTTAAGAGCGCAACGATTGCAAGGAAACGATGGAAGAGCTCGACCCAGACAGCAACCCATACCCGTCCGCCCAACTCTTCAATATACTCAATATATATAAAATGTATAAACAACAACAAAATTAAAATTCTATGCCCCCTGAAGATATTGAAAAGGAAATGTTGCAAAGAAATGTGCATATTAGCAAGGAACGAAAATAAAATACTCATGTCTAAAAACTTTGTAAATAATACATTGCATTGCATTGCATTGTAGTAGCAGGGTGTCTTTACCTTAGTTGCAGTATTTGGGTTGAGCCCAATGGCTGCCAGAAGATAACTACTGGGCTGTTCTTCGACTGGTTCCTATTGTTACAACGGTCTCACTGATCGCCGTATGGTACAGTGGAAAACAAAATACAGACACCAATGAAATCACTGATTACCAGATTTAATTATCACAATTAATAATTTGTAATCAACAAGTTATCCAACAAGATTAGTCTCGTACAGTAATTCAAGATAAATTTGTATACATGCAATAATAATGTCAACTATTAGAATTCCACACTAACTATACACAGTAACACTCCGGCGCACTTGAATAAATCGCCGCTTGATCCATACTAAGGGAAATCGCTGAACACAACTAACTGACAAGCCGGCTGCTATGGCTTTTTACAGGTAGCAGGGGTGCCGATCCCCCCCCCCATCCCCAGGACGCTTCCCCAATTTTATAACAAAATCACCCCCTTTTTCTGACAAGACCTTTTCTCTCTTTTAGAGTAACATTTCTTACCTAATCGAGCAAAGGCCGGGGCTTTCTAACTCAAAACTATTACAGAATATTACCTTTTACCGAAACGATATATTGATTGTAGGTAGTTATAAACTAAAGAAAAAAAGGTTTTTCTAATAACAAATTACAAATTAATATTTTCAGTAAAACGTGATTTGTTTTACAATACCAGTACTCTATGACTTTGTTGAAAAGATGCTTAATTTTGCATTCATTGTGTGTTTTGCAACTTAAACGCCTCACTTAAATCTGTTTTCATCGATAAAATGCTATAAAAACATTCCCCACGGTGACACCTTGAACTCGATCTGTAGCCTGTTTGAAGCATCGACTAGAAGACTAGATCCTTTTCCGTGCCTACAGCCCGCTCGAAAAAGTCAACTGGGTAGATTTATTGTGCGTCTGATACGTGTCCGTTATAAATTTTTTACAGTTTTGTAAAATTGGGAAAGATTTTTCATGCAATAGTAAAAAAAAGCCCCCCCCCAAATTTTCTAAATATCACCAATGGCGACACGATCCCCCCCCCCTGTGGGCACACCCCTGACAGGTAGTGAACGTCTACTAGAAATTTTCCATCCTCAATGTGGTGTGTCAGCTAATGCGTATTTCAAGTGTTCTCTAGAGTACTCTGAAACGTACTTGAGGGTGGTCTTGACTGGGGAAGGAACGGATGAAGGACTTTCTAGGCTGTTCGATACGGTTTTCGTTACACTATAAATGGAGAAGATAACCCAAATGTGATTATTCGCAAGATGTCGGGAGAAGAATGCTTTATGTCGTGGCACTGCGACTGTGTTAATCAAGGCGACAGGTGTCACCGGTCCCGAACACAATAAGCAGATACCTTGAAGAGTCGGTTGCTCTCCGCGGGAGGCAGAGAGCTCGTGTGCCGATGGCGAAGGTAACGGCTGAAAGCAGGGCGTTCAGCATGCTAGGAGGGGTCCCTGAGGAGAGAAAGGGAAACGGGGTGAAGGAAGGTAAGCTGTATGGGGGTAGCTAAAGTTAGTCCCGGGGGTTCCCTTATGGCGAGTCACCAAGAATCACCCAAGGGCGTTTGACCCGGATGGGGGTTGGTGGCTCTGAGGAGCTGGTGATCCTTAGGTAGGGGAAGATAGAGGTCAAGGTAGCACCAAAGAGAGTTACTGCCAGCGACCGGACAAAGGCAGACAGAGAAGGAACTCGAAGATCTCCACGAATTACGTCATTTCTGACAAACCAAGGAGATCCCGACAAGGAGCGGAGGGTTTTCGATTGGAAACGTTCCAGCCTACACTTGTTGGTGGTGGAGAGAAGTGGCCACCATGCGGGACCCGCATGGGTACTGACCGAAGAAACAACAGGTAGATGGTGACTTTTGTGCGAACAGGCAGGCGGTTGCAACACGAAAGAAAGGGTTTGGTTCGGAATAAATGATACACATATATAGCCTATAAATATTAAATATATATGTGGGTATTTATACAGCACACTTGTCCGGTTACCAAGCGCTAATCGTCTTTATTTTCTCCAGTGTCTTCGCTTAATTCTATTATATTGCTGAGTTAACTCCGTGTTTCTATCGTATTCTTTGGTGATACTTTTCCTCTTTCTATGTCATATCCATTGGTTTATATATATTCTCCTCCATGACAGTTTGTTTCTCCTCTAACAGTGTCCTTTCTACAAAAAGTTACCAGGCGCAGATCCACGGAGGGGGAAATGGGGGAAATTTCTCTCCCCAAATGGTCACTTCACAGGAAAGTTTTTGTCGTTTTATGATTTGTGAATATGATTTTAAAATCATATCACGTTACGTAAGTTTACGGTTTTATCCTAAAATCACTTTAAATTGTAACTGCACCTTACCAGCATGCTTAATTTTTGTTTAATAAATAACTTAAATGAGTAGTATTTATTTTAAACTGTACGTGAATATTATTATAAGAACACTGTACTAACAAAAACAAATGTGAATTAATACTTATACAGTAATAAATCTATTACGTTGATAAAAACAAACTGTATTTTATCTTCACTAATTACTATCATTTATTCTTTGTATCTTTAAAGAATGGTCTAACTTTTCAAAATCCTCCCCAAAGCCGACACTTTCCTCCCCCAAAACTGTATGCTGGATCAGCCCCTACTTAACACACACAGAACCTTGGGATCCGCTTGCCAACGGAAACGTGTAACAACTAACGCTGTGTTTAAACACACTGAACCTACTAAGTATTAGCCATTAACCTACTATAAAGCTATTGTTTCGATTAGTACTCTCTACTCGTTGTAAAGCTGTCTGGTTCTGTTTTAACTACGTCTAAATATTGCATGTAAAGAGACGTTTAAATACACCGCACCGTTATATGGCTTATCTGCAATCCAACAAATGTTAGTGGTTTGCAGCATAACACGTAACTGCTGCAAAGCATTACAGGTTCGAGTCACGTCAGCTCTCATCGCCATCGACATACGTGTTCGTGACAGAGATTTTATAGAGTTTTGAAAAATAAGAAGTCAGGTTTTCTATTTATTTCTTATTTTTCTAAAATCGTCGTAGATCAGCGTTTCCCAACCTTTTTGGATTACCACTTCCGTTTTGACGACAATTCTTTCAGCGCCTCCTCAAAAAATGTCTGTCCTCGAGTTTATTGTTTATAGATGACCGTAGAAAAACTTAACTACGGTTAATGTGACCAGTTACCAAATTCCCGGCTCAATTATCAAGTAATTAGTAGCTTATAAAAAAATTAAAAGGGTTAAGTAAAGTATATTGGCTAGTTATTTCAATTTTTGGGTCGATTTTCACAAAAATTTCAGATTGTAATAAAAAATGTGTACAAAAAGCGGCAAGCTACGTATACAAATTTAATGAAAGTAACTAATTAGAGCCCTGCCCCGTTAACAAATGAGTACCAAATAATTTCTTTTTCAATAACCATTCCTTAAGTGATCGCCCACAATTGTAGCCACTGTCATTGCGGATATCGAGTGCAAGAAATAATAAACAATGCAGGAGGTAATGTAGTGCTTCAGTTGACATTAAAAGTCGTTTTATTAAACTGGATTTATTTTGAACAGGACAAAACAAGCGCGAAACGAAAAAACGGAACGCAACTGAAGAGAAGCTGCAATTCAAATGAAGAGAGAAGAAAATTGAGGACACTACTCTCGAAGAGAGAAAAACAGTGGGAGAGGAATAAAACTTGTTGAGGTGGTGAGAGGAAGCAAACGTTACGGATAAGGTGGGGGGAGGGGCGACTTGAAGAGAGAGAGTGAGAGAGCCAGAGTGTGAGAGAGAAGCAAACGAGATGATACAGAAAGAGTATAAAAGAAAGAGTGAGAGAGGGAATAGAGTTGAAGAAGTTTGAGTGACAGCGCATGAGAGAAGGTGTGCGAGTGGTTTAATTTATTACGATAATGTATTGCAGATAAATCAAGCAAGTGCTACGGTTAATACACAGTCATACGCGTACGGAGGAATACATTACAGCGGGATAGAAGCGCGCTGTCAAGGCCGGCACGGCACGGCTAGGGTGAGGCCTACAAAGGGTGCGCCGTGCACACACAACACACACACACACACACACACATCACACGTTACACAATGTGGACTGTTGTTCACTTCATTGTTAAAACACCCCCCTCCTCCACCCAACGCCTCTCCACCCCACCTATTGGCCTTCAACAGGGTGTTTACTCAAAACGCTTCTTAACTTTTGTAATACACTGCGTTTTCGTTTTTTGTTTCATGTATTCAACTTTGTAGCGATAACAGTTGTTTGTGTTAACATACGCTTGTTAGCGTTCGCCTGTGATGAAACGTTTTTAAAAGGAAAGTACTAATAACGCAGTGCGAGGGAGAGGGAGAGGGAGAGCCTACGTAGCTTTCGGTCGGTCTCGGCGCACGAATTTATGAATCACGCAGATCGAACAGCCGTGCGTCGCGTCAGTTATTGTCGAAGGGAAATTATTTTGTACATACGCGGACCGTTTGTTCGGTTGTTTGTGAATGCGCATATAATTCCACCTTCGTCTGTTCCTCCTGCATAAGGAGTCTGCTCGTCCACATCCTTCAAACGGAAGCCTTAGACTTGAAATTTTATAACAGAATCGCCGATCAAAGTGTAACAACGAATGCCAAACTAAAATCCATTGCTTAGCCATTATCCGTGTTAATATATTTTGCATTTGCGTTTAACAATTTCTATCCATGCGTTGGCGTAATGATACCGACCTTCATATAAAAAAGAATGTATTATTATTATTAGCAATAGTAGTAGGATTAGTATTTTTAATTCTCATATTAATAAGCACAAAAACGTCACGAGTAGCTTATATTGTTGCCTAAGGTATGCAGGTTAAACTCCACCATTGGTCTTCTGACATCTTGGGTTTCATTGCTGCCAGCCACTACAATGAACTTCCAACTGCCATCACTTTCTTCGCTGTATCTTCCTGCAAACGTTTCCAACGACCTCTTCCCTGTTTCATATTAGCTGTCAATTGTAGATTTTGAGCGGCGATTTTTATTTTATTTATTTTCTGTTTAATAATAATTCAGTATTTTTGACGGCTATCATTCACTTTATATCCACAAAACGCTCTAATTTATTTATTTTTTATTTTGTCGGATAGCGAACTATGCCGAGTCTAAGATACGTAGGTGAGAGTCACGTCATCTCCAAGATCACAGCTCCTTCAACCAGCAGTTATCAGTCTCCGTTTTTTCAAACGATTCAACTTTTTCATCGTTATTTCCCTTACTCAAGGATCGTTTATATCTGTACTTTAAATTTCGATTTGTAAAAGCGTCTTTTAACGTTTCTTGTCATATTCAGACTCTAGATGCAGTTGGCCATAGATAAATAGAAACAAAATAAAACAAACCTGGTTGATTTTTCTTAACCTTATTTAGATCAACCAGAAAGAAACAGTTCAGTCTCCTGAATTATTCGAGGCGATAAGTCACTATGTGCTTACAGTGGCGTATCTAGAATTTAGCCTGTTCAGTCTCCTGAATTATTCGAGGCGATAAGTCACTATGTGCTTACAGTGGCGTATCTAGAATTTGGCCTGGCGGGGGGTCCGGTCAAATCGGCTTCATACAAAACAAAAAACCCGTAAAGAATAATCAACATTACTATCTTTAAAGTGGCTGAAAAACGTGTGGCCTGAAATCAATCCCATTACACTGTAACTGTAATAACACTATGAAAATACAGTACGCGTTTCTGAAACTTGTGTAGAAGACACGTAGGATACTGACTGAATCGATTTTCCTATATTTCATATTTCAAACGTAAACGTATATTTAAAAAGGAGCTACTACAATATTAGCGTTCGCAGCTAAAAAAAAAAAAAATTTAGAGATTAAGTCAACTCTTTTCGATCCTTTGGTACGACCCCGTTCGTCTCCCCCTCCAGTAAATAAGCCCCTGTATGCTTACTGAGCACAAAAAACTGTAGCAAATAAAAATATCGGTATGGAGAACCATACATGACTTCCATGTTCTAAGATTTATATTTAAAATCATTTTCGAAATGAAATATTTCCATAGAAACTACTTCTTTCTACTTTTTGCTTCAGCCTTAACCAGTACTGTGGTCACTAACGTATACCACCTCACGTTATCGCACTCGTTTTTCACTGTTGATGGCAGTCGATGGCACTGCCGAAATGTCAGGTTTTGCAGAAAACATTGGACTACGGCCAAACAGCCTGGGAAGGAATTTTAACAACAAACTACTTATTTGTTGCCGATAACGTAGTACACATATAAAAAATTATCCCCTCCCTCTTCAACTATCATTTCTTTTATAGAAAATTACCCCCACCCCCTTCAACTATAATTTTCATTTATAGAAAATTACCCCCACCCCGTTCAACTAGCCTCTTCATTTATAGTATTTCATCTACGTTCTACAGTGGATTATTATAATCTTCTTATCAGGATACTTTATTTATCAAAATTAAGTACTTTACTCTTATTAAAACATAAAACGTTGCAGGTAAACTACCCCTTTTCACGTAACCGATCTTCACCAAAATCAATAGGCCTTCAGTCCTCTACAATTCCGGCACATATGTAAAAAATTATTTGATTCTGTTTGAATTTACAGCAGTTATCGTTCGACATACAAAATTACTCTTGTTAAAACATAAAAAGTTGCAGGTAAACTTCCCCTTTCTCTTAACCGATCTTCACCAAAATCAATAAGCCTTGAGTCCAGTACAATTCAGGGATGTATGCAAAAAATTGTTTGTTTCTGTTTGAATGTGCGACAGTTATCGTTCGTCATAGAAACAAATACCGTACCCTTGTTAAAACATAAAACGTTGCAGGTAAATTACCCCTTTCTGTTCACCAATCTTCATAAAAATTAAAAGGCATTGCGTCCTCTGCAATTTAGGGACATATGCAAAAAATTATTTGATTATGTTTGAATTTATGGCAGTTATCGTTCGTCATAGAAAAAATTACCCTTGTTAAAACATAAAATGTTGCAGGTAAACTACCCCTTTCCCTTAACCGATCTTCACCAAAAACAATAGACCTTGAGTCCTCTATAATTGAAGGAAGCCTGCAAAAAATTATTTTATTCTGTTTGAATTTGCGGCTGTTATCGTTTGCAAAAAATAAGACGTTATCACGTCAAAAAATTCTACACATGGACAGATAGACACACACACACACATACTTTCCGAAAAATGATTATTCTTTATGTTTTGAGGGTAGTACGATCAGAATCAGCCGTTATCTCGAACACGATTTTTTCGCCATGACCATACTTCCATTTCCTTATGGAACATGGAAGTAAAAACACTTCAACATGAAGTGACCGCCTGTATACGCTATCTTATTGCATCGTTCATTGATACCCACGTTGATCTGATGACAGTCGCGGGATAAAAAGTATCCCATAGTCCCAGCCAAGTTAGTTTTATTAGCAGTCATCTTCAGGTCTTATTTCCACCATCTTCAAGTCTTAAACGACCTGTATACATCACCGAAAATCCTCGTCGATATCGAAGCGACTAACATTTTTGCAAGAAGTGGTGACAAAGTTGGTATCCCATACCACCGGAGCTTCAAATGTCTAAAACGAGTGCCTCCAACTTTTCGTATACTGTATATTCGTATGACAGTAATCGTAATAATAGTCGTAGATTTTTTGCACTGTGTATAAGTTTGAAATATGAAATATAGGAAAAGTCAATTCAGTCAATAAGTATCTTATAAACAATGTTTCAATATCGTGTATTTTTATTGTGTTACTACAGTTTACTTTAATGGGATTGGTTTCAGGGTGTTATCACAAATGTTTCAATGACTTTCACTTTAATGGCAGTAATGTTGATTAGTCTTCAGTCGTTTTTACTTCTATGTTCCATAAAGAAATGGAAGTAGGCCTATGGTCATGGCGAAAAAAATCGTGTTCGAGATAACGGCAGATTCTGATTGTACTACCATCAAAACATGTAAAAAAGTCATTTTTCGAAAAGTGTCTGTGTGTAGAAGTTTTTCTATGGCAAGCGATAACAGCCGCAAATTCAAACAGAATCAAATAATGTTTTGCATACAGTCCTAAATTGTAGAGGACTCAAGGCCTATTGTTTTTGGTGAAGATCGGTTAAGGGAAAGAGGTAGTTTACATGCAACGTTTTCCGTTTTAACAGGAGTAAAGTGCTTAATTTTGATAAATAAAGTATCCTGAAAAGAAGGACACAATAATCCACTGTAGAAAGGTAGATGAAATATCTATAAATGAAAAGGGTAGTTGAAGGGGGAGGGGGTAATTTTTTTTATAAATTAAAATGGTAGTTGATGATGGAGAAAGTAAATTTTATAAGTTTTATATGTGTAATACGTTACTGACAACAAAGAATTAGTTTCTATGGAAACATTTCATTTCACTTTAACAAAATTCTATATTTTTTCATTATAATTTAAATCATGAATGAGAGAAAATATATCGTTCGTGGCAGGCAAGCATATCTCAATTATGTAATGTTTACGTTTCCGTTTTATTATTATGATTACCGCAATAAAAAGGCAGGCAACACACACACACACACACTCACACACACAATTCGCGTTATTTATGGCCTCACTCATGTTTATTTTCATACATTTGCACGCTTTTTAAATGGAAAGTGCCGAAACTCACACCAACACAACGCGTGCAAGCCGAAAAAGTGTCCAGGGTGGATAGCGATTTGCTTTCTGTGGATGGCTGGGCAGTGTAACTGCACGTGTTTACAGAGGAACAGTTGATAGACAGGCTTTTCGTCTTTAGGGAATGAACCCTCTGCAAGATGCTCAGGGTCCATGAGTGACTTCGGAGCGCTTTGGAGGAGGGATGATTATCTGCGTAGTTCGGTTTCTTTATAAGAACAAAGTAAGCCTACCTAATTTTTATGGATAAAGTGACTGAAAATAACATTATATTAAACGACTACCCCATAATAACAAATATATCTATAAATAGTGAAATTAGTTTGAGGGTGGGCGATATTTTTTTTAGAAATTACCGAACCGAATTCTAGTCAATTATTTTAAACATAAATCTTACAACATGGAAGTCATGTATGGTTTGGTTCTCCATACCGATTTTTTCATTTGTATGTACCCGACTCAAACTCCCCCCCCCCCCCAATACCGAATTCTAGAATCTAAGAATCGTTTATTATTGTAACCGATGATTACCCATGTAAAAGTAGGTAAATACACATTCCAATTATACATACCTTAGTTTTCATCAATTTTTGTTTTATTATTTTGTCATATATGAAGGAAAATGTTAAATAAGAATCGAGTGATTTTGCAAGTTTCTGAGGCTAATTTTTGCGACAACTGTTTTGGTAAGACTGCCTGTACATCCTGTCATATTCGTCTACGTTGCGGAACCGGATGCCATTGTCCACGTTACTTGCGTCTTATATTCCTAAATGTCTTTTCCCTATCCGATAACCCGCTTCCACTAGACTACTCACTCGCTCTACACCGTCGTGATTTTATAATTCTTACATACCATCGAGTTTACTGGGGCATCCAAAACATGTCGCAATATTACATGGACCAGTCTATCAGACAAGTACGGCATTTCGTGGACTTGCAAAAGACAGTAAACACCTTATCTGTAGAAGCCAGTTGGTGGTTACTGAAACGCAGTGCGAGAGACGTGATGGATTGCGTTTAATTCTTGTCCTCATTTTGTTCGTCTTCGTCTTCACTCCTTCTTCTCTTTAATGTCACAGTTTACTTGGTCTACCTACATCAACTCGGTCGTTTAAAATCCGTCGCTGCCCCATTACGGTCAACTTTAATTTGATAAGTATTTTCGATGAAATTGAAACGAGTATACATTATTGAAATGAGAATAAACCGGCCTGTTAGACCGTGGTCTCTTGGACCAGACGTTTCGGCCCCTCGCCCTTGGAGGCCATCTTCAGTGGTAAAAGTGGAACGTGGCTAATGGCGAATATCAGCCACGTTATACTTTTATCACTGAAGATGGCTTCCGAGGGTGAAGCCGAAACGTCTGGTCCAAACACCATGACACCACGGTCTAACAGGCCGGCTTACACTCGATTTAATAATCTTGACGCCGGCCCTGAAAGCCTTAAATCAATTAATCAAGTAGATTTGAAAACACTAAACGATATTTATAGTCGCAACCTTAGTCCATATATTAACCTACTCTTCTACAATTTATAGTATAAGATAGAGTACATATGCCAGTTATTGTTACAATTTATTAGTAGGCGTATTATTTTCAGTAGGTTTCACGTTTTCTTTATTAAAAATGTATTATTCGTGATTGGGAAACTTATCCAAAAATTAAAAAAAAAAAACAATTATCCGAAAATTTCGTATAAATGTAAAGTGTGTTTAAAGTATTTTTTTTCCATTCTCTAGGATATGAAATTAAGAACATTATTAAAATTATCGTTTTATTTATCGACTGATATCTGCAAGAAAGAGCTTAATTCAATTTAAGTATTAAATAATATTTTTATGAAAAAGGTTTATGTACTTATTTAAGTTTCATAAAAATATTATTTAATACTTAAGTAAAAATTCTTTTAGGGTTCACTGGTAGTGGCCGGTGGCCGGTGGCCGGTGTGGCCGCGCCGTCAAATGAGAGCGAAAGAGAGAGAGAAAACAGGTAGCTTACTGAACGTTACACTCAGCGTAATACACTGCTCAATGAACTGCAAATTATTACTGAAGTAGTAATTGTTATTATAAACTACTTATTTTGTTAGTATTTATATCTCCGTCCAAATCGGGCGAAATATGCAATTTTGTAATTTTAAACGAGAGACTAAGTAAATTAAGGAAGTGTATATTACATTTTTGCGGTGGGGGGGGGGGACTTGAGCACCCCTGCTTACGCCACTGAAGAGGAGATAAATTGAGACTCATGAAATCGTTTTCCCAGGCTACGTCTTCTTATGCTTCCTCTTCTTGTCCTCCTTCTTATTCTTCTTCGTCTTCACTCCTTCTCCTCTTTAATGCCACCGTTTACTCGGTATACCTACACCTATCAACTCGGTTTATAATTTTTAGCAATTTTGGCTAGCCTTGTTTTCTCCAGTTTAAATTTATTTTACTCTGTTCAGTCAGAAATTCTCTAGACAAACACTTTTCCCCGAACATCTTCATTTCTTATTCGATGTTTTCGTGTACATCTCGTGGTTTAGTCTGAAGAAGCTCATTTCAGTTGCCTAAATTCTTGAGATTTTCCGGGTAGCTAGTAGGCTTATCCACCTGTTGCTGTCATACAGTAGTGCGGGAGCTGCCATTGCTTTATACAATTTTATCTTTTGTGTCTTCGTATTTTACTTAAAAGTGATATTCACGTTGTCACAAACTATTTAATATTTATACAGTTGTTTTTCCTACGTGGTTAAATAATTGTTTCGCCCTCTTCGTTTATTTCGGTTTGTAATATCGTGTATATAAATATATATATATAATATGTATATAATATATATAATACTGTGCACGTGTACTATATCGGCAGGTCATCTATTACTGTGCTATTTATTGTATAAATGCTGCCAGAAATAAATCACACTTGAACTAACAAAAATGCGAAAACGTCTGTTAGCTATCTGCTCGTAGAGGATGCCACGACGATTACACACGCAAGCGCAAAGACAACCAAAAACTTTATGCGTTTTTATAACAAGTCTTTGAAATTTCCGCGCGTCTTGACCTGCCATACATTCATCTCGTCCAGAGTATTGAACCTTGTCGTATCAACGCGCGCACGGTGCGAGTGCGTGTATGATGGATTGTGTTACATGCATTCACAATTCACATTCACAGTACCGTACTGTGTCAGTAGAAATACGAGAGGGGTGAGAGAGAGTGTCAGCGAATTCTTGACCGCGCTGCACTGCGTGCTGTGTTCCTCCACTGTCATACAACCCACGTAAACTACCTTTCCCAGCGCACTACGGAAGTCGATAACGTTTGCTTATTTGCTGTAACAAGTGGTTATGTTTTTACTAGAAGAACGGTAAAACTTTTTTATTCACATCTTCCTTTCCTGTCTTTGTCACCTCTTCCTTTATACTGTAATGCCAATTGTTCGGTCTCTGTTCCTTGTCCTTCCTGTCCAGTGAGGGTTTGGTGGTGCTAATATCTGATTGTGCTTTTCAGTGGCGTAACTGCCGGGCCCACAATGCGCGGGGGCCTGCAGACTAATGGGGCCCACGCAGACATTTCCCTTAATTATTTATTAATGGGTACAATCCACTAAACTTCAGTAAAACAAAATTTCCCCGAATGTATTTAACATCAGAAACAAATACATTTATTTAATACTGTTATTCTACCAGTAGTACCTAATGATCTATTTTGAGAGTACAAATTATTTGGTTAAGTGCACAGAAGGGCGGTAATCCCAGTTAAGAATGTACGGGGCCACCGGCCAGGCCTGCGTCGCATCGTTATTCGTTACAAGCCCTTATCTAAATAATAACTAAGAATACTTATAATTAGCCAAAGGAAGTTATCGCGCTGTAAATGTTACTCTGGCATTGGCAGCTTCAAAGTTAATTGCTAAAGGTTACAAAAAAAAAAAAAGATAGGCCAGCCCAACAGCGAAAAAGGTTTGGTATAATTACCGATATTTTGAGTAAAAACGATCCACTGTTGCGAGCGAAAATCACTGGTCCGAAGAAAAGTAGAAGGATATGGTTCCAAAATTTCAAAATGAATTCACTTACCTTGTATCTAAATAAGTTGAAAACATTACTTTGAAACAGATTAAATCTGCTCAATTCTTTGTAATAATGGATACTACACAAGACATTAATAGAAATGAACAACTGAACAACTGAGTCAAATAATCAGATATGACTAAATTTCCGAAGATGAAGGAGGAAGGCCCATCCCTGCTTAAAGTTAACGGAAGTTTTTTGGGGTTTACAGAACTGCCCGATCGAACTGGCCTTAGAAGAAGAATACAGTTTTGTTAGAAGAAGAGGATTTATTTAGCCTTGAAGAAAATGTATACTGATTAGGTTATACAATGTTACTAGTTGCCACAACTATAAGGAGGTGTTAGTATTTAAGAGGGATTCAATAGCATGAATTAAGTAAGTGTAGTAGGGGGGCGTAAAGGATTCCTGGCGAGGGAAGGGACAGAAAAAATATCGGTATGGAGAACCATACATGACTTCCATGTTCTAAGATTATATTTAAAATCATTTTCGAAATGAAATATTTCCATAGAAACTACTTCTTTCTTCAGAAGTACTGTGGTCACTAACGTATACCACCTCACGTTAGCGCACTCGATTTACACTGATAGTGGCAGTAGATGGACTGTCGAAACGTCTGGTTTTGGAGAAAACATTGGACCACGGCCAAACAGCCCGTGAAGGAATTTGTACAACAAACTACTTCTTTGTTGCCGATAACATAGTACACATATAAAAAAATCATCCCCTACCCCTTCAACTAGTCTATCATTTTCAATTATATAAAATTACCCCCTCCCCATTAAACTACCCTTTTCATTTATGGATATTTCATCTACCTTTCTACCGTGGTTTATTATGGCCTTCTTTTCAGGAAACTTTATTCATCACAATTAAGTACTTTACTCTAGTTAAAACATAAAACGTTGCGGAAAACTACCCCTTCCCCTTAACCGATCTTCACAAAAATCAATAGGCCTTGAGTCCTCTACAACTCAGGCACAGACGCAAAAAATTATTTGATTCTGTTTGAATTTGCGACAGTTATCGTTCCCCATAGAAAACATTCTACACAGACACACACACACTTTTCGAAAAATCACTTGTCTTCATGTTTTGAGCGTAGTACAATCAGAATCAGCCCTTATCTTGAACACAATTTTTTCGCCATCACCATACTTCCATTTCCTTAGGGAACATGGAAGTAAAAAGTGTAACGCCACTGGTTCTTTCCAGAAGTCTCTCTCCACATGCCAACGGTAATGCTTTGTATTGTGAACGGGGTCTTATCCTCTAGGTGTCATAAATTGAATATAATCTAGAACGATAATTCAATTAAAATAACTAATCTCTATTCTGGAGACCCAACAAATGCCGTCTCGTATAGATTTCAGTATTTGTTTACGTAGTCGCACGTCTGTCATTTCTGTACTCGTCCGTTGGCCGAAGGTGATTTGCCACACCGTTGTAGGCCCTGAAAAATATGCAATTGTCACATCGTCAAGCAGGTAGGAAAAGGGCACATCACAAAAGATGAACGTGAGTAAACTGCCACACCCCAACCGCGCGAGGAGGAAAATGACCTTGAGAACTAGTCAGGGGCCAGACCCCCCCCCCAGAGGGTTGAAAAAGTTGACGAATTTTGTTAATATCTTAATTTTTAGGCCGTTTTTTTCCAGCTGTGTACGCTAATATAGTAATTGTTCTTTTTAAAATATACAGACAGGTTTATTATACAGCATTTGGGTACAAGTTTGAAATATGAAATATAGGAAAGTCAATTCAGTCAGTAACTGTCTTTCGATAACGTTTTAATAACGCGTATTTTTATTGTTTACTTTAATGGGACTGATTTCCAGATTTTTTCAGGCGTTTTTCAGACACTTTAAAGATAGTAATGTTGATTAGTCTAAACTTTTTTTTCTTTTTTATGAAGCCGGCCCGATCCCGGACCCCTCCCCCCAAAGCCAAATTCTAGATTCGCCACTGGAACTTGTATGGGTTGACCAAAAAAGGGAGATTTTTTGTTTGAAAACAAAAGAGTAATTTATGGCTGTGAAACTAATATTGATGATTTAAGAAAAAGTACTACGGTCCTGACTGATGTTTCGAGTATCACTGTAGCCTAAGTTTTTCAAACAGCAGTTCACGATTTTCAAAAACTATACAGTATAAGGTGATAACTGTTTCGAACGACACGTAAAGAAAGAACACATAACCGCAGTCCAAAGTCAGTTTACCTCCCTGCGCGGTCGTGATGTGGCAGTTTACTCAAGACCTTTCCTTGCGACTAACCGTTTTCCTACCTGCTTGGCCAGTGTGGCAATTCGCCTGTAGTTCTAGATTCTTGAAACGGTGTGGCAAATTACCTCCAGGCCGTCCCCGTTGGCAACCGGGACTAGAACATTTTCTTTTCTCTACAGAACCGAACGAAAACTGAAAACCCGTTACTGAGGCAAGACTTCATATGTTTTCTACGAGTAAACAAATTGTCATCAATTCAGCTGTTTCATCAAGCCCCCTATCATTGCCTGACACTTAAAACAGAGTGGGCTCAAGCTTCTCGCGTGTAATTTGAATCAATCTCTCTGGTCTGAGGCTTTCACGGCCGGCATCAATGTTATCAAAATGTCGGCTTGGCGGGGTGCTAGGTCGTCGTCCAAGGTTGTTTGGTGCATCCGCAGCAAACCACTGTCAGCCTTAACGACAGTTCAGCGGTCACTGACTGCGAAACCTTGGTCAGCGTGTTGCAGCCTTCAGCACTGAACATGGCCGGCGAAGGCACGGCCGAAACGTTTGCACACAACAATCGTGGAGCACGGCCTTGCAGCCCGGCAGCAGTATAGTCCTGATAATCCCTCTGGTGTTGTGGTTTATTTCTAATGTCTTATACTACGACATCATCGATGATGATGACTGCCCAACGTAGTTCGAAATGTTCGATTATAAACAGTAAAAAAAAAGATTCTTCTCTGTTAATGGGGGGCACTGGTTTTCATCGTTAAGTTTGAACACACAACCCGTCGCTTTTTTATCACTCTTGTGTTATCGCGTTAGGTTTTTGTATTTTAGGTAAACAGACCCAAATAAACCAGCATTAACCAGCAGGTAAGTAAACAAACCAGCATTTCCCGTTTTTTGTACGGACATTTTTTCGTAAAATCCTATTTTTTTTTATAATCACAGACTAAGTAGAAACGATAACAACTTTTTGGGTAACTAAACGATAAACGTACTTAACGTTTTTGTAAACATATTACTTTTTTTTTGCATGCTCAGCAAAGAAATATAGTTTTAACACAGAAATTATTGGTCGACGGCAGTGACGTCGAATTAGGATAATTTAATAATGGTGTAAGGAACTTTGATACCTTGAGGACAATGAATCAATCGAATTAAATTTCTGTTTAAAATATGGTATAAGCACCGAGTAGACAAACTGACACAATACATATTATATTTTACAGTACAAAGTTCGGCCAGATAACCCAGGCCACATAGTACCTTCAGTAACATAAAGACCACCATAAAATATAACAAAACTCTCGGTCCTAATACCAACAATACCACGTGTCACTTGACACGTTACCGCATTTTCGTATCCAAGACTTGTTTATAAGAGAGATACGGAAACAAATCTATATAACTTAAAGTCTGAGGATTTATGCGTACTGAATACAAATCCACACCGTTACACCGATTGCCACCAAATTTTGCACAGGTAACCTTTGACACAAGGCGAAAAACACTGTCTAACTTTTTGATAACTCTGGAATTTGATATTTTGCCCCGTTCGCACGATTTAGGCCCTTTTAATTGTGCCTTTTCGTTGACGCATATAAAGATGTCATCAACACCATGGAGACCAGAATTAATTGCCATAGTAACAAGTATGGTAATTATGCTAAATAAACAAAAGCTATTTAGCGGTATCGGAACTGTACATTTATCCATTCCTGCAGTACATTTCGATGTCTTATATAATATGCGATTGTATCGATATATTACGATGTGGAAAAGAAGAAGTGTGGAAAGCGAAAATACGTGTTGTTTTCATTTGTGATGTTAGGTAACAACGGTTTTTGGTTTTTAGTTTACTGCTGAAATAAATAAAAGCCATGGTTGAGGAAAACATAACGTTTAATGTGTTATACAATACTTCTAACACAGTAACACTTAAAACAAAGAATTTAGCGTTTTTGATTTAACAGGTACTTTATAAATATCTCCAAAGGCTTTATAAACGGGTACTTTTAAATCTCCAAAGGCTGTTGCACCAACATAATAATTTATTACAAGGTGTTGAAAACAGCTTTGGAGAGAATTTGACTAATGAGTACAAAATTGTTATACGAGCTGACAGAACGCCATAAAATATAAATATAGACAATAAAAATTATATTGAAATACTTATTAAAAGTTAAATATTCGCGTGCAAAGCCGAGGGTAACAGCTAGTTATCAAATAATCATCAAACTGGTCGCCTTAAATACCAGACCACCACGCATTGACTGCCACAAAAGCAGACGGTTTTAAAATTGTCTTTAATTCGGAAGTAATATAGACATATTTTTTCTTTGTCGCGGGTGGTTTTAAACTATTAGTTCTTAGCCCCGAATTCACCATTGTCATCGCTCAGACTATTCCCGGTCCTTTTGCCGAATGGACATTTTCTCGAATGACGAAATACCCGAAATCATTTTGACCGAATACTTTTTTCCCGAATTCGTTTTTCCGAACACCCCGTTTCCCGAAAAAATTTATTTAATTAAGTAGGAATCAAAACACCTTTTTCTCGAATAGTAGTTTTCGAAACAATGTATTCGTGACCATGGTAAGCGTAATTTACACGATATATAAAAAATTCTGTAAAATGAGTGTTTGGGATAACCTTGTCGTGAATTCATTGTAAATTTATATTTCTCTGTTCAAAATTAAGTGTAAAAATGGCACAAATAATCGGTGAAAAACTTGTACTTGTTGGCTACGTATACGTATGTCAACTCGAGACAAAATAACGGAGACTTTTCTTTCACTCGAAGACTTGCGTGGTTTTCATCGTTTATCATTGACGGTGCTACAACAAAATATGTGTGAATTTTAAATACTGATATAAATAAAACGTGGTTGTCAACTGGAAAAAAATGGTTATTATCAAAACTAAATTAGGAACGAATTTAACCAGCTTAAATCTACACGAAGCGTAGTTTTCATATACGCATTACGCATGCAAGTGATACAGAGGCAGTAAATAATGTAAACACTTTATATTTACATAATCTAAACACTTAAGAATATAAACATTTGGAAATGGGGGGAAACTGTCAACTTGTGGATTACGCATTTGCCAGAGCCCAGGCGCCAAACTTCCAAGGTTCTGAAAGACATGTTTGAAATGGCATCCAAGTCATTTATTGACAAAATCTGTATAATATTTACCTTATTTCTTCCGTCGTGTGACTTCGTTTTGCGTTTTGATTTGCTTTACGCGTTTCGAGACATATGTCTCGTCATCAGAAATAAATAAAATAAAATATTTTATTTATTTTATGTCTCGAAACGCGTAAAGCAAATCAAAACGCAAAACGAAGTCACACGACGGAAGAAATAAGGTAAATATCATACAGATTCCAAGGTTTTGTTCGACCGTCTGAGCTTCTTGTTCAAACGACGCAGTTTAGACTGTAGGTTTGATGTAGGTACCCCTAACTCTCTCCCCCACTCTCTCTCACACACTCACACGCACCTTTTGTGATGTCATTTGGCGTCGAGTCGGTCGGAAACCGTTTTGTCCACGGCACGGCGCTCCTCGCTTCGTTGAGTCGCGTCACCGAAGGAATTCCTTTCTTTTCACGAAAACAATCGCTTCTACGCAATGCAGGACGGAATTTTGTCTTCGTTCCGTCGTGGGGTTGCGTTTTATTTCGAAGTCGGCCTACGTTGCGTATAGTAAGGGATTATGGAGACTGTACACGATTCAGACATGAAAACCTGTATGCACTTAAACAATTCACTCTAACGCACTAATTGCACAAGAAAATAGCTGCAGAATGGCTGTAGGACCATCAAGAAGCGACTCAACGTAATCAGGGAATAAACATTGTTTCATGTTGTAAAAAAAAGGAAGTAGCAAAAGCGGCGCGACTTGGTCGTATGGCCACATTAATTCCTACTGCGTAACTTTGCAAACTTTGCAATCTCAACGGAAATGACAAAGTGACATTTTTAACTCAGCTACGGTTTTATGGAGAGAGAAATCTAGGAAATCCCCCACCCATTAAAAACTACAAAATATTTTCCACAATCCAGTTGAACGATATTATGTTATTTGTGTTCTGAAAACCTATTTTTTTAATATTCGAAAATATAGTTAAAGTAGGCTGTAGTTAAAAACTGTAGTTCAAAAGAGAAAACTGGTTTATTTTTAAAGCAGAAATCTTCTTCTTCTTCTTCTTCTTCTTCTTCTTCTTCTTCTTCTTCTTCTTCTTCTTCTTCCTTGTTAGGGCTCTCTCCTCCTCTATAACAACGGTTCTACATGCTGTCACTCAAACTATTTCTTGGGCGACCAATGTTCCTCCTCCGTAGCTGTCCGTTGCTTCCTTGAGGCATCCATATTTTTCCAGTGGATAGGTGCCTAACCTTGCCCACCAACCCTCCTCTTTTATCCGGGCTAGGGACCGACAGTGGTATCCAATGTGCTACTGAATCCACACATTTTCATTTACCACAGGCGGAGTTTAAACCGCGTAAAGTAGAAATATTAAAGAAAAGAAGACCTTTCCTTCTTGTTATTTGGTCTTTCCCTCCAATACGCCTCTCCTCGTAATACTGCTCTCGATCCGCATCTAACTCATCGAGTGAGTCGCACCACGATTACAACATGGCCGCCAACTAGGAACCACATTACCATTTTAAATAAAATCCTGCAGTTAAATTTTATTCAACATTCGATAGTTTATGTAAACATCCTGAGTGCCCAAAATTGGGAAAGCAGTTACGGGCAGACCTAATGTAATTTAGGGGAATGCAGTAAATGTAGACCTAATCGTCTACAAGATCAGTCCAACCGCCACTGTCGAGCGCTAACCCGTTTACAGGCGTTCGAGAAGAACATCAGAGAAATGAGAAATAGATTCCCTAAACTCGAGAAGTCAAAAACCTACTCAGCCAGATTCAGAAGAGCCAAACCCCCGGGCACGCGCGTGTGGCGCGTGTGGCGTGTGTGTGTGTGTGTGTGTGTGTGTGTGTGTGTGTGTGTGTGTGTGTGTGTGTGTGTGTGTGTGTGTGTGTGTGTGTGTGTGTGTGTGTGTGTGTGTGTGTGTGTGTGATATCCTGAAGCCTAAACCACTAGCTTCTATTTCCCATGCTCTTTTCGTCCCATTCTTATGGTGATTTTTCAATACGTCTTTTCGTCCTTCCCTTCCTAAGTTCTTTCTTTCACAACGAAAGTGATAAAGTCATTTTGAGTTATGATACACTTTACAAATTTAACCTTTCTGGATTCCAATCTTGTTTTTCTCTTTCACTTCCCGTAACACTTTTAATTTTGTTTCCTTTCAGCCCAACGAGTTTGTATTATTTTCTGTGGTATCCGAATTTCTGGTGCCTAGAAATCTTTCTCCAAATTTCCGATTTCCTCTCTCTTCCGTAAAACACAATGCTCCATGACGGTAACTTCAACAAAATGCAATGTAAACTATCAACAGGAGGTACTAAAATACTAGTGAATTTAAAACACAAAAAACTAAACAATAAACGTCAACCATTAATTTATTATAACGCACTCATAGAGTCAACAGAGTCAAACTGTATATCTGACTGTGAACGGAATCTTATACTATCAAGGTTTAAGGGAATGATAACATCATTACACGTTAAATATACAGTTACAGTCTAAGACCTGACTACACAAAAGTTAACACAATTTGAAAAGTCAACTTTCTTCTTCTATTCCCGTCAAGCATTATTCTTGGGGCCTTTTGCGTCCCCCCCCCCCCGGGCCTAGGTTCAACTCACGTTCTGCCGCCGCCAGAGAGAAATCAGTCGTCTAGTAACAGTCAAATGTTGTTGTTTCCAATGGCTTAATATGGCTCAGGCCATTCTTGCCATTCTTGACTAGCTTCCCAATAAAGACCAGGTAGGTCTTTTCTATTTTGTCTTTCTTTATCCAGTTTTTCGCAGACCAGGAGGTGGTCCTTGTCCATTTTGCTTCCAGGTCATTCACAAAGAGTGCACATCCCAGAAGGGAGAATGTTGATCCTGTTGAGGTGCCCTGCTAAGCAGTCCTGTCCTGTGGCCATGCGGAAATTAGCAACCGATCATCTTGGAAGTTCTTTGTTCTCAGGGTAGAGACTAGATATATTTTCATATTGTTTGCTTTTCAAGTCTTCTTTGGTTCGTGATGGAAGGAAGTCTGGCAATGCCTTTTAAGTTGTTTAATCCTTCTATCTATTGTACTAAGTCTCGAAGGTTTCTGTTTTATAGAGGTACCCTTTTTAGCCAAGTCGTCCGCTACTTCGTTTCCCTTCAGTCCTCTGTGTGACGGCACCCACTGTATTACCACTCTGAAAATATTATTTTTAACTATCTTGTACTTATCTATCTCTGATGGACTATATTATGATGTTCTTGGATGAGTTATTATTTGCAATGGCCTGTATAGCTGATTTTTAGTCTACCAGAATTGCAGAAACCTTTCTCAGCCAAGGTCTCATCAACAGTTATCTCAAGGCTTCATCAATTGCAAACAACTCGGCCTCAAACACCGTAGCATTTGAATTTAGTGCAAAATAGTGGGAGAAAAATTCACTATATATGCCTGCTCCTCTCTTCATTTAGCTTTGATCCGTCTGTGTAAATTCTGGTCCATCTACCATTAGGATATAACGTATTTATGGTTTCAATTGCTATCTGATTGACTATAGAAGCGAGATCTTTACTTTTATTGATAGATTGTATCAACTCAACTCAACTCAACTCAACTCAACTCAAGATTTATGTAAAATCCAACATAGTCTAGTGGATTCATTGGCTTTGTTGGTGGTTCCAGTTTTCGCTTATATTCATTTCTTCCATTACTAGGTGTTTGAAGCTCTTGTTTAAACAGTGGCTCTTGTTCAATCTTAAATTCCTGGCGATTAAGGTTGCCAATCACAATCACGAGAGTACCGCTTCGGGGAACCATGGTCGCCCAAATAAGTCGAACTGCACCGTTCAATACGACATACGAGTACCGATGAAAATTAGTAGGACATGAGTACAGTACGTGAGAACAGGATGCTTTCAGAAAGCGTTAAAGTTGCAAATCAGCTGATAATAAAACACTGACCAGCGTTGGAGGATACGGTTGACTCAGCAGCGTCAGTCTATCGAATTACCAGACGCAAGACGTTTAATGTTATCAGGTCGGTTATAGTTACGAAGGTTACGTGAATTACATAAATTACATTTAACGTACAACAATAGCAGCCAAATATGTAAGTCTGCTATGGATCAGCAAATAAGTGGGCTGGCGTTTGGAATAAACGGGCTTGCTGAGTGCTCTGTGAGAAACCGGAGATGGAGAAAAACGAGATAAAGATAAATACAATTAATGAAAAGGAACAAATGATCCAGACAGCTTAGGTTGTTCTAAACATTAATGTAAGATTAAATGGCTGTCTCCCCTACACCATTTCGAAGTACAGTACATATAGATTAAACAAAATCTTCCGTTACCCTCGATCCAGTTATCGGTGAGTGGCCAAGTTCGGAAGTCATCGTCTCGTCCTTATGATCCCTCTCCTTGTATACTTTCAAACCCTGTCTGTACTCGTTCTCCTAACCAGTGTCTCTTTGAAACCGTTGCTATTTTTCTTAATCCTATGACAGTCTATGATACTAAGTGTCCCGACAATTACTATACCAATCAAAAAAAGCAGTTTCTGTACTGAAACAAAGAATTAGTGATATGTGATTCATGGCATGGTTATGTGTGATTCATCAGCGATATGCTACTAACAATCTAAAGTCAGTTCTAGAATACGTCAGCAATAATCAAAATTTAAAAAAATGCGATGATTCACCGCTGACTCACGAATTATTGTCTAATTATTTCTAAAGAATTTCTCATTAGTTATACAAACGACTACCCAAGTATAGAACAAGACAAGCCCTGGATTATAACCAGGGGCGGACTGGCCAGGTTGGCTGGTCGGCGATCGCCGAGGGCCTCGGACCCTGACGAGGCTCAGGGGGGCCCCGAGCCATGAAAATTTTATTTCGAGAAAAAACGATATTAAAAACCTTTACTCGTATAAATATTGTTGGAAATAAATCTTCAGGATTTATTATGGTTAGATTGGAAGCCTATTTAGTATTTACTAATGGAGGAAAACAAAGGAGGTTACTGTAGAGGCGCGCCGCGCGGCTACTCACTGACGCGACGAGTAAGTAGGATATTCTCATTTTTGTTTGAATGTCATTGCAGCATTCGGGGCCTTATGTCAAGATGCAAAAGGGGGCCCACGGCATAAACTTGCAGGAGGGCCCGGTTAAAAAAGTTACGGTATTGGGGCTATGGATTGGTGGGACGGAGTGACAATGGACTAGACGCAAATAAGTGGGCTCAAGGGGCTCCACCGCCATAATACACTGTGGAATATTTTTAATTGGGATTTTATGTAGATTTGTAGGGTATAAATGTTCTTTACAGTAGAAACAAAAAATTAACTCTTTAAGTAAACGGAAAACAACAACAACGTAGAGAAACATGTATAGTGGGCCTAATGTTATTACAGGTCTATTGTAATAATTTTAAAAAAGTATACGCGCACAAATACGCGTATGTGTTTGTGTGTGTAGCTGCGGGGGAGGGGCCTTAACTGCTTCTAGCCGAGGGACCCCAGGGATGCCAGTCCGCCTCTGACTATAACATATTAGTATAAGGAAAAACCTAAAACCACATGGAAGAGAACTGTTGGGAAGAAAATCAAGACATATAATCCAACGTGAAACGCTATAAAAGGACAAGAACAAGTGAAAACTTTGGTGCTCCGGGAAAAAGTTCACCGGGAGGTAATCTTTGTTGCAAAAGCTGATATAGAAATAACCAAGCAGAGCCAATTTATAAATGACTAATTTTGTTAACAGATTGAACTTACAACTGTATGTGCCGGAGAGCAGTGTTAAAAATTGGCCCTTACAAAAGACGAAAAGACATCCACGATCTTACACCGGAGATTAGACTATAGGTTGTTAAAGTCTATACGGATGGTAGTATTACGTTTGGGAATTCTTCTTCTTTATTCCTTTCTTCCTTTTCCTGGCGTTACAACCCTGGGTGGGTTTTAGCCTACTAAATGACATTCTTCCATTCCGCCCTCTCATTACACATCCGTCTCCATCCCCTCACGTTCATACATCTCAAATCATCCAACCCAACCATCTCTTTCTGCATCTACCTCTAATTCTTCTTCCTACTGGTCTCCAATCTGCAATTCTCTTAGCCATTCTTCTGCCATTCATTCGCTTTACGTGACCCAGGCGTTCAAGCCTTCTACTGTTAATAAACAGGACTATGTCGACACTCTGAGTCAGTTGGTCCAGTTCATGATTCATTCGAATCCTCCAACAGCCATTATTAGTTTGTAGACGTCAAAGATTTTTCTCAAGACTTTTCGTTCAAAAATTCTCAGATGCTGCTTGTCTGTGCTGGTTAATGTCCAGGCTTCGCATCCGTATGTTACTACCGGTCGTATAAGATTACGTTTAGGAATAGTTTGTCAAATAGAAATCTGTAACCGACGGTTGATAAATGTCGCAATACGTAGGTTTCTAAAAACCGTGAGAGTCAACTGGTAACTAACATGTCAATGCAGTGGCGTAACTGCAGGGCCCGCAGGGAGAGTCTGCGGACTAGGAGACCCGTGCAAACATTTCCCGTATTTTTTAAGAATGGAAATATACGTTTGCACTTAAGTAAAACGAAATTTCCCCGTACGAATTGAAATAAAAAACAAATAGGCCTACGTTTTATAACACACACAAAAAAATTTCGAAAAGTTTTATTTTATAATTTGCAGTAAGGAATGTCGCTGAAAGCAATAACGAAGGGTGTATGTGTGGAAAACATATTTTGTAAGGGACAAAAGGGGAACGAGCAGGCAAGCTGTAGTGACGGACACGTCATAAATTTCGTAGACAGCTGCGACGCGTACCCTGTTAACAGAGTTCACTGCTCCGGGTACGTAGAACACCAGTTTTTTGTGAAAACACATTGATTCCATAGAAAACTACATACAATGTGTACAGAGCCATTAAAGGAGAAAAGGCTTAACAATGGTCAAGCAAACATGTGTACGCCAGCTGTCAGGAGAAAGCGACGAAGGGTGGATTGATTTGAAGGACTCCAGCGGTCGATGACAGGGTTTTGACCTTACTTGGAAACGAAAGCGCAGAGAGTACGTCCAAACTCAAGGATGGGGTGTTGCCTGGCAATTGAAAGAAAAAACCAACTTTCAAAGAAGGGTAGGCGAGGCCCTTGAACAACAATAGATAATAACGGCAGAGCGACGAAGTCAAGAAACAATGAAAATGGAAGAGAAACTCAGAGTTGTCACTGAAGATTTTAGAAAAAACGACAGATAAAATTTATTGCTGCGTTGTCTGGAAATGACAACGACCTCAAAATATGAAGCAAGGGAAGAATCTGGTGGGGAACCAGAAGCCCTATCAGAGAACGCCTTTGAAAAGATGGGTAGTATTTGGACTTGGAGGGAAAAACATGAAACCAATAAGGAAACGGCGTCGTTGGAATCAGGAGTCTGGTGGGAGATTTGTTAAGGAAAATATAGGAAGGAGACAGGAACGCGCTCAAGGAGTTCTAGCTGAGATACGGACGCGAGAGGAGTTCTAACTAAAATACGGACGCGAGAGGAGTTCTAACGAAATTTCGGACGCGAGTAGAGTGAAGTCCGTGACGAGAGAAATTAGCATTTTATCGAACTTAGAATAATTCGATACACAGTGTGAGAAGGTAGTTTTCGAACTTATAACAAATTAATACAGTCATTACAAGCAAACGAACTATGAAGTAGAGTCACACTATTAGCCTACCAGTGAACACTAACTGAAACAAATAGTAATCAGACAATAATGTAATTTCAGTGTATAAAAACACTTTACAACAATAACTTTTAAGACCGATTAACAACACAAATTACATTCATGAACACTTAATAACCAGACATACCGCAACAAAGGTGCGTAATAATAATTCAGATTTGAAATAATTTACGATGTCGGTGTACAACGCTAACTTTTATTCATAAATTATAATCCGAATGCGTGGAGTTGGTGAGTGAAGTGTCTGTGAGTGACATCGTGGAATTCATCCAGTGCCATCTATCATCTGGAGGAGTTATCTGCACGATCCTAGAACGATCGACATGGGGGAATCATCACCGCAACTACCGAGTGATTGGATATTCGAATACCAAGTATAGTAAAACATGTCTTAATTAATTTAGATCCACTGTCTGTCATCTCAAAGAATCCACACACAATAAAATTCAATAAAGTAATCGTAAAGGAATTAAAGAAATCGATTCTAAAGTTTGTGTAGAAGTAAAATTATCATTGTTTATCAGTTTTGGAGTAATGTTTATTCCCAAGTTCTAAATGAATCCGTAATTACAAAATATAGTAACAGCTTAAGAGATATTCATATTAAGAATTCATAAGATGAGGCTAAACATTATAATTTACTTAATGTACTAAACGCAATTGATGAATGATCATTAATATGCAACCATTAGATTGAGAGTTTGGATAACTAATTTTATTACTGTATTATTTTGATATGTACAATTTAATGAGTATTCAACTTTATTACTGTATTATTTTGATAGTTACAATTTAATGAGTATTCAAGTTATTAATGTATTATTGTTTGATATTTACGATTTAGCCATGAGTATTAAATTTTGGTAATGTGTTAATTTTATATATTTACAAGTACTAATGAGTACATAGAATTTTGTGCTACTTTAATATTTACAAGTAATAGCAAACTAATGTGAATAAATTTAAGAGTTATCAGTAGCAATGAGCATTTATTATTTTTTAACCCTGAGATAAAGAGAATAAACAGTAATTAATGTTAAATTGGCGTCCATCGCTGGGCGTAAACGGGTACAACTCGTTATATTGTTAAATTGACGCACACAACGTCGGGCATATTTATCGTTAAAGTTTTATTTTATTTTTTTACTGTTATTTGTCCAGTACCTAAGGACGTACTTTCAGAGTATAAATTATTTTGTTAACTGCACAATAGGGCGGTGATTCCAGTCGAAAATCCACCGAGGCCGCCTGCCGGACCTGCGTCGTTATTCGTTATGAGGTATAAGGTACGAAAGGAAATTAATAAGTGGATAGCGTTGCAAACGTTGCTCTGACATTGGCAGCTTCAAATTTAGCCTTTAAAGGGCATAAAGAGAATATAGGCCAGCCCAACAGTGGAAACTTTTTGTCAATTAATCGATCTTTCTGGTAAATACGATCCACTGTTGCAGTGGTCCGACGAACAGTGGTAAGTATTTGAGTCCCAAAATTCAAAATGAACTCACTCAAATTTTACCTAAAGAAGTTGAAAATATTATTTTGAAACCGGGTGAATCGGCTCAGTTTTACTTTGTAATAATGGATATATTACACAAGACATTAACAGAAAAGATCAAGTGAGTCATTACAGCTCATAAATTTGGACTACCAATAAACACACAAGAACAAAATTAATGACAGCCAAGATGGACTTCTGGAGACGTTCGGCAAGAGTATCCAGACGTGAGAAAATTATAAATGAAGTTATTAAGGACAGAATGAATGTAAAAAATTCAATTGTTTATTTTATCCAAATAAAAAAATTACAGTGGTATGGACACACGAAAAGAATGGCACAGGAAAGATTGCCAAGGAGAGTTGTGGAATGGACCCCACCAGGAAGAAGGAAAAGAGGAGACCGCCAATCACCTGGATAGAAGAAATTCAGACTATATTGAGGGAACGAGAAACCGAAGAAGATCTTCGGATGGACAAGCAGCAGTGGAAGATGAGAATTCAATTAATTCTGTAATATTTATCAATTGAATCAATTAATTCTGCAAAATGTGTAAACATTGTAATCATCCGGGATAATAAAAATAATAATAACAACTGTGTCAGATAATTAGAAAGATATGTCTCAGTTTCTGAAGATGTAGCAGGAAGACTCAACAACTTAGGAAGCTTTTTAGGATTATACAAATAACCGATCAAACTGCCTAGTCTCTGAAGACGAGATTGTAAACTGTCTTGAAGAGAATCTATTGTGTTTACGTCATAAGTTATAATGTTAGTAGTTGTTACAACTATAAGGAAGGTTTAGTATTTATGAGGGAACAATGGCATGAATTGAGTGAGGATAGCAGGGGAGCCCGCAAAGCAAATATGCCCCCCCCCCCAAATATGTGTGTAAGCAAATATGTGTGTAGTGGTTACACTACTGTGCCAATTTAAGCAGATAAATGCATTGTCCTCGTTGCTCTTGTTCATCTGATATTTCTGAGTGGCCATAAGTTTGGGAATTTTTCTATAATTTTTCATTTCATTGAATTCATTTTTATGTTTGTCAGTATCATAATAAATTTGTATGCCAGATTAAAGACGTAAATGACAATAGTTAATGCGAGTGATAGAGAACGGCCTACCTAGATTGGGGAAACGTTGCGATCACGTGAAAAGAAAAACTTTACCCAACTCGGACAGGTTTCGTACGACAATTCGTTTTGATTTTCTAAGGCTGTAAATTGTTTCTCGACTAAAGAGACCAATAATACAACCGATCCCAGTTCGCGCATGTGAATAGAGATATACGAACAGGGAGCGAAGATAAAATTTAATGGTGAACCAGCGAACAAAGGAAACAAAACGCAGCGGAATGTTGCAGCCATATCAAGTAGGTTAACGTGAAGCAGTAAACTCGAGATAACAGGTTGGTTGGTACACGAACGTGCCTAACTTATACATACCGTAAGCCTACTCTCTGCTCTGCTAATGTTACCAGATATCGTGTAAAAAAAAGTTCACACCGAGAAAGTTTCGTTGGCGTTTAATTAAGATCGTCACAAATCTCTCTCTCTCTCTCTCTCTCTCTCTCTCTCCTCACACACACACGCGCGCGCGCGCGCGCGCGCACGCACAAACAATGATTTGGCGTGGTTGAGGTGCTTTCATTTCTGTTTCTTTGGGTATAACTACGGTGTCCATATTTTTTACTCAGTTGCATGCAATCCAGGACATATGACACCAGTTACGGGGGGGAGGTAGGTTAGGTTCGATTAGGTTAGGGGGGAGATATGAGGCATTTCTCGAAACAATGTTGAAAATGTGTATATTCTTTTAGTGGAGGTTATATTTAGCGTTAATTATTATTAACAAAGTGATTTGAAATTTGGTTCGGAAGTTCTGGAACAGTAGTGCCATAAATGTATGAAATTTAATTCATGTCCATTATTTTCAAAATAACATTAATTTGTTTAAAATCCCCGTTGCTAACTTTACGACCGATTTGCATAAAAACTATTTATCGCGTATAATTTTTATAAGTCCAGTTTTATTTGAAATTTTATCCTGAACAATTTTTAATTAAAACTTTTTTTGGCCCGATTATTAGAAGCGGAGATATCTTGATAAAACCAGAAAAAACACAATTTTTCAATTAAAACTGTTAATAAAAGAATGTTGCCTACCTATTTGGTATTCTAAAACTTAAGGGTGTAGGCTATGTACTTTCATTAAGGCTGTATATACTTTCCTTTATAAACTCTTTTCCGTCTATTAACGTACGAAGAGTAAACTTCAGCAGACCACGGACCACGGCTGCTATGTTTCCATAAATTAAGCACAATTTTTGCTTTAAAATAATAAAATATTTTAAAGTCTAAATCCGGGCATTTCTACGATTTTTCGGGACATCGACACACAGATCCGAAATCCGGGACTGTCCTGGAAAGACTGGGACGTTTGGTCACCGCAGGTATAACCGATGCTTGTTACGGTTAACGGAATTTCAAATTAACGTACTCTTTGAGACATTATTAGTCATCAGAATATACGTACGAGATTCAAGACGTCATGAAGATGCTTGTAAACAAGTTATTTGATGTTGGGTACATACAGAGCATGGAACGGGTCCTGCCCGCTAGATATTTTTTAATGAATGAGGCAAATGAAAACAACGGATAAGTGAAAATAGAAAGTCACCCTAAGTACATAATATTTTTAATCTGAGACCCTTAGGTTAACGTCTGTACAACAGACAGAAGAGACAAGTCGTCACATTTGAATTAATTTGACCGTGAATTAAACCTAATTCTCTATTAATAAAAATACTCTACACCAGACTGTTGGGTCGTGGTCGATCGTTTAAAATTGTGTCTCTAAACGTTTCGACCACACCTCCGAAGGCCATCGTCAGTAGAAAAACGTTCGAAAAGGTAACCGGCCGAACGTACCTCACTGTTGGGGCGAAAGCAAATTGTTCAGTCTGTAACCTTTTCGAACTTTTTTCTACTGATGATGACCTGCGGAGGTGTGCCCGAAACCTTCAGAGACAGATATTGACCACGGCCCAACAGTAGGTCTATACGGTATTTTTAATATTGGTGACTGCGGCCGTGATAGGCTTCTTAATTGTGTATTTTATGCCTGGCAAAGCACGGTTTCACTTATTTGAAAATTTCAGTTCACCAAACAGAAAGTAATGGTGCATAGAAAGATCGAAGTATGATGCGGTTTGTCTAGTAATCGTATTGAGCGATGTTTTTTACACGGGAAGTGTTACCTCTGTGACGTGTTAACACAAAGGTGTACCTTAATATTTTCGAATGATTCTACGCCACATGAGTAATGCTGAACGCAAAAACTGCTTCTTTCAACTATATAAAACAACACGGCACTCGCCTCGTAATCCATCAACCAGCGATCATGAAGCGTTCGCGGAAAGGATAACTGTTAGCACAGACCCCCCCCCCCCCGAACTAATAACCGGATTCATCTGCAACTGTGAGTTTCATCTTGGTGGCTTTGTGAATGAAAACGTGTGACATAATTTCCCACACGTTGAATGAAATTTCAGGCGGGTACTTGAAGTGCTCTGCAGGTCGCTCAGTACAGTTTTCTGTCAAATGTATCATCCAATCGTGATTATACGATAACAGAAAGAACACTTTCAACATCGTCTGCAAGAAGCAAAATGTAAATTTCTATAAATTAATGTTAGTACTAAAGAATATTTTATTTTAATTTTTTCATTGTTTTCATTCATCTCTTTCATAAAAATTCCGCGCGAGTGACTGGCTGTACAGTGGGCCAGTTTTAATTTGTTCAACCTGTATTACATATAGCCTACACAGAAGCTATGAGAGATGGATATTAGAAAACGTAAGAAGGAAACAGCAACTATGCATAGACGAGTACTGGGTAGCCCGTATAAAAAAAAAAACAACTTAAATGGGCAGGAGTGGACAACCATCAAACGCCGAAAAGGAAGCAACGGATAACCGACAGACAGCATAGAGGAAGAGAAGAAGATATTTGAAAGGATAACCGATAGAGAGGAAGAGACCTAGAAATCGCTGGCGAGATAACATACGTAAGGTGGCTCAAGAATGAATGAATGTGACAAACTAGCAAGCGATATGGCTAGAATCGTTGCCGGTTAGTGTCGCCAAACGTCCGGATTTAGCCGGACATGTTTGGGTTTTTAAAGTTTAGTCCAGCTAAAAATAAGCATGTCTGGCCTGTCCGGATTTTGTTAGGTTTTTGTCTGACAAATTTACACGTAGTATTATGATTAAAAGTACAGCACAGTTTTATGGCTGAAAAAGGTACTACATCTGAAAAAAATGTACGAACTAGATTTTTATTTCCTTTCCTTACAGTATTTTTAGGCCTTTTATGATATTACAGCCTGTAATATCATATAGATAGGCCACAAACAATGTCATCGTCATCATCACCACTTCAAGGATTAGGCCCTAGACCTGTTCCGGAACCCATCTCCTCCTCGGTCTACCGACATCTCTCTTCCCAGTTGGGTGACAACCCAAGGCACCCACGGGTAGACGGATAGCAGGCATACGGTTCAAGTGTCCACACCATCTCCTTCTGTGGTCTTCAATCTTCTGGTGCAACGTAGAATGTTTAATTCGTGTCTAATATCCTCGTTCCTTTTCCGATCCAGGAGAGAAATACCTTGCGTCCCTCTAAGAAATTTAATTTCAGCTGCCTGAATCCTCTGTACGTCCGTTTTACCAAGAATCCATATCTCACTAGCGTACAGGAAAAATTATCTAATATCGAAATTTCTCTAATAGTAAATATAGGCCTACTTCGTTCAAAGTAGTGAGTGAGTTCTGTAGCTCAGGGAGAATACTAGTGTAATTAGGCTATTCTCTCTCTCTCTCTCTCTCTCTCGCTCGCGCGCGCGCGCGCGCACACACACACACACACACCAAACAACATATTCGTTACTGTATGATAGCAATTTTTCCCTGGTGAAATAGCCCTCTAAAATAGCTTCGTTATTCCATTTATAACGGACTCACTAGACCAAACTGTACAAACTGACCACGTCAGTCAACTCATTACTGAACTCTTGAATCAGTCCGTTGCAGAAAGAAACCTATAAAATATATGACCAGAAGCCTTAGCTAGGGGACTAGAACTCGTATACAAAAAAATAAATAAATATAAATATTGTTAATTAACAACAATGGTTTTCTCTTGTAGAATTAACCTTGTTACCGGGGA
Source organism: Magicicada septendecula (assembly GCA_034769895.1). Lineage (NCBI taxonomy): Eukaryota > Metazoa > Arthropoda > Insecta > Hemiptera > Cicadidae > Magicicada > Magicicada septendecula. The sequence continues at coordinate 159,619,353 of CM068370.1, read as the reverse complement.
AACGAAAATTTTATTTTTCTAACGTAGTGCCGAATCCAAATGGTTTTATGTCGAGCAATATTTAAATTATTATATAACGCTTGTAATTCGTAATTCAAGATTCGTTTGAGTCCCGACAACGAGAGGTAAGCATGTACTAACACAAACCACACCAGGGTACGTCATGTAGTGCGCGGAATGCCTTTTGGCTGGCGTTACATTAAGAAAAGTATTATTTCTGTAGAATTTGAATACAACTTTTAAAGGGAACGTAACTCTTTGATACTCGTAGTAGTCAAGACGCATAGTACTAGTGCTGTTATTTGTTAAGCGCCTTTACAAGGGGTGCAGGTGTGTGTGCGAGTGTGTGTGAACGCTTTTGTACACATATTGATTGCAATTTTTATTATTTACAGCGATCGAGTTTAACATTTTTAATTGATAACCTGACACGTTTTAAAGTCGTTAACAACGGAGAATTACATCCCCCCGTGTCTGTTTCAGAAGTGGCAGTACCTGGATTTGACGATCGTGTGCGGAGGCTCTGCGAATTACGAATTTTGAACTGCAGGCGTTATGTAGTGATTTGAATGCGTCTGGAGGAGGGGCTCGATGATGGGGACCCCAGGCGCCCAAAGAGGCGTCCACTGCTAACTAAGCGGGGGCGTGCGATGAAGGGGACCCTGGGCGCCCCGGAGAGTCTAGAAGTGCTCAACCGTCTCCACACTATAATCAGTAAACAATTATCGGACTGCGACCGCGTTAATTCGATTCATGCGATTGACACAGTACAGAATTTGATGTGGGCCGTGGCGCCGCAATAAACAAATTTATACGGTACTATTTGGATTGCAGTAAGTTTGTACTTGTGTATGTATTTTTGTCTGTTTCTGAATAAAGTTCTCAACATTTCTTCGTAACGTATTCGTTTTAATTCACTGCAGTTCTTAACAATTTTTTTTATGTTTTATCTGAAAACAAATTTTAAAATTCTAACGGTTTCAAATTGGTGATTATTCTACAGGTTTGAAGCATAACTATAGAGCTATTTCGTGCATGTGGTGAAAACTCGAGAAAATAAGAATGGTTATAGTGACACGAGAAATGGAACAGAAGAAAGAAAGTACGGGCAACTTATAAACGCGTGCAACATTGAGATAGGCCTAAGATATGAGAGTCGACAATGGAAGTGGTAAGAAAGGATGGAGACAAACCACCGTCAAGTTAGGTGTAAAAGGCTAATGCAGAAAATCATTTCTACTCAGATAAAGTTCTGACTGCTTTATGTTCTTACAGTTCACGAGCTTAAGGTTGAGCCTCAGCAATGGGCAACTACCGGCGACAAAAACATCAGCTGGCCTCCGCGTCGTGCTGAAGTTGTGGAATCGGTTTTGAATAATAATACCTAATTTACCGTTAGCCTCTTTCTCTCTCTTTCTTTTTTTTGTTCTTTTTGGTTTGTATAAAAATATGAGCGTAATTAATAACGTTTTACGATATAAAATTTAATGTGAATATTCACTGCTTTCATGAATTTAAATTTAATCAAATTTGTACTAATTCATGGAGCATATAAGCTGAGCAAATGACAAAATTATAATTAGTTACCAGTGACATGTCTAACAATCAGTATTTTTTTAAATTTATCACAGACATAAAGAAATAACAAATCAAACTATTCATTGAAACATAAGGTATGTTTTACTAATTGAGTATACATCGTATAGTTATTCTGTTCACGTTATATAATTTTAGTATGCCGCAGCTATAAAGAGGAGTTAGTATTCAAGAGGATACAATGGGATGAAATAAGTAAGGGTATTAGGAAGGCCTGCAAAGGATACCTGCGGGGACGTTGTGACACTTGCTCGGAGACCGAATGTAGTGATATTTGCTCGGAGAAACAATTGTTCTAGGAAATTAATAGTGATTCCAGGGGGTTGTTAAGCAGTTACATTTGCATAGAAGCCAATGATTAGTTTGCAAAACTGTTATGCGGATACCTGCCTGCATAAGCCCAAAAATAAGTCCCTTATTTCATCTGACAGTTAATTTAAAAAAAAAAGAGAAGAACATTCATATTAACGACATTCAACTAATCATTTGAAAACAACTTAGGATATATTTGCAGTTCTTTTAGTTAGCCTAATAACATTCTCTGCGTCTAAATCCCAGATATTCTTTTTCACATTATTAATTATATTTAATTAATATTAATTATATTAATTTCAATTAATTATAATAATTATATCATATTACTTTATAATTATACAGGTTGATTCAAAATTGCACGACAGTCTCTCGGAAGCTGATTCTATAGCTAAAGATAAGAAAAAAAGTTCAAGTAAACATAGGTTCGAAAACGGTTTGTTAGCGAGATACGGCTCGCGAACCAGTTCGCCCTGATTTCTCCTCCCACGGTAAAACGACGCCATACTGAAATTTTTGGGGTATAAAGTAAAGGGTAAATTTAGTGGTTTCTTATGGTTTATGTAAAACACAAAACACTGGAGTCGAAAAACACCCTTTTTTTAGAATTGGGATAAAATAACTTCGTTATTTTGCCAATAAACAAACAGAAGTTTCTAACTTTGTAGACAATTTAATTATGAGAAAATTGATGTGTATAATTTCTATTAAAAGTAAATAAAAATTTGAGAAATTTAACTTTAATTAAAAACAAAACAGACCAAAATGCCCCAGCAAAGTGTCACAATTTACAAGAAATGGAATTGTAAACTTTCAAAACACCCACACTTGGTCAGAAGAAAACCCACATGAGACTGCTACAAGACATGACCAACATACTTTTTCATTTAATGTGTGGTGCGGTCTTCTTGGTGATAATCTCTTAGGCCCTTTTTTCTTACCACCAGGGCTCAATGGAAGACAATACTTACATTTTTTGCAAACGAATCTGATGGAACGTTTGGAAGATATTCCACTTGCAGATAGAGTGCAGATGTGGTTTTTGAATGACGGAGCATCTGCTCGCTACTGTCGTGTTTTGATGAACCATTTAAATAATACATTCGGACCAGTAAAATGGCCACCTCGATCTCTTGATTTCACGCTAGGAGACTTTTCCCTTTGGGGTTGGATGAAGTCGTTAGTTGAGTTAGTTCCCCACTGGATGGAGCCTGATCAACATTTTCAATGCTGAAGTGTTTCGCCGTTGCTGCGCTGTTGCACCGCATCGCAGAACGGGCGGAACGTTCGGTAGTAGAGACCAGGCTGCAAGATGGGAGACGACATATCTCAAAACGGTGTTGAAGAATGACGAGATCAAAGCCTGTAAACGAGACATCTAATAAAATTTATGGAAACGTCGTTGCAGAATTAGCCAATAACAGACAGAAGACAGGAAACAACTGGAAAGGACAGGATTTATAGGCCTACGTAGTGCGGGCGCGCGCGCGTGTTTGTGAGTGATCAATTATAAGCTGTATCTAGCAGTTAATATATTCGTGTAGTTTGCTTAATAATCAGAACACACATACACGCACGCACTTAGTACCTAATCCCGTATAACCTGTGGTGAGGCAACTGGATCTTGTCAGTCGGTTTAATTGTAACTATATTTATAAGGGATATGCTAATTACAATAACATATCCGTGTACGTACAGCCTGTTACGTCGTCAGAACAATTTATCACAACAGCACGAACCACGAACAGATTAACTGGTTAAATCCAAATGCAGCAGCAGTAAAATTTGCATAAGCAAATTGTCCACCGTGTATACAAACACGTATATTAACTGTGTGTATTCAGCACTTCTTCCTTGTATTAACTAATATATCCTCTTTTCATTTTATGGCATATTTTACTGTTGCAATCGGGAAGTGCCTGGGTTTTCTCTGATGGTACGTTGTCTTCATTACACAAATGTTGTCTTAATAGAATTTTACGTACAGAACGTCGTTGACGAAGAACACTAATAGAACTTCGACACGTGTCGATCCGAAAAAGTAACGTATTTTTCTAATAGAATATACAACAAAACAGAGAATTCAATAGTAAATGTATACGCATGCGCGCACGGGCACACACACTCCACGTACAGTAGAAGTAGGGTTCCATTTGGCTGTGAATTATGGACTATGGAGTAGTGGCGTAATTGTAGGGCGCGCAATGTGGGGGCCTGAGGGGGGACGCTCTTAATTTTTTAAGAATTGGCATAACCCATTGAGCTTAAATAAAACCAAACCAAATTTGCCGGTATGTAGGCCACTTAACATAAAAAAGAAAACACATTTATGTTTTTACTGTTATTTTCCCAGTACCTAATGACGTACTTTAAGAGTATAAATTGTTTTGTTAACAGCACAAAAGGGCGGTGATTCCAGTTAAGAATGCACCGAGACCACCGGCCGGGCCTGCGTCGCACCTTATTGGTAACGAACAATTAAGGGAAACTAATAAATGGGCCAAAGTACTGGTATCGCGTTGTAAATGTTACACTGACATTGGCAGCTTTAAATTTAGCCTTCAGATGCCATAAAGAGAAGATAGGCCAGCCGAATAGTGGAGCTTTTTGGCACTTGTCGATCTTTTGGGTAAATAGATAATCAGTGGTCCGAAGAAGAATGAAAAGTATAGGAGTCCCAAAATTCAAAATGAACTTATTCAGCTTTTATTTAAAAAAAAAAGACGAACATATTTTTTTAAAACAGGGTGAATCTGCTCAGTTTTCTCTGTAATAATGGATAGTACAGAATACATTAATAGTAAAGATCAACTGAGCCAAATTATCTGGCTTGTCTCAATTTCTGAAATGAAGCAGGAAGCCCCACCAACTTAATGAAATTTTTTTAAGATTATAGAAATGCCCGATCAAATTGGCCTAGGCTTAGGAGCAGAGATGTTAAACAGGAGAATGTATTGTACATTGCGTTATATAATATTACTAGTTAGGATGCGTTAATATTAAAGAGAGAACAATGACATGAATTAAGTAAGAGTAGTAGGGAGGCCTGCAAATGATCCTGCGGGGACCCAGAAGAAAGGTACGCTACTGCTGTGGGGGATAGAGGATTCTGAGACCTAGTCCAGTGCAGCAAGGCGTGTAGGACTGGATTCATGAGAAATGAATCTTGACAGAAAGCACCTCCTTGTGATAAAACCTCGACAGAGGAAAATCGCCATAACTGGTACAACACGACTATAGCATCAGAAACGTAGGAAAAGATGCCGACGAAGACAAAGAAAAGTTCTCGAACAGATTGTACGCCGCGCTGGATTGAAAAGGCGCAGAAGTTTTTAAACTGAACGCAGTCTAACAAACTAAATTATACATCAATCCTCATATTAAATCAGCACACGATAGTCTTTGTATTTTCGCGGGTGTTACTGTACTTAATAGGTTTTTGATGTTTGTACGTCAAATTGAACCTGAATGTATCAACAAATCGTTACAGGTATAGTGTGAGATAGTGATATGAAAATAATCACATTCGTCTTATACAACACGGGCTGATAGTAGCAGATAACACAGTCGCTGATTTGGTGACTACAATATGACGACACAAACGCTTCACACTTGCGGTTCAGTACCGCACTCTTTCGCTGTAAAACAATTCGCGGAACTGACTAGTTGATAACTGATTGATTGAATTGCAGCCACCGCCCTGAGGGGTATAGGTTCGTTTTTAAAAAAGACGCTTTGAAAGAACTCTGTAATAGGGTGCGAAACAACTCTGGGACTTAATGGCACCTCACGGAAGAGACATTAAATAACATTTAATTTTCGTTAAAACCTTTCCACACACGTTACATTGTACACGTGTATGTTACATGACACGCGAACAAAAATATTGTATTTTGATTTTTATTATACTATTTAAAGACTGAAGCAGCCAGTACATTACGATATATGCCTTGCAATATAATTGTTCGATTTAATCAATAATAAAAAGAATATCGCCAGTTTTTTAATTACCATCAACACATGTGTGGTCGTGTAGTTTGGGGTAATTTGGGAATGTGGCATCACTCTGAAAGATAGGATAAGACGAAACACTGCACTGAAGAACTTAAAAAGTAACAAAAACCGTCGGGCATAAACTATATCAATCTGTGTTCCTGCTCCGAAGTATGGAAAACAGCACAGTGGCTGTGCACTACAGATTCACGCGACTGTTCTCTAATGTTAACAAATTTATATAAAACTTTAACTCAGTTATAATAACAAAAAGGCTATAGCTGCCATACCTACTAACTAATTCATTTCGAATTACAAACTAAAAATATATCGAAAATTTTGCTTACTGCTGACAGTACCGGCGTAGGCCTTCCTAAACAGGGGAACCTAAAATACCGTGGCATTTCACTCATGTCGAATTCCAATACACAGATAAACAAAAGTTTTATATGTGTGTGAATACACGATTGTGGGCGTTTTGTACACTTAAGATTTATTAAACAATGGAAAGTAAATTAGAAAAAACATAACGTCACTAATTTATTCGTATAACGATACAATCGTTTTGACCGTGTTCACCATCTTCAGCCTACATAAACATTCCCTGCATACAAAATAAGGCACAAATTTGGCTTGAAGTTTAGTGATAAAGAAAATCTGTACACATATCTGAATTACTGAATTTACCTTCTGTTTCTTTATCATCCGTTCTTGCCAACAAACGTCGGGGGCTTCCAACCACTTTCTAAACTCAGTTCAATTTTGTGCGAGACTTTTAGCTGTTGATAAAGTCTTTTGGTAACCAGTTTCTCAACATATTCCATTCCCGTGATACATACAACATATCTCATTTCAGCCGCTTGGATACGACTGGCCTGGCCTTTCGTTAAAATCCAATTCTCAAACCCATAGAGAAGTGTGGGAAGGGCTATCACCTTGTAGAATTTTAGGCGTATTTCTTTACTTGCTGACTTAATAGTTCGCCTGATGGTCCCGCACATAAGGTTGAACTTATGCAACTTAATCACAGTGTCGTTGCTTGTATTATAAAACACGCTGTAGCCAATTTTAGTAGTTCACAGCTGTAAAGAGGGGTTAGTATTCAAAAAGGAACAAAAACATGAATTAAGTAAGGGTAGTAGGAGGGGGCGCGGAGGGGTCCAGGAAAAAGAGATATGCCACTGAGACGGTGGTGTACACCGGCGAAATAAGCGTATCATTATATGAATAAGTTAGTGGTAATGCACTTGTGTTTATACGATGGACAAACATTACATCTCTGCACCGACAACATGAGTTTCGATGTAAACTATTTAAAAAAATATATCAAGAACAAATTTCTGCATTTAATTATTCATAATTTGTACACGGTTTGTTTGCCAGTCGTGTGCTAAACGAAACAGGGAAAGTGCCTGGGTAATTCCTAAACATCGTATTTAACATTCCCAAGTAAGGTGATGGTAATTAAAAGCATTATTATATAAATTTCATTACATAACTTTTCAACAAACAAAGTAATAGCTTACTAATCATTACTCTTAATGTCCGAACATATAATTGTTTACAATCTAAATTACAATTTGTTATAATATCGATACTGACTTATAAGAATGGCAGCAGGAGGTATCGAACTGCCTGCATCGGAACACTCCCACAAGAAGTCAGCGAATGCACTTCAGCCCACGTATCGAAGCCGCGATACGATTAATTAGTTAGCGGTCGCCCACCTATCTCGGTCTTGGACTTGTTCCTATCTCCACACTAAAATTAACTATCGACTGTTTAATGCGAACGCAAACGGGGACATTGGGGTGGTACGTTCCCGGCAGGCCTGCCTTCGTATAGTGAACATGAAACGCACATCAGTTGTGAGAAGACGTTGGTACGCCTTAACCTTGACTAGCGACTAAACACGGCCAATTTTATATCAAAATATATAATCGAGTCTTTAGATTCAGTCTTACTTTACGAATGTAGTGACGTACAAAAAGATGTGACTGCGACAAATGGACTGAGAACAAGCAAATAAAAAATCCATGGATTAAGTCACATATAATTTATTTTGGTGAATGATCTCACCTTTCGGATGTTCACTGGAGCTGTGTGAGCAAATTAGGTATTTATATATAAAAACAGTTTACAGCATTAACTTGAACAATTAAAAATCAAAGCAAATATTTCTAATCTGTTCTTACCGTCGTTGTCCAAAAAGAATTCTCATGATTTCTAACACCTTTCAAATGAGCTATTAAGAAATACGTACAATCTTCATTACGAAAGGCTGAAATAACAGACGTTCTGTCTGCGTGAAGTTCAGGTTCTGGCATGCATAATGGTGTTAGATTTTTCTCAACGATTTCTTCATCTTTAAGTATTGATTATAACTTGAAAATCGGCTTTACAAACTCTGGATAAACTGTCTGTTAGAAAGTCTATGTAGGAACTGGGTAAGCAGCAATGTAATATTACAGGCCGCCAAAGCATTGTAGAATTTCGGAATAGTGAATTTATACCGTCGAATAAAAAAAGAAAAGCAAAGACAGGATAAACAAAGTGATAGTGGAAAGCTCAACTGGGCTGTCAGCCGGCTAATACAGAAAACGAAGTGGTCGGGTCATGCCCCGTGAAGGGAGGAATGTAGGGTACGAAGAGGCTGTACTAAGTTAAAGTGCGACCTAGAAGAAGGCAAAAGGACCGGTGGAGCGATATGGCGGTCTGGATGGCCTCAAACAGTTAAGGCATCTGTGCGTGGGTAATATTAGTAACATAACATCAGCCACGCACAAGACCGCCGTACACCCGTAATGCCGTATATCGGAGGTCGAGCGATTAGCTCGACAAATTATGGTGCAGAAAGCGCCGTAAAGACAAATAGGGAGAGGTAATTTATTTGAGTCTGATGTGTGACAGTGGGAGAGTTGTTGGGGCTGACAGGACAAGACTGGAGATATCAAAATGGAATAAATAAATAAAACAAGATAAAAATAGGTTAAATGAGAAAGTAAAAGGTTGGCTCATGACACATAGAACGATACAAGGTTTGTAGGAGGCAAAATTTGCACACCACCGAACGGTATATTCCAAGGAGAAAAAAATCTTATAGTTCTTGTGGTAAGACAAATTGAGTAGTTCGACTTTAATAAATAAACTTGTATCTAACTTGTATTTGTAGTTCAAATCTGTCAGTTGAAATCTAACCTCCGACGCTGCCGTAACTGGTGAAACAATTGTCAGGAAAATAAAAAGTACCCGTAGAACTATACCAAGTGTTTATTTATTAAATTAAAATTGTAGCCTATTAGTAAAATGTTCTAGATGTGCCGAGCGACCATTCGATAAGTGTAACTAACTGAGTAGTTTTGCAGTGAGTAGTAGATGCAACAGAAATTCTTAACTTCAATCTATCGAACTTCAATCTATCAGAGTTCTTCTATAAACACTGAATGGGTATAAATTACGGGATTCTGAAAAATGCGACACTTTATAAACAACTTAGATTTTGTCGCACTGTAGAGTGGTAAATTGGCCTCAAAAGTTTGTTTGTCTACAGTAAATTTGTGTGGAGTCTGGGTTGCAAAGCATCGCATTTTCAGAGCGACACCGTGACACATAAAAGATATAAAAATCGATATAAAAAAGATAGCTTCTTTGGTACTTTAAGGTAAAAAAAAGAAAAGCACACGGAAGGAAGACGTGCCATGTTTTGTAAACATCATCTACACGGCATCGAAACGAGTGTGTCCGACTAAAATTACTATAAAAATCGCAAAACGTAATCACTGTGGTATATGCAGGTAAGCGCCTTCTGATTGACCAAACAGCGATTGAAAACGTAAAATATACATTGAATTAAACTAGTTAGATTTTGTCGTATACATTTCGCCTTTCTCTCCTAATACTTCTTTCTTGTTTAGGGGACTGTGAAGAGTAGGACTAGAGAGGTCTACATCTCGAAGAAAGGTTTCTGCTGGTGCTGAATTAGTTTCTGGCTCCGAGCCATCGCTCGAAGGAGTAACAATTGCAGCTGAGGATTACATTCTCTCGTAGGTTTCCGCGGCCGGTGTCTATTGTGTTTTGAAGTCTTCTCAGGGCCGGCCCTAACGCTTCTGCCGCCCTGTGCAGTATTTATGAGTCCCCCCTCCCTATTTTAACTCTGAACACATTCACGCACACTAGACCTACTCTAAAGATACGGCGATTGCCTTCAAATGACGACTAGGAATATTTGCATTGTTGTGTTTATCGAATAACTAGAACTTTTTCGCGTTTACGATGCGGCGAACGGCTACAATAAAAAATTGTAGAGACAATACAAGGAATCGTGAGACAATAAAAATGTATGCCTATGTGATGACTTAAAATTAAAATAAGTTTGAGTTTCGAAAAAGTCCTTCCTCCGCTTGCCACTGTCACGGTAATGTTAGCAAAATTCTTAGAGCGACACCAACATTTGGAGCGAACCCATACTCTTGAATAAATTTCAAAGTTTCGACAGGCGTACTTTTACGTTTTACAGTTGTTGAAAGCACTTTAAATTTATCCTGTAAATCAATGGTACTGATGTCTTTTGATTCACCATGAGTTAAGCCATTGCACAGTTTAGTACAAGACAAGTATCCGACAAGACTTCAGGTGACATGTCTTTGACTTTACTCACGTTATACAGGAAGTCAAAAAGTTTACTATGACTCTTAATCAGTTGGCATCTTTCACTTAAAGCACAAATGGTAATGTCTATGACTTTAAAACAAAAATCGACTTTGTACCGCAACTCTCGATCTTCAATGAATTTTTTCCTCACAATCAATTGTCTTTTAATCTTTCTCCTTCGTACTTGTGCTGAGCCTCAGATTATTGGGTTTTCAATGTCCAATTTAGTGGCTAGTTCCTTAGCGTCAACTATATAACTTTGAAATTTTAAGTCACTTCTGACAGACGAGTTATCTATCTGTCTTGAAATTTTAAGTCACTTCTGACAGACGAGTTATCTGCTGATGACTCATGCAAGGCAGCACTCATTGTCAGGTTTACGTCCTCTCGTTCACGAGTTTTCGACTCTTCGTTAAACTCCTCTGACTTTATACATAAAGTAATTCTTACTGATCTTGCACATGGCGTCAAAAGTTTGAAAACTATCTGTTTCAGTTTAAGTCGTAAAATAACTCCACAATCCTTCTTCTAGTGACACATTCACATGAAGTTGGGTTAAAATAAAGAAGTGATGTAAGTTCATTTTTAACTCCTCAAGTACCTTCCATTTAGATATGTTTTCATTTGTATTTATTTATTTTCTTACCCTATTTATTGATTTTATTTAATTTATATTGTTATATTTAGCTTATATATTTACCCTCTTATATTTATTTATTTAGTTGAACCGACCCCGGCGTTGGGGACAAACAATCATGTGGTCTGTCAGACGTTCAGTTTATTTTATAGAATAGAGCAGTGGCGGCTGGTGTTATGGTTGCAGCGTTGCACAACCACCAATATAGAATAACTAAACTATAAAATAATATACGAAATCATTATGCAGTTAAAAATGTCATAAATTTCAACGGAAAACGTATTAGATTCTATGCGGCAATGTTCACGTACAATTCAAATGTGGCGCGGAGGCTGGTGGTTGTAGCCTGCTTGCAACTTGAAGAGTAAATGGTAGAGCATACTACACAAGCATATTGGTGAACGGTGAACGGCGTTACTCTTCACAGTTGCCTATGTTCCCTATGTAAGCTAGGCGGTTACAAAGTTTCCGCAACGTTCCACTAACAGCGCTGTAGTGCATCTTTAATTTTGTCATGAATACTCACTTCTCTTTTAGAGTAGAGTTTTCAAGTAATATTTTATGTAGTTGAATTTATGTGCCTTGCAGTTTATATACAGGAAAAATCTATTCTTATAGCTCAAATGAGTCATTTAAAAATAACTAGCCTGTATTATAAATTTGCTGTTCTTATTTTTTATTTCTCGTAAACACAAGGATCGCTTTCAAATCAGTGTATTATTTTATAGGTATAAAAAGCATGATTCTGTTTATCTTTTTCTTTTCTCTGCATATTTAGTATTTGATTACTGCAAAGTTAGTGATGCTTGTAGCAATCATTCATGAGTACGTGGGAACATGGAATCTGGCATAGGTAGACAAACTGATAGAATCATTCCATTATCATTAGCAACTTTTTTTTGGGGGGAAAACAGTAACTTTCTATTTTTTTCCATACGACAGCACTATGTATGATGCATATATGTTGGTCTGCGCCCTGTTTAATGTGCCCTTTTACCCCCTCCCCATCCTCCCCCAACCAACTCAACAACTACTGCAACCACCAAAATTTGGAACCACCAGCCGCCACTGAAATAGAGAATTCACAGAAGTCACAGAAAGAGGAAAAGTTACACATTTTGTGCAACAAAGCTTCCCGTATTTGCTTAGCTGTATAATGTGCCAACACAGTTCATTGTACAACTAGAATAATACTTTTTTTTAACCAAAAATGTTAAAATCCTTTATACGTGTAAAATGCAAGTATTGAAGGCTGAGTTTTGACACACCCTTATATTTTGGGTTTTTTTTTCTTCAAAAAGTAAATGTACTTGTCACACACAAGTCTGAAAGACACCGTCACTTCAGAATTATTTTTCGCAACATCACTGACGATGAACTAAAAGTTTTGATTTGCTGTAGTCAGGAGCCGCGTACTTCATAATAGCTACCAAGTGACCGGTTCTACAGTTCGGTAGTCGTGAGATACACATTTACAGCCAACCCATCTTTGTCTACGAAAGGAGAAGAAACGTCGTTTATAGCCCGAACTACTTGCTAATTCAATTAACTCTACACCTTATACGATACCGGTTCATCGGAATTACTTGTAACCACGTTTCCGGAAGCATTCGGCCAGGAGTGGCCCACTCACTAGTCGTGTGCGACCCGCTTACGAACTAGACAGTTGGTTGGCTTCGTTCGCTCCCTGACCGCTTCCTTAAGTCGTATATAATCCTGCTAGTCCCATTGACAGACTGCCTCCACCTATACACATCACACCCCGTCGGTGGGCACGCGATCCCTAAATTTTCTCGACTGCGATTTTCACTTAGTCCTAGACAGTACAGCCTCCAAATGTATCCTTTACAAAACTGACCCACATTAACACCCGAGATTACCTGAGCCAATAGTTGACCGATGATAAACACGGTTCTTCCGGTCAATCCTTTAAAAAAAAAGTCGTTGCGGATCGTTCTGCTGTCCAGAACCTTACAGTCCCTCCAAACTAGGACTCATCCTTAAACACGTACATGATTACTCAGGTTAACTGTTGTATCAGGCAGTCATCGGGTTTGCCCGGACACTTCAAGCACTGGGCCAACTCCAGCTGCTGCCCCTACGATTGGATTGGATCGATCGAGGTTCTCACGACATATAAGGTTGTGTTGCACTAATAACGAAAGGTACCGTCCGAGTAACTTACTGTGATCTTCATACGTCTCCACGGCAAACGTGGTTTATTCTAGATAAGTACCAGCTCTGTGCTTTCTCCTTCTTGGAAACTGTCCTACAGGTGTGGCCCACCGCCAGTTTTATCTAGAGAAGAGTCTCACCATAACTGCGCCTACTTCCATACAGCATAGTACCAGCAGTTCAGTATAGCAAGTTTTTGGCGTTTACCTGTCTAAGATCTCGGCAACAATCAGAATTCAGGGACACAGACGCCCGGCAAAAGGATGGCGTTTAATTTATTTTAGGATCTGGATCCGTTTACCTTCTTTCCCTACACACTTAAAAGCAGAGATCGTTTTGTAAATATCGAGTTTACACCATTATCGTATCGTGAAAGTATTTGCAATTTTATTTTTTATTATAGCTAATCGCATATGTACCCTCTGTTACTTGTTGCAAATGTAGAGGTCATCTATCTTGTGACCTACGAACAGCAGTAGTTACAAGCTGTTCTACGATGCTTTAACCGCACAACAGTACCGCGACCAGGTTTTTCTGAAGTCTGAACTACAAAAACTTGAATTATTATTTGAATCTAATTTTTTTTAATGAAAATATAAGTATTTTTTGCAAAAATGTTTATTGCGATATTTAGTGTTGTTTTGACTAATTTCGCTTACATAAACATTCGTAAAACGGTAAAATAAAAAAGAAATTAATTTGAGCAAAATAAGACGTCTATGTTTAGTTAGTTGTTTCACGATGTTTTCTTTTTGAACGTCTCACGATTCAAAACAAAGCCGGATACAACGACCCCCGAACACAAGAAGGTTCAACGTCACTGACCTATACCACTGATGTTTATCTCGTTTCACCGTACGTTTTCATCTCTCAACCCTTTTACTGTAGCGTCTTAAACAAACGATTATTTTCCTACCTCTAATACATGCCTACCTGAGCGGTTTCCAGCCTTTACAGCTGACACTTCGTTAAAGCTAAAACTCACATATGCTTCTGTTATAGCTCCCGCACAATACGGTAATTAGGGTAGAGAATAAGTAACTAAGCAATATGGCTCTTTTAAACTTCACAGTGGAGGCTGGATCTCAACCTACAGAGAGGGGTTCGATCTACGGCGCACCGTAAACCTCGGGCTGTTTACGGTCACCGTCAGACCGTAAGGTGTCTTTTTATTTTTCTGGCCCCAAGCAAATGACTGGTAGACTGGCTAATGAAATTAAAGTAACATTAGCTGTAGCCAAGTAGGCAAAAACAGACGTGAAAGATGAAATGATTTGAGGAATGATAAAGAAATGCTGGCTGATATCTGATATCCTCAGTAGCCACCCAATAATGCATATGAAACGTTGGGGGCCAAGGGCGATTTACGGGGAGACGAACATGACAGCCTCCCGTTCGACCAGAGAGTCGAAAAGTTGACAATTTTTTTGTTAATCTCATCATTTTTAGGCTGTTTTATTTTATTTTTTTCAGCTGTGTACACTAATATAGTAGTAGCTCCTCTTTAAGTATACAAACAGAAATTGCGTATACATTTGAAATGTATAAAAATCAATTCAGTCGATAAGTATCTTTTAGCAATGTTTCAATGACGCTATTTTTATTATGTTATTACCACTTATTTTAATGGGACTGATTTCAGGATGTTATCACGCGTTTTTCAGCCACTTTAAAGATAGTAGTGTTGTATGTATGTTGTAGTGATGTTTTCTTTTGTATGAAGCCGACCCTACCCCGGACCCCCTAAAGCCAAATTCTAGATTCACCACTGGTTCGGGCGATGTAATAGACAAGTCGCAAAAGAATCAAACAATCCTTCGAATATCAGGTCTGCAGATAGGCCTACATTGTCAGTGTACGGGGGGGGGGGGGGAGACGCAGTTGCTTTCGTTTGAAAAAGTAAAATTAAAGTTACCATTACTTCTGAAATTTGTGTACCCTTTTGTAGCCCAGAACTGGCCAATGTTTAGACCAACCAAATGTCAAGGAGTGTCGCGTAAAAAAATTAATTATGCGAATGTGCAATACAAATCAGCTTTTTCTCTCGGTCTTTTGTAGTGTCTCCAATATTTGAAACATTACAGGTCTGAAGACACCACTACGGAAAATCAAAGACAGCCATGTAATGTATTCTGCTCTGCCTAAACCTATGTAAGAAGAGCACACATAATATGAGGTATTTCCCAAATCAAAGACCTCCCTACTACAACTGATCTCTAACTCTAGTATTGTCTCTCACCTATATTTTACTTACTGCACTAGACATCACCCGCGCATCAATGTACTCAGTCACCAATTTACCGCGTACCGTCTAAAATATAAAACTCTCTAGAGATGTCTTCAGACTTAAGTTTTTCTTCTTCTCAAATCCAGTTTACATGAGGAAGTATCCTGGAAGAATAGTTAGCGACATACGAAGACTAGGTCCATATTTATACATAAAGTTATGTTTAGACAAAAAATTGATATTTACATTTCCTGAAAGGACTACTAATTAGTTTTAGAAAATATTAAGTTTCATTTGGATGTCACATGTCACACACATACAATTAAAATACAACAAAATTATCGAGAACATCTGAGGGATTCACTACAAACACAAAGGGCTAAAACAAAAATTTTGTCCCTCGCCAGTCCAACTTATAATATGCGCTTAAAGTTTGGAAGAGAAAATGTAACGTTATGGGAATGTTTCTTAACACCACAACACACTGTGCGTGCTTTAATCGTAACAACATCACGAATATTTGCGTTACACGACCATACAATTAATAGAAGAACGAAAATGGGACGCCATACATGAAAATGAGAACACAGAATGTTTGTGTACTTGAAGGGACACTACAAGATATCATCATAGAAGATGGTAACTTGCAACGAATACAGATACTTACAGAGTAAAAGTAAAACATAACGGCATTCTTCATAAATCAGTAGAAGGTAGGAAGACAGAAGATAAAGCCACATCAAACAACTACTTCATACCAAATAAGCCAATAATTCTCGTTCATAACACCATCCTCAAAATACTCCAACAAATGGAAAACAAGTTTGACGTCTGGAACAGAGTACTGAAAGGATGCCGTTAACAACCGGAGTGAACATCCGGAAACGATCAGTGAGTAGATCAGCGACGTAGTGCTGAAAGGAAGGATGTCAGCAATGCAGAGGCCTTTTTACAGGGACGAACAGGACCGGACGCCCTCCCCCAGAAGGTCGAAAAAAGTTGACGAATTTTGTTAATCACTTAATTTTTAGACTCCTTTATTAGTTTTTCAGCTAGTAACACTTTTTTTAAAATATACAAACAGGTTTATTACACAGGGAAAATCAGTTCAGCCAGTAAGTATCGTCTAAACAATGTTTCAGTAACGCGTATTTTTATTGTGTTATTACCGTTTACGTTAATGGGATTGATTTCAGGATATTGTCACAAGTTTTTTCAGCCACTTTAAAGATAGTAATGTTGACTAGTCTTAACTTGTTTTTTATTTTATATGAAGGCGACCCGACCCCGGTTCTGGGACCCCCCCCCAGACCAAATTCTAGATACGCCACTGCAACTATGACACCACAATGTTGAAGACGAATAGAAAGGCCGATGGAGTATGAAGGCTGGAGAGACAGAATTGAAAAGGAAATCCAAAAGAGCGAACTACCAGAAGATATGTGGTGATGACGACGACGAAGACGACTAGAACGACGTTGTGTCGTCATTTATACTTCCAAGTTTAGGCATCACTACTGTATGCTGCCGAGACGTCTGACGCCCTATGGGTCTACTGAACGACAGTGCGTGCTTGTGTTGGTGGGGTGTTACTGGTTCTGAAAACATTGTTCAGAAGACGTATTTACTTGTAATTTTGTGTGCGTATTAGATTAAGCGTTCGTACATTACATGTCCGTGTAATTTATTTAATATTTTGTTAAAGTGTTTTTTTTTATTCGCTACAAGAAATACCGTGTGAGAGACAGTCACACTGAAACTGCGTTAAACGTATTTTAAATGTGTAGTATTACAGTGATGCGTGCAGTGGACTGGCATACGTCACCACATTCCTTGTTCGGTAGCAAAGGTGAACTGCTGATAGTACTTGTTGCAAACTTCGCAGTATTCCTTCCTCCAACTACTAACAATGGTAAGAAATAGTGATAACGCCGCCGGAAGGAAAACGAGTATATTATCAAAATAAACTATTTTTGTCGCATGAATGTGGTTTCTAGTGTGTGTGAATCTAGGGGGCTGTAGAGTGGTTAGTATAATGTATCACTTTGTACATGAGACTCTAAACATATTTATCGAACTCTCACTTCACTGATAAAGAAATCTCGATAACAAAAAAAAAAAATGGGTTTTCATTGGACTGTTGGGGAACGTATTATCACCCTACCAGTTCCATTTAATTGGGTGCATTGTACTTTACTGATAAAGGGTTCACAATTAAATAGTGTCGTTGACTATAGTTGAAGCGATTCCGTCGTTGCCCTGAGTTCACGTTCAAGGTAGAATGGGACACCACCACAATCGGTATCTTACAGTCACGTTAAGCTAATCGGAGATTTTGGCAGAAGGTCAAGAAAAAATTAAATAATTGATTTTAGTAATGTATAATGATAATGCACATATTATGTACTATCAGGAGTTCACCTTTGCTACCGAACAAGGAATGTGCTGACGTATGTCATTCCACTGCACGCATCACTGTAATACTACACATTTAAA
The DNA here is from genome assembly GCA_034769895.1 of Magicicada septendecula. NCBI lineage: Eukaryota > Metazoa > Arthropoda > Insecta > Hemiptera > Cicadidae > Magicicada > Magicicada septendecula. The sequence goes on along the minus strand of CM068370.1, from coordinate 159,601,267 downwards.
ATACGTTTAACACAGTTTCGGTGTGACTTGACTGTATCTTCTCTATGTAGGCTGCTACCTGATCCCAATTGTGTTCGCTCTCCAGCATTATTCCGATGATATTTTCGAGCGAGATCTGTCCCACTACATTTTCCAGGGTTTGCCTCTCCTCTTAACATCCATTACAGGTGAAAAACGTGTGATTCACGTCGTCTAATTCCTGTTTACAGAAAATGCAGTTAGGTCTGTCTACTACCCATCCTATATAGGTAAGCCCGGAACAGGCCGTGGCCAGTTAGAAACTGCGTTATGAAATAATTAATATCGCCATGTTTGCGGTCAGTCCACTCAGCTAACTGTTTTATGAGCCTACCGGGTGAATGATCGGTGAAGTGTCCATCTTCCCTTCGTGTCACTGCTCCATCTTTCCTGCTACTGAGCCACAGTACGGGCCCTGGCAATAATAATAATAATTTTTACCTTCTAAGCAGTCTAGGAGTTAGACACGTAGGCTGCCGTTATCCGACCTACACACGATCATTCTGGAGTGTCCCATTCGGAGTGTCGTGTGTAGGGACAAAATGATGTGAGCTCACACCAAAAGTGTGAACTGGTGGATTGATGAAATCGCATCAAGCGGTGTGTTACTTCGGCATGACATCAAGTAGAAGTGAGGGTGTTTAGGAGTTAGCTCAGTTCAGTCCTTCACACTAAGAAACTAGTGACAGCAGTTTTACATAAGTTTATACATACATGCTTAAATAATTGTGCTAGTCTTTAGGATGTAGCTTTATCTCCGTAAAAACATTTAAGTGTTAGTATTTTGTTCGTTTTGAAAGCCAATGTTTAACCCAAAGTTAAGTTTTCGTTTATTCTCCTTCCTTTCTACAAGCGCACAGGCTACAGCGCTCCACAATAGCAATTCCTCTTCTGTCGACATGATAAACTACAAAAACTAACTTTCGGCACATCACACAATTGTGACTACACTGCGGCGAGTGCTTTCCAACAGAAGACGGCGGGAGACTGATGGCATACCGATGTGACTGTGTGTAGGCAGCGCATCACTTCAGTCCGATGGTGCGTATACAAACGAACACACTGAAGTGACACATCGAAATGATCGTGTGTATGCCGCTTTATGTGAACTGTCTGGAGTACGAGGAAGGCAGTATGGCCAACATTCTGCTTCAGCCGCCATTATTACTGTAGGTGCTATCACAGGTACTTATTTCCACAGACTCAGTCGACTTGGGGGCTGAAGAACGCAACTTGATCTCATGGTAGAACCCGGGGTCCATAAATTAGTTGCCAGGGCACCATATCCACTACACCAGTCTACTAAGCCCCTTTTGATATCATACAACGCATAGATACTCAGACAGGATAGAGGAGAATATGTACTGTACGCGCATCAGTTTTGCTCCCGAGACGCCTGAGGAGCGGGGGTTTTACTGAATGATAGTGCGACATCCTAAAGACTAGCACAATTATTTAAGCATGGATGAATAAACTAATGTAAAACTGCTGTCACTAGTTTCTTAGTGTAAAGGACTGAACTGAGCTGACTCCTAAACACCCTCACTTCTACTTGATGTCATGCCGAAGTAACACCGCTTGATGCGATTTCATCAATCCGCCAGTTCACACTTTTGGTGTGAGCTCACATCATTTTGTCCCTACATACGACACTCCGAATGGGACACTCCAGAATGATCGTGTGTAGGTCGGATAACGGCAGCCTACGTGTCTAACTCCTATACTGCTTAGAAGGTAAAAATTATTATTATTATTGCCAGGCCAGTACTATGGCTCAGTAGCAGGGAAGATGGAGCAATGACACGAAGGGAAGATGGACCGGTAGGCTCATAAAACAGTTACCTGAGTGGACTGACCGCAAACATGGCGATATTAATTATTTCATAACGCAGTTTCTAACTGGGCACGGCCTGTTCCGGGCTTACCTATATAGGATGGGGAAAGTAGACAGACCTAACTGCATTTTCTGTAAACAGGAATTAGACGACGTGAATCACACGTTTTTCACCTGTGATGGATGTTAAGAGGAGAGGCAAACCCCGGAAAATGTAGTAGGACAGATCTCGCTCGAAAATATCATCGGAATAATGCTGGAGAGCGAACACCACTGGTATCAGGTAGCAGCCTACATAGAGAAGGTATTAAAGCAAAAGAAGGAAGCTGAAGATGATCTTACTAGGACAGCTGACAGAATAGCAGAAAACATGTAACGTGGACCCGCTGAAGGTTTAAAACAGATGAACGTCCACAGGACGAAGTACAAATGGCACCACCTTGAAGTATTGCGAAAGCGGAGTGCCGAGGTGGATCCATGCCGTGGACAACAGGGTTTGTAGTTTTGGTGGGTGCGAGTTCCACACACCTTAGGAGTGCGGACCCTCCTTCGGCGAACATTAGTTTTCCACAGTCTCCCTCGTAAAAATTTACAGGCATTCTACAAATGCAATGCACAGAGAAGGGCATTGAAAATGCTTCAATAAATCTAAAATATATATATACATATTTATGTTCATTCACCAATCAATGAATTCATTCTTCATTCACCAATTAATGAATTCATTCTTCATTTATCAATGTACAGATTATAAGTTAAATGTAGTCGCATTCATAAGCGAAGTTTTATATGTGTACTACGTTATTGACAACAAAGAAGTAGTTTCTATGGAAACTCGCCGGTTCCCATTTTCGATCACGCACCAGCGATCGGCCGCAAATGTGCGACACGTCCTTATAAAAATTTTCAATGTTAAAAAATATATTATTATTATTTAAAACTTCAACTTCAAAGTTTTAGATTACCTTTCTTATCAAATAAGCCTACGTAACAACAGGTTATCCAAGTCCTCAGCAACAGTTTACTTGTCGGTAAATAAAATGCTATAAATAACTTATCCCTCCAACTACACATCCATTCTAATGCAGTCTGCGTGTCAGTTGTCAATGTCCACAGTTAAAAATAAATGTTAAACAAAGTTGGAGATGAGCAGCAGTCTTGCCGCAGGTATTTCATTTAGCCTAGATTCTTAACACCAGTGACATTTTTTTATAGCAGCTTTTAACGTTTTCTTCTTAATTAATCGAACATACAAAATATAAATTAACTTTTAATGTTTTACATAAATATTGTTCATATAATGATTTGTTATGTTTTTAGGATAGTTACCTTTGCATATTCATAACAGTGGTTACTTTTCACGTTACGTGACTGATAAACCGATGGTTTCCAGTCGGTATTCAATGGAATATGAAATGATGGTATTACATTAGCCTTTATTGTAGCTGCCTATGTACGTAATAACAAAGACAGCTGGTTTATTACCAGTTAATAACTGGTAACCAACCACGAGTTTCTCATTTACAGTATCATTTATAACAATAACTGTAGATCTGGTTTGATGTTTGTTAGTGAACAAGGGTAATAACGTTCTCATAATTAAAAAAGAATCATTTATTTACAAATTGAATGCAAAAAACTTAATAGCAAAAAAATGTATTAAATTGTAATTAACAAAGTGTATAAGGCGTATAGTAAGGAAGGCGTATAAGGTGTGTAAGGTGTCCTTGCGAGGTGTGCAGACAAATGCGCAGTCGTCAACTAGACGCTTCCCACAGACTGCGTGCGGCGCACATCCCAGCCGCCACGTCTGACCAAAATTACTATACAATTTTCAGCTTCCACATCCATTCAATCTATGTAATGATTACCGGTAATACCTGAGTTAACATTCTGTTGTAATAAGGGGCTGATCAAGCGTAGTGCCACATTCATGCCGAACTGCCCTGATTCGCGCTGAGCTGCCCTGCTCTTGTAAGCCTCAGAAGTTCATTTTCTCCAAAGCACGAAGCTACTTCTGGTGGCGTAAAAATAAACTAAAAAAAACGTTAATCATAAAAGTAATTAAAAATTAGCACTGTGACCTTTTTCTTTGTATAGTTTAACCCTTTTTTAGATCTGACACACTTACTTTTATTTTCTCTTTTCTCATTGTTCTTCACGCTGTTGGGGTTCTGAGCAATTTATTAAAGCTATCCTCTTTTAGCCATTTTCTTTATTTGTCCTACCCCGCCTTACTTCAAGTTGCTTTTTTTTACGTGCTTTTTGCCAAGTATTATTTGAAAGGCATATTGGTTTTCAGTTAATTTTTTGTTTCAATTAATTATGGTTTTTAGAAAGAAGACAGTTAATTTGGTTTGGACATGTTAAACGGATGGGAGGAGAAGGTTTCCAAAAAGGATAATGGAATGGTTACCCCCGGAGAAGAGGAAGAAGGGAAGACCCAGACGATCATGGGGAGAGAGTATCCAGATAGCTCTAAGTGCGGGGAATCTGACCGAAGAACATTGTCAGGACAAAAAATATTGGAGAGAAAGTCTATAAATCGGACAGCGACGACAAACGCTATAATCCGATGTTTATCGGATTATATTATATATATATATATATATTGGTTTTCATGTATAAATTTTAGTTTTCCTGTTTACCTAACAACGTCAACTGTTGGAGTCACCGGCACAGATCGAAGTTATATTATTGCTAAAAACATTTTCCTAGCAAAAATATGAAAATGGAAACAATTGAAATCGTCAACAAGCTATTTTATAACATACACAAATATTCTATCACGAATTCTATTATTTAAATAAAATTATATACAATATTCACTACATATCTAAGCCAACTACTGCTAATCGATATATCGAAAATTAATGTAGGTATGGTTAATTTTTAAAATGGGAAGTTCCCTCATTTCCACACGCTGAATCGACCTGGAAACTAAATAAAATCGTCTCAATTTTGTGGTGATTCCTGGGAACCGAACCTGGGGCTTTTAGGTCAGTAACAAAACACCAGACCCATCGAGCTACCAAATCTCCAAATTATAAATTATACCTACACCACCGTAATTAAAAATATTTTCTGTAATCGACATGATAGAGGCGAGAATGGATACTCAGGTACTAATGCATTGTGTACGTACTACTCACAGGCTTCCCTTAAGTTTACTCTGCGCCGATGTTCCAGATTTCCGATTACGTGTTTACCGACGTTAAGACGACCGGAACCGGAAATACGATGTTACAGCGATCCTGCTCCTCCACTCAAGCAAGGATTGACATGTCAGAGTCCCATTCCGCACTCCCTTACGCGGAAGTTACTCTACTGTATATACAATATCCTACACTCCCGAGAGGTTCAAGGAAGTTGTGCGCAGTCTCAGTTGCGGTCAGTTAAGAAGTTCGTGTACAGCACATACTTATTGAAATATAAACGTCAATCGTACTTACTGTCATGAGACCCGGGGAAATTTCCTAAAAAATTGTATTTTTTTATTGTAATTTTTTTTTAACAAACAGAAATAAAACTGTTGCACACCACTACAAAAAAGTTTTTCCGATTAGCGCTTTCAAGCTTCACAGAAATATATCTGATACATATATCTCCAATCTGGTGATGAGCTGTGATGCTTGAAAGTGCTAATCGGGCAAAAACTTTTTCTATAGTGGTGTGCAACCGTGTTATTTCTGTTTGTGATTATAACCACTAACACAACTTTATTAATTAAATTATTTTAGTAGATGCGATCACGCACTTTCCAATGAACATCAGAAAACGTTATAGTAAAACATTTTATTTAAAGTAACACGAAATATAATATAGGCAATATTATATAGTATAATATACACTAAAGTATAAATACAGAATATTAAATAACATGAACGAATTAAATTAAGATTTCGGTAACACTGGTTGATTTTTTTTTTTTACTTTTACTTATGAAGTCTGTTAATACACAACAATAAGCTTAACTGTTGACAGATAGGCCTACATTGCATGGAGAGAACTAGTTCAATGACTAGTTCTTTGTATGAGTATTTAAAAGTGACATATTATATACAATGTATTTAAAATGTTAAAGTCTAAATAAGTCCAGTGGACACGTTCTTTTTAATATACTCGTCTGCAATCGTTATCGAGCAGATTCATGGCTAGAGGATTTGTACGATCTTCAAGACTTTTCGTCTATGTTTCACTGAACTGCTCAGTGGTTACGTTGACTGCAGACAGGTCTACACCGTTACAGTTGTCTATTCCTGAGAACCACGCTGCACTGGTTATGGCACGCATTACCTGGTCTGAAACCTTTCCGCTACATCGATGTTGGATTTGGTCGTATGTCCACACGGGTTTGAAGTCAGAGTTGTAAACCAACAGCTTATTTCTCATTGGCAGTAACGACTTTCCGCCCAGGATCCGCTAACGTCTAAACATGGTTGCGCCCACGTAAACTAGGTGAATGCCCAAGTATTTCATAGAGTCGGCTACTATGGGATAGGTTTGTTGTTTAATCGTACAGTTGGTATGATACTATGAGATTTGGTAAATGCGATGTGTGCTGACTTAGTTTCATTTAATTGGATTCTTCATTTATTCGCCAATTTTTTTATTGTCCTGTAGGTAACTCTGTAGTAAAATAGTTTCTTCCACTGGGTCTTTGTTTATAGCAAGAATCGCAAAACATGGTTCCAATCAGCGTTCTTCTGTCACCCACTCTCTTCAAAACCTCATCATTAGGTTCTCTTTCCGTCCATGATATTTTATGGCCCTCCTCCTCCAACATCACATCTCAAAAGCTTCAAGATAGCACATTTCACATCTCAAAAACTCTCCAATTCATCAGAGTTCAGTTTCCGAGCCATATGTGCATATGCTCCACATGGAACTCTTTATAAATTTATTCCTGGCTTCCAGGAACATGTTTCTGGAAGTCAGAAGAAATATTTTCATGGAAAACTCTCCTAATGCTTGTGCAATTCTACTTTTACATCACTGGTCCATCTCCCATCTGATGAAATGGAGCTCCAAAGGTATTTAAAGGTAGGCCTATCAACTTGCACTAGCTTCCCAGTGCATAAAGAGATTAGTTCAAATTTACATGCCAATTACAGATTACCCAGGCTAACGGCTGGAGGTTGTACATGAGCAGATTGACGTTCCAAGTCCAAGACGTTGCACGTTGAAGACAGGGCTTATACTATTATTCTGGGTGACTGGAATGCAGTGGTTGGAGAGGGCAAAGGAGGAGATACTGTAGAGGAAAATAGACTTGGAAAGAGGAATGTGCGAGGATGTAAGCTTACGAAGGTTCTACCAAATGTTTTTACCCAAATATGTCAGATGTAATGTACGAGCTATATGTACAGCGAACAATATATCTTCTTCTTCTTCTTCTTCTTCTTCTTCTTCTTCTTCTTCTTCTTCTTCTTCTTCTTCTCTATCAGGGACTAGGCGAATTACCTGTTCCGGTCACTGACGTCGTTTTTACAGAGAACAATATATTGCAGTACTAAATGTAGTCTATTTTCCGAATATAGTCGGTAGAATATACTGAACGTACCTATTTTTTTACGGATCAGAGATCTGAGAAGCAACACAACGGGACAGACGAACACTGAAGTCTGTAGAAATGGACTTCCCACTGAGGACGTGTTGAACGTCAAGATCAGAAATAAACGAACAAGTGTCACAACGGATGAAACAAAAAGGTTATTTACAAGTAATCAGAGAAGTTGCAGGAGAAATGGAGATAACGAGACAAAAATGATTATAGTGGCAGTCATCCTCAAGAAGAAAAAGAGGAGGCCGGCAGAAGACTTATTAAAGCAAGTTGTCATAAATATTGGAAAAGGGCAGCTGGGAAAAAACTATAGGATGATACGGAGACTTTCCGAAGATAAAGGTAGATCACAAGCCGTGACCCGTGACTCTCTGTCTATCTAACTCTCTCCATCTATCACTCACTCTCTCTCTCTTTCTCCGGGTGTATCTCCCCGCGCGCGAGAATGCAAGTGTGTCTCGTCTTCTGAAAGAAATTTCTCTGAGAGACTTCTCATGCCGTTAATACCGTCAACTTCGTACAAGCTTTCACGCAGGTCCCCAAAAAACGGTTTATTGCCTCCTGCTATATTCAGTAATCTGTTCCTAAACATCCTGGATATATGTCAGTTACACTATACGTGTTATTCCTATGCACTCGATTTGCATTCTCTCCCATCTTTCTTTCCCTTCAATACTCCTTACGAGTCCCGTCTTTGTGACACAGTCACTTGCTTCCGACTTTCTGTTTCTCATCTAAACTCTCCGCCAGTCGTCAGCAACACAGGTACTATTGTGCTCTTGTAGATTCCAGCTCCGGTGTCTTTCCTAAGATATTTAATTTCCAACACAAAGTCATTAATGCCATCGATCCAATGACTGATCAGTTTTCATGATTTACACATCCCTTCTTTCTCTAGGTGTCGACAACCAGTTATCAGTGCACTTAAATAATTAACAGCCATTTATTATTTATTGATTAATAAACTCTGTGCGCGTGTGTGTGTGTGTGTGTGTGTGTGTGTGTTTTGTATTGTATGGCGTGTGTCGACCGTAAAAACGGAATGGTATTGTTATAATAGCGTTATTACAATAACAAAACAGTATGCACAAAAAATTACAACGTTTAATGGATTAGTCACGCTCGCACTCACACACGTAGACTGAATACACGATACGTACACAGTTTATGTACATTTTTATGTTGGTTAATTTCAAGTTTCCTACGTATTTTTTTCCAGCGTCATCAGCTTGGAGGGGAGAGCGTGTAGGTTAGTGTGACCGTGCACAGATGTACAGTACAAATATGTACAACACTACACTACACACTCAACTCAGGTACACCTGTAAAACATTTAGCACCGGCAAACCAACAAGTGATATTTCTTTATTTTCTTCTTTTCCTCGGTTGCCGCATGAAATGTTTGTTACCAAGCGTACTGTTAACGTAGTCGAGTCTCACGGATTGTGTTAATAGAGAGGTGTTGACGTACAAAGGGTCGGATTTTGTCCCGAGTGCACACCTTCGCGATCCGACTAAACCCTGAATTTGACACTTCTTTCGAAATACAGTTTTTTTATTTAAGTCGTTTTGCTACCTACAGTCACGTACTTTCGGTGAAAAGCAGGCACATAAAAACAGAGCACTGAAAACAAATAAGTGGCGTAAAGTAGCATAACTCGAAATATGATGAAGCGTAGAATATTAAAAAACACAAACAATATTAACACAACGAATTAAAATAAAGCTTAGTAACTAGCAGCTTCTGTCAAAGTACAATGTAGGCCTACAGATAATTTTCAGGCAACTTTACCGTCTTAGAGAGGTTAAACGTCGATAAACCTTTCGTATTTAATCATTTCATTTCATCAACATCATCTTCACAATACGGCATAGCAAGGTGCTGCCTGTTCCGCCTTCAAAGCTCCTCCAGCCATCTCTACCCACACACCTGTGTCCTATAGGTTTGTATTTCCACAGACTTGTTTGGCCAGTCTGGAATCTGGCATTCATTTTAAGTGTTCTGTCCACCGTTGTTTGTATTCTTCTTCTCTTCTTCTTCCCCAACAAGGATTAGGCCTTGGTGACCTGTTCCGGCTTCGTAGAATTTATTCCCATCTTTTCTTTGGTCTTCCTACGCTTATTGGCGTCTAGGCTACTTGGCGCATTTCGTAGTCTTCGATCATCCATACGCTCCAGATGGTTCTTCCAATTCCTTGTATGCAACTCTATTTTCTCATTTAAGTTGTCATATTTCCAACTCTTCTCTAATCTCTTCATTTATAAATCGATCTTGTTTATAACAACACCGTTGTTTGTAATCTTTTAATTTCAATTCATTTCGTATAAGTTATTTCAGATCAACAATATCAATAAAATTGTGTTTTTGGTCCCTGATGTCCGTGTTGGTTCCTTGCCGCGAAATGCCATTACCTTTGTTTTTGGTTTTCATATTGTATTGTTTGCAAACTGATGAAGCTTAAAGCAACTTTTTGTAAATCAGATTCTGTATTTTGAATTACAAGCAAGTCGTCTGCAAACAACAGCACATTCAAATATCTGTCTCGTGATGACTTAATACCAGGGTTCACTAGATGTTTCCATTTCCTTACTATATCGTCAATATAAATGTTAAAAATAGTAGGTGACATACTGTACCCTTGTATAACACCTTGAGTGACAGATATTTTTTGAGATATCCTACAATTATTTTATCCTATATTTATTTTTATTTTACAATTATTTTATGAGGGAACAGTACTGTTTCTATGTATTTTATTATAAGAAATCGATATTTACAATGAACATAAATAGAATCATATCACACGTCGTATACTTTTCAGTATACATCCATATACAAACATGGTATAACAAATATAATATTTTTGAATGTTACAATATGATTTACGCTATTCTTCTTCCGTTGTGTAGGCTTTGTATAGTTCTTATAAGTTGTTGTATTATCCCCGTTCTTCTAATACTTGCCACAACAAATCTCTGTCTATTCTAACAAAGGCCTTCTCAGAGTCAACGAAAGCTACACGCGTTTCTTTATTGAACTCATGATGCTTCTCAGTGATCTGTGTAATAATAAAACCATTATATGTACACGATCTGCTCTTTATGAAACCACTAGTCATTTTTTAAATCCAAAATAATGAATAACAGGTCTTTTCTTTAAACATCAATTACGCTAAATTTTTTTTCTTCAACAAAGGAATTATTGGTCCAATAATTGTCGCTCATGTAGTAATACTGTTTTCTTAACTATACAGCATCAAGGAAAGTTTTAGCTTAGTTCATCGATGCTACTAAACGACTACATCCTATCAGTAGATTCAGAATCTGGGACTGCAAAGGAACGCACAGGAGACTCACAAATGACAATCATGTTGTCCACAAACTTTGGGGTTGAGGATAAAAATAGAAGACTCAGAGAGAAACGATGGTCTGCGACCCACGAAATACTTTTCGAGATTTAACACTTTGGAAGACGCTGCCCTGTGGATCCCTAGTGGCAAGACCATGCCAGTAGAGAGAGAGCAGGGAGGGAATATATATGCCGAGAACCTCGCACGGAACACTCTAGATCCTCTCTAGGAGCCTCTCGCCGGCCTAGAACATTCCAGACTGCTATTTCTTATTTCTCTAGACGAGGGAAAGAACTTGAAAGAAATAAAAGTTTTACTTTCTCTCTCACAACTATAATGCTCGGAAACGGGTTGTTGTTCTAGACATTTATTTAGACGGCTATTTTCTAATTAGTGTAACTATTTCGTTAAGTAAGGGAATAAACTCCGCGAATATACTTAAGGTGGAAACGCGTATTCCATTCGTTGACTTGTAGTTAAATGTAGTGATTACATTTTTTTTAACTGAAAGGCAATTCTGTATTGACTGCGATCGAATATGTGATAAACATCGTTAATTGCAATACAATTTTTTTTCGGCAGACATTGAACACAAGCTCGCGCGGAACCCAGTCACGTCATTGCGTGTAAGTTGAATAAGACACGCGATGTCTTTTAACTTGTAGAAGAGAATTTCTCTCTGTAACTATAAAATCGATAAATAAATTATACGTGTAACAAGAAGCAGTAGAAAAAAAGGTTACTTACTACAGTCTGGTTTCCAACAGGTTCGTGTATAAATGAATTTAAATACGTTGACTTCATACAAATCGAAATGAGATGAAGGAGGAAGCGATCGTGAATGGGCAAAATACTTCTGAAAAAGGTCTTAAGAAACAGGATAGTATCAAATTGTACACCACGGAGTAGCAATCTGGATTCATCATCTTCAAAACACGGCATAGGCAAGGTGCTGGCTGTCCCGCCTTCAAAAATCCTCCAGCCATCTCTTCTTGGGTCTACTAAACGCCTCTGTTGTATAGGTTTGTATTTCCAGACTTGTTTGGCCAGTCTGGAATCTGACATCATTTCTAAGTGTTCTTTCCACCGTTGTTTGTAATCTTTCGATTTTTCATTCGAGTTAAAAACTAAATTTGTAAATCTTCTCTTATGGCCTCATTTCTTACACGTTCAAGTTTAGAACACCTTTTAATTCCTCTTAAGAATGCCATTTCCGAGTCCTGTATTTTACTGTCTTGTTTGTCGGTTGTTGTCCACAATTCACACCATAGGACAGTACAGGGACCGCCACAACTTTATAGATTTTAATTTTGTATCTCGACGTATTTTGTTTCTAAATATACGGTTGATTGTTCCATAGATTGTCTGGAAACTGGATTGAAGTAGGATATTACTTACTGACTGAGGGCTTTAAGCTGTCATCCTGAAATTCCTTCTACCAATGGATGCAACTATTTTTTCTGAGACTCTTTCTCAGGGACCATGTAGAACAGTAATATTCATTTGGATACGTATATCCTGGAAACCCCTAGAGGAGTCATTTCTGACATATTTTTCCCAAAGGGAGCCTTCATAACGCTCATTACATACAAGTGGCGAAAATATACACCTTGATCCCCCAAAAAATTGTATAACGGGAAACTAATAATAAAACTAATGACCTCCAAGATCATTTACATTCCTGATTTCTTCTTCTTGTTAATTGGGGCTACAGCTCTTGGAGAGCCTTGGCCACCTGGACGATCCGCCTCCAGCCATCTCGATCTTCTTTTCTCAGTCCCCATCTTCTTACAATGAGCCTGCGCAAGTCGTCTTCAAGGTCATCCACCCATCGTTTTCTGGGCTGCCCCTTCCCTCTTTTTCTACCAGGTCTTCCCGTAAAAATGTTCTTCAAGGTCAAAGTCTCTAACATTCTTTGGACATACCCTGCCCACCGGATTCTACTTTTCTTTTTATCAGTGACGATGTCTGGTTCTCCGTAGATTTGCTGGATTTCTACATTCGTCCTTATTATACATGACTACTGGCTTAAGAACTTACATTGCTGACTGCAGACCAAAAATGATGGCGAAGCCTGCGGAACATTTTAGTTTTTTTTTTTTATTAATAATCGGTAAAAACATAGTGTGTGTAAGTATTACTGTTACAAGGTTAACATCGGTAACGGTATAATTAAACATGGCAAACTTTAATTTCAACTCAAAAAAACTTAAAATACGTTACAATTAAAACACAACGCCGATTGGACGTAGATAATATGCGTAGAAGCCTGTGTGATGCTTGTCACGTATTGCGTAATCATCCCAAGAATCTGAGCCGAACAGAGGTGTCTCGGCGTTCCCTGATACATCTGGAAATTTTGTCGTCAACAGTACACAGAGACTTGGACACTGCACGCAAAGACCCAACGCCGGATCCACGCTAGTGAAATGAGATTTTTACGATCAGTACCAGGAGTATCACGGAAGGACCGGCTAAGAAATTATGATATAAGGAACATCCTTGGAATATACAACCTAAACGAAAGGGTAAAGCAATACAGACAGGATTGGACAGACCATGTTGAAAGGATGCGTAAGAACAGGATACCAAAAAAAATGTTGTTTATAATCCGAAAGGACGGCGGAATATTGGAAGACCAAAGAGAAGATGGCCGGACCAAGGAATGTGTAACGGATCGTAAGATCCACAGCCTGAAGAAGAAGAAGAAGAAGAAGAAGAAGAAGAAGAAGAAGAAGAAGAAGAAGAAGAAGAAGAAGAAGACAGTACACAGAATGTGGCATTGCCTCCTTATACAGGGCACACGGTGCGTCTCCGGTTCAGCCAGTTGGGTTCTGCGAATTTCTGTGAGTGTTAGCAGTTACGCAAACTGTTAAAGCAAATCAGTTGCGCGTTAATATGACAGTAAAGTGTCAACTGTTTTTTTTAAATTTGTGTTGCGAATTATTGTAATTTTATTTACTCAGTGACTTTATTATTTGTTCGTCTGCAGTGCGCATTGGACAATTGTATAACTGGGAGATCTGTTGTAATACGAGTGTTCTCGTTTCACGGAAGCGTAAATACATGTGTCAGTACCGATTTATCTGATGTTCACTAATTTATTTCACTGTTTCAAGTTAACGATCCACGTGATCCTAGTAAAAATATTTTAGGGCTAATTTCCATCCTAAATGCATAGAGTTGTATAATGTAAATTGTACATCTATCAAGTTAAAAGCATATATATATATATATATATATAAATATTTAAAAATAGTATCACGGAATATTCACAAAATGTTACAAATAATTATTCAACTTTCACTGGTACAAAAATTTGTCCGTTTTTTTCTTATCCTTCGCCACTTCAGCTCCTTCGTTCCATGCACATTTAACGACCACATTATCATATCAGCCAATGTTTCTCTTGGTATTCCTCTCATTCTTTCCTAAAGCTTCCTCGCTTGCCATAACGCTTGTCTCCCCTCCAGAATACAGTATGTCCAAACCTTTTCAACTGCTGTCACTCTATACGCATGAGCAGCAGTTCAACCTCCAACTCCACTCTCGTCATATCGTTTCTAATCCTATCATGTCTAGTAATACCCTGAACGCTTCTCAAGAATTTCAGTTCCACAATTCGCTTAGAACCCGATTTTCGCCTTATATATTTATTATAATTGTTCCAAAGTAGTAAACTCCCCGATCAGAATAACTAGCTCACTATTTTTCAACGAAATACATTTATTATTAGATAAATTTCAATATTAGTAGATTTTTCAATTATCTGATATTACGAAAATATTTCAGTTACCTAATTACAAAAACCCTGATTAATCTATTTTTGTTTGTTAAGTAAAATAACAATTGTATAGAAGATAACCGTACAATAAACACTAAAATAAACCGAACCACTGTACTGTTTATTTATTTTTTTAGTTAAATTAGTTACACAAATGCCTAAATGACAAAGAATTTAGTCCAATCTTAGAAGTTTTGTAGGTATTTGAAAAATACTATAACTAGTAAGAATATTACTAGTAACGCTCCGTGCTATATAATTCCGTAACGCTCTCGAAAAGTCGGCAGTCGCTTCGAGACTGTTCGAGCACTCTAAACTGCGCAAATTACTTCAGCACGCCACCAAAATAATGGAAAATTTTTCTGGAACTTCTGCAGGGTAATATATATATAAGGGTCTACGACCGGCTTAGAAGTTTCTTACACCTGGCGTTATTGCATACTGTGGATCAAGTGATTGTTGCTGATTAGTGGAAAGTGATTATTGTGTTATAATTAGTGGGGAACTCTAGTAGTTGACATTATTATTGCGTGCGGATAAATTTAACTAGAATTGTTGTATGAGAGTACCTTGTTGATTTCAAGTTGTGACTAATTAAACCTGGTAATCAGGGACTTCATTGGTGCTGTATTTTGTTTCCACTGTACAATACGATGATAAGTGAGTCCGTATTTAAAGGTTTTCGCAAATATAGCTTACGAACTTTTTGAAGGTAATCCAAAATTTGCAAAGGGTGTTGAGGGATATTAATTTGTCAAATTATAAAATATACCAAGTTCGAATTTAAAATAAAAATTCTTCCTAAATTGATGCCCCACATAGATGTTTGCGTAGACTTTGGGCCCTGGTGTCCCAAAATTTTGAAATTTCGAAAACTGAACATTATCTTTTGCTTTGGTTAAAATTTTCTTTAATTTGATAATGCCACAGGATTTTTGCGATTTTTATAAAATTTTGCCCTCTCCTTTTATCCTCCCAGTCTCATCTATTTTTGGAGGAATCAATTTCGAAAACAGTACAGGTATGTGGGATTAAGGGCACACAAGCCAAGTTATACGGAAATCGCTTAATAACTACAAAAGTTATCGTTAGACATGCCTCAAATAGACAGACAGACAAGTGCCAAGCGGTGAGTTAAAACTGAGAACTGGCATCGCTCGTTCGGCAACTTTTGTATACTACAAGTTTTCTTATTATTGACATTTGCATCCTAATTTTCGGCCATTAAATTTTAGCCGCAGTACTTAACATTCTTAATTCCCAATCCTTTAGTATCGTTTTTAAGTTTTTTTTGTTTTGTTTTTTTCTTAGCACTGAATCACCGATCCGCAGGCGGAAACCTAGGTTTGAATGCGTATATTATTTCCGCACGACATTACTGTGAGGAATTCTTAGGAATATAACTACTACCTAGGGTTAAGTACGCAAAGTTTTGTTTGCGCCAGGATTTCGAGCCCGATAAAATCATTTGCAAAGTAGGGAACGCGCGGAGGTCACCTATGGAGGTTACCTCCTTAGCTATTGTGCTCATTAACAGTTATTATTAGCAATCCCATTGTTATCTTAAATGAATTGCTATTTGAAACACTCGCTCATACGTACAAACAATTACTACAACCCTCCCCCCACCATCATTTCGCCTCTCTCTCCCCCCCTCTCACGCCTTAATTCTCACTTGCAGACTTTAATATATTAAGAAGTTCTAAAAATTCAGAATATCAACATTGACTACCGTTAACACGAATGTAAAGGTTGTGGTATTCAGCGCAATGCTTTGGAATTACCAAAATGTTACTCGGGCGGCTTTGGATTACAAAGCTCAGGATTAAAAGAAAGTGTTCACTTAACACAACTGAACAATTTTTATCTGAAAGTGTGTAACTATTTAAAACACTCTCTTAAAGCAATAATTATTCTGTAATAAAGTTTTTTTTAAGAAAATAAAACTTTAATAATATTTTATGAATATAAATCGTTTCGTTTGCTTCATTAGTTAATACAGTCGTATATTTTAATTCCATGTTCCGTTAGGAAATAGAAGTATGGTGAACGCGAAAAAAATCATGTTCGAGATAAGGGCTAATTCTGATTGTACAACTCTCAGAACATGAAGAAAAGTGTGTGTGTGTGTGTGTGTGTGTGGAATTTTTCCTATGACGAACATAACTGCCGCAAATTCAAACAGAATCAAATAATTTGTTCCATATGAGCCCGAATTGTAGAGGACTCAAGGTCTATTGATTTTGGTGAAGATCGGTTAGGGGAAAGAGGTAGTTTACCTGCAACGTTTTGCGTTTTAACAAGAGTAAATACTTAAATTTGATAAATAAAGTATCCTGGAAAGAAGGTCATAATAATCCACTATAGAAAGGTAGATGAAATATCTATAAATGGAAAGGGCATTTGAAGGGGGAGGGGGTAATTTATAATATGTGTACTATGTTATCGGCAACAAAAAAGTATTATCTATGGAAATATTTCATTTCAATTTGTGAAACATAAAACTCGATTTGCAAGGTGGGGAATTTTTTTTATAATTTATCGAACCGAATTCAAGTAGATGATTTTAAATATAAATCTTAAAATATGGAAGTCATGTACGGTTCTCTATACCGATTTTTTCTATTATGTTTTACGAAAAAAGAACAATCATTTTTGTTCATGACTTCCATTGTCCGACGCAGTGTTTCTCATACTGTGGTCAGAGGGACTCTGCCAAGTAGTACAAGGGATGGTCATAGAAAACAAATGTTTCTTAATTTTCAGTTCATTTTGAAACACTCACCAGATTCGTAGTACGGAAAACAAATAAATACAGTTCAATCGTATCATGACAGATAAAACTGAATAATTACTATTGGCCAATCGTATAATCCAATGAGAGACATCAAAATCAAGTAATAATTAAAACATTAACTTATTAAATTAAACACAAAAAGTGAACGTACGTGAAACATTGTATTTCGAATTTTGAACAATTTTTTAGATCTTTATTTCTGCTAATGTACTAGAACTTTATAAAATAAATTAGCACGTATAAACAAACTGAGGAAACTAGTATGCTCCTTGACTGCAGAACTCGCTTACTATTTTGAACGAAATACGTTTATTAGTGGATAAATTGTGATATTGGGTAATTTTTCAGTTATCAGTAAAATATGAAAATCCCATTTACCCTACTATTTGTTGTCCATACAATCAGATTTACGTTAAATTTCGTTTAGTCGGACAACCGACTGAATTTTTACAATTCTTTCAAATTTTTTATGCCGTTTTTGGGTCTTGAGGTCAAACCATTTTGAGATTTCCAAACTTTATGCTATATTCAGATTTTTGTTTAAATTCTCTTTAATTTTATGTCCCACATGGAATTTTCAATTTTTCTCAACTATTGCTCCACTTCTCGACCCCTGGTGTCCCCAAATTTTGAAACATCAAAAAATTAACATTACGTTCAGATTTTAGTTGAAATTCCTTTTAATTTGATTCCCTAAATGAAGTTTTGTGACTTTATCCACTTTTTGGCCGCAGGTGTCTCCAAATTTTTAAATTTTCAAAAAAGAAGGCTAAATTCATATTTTGCTTAAAATTTCCTCATGCCTGGACTTTGCGATTTTTCAAAATTTGGACTCCTCACTTTTTGTCTCTTGTCCCCACAATTTTTAGGGGATCAGTCTCAAAAACAATAGGGTTCCTTAGGGAAAATATGTGGACTCGAATGCCAAGATTTACAAAAATTGGTTGAGGAGTTCAAAATTTATCATTAGACATACACCAAACAGACAGATAGATAGACAGAAAAACGCCAAACGGTCGAGTTAAAGCTGAGAATTTTCTTTGCTCGTTCAATTATTATTATTATTATAAAGTCGTCAGAAATTTGATTTGTGTACAGAAGTAATTACTAGACTATATTTAGTTTGTATCCTATAAGTATATATATTCTTTCCATGTATTCCAGACAATTTCTTGCGAAACAGATTTCTACACAACGTAATGGATTTCTTCCACGTCAGCTGTAACGATATCTTCATTTACGCATAAACCACGTATCAAACACCTGCAGATAACGATCATTACTCAAAGCCGTGGCAGCGTAATTTTTTTAGCCCTGTCAAACCACTTTCTTTGCTGACATTCACAATGAAGCGATCCGATTGAAAGGAATGCACAGATGAAGACGTTAACTAAGTTTATGCGAAAGCTGTCTGACTAATAAATAAAATATTACTCGTGGATCGTCTGTATTAGTCATTCGGCTCACAATGGCCGCCAATAAACTCGTTCATTGAACAAAAGATGTTATTTAATGATAAATGAACATACTAACAGGCTATTCATTATCTCTGTAATAAAACGGTACGAAGAAAACTAGAATAAAAATGATTCTTTAATCGACTGATCTTATTTTGAGAATGCTAAAACGCTAAGGATTCTTTTATTTGTCACTACACTATTATGGACATTTATACACCCAAATGAATGTGTGCATGCGTTTAAGTTATTATGTTGCTCTAACTAGAATAGACAAATTATGCCGTTTTCTATCTTAGGTTTCTACCTTTCTCGTGCATGTTCGTAATATTGTGTGTGTGGGTTTAATAGTTGTTCGTTCACTAAAGCAATCCTATGCTGAGCAGAGAGCAATATTGTTATTATACGGGTGCAATGTAATCTACATTCATTCTGTGAATAAGCAACATTATTTATTATACACATTTCTTGTAGAGAAAAAGACGTCTCGTTTCAGAAGTATTAAAGTACGCCCAGTTTACCGACATTTATTGCCCCTACTTGTCACTATTCTGAATTAAACCCACTTTACTGTCAATTAAAGAATAATGTCTCTCACGCGATATTAGAGAGGCTGTGTCTGCTAAAATGCCATCGCGGATCGCTACCGCGATTAAAAATTCACTCTGTGATTAGGAACCACGCACTCATCCAGGTCAGTATTTATTGTAAACAATTCGTATTAATTTAAGTGTAACTACGTGTTTAATTTTATATACCACGTATTTTCCGAACAAACGAGAGGCTGATTTGTTCTGGTGTAAGCGAGGCGTTGTTGGCAGTAGTCATCTAATTGTCTATTAGTTCACAACTTTTGTTTTTGGCATACTTATCACCTATAAACTGGTTTCATAGAGGGAGGAAACTTTATTGCTGAGTCGTGTGGTCAATCTTCTTAGACGAATCTAAATGTATCATCTAAATTCATAAATTTCTTCTTCTTCTTCTTCTTCTTCTTCTTCTTCTTCTTCTTCTTCTTCTTCTTCTTCTTAATTGGCGCTACAGCTCTTGGAGAGCCTTGGCACCTTGGACAATTCGCTTCCAGTCGTCTCGATCCTCTGCTCTCAGTCTCCACCTTCTTACATCGAGCCTGCGCAGATCGTCCTCAAGATAATCCACCCATCGTTTTCTAGGCCGACCCCTCCTTCTTCTTCCACCAGGTCTCCCTGCAAAAACTTTCCTCAATGTGGATGTCTCTAACATTCTCTGGACATGCTCTGCCCACCGGATTCTACTTTTCTTTATGTCAGTGACGATATCTGGTTCTCCATAGATTTGCTGGATTTCTGCATTCGTCCTTATTCTCCATACTCCTTGGACTTTCACTGCACCAAATATTCTCCTGCGGACTTTTCTTTCCCACCTGCGCAACCACTTTTCCTCTGTCACTGACATTGTCGAAGTTTCGGATCCATACATGACCACTAGCTTAACAATTGTTTTATAGAGACGAATCTTGATTGCTCTGCTTATGTTTTTAAACTTATTGCCCTTGTAGTAAGATAAATATTAAATATTCCTTGTAGGGAGATGTAACATCTGTTTCCAGCAGATATCCTTTCTTTTATTTCTTGACCATAATGTTGTCCTCAGTAACTGGAGACCCTAGGTATTTAAATTTTTCAGCCTTTTGAAATTTGTGTCCTCCAGTTACCAGGGGCGCTCTTCTCTCTTGTATGTTACTGCTTGTTAATATGTATTTGGTATTTTCAATGTTTACTTCTAGAACTAAATTCGTTGCGTTCTTCTAAACTCAAGAACCCTCTTTTATGTCTTGTTGGCTTCTTGAGATAAGTACACATTAAAACAATTTGTTTAAATATAATTCGGGCCCTTTTAATTTTTCTTTTAAGTTTTCAACATTTGCAGGACTGTTGGGATGTTAAGACGAACATCGGATTGCTATTCGATGTTTTTAGGTAGGCTTATTTCTCCTTAATTACACTACCGGTGGGAAGACGATGTGAATACAATTTTTTTGGAGACACTCGGTCTTTTAAATATTAAGTAAACTTGTCAATAGATTAGTTAGTTATACGTATAAACAAAAAATAGAACCAATTCTATAAGGTCATTCTACTTCAAACGGGGGAGGGGGTTGTTTGACGAAAGCGGTGATGAACAAACTTCCTTTCAATAACTTTGATTATAAACTGTCAAAACAGTAAACATGACTAGCTTTGTTTCAAACGCACACCCTTGTCAACGTTTCTGTGAAGTGTCAATAGGCTAAGGCTTGACGTTTATGAGTAGTGGGGAAACCAGCTGAAACATTATGTCACACGTCTCCGTAGCTTTCTTCGGCTTTGTACCTACGTGAATTATTTGCTGCCAGTTACCGTAATTTCTCGTGTATAATGCGCACTTTTCTGCGCGGATTTTCTTCCCAAAGAATGTGGGTCCGCATAATATAATTTAGCCTAAATGCGTAATTGTAGATGTGCACATGTATGATCAGATCGTGCATGGAAGAGTTGTCAACGTCGCTTAAAGTAATACGCCAGGATTGAATCTAATAATAGTAAAATGGAATTTACCTTTAATTTGGTTCGAGGACGTATTTACGGAGGGAGACGAACGGGACCGGACCCCCTCCCTAGACGGTCGGATGTTGACGAGAAAAGTTACTCTCTTAATTTTTAAGCTGTTTTATTAATGTCTCATCTGTTTACGCTAATACAGTAGTAACCCTTTTTTAAATATAGTTCTACAAAAAAGTTTAATAAACAGCATTTGCGTTAGTCTTAATTTGTTTTATCTGTTGTATGAAGCCGTCTCGACTGCGCCCCCCTCCCAGACCAAATTCTAGATACGCTACTGATTTGGTTAGCAGTTTTCACCCCTTCTTCATCAGTTATTTGTTCACGTCGTAGACATATAACAGTACTCAGCTGTAGCATTCTGTGACTGTACTTGTTTCTCGTCGTTAGTCTGTTGTTTTTACAGTCGTTCATTATCGGCAATGCGTGTATTAGACAGAAACAGACTGTACGTTCATAACGAGTGGAAGAACTTCTATATCGTCCTATGTGGCTTAGTGTAAAGTATCCGTAATAAAATTCACAAAAGATATGAGTATTAATTCACAAAAGGTAATGTCGCCGTATCGCGTAAATTTGATGTAGCGGAATCTAATTTCGGGAGTGGAAAATTAAAACAAAAAGAACTAGTGATCGGCGTTCTTTATGTGGTAAAAATACTAAGTTTCCAGAAGTAGTCGACTTTATAAAAACGGGGTTTTCGCCGTTACTACTGAAATGGTACAGATTCAAGCTGGGAAATCGCTCATCGTCTTGAAATACACAATACACAATTCCGTGCCAGTCTTGGTTGGTGTGTACGGTTTCTTCGCAGACACGGTCTTTCGATTCGAAAAAGAACTCCTCTGGCTCAGCGCTTACCTCGAGAGTACGAAAATAAAATTATCGAGTTTCATCGATTTATTGTACAAACGAGGTATACGAACAATTTCTATTCGTCTCAAATTGGGAAGGCAGACCAGTGATTTGTCTTTTGCGATATGCCAATGGACACGAAAACTGATGAAAAAGGTGCGAAATCTGTCCCCGTCAGTTCCACAGGACACGACAAACAAAAAGGTGTGTCAGAAGAAGAGAGTATTTCAATACTGTCTTCTTCAGAAACAAACGAAGAATGTTAATAAATGCAAATTTTATGTGCTATTGAAAAACTAAAGACATAGACTAAACAAAACCTATGACTTGTGTAAGTTTAAAGTTGTTTTAAATTTTATATAATTTTGATATTTCTGTTTCGTGTTTACAAATAAATAGGCGTGAGAAGTACATTTTTTCTGTTATTGGGTAGACCTATGGATCACTTTTTCTGCACAGTATAATATTCAAACATTGTATATTTTTCTACGTTCTAATAAAATATGTTCAATTGTTTCTCATTACAAATACGGATGCGCTTTTACGCGAATTAGATTTTTCTGGGAATTATTACGATAAAATGGGTGTGCGCGTTATACACGAAGGCGCATTATACACGCGAAAATACGGTATTCAGAAACAGTTGACTCAATAGTATACATTACATAATTAAATTTATTACATATCGCTATGAGGCTGTTCCTGTATTATTGTACGGAAGCGAGGTAACACAAACAAAAGAAGCAGTAATGCGGAACAAGGGCACCAGAAATGAACATATTCGACAAGTTAAAGGCTGCTACGAGACTTGATCATGTAGGCATATGAGAAGTAAAGATAAATGAACATAAGATAGGTGTTTATGGCATGAATGACAAAATAAGTATGTGGAGAGATTCTTATTTTAGTGGAAAATAATACTTTAAATTATTTTATAAAATTTTTTTCTGAGTTTATTTGGATCGTAAGTTACATACAATTTCATTCAGTAAAGTCAAAATTTTAATAAAAACAAGCATTTTGAAGAAGTGAAAATTTGTAATTTTTTGTCTCCAAACTGCTCTTAAACCTTTCATCGTTTAAGATGGATGACTATTTCTAATTCTCCCACGGTGCGTAACAATAGCTGTAGTTATTGTAGATTATCTAGATCAAGACGTGATTTAGTTGAAGTATCTGCACTACATAATGTTGAACATTTTGGCAACGCAACACGTCGTCCGCAGCATCACGACCTTGCAGCTACACCGGTGCACCTGATATCGTCGACTCTCGGCACGACTCCCGACTGTGCAGTGCCCACTGTATCGCCACGTCTCTCGTTTAGTTCCGACAGTCGTGGATATCTGCTAAACGTAGCTTTCGAAACCGGGATATTTGTGACAAGTACAGTCGAACTTCTACAGTAGTGTTAAGTGTTAAGTAGAATAGTAAAATAAACCGTTCTATAAAATCTGGTTATATACGTATAAACATAACTATATAAAAAACTACCTTCGTGAAATACGGCAAAAGACTTGACTTCGTTATATAGGCGAAAATTAACTTCATTTACAAAAAAAAATATTAACTTGGCGTTTAATTTGATACCCGACATAGATTTTTGAAACTTTTTCAAAAACGATTTTGATACACCTTTTGGGCGCTGGCAAACAAAATTTTCGAAATTTCTAAAACTCAAGACAGTATTCAGATTGTGGTTGGAATTCTCTTTAAATAGATACACCCCACACGGATTTTTTCAAAATTTGTATCCCTCACTTTTTTACTTCCTGTCACCCTATTTTTTAGAGAATCAATCTAAAAAACAATAGGGTTTTGTGTGGTAAAGGCGAGGACACTCATGTCAAGTTTTATGAAATCGGTTGGTGCATTCGTGACACATATCTTAGACAGATAGGAAATCCCAAACGACCTAGTTGAAGCTGAGAACTCTTCGTGCGTCCAAACACAATTAAAACTGCTGAATTATAATTTAAAATTAGACGATACAAAAATAAAGTGGTAAACAAATAACTATGATGTCTTGTAAAAACTTATTCAGAAAATTGATACTGAATACACGTTACAGGTAAGATCAAATTTATAAAAATAAAAATAAACTTGAAGCTTTCTGTTATTAAGTTTCTACCAAGTATGTCTAACAGAATAGCTTTAAACCCGCGCAGGCATTGTACTCACAAGCAAGGGTGTGTCTACCGCAATTTGTTTCCGACAAAAAGTAGACCAAATAAAGAATAACTATGTTTATTCTACACACCTGTACGTTATTTACGCACACTAATTCGAGTGTCGCCAAATTTTAGTTCCGAGGCGTCTAGATATTATATTACTCCAAGCACAGATATAATACTTAGATAATACGACATTACCAATACCGATACTATATAAGTTCACGGTTGACAGGGTATACCTACAACAACGGACTATATAATATTGTCTGTTACTTATTTGACGATTAGTGTAAACGTAAATTAGATATTTGTGTGTATGCGCGTTAAACATTTATCTAACTACTCTCTCTCTTTCTCTCCCCCTCCTCCCGCCATCACTCTTTCTTTATGTATGCATCTAGTGTCTATCAACTCTGATTTTAAAGTGGGGCAAGAGTTGCTTACCTAAATTCTTGATTTCCAAAATAAATAATTTATAATCATAAAAACACCATGGGTTTTTGTGGAACTGATCCCGTACGGGCAAAAATTGTTATAGATGGTACTGTCCTGGAACAAGTTAGCAGTTTTGAATACCTGGGCTACAGTATGTCTTATAATGCAAGCAACGACATGGTGCATAAGTTGCATAAGTTCAACATTATGTGCGGGATCATCAGGCGAACATAGGAAAGGAATTAAAGGAACACGCCTAAAATTCTACATGGTGATGGCTCTCCCACACTTCTTTATGGGTCTGAGAATTGGACTTTAACGAAAGGCCAGGCCAGTCGCGTCCAAGGGGCTGAAATGAGATTTCTCAGGCACGTGGCAGAGTATACTCTCCATGATCATAGAAGAAACACAGATATACGGCAGGAACTGAATATTATGAGTATACTCGACAGGATCGCCCAGTATCGGCTGAATTGGTGGGAACATCTTTGCCGAATGGATGACTATATCCCCAAACAACTATGGAACTATATAAGCCGAGGTGACGGAGAGATGTGGGACGTCCGAGGAAGAGCTGGAGTGACCAGCTGTAATATTTGCCTATTTAAGACCGAAACAAACCGTTCTTGGTTTAAACCTTGAGGATGATGATGATGATGATGAAAAGCACCACTGCTAGTAGTGTTACTAGTGATTTCTAGTGGTTATTTTGTACACTCGTATAAGACTTCCATCTGTGGGAAAAATACGTTCAAAATGAAATAGTGTAAAATAAAAAAAAAATAAAAAATCCGATTCGTGGAAATCGGATATATCGACATATAGATATAAAAATGTATTATCGTATAATACGTTAAACGCCGTAATAAATACGAAATAATTAATTATCTGTTGTAGCCTATACTATAAGTGGATTATTTGTGGAGGATTTGTAGGGAAGTTAATACTTTATGGGATTAGTTGTAAACGTTTTTAATTTTCAGAAGTAAAACAGTCGGACAGGGAGACTTTGTGTCACAGTGGGGCACAAACAAGGTAAACTCTCTCTCTCTCGCGCGCACACACACGCACACGCACACACACACACACACACACATTTGCGATTTTCGAACATTTAAAGTCGTTTTTCGCATCCTAGCTTCCAAACTTTACGATTTTTCCAATCATCATCCTTCAGGTTTCTCTGTGCCATTGCATTCCTCATGCCTTCCATCGAAGTCTACCGCGCCTTCCATCTTTTTCTTCTTTCAGGACGGCCCCATTCTAGTAATTTCTTTGGCCATTCATCCATTACCATTCGGCACAGATGCCTGTAGCATCTTAATCTTTTAGTACCAATTGCGTCATTTATATTGTTACATTTATTTATTTATATTTTTATTAATTCCTTCCCTTATTTCATAGTTTTACCAATCCAGCAATGTAAGTCTATACCACCTTCTCCATTACCCCGTTTCCATGGCTCGTAATCTTTTCCTCATACGTTCTGTAGTCTCGCATGCCTCAGCACCATACGTATAACACAATACTTTCTACTAATGTCTATAAATTTTGATTTTTGTTTCGGGCTTTAGTTGATTCATCCATAAAGTGGAATATAACTGCCCCATCGCTTGTTTCCCTTGTCCTATGCGATTTTTTATTTCTGTTACACTTTTGCCGTCTTTTGTCATTATGACACCAAGGTATTTGTATGAGTCTACTCCCCGTATTTGTGGAAGGCCACAATTCCCCGTAGGTCACATCTCTGCATGTAGGCCTATTACCGACGACAATATATTCAGTCTTATTTGTATTTACTATTAAACCCTATTTCTGGTATTCTTACAAACACATATTAGTTGTTAAAAAAATTACTATTTTGTTTACACGAGATAGAATTATCTATCGCTTAACGTACGTTTCGCAAACTCGTGTTCTGTATCATCGCAGACTGAATTCTTCTAAAAAAAAGTGGGAAGATTTTTGCAACACGTTCGTGCTATAATTTATAAATAGATACAAATTAGTTGGAATACCACAGATTCTTGCAGATTCGATTATGTAAACTTTTTCTGCCACAAATAAAAACAGGATAACACTACTGTGTTAGTATGCGAGCGGGTATTGTTTACTATCCCTGTCGTGCATGTGACATACTTCGTTATAACAATACAGTGAATCTATTACCGCCACTTGTCTGTCTGTCGATATTGAAGTGACTGTGTACAAGAATAAAAACAGACGTTTGTTAGTGGAGCGCGCTCGCCCTCCGCGCCAGCTTATATAATTTTGACGTACACTGCTACACGTGCCACATACACACACACACTACCGCCACTTGTCTGTCTGTCGATATTGAAGTGACCGTGTACAAGAATAAAAACAGACGTTTGTTAGTGGAGCGCGCTCGCCCTCCGCGCCAGCTTATATAATTTTGACGTACACTGCTACACGTGCCACATACACACACACGCGCGCAAGCGCGTGTGTGTGTAACTTATTTATTTAATTCGCCGACTGCTATCAATTGTATGCAAGACAGATAAAGAAAGAACAAATGTTAGACCCTTTCAACACCGCATTGCTTTCAAATCTACGAACCCAACTTACCCACCGAAACTCTGGCGCTACAGCCCACGATGAGCCTTGGCTTCCGCGACTAGACGCCTCCAAACACATCGGTCCTCCGGCCTCCGCCTCCAATCCCATCCTCTACGTCCTGTAGCCACCTTCTTCTACGTCTTGCAATCCTTTCCTTCTTTACCCCCATCTATTGTCCCTCTAAGAATTTCTTTGGGCATTCTGTCGTCCTCCATGAGCATCACAGGTCCCAACCAGCTGATCCTCATAGACTCGATGAACCTCACTATGTCCTCGCCATCTATCGATTCCTCCAATTCCCTATTGTTCCGCATGCGCCATTCTTCACATTCCTTCACTGGTCCAAAGATTTTTCTTAGAATTCTTCAAAGCCACACTTCTAATTCCAACTTAGCCACACTCTGTCTAGTACAAACAACAGTTTCCAGAGATTCAAAACGTTAAATGTCATTTAACGTTACACACAAATGATGAAAAATTAATCTTAATATGATGAAAAATGCTAATGATATATGGGAAATCTTAATATTTAAAACCACAA
Organism: Magicicada septendecula; assembly: GCA_034769895.1. Classification (NCBI taxonomy): domain Eukaryota; kingdom Metazoa; phylum Arthropoda; class Insecta; order Hemiptera; family Cicadidae; genus Magicicada; species Magicicada septendecula. Next base: position 159,573,297 of record CM068370.1, on the reverse strand, counting down.
TAATTATAACTCACTTATTAAAGAACAAATTCAAAATATAAACTTACAGGAATTGCACAAATGCAATGCACAGAGAAGGGCGTTGAAAATGCTTCAATAAATCTAAAAAATATATATATTTATGTTCATTCACCAATCAATGAATTCATTCTTCATTTACCAATGTACAGATTATAAGTTAAATGTAGTCGCATTCATAAGCGAAGTTTTATATGTGTACTACGTTATTGACAAAAAAGAAGTAGTTTCTATGGAAACTCACCGGTTCCCATTTTCGATCACGCACCAGGGATCGGCCGCAAATGTGCGACACGTCCTTATAAACATTTTCAATGTTAACATTAAACTAGTTGATTTAAAAATTTAAGTACTCTTAAAATTAAATGAAATTTACATAAAAAAAAATTCAATATTACCGTCAAAACAGCTGATTGCGTAAATAAACAGTACAACAACTGACGTATTTAAACTGAAATACAAATCGATCATCGGTTACACACAACACAGCTTCTGAAGATGCAGAACGATTCTGCAAATCGTACGCAAAGCGAAAAAATAAAATCAATTCACTTGCCGAAGTAATTTGATATTCTCCCAATATAATAGTAATAATATTACTGCAAAAAGCTGCTCGCGCGTTTGTATTTATTATCATAATTGAGTGTGTGTTGTACACATTCACATTCTTTTTACTCGATTAAATCACCTTCCCGTGATTAGCAGTCGGGTTTCGCTAGTTGCGTTGGTTAGGCCTACTCGTTTCTTAAGTGCAGGAAATGAGGCGGCGCAGAATCAGTGAACGGATTTTGCAACGATTTACATTTCTACAATGTCCTCGTTCTACACCCGCATTGTTTGTTGATTTCTCCAAGCTGGGCAACACATGAATAACACATTTTGGGTTGAACTCGACTGGATAATATACGACAAAGCCGCAACAGAGCCGACAGTGCTCTATGGATCAGAATGTTGGACAGTCAAGGCAAAACCTCAAAATTGGACGTTAGAAACTGGTTTCTTGGCTGTCTAGTCTGGATCACATAAGAAATGAACCCAAGAAACCGAAAAGAAAGAAATGATCACTCATATCACAGAAAGAGAAGAACTTTTATTATGGGGGTACATTAAAGAATGATGGAAAAATCATATTTTTCTTCTTTTTCCTCTGATGATACAATCTAGCGTTTCGACGTCCTGTACTATGATGACCAGGGGTTGTGCGAGACGAAGGGCATGCCCGTCATCCGCTGATTGCCGAGTCCCGAGCTCCTTATAGAGCTCCCGCCGCGGGGACCACAATGCACTGGCTTACTAGATGTGGCCTTCTACCAGCCGTGGGATTTCAATTAGACAAGTCTAATTGAGCATGAGGGTTCTCCGAGGCTGTGTCCAAGATGGGTTGCGACCGAGGGCGCTAATTAGGGGATTGCCCTCACAGCAGGCACATTGGCGGTAGAACTTCCTTATAAGTGTGCGTATAGTGGCGTTCAGAGAACGGACACGAAGGGATGGTCTGGTTTGAAGTCAAATAATGGGCTTTACACGCCCAGCGCAGTTCTCGGTCAAGGAGAGAGAATATTTAATAAATAAACACGATTATTTACACATTTATTTCACTGGTCTTCGCAACATGCGAAGTCTTTTGCAAATTACCCAATATTCATCTGGTCGGTAATTTTTATATGTACAACTGTGTGTTAACCGCTTTTCTCTATCTTAATTATTATAGGTTTTATTTACATTTATTTGCACTGTATTTACACTTTTTATTGTTTTCGCACAATCTTTTGTATACGAGTGCGTCTTTATATTATTCACACTGTGGCGTATTTTGTTTTGTGAAATTTTACACACACTTATCACAATTTAAATAATTTATTTATTGATTAACGTTATTTTAGGGGTGACGCTTTGCAGGAATTAACTGGCCGCACTCACACACGTAAGATATACGTGTACACAGGCGCAGCTGTGTGTGGCGTGACTTTCCTGTTCAAGCAGGCAAATTCGTTGTTCCCCTTTACAGCTTTCTATCTGAATTATTATACTACTGACAATATTGATTATTTATTTTAATTTACATAAATTATCTTAACTAACTGTCCAATGCACAGTACCATACACATACGTACTGTTGCAACACACACACACACACGCGCGCGCGCGCACACACACACACAACTATGACGCTAAACACACAACTGTATATATATATATATATATACACACACACACACACAACTGTGACAGTTGTGTGTTTGGCGTCAGCAACAATTGTCCTGATGATGACAATAAACATTGTCGAAACGTTGACACAAATATGTTAAAATTTGTGTAATATTTTTGACCGATACTCACAAACCCTTCACTGAAAAAAATAAGAAGAAGAAGAAGTTCCATTGTAACGCCCCTGACGATCGTTGACGGTCGTAGGTTAGGTAGTCATGGAAGTTGATTGAAGTAATATAAATAATTATTAATATAAGACTTAAAACAAACATTTTAATTTGTCGTATTATTAATCTCGTTACACTATAACATCAAAGTGCACCTGATTACATCAAAATATCGATTACAATACTGAAAGTAATAGGCTGTACATTACGTTTTAACAACCAAAATCAATTTTTCTTGATTTTCTTATAGCAGACTCTTTAAAGTGGTGTTTACATCTACGACACGCCGCTTTCGTTACTTACTAAAATTTATATTAAAGATATATATATATATACTATAATTAAATTAAATTTATATTATATATTATTAAATATATATGCAATAAATATTATACAGAACAACCAAAAAACAACTGAAAAAACGTTTTTTGAACATCTAAATGCATACAAAAAGCAGAAATATATAAATCTAATTTGCCCACACATGCAGTACACACTGGAGTGAATTCCCAGACATAACCAACATGACACTAATAAAACACATACCACACAAAGGCACCATAATGAACATTTGGGAAAATTTACAAATACACAAACACTAAACAAACTAATACCTGAACAAATACAAATCAATAAAAAACATGATACAATTTTCAAAGCACTCAACATCGAAAATACACAAAATACTAATATATACACCACAATCACACACAATAATAACAATTTAAAAAACTAAAAACCCATGGGAAGCCATAACAACAGCCAACCAGCACACAGGTACTCCACAAGATTCAAAATTAGAAAGCTGATGATGGGATCACTAAGGATCCCGAAACATGTTCCAAATAAAGGAAAAATAACATCTTGAGGTAAAGTAAATATACATTTTAAATATAGGCCTATTAAATATCTGTGTTATAAATTACGTGAATGCGTAGAGAAATCTATAAAATTGGGGAACGCTATTAAAAAATATTTTAAAACAAATATTTCAAAACATTAACTACCATGCGGTAGATTTTAGATAGGTCAATAAAGCTTGGTTAGTTCTCAAATTTGTCTGTTTAATTTATAAATCCCACAGTTATTGGTCTGTCATATGAATCTAAGTTTTTGTAATATCAAAGTTGTTTAAAGAATAGAAACAGTGTTGTTATCACTTAGCGATTCGAACATATAATCTAATTGGTTACCTCGTTGATTACAACGCTCTAGCTGAGAAATTTAGTGAACACTAATTTTTGAATTAAAAAGAATCATTTATATAACCAATGCCTGTCTGCTCTCGCTTAGGACAAAAACTAAGGAGTTGTAGCCGCGCGAATGCCGTGAATCCGCTTGCTAACGCAGGCGGGGAATATAAACCAGTTAGGCCTATGTCCTCCAAGAAATAAAATCAGATCCAAGTTCTCGCGCAACAGCAGTTGTGATGACACTTTGGTAGTAACAGTTGTCCATAACATTTTCATCTACACATTAAAGAAATTAAAAGCGTATATCAAGTGAACACGGTATAATTTTACAGCGAGTTAATGTTCATACAGTAATATTTTATAAGTAAATGGATAATTACGTAGGTACGGATTGTACAGACCAGTCAAGTAACCGGACCGGACCACGGTAAATGAGAAACTACGGGTGGTTACGCACGACCCGTCACCCACGGTGGGAACTGGGAACAACACCGTTTCTATCAGTATTCCCCCTGCTTTGTTGGATGCAGTACATTCGGATGAAATACAGGCGATAATTTAAGAAGGCATGTTACAGTTTGAAACGTTACGTGAAGAGGTGTCGTCAAAATTTTGACAAATTGGTTACTAAATTATTAGACTAACTGCGTCTCGTAATTTTTTAGGCAGCAACGGTGGGAAAAAGAAACGAGATATAATTTTCTTAGGCGCGCAAAGTGGATTGCGCAGAATCAAGTTACTCTATTCCTTTTGTTTTGTTTACCAAGCGGTTAACGAACACAGGGATCGAGTATCTTCCGGGATAAGGATATCCTCTTCTATCGAGTACCAGCAACCTCTACGGAGGGTGATTGAGCGGGTAGAAGATAGGGCACTCTCTTGCCTTGGAGTAGGGAACTGCTCCAAAAGTGGATGAGCCTATAAACGTCAACGGCGTAGGATGCGGAAGGTAAGGAGAAACCACCGCATTAAAGACCTTGTGATATCCCTAGTACCACTGGATTATGTACTCAAGCAGTGGCGTAACTCGAAGCTGTTCTTTTGCGGGGGGGGGAGAGACTATCTTATGGGGAGGGATGAGACTAGCTTGAAGGTTGGACTCCCTATTTTTCTCAGGACAAAAAATGAGAAATTCGGTATTCTTTCCATGTAATTTTAGAAAGACATTTTATAAATTCGTTAGTCTCAAAGTTTTTTAGTAAACCGACGTGAAGTATGTTGCAAATACGTACATTATTTACCGAATGTTCAGGGATTGTCATTATTAAGAAAACTCTAATTTTATTTTCCTAACTTACAAATGTTTTAATTCCTTTTATTTCTATTATCTATCTATCTATATATATATATATATATATATATATATATATATATAACTCAAAGTCTGAGGGTTTATGGGTACTGAATACAAATCCACACCGTTACACCGATTGCCACCAAATTTTGCACAGGTAACTTTTGACACAAGGCGAAAAATACTGTCTACCTTGGAATTTGATATTTTGCCTCGTTCGCACGATTTAGGCCCTTTCAATTATGCCTTTGACGCGTGTAAAGATGTCAACATCACCATGGAGACCAGAATTAATTACCATAGAAACAAGTAAATAAACAAATGATATTTAGCGGCATCGGAACTGTACCTTTATCCGTTCCTGCAGTTTTTAATGTTTTTAATATGCTATTGTATCGATATATTTTGTAATTTTATATACAGATACGTCTATATATTTTGTAATTGTCTTAAACAATTATAAAATTTATGTTTATACGTATTTTTGATGATGCAATGAATAAGTAATGAAATATGTTAAATACTACTACTAAAGATGTCAAAACACAATGGAGACCAGAATTAATTACCGTGGTAACAAGTAAATAAACAAAAGCTATTTAGCAGCATCGGAACTGTACATTTATCCATTCCTGCAGTAGATTTTCGATGTTTTATATAATATGTGATTGTATCGATATATTACGATGTGGAAAAGAAGAAGTGTACTAATTGTAAATTGTCCTATTACTTAATGCAAAGCGAAAATACGTGTTGTTTTCTTTTGTGAGGTTAGGTGACAGCGGTTTTTGGTTTTTAGTTTACTGCTGAAATAAATAAAAGCCAAGGTTGAGGAAAACATAACGTTTAATGTGTTGTACAATGATTCTAACACAGTAACACTTAAAATAAAGAACTTAACGTTTTTGATTTAACAGGTACTTTATAAATATCTCCAAAGGCTTTATAAACGGGTACTTTTAAATCTCCAAAGGCTGTTGCATCAACATAATAATTTAGTACAAGTTAAAATAGTACAAGTGTTGAAAACAGCTTTGGAGAGAATTTGACTAATAAGTACAAAATTGTTATACGCCATATATACATAGACAATAAAAATTATATTAAAATACCTATTAAAAGTCAAATATTCGCTTGCGAAGCCGCGGGTAACAGCTAGTTATTGATAAGCCTTGTTTTAACAGATGCAACTCCTCAGCTTAGAAATATGCCTACGTTAATTGATTTTAGAATTTCGATTAAATTTTTAATAGCTGGGGGGGGGGGATTGGTCCCTCTGATCCTCCCGTAGTTACCGCTACTGTTCTCAAGCGTCATATGAGAATGAGATTTGCTAAATGTTATTTATGGAGCATGATTTATATGGCAGTGAAACACGGACCATCAAAAAAAAAGAAGAAAGATACCTAGACAGCTTCGAAATATGGTTGTGGCGAAGAAAAATTAATGTGAAATGGACTGATAGAGTGAGAAAAGATGACGTATTAACGAGAATAGGAGAAAACTGCTTAATGTAATAAGAAAAAGGAAAACGTCTTGGTTGGGGCATATATCGGAAACTGTCTACAGTTAAGGATCATAGAGGGAAGGATTGGACGGTGGAGAAGGAAGATTGAAACGCTTGGTGACATCAAAATCGGAAGGAGCTATAGTCAGATAGGTAAAGACAAACACCTAGGACCGAGAAATATGGAGAGCGTCCAGTTGTAACCAATGGTAGATAGTCTTACTAAAGAAGAAAGAAGAGTGAGGAATGAATACAGTCAAATCCAAACCTAAAATAATTGAAGAGACAGGAGAAAAAAATTTGATTAAGTTGGAAGACAAACTAGCCTAATTGTATAAATTAACAGTTCTATTCTACTAATAAAGTCAACAGTTTAATTCGACTCTTACACGCTACGGTTAAAATAGGAACTTAGGAACTTAAATAATGTGTGTACAGTGTACACACATCACGAGCTGCTCCTTTGGGGGGGGGGGGGATGAGACTAGCTTGAAGTCTGGACTCTCCTTATTTTATTAATTTACAAGTATTGTAATTCCTTTTAGTTCCACAATTATTTATAAACCTTATTTTAACACATAAAAATGGCTTAGAAATAGGCCTACGTTAAGAGATTATGTAAATCTTGCTGAAACTTTTAATAGCTCTTGGGGAGGGGGGATTTATCCCCTGAGCCCTCCCCTTTGTTACGCCACTGACATACATACATAACTTTTGAGGTCACGACATAATGTTGTTTTCATTTTTCCGGTATTGGCAGCATACACCTGACCGTTCTGTTGTGAGACCTGTTCGTAGGTAGAAAGTACTGCAACGTAATTCAGTCCACACGTAGCAGTACATTCGTATTTGGGATGGAAACACGCCAGTTCAAGTACAAACTGAGCAGGTTAGGTAAAGCGAACACCCATACACCTCTGTGGGTCTGCTATTGTAGGTGGATTCACTCGGGTTAGACGTCAGGTTCATCCAACAACGCACGTACGAAGTATTTTCCGTTGTCAAGTGTTTGTATTTATATCATTCTTTTATTACGTTCTTAATTAGTGTTGCTTCATCTATCGCTTGAGGCGTTCTTCGTTTCCGTAGGATTTCCTTCTCCGTGACGTTATAAAAACTGAATCAGCACTGTTTACTTTTTCCCTACGTCATCACTCGCACTATATTTTTCAGTTTTTCACTAGCAAAAATTAAATACGACTTGTCCAGCTAGCAAATAAATGCATTTTCGTGGCTGGAATTTTATATAACAAGACACTTCCAGTCAGTGATGATTAAGCGGAGGGGTTTATAAAGCCAGACCACAAGTGTTCGTCACAAATGCGAGACCGTCTCCACCAATACGATTGACTCAAGGTTCCCTTATTTCTCAGAATTACTACTTTTATACTTTTTTTACATTCTAAAAAATCCATGTTTTTAAGAGATTTAGTTGTCAAAACCTAACCTAGCCACCCATTCAGACTTACATCCCTTATTACCCTATATGACAATGACGATTTTTTATCGGCATTATTAGCGACACTCATTTTATTAATTCTGTAATTGTTTCAGGGGGTTCTTATCAAAACTTAATTACCTGAAAAAGAGAGTTCTTCATTCATTTATTCCAATTACAAATCATGTTTTTTACTAACAATGTTTGATTTGTCTTTAAAATTCGCTTTCTTTTAATGTTACTTTGGTAGTATGAAGTTATGTCCTTTCCTTAACTGATAAAAATTACCCACTCCACCGTGGATCAGCCAGTTGAAATAAGATTGATTTGCAATATTTGTATCTAGGCGTAGTAACACTATATGTGGGACACAGAGAACAACTTAATATATGGGCAGAAAGCTGTGACGCCATTTTCATGTTTCTCAGATACATTAACTAACGCGTTGTAATTAGAATAATTATTATAATGTGGCTGGCAAATTGAATTTAAATAAAAAATAAAAGTAAAATAAAAATATTGCAACGCGAGACGCTTGTACTCGGCAGTTTCTGACAAACTATCATATTACTAGTTTCTGTTACACTACTTTCCAAACACGACCTTTTCAGTCCAGTCATATGAAATAATCGGCATTTCCACTGTACTTTGGACGACTATTAATTACCCTTTTAGCGTGACTTCATTCCTTTAAAATTCCCCCTGACTGTGGTATGGCAACAACGACAGATAGGATGTTGTTCGTTGAGACCTGTCTTTAAATACGCAGAGAAAAGAAAAACTCCCATTCCGGTAACAGTCGAAGCAACCTGAAAGACTTTATTTTCAAGTAGACAACTTTCTCGTAAGTGTCTATAGCGCTTGGACAAGAACCGAAGCAATAAAATAGTGTACTCGTTAGGTAAAATATTACATAAGCGCGCTTATAGTTTACTTTCGCAATCCAAACAAAAAGTCTGCGTTAATTTTTTGCAGCCTGCAGTACACATTTTATGACGCAGCATTAGAAATGAACGCGGAGTAATCTGGTAGTAATCATGTCTTTCACTCAAAAACTTGGCGCCTACCGCTTATAATAGCCATATCGGCACTAGAATTTAATTTTAATGGTGTAGATCAAATTACGCGACTTAAATGAATTATCGCTTGCTTGCTGGAAACTACGCTACACGTTTAATGTTTGCAATCTGTAAGCTGCATCGTAAGCAATCGGTGTTTAGATACTAGTCTCGGATACTGACGGTGAGCGCGACCGACGTCGGTGGTATCCTGAGCATACTTTGGATTCCCGTCATGGGATAGAAAACAGATCCTTAAAGGCCTTTGACTACATAAAAAATGAAAGTCTATAGGGTGTTCCAAACCGGATGGCACCTAAGGTATGGCCCTTACTCTCACACGCGCACTCACAACCGGCCCGGCCCGGCCAGGCACGACTCAGGCGGTTCAGATATAAGTATACGGTCCAATTCAAAACTATAAAATTTTTAAGTTAGCTTATAATCCAAATTAAACTATAATTTTTGTAATCTCCGTGAAATTGTGTGAAAAATGAGTCCAACAAGACACAATTGGGATAAATATGAGTATTTCTAATAGGGATTTCTAAAGCAAACGGAGAATTCGAGTACTTAACAAAGATTTTATTATAAAGTATAAGTATGTTGGTGATATTTTGATGATTATAAACATAATATAATACACTTTAAAACATAAACAAACATAATACACTTTATTACAATAAAGATAAGTCGAATTCTGCGTGATTATCGACGACAATTAAATAAAATTTGTAAAATACCAATTTCTAAAGCCAAAATGAATATTAAATTAGACTTAGTTGTACATCTAAAATCTACCACAACCACGTCGTGTTTGGTGTCATTTTCATTAAAATTTTATGGAGATTACAAATACATATGCTAAGCTCGTTTGTTAAAAAAATGCATATTACAAACGTTGCAGTTACGTAATGGACGCCCCAGTATATGATTCATACCCCAGGCGTGCGGGCCAGTTGTGTGTGTGTGTTGTTGTGTAAGGGTCTCCTAATCCCTCGGGTGTCGTGCGACTTGGAACGCTGTATCTATGTGTACGAAGAGCGGTCCAAATCGATGAACGGTAAAGAAGACTGACTGACTGGAAACTCCAGGGAAGAAAAGGGAGAGGATGATCCAAAAGAACTTGGAGGAAAGAACGATTGGAGACTGATTTTAAGGAGCAAGGCGTAGAAAATCTTGTTTCATGATAATGTTAGTTTAAGTGTAACTATTGAATTTTCAGTACGGTATGATCTGTTTTATGAGGAAGAATATATATATGACGATTAAATTAATCAAATTTCAACGACCCTGGAGCACAACTTAGCTTTATTCAGTACGGGACACAAAGGGCATTAAGGAAAAGAACTCAAATTTGATTTTAAAAGATGACGGTTGTACCGTGTTGGTGTTTGATTCGGAACGCTATGTATTAACGTTTAACATCCGAAACAGTACATGCCATATGTTGACCTATATATTTGCAAGCCAAGTCTGTAAAGGCGGGAGACCAAATTATGGAGGTGCCTACGTGCAGCTTAAAATGTGCGATTTCTTCAGCGTTTTATCTTACGAGAAGACCAAATTTTAAAGTCTACTGTAAGGAATCTTTCACTTGAATTATCTCCCTTACATGTTTGGTGTATATCTAAACTATAACAACATAATCTAGACTGTTTGTTAAACTAGTCATTGTTACAGTTTACGAGACGCGTACTATAACATATGTGTAAAATATACGTTATAACTACGAGCGCTGATTAACGCCTTCACTTTGACAAAATTAACCGCTTGCCTTTCAGCACTCTTACCAGCCGTTTGTTTGATAAATATTGTTACGTATAATTCCGCTGTTTCTTTCATTTCCAGAACTCAAATCTGTTATTTTTTCAGCGGGTAGAATGTCGTCTACTTTTCTTCCACGATGTTCCTCGGAAACGGTCATCAAGTGTTTAAACGCCAAATAAGTTACAAGATCTTAGCATCTCAAAAGGTTTCCGTTATTCATTTCAGACAAGTCTATGAGACAGTGCGTAACTGACGTCTTTGGGATAAACCGGGTGAAGCCTCTCCCCCACACACATTTTTATTGTACCTTGTACTTACAACAAGGCTGTAGATTATCATGGGCCTACCTGTACCATGCGAGAATTTCTTCTTCTTCTTCTTCTTCTTCTTCTTCTTCTTCTTCTTCTTCTTCTTCTTCTTCTTCTTCTTCTTCTTCTTCTTCTTCTTCTTCTTCTTCTTCTTCTTCTTCTTCTTCTTCTCCTCCTCCTCCTCCTCCTCCTCCTCCTCCTCCTCCTCCTCCTCCTCCTCCTCCTCCTCCTCCTCCTTCTTCTTTTTCAGAACGCGGTCCATTATTATATGTTCTTAACCAGACGTCTCGGTTACATCCGCGGAGCTCAAACTTCAGTGCCTACTTTGACCTTTCTAACGACAGTTGTGAACTCCTTGGCCTAAGATGGCAAAAATCAAACCGGCTCGCAATCGTACCGATAGAGCACGGCCGTTATAGTTGGAGACCCCAAATCCAACTTGGGGTAGACCCCAAATCCCGAAAATGGCGTAGTAACACTATATGTGGGACACAGAGAACAACTTAATATATGGGCAGAAAGCTGTGACGCCATTTTCATGTTTCTCAGATACATTAACTAACGCGTTGTAATTAGAATAATTATTATAATGTGGCTGGCAAATTGAATTTAAATAAAAAATAAAAGTAAAATAAAAATATTGCAACGCGAGACGCTTGTACTCGGCAGTTTCTGACAAACTATCATATTACTAGTTTCTGTTACACTACTTTCCAAACACGACCTTTTCAGTCCAGTCATATGAAATAATCGGCATTTCCACTGTACTTTGGACGACTATTAATTACCCTTTTAGCGTGACTTCATTCCTTTAAAATTCCCCCTGACTGTGGTATGGCAACAACGACAGATAGGATGTTGTTCGTTGAGACCTGTCTTTAAATACGCAGAGAAAAGAAAAACTCCCATTCCGGTAACTGTCGAAGCAACCTGAAAGACTTTATTTTCAAGTAGACAACTTTCTCGTAAGTGTCTATAGCGCTTGGACAAGAACCGAAGCAATAAAATAGTGTACTCGTTAGGTAAAATATTACATAAGCGCGCTTATAGTTTACTTTCGCAATCCAAACAAAAAGTCTGCGTTAATTTTTTGCAGCCTGCAGTACACATTTTATGACGCAGCATTAGAAATGAACGCGGAGTAATCTGGTAGTAATCATGTCTTTCACTCAAAAACTTGGCGCCTACCGCTTATAATAGCCATATCGGCACTAGAATTTAATTTTAATGGTGTAGATCAAATTACGCGACTTAAATGAATTATCGCTTGCTTGCTGGAAACTACGCTACACGTTTAATGTTTGCAATCTGTAAGCTGCATCGTAACCAATCGGTGTTTAGATACTAGTCTCGGATACTGACGGTGAGCGCGACCGACGTCGGTGGTATCCTGAGCATACTTTGGATTCCCGTCATGGGATAGAAAACAGATCCTTAAAGGCCTTTGACTACATAAAAAATGAAAGTCTATAGGGTGTTCCAAACCGGATGGCACTTAAGGTATGGCCCTTACTCTCACACGCGCACTCACAACCGGCCCGGCCCGGCCAGGCACGACTCAGGCGGTTCAGATATAAGTATACGGTCCAATTCAAAACTATAAAATTTTTAAGTTAGCTTATAATCCAAATTAAACTATAATTTTTGTAATCTCCGTGAAATTGTGTGAAAAATGAGTCCAACAAGACACAATTGGGATAAATATGAGTATTTCTAATAGGGATTTCTAAAGCAAACGGAGAATTCGAGTACTTAACAAAGATTTTATTATAAAGTATAAGTATGTTGGTGATATTTTGATGATTATAAACATAATATAATACACTTTAAAACATAAACAAACATAATACACTTTATTACAATAAAGATAAGTCGAATTCTGCGTGATTATCGACGACAATTAAATAAAATTTGTAAAATACCAATTTCTAAAGCCAAAATGAATATTAAATTAGACTTAGTTGTACATCTAAAATCTACCACAACCACGTCGTGTTTGGTGTCATTTTCATTAAAATTTTATGGAGATTACAAATACATATGCTAAGCTCGTTTGTTAAAAAAATGCATATTACAAACGTTGCAGTTACGTAATGGACGCCCCAGTATATGATTCATACCCCAGGCGTGCGGGCCAGTTGTGTGTGTGTGTTGTTGTGTAAGGGTCTCCTAATCCCTCGGGTGTCGTGCGACTTGGAACGCTGTATCTATGTGTACGAAGAGCGGTCCAAATCGATGAACGGTAAAGAAGACTGACTGACTGGAAACTCCAGGGAAGAAAAGGGAGAGGATGATCCAAAAGAACTTGGAGGAAAGAACGATTGGAGACTGATTTTAAGGAGCAAGGCGTAGAAAATCTTGTTTCATGATAATGTTAGTTTAAGTGTAACTATTGAATTTTCAGTACGGTATGATCTGTTTTATGAGGAAGAATATATATATGACGATTAAATTAATCAAATTTCAACGACCCTGGAGCACAACTTAGCTTTATTCAGTACGGGACACAAAGGGCATTAAGGAAAAGAACTCAAATTTGATTTTAAAAGATGACGGTTGTACCGTGTTGGTGTTTGATTCGGAACGCTATGTATTAACGTTTAACATCCGAAACAGTACATGCCATATGTTGACCTATATATTTGCAAGCCAAGTCTGTAAAGGCGGGAGACCAAATTATGGAGGTGCCTACGTGCAGCTTAAAATGTGCGATTTCTTCAGCGTTTTATCTTACGAGAAGACCAAATTTTAAAGTCTACTGTAAGGAATCTTTCACTTGAATTATCTCCCTTACATGTTTGGTGTATATCTAAACTATAACAACATAATCTATACTGTTTGTTAAACTAGTCATTGTTACAGTTTACGAGACGCGTACTATAACATATGTGTAAAATATACGTTATAACTACGAGCGCTGATTAACGCCTTCACTTTGACAAAATTAACCGCTTGCCTTTCAGCACTATTACTAGCCGTTTGTTTGATAAATATTGTTACGTATAATTCCGCTGTTTCTTTCATTTCCAGAACTCAAATCTGTTATTTTTTCAGCGGGTAGAATGTCGTCTACTTTTCTTCCACGATGTTCCTCGGAAACGGTCATCAAGTGTTTAAACGCCAAATAAGTTACAAGATCTTAGCATCTCAAAAGGTTTCCGTTATTCATTTCAGACAAGTCTATGAGACAGTGCGTAACTGACGTCTTTGGGATAAACCGGGTGAAGCCTCTCCCCCACACACATTTTTATTGTACCTTGTACTTACAACAAGGCTGTAGATTATCATGGGCCTACCTGTACCATGCGAGAATTTCTTCTTCTTCTTCTTCTTCTTCTTCTTCTTCTTCTTCTTCTTCTTCTTCTTCTTCTTCTTCTTCTTCTTCTTCTTCTTCTTCTTCTCCTCCTCCTCCTCCTCCTCCTCCTCCTCCTCCTCCTCCTCCTCCTCCTCCTCCTCCTCCTCCTCCTCCTCCTCCTCCTTCTTTTTCAGAACGCGGTCCATTATTATATGTTCTTAACCAGACGTCTCGGTTACATCCGCGGAGCTCAAACTTCAGTGCCTACTTTGACCTTTCTAACGACAGTTGTGAACTCCTTGGCCTAAGATGGCAAAAATCAAACCGGCTCGCAATCGTACCGATAGAGCACGGCCGTTATAGTTGGAGACCCCAAATCAAAAAGCGAAAATTAAACTTCGGCCATGATAAACTAAGTAAACTAAACACACACACACACACACACACACACACACACACACACACACACACACACACACACACACACACACACACACACACACACACACACACACACACACACACACACACATGAGTAAATAACCCCTTCTCCACCCTCTTGTTGGAAAGCTATGAAAGGAAAGGTTTGAAAATGGAGGCGTTTCGTTGTAAAGATCAAATAGCAAAGCCCGACAATAAGGCAAAACAAATACGCTCTGAAAGTAAATACACTGTAAGTTACGTTGCCCACTCCACACTAGTTTCATATTCACGTTATATTAGTTTATTATTTACAGCAAGTTTATACTGTGCAACCGCTTACCTTGTTGCACACCCTGAATCGACGCATAATTCCTGTTTGTCTACTTTCATTTTATCTGTTTCTTTTTTTGCAATTTTGTATTAAAAATATTCCAGTTTTTTGTTGGCTAGCTATGTGCGCGCGTATAGTACTCACGGCTGGAGAGCGAAACTGATTTATGAGCTGGACACACGTTATCCCACGAAGGGTTACACCGGAACGGGCGCAATTAGTAGCCACTTACGTCATTTCCGTGGCGAACAAAAAAGAAATTGTAAGCCTAACTTCCCTCTAAGGAGTTCCGATAAAATATTACACGTTACGAGGGGGAGAAATTAAAACCCGTATACAAACATTAAGTAATCGTTTCTTCTAATGTTTTCCGGGTTGCTGGATAAATAACCTTCTGGACGGATGGAGCACCCGTAAGACAAAACGGATCTCATAAGAGGCGCGTATTAATTTTCTGGCGCTTTAATTACTTAAGTTCAGTTCTCAAACTTCACAGTTTCATAATTTAATACTTACACTTTGAACACATCTTCTTTTTCATAAAACAAATGGACACGGGTTTTTTATGTTTAAAGACCCTCAAAATTTTACAATAAAAATAGCCAAATACTAGTATTATTGAAATTAAATGACCGTACTTAAAAATATCGGTATGGAGAACCATACATGACTTCCATGTTCTAAGATTTATATTTAAAATCATTTAGAAATGAAATGTTTCCATAGAAACTACTTCTTTCCACTTATTGCTTCAGCCTTAACCACAGTACTGTGGTCACTAACGTATACCACCACACGTTATCGCACTCGAATTTCACTGATGATGGCAGTCGACGGCACTGCCGAAACGTCTGGTTTTGCAGAAAACATTGGACTACGGCCAAACAGCCCGGGAAGGAATTTTAACAACAAACTACTACTTTGTTGCCGATAACGTTGTACACATATAAAAATTATCCCCTCCCCCTTCAACTACAATTTTCATTTATAGAAATTTACCCCCAACCCGTTCAACTAGCCTCTTTATTTATAGATATTTCATCTACGTTTCTACAGTGGATTATTAAGATCTTCTTATCAGGATACTTTATTTATCAAAATTAAGTACTTTACTCTTGTTAAAACAAAAAAAGTTTCAGGTAAACTGCCCTTTCCCCGTAACCGATCTTCACCAAAATAAATAAGCCTTGAGTCTTCTACAACTCAGGCACATATGTAAAAAATTATTTGATTCTGTTTGAATTTACGGCAGTTATCGTTCGTCATAGAAAAAATTACCCTTGTTAAAACATAAAACGTTGCAGGTAAACTACCCTTTTCTCTTAACCGATCTTCACCAAAATTAATAATCTTGAGTACTCTATAATTCAGGCAAGTGTGCAAAACTGTATTTGATTCTATTTGAATTTACGGCAGTTATCATCGTTCGTCATAAAAAAAATACCCTTATTAAAACATAAAATGTTGCAGGTAAACTACCCTTTTCCCTTAACCGATCTTCACCAAACTCAAAAAGCCTTCAGTCCTCTACAATTCAGGGATGCATGCAAAACATTATTTGATTCTGTTTGAATGTGCGGCAGTTATCGTTCGTCATAGAAAAAATTACCCTTGTTAAAACATAAAACGTTGCCAGTAAACTACCCCTTTCCCTTAACCGATCTTCACCAAAATCAACAGACATTGCGCTCTCTATAGCTCAGGAAGGTATTCAAAACATTATTTGATTCTGATTGAATGTAAGGCAGTTATCATTCGTTATAGAAAAAATTACCCATGTTAAAACGTAAAACTTTGCAGGTAAACTACCCATTTCCCTAAACCGATCTTAAAAAAAAAAATAGGTCTTGAGAACTCTACAATTCAGGGCTGTATGCAAAACATTATTTGATTCTGTTTGAATTTGCGGCTGTTATCGTTTGCCATAGAAAATACCCTTGTTAAAACAAAAAACGTTGCTGGTAAACTACTCCTTTCCCTTAACCGATCTTCACCAAAAACAATAAGTTTTGAGAACTCTACTATTCAGAGTTTCATGCAAAACGTTATTTGATTCTGTTTGAATTTTCGGCTGTTATCGTTTGCCATAGAAAAAAATTCACACACACACACACACACACACACACACACACACACACACACACACACACACACACACACACACACACACACACACACACACACACACACACACACACACACACACACACACACACACACACACTTTTCGCAAAATGATTTTTTTTCATGTTTTGAGGGTAGTACAATCAGAATCTGCAATAATCTCGAACATGATTTTTTTTTGCCATCACCATACTTCCATTTCCTTATGGAACATGGAAGTAAAAAGAATAGTATACCGGTGTATTTAGTGTAAATAATATAGAAACGTATTGCCTGAAATTTTGAATGTTTGATTATATCTTTGAAGATAACTATATGAAGAACATACAAATATTAACTCTACCAGTATATATCATCTCAGTGCAATGAGGAGACAGGAATTGAAGATAATATTTCCGACCAAACAAGGTGGATGAACAACCAACAAGTAATATTGACTTTTAAAATGCCAGTTAAAATAGCGTACCGGGAATCATTAAATACGAAAAAATGCTAGCGCATAATTTAATTTAATACAATAAAACCCTTTTTAACCGAACTCGGTTTACCAGAAACCCGGGTTAGCCGAAACGATGTCAGACTCATTGAAATCAATCAATATGAAATACGTAATTTATTGGTGCGCACAGATGTGGGACAAGATTACAGATTCCACTTCAAGATTACAGATTCCACTTTAAATAAGGCATGGAACAAATTCTGTGATAGACTTGAGTATGAAGAAGGGGAGGAAAATAACGAAAACTTGGTAGAAATGGCTAAAGTAAATCCAGGGTGTGAAGAAATAGAAGAAAGTGAAATTTTCGAATGGCTAGAGACAGATAATTCGGAACTAGAATTGACTGACCAAGAAATTATGGAAGCTGTGATAAGACCAGAGCCTGAAGCAGACGACATACCAGGATGTTCCTGACACGGAGACAAACCGTGTGACCGCAGACGACCGATTTAAAGCCTTGGAGGAAAGAATATTTAATTTTTAATTTTTTTTTTTTAATCGGCCATCTAAGGACCACATGCCAATTTCAGTTCTTTATTCTTTGTTCTTTTCTTTTTCTCCAATATTCTTTCATCTTTTCACTGTGTCTCTTCTTCCTGTCTTCAGTCCACTTGAAACCTGCGTTTTTCTCTCTCCCACCCTGGACTCCTTCCATTTTTAACACTTTTGCCCGAAAAACTTATCTTTCAGTTGCTTCTTCCGCGTGTATATTATTTTTTTCTAAATCCTTATGGACTTCTTTAATCAAACTTGATGTTGAGTTCTTCCCCCACAGATATTTGAAGATCTGCTTTGTTAGCCTATTGTCGTCCATTCTATATAAATGTCCAAATAATAATAGTCTTCTTTTTCTCACTGTTTCTGTTATATTTTCTATACTTTGAAATATTTAATCATTACTTCGTAATTTCCAACCTTCTTAAGTTTTTTGTGGGCCTAATATTTTTCTAATAATTCGTCTTTCCGATATTTCTAGTTTGTCTAAATTATAATTAAATGCTAGACATTCACTTGCATATAGGCATTCTGGCTTCACTACTGTACTGTAATGCCTTATTTTCGCATTTTTAGGCACTTTTTATTGTAAATATATTTAGTTATACCATATGCCCTTTCCATCTTATGAATCCTTTCTTCTATAGCAGATTTTTCTAAACCATTCTCTTGAATTATTTCTCCGAAATACTTAAATTTTCGAACTCTCTCTATTCGACGAATTTTGTTACCAGGAATTTTGGTGTATTTTTAATGTTCGTGAGAAATTTGTTTTTTTTTCTGCAGAAATTCTTAAGCCTGTTCTACTGGCTACGTCCTCTAAACAATTAACTTGTGTTACTGCAGATGTCAGATGTTCAGATTTTAATATTTTTATTAATCAGTTAATTTCACTGCCTTATTAATACATGACAACTTCAATATAGAACTTTATTTTTATAGGTAGCTTTACGTTTCGTGGGGCAGGCTGAGCAAGCAAGTCAGACGTCTTAATTTTAAAGAGATGGCATGGCATAGCAGCCCGCAAACCCCGTGAAGAAACTGTTTAGAAAAAACTTTTTAAATAAGACTGTAACCACCGTGAACATAGATTACACTGTATTGATGTTTATGATTTGAACTTTTATAATTAAATATGTTTTTACTTATAATTTTGTGTTTTTTATACCTTAATAAATGGAAATCGATTCCATGGATTATGCTTCATCCGAAGTGGCTCCTCCCCTTTAGTTCCGTTAAAAAGGGTTCTAATGTATTACCAGTATGCTACATGCTATGTAATTGGACACTGAAAACTGGCAGGTCATAAAACAGTTGAAGTCTTCGAATATCGGGTCTACAGACGTATACTTGGCAAGTCATGTGTGGATCGCAGAGCGAACGCTTCCATAGTACGGGCAAGCTGCACATTAAGGCGGATTATTATGACAGGTAAACATAAGATCTATCTAAGGTACTTACTTAAATATGTAGGAGGCTAAATTGAAATATTTTGTATTTTATCTTATGGTACAGGGTACCATAGAAAATGAAATCTCAAAACAATCTACCACGGCACAGTAGCCCGGACATCAACCCCGGCCGTAACAGTCTACACACTGCCTAACACTTAAAACTTTTAAAACATACTACAGTTACTGAATAACAATATACTCAATGGGCTTTGATCAACGACACGGACAGCATGTAATCAAGAACATAAGAAAGACAGAAGAAGCGGTGAACAGATGAAAGAGTTAATTTCTCTGGTGTAACATGGACGCGGCTAGCATAGACAGAAGGAGAAGGAGATTGTGTGGAGCAGTCGAGAGCTTGTCGATGGTGGTGTTGGTGAAAGGTATTATTGTCAGAACGTTTATACACGCAGCATATATTCATTTTTTTTTTTTTTTGAAGAAAATATTTTTACGTAATGCGGAACGTTCTCGTGCGTTCGATGGTGTCTTCCTACAAGCTTCTCGGCTAGCCCTGCCGGTGTGTTTTTGCCAAGGCCGCGCTGAAGTATCCTCTAGAATTTTCGAGTGCTTGTTAAGGACGCATATTATGGAACCCTGCAGACTATAAATAGCCCACACCTGCCTCTTTGTTTTCAGTTTACTTCGGGCGATTACTCAGTCTGTTTAAGTGGCGATCTATTCAAGTGAGTTTCGAAGTATTGTGGCGATGTGTTATTGTGCGGGACTCTATTAGTTGACATTATTATTGCGTGTTGACAAATTTTGCTCGGAAATTTGTACAAATTGATTATAAACTGTATTTGTGATTAATTAAAGCTGGTGATTAGTAACTTGTTTGGTGTCTGTAATTTTGTTTTCTACTGTACCATACGACGATCAGGGAGACCGTCGTAACATATATTGTATTAGGAAAAGCCTGCAAATCTCAACAATGGATAGTCACTATCGTAATTTAGACCGACGATCCACATTCCAATATTCCTCCATTGAGGATTAGAATGTCAGTCTCTCGGGGTTAAGCCTGTCAGAGGCTTGGCCCAACATATGGTTACGACTTGGTTCATAATTTTTTTTTTTTTCATTAATTTTACAATCTGGCATATTGCAATATGGCATTTAGTAAACTGAGTGACAATCAGTAACTGCTTAAATCAATGAGCCATTACCACTTATCTTACAAATTTTTACTCACAAAGTACAAATACACTACATGTATCTATGTTTACGGTAAGTCGGAGAGATTAAACCTCTTAAGTCTGCGCCCTTCATTGTTGCTATTTAACTGTTCATTAACTAGTTGCCCAGAATGGGCACTCAGTTTATCGGAACAGTTTGTGCTCACTTTTGTAATTGTCTCGCTCAGATATTGAGCTTACTCCCAGATCGCTAGCGACAACTTCGTTGGACACGTGTCACGGTGCGTCGATGATTCTCTCAGACTTGGTCTTGAAATCTTCTGATGATGTCGACGGTGGAGTTAGCTGCTGATTTCCACAATTCCCACATCCCTTGTGTACGTCCACGCAGATCTTAAAATAGTTTTTTTTTTAAAGTGGATTTCGCTGTTAATTGATAATGGTGAATTATGTTCTACGAAGCGTACACATCTGTATACTTAAAGGCTATTTTCTTCTTGTCTATACGAGGTAGATACTGTACCCTTTTTAAAGAGCGGCTGAAGAGTAGGGCTCACCACTCTACCTTCCTTGTATGGTGTACTGTTCAATGTAGTAGCCTACTTTGCCTGACTGTCCTAACGAAAAAATTGAAACCATAAATTGCTTCACAAAAAGCAGTGTGATGGTCACACCACCTTCTGATCAGGAACCAACGCTCATCATCGTCATCATTAGCCTGTAACTGTTCCACGTCTCTCTGCCTTGTGCTTCGTGATGGGGCCCTAGACCTGTTCTGGAACCAACGCTCATCATCGTTATCATTAGCCTGTAACTGTTCCACGTCTCTCTGCCTTGTGCTTCGTGATGGGGCCCTAGACCTGTTCTGTAACCAACGCTCATCATCGTCATCATTAGCCTGTAACTGTTCCACGTCTCTCTGCCTTGTGCTTCGTGATGGGGCCCTAGACCTGTTCTGGAACCAACGCTCATCATCGTCATCATTAGCCTGTAACTGTTCCACGTCTCTCTGCCTTGTGCTTCGTGATGGGGCCCTAGACCTGTTCTGTAACCAACGCTCATCATCGTCATCATTAGCCTGTAACTGTTCCACGTCTCTCTGCCTTGTGCTTCGTGATGGGGCTCTAGACCTGTTCTGGAACCAATCTCCTCCTCTTCCTCCTTCTCCTCCTCGGTCTGCCGACGTTTCTCTTCTCAGTACGGTGATAACCCAAGGCCGCAACAGGTAGACAGATATCAGGCATGCGGTTCAAGTGTTCACACCTTCTCCTTCTATGGTGTTCATTCTTCTGGTGCAACGATTCAACGATTCGCGTCTAATATCCTCGTTCCTCTTCCGATCCAGGAGAGAACTACCTTTCGTCCCTCTTACAAATTTCATTTTAGCTGCCTGAATCCTCTGTACGTCCCTTTTACCAAGAGTTCATGTCTCACTAGCATACAGGAATGTAGGGACAGCTACAGTTTTGTAAAATTTCATTCGGGTATCCTTCCTTGTTTTATTTTTCAGGTACCTGTGAATCGTTCCACAGATGCGTCTAAATTTTGTTAGCTTACTATCCCAATCAATATCAGTTCCATATGAGATATTGCAACCCAAGTAATTAAAATGGCTAACATGATCCAAAATCTGATTATTCAACGACTATCTTAGTTTTCATAGAATACCTGCCCTGAAATGCCATCGTTTTAGATTTTGTAGCATAGATCTGTAGCTAACAGTCTTCTATGATTCTATCAAATGTAAATATCGCCCGCTGTAACAGGTCTTCTGTTTTCTATATCATCGCATTGTCATCTACACAAAGCAATGCTTTCACATGAATATTTCGCTGAAGTTATATTCCCGAGTCAGCTTAGCTGTCCATCGACGAAATATGTCGTCCATGTAAATATTAAAAAGTGTCGGTAAAATAGAGCACTCTTGTCTCAAACCTTGATTTGTTGAGTTATCTGCAGTTACATTTTCTGTATGCAGTAAGTAAAGTAGTGGGCCTAGGGACCACTTCAAGTAAAGTAGATGAAGAATACGCTACTCCGCTATTCATCTGATCAGGGCGGATCGTTGTTTATATAACATGAGTGAAGATGGAGCGAATAAATCTGTTAACCGCTCAAAAACAAGACGTGAAGTGGAAAGCGCTCTTGGTTATTATAACGCAGTGTTTCCCAACCTTTACGGACACGGGTACCATTTTTTGTCTTCCGCGTTCATTTCGAGTACCACCGGAGCTAAAATAAAAGTTATTGGGTATTTCTCAATAAAAAACTTGATACAACATATAGTAGGCCTATATATATTATTATTCCTAATTATGTATAATTATTTAAATCTAATACATAGAATTTACAAAACGGAACTGATTTTTGAAATTAATTTCAGGTTGATTCTATGCTATAAAGTATAAACTTTAAACTATGTACTATAGTATATACGTTACGGTATCGTTTTAAATCATGTCCGATGAAAATTTATTATTGTTTTGAACACAAATTTTTATTTATTTATTTTTTCAAGTAAATACTTTTCCCTAGCTAGGTCTTATTGCGTACCACCGATTGGAAACCCCTGGTATAACGCATTGTACAAGAAATAGGTGTTGAGAAACGTTAAAAAAGCGGGTAAAAATCTATTTCGCTTAAAACAAAAATGCAAAACGTGTATTAGCAGAACGTTAGTAGAACACGGCAGGAGTACAACAAACCATTTAATCAGTACCAAGTACAGGTGTCGACCTACTGCTGAGCAAACACCGCCTTATTGGCAGCCATTATTTTCACTGTAAAACATATGTAAAAAAAAAAAGAAAGAACAGCGCCGGCAACAGCACTTAATGAGGCGATCGCGGTGGTACGACACCTTTACAGAAACAAAAATTATTAACGCGAATATGCGGGTGTGCCAACAAAACACGGGTCGTCAGCCAAATTAGTAAACGGTCGGAAACCTTACTGGCTTCAAAAGTTCACTTTGTTGTCATATATTATCTTCGTCCGGATGTATATCACCTAATTTTTTTAACATTTATTTAGATTGACGATCTGGTAAGGAAATGGAAACACCTAGTGAACCCTGCTATTAAGTTATCACGAGACAGATATTTGAACGTGCTGTTGTTCGCTGACGACTTGATTGTACTTCAAAATACAGAATCTGAGTTGCAAAAATCTGTTTTTAAGCTTCATCAGATTTGCAAATAATACAATATGAAAATCTCCACTATAAAAACAAAGGTAATGGCATTTCGAGGTAAGGAGCCAAAAGAACAAAAATCATGATTAGTGATCGAATTGTAGAACAGGTGAGCCACTTTGGGAACTGATATTGCCCATGATATAAATTATGAGAGTGATGCTAAGTTATGTAAGTTTCAGACGATCTGTGGAACAATCAACCGTATTTTTAGAAACAATGTACGTCCTAATTAAGGTAGAAAATTGAAGTTCTAGAAAGGTATGGCAGTCTCTGTATTGTCCTATGGGTGTGAATTATGGACAACAACCAAGAAACAAGACAGTAAAACACAGCCCTCGGAAATGGCATTCTTAAGAGGAGTTAAAATGTGTTCTAAACTTGACCGTATAAGAAATGAGGCCATAAGAGAAAATTACAAGTTTTTAACGTTAAAGTTAAAAGATTACAAACAACGGTGGGAAGAACACTTAGAAATAATGTCAGATTCCAGATTGGCCACACAAGTCTGGAAATACAAACCTATAGGACACAGATGTGTGGGTAGACCCAGGAAGAGATGGCTGGAGGATTTTTAAAGGCGGAACAGACAGCACCTTGCCTATGAACATGATAACGATCTTCGTCCGGATGATGATACACCGCTGAGTGTAAAAGAACTATTGGTGAACTATGATGATACACGTGGTATCGTTTGGTATCTGTCTGAGATCTCCCGATTTTGGAAGAATAATCGGAAATACGGATCGCCCCCCCCCCACTCTAATATTCCGACTTGTAGATTTTGTATTATAATTTGTTTATTTTTATGTGGTGTTTACACGGAAATACTCTATTAATAATAACGTTCGTTAATACGTTAGACCGTAATTTTAAGTAATTATTTTCAAAATCCACTGCTCCAGCACACCTTAACTGCTGTGCTAGGATTCTTATTTATGTGTTCTAGGTGTCTGTTTAATATCTACGACACAGGTTTGTAACCATTAGAGATGGTTCGTAGTCAGTGGCGTATCTAGAATTTGGTCTTTGGGGGGGGGGGGGGGTCCGGCCCCCAATAATGTACACGGCAATAACACAATAAAAATACGCGTTATTGAAACATTGTTTAGAAGATTTGAAACGTTATTGACAGAAATGATTTCCCTATATTTCAAGTTAAGAGTAATATTGATTAATCTTAACTTGATTTTTCTTTTGTATGAGGCCGACTCTACTGGACCCCCCCCAGTCCAAATTCTAGATACGCCACTGTGCATAGATCCGTCTCGGTCTCGGTCGTCAATACAGCTGCCGACTTGTTAATTATTCATGTTTCATGCTGCTTTCATCTGCCTTATTATTCTCTAATTGAAATCGTCTCTTCTAGTTTGAGAATGCATTCACATTACCGTTTTCACTTTTATCTTTGTAATTCGCGAACTACACTTTTCCCAGTAAGTTCTGGAGTATCTCAGGCTGTCCCCTTGGTCCACGTCTTTACTTACTACAGATAACTCAACAACAACAATTGCAGCCTACCCCGACGATACAGCCGCTCTGATCTCACTCAACAGCATCATTTAGTCTACAAAATCACATCGCACAATCTGGCTAAATAAATGGCGCATTAAAGCAAACAAAACAAATCCTGAACACATTGTGTTCACAATGAACAAATAAAACTGCCAACCTGTTATACTAAGCAACCACGACGAGAAACCGTCAGTAGGTACATTGGACCGTGGAACCAGCTCGTACAGACAAGATATTAGCTAGCCTTAAATATACAGTGTGTAGAAATCGAACACTGGCTTCGAGACGCGCAGTCGACAAACACCTCGTTGGGAGGATAACAAAATTTTCATTTATTTCGCACAAGCGCGCAACGGTCTTTTACAGTGTTTCAGTACGTAATAATCAGTTGTACAGTTACTATAGTATGTTTTAAATATGTTAAGTGTCGGCCAGTCGTCACAACGTTTCTGTAATCCGTGGAAATCACTTTTTCAACCCGAAACGCAGCAATTATTACGGTGCACCATTTCGTTTCCACTTTATTGGTCCCTACAGTCCAACTAACGGAGGGCGAGGCAGTCGACCTCAAAAATAGCACCGATGGCGAAGTGTGCCGAAGCTTGGACTGCTCGGTAGGGTGGTGTGCTTTTTAACGAACGATGCACATAAAACCAACCAAATGGTCCTATAAATAGCCAAATAATTTTACTCCAGGAAGCGGGAAAGCGTTCTACACAAAAGTGTAAAACAAATGGTGTCAAATAATGTAAAATAAATGCATCCATACATAGTACTGAAGGGTTTCTATTAAATGTCCCGGAAGTTAATAAGGGTTGGGCCCATGGCTGTAGAGACTAGGAAAGGCGGAAGTGCTAGGCGCTGTCACAAAAACACCGTTTACAGACAATTCGTTTTTAATGTAGGAAAATAAGTGTATATATTCAACATTGACCGCGCTCTAAGAATTTTTGAAAGAAGAATATTGAGGCAGATATTTGGACCAGTGAAGGACGGGAATATGTATAGGATCCGAAATAACAGTGAAATAAATGAGTTGATTGGTGGACAAGACCTGGTGAGGCACATAAAATCAGCTAGAATTAGATGGCTGGGACACGTACCCCGTATGAATGTTACGAGGATGCCCAAAACTATATTAAGTGGAACGATATTGGGCAAAAGAAGAAGAGGCAGGCCTCGAAGAAGATGGCAGCAGGATGTGGAAGAAGATCTGAGAAAGATGGGCATTAGGAACTGGCGACTGAAGGCAATGGACAGAGATGAGTGGTGACGGGTCGTAGCGGAAGCCAAGGCTCACCATGGGCTGTAGTGCTGGAGAGTAGTAGTATTAGTATACTCAACGTTGACCATTTATGGAAATATTGTTTTGGAAAAAATTAAACTCTGATTGATTTGGTTTCGAAACCTTACTCGACTCGACAGAGACTAGCTGTTCAATTAGCCCCTTATTATATTTCATATGACAGCCAATTTATGAAAAGTGATTTGACTGCTGTAAGGTAGATGCAGAGGAGAGAGAGAGAGAGGGAGAGAGAGAGAGAGAGAGAGGGAGAGAGAGAGAGAGAGAGTGAGTGAGTGACAGGTTCGCCCCCTACAGAAGTTCACAGTCCGTTTAACTGCGGTTAGCGTACAAAGGAAGGAAGCTACACCGGCCAAGGACCCCATTGATCTGTAAACGCTTCTCCGCTAAGTGTTGTGTTACTTTTGGAAACACTGATACGTTTGCAATACTGACATCCACGCACGCAAACAGAACACGTGCTCGCACGAATTATGGTAACTAATATGGATGCTTTTATAACTTACAGTCATGCATATTTATACATGTGTAAGAGCGGGTTCGTATGTGTGTGATATATTTACACCTAAAACACATAGACAACAGCTCTCTCTCTCACTCCCTCTCTCTCTTTCTTTCTCTCTTCGTCTCCCTCATACTCTCTCCCTCTTTGTCGTTATATATATATATATATATATATATATATATATATTCAGAGTTGTTTGCGTATGCTCTTATGATCCTAGGATTCTAGGATTTTCTTGGACTGTGGTCTATGTTCCCACGCATGAGCTAATGATTGGCCCTGATAATTCATGTGCAGAAACCTTGCTGTACATATATAAACCTCTCATAACAGACAGACAGACAGATATCACATACATGTTTCTTCACGTCATCATGAATATTTATTGTATTATGTATTACAGACATTCCGTGTTAGATTGTACGCGTATAATAACATGGGATAAAATGTAAACAAGATATGTATTTTATATTTCTGTTGTTGTTGTTGTTGTTATTATTATTATTATTAATCTTTTGCCTGAAGCTACTTCTTCGTCTGCGACAGATGGGAGCAACATAAAAGATAGTTGTAAGGTGATATTAGGCAGGAGATCTCTCCGGATGACATCGTTGAAGCGATGTTTAAAGGGGAAGACACGTGAAACTGTGTGGCACGCTTCGCAGAAGAAGAGAGATTTGGACAATACAATATAGAAGAATAACAAGTGAGATGTGAGTCCAAGGGCTGAAGAACAATAGGTCTAGCCTGAAGTAGTGTGTCAAGCGGTTCCAGGTTAGTGTCCAAGAAGATGAAAGGGATGTGGTTTTTTAGTAGCTCCGGTGTAAAATATTCAAACCCACAGACTCCGGAAGTGTGGACCCTTCCGAACGTTTGTACAGCAAATGTTTCCACTTGCCTCCGAAAAAAGCCATCTGTAATAAGCTTCAGTCATATGGAACAGACAACCATTCCCCCTCGCAAGGCAATGGCAAACCAGGGAGAGGTATCCTACCTAGTAGGCTATAAGCCCTCCCCAACTATGGCGTTCGGATCCGGCGTTACACTGTAGGTCCCATATACCTGTGAGAGACTCCGTAACACACGCACCGCGGGAATATGCGGGAAGGGTACAGACCAGTCGAAAGACTGATGATCCCAATAATAATAGGGAACAGGAACCGTGAGCACACAGCTAACTCCACTGAGGGAGTTCAGAGAAGCTTCTTGCACTGGATGGCCAACAGATTCACCTTATTTTGGGTCGTGATGTAGAGGTCACGAAAGCTCTTGGTCGTCCTTCACTCTTGACTAGAAGAACCCATAGAAACCTGCTCTTTTTCATAGAGTTCTCGGATTTAGTGGATTACCCGTGACCACTGGTTTAAGGTCCTCACTTACACGTCTCGTGTCACAGTTGTCTTCTCACTTGACACAATCAATCCTATCTGATTTATGTCTTTTCAAGTGCGATACACTAAGGTTCTATGAACCGTTCTATCATACTTTTCCCCTGTTCCTCTATTGAGAGTCCTTCGGTCCGTGTGGGTGGATCGGCACGGTGTAGAAGTGTGTGTGAGCCCTGCAAAAAAATTACTATTTTAGTGTCCTATTCCATTTCGCTACTACTGTACAAGTGATATTTACGAATTTTTATTTTTCACACCATTACAGGCTCGCTACGGGAATACTTACTTTCATTTATGTATTGCGACTGTTTTATATTTGAATTACTGTTTAAAGAGCATGCTTTAGTTTTAAATTCTCTATCGTATGGTCAATCTTCGTAGCCTATAGATGCGGACACACTCAAGTCCAACATGAGAACTTACTTGGGACCCATTAACCGTGTCCCAGAGAGGCTGGGAGGTCCTCAACTCCTTCGTCTAGAAAATAAAGAACTTTTTTGCCAAGAAGCCACACCACTCAAGCTGCAATAGTGGCTTTGCGGAATTTATTTCTTACCCTTATTATTTTCCGATATGGTAACATCATGTGGTCAGCCAGGACGCCTCACCTTTCAACATGGGATTTCCTCCTCGAGGATATTCGTAAACTCGACTATTTGTTTTGCCTGTAATCTACACAATGCAGGAGTTAAAACACCGAATCTACCTTAATGGAATTTATGTAGAGTGATGTAAGTGCGTCGGGTAAGTACAGACTTACAAATGCTGACCATCAGTAAGATGTTTTCAAGAAACAACATAGTATTTTACTTGAAATATTGTCAAATGAAAGTTTGTCCGTATATTTAAAAATTAAATAAATGATAGAATTTGTTGTTCATTACGTTTTTAAAATTTGCTGATTCACTGAAGTAGTCTGCATGTTTAACGCGCCAAACGGTTTACGTAAAGATGTCTACATTTGTCGCTGTTTTCGACGTTTCCCATGCCCTGTTGCTTCCGCTTTTCCTTAATTTCATCTACTTAATTTCTCCATGATCTCCGATGTCTTTTTCTCTCCCTTCCCCTTCCTCGTCGTAGTCTTCTTTTTTTTGCCTACGGAACAACAATCCGTTATTTTTTTTATATAAATCTGTTTCTACTCGACCGCTTAACGGTTATGTTCACTTCCTCAACCATTTTCCTTCGACGCTATTTATTATCTTTCAGTTCTTTCAGTTCATGGCTTCTCTTAATTTTCTTCTTACTAACGTGTCTGTTCTTGAAACTCTACACTTCCTACTCATGAAGCCATTTAGATTTAGATTATGTTTCTAGTAATCTGATATAACCGTTTTTGATTTTTCTATTGTCACTCATTGGATCACAATTTGATATTCAATCGTTAAGTTTTCATTGATGGTAAAACTGCTGCCTAACGTTAATTTTCAAGTTACAAAAGAGCGTTATTTACAGGATTATTATAACGACTTACATCATCATCATCATCATCGTCATCATCTTCACAACACGGTATAGGCAAGGTGCTGCCTGTTCCGCCTTCAAAAATCCTCCACCAATCTCTTCCTGGGTCTACCCACACACCTTTGTCCTATAAGTTTGTTCCAGACTCGTTTTGCCAGTCTGGAATCTGACATTCTTTCTAAGTGTTCTTTCCACCGTTATTTGTAATCTTTTAATATTCCATTCAAGTTAAAAACTTCTAACTCTTCTCTTATGGCTTAATTTCTTATACGGTCAAGTTTAGAACAGCTTTTAACTCCTCTTAAGAATGCCATTTCCGAGGCCTCTATTTTACTGTCTTGTTTTTTGATTGTTGATAGAAATCTATTGTAGGATATCTCAACAAATATCTGTCAATCAAGGTGTTAGACAAAGGAACAGTAACACTTACATGTTTATATTTTTAACATTCATATTGACGATCTGGTAAGGAAATGGAAACATCTAGTGAACCCTGCTATTAAGTTATCACGAGACAGGTGTTTGAATGTGCTGTTGTCTGCTGACGACTTGCTGGTACTTCAAAATATAGAATCTGATTTGCAAAAATCTGTTTAAGCTTCATCAGATTTGGAAACAATAAAATACGAAAATCTCTACTATAAAAACAAAGGTACTGGCATTTCGAGGTAAGGAGCCGAGAAGAACAAAAATAATGATCGACTTACATTTAATACAGTACAGTATTATAAGAAAACCCCAATATGACTTTCATATTCAGTTTAATAACAGCGGTGAGTTGCAATAAATAAATTGGAGTTATCTATATCCTACTGGCATGAAGTAACTCAGACAATACATGTTAAGTTAGATTTCGTTTTTCAGTTTTGACATATGCGATCCGATTATCTCGGTGGGAAGGTATTCCACAATCGTTATTTCCTGTTTGTAATTATTTGTGAAAATTTCATCATCACGAAATAACGTCTTTACACTGCTTTCGTTCTTATGGCCGTTTTTCTTAAGCCATTCTGACTTTTGAAGACAAGTCACTTCACGCTCAGTCTTCCCTTTCCATCGCATGTTCTCACGGTCGTTTGTTTCCTTCACGCCTTCCTCTCTCCCTATTGCATCGCTTTGCTCCGACAACTTTCAAGTTTCCATATACGTGATCGTCCCGTCTCATCCACGGCCTTCCTGCTTTGGATCTCTTTCCCTGCGCCTTTTATTTTACAGTTATCTTTTAACTGTCGTTCTCTCATTTTGTCTTCTACGTATCCATCTTAGTATCTGCGCTTAAATATATAGCCTGTCACAACGTCTTAATTTGAAATTTAATTTTTTTTATGTGGCCTGTTTCGAGTTGAATGCTATTACCAAAACATTCAGAATGTTTTTTGTGGGAAACTAATGGCTTTTTCATTTTTCGAACCTCACTTTATTTAAGAAAAATAAAGCAATTATAGAAATCCTAATGAATAGTGAGACCCAACTATGATTAACATTTGAAACGTTTGGGACTTTACTGACTGTTGTTCAACAAAATCAGTGAAATTTAAGGAAATATTCAGACAACACTTAAAATTCAGAAGAAACTATGCTACAACTTACACGAAGTACTCAATAAGCTAAAGATTAATTTATTTTATTTTCATATGAAGATTAAAAGCCACAGTATATCAGTTTAATAATAAAAACATAGAATATCTCATATAAAACAAATGATCTTCCATTTCCAAAATATTTCTTTGCTCTAGGAATACTAAACTCTTTGCATAAAAAACTAATTTTTCATGTTTCTCGATTAAGTAGTTTTTAACTTCATAAAATTTAGGCGGTTTAATTCGATGATCGATTCGTCTCTGAGAAGCATTGAGCTCTCATCAAAAAGCAGGAACTGTGAGAATTGTTTTTTAGTTGTAGTTCATTTAATTAGTAAGAGAAGAAGGCAGCTGGAGAATACGCAATAAGAATGAACTACAGGCTCGCATGCATGGAAAAGACATAGTAAACTTCATGAGATCACAGAGGTTGCGTTGGCTGGGACATGTGGAAAGAATGTCTGAGAAAAGAGTGCCTAAAAGAATGTTGAAGGGAAGATTATATACTACTAGACGTAGAGGCAGGCCAAGGATGAGATGGTTGGATGGCGTAATAAAAGATCTTGCCAGCATGGGAATGAGAGGGTGGAGAGGAAGTACGGAGAACGGGGAAGCATGGAGGAGTATTGTTGAGAGGCTAAGGCCCACGAAAGGCTGTGACGCCACATAAGAAGAAGTTCAGTTAATCTCAATAACACGTATTCCATTACTTGGAATAACGTAACAATTAGACCTATATTCCTGTTCGGTAAGGAGCCGTCTCCGAACCACGCCAATGTACACACTACATAAGTGGCTGCACCTACCAAAATTCGATATCGATTCTCCCCCAAAACTGATAAGCATTACTTAACAGCGTGTGTTTTTTTTTTTACGAAAGCCTAAATAGCTGGCACAAAACTTACTAGTACTTATACAATGCTATAGCCTTCTTTCCCATTAGGACCCGAACCCGGCTGCTGCTTGTAGTTAAATGAGACGAAACCTACAACCCTCTGTTTCGGAAGTACGTGCAGCCCTGTTGTGTGTCATTTTGTACATCCGTTGCAGTAGCACACACACGCGCGCGCGCGCTTATGTATATATTCTTAGCTGACGTTGCCTTCATCGGCACATTCACCGTTTCTTTGTTTCCGTCTGTCTCTGTCCTTCCAATTTCTGTCCTTTAGTTTCCTCTTTTCCGTAGTTTTATCTGCTTCATCAGATTGTGATTTCCGAGATCTCTGACAGCTGAGATCTTTCAGTCCCCTGCTCCTTTGATCGTCCGATCTTCATCGATTTTCAAAAATTTCGTTATTTTATATAAACATAATTTTTGTCGATTTTTATTCACAATTATAGAAAATACATATTTTAAATATCATCACCATCATAATCACAACACAGCCTAGCAAGGTGCTGTCTGATCCGCCTTCAAAGATCCTTCAGCCACATCTTCTTACTTAGGTTTATCCACACACCTGTGTCCTATAGGTTTGTATTTCCAGACTTGTTTGGACAATTGATGGTAAAACTGCTGCCTAACGTTAATTTTCAAGTTACGAAAGAGCGTTATTTACAGGCTTATTATATCGACTTACATCATCATCATCATCATCATCATCATCATCATCATCATCGTCGTCATCATCTTCACAACACGGTATAGGCAAGTTGCTGCCTGTTCCACCTTCAAAAATCCTCCAGCTATCTCTTCCTGGGTCTACCCACACACCTTTCTCCTATAAGTTTGTTCCAGACTCGTTTGGTGAGTCTGGAATCTGACATTCTTTCTAAGTGTTCTTTCCACCGTTGTTTGTAATCTTTTAATTTTTCATTCAAGTTATTCTTAAGCACGCCGTTTCCGAGGCCTGTATTTCACTGTCTTGTTTCTCGGTTGTTGTCCATAATTCACACCCATAGGACAGTACAGGGGCTGCCATAACTTTAATTTTGTATCTCGACTTACCTCTTTCTAAAAAATTAGGTTTATTGTCCCACAGATCGTCTGGAACTTACCTAACTTAACATTAATATCATAATTCCTATCATAGCCAATATAATTTCCCAAATAATTAAAATAGATCACCGGTCCAAAAAAATAGAACATTAATTATAATTTTTTTTCTAATTGGTTACTTGCCTCGAAATGGCATTACCTTTGTTTTTATAGTGGAGATTTTCATATTGTATTGCTGCAAAACTGATGAAGCCTAAAAACAGATTTTTGCAAATAAGATTCTGTACTTTGAAGTACGAGCAAGTCGTCAACAAACAACAGCACATTCAAATATCTGTCTCGTGATAACTTAATTTTAAATCTCGTGAAAGAAATGTAAACATTTTTATAACATAATAATTTACATAAAATATTAAAAAACAAATAATGTTACAACAAATTTATGTCGTTTTCGTCTTCATTTCATGGTATAGGCTAACAGCCTGTTCCGTCTTCACTGCAACCATTTCTAGTCTTCCCACACCACTGTTACCCTGATTACCCTGGTTCTTCCATTCTGGAAATTTCCTCCGTGCTCCGTCTTTTACGTTCCTCTATTCTGTTATTCATGTAGAGTAATATACAATCCTGCCCTTATGTCTCCATTCCGCTTCCCGCCTCACAGACGCTGACCTTTTCCTCGCCTTAAAAACGTCATTTCAGCTGTCTCCAGTGGCCGCTTTTCTTTCCCTGTTGTCGTCCAAAGTTTCATTGGCATAAGTAAGAAGACGTGTCGCCAATACTTCATAAAGTTTCAATTTTGTATCTGATATTTTTGTACTTGGCGCAACAGACACACGCATTACCCAGAAAGGCATCAGAATAGATGACAGGATATAAAGAGAAGAATGAAGAACAAGGTCGCGGTCGGTCGCATCCGAACAATCAACAACACAGAAATGAAAGTTCCTTAAGTTTTTACCTGTTGACAGAAACAATGTGGTTCAGTGGCTTAACTAAGAGCTGCTTCTAGAGAGAAGTGGGATGAGATTACCTTGAAGGTTGGACTGCCCATTTTCCTCAGGACAAATGGGAAAACTAGGATCGTCCCATACAAATTTATAAATAGATTTTATAAATCCCTTGCATCTCAAAGTTTCGACGTTTTCTGGGGCGTGAGTAATTGATTTTTTAATGTTGCAAATACGCGCGATATAAACCAAATGTTGAGTGGTTATCGTTATTAAGAAAACTCTAACTTTATTTCATTAATTTACAAAAATATTGTATTATCTTTTATTTATACCACTATTTATAAACACACGACTATACGACTATAAACAAACATACGACTATAAGCCTTATTTTAACACACGCAAACGGCTTACAAATAGGCCTACGTAAACTGATTATGGAATTTTTTAGTATCTCTGAGGGTGTGGGGGACGATCCTCTGACCCCCCTCCCGTACTTACGCCACTCATGTGGTTTGTGTCGCTTGGTAACGAATCCCGATCGTGGACGTTTGCTCATCGCTCAAAGAGACTTTCTCGATTTTTCGGCAGGTCCAGAAGCGTAATCCAAAATCTGAGGACAGTGAGTATCGGCAATGGCGAAACCGATTTACTCCCACTCACTCCGTCAGGTTTTTGCTCTGAAGCGACCAGTGATTCCTTGTAGTCGAAACGTTAATGCTGAAAAAAAACGACGGAAAGGACTGAAACGAATTCCCACGATCACAAATATTCAGATGTTTCCTACCAGAAATGCTATTTGCAACGTGACTTGTTGACATAGGGGGCGCTGTTGATAACAAGCTCAGCGCATCAGTCCGTCATCTTTACCACGTCTCTACGAGGACGTATTTAAATATGACGTTTTAGGTCAAGGGAAGGTGAAAACAGTATACAGATATATCGCGCGCGCTCTCGTAACGCATTCCGTGGCTACTATGCGTCTAATCTGCACGCAGCCTGGAATAATTTCTCGTATTTAGGGAACTTTGTGCATTACGCAGTGTTCCTGACTGTTCGTAAACGAATAGAAGGATAATTTTACCCTGTTTATATACACTTGTTGGTTCGGTATGTAAATGTAAAAGTTTGCATTTAATTTACAAAAACATTACGACTTTTTATAAAATGTCATGTACTTACGTAGGTAGCAACATAATCATGATAACTTCAGTACAGATAAACCGCGCGCGCGCGTGTGTGTTCCATAAGCCGTTACGGAACACAAATAAGTAATTTTATAAAGCATTGCTAATTCATGGTAAACAAAAAGAAAACACACCTGGAAAAACGTATACCCAAGACACCCCGGTCCATCAAGTAGAGAGTACAAGACATTATTCTGACTTTCATGCAGAGGAAAAAAGTAGCTGAAGGTAGAAAAATGGCGTCGAACAGACTACGAATTATGGAAGGAAGGAGAGAGAGAGAGAAGCAATACAGTTTAAAACTATTGGAACAGGGAAAGTAACTTTTTGATCCAAACCAGAATTTGTGCACAGTATCAATTACTGTATATTAGCAATTCTATCTTTAAGCCCGCCTTTTTTATCCTGCCTTCTCTTCTGCATCTCTACTGCCTGTATGTGGCAGTACTGTGTGTATTTTCTGTATCGTCGTCTTCAGGATGCGACAGCGTCCATCCTCTTAATTCCTCTCTCGACGTTTCGACATCTGCTCTGATATCGTCATCAGGAGTAATGCGTGTTTGTATTCGGTTGTCCATGCTTATATACCAGCAGTTTATTACAGTAGCTTGTGATTGCTTCCCTGTACTCCCAGCGTCGTGGGCGAACGGAACTCACTACTCGGCTCATCGTCTCGACGCAACAGATACCCAAGGAAGGCATAACATCAGATGACGAGATATAAAGAGAAGAATGAAGAGCAATGTCGTATTCGAAAAATCAACAACACCGAAATGAAACCTCCTTACGTTTCTACGGGTTGGTATAATGTGGTATATTGAATCCCGCTCAATGAGGTGTTTCAGCAAATTCAGATGTATAACCCAACGCAACTAACATACCAGCTAATATCATACACAGTTTTGCAGATACACACTACAATTACACTGTGCGTGCGTATGAGTGTTGTGCCATCTCGGATTGTTATAGGGTTGCGTGGTTTATAGTTTTGTCGACGAGGTCTCGAGAATATTTTTCGGAGCCTGAAGAGAACAGAAGAGATTTGTGAATAGAAGAGGAGAGACAGTGGTATTGATACCGAAGCGGCGCTTGTGTTCCTTGAAGGACAGAAAATGTACCGTTTTACAATTAAAAATAGAAACACAACTTCTTCACCTTCAAAAAAAAAAAAACAAGAAACAAACACACACACGCTCGCGTATTTCAAGCACACTAACTTTCTGAACAAAGCTTTGTGTGTAGTGGACTTTGGTTCGTCCGGTCTTGATGAATTCGGCGAGAATCATCAGAACGGTTCCTTTACATTCCCCTACTTCTAGGCTTATATACTGAATTAGTGACTTAATTTCAGTGTAAAACCTGTTTAGTGAAATAATGTCTAACCTAAATGACAAACACAATATCAGTGAACCTTCTCAGACACTAGAAAATGTTTTCAAAAAATAATACTAGAAAGAACGAGGTGTTAAGGTATAGGTACAGAGATTGACTGAAAAAGCTAAGAGACGCTAACGAAGTCTTCGTAATAAGGCTCGACAAGTCAGAGGTAAATAAGACAACTACAATCAGCCAATGCAAGAACTATAGAACGTGGTAATAATATATAATACAATATAATATATTATATAATGAATAATATAGGCTACACTTATGACAAAGGGTAAGATTTAATAAAGATAACCAAACAGAGGAAATAAAAAGACGAGTTACCAAAATCCCAACGTACTGTGTGTGTGTGTGTGTGTGTGCGCGCGCGCGCGTGCGCGCGCGTGTGCGTGCGTGCGTGTGCACGCGTTGGCGGTCTTCGTTACTGGCTTGGCCGCCTACCGCATCCCTATCACCACGCCTTCCTATCCCTGTATGCATCTTCTTCTTCTGTACTTCAAGTATTAGTCACAAATTGTCCGTTACGTTACTAATGTCTCCTTGGTCTTCCAAAACGTCTTCTTCCTGATGGTACACAATGCCAAACTTGAACTGAAAGCCAGAGTTTCCTCGACATCGTCCTCTGGCTGGGTCCATTCTGTTCATGTTATCCACCCACCTTCTTCTATTTTCTGTTACTTTATCCTGCAAACTCTATATTTGCAATTCCGTTTTTGTCCACCTTTCTTGTCCTGTCTTCTCTTCTACATTCCTTCACAGCTCTGGGAAATTTCATGTCTACTGTCTGTATGCGATTTTCTTGTCTTTTAGTAAGAACCCATGAGTCACTTCTGAAAAGCATTGCAATCGTTTTATACATCGTAAGTCATTTGTTCCTTCGCGTTTTGTGTTTAAAGTGTCGACTTATTACACCACAAAAATGTGACCAAGCTTTCTGATTTTGTTTTCAAGATCCCTGTCGAATCAATATGAAATTTCGCACCTAAGGTACGGTAGTTAAAACGCTGAACCTGTTCGATGACTGTACCTTCCACGACTATTTTTATCCTAACTGGCTCGTTTACCAGGAATTCCATTGGTTTTGTTTTCACTTTTATGTTCCATAAGGAAATGGAAGTATGGTGATGCCGAAAAAATCGTGTTCGATGTAAGGGCTGATTCTGATTGTATTACCCTCAAAACATGAAGAAAAGTCATTTTTCGAAAAGTGTCTGTCTGTATGTCTGTGTGTGTGTCTGTCTGTCTGTCTGTCTGTCTGGTGTCTGTGTATAATTTTTTCTATGGTAAACGATAACTGCCGCAAATTCAAACAGAATCACATAATGTTTTGCATACATGGCTGAATTGTAGTGGACTCAAGGCCTATTGATTTTGGTGAAGATCGGTTACCTGCAACGTTTCATGTTTTAACAAGAGTAAAAGACTTAATACTTTTAATAAATAAAGTATACTGAAAAGGTCATAATAATCGACTGTAGAAAGGGAGATGAAATATCTATAAATAAAAAGGGTAGTTGAAAGGGGAGGAGGTAATTTACTATAAATGAAAATGATAGTTGAAGGGGGAGGGGATAATTTTTTATGTGTGTACTACATTATCGCCAACGAAGAAGTAGTTTGTTGTTAAAATTCCTTCCCGGGCTGTTTGGCCGTGGTCCAATGTTTTCTGCAAAACCAGACGTTTCGGGAGTGCCATCGACTGCCATCATCAGTGAAAATCGAGTGTGTTAACGTGAGGTGGTATACGTTAGTGACCACAGTACTGTGGTTAAGGCTGAAGCAAGAAGTAGAAAGGAGTAGTTTCTATGGAAATATTTTATTTTGAATATGATTTTAAATATAAATCTTAGAACATGGAAGTCTTGTATGGTTCTCCATACCGATATTTTGACTTGAAATTTTAATGCTGTTATTGTTACAGACAATATATTGAATATATTAATTAATATATTCCCATTTAAGAGTCACTTTCCGTTTCTGTTATTAGGGATAAATCGACTGCATAAGCAGTGGCGTTAGTGCATCTTCTTCTAGATCTCATTTCAACGTAACGTCGGCAAACCTCCATGTGCCAGTTTCTTCGAGGTCGTCCTCGCTGTTTTCCGTGTTGCTCTTTCTATTTCCATACACTTTCTTAGGTATTCCTATGTATCATTCTTCATTAGACGCATTATGTCCACACCACTCAATGATTTCCGTAGAAACATATTAAAAAACATCAAACATCCACAATACTTAAAGGTCAAGATTTTTAATCGGTTAGTTCTTCCTCCTTTCCTTTACCCATGGTACACAGGTTCTGACGTGTACACAAGCTGACACGGAAAAATATCTAAGGCACAAAGAGCAGTGGAAATACAGATGCTACATACAAATAACGGACAGGGATGAAAACGAATGGATTTTGAAGATTACAAAAGTAAATTGCAAAAGAAATGTCGATGTACGGCAGTAGCTGAATATTATGAATGGGCCCTGTACTTGGTAGGATTGCCCAATATCGGTTTAAGTGGTTGGAACATCTTAACCGAATGGATGACTGCCACATCCCCAAACAATTATGGAATTACAAGCCGAAAGGACGGAGAGGTGTGGGGAGTTCAAAGAAAGGTTGGAGTGACCAACTCTAGTCTGTCTCCCTGGGACCGGAACAAACCATTTTTGGTTTAGTCCTTGTTGAAGATGATGATGATAGAGTATGAAGTAAATGATGTTCGAGAACAAATTTCAAGACTGAAATGAAACTTGGGCGATCATAAATTGGCATGAGAAACAGAATAACTAACAGAATAAACTAATAACACGTTGGAAACGTGGTGACAAAACGACGCACAGGAAGGCCCTGAGATGGGCAGATAATCTGTAGAGGCATGCTTGGTCTAACTAGATGACACAAAGAGTGAAAATGTCGTGGAGTTTTTGTACGCTATAGGCCTACTTAAGCAGACAGAGTTAAGGGTTCACAGCCAATAGATAGAGCCTCAACCTTGACAGTGTTTGGTTGGTGTGTTGCAGGCGACACGCGTGGAGCATCCTTGGACCCTTACACGCTAAGCCCCTATGCAGGTGACCTCCTTTGCTGCGGAGAACGTCGATTTACTACCACGTGTAACGTCACGCGTTGGCGCCAATCGTAGTCGCGTTTTATTTTACTTTTGTATTCGTTCTGTACAACCACGGGAGTACGAATATGAGCGCCGAGCTTATGTCATTTGTGTGAAACGATCCCTTTGGTGCTTGGCCTCCAGTTGTCATGTCTGAGAAACATTCCAACCGGGACTGTTTTACATTTTGAAAATGAAACAATAAGAACTATCGAACACCGACATTAAGTTTCCAATTTGTTTGTCGTCTAGACACCAAAAGGTTGTTTCTCAATCGCTATATCTAAGCACAGTGGCGTATCTAGAATTTGGTCGCGGGGGGGCTTCACACAAAGGAAAAAACAAGTTAAGACTAATCAACATTACTGTTTTTTAAGTAACTGAAAAACGTATGATAACATCCTGAAATATCAGTCCCATTAAAGTAAACGGTAATAAGACAATAAAAATATACGTTATTAAAAAATTGTTAAAAGATAGACCTACTTATTGACAGAATTGATATTCCTATATTTCATATTTCAAACGTATACCCCAATTCTGTATAATAAACCTGTTTGTGTATTTAGAAAAGAGCTACTGCCATATTAGCGTACACAGCTGAAAAAAATTAAACAGTCTAAAAATTAAGAGATTAACAAAATTCGTCAACTTTTTTACCCTCCGGGGGGAATCCGGCCACGTTCGTCCCCCCCCCCCCGGTAAATACGCCCCCGTCTAAGCAGCCGAATTTACATCCTCCTCGGACGTTTTCTCACTCTTTAAGGGCTCTTCAAGGGATGAAAATACACGTTCATCATCGTCATTGGTGTAAACCTGTTGGTTTGTTCTCATTCAATGAATTGATTAATTCAATCCTGACTCGACAAACGATTCGTTTTTCCGACAGTTCTTACCGTCGTTCTCTGACATTAATATCGAAAACTTTCCCGGTTGGTATTTCACCATGTAAATCTTGTGTCAACCCAAAAAAAACTTAAGAATCGTTCGCTATGCGGGCAGATATGCCTACTTGATTCACGTTCGATCGTCTGAACGGAACTGTCTGAGAATGTGTCTTAGTATGAACAAAAACGGTGGTAATAAACAGGCAACAAACAGGTTTGGGGGTTGTAAACGAATACGATGGGTCCTATAAAATCTGAGGCTTCTTTTACGGTTTCTGCCTACGCACTCGGACCATTGTTAACTTACAGCATCCGATTTTACCTACACCAGCGAACGCAGAACAAAACCTTCCATACACATGAATTAAAGGCATAATTCCATAATTCCATAAAAGGTAAGGTATTAAAGAAAAAACGGAGTCATCCCACACACTTTAGATGCGCAGTTAGAAGGTCAGATGTAATGGAAACGCTTGTCAACCGAAGACAGTGGTGTTTTCTTTACACGGTAAACAAGAACTGTGTTTAATGTTATAACGATTCATAATCTCTGCGTTTATAATCGCATATTCGTGATAATTAGCCTATTTATTCTGAAGTTACGTGTCGGACAATTTGATGTTTGACAGGTGGCGGCCTTTTCCTGAAATAATATCCCAGATACGCTTTCCTCTAGTCGAACAGTTTAGTTGTTTTATGTTTTAAATATAATTAAAAATAAGATAAAATTACGAAATATGGTTCATTTTTATAATTAGTCATAGTGGGATAAATGTGAACGAAAGAAAGAGAGGGAGAGGGAATTAAAATGAATGCACGTAATTTAAAGATATTCATCATTAACATACGTACATACGTACATTATCATTAACTACTATAGAGTTGGTGTTCTAGAGTAGGAAATGTTTTCGTAAAATTTAGACAGTTTGGAAAAAGTAACCATTATGCATACGATGTTCCGAGCGAAGGCCTTCATTTTGTTGTTTTCGCAGTTTTCCTTGTGGTGATAACGTTCTCGAGAAATTATGTGTATTAAACAAACAAAAAGTAATAATAATAATAATAATAATAATAATAATACGAAGTGAACTTCTTGTAGTTAAAAAAAAAACTGACGAAGAAAACGGAACTATCATATAGTAGCAAACACACAATATAAAGTGAATAAGTAAAGGTATCAAACAAGTGAGGTATTTAAGCCATGCTGATAATGACACAATCGACCAGGCATCACTTAAGAAACAATCGACTTCACTGGCAAAATAGTCTATTTAATGTCATTAAAAATTCTGTTTTTTTAATGAACAAGTAAATTCCGGGATACAAAATTAGAATACTCGAGAAAGGAATAGAAGACGGAAACCAAAGAGAAATTGGATACAGGGTACAAAATAAAAAGCCGAGAACAGATACATAGTAGGTTGAAACCTACTCTTCTTTACGATAATGAAGTTTGCACCATGATAGAAAAACATAAGTCAGGGATCCGACGTCATGGAAACGGGATTGTTTAGACATACTAAAGGAAAATCCAAAAATAATAGGATAAGGAGTTTAAGTTTATCAGCAACGTTTTGAGGCAGAATCTTTACAAGAAAGGGTCGTCGACGGTCAGATGAAGCGGCTGGGACACCTATTACGTCTACGTGAGAATAAACTAACGAGGAGTGTATTGAGACAAAACCTCGGCGGAAGAACTAAAGAGGAAGCCTGAGTAAAACCTAGTAAGTTTACATAAAAGAAGGAATGCAGGAAAGGGCATTTACGAGTGGAAACAGGAGATGTGGTAGGGGATAGAGCGAGCTGGAGAATATGTATAAGAAGAAAGGGTCAAAGCAACAGGCTGTATGTAGACCTATGTAATCTGTATTTAGTATTATTGAAATGTCAATGTTATATTGATGCATTTTTTCTGAATAGTTAGTGTATTATCATTGTATTATGTAATATGTAAGGTATATATTGTATGAATTTTATTGCATAAAACCTTACTCCCTTTACATAAAGCGTGGACAGGCTAATCGAATAAATAAATAAATAAATAAAACCAGCTCATACTTCTTTTCCCTCTATTCATCTTCTTTTTAGTTTTTGTCTTGTTGCTGCTGTTGTTGTTGTTCATTATCATCATCATCATCATCTTCTTCTTCTTCTTCTTTTTCTCCTTCTTCTTCTCCTTGTCCTCCTTCTTCTTATTCTTCTTATGACTTTTCTTCTTCTCACTACAGAAGTGAGGGATATTTTATGAGTTTCAGCCCAAATTGCAGAACAACGCTCAGAACTGCTAAATGAGACCTCAGGTTTTCTATAATTAACAAACTAACACTTTCCTACACGTACAACAAAAATTTTGTGGACCTTGCCTTGCCACACAGCACGATTCGATTCTACTCTGTTAGATCCTTACGCCCATAGACATCCACTCCCATCGTCCTTATGTTTTTCAAAGCGTCATTAGTCTCGACATTCCTCTTGCTCCTTCGCCTCGATTGTTTTCGCTACTCTACTCTCGTCTACTTCCCAAACGCCACATGATGTTATTATCCGTGCTTAAATAAATCTCCGTGTTGACTGTTGTAATTCGTGCTTCGTTAACTCTGTAATTGCTTTACAGAAACATTCTGTTATTGATACTAGCTTACAGGCTTTTATGGCCGCGTCACATTCGTTGAAATTAAAAATTTAAACCCAGTCTACTAATAATCTTTAAATAGTCCATTCAAACATCCGTTGCGAGTCTTCAACAGTTACTCCGTCTCTCGCACCCTTAACACCAGACGCTTCTGTTATACCACGTTACAAGCCTCTTTTCCTCGTCTCCTCAAGTACGTCTTCTTACCACGATCTCCTGGTTACATTCCGTTTCCGTCGTCTAGGCGGACTCCAGTTTAGCACCTTTTCGGGCCGACGATCATCAGGTATCCGTTCTCGTGGCCGTGCCGTAAGAGGCGCTACGTGTTTATGGTGTCTAAATTTGTCTGTCAACATGAAGTTGGTTCGCGATACCCCCATTAATAATACACTGGAGCCTGGACACTTCACAAGACCTTCTCCAGAAGTCTATTTCCACTGCTTCAAGCCTTCGAGAGGGTTTATTTGACTTATTTCCCAAGTTTCAGTCCCATAGTACTTGACTGTACTATCTAAGATGACAAAATAAATCATCTTTTTAATTCTATGGATTATTTGTTCACACCGAAGCACAGAATTCAGTTGCCTTAACATCACTTTTCCTTGATGAAGCTGATATCTTCGTCACTTCTGCTATGTTTTCATAATGTCACCCAAAGATACCTAAAAAAGCACTGTTTTTTATAATGAGCGATCCCACTGTTATACTGGCTTATGCACCACCAATAACTTCTTCTTCTTCTTTTACATTTCAGTGATTAGGCAATGTGCCTGTTCCGACTTCACATTCTCAGATCCACTTCTTTCTTGGTCTTCCTACATCCCTTCTTCTAGAAGGCTTGTAGGTACTTGTTTACAATTTTACAATTAGGCTACTGGTATTCTATCTTCATCCATGGGACTTAAATGCTATCCCCATTTTCCCCTGTGTTCTTCAATTTTCTTATTTAGATTATATATATATATATATATATATATATATATAATTCTTCTCGTATATCTTCATTTCTTATCCCTTCTTGTGGATCCTTTAACCCTTCTGAAAAATCTCAGCTCTGCTGATTGTATGATGGTTTTATCTCTTTGTAATCCAGGATCACTGTCATA
The DNA here is from genome assembly GCA_034769895.1 of Magicicada septendecula. Lineage (NCBI taxonomy): Eukaryota > Metazoa > Arthropoda > Insecta > Hemiptera > Cicadidae > Magicicada > Magicicada septendecula. The sequence goes on along the minus strand of CM068370.1, from coordinate 159,528,431 downwards.
TAATAGCATTGGAACAGCCATTGTTTTGTAGAATTTTAATTTTGTCTCACGTCTCGTTTTATTTTTCAGCGTTCTATTTATAGTTCCACATATGTGCTAAAATCTATTGACTTTATTTTGTATATTTTTGTCAACGTCAAAACTTATATCACGACATAAATAGTTAAAATCAAAGATCCGTTCCAATACTTTAACCTCAATAATAATATTTGAGCGTATTGGAAATTTTCCGTAGTGAGCCATAACTTTTGTTTTGTTTGTAGATGTCTTTAGATTGTAGTATTGTCGTTCCAGTTTATGTAGTCTGTACACAGAACGTTGTGAGTCTGCTTCATTATTTTGTAGAATAACCACATCATCTGCGTACAGCAAAACATCCAATAACTTCCATCTCGAAATAGTCAATAAGCACTCGAATCTCAGGAATGTACAAGGGCATTCTGTTACAATACGACGATTACGAACTTACAGCAATGCACTGTTTACCTGGTGTTTGCCGCATTAGATAGGTATTATCAGTGTGATGTAGTTTGTTAAAATTGAGTTTGCTCTCTGTTCTTATAGTTGAGAGGTGATGTCAGTGAGTGCAGTGAATGGCTTATCAATTAATAATTTAGGTATCGAAATCGGATCTCAAATATGTAGTTCATATGCTTGCCATTGAGACTGAAAAATTGAAAGTTTCTGCTGTGACCAGGCACATGAGATAAAATGCTGGCAACAAGACCAACGGTCGGCCGGACATTTATTTTGACTGTGGGTATCGGAATTACATTTGGGTTCACGTTTGCGTATATCATATTATGTCTACATCAGCATACACTTTTAATGAAGTACCCGTGTTTCCTTCTAGGTATGACAAACGTATTGGAGATCCACACCACATGGATGACTTACCTGAAAGGTGATGTCGGCAGTCATGCTCATGATGAGAAATTTCACAAAGATGAAGACACAGTGACTCGTGAGTTGGCTCAGAAAGTTCGTGTGCTGTGCTGGGTGATGACGTCACCAACAAATCATCAGAAGAAAGCACGGCATGTGAAAGCTACATGGGGAAAACGGTGTAAAACATTGCTTTTTATGATTTCAGAACTTACTACTGTTTCTAATTGGACCAGAACACGTTGTGTTGTAGAGCAGGGGTCTCCAAACTACGGCCCGCGGGCCGGATCCGGCCCACGAAGGGTAATTGTCCGGCCCGCGGCAACCCGGCTGATCCTGCGTGCAGTTTTTAAATAGATCGTCAAAATACTTCAAATATTATAACATTTTACTAAATAACTAAACAAGAAATAAGTACAAAATCAAAGTACAGGGCTAACTTGTCAGACAAACACTTGAAATCCATTCTGGTGATAGGAGCATCAAAATTTGACCCAAAATGAACAGACATTATATGTCAGAAGCAAATCCACACATCCCATACGTACATAAAAAAGCCAAAAAATAATACATAAGAAATATCTTTGAATGTTATTTTTTCCTTAATTTTATTTACATTATTTTGAATAAATGAATTTGTTTTCTTTGGATAAGGCTTCTTAATTTGTATTTAAATACCTATTTTATTTATTTGATTATTTCGTAAACTTAAACAAAAAAAATTAAAAGAAACTTTAAAAAAAGTTTGTTGGTCCGCCTGACTTCCAAGATTTTTCAATTCGGCCCTCAAGTGAAAAGGTTTGGAGACTCCTGTTGTAGACTGTCGGTCTAGGAATTCCAATTGTAAGCTCTGACAATAGTGTTTGTTTACGTTGACACCCTTGTAATCCCTGCGACCCAAACAAAGTGTGCCGTCGGCCAGGTAACAACAATACGGTACTCATTGTTCGTTAACCCTAGAATTAGGTAAATTACGGTACCTTACCCGTTACCTGTTAACCCACAAAACAGCGGCACGTCTGTGACGCAGTGATTTCCCTTTCGAATAACAGTAGCTACCCCATTTCTACGTACACATTATTTTTTAACTGCTTTGTTGAATACGGTGAATATATTCAGATCAGCGTGTACAGCTAATGCTGCTTGCCAAGATGTCTGTAGCCCGAACTGTGTGCCGTCTGAATCTCCTCCGGCTGACTCGGTTCCTTCTTGTAGGGCGAACATGCACGTTGCATGCAATTCTACAGAGACTGTCGTGTCTTTACACATTTCTGAAGTGTATTTTGATAATATTTTTCAAATTCGTCAAACCGTAGCACGAGTATTTCGTTCAGTTAATTTAATTTTCATTATAAATACGTAATCTTATGTACCAGAAAACAAGACGAGCTAACGTCTTCTTCTTCTTCTTCTTCTTCTTCTTCTTCTTCTTCTTCTTCTTCTTCTTCTTCTTCTTCTTCTTCTTCTTCTTCTTCTTCTTCTTCTTCTTCTCCTTCTTCTTCTTCTTCTGCTCCTGCTCCTCCTCCTCCACCACCACCTCCTTCTTCTTCTTCTCTTCAAGGATTAGGTTATATAAACTGGCACCCATCTCATCTCGGACGATCCACGTCTTTTCTACCGGTGGCTTTATAGTTTAGTGCCGCTTTCGGCAATCGATCCTCTGTCATCCTTTGCAGTTGATCCCGCCATTGTCTTCTGTAAATTGAAATAATTTCATTTATGTCCTTTACTTCGAGTTCTGCTCTGATATCTTCATTCTTTATTCTATCTAGCAATTGTATAATTTAAAGTATTTCGAAGAAACTGTATTTCAGCACTCTGAATCTTGCCGTTTTCCTTTTTTGTCATGGCCGACGCCTCACTCGTATAGATCAACGTGGGTATTGCAATTTTCTTATAAAATTTAATCCTTGTGCTGTGTCTTGTTTTATTTCCAAGATTTCTATGAATCGTACCACAAATACTCCTAAATTTATTTATCTTCTCTCTTATATCGTATTCGGATTCATAGCTTACTGCACAGCCGAGATATTTGAAACGGCTCACTTGTTCTAAAGTGTTGTTCTTTATAACTATCTTAGTCGTCACTGGATATTTACCTTTAAAGGCCATGGTTTTGGTCTTTCCTTACTGAAATTGTCAGTGAGTACTCTCTTGCCACTTCTTGTAATTGAAACATAGCTCTTTGTAAACCATCCTCATTTTCTTGAATAAGAATTATGTCAGCCGCATGTAGCAGGGAACCCATACAAATTGATTTGTTAAGCTGCATTGCCGAAGTCACTCTGGATTTCCATGATATACATGATGGATGTATTTTGATAATATTTCTCAAATTCGTCAAACCGTGGCACGAGCATTTCGTTCAGTTAATTTTATTCTCATTATACACACGTAATCTTATGCCCCTGAAAACAAAACGACCTTAAAGTTGTTCCAATATTTCATTTCACATAATAATATATTCTTAATTTTTAGCTAGAAAAGACTCGTTAAAAGTTCAGATTTTGTTTTAGCTACCTACTGAAATTATTAACATAACTGGAATAAAAGATTATCTGAAGAGTCGGGGACAAGTGTGAGACCGTTGGAGAGTAATAAAACTTGTATTATTTTAAATCACAGTAAGTAGGCCTTCAGCGGTTGTATAACATTAAGGTACGCGTCATGGAACTGTGCTCGCTTTGTTTTACACCAGCGAGTCCCGACATTAATTGTCGTTGGTGTCTAAACTTCACCGACTTACTGCACGAGGTAACATGATTTTCTTATAGAAAGAAAACAAAATATCTCCAACAACGAAGTTGGCGGAAGAAACTATTATTAGCAGGCCTAACTATAATGGAAGACAAGATCACTGTTAAAGCAACTGAATGATTGACGTCACTAATTAAAACGACAACTCTACGAGTTGCAATCCGCGTCACATGATCCGGTTCAGACGACGTTTAAGCAAAAGTGACGGGTTAGCGACTGAAGATTTCGGATCAACCGAATTAGCTGTGACGAAATGTAAAGAACTAAAGGAATGAACTAGAAGACCAGATTAACTAAGTAACGGAATTGAGAAACAGGAAAACGGATACGGCAGTTAACCAGAAAATTCAAGAAACATTCAAAAGGACTTCAAAAGAAACATTAGACACAGTAAATATTGTTCGTCGTAGACTTTTGTCTGAGAGGGTTGGAGCCCGATTAAACTTTTGAGACATTTTAAGAAAAAAAAGTATTTTAAATTCTTTTTCTTCTTCTTCTTTTTCTTCACTACATGGCATGGGCTATAGCCCGTTCCGACTTCACAGAGTCTCTGACCATTTTTCCCAGGGTCTTCCATGATCTCTCGTTCCCACTGGTGTATATTCAAACGCTTGTTTAGGAATATGCGTGTCTACCATGCGTTCCACATGGGACTTCCAATTCTGCCTGTATTCCTTTATTCTCTCCAGAACCCACAGTAACTTCAGGTCTTTCCTTATGTCGTCGTTTCGTAGACGATCTCTCAAATTACATCTGCTCTTAAAAATTTCATTTCCGAGACCTGTAGACCTATTTTTGAAATATCTTTTTTGAAGGAGAGTCCATTTTTCACATCCATACATTAAAGTCGACACAGCCGCGACGTTAATAGAACTTTAGCAGTGTCTCCCTCACCGTTTTATTCTTAAATAGTCGTCTTATTGTTCCACAGGTATAACTAAATTTATTTAACTTTCTCTCGACATCGTTGTTCTTCTTATATGAGATATCACATCCCAAATAATTAAAATGTGGTACCTTCTCAAAAACACTGTTATCAATTACAATTTTTGCCCTTACAGGGTTCTTTCATAGGAAGGCCATTGTCTTTGTCTTAGTATTTGAGATCTTAAAGTTGTATTTCTGGCAGTTATATATATTGCAATGGGTGATATTTGCATATAAAATAATAAATTTCACTCTTAACATATGACAGCATGTTTCAATGAGAACTAGTAAAAGTAAAAGTTGCGTGTTGGAACATTGTATTATAGACAGTAAGAATCATGTCAGAATTGTTAGTTTAAGTAAATTTTTGACTGTATAAAAAATATGAGTTTTGTGAAATAGTGCGAACGTATGCATAGGCATATGGCGAGTGCGCGTGTGAATAACTGTGTTACGAATTAACAATAAAAAACGAATTAAATTAAATAACTCTTATGTAAATCAAATGTCTGACATAAGACTTATACCAGATTGTGCATAAAAATAAGACCAATCTGGTAGTAATGTTTGTTAATGATATAAAGTACAAAATACATGAGTTTTTCATAAAAAAAGGTTTTATCACCCATAAGAAAAGTAATAAAATTATATCGGTTTATTTTGCACGTTTTACCTTGCCCATATGCAATTTCTTACAAGTACAATGTTATCTGGACTGTAATGAAAGGGTGAGGGAACAGCTCTGACCAATCAGATAGGCTAATATATCAGTCAATTTGTTCCATGACGAGATGCAAGGCAGTCTATGGTAGTACTCAGAAAAAGCAGTATCGTACTCTCTATAACGTGTAATCGTTAACTCTGATTCAGTACGATAGGTCTGTCAGGAGTTACGAACACTAATAGTAAAGTGCGCGACTGTATATGCGAGTGCTAATTCGATAACCGTTTCAAGATTGTCCGATTAGGTTTCTATGAACACATCAAGTTGCCGGAGCTATTTAGCCTAATTAACTAATAATTAAATTGAACATTGTCATAGAAGTACCTAACCCGTACAACGACCCTGAGAGCTGGAGGAGACCCTGAAGAAGAACCACAGGAGGAGCGGCGGTATCCTGACGACTACCTGGAAGGAGCAGCTGTCCACATTCACCAGGGAACCAGGAGAAACACCCCACCATCCATCTTATTCAGGAAAGTGAAATAGTTTATAATAAACTAAATAAAACAATTATAAACTAATAAGACACAGAAACTTATAGAAATTAACGTGTATGTTATTAGTGTGTAGGAATTATTTTAAAGTAATATTGAAGGTCAACAGAAACTGTTTATTAATTGTTATTTACAAAGAAGTAGTAATTTATTTATTTATTTAAACAGAACTATTAATTTATTTTATTTGTATTAAAAAACTGTCTATTAATTTTGTTATGATAATATAAACTGTAGTAAACTCTGTGCAGACTAAATGCAAGAAAATCTTTGATTAAAGCCAACATTTCCATATCTGAGATATCGACTTATTTATTCTATGCGACCTTGTACACCGCAATATATATATATATATATATATATATATATATATATATATATATATCGGTTCATAACGTTATCCTACGTCTTCCGATCCCTAGTCTCCATTGGTCTCGATCTAACCAAGATTTTCTTCCAATTCCCGGTCTCTCATTGCCTACGACCGTATGGTGTCCATCTCAAAATTTGCTTGGGGAGTCGATTATCTCGATTATCCGGCAGTCTTTGTACATGCCCAAACCATCTTAGCTGTTTTCTTTTTATGTCGTCGACAATAGAGTACTGTACCCCCATTATCTCCCGGATTCTGACGTTTCTTACTTTCTCCAGTTTTGACCTCCCTGCCGCTCTTCGCCAATAATCCATTTCAGTAGCTTTCAACAACTTTTCTATTCTTTGTATTATTAGCCATATTTCAACCCGTATGACGTAATTGGTTTCACGATTGTATTGTATATACGATGTTTATTTTGTTTTGATATTTGTTGGTCCCACAATATGTTGTTCAGCAATGCTATTGATTTTCTTCCCAGGTTATTTCTTTCTCTTATCGCTTTATCTAGACTACCATCTTGTGTAACTGTTGTTCCTAGATATTTATAGCTACTGCAATTTATTATTTCTTGTTCGTCTTCTAAAATTAAATTCTTCTGTTCCCCACCAATGCACATATACTCCGTTTTCTTTGTGTTTACTTCAATAGGCCCCGTAGCTTATATTCCTCTATAAGTTTTCGTGTCATGTATTCCATGTCGTGATAGTCCTGCGCTACGGGTCGTCAGCGAAACACAGTGTGTATACTGTGTTGTCAATTAGAGGTATCACCATTTTGTGGTATTTCTTTTTCCAGGTTTTGAGGGCTTGTTCCAGGTATAATTTAAAAAGCCTAGGCCTATTTGTTGTCGGTGAGAGACAACATCCCTGCTTCAGGCCCTTACTAACATTAAATCCTTTTGAGACTTTACTTTCAATTTTTTGACGTGCGTTTTCAATCCGTTGTATAAAGTCTTAACCGTAGTTTTATCCAACGTATAAATAGACCTTTGTAACTCATTTTCACTCTTCCCTATAATTATTTGGTCATCTCCGTACAGTAATGTGCTAAGTGATCCCTTATCCGAGATTCGTATACCTGCAGGACAGACGTTCATCCATTCTCGCAAAATTTCGTCAGTATAGGTGTTAAATAAACTTGGAGAGAGGCTATAGCCTTGTCTAACATCTTCATTTATGGCCACTTTGGTTTATGGGTGTATGGTCACATATTAAATTATTAAGATGTCAAAAACATTATTTATCGAATTGACTGTTTACCCTCACCAGTGAAGATATTCCGGTCACTGAGTCGGGGGTGGGGGTGTAGTTATCCATCCAGGTGGAGTCACTATGTATATAACCACAACACCGTACTACCAGATAATTTTATTTTTAAATAAATAAATTATGTAAGTTATTACTGATATAATGCAATGAATATTTCCTTTATTTTTGTCCCTATATCGTATTGTAATGATAATATATTACTTTTGGTTAATATAGTCACTGCCTCAATACGTTTACAATAATTTTTAAATCACACGTTAAGATCCTGTTTTCGTACCATTTACAAAGTGTTAAATGGTACTCATATGCCTGAGTACAAGTACCTGGATAGATGACCGCAAGACACCTAAGCGGCTGGGGACCTCTACACGCGAAAGGATGGGCAGAGACAGACGATTAATTAATTAATTAAATTTAATTCACACGCTAAGTGTCCATAACATTCCCCAAACCATTGGAACAACGGTAGTTACCTTCGAGATGACACTGCAGTATTAGCTATGGGAAGTAGCGAAATGGCCGTCCCAGGCAGGTGATGATGCACGGGGGGTATGGGAAAATTTTCCCCCGCCCCAAATGGCCTCTTAAGATCCAATTTTTTCGTCGTCTTGTGGTTGTAAACTGGTTTTGTGATAGTGGATATGATACAAAATTCATATCACGTTATACTTTTCATATCCCCCCCAAAGTCGACTCTTTACCTCCCCAAAATTGCTTGCTGGATCTGCTCCTGGCTGCAGGTCATCACTCACTGAACCAACAAGTGAAAAATTAAACAGCAGTAAGAAACAACGAACTCCCATAATCGTAAATGGATCAACTGTCGTCTTTCCGTATTGAAACACAGCCACAAATATCTGGCCATCGACGTTGCTCAGGCAGGGGCGGATCCAGCGAATAATTAGGGGGGTTATGGAAAGACGGACCATTCTTTAAAAAGGCCTAAAGTATAAATGATAGGAATGAGTGAAGACACAAATACAGTTTGTTATTGTCAACACAGTAAGTTTATTGACGTACAAGTATAAAGTCGTATATGTGTTTGTCAGTCCATTGTTCTTTTAATAATAGGATTCACTTACCGTTTAAAATACACACCGCTGTTTCTATCGTATGTGTCAAACAAAAATTAACATGCTGGTAACGTACAGTTACGATTTAAAATAATTTTTAGAGTTATCCCATGAACCTGCATAACGTGATATGATTTTTTTGTCACATTCACAATCACAAAACGACTAAAAAAATTTCGTCTGAAGTGATCATGGGAGGGGGGATTTTCCCCTATGTGGATCCGAGCCTGTGTCCAGGTATGTCGTAATTCTAACTTAACAGCCAGTAATAAACAGTCGTTATACAAGCAACTCCTAAACCCCTATAACACGAGATTCTATTATACAGAACGAAATACAGCTATGAACACGGATACTTTGCGTTCTATATCCGTTAATAAAAACACTTTTTGGATTCTCATGGTATTATTTTTTTTTATCTTTGAATCATCCCTTTTCGAGAAAAAAGTTGTTATTACGACAGACGTCTGTTGTGTTGCTGGTAATAAAAATATCATAATTAAAACTTCTTACTCTCTCCCATGCCATTTAAGTTTGGGAATCGCTGTTGAAGGTAACTACAAACGATGACAACGAAATTAAATTGCGGAAAAATTCCCACCATTACGAAGAGAATTCGCAGTGGCAACTTTACGCAAACAAAAACTGGTAATGTAGGAAAACACTCGACTGCATCGTCCATTTATTAAAAAAAAAGATAAATAAAAAATAACACAAGCCATATGCAACTGTTGAGAGAAGGGGAGCTGTGCTTACTTATCTGTGTGTGTGTGTGTGTGTGTGTGTGTGACAAAATGCGGGCTGTCCTGACTAGCCCTTCTACCTTCCCAGTGCGCTTTAAAAAAGATAAAAACCTAATTAGAGGGTTGGAACCCGAACGAAAAACATGGGAGTAACGTGATCTTACCGTGTATTAGTTGTCCATCGGACAGGTGGGTGAACTCTGTTGGGGTGAAAGACCGATAAATAGGGGTCGTCACACTTCTAGACAGGTGGACCGGATTTACAGCTCAACTCAAGGGTGCATCCCTTTGTCTGATCTTATCACAGCAGTTTACCTTTGTTTGGTTGATTCGGGGCTACCCTCTGGGGTGACTAACCCCGACCGTATCTGTGTTTTGGTTTTTTTCGAGTGCTCATCGATTATTTTGAATTATGTTCATGCGCCGCTCTTCCTCATACTTATATTTATACAATTATTATGTATGTAAATTATTGTATAAGCCTGCTACATCATATTTATTATATCCTAATTACAATAATAATAATAAGAAGAAGAAGAATTTAATTTTATAAATTGAACAATTTACTTTTAACTGTAAAAATAAATACCAATCGACACGGATTTATTTTACAAAAAAAGTTAACATTACTTTAAAAACAAGATGGTTCAGCTCCTGTTTGAAAATTTCACTTATTCCAACTTTTCATTGTTCAAGTAATTCTTTTAAATTAAACCGAAAAAAGACATCCAATTTACAGCAGATAAAAGTTAAAAATTAGATAAGCCTAGTAATTCTTTATCTTTCTCATGTTCTGTAATATTTATTGTAATAATGGCCGTCTCAGTTAATTCATAGTCATAGTCTCGCTTCCTGCTTTACATCAGGTGTGCATAAAGGCACAAATATTCAGTAAACAACAAAGTTTGTAACATTGAGGAAAGGTTATTGCCTCATATTAACCTTTTCAACGAAACCATAATTAAAAGTATGAAAAATATACTTAATAATATAACATAAGAATTGTATGAAGACGAATAAAAACGACAACGTGGAAAATGGCTCAACATTAGCCCTAAAGATAATTTTTTTTCTTGCCAGAAACGTCGTGGCGTCGATTCCTTTCCGTCTCGGAAGCCTGCATGACAACGGCATCGCGACGCTTGTAGGCAAGAAGGCAAAACCATTTGAAATAACAAAGTATTTTTCTTTATACTGAATTCTGTATTCGATACTCTTTGTTGGCGTTAATCCAAGATGTTGACGAATACCCACAGACTTAAATTAATGGGCATTGTTGCAATGTATTACGAGTTACATAAATAATACTCGTCTGTCAAGAGGTAAGCATGCCTATCAATATACAGTATTCTGTACGTGTATGCATGCACAGCACATTTGAGTGGCTATACAGGCCCTCTCGCTTTTGTTTAAGTTTATACTTCTATACTTTTTTACGTAATAACGCGAAAGCTATTAGATTCTAAACGGTCATAGATTCTGAACAGCTTCTTAGACTCTTTCTGTTTAGCTTCTGCAACAAATAAAAGTATAAATTTCTTCTTCTGGGCACTGGCTTCTTCACAGAACGTTTCCATCGCTATATAAGTCTGAATTGCCCATTATAAGTGACACGTTTAGTTAAGGTGAATTTCGTCGTCGTTGTATTTGCATAGAATGTTACGACTTAAGTTTGTCACGTCTTCTGTCCTGCATTAAACAATGAGGACGGCAGTAAATCAAAGCACTTTCCGTAGATTCGATACCCCATTACTACTCGCAGACGTGAGGAAGACGCACAGGATTTGTCAGCCAGAAACGGTTGGATCAATTCCCGTTGTAAATCTTACCAGTATTCGAATTGATTACGTAACGGGAAGTTAACCAGTAGCGGATCGGACCTTACGCCCCGTCTCTAGAAAAACTGAATATCATTCCTCCACTGTTCCTTCTGGTTCGTGAACTTTATCACCGTATGTTTCATCTTCAATCGCTACGATTGTCTCCATATTTTTATTGACACCTTTATACTGAATAACACCCTGTCTTACGTATAGGTAATCTGATGTGTTTATCATATGAAGAATAATGACAGTAAAGTAGCTCGGTTCTGATTCGATTAAGTTTGTGATCTGATTTTCCATTCTTCAGCCTGTGTGAATTGTGTTACACCTATTTCACGCAACTCTTAATTTCAAGTTGTATACATTTAAAACAATGAATAAATATTACTTTGCTAGCAGTCTGCACGAGTCACGACGATAAAAATATTAACTAAAAACAATCCAACATGTAATAGTGCAATTTTGTATTCATACCATGAACCTAAAATATTGTTGCTTGTTGTTCGTACAATTGTAGAGCCACTAGTTTATAGACAAAACCAGTTTAAGAATCTTGCATTTGCATTCTTAAAACGTAGGATGGAGTTCATCTATCAAGTGGAAACAGCGCGTAAGCATGGCCGCGCGCAGACTCGTGTAACAATATGAACGCTAGGAACTCAAATCAGCTGTTACATTTAATTATTAACCAAGACTGCTTTCAGAGGATGAACTGTCGTTTTGAAACAATGAATGACAACTATTCATTAGCACCGTGTAATTTATAATTAATAAATAATATTATATTCTTTAATAAAATGTCGACAATAAAAATAAAAACATTTTGAAACTGCTGTAATACGAATAACTTTCTTTGTTGTACGTGATTTGGGGTGTGTGTTGCCTTATAAAGTATAGTAGTAATAGTTATGACGGCATGTGTAAGTGCTGAGGGGATGTTGACCCCGAGACCCCTTCCACGTGTATAACAGAGCGCCCCTTCTCTAGTCAAGGCCATCTGTATCCCCACAACAGTCGACATTCCAAGTCAGTGCCACTTGTTGGGACAAACATAACCCTCTCTTTTGTTTTTACACCATTTTATTTTTATTTAGTTTCCCTTAATAAGGGTTAATTGTTTGTAAAATCTGTATTTTTACTTAGATCAAGCTTCTTTATAGGTGTTTTATTTTTTACTTTTGGGATGTTTAATTTTCGTCGCTGTAGAAAGGTAAGAAAATAGAATTTAATTATTTGAAATTAGTAGTTTTATTAAGAAAAAAAATTAAGTTTATTTCAAGTATATTGAATCTTTTTACATTAAAAAACGTAGCCTTCCTAATAAATGTAAAAAATAATTAAATAGCTTTTAACACGAATTTAAACTATGCAACTTGAGTGATATGTTTTAAAAACTAATCAAATATAATTGTTTTATGTTAACTGTACAATGATAAGGTTTAAACACTGTTTAAAATTAATATAACCAAAAAAGGCGGCATCGCTCGCAATCTACAGCGTGCATAAGGACTAACAAACGCCTACGGAGTCGCGCGTTCAATCATAATGCAACTGTAGAGAATACAAAGATTCCATAAAGTAACCAGTGAATGGTTGATCAAAAATAACTCGAAGATTTAGTAACACGTGATTCACAAATTTTAAATGCTCATAATTTGCCGGTGCAAAATTGTCATTACGTTTTTATTTTATTGGTTGTTCGTGATTCAAAAATTTGTTCATGACATAGGAAATTTATTACCAAATTAGGAAAGAGAAAACTGAACAAAAATGAAGGCTAATAAAATAATAATGACAGAGAACACGTTGAATGTCCCATCAAAAAATGTAAAGTAACTATTAGTACGCGGAGGATGCGGCATCAGATTACCATTGCATTGTACCGTACTGTGCCCACACTCCCGCGCGCGCGCACATGCACACACACCAGGTATGCAGTTTTTATAAAGCGTTTTAGTGTTTATTGTTTGTATATTCGTGCATCTTATAAGGTTTGTTTAAACGAAATTAAAAAAAGTCTACATATAAAACTTATTTCAAAAAGTTATAGGCCTATATAAAATTGCTTAATAGTACTTACGGCTATACTCTTATAGAAGTAGGAAAAACATATAATATGTATTTAAGGAGTAATAATAATGTTTTGATTATAATACAACGTTTAAATTCTTATCTATTAAAAAATAAAAAAAGTAAACAATTTTATTGTAATAAATGTTATACCGTAATGAACAAAAAACGTGTTTAATGTAAGTAGTAAAAAGTAGAACTTGCGATCTACCTGTGCATTATCAGCACAGAAAGTGGTATACTCGTAAGAGTTGCCGTAACTAGACTAGGGAACGATAAGACGGGTTTTGTTTAACTTTGAAACTGATAACCTTAACTACACTCATCCGTTAAACGAAAAGTATAAAATGTGAGCACAATCTTGACAAGCTTAGGTTGCGACCATTAAAAAGGATTTTTCTGCTTGTATTATCGAAGGTTTTTAGAATTCCTTCCTTCCTTGTTATATGCAAACAAGCTGACGATCAGAGTATTGTCTGTTGGAAAATATTAAATATTTCGTCTTAATATGCAAGATACAACGTTTAAAACAAAAAAAAAATTAGCAAGTAACATAACGATAACAATAACGACGATAATGATAAAAAATTTTAAATTAATAAACAACTGCAGACGAGCTTAACAGAGGTAACACAGCTTTTCACATCGTTGACAGGAAGATATGTGTTATCTAACAAGATAGTTAATTAAATTAACTTTTTTTAAACGATAATAGTAGGCCTAGTCGATATTTTTTGTTCTGTGTTCATTCCGACTTGTTATCTACTCATTTCAAGCTACTATACGAATAGTCTTTTATACACTAGAATCAGTTATTTTGTTGCAGTCTTACGTCCGGTTTTGTGCGATGAAGCAAAGTGATCCTGTAAGAAAAAACTAAACCACTGCGTCTGATGCTTTTAATAGAGTACTCTGCGAGAACGTCTCAACTCAGACAATAATGTGTGTACGTTGCATAAATAAAGGCACAGGAATCCTTCCATCATCAAGAATCATCCCCTTGCACGTAGTCAACAAATTTTCGTGAGAGGCTCGAGGCCGCGACGACTCATTGTTACGAGTCTTAAATGGAACTCTCAAACGTTTAGTCTGTTGACAGACTGAAGGGTAGCTGGAACGAGCAAGCAAAGTCCTTTTATAAATTACCTGACTCAGGACGACAATTACCTTCTTCGGTAATAGAGGATTAACTTCACTCTTGGAACACATAGAGTAGCCCAGAGTATGGAAAGTTCAATGAATACGCTTTATTTCAGTATAGTTAAAACTGTATAGGCAACTTTACTTCCTGCATATTGCTCACATTATCACGTTCGTAAAGCAATTTGTACGCTTACAATGCAGAAACCGTTTGTTAATAAAGAGGTTAAACATGATTTTATGTTAAATAAATTCTTAAATGCAGATTTTATACGAACAGAAACGGACACTGTAAATTAGCGTGGCACACACATGTGTAATTGACAGATTTAATTCAAACTTAACTCTATTATTGCTATTACAATTGTAGACATAACACCTAGTTATTAACATTCAATATTAACTAAGCCCATGCTTACCGAAAATATATCTCTCTGAGTTTTGCACTCCAGAAGAAAATTTAGTTGAAGTTAATTTTAGAATCGTCAAAGTTAATAATAAATAGAAATAATATTTCTAGAATACATAATATACTTTATGATACTTTAAAATGTCATGTATAATATAAAAGAGTAGACAGTTTTGTAAATAACATTTTTGTTGCATGTGGCGCAGTTTGAATTTCGCGGCAAGCAAAGAAAAGTGATTCTAATTCCGTTGTATGGAGCAGAAACTAGCCTCCCCACTCCAGCTTGTACATGCCACTCGGGGCAGTAGATTGCTTTGCTGACATGGCGTCTTGAAGTGAAGTGAACGTTTTGATCCTTGTTGGATTATCAACCCTCTTCCATAAAAACAATACTACAATGCAGAGGTACATGGTGATTTACAAGTTAAATAGTTTTAAGGATACTGTGATATATTCATGTGAAGTTACTTGTGTTTGTGTTAATTTAAAATAATTTTAATACGGTCATAGTCTGGAAATACGCAGTAGGGTCGACGACACCTCTCCCCCAATAAAATCAATATATTTCCCGAATGTATTTACAGTTATAATTAGTGCTGTTACGTAGTTATAAAATTCAGTTTGTGTGTGTGGCCATGCAGGTAAGAGTTATTAGTTACTTCATAAATAATCTTTTTGTGATGTAAGGATTTATGAAATTCGATCGTAATGAAAAAAGGGTTGAGTAAATCGAGGAGGGAAAGGAAGGGTGGGGGCAAATGGTTTGTGCTTGTGCAACATGGCGGAAGGGCTGGGCGTTTTTCCATCTTACGTTACCAATTAGTGATCAAAGTTCAATTTAGTTCTATTATCTTTATTAAATGTGAGTATATTGTGATTTATATTTCCTGCTTTTGAAATACAGGATTGTAATCAGTACTGTATTGATAGACGTTACTAGTTTATAAGAACTGTCGTGTCTAGAATTTGTGAGGTCATGTGAAAACACCTGTGTGATTCATGCACTGTGATTATGTGGAACAGGTCACAACTTTAATTTAGTTTCTGCGGAATATCAGTCAGTTAGAATGTTGTGACTTTTTTATGGTGCCTGTAGAACCAGTTACAGAAATCTGTACCTGAAACAACTAATGTATTCCTTGGTTTCAATGTTATCAGTTTTACAGTTGATACGAAAAAATATAACTAGCCTGATTCCAGTATTTAAAATAGGAAGTATGCAGCAAATTTTTTGTTGAACCGCTGTTTCAGTTTGCTGTGTAAATTAGTGGATATAAGAGAACCGTTATAAATGTTTATATTTGACGATAAATGTTATTAAGGTTACGATAGGGAAATTTGACCTAGCTTGTAAAAATTTTTCTTTTTACTGATGTATAATTATATCTATCTCTTTCTTAAAGTAGTTTTGTTAAGTCAGTAATTATGTGTGGCTTGGTTTGGACACAAATGATTGCTTAATCGGAATTTGTTGACATTAATAAGGTCACTGACCTTAACCTGTACTGTTTTACAACAAAGCATTAGAATGGTAGTTTCATCTATAATTTTTTCCATTTGTTGTGTATATTAGAGATATCAGTTTTACATCTACATTTATTTATTTTGTTTTGTTTAATTTTTAAACAAATTCGGACAGTTAAAAAATGTCTGGTGTGCTGAGTACGGACTGATTAGTGACAATTGTCACTAATATGAAAAAATTTTTAATCATAGCAGAAGTAGTCGAGTAAAAATTTGTACTTACTTTTCTAGTCTCCAGATGATTGTTTATATGGTTTGTGTTTATAAAATGAAAGTTAAAAAACTGGCTCTTTTTCAAATGATTGCCATTATTGCGTGTTCATGTAATTTCAAGGTTTTAGGAATGTTTAGAACAATTTTTTATCAAAATTAAAATAATTGGTTTTCAGTATATGTCAACCTTACCTTATTGTTGAGAGTAGTCTAATTTTTACCCCCTGATCATAAAAGAATTTATTAATTTTGAATCGCAAACGTAGTTGTGAATGTGAATTATTTAAACGTTTCTCTGACACAGCATCTTATAGAATTCAATAAAACACAGTTCATACTAACTGCTAACCAGAAAAAATAGTTACCAAATTTTATTTCTGTAAATTGTACATTTTTTGGATGTGATCCAAAAGAAAAAAAATATTTATTTTTTGCCTTTTATAAAATTCGGAATGTAGTTAATATACGGTCCCCTTAATGTAAAGTCATTTAAATGCGCCCAGAATTCTTTTGCTATAATTATTTGATTAATGCCCTTACTTGACTGTAGGTAGGCATATAGGTTTAATTTTCTGTCATCAATACTAATAAAATTCAGTCTGATCCGCGGATTGTGCTTGATATGTATGACATCCTTTCTTGCATGGTTTGTATACAATGTAACAGTGTAACACTCATTGTCTTTAGAATTGCTGTCAGCTATACTAGACATTGACCAGTGCCTTGTTGATTGTGTGGTATAATTGTATATTTACTATTGTGCTAATTATATGTATCTGTTTTCTTGGCAGTTGTGATATTGTTATTGTTAAATGGTAAATTGTTTGTTATATGTTGGCTTTACAAAAACAGTATGATTAACATAGAGACTGAAATGCAGTTGGTGAACCATAACATTGTGTGTGTGTGTGTGTGTGTTTTGGAGGCCTGTCAAACTGGTACACAGGTTCAAGAATAATGGGAGGGTATGTAGTTGACAGGAGTTACCAAATTTATAGTAGGATTGCATTCATTTGTAGATTTGTGCTTTTATTATTGGTGACAAAAACTTATTAAAATACAAATTACAAAAAAAATAAAACAGCACATATATGACCATGATTTTGTATCGTCTGTGACCAATAACAGATGATAACTGTATAAGATGTACAGAATCTGAGTAAATATCAATATAACAGTTATTCGTTATTTGTGTTTAGTTATTTGTTATTGTGTGATGTTTCATTCGAGTTCTAAAATGGCATTTGTCAAGTAAGTTTAAGAAAAACTGTAAATGCTCTTAAATGACAAAATGGGTATATTCTTGGCTCGAGTATGATCTGTATATGCACTGTACACAGTATCTGCGGTAAACTTTTATGAAGAAATTTGTAGTGACCCTTGCTTTATATCTAATCAGTATTTTTGAATTTCCCCATCATGAATAATATGTTATTTAACGGTCCACAGGATTTGGGAATTGTATATTCCCTGAACACTTTCTGTTTAATTGAAGCAGCTGTTGTGATTCGATTCATTCAGGTAAATTTTCAAAAAAGTCGACTTGAAAATTTAATTTCAACATCTATCACGTGGTATTGGGTGCAAAGGCATGAATTTTTATTTTTTTTTATTCACATAAAAGGCAGTGGAAGTAATCAGTCGATCAGTGTGCCATTTGGAGGAGTAGAGACACAGTCTGTTCTTTTGTCATATGTGTAAACATTTAATTACTGAGTACAGGAAGACCTTTTCTTATCATTATGTTTCCTCAAGTATTAGATATTTTGATTCCTTGTAACTCGTTGATCGACCCATTATTTGGTTTGGCAATATTTCTTTGTGCCCTTGGAAGGGACAAGACCCTATAAAACAGGATTTGATTAGGGGCACGCGTTTGCCCTCCTTTCACCCTTTTTTATATACTTTGATTTTTTTATTTAAATTACAGAATCCAAAGATGTCTATGATACCTTCATTTTCAAGTTTACCCTTCTTGTTACCCCAGAACTAGCCTTAGAAACTTCCTCTTATCTGACTAGACTCAGCAATAAGTTTTAGTATTTCGGGTCCAGGCTTTGTATGGACAGTAAAAAGAATAGCCGATATATCCAACCTTCTGTCAAACTTGTCCGAAGGGCTTAGGATGTCGATGTCGGACAGTTTATGGCATAGGGTGACAAGACTGCTACTCAACCCCTCCGCCACGTGTAATTATTCTCTGCCAGGATATGCTGTAGACGTATATATTTAGCTTCATTACACAACTGCTAATTTTTGTAATGTGGATTCATTGTGTTCTTTTTATTTTCAACAAGTGCAAAGTAGATAGCTTAAAGTTATGTAGATTGCAGTTATGTTCATGTTACTTTTTACATATATGAATCCACTTTATTTTGTAAAAATTTGTATATTACACTTTACTGAGCAGTTAATTTTATCATAAATTAGAAACTAGATACAATGGTAAAGGCAACAGGATGCAATGAGTTATATAAAACCGTGAGTTATGTTTTGAACTATTTCAGTTGTAAAGAACGCTCACTATTATGAAAAATGTGTGTGAGGGAGGAGATAATTGAAAGTAGTGGATGTTTTTATTTTATCGTAGTGAAGTTGTATGGGTAACTAGCAACTGTACTTACTAATTCGTATTTATACAATATCAGCAATTCAGTGATGTGATGAAATTTTACATTGTACATGCATTTATTGTACACTGTCGGTATCAGCAGTGTATTGATGTAAATCAGTACAGAGTAGAAACAAACAACAGCAAAATTCAGTTGTGGAAAACTGGATTTTCAAACATTTTTCTTCACACATTTTTAATTTCCATGTATCAGCACAGACTGTGGGTTCTCCAGTGATACGGCCTTGTGGTTTAAGTATCATCGTTCTACTTGCAAAATCAACCATCTTGTGCATTAATACTCATCCTGCATCGGTGATCACACAGTAGTTTGTTCGTCTGGGGTCTCCACACTAATGTTTTCAGTGCACAGTGATTATTTGATTTGATGTTTCAAATAGCTAAGTGTAATCTAAAACATGTGGTTTAAGATTTGTAAACACAAATGGTACACATTTGTAAAACTAAAATACAAGTAAGAGTTGAAACACAATTCGCATTATATGTAAATTCTGTAATGGCACTAGAGCACCTCAAGTGCCTGGTGTGAATTTAAAAATTATGATCATACTTAGTGAAGGGTGAAAAGTTATAAATGACCTGCATAAAACCATTTTATTGACATCATAAATGATTTATTACCTTTTGGGGAAACTTCAAAAATAAGATTAAGCGTTGTGTATTTAGAGTTATATGTATACTGTATGGTACAATAAGGACAGCTGTAATGTTGTATTGTGGTCTCGCTTGTAGTTGGTGAGACATCTGTAACTGTTAGTAAAAATGCAAGATGAACTGTTAATGTAGAACATTTTGTATTATTATGAAACATTAATAATGAATTTTAAAACATTGGGTCAAGTTCTGTTTAAACAATAAATTGTACCATTTAGTGATTATAATTGAAGTACACAATTTCAGATCATTTGAATTTACAGTATGATCTGACCAAATTAAACTCACAATCTACTCAATTATTGGCTAAATTTAAAGTGCTTAGAATGCTCTGATTAATGTACACATTTGAAACTTAAAGTTAGTTTTCTAAATAACCCACAGATATATCAGATTTTCACTATTTTTGCAATTGATACAAATTTAAAAATGTGCACATGCACACACAAATGTTAAATACAATACAATACAATACAATACATTTCATCTACCTCCAGTTTCCTGGTCCATTTACTTTCTTTGTGAACATGAAAGATGCTATCATGATATGCCTCTGAATCTTATCAGAATACTTGCTTACACTTTGTTGTTCCATGTTTTACTTACAAAGAATAAGTACTTATTTGGTAATGATGTGTGTGCCCTTCATTATGTTTGTTCACATAAACCTATTACTGTATCATTATGAGTACAGTTTTCTTTTTAATTGTAGTTTTGATGTAAATTGGCAAAAAAAAGAATACCTGAACAAACTTTTGTATGCATATTTTTTGCAACTAATTTTAAAATTTCAAAATTTTTTAACCATTTTTTGTTCAAATTTCTTTTTTTTAGCTAACCCCAGCAAAAAATGTGTGTAAATATCAACGTAGGCCTATACATCTAATTTAAAAATTAATAGTACTGTAAGGTAGTTTCAGTACATTCCCGTTTTGTACTAATTTGTACAATTGATACTAACTTTCGCTTCTGAAAATTGTTTTGCTATATCACTGTGCAGTTCATTTTTGACATTTCACATCACTACTTGATTATGTGGTTAGTTACTAGTCAAAATTGGTTGAGTATATGCGGTTTGTTTATAGTTCATTTTTGCAGCTAGTGTATTATAAGTAATATTATATATATTATAAATATACATACGTACACTCTTTTTGTGTTTTAGCTTTTTCAGTTCATTATTCTCACAACTTTTCAGCATCTGTTCTGATGTCCTTATTAGAAGTACAGTATATCCATTTTTCCCTTGCTATTCGGGATGACCCTGTTGAAGGAGGTTGATCCCAGCCCACTGCAGCCATTATGGTTGTATTGATAATGGGATGTTTAATTAAGATAATGAATAAACCAATGTATAAACAAACTGATGCAATATTACATACTATAGCATCTTCTAAATACATAGAATGTTCTGCCAGTTATACAGAATAACTTCCACACAGATCAGTGTTGCAGAAAAGTGCTAACAAATATTATGAAGAATGATAGTGGCATTTTTTAAGTTTAAAAGACAGTAATAAATATACTTCATTACCTCAAATATTATTTCAGTGGTCTTGTGGTAAAGCAGATGAAATGAATAGGTTGTCTTTGTCATGACAGTAGAGTATATCAAGGTGTGGTTTCAGCCCTCAGGTTGAGTGAACCTGTGGGAAAGGAATACTCAACTGTACTAGAGAGTGATTATGGAAGCACTGGCTTCTATCTTACTTCTCCTAACCATTTTGGTGATAACAAAAAAATAAGTTTTTATTATTATTACTTCTATGTTTCATAAGGAAATGGAAGTATGATGATGGCGAAAAAATCGTGTTCGAGACAACGACTGATTCTGATTGTACTTATCCTCAAAACATGAAGAAAAGTCATTTTCCGAAAAGTGTCTGTGTGTAAATTTTTTCTATGGCGAACGATAACTGCCGCAGATTCAAACAGAATTAAATAAATTTTTTGCATATGTGCCCGAGTTGCAGAGGACTCAACGCCTATTGATTTTGGTGAAGATTGGTTAAGGGAAAGCGGTAGTTTACCTGCAACGTTTTTATGTTTTAACAGGAGTAAAGTACGTAATTTTGATAAATAGAGTGTCTTGAAAAGAAGGTCATAATAATCCACTGTAGAAAGGTAGACGAAATGTCAATAAATGCAAAGGGTAGTTGAAGAGGGAGGGGTAATTTTCAATAAATGAAAATGATAGTTGAAGGGGGAGGGAATAATTTTGTATATGTGTACCACGTTATCGACAACAAAGAAGTAGTTTGTTGTTAAAATTCGATCCCAGGCTATTTGGCCGTGGTCCAATGTTTTCTGCAAAACCAGACGTTTCCGCAGTGCCATCGATTGGGCATCAGTGAAAATCGAGTGCGCTAATGTGAAGTGGTATACGTTAGTGACCACAGTTCTGTGGTTAAGGCTGAAGAAAGGAGTAGTTTCTATCGAAATATTTCATTTCAAAAATGATTTTAAATATAAGTCTTAGAACATGGAAGTCGTGTATGTTTCTCCATACTGATTTTTAGATTGTACGAATGCCTTTCACATGTGAGGACTATGCCAATAAACTACTCACGTCTAATGTACTACTTGTAGGCTACATTATTCTGTTTGGAATAACAGAAATGTTATTCCAAATAGGAGTAACTGGTACCAAAAATTTATAGTGTGGCATTTTATAAATTGCCGTATGAATGGCATATGAAGGATTAGTTCAACTGTGATAAGTTACCTAGGAAAGTCTTCATCATCTTGGGAACTGATGGTCAATAGATTTCAATGTGCTACGACAATAGATGAATGACAGTGCGAGCCTTGAGTGGTGAGTGCACCAACTTGTGTAATGTTTGTGAAAACCAAGTATAGAAGAAGTATCATTTATAACACAGAAATTGACAAGTATAAATAAATTATTTTTGGATTTTAAAAAACTATGGAATGAGTAGAAACCTTAAGATAGTATAAAAATTGTAAAACAAATCAATATGTTGTCTTGTATAAATAAATTGGCAATTGGTAGAAATCACAATAATCTAACTTATTGATAATTGCCTGATGAGACAAAGCCATAGATGGCTTCAGGCGTAAGCATTACAACATATTTGCAATAGACAATAACTATTTTTGTGTAAAATAAAGAATTTTGTTTTCTAAAAGTAAAGACATACACATTGAAACTAGTCTAGTTTGTCAGTTTTTGTATTTCCTTGTGTAAAACTTGATGAAACCTCGTTAATGACTTTCTGTCATTCATCTCCTATTTAGCTGCTTTCACTTCCATCCTCTTACTTTGTAGCCACCATTTCCTCCCACGCATCATCCACCCATCTCTTCTAAGTCCTTTCTCAGTTTGTCCTCCCCATTGGCATTTTTATCTTGCATGTTCAAACCTCTGTGCTTTTACAAATCTAACTATGTCTGTACATTCTGTTGTGTTTATCAGGCTCATGATTCACTCTTGCCGTTCATGTCACATTTTGCTCCCAAGTGGGACCGTTTCTACTTCACAACACAACTGTCTTGTGACAAAAATTCACGCCCTTTCTCAACTCTGTAGGCATTGGCCATGTACCACTCTCATACGCAGTAACCGTCGTAATCAATGATTTATAGATTTATTTTTTATTTTATTTTGTGTGTAATATATGGCTCCTTGTTAACTTTTACGTGTATGATAGTGTTATTTTATGTTATAATAATGTATTTTTTAGAATTGGTAGCTGAGGAATAGCATTGTCAGGGTTGATTTATATTGTACTTGTGGCTTCTTGGCAATTCATGTTGTATGCTTGCTGTGTCTGCTCAAGCAAGTAATTGTTTGTGTGAATCAAAGTCATTGAGGTGTTCAAAGAAACCTGCAGCTATATCATGTCCTATATTTACTTAGTGAATAGAGATATGAAAATGTTATTCAATCATCAAAACAAACCTTTGTTTACATTGTGTATTGATTAAATTTTTTCCTAATGACATTAAATTTTCAGTGTGTTAAGAGTACAATTTTACACACACGCAGAAAGTTTCTATAATAGAATCTGTCATTTAAGACCAAATACATCTGCTGACAATAGGTGACAAAATGTATAATGTAGTCTTATTTTGTACAGTTGTTACTAACATTTTCATTTATAAAAATTGTTTTACTACACCTTTCAATTGTTAATTTTTGACATCATTCAGTCACTAATTGATTACCTATCAAGTTTTTTTACAATTCATTTTGTCATCTAGTACATCACATATAAAATTAATGTACATACCTACATACATTTATTCTTGTTTATGTTTTTTGGCTTTCCATGTTGACTATTTTCTCAGTGTTTCAGTATTCACTCTTGACTTTTTTTTGCGGTTCTATTGAGGGAGTGGATCCCAGCGTGCGTTGTTAGCATCTGTGTTAACAAATTATGGAGGGAAATGTACACTAGTGTGGATGAGCAAAGAGAAGACGGAGCACATGGCGAAAGAAGTGTAATTAATGTGTGGTATATGTGTTTGCCCTGGAAAGATTTGATGATATGAGTAGGTTTACGGTTATTGGCGAGAGGAACTGGTGAGAAATATATAATTATCGAGATCATTAGTATCAGGTAAATTGGCAGTTCTTTTTTCAATTTTTGCATCTTTCCATTCACTCATTGTCCTCACCAACTGAATTGTCTTCTGTAAATTTGGTTACAGATTATACACCACGATTTGTAACATCTCTTTTCCACTCATTATTTGTATCAACAGTCGGTAGGAAAACTTTTTATTGTTGTTACTGTTGTCATTATTATTATTTGAAAAAGTTCAAATGTAAATTGAGAGCAGTAAGTGTATAAACACAATATACGCAAATCCAAATATTGTTTGTTTTGAGAATTAATCTATTTCTACTCAGTAATTTACATTCATTGGTAAACATTCCTTTTATTGAAATTGCATTTCAGTTGTGTATTGTTTGACAAAGAAAATGGTCTTTTGGCCAGCATATTCATGCACATTTGTATGCATGCATATCCGGGGCATGAAAGAAATTATTGTAACCTCAGTTTTAATCACTTTTTGATGTACTACACAGCGTTACTGCAGGAGATATGTCTGTTCAACTGAACTTCAGGTAAACAAATAGCTTGTGCTATAGTAACCTTATCTACTATTGGACACTGTAGTTATTGATTTATGTAAAATGTACTTTTAACGTTTATATGACTTTGTGTTTGTAAGTGAAAAACTCACTTCTGTTGAAAGTTATTGAAAAGATACATTTGTTGGTGCTTAGGTACACTAAACTGAGATGAAAAATTCATTTAGAGTGAAAATTGATTAATGAGCTGTTAATTGTAACTCATAATTTTGTTGTTGGTATCATAAATATAAATAATGGTATGGAGAACCATACATGACTTCCATGTTCTAAGATTTATATTTAAAATAATTTACGAAATGAAATGTTTCCATAGAAACTACTACTTTCCACTTATTGCTTCAGCCTTAACCACAGTACTGTGGTCACTAACGTATACCACCACACGTTATCGCACTCGATTTTCGCTGATGATGGCAGTCGACGGCACTGCCGAAACATCTGGTTTTGCAGAAAACATTGGACTACGGCCAAACAGCCCGGGACGGAATTTTAACAACAAACTACTACTTTGTTGCCAATAACGTAGTACACATAAAAATATCCCCTCCCCCTTCAACTATAATTTTCATTTATAGAAAATTACCCCCACCCTGTTCAAATAGCCTCTTCATTTATAGATATTTCATCTACGTTTCTACAGTGGATTATTAATATCTTCTTATCAGGATACTTTATTTATCAAAATTAAGTACTTTACTGTTGTTACAACAAAAAATGTTTCAGGTAAACTGCCCTTTCCCCGTAACCGATCTTCACCAAAATCAAAAGGCCTTCTACAACTCAGACACGTGTGTAAAAAATTATTTGATTATGTTTGAATTTACAGCAGTTATCGTTCGTCATAGAAAAAATTACCCTTGTTATCACATAAAAAGTTGCAGGTAAACTACACCTTTCTCTTAACTGATCTTCACCAAAATCAATAGGTTGATTAAAAAATGTGGCAGGTAAACTACTCGCCTTCAGTCTTTTACAATTGAGGAATGTATGCAAAAAAATACTTGATTTTGTTTGAATTTGCGGCAGTTATCGTTCGTCATAGAAAAAAATTACCATTGTTAAAACATAAAATGTTGCAGATAAACTACCCCTTTCCCTTAACCGATCTTCACCAAAAACAATAGGTCTTGAGAACTCTACAATTCAGAGTTGTATGTAAAAAATTATTTGAATCTGTTTGAATTTGCGGCTGTTACCGTTTGCCATAGAAAATACCCTTGTTAAAACATAAAAGTTGCAGGTAAACTACCCCTTTCCCTTAACCGACCTTCACCAAAAACGATAGGTCTTGAGAACTCTACAATTCAGGGCTGTATGCAAAACATTATGTGATTCTGTTTGAATTTGCGGCTGTTATCGTTTGCCATAGAAAAAAATTACCCTTGATTAAAAAAAAACGTTGCAGGTAAACTACCCCTTCCCTTAACCGATCTTCACCAAAAACAATAGGTCTTGAGTACCTACAAATCTGGGCTGTATGCAAAAAATTATTTGATTCTGTTTTAATTTGCGGCTGTTATTGTTTGCCATAGAAAAAAATCACACACACACACACACACACACACACACACACACACACACACACACACACACACACACACACACACACACACACACACACACACGCGCGCGCGCGCGCGCGCACGCACGCACGCACGCACGCACGCACAGAGAGAGAGAGAGAGAGAGAGAGAGAGAGAGAGAGAGAGAGAGAGAGACTTTTCGAAAAATGACTTTTTCAAGTTTTGAGGGTAGTACAATCAGAATCTGCAATAATCTCGACCACGATTTTTTTTTGCCATCACCATACTTCCATTTCCTTATGGAACATGGAAGTAAAAAATCGGTATGTAGAACCATACATGACTTCCATGTCCTAAAATTTATATTTAAAATCATTTAAATATTAATTAAATTAGTGGATGCTTGAGTTCTGAAGAAATTACGTATCAGCTAAAACGGTACCACCATGTCAGGTGGATTCAGACTATCCTCAACCTTCGTGAGAAAGGACTGTACGTTTGGATAAAATGTCTGTAGGTCGAACGAAGAGCTAGCTAAACGTAGCTGCAATCTGATTCCTGTAATGAAATTGGACTCTCACTGCAAGAGGCCGAGGGATGTCTATAGTGTTATCAAAGTCTTTCCTGTCAATACTATACTAGTAATTTTTCTTTTTTAAAATCGAGTCTTGATTTCTTTCTTTCCATTTGTCTTCTGATTTCCTGAAAGACTATATTCTGTTCACCCATATAATTATAAATTTCTCAGCAAAATATTTCTTCCTTAATACATTTGTGTCTCCTGTTTAACATCCGCCATTCTGATCCATGTCATAACACTATATTCCATACAGGCTAGTAAATAACTAGCCATCAGGGAGGTCAAAATATTTTCAAGGAGGGGCAAACAATTTTTCAAAGGAGAAAAAATTTATGTATTTTTAATACATACACACATGGACATATTAGTTTATAATTCTCATATCATAATAGAAATAAGTACACAGATTGTATTAATTGCTTTAATACAACAACACTGCCCAGCGATCCACAGGAAGCAAATCGATGTCCACCTTTTCGGCTTGCACACATTGTGTTGGTGTGAGTTTCAGTACATTCCATTTAAAAAGCTTGCAGACATAAGAAAATAAACATGAGTGAGGCCAGAAATAACGTGAATTTTGTGTGTGTCCTGTCGGCCTTTTTATTGAGGTAATCACAATAATAAAACTTTGGAAAAGTAAACATTACATAATTGAGATATGCTTGCCTGCCAAGAACGATATATTTTCACTCATACGTGATTTAAATTAAAATGAAAAATATAGAATTTTGTTAAAGTGATATGAAATGTTTCCATAGAAACTACTTCTTTGTTGTCAATAACGTAGTTCACATATAAAAATTTACCTGCTCCATCATCAACTACCATTTTAATTTATAAAAATATCGGTATGGAGAACCATACATGACTTCCATGTTCTAAGTTTTATATTTAAAATCATTTTCGAAATGAAATATTTCTATAGAAACTACTTCTTTCTACTTACTGCTTCAGCCTTAACCACAGTACTGTGGTCACTAAACGTATACCACCTCACGTTTTCGCACTCGATTTTCACTGAGATGGAAGTCGATGGCACTGCCGAAAAGTCTGGTTTTGCAGAAAACATTGGACTACGGCTAAACAGCCCGGGAAGTTATTTTAACAAAGAACTACTTCTTTGTTGCCGATAACGTAGTACACATAAAAAATTTTCCCCTCCCCCTTCAACTATCATTTTCATTTATAGAAAATTACCCCCACCCCGTTCACCTAACCTTTTCATTTATAGATATTTCATCTACGTTTCTACAGTGGATTATTATGAGCTTCTTATCAAGATAAAATTAAGTACTTTACTCTTGTTAAAACATAAACGTTGCAGGTAAACTACCCCTTTCTCTAAACTGATCTTCACCAAAATCAATAGACCTTCAGTCCTCTACAATGCAGGGATGCATGCAAAAAAATATTTGATTCTGTTTCAATATGCGGCAGTTATCGTTCGTCATGAAAACATTTCTCTTGTTACAACATAACATGTTTCAGGTAAACTACCCCTTTCCCTTTACCGATCTTCACCAAAATCAACAGGCCTTGAGTTCTCTACAATTTAGGAACGACTGCAAAAAATTATTTGATTTTCTTTGAATTTACGGCAGTTATCGTTCGTCATAGAAAAAATTACCCTTGTTAAAACATAAAAAATTGCAGGTAAACTACCCCTTTCTCTAAACCGATCTTCACCAAAATCAATAGACATTCAGTCCTCTACAATTCAGGGCTGTATGCAAAACATTATTTGGTTCTGTTTGAATTTGCGGCTCTTATTGTTTGCCATAGTAAATACCCTTGTTAAAATATAAAACGTTGCAGGTAAACTACCCCTTTCCCTTAACCGATCTTCAACAAAATCAACAGACCTTGAGTTCTGTATAACTCAAAAAGGTATGCAAAAGAGTAGTTGATTCGGTTTGAATTTACGGCAGTTATCGTTCGTCATAGAAAAAATTACCCTTGTTAAAACATAAAATGTTGCTGGTAAACTACCCTATTCCCGTAACGGATCTACACCAAAACCAGCAGGTCTTGAAAACTCTACAGTACAGGGCTGTATGTAAAAAATTATTTGATTCTGTTTGAATTTACGGCAGTTATCGTTCGTCATGAAAAAATTTCTCTTGTTACAACATAAAATGTTACAGGTAAACTACCCCTTTCCCTTAACCGATCTTCACCAAAATCAACAGGCCTTGAGTTCTCTACAATGTAGGGAAGTATGCAAAAAATTATTTGATTTTGTTTGAATTTGCGACTCTTATCGTTTGCCATAGAAAATACCCTTTTAAAACATAAAACGTTGCAGGTAAACTACCCCTTTCCCTTAACCGATCTTACACCAAAAACAATAGGTCTTGAGTACTCTACAAATCAGGGCTGTATGCAAAAACCTATTTGATTCTGTTTAAATTTGTGGCTTTTATCGTTTGCCATAGAAAATACCCTTGTTAAAATATAAAATGTTGCAGGTAAACTACCCCTTTCCCTTAACCGATCTTCACCAAAAACAACAGGTCTTGAGAACTCTACAATTCAGGGCTGTATGCAAAACAGTATTTGATTATGTTTGAATTTGCGGCTGTTATCGTTTGCCATAGAAAATAATTACCCTTGATTAAAAAAAAAACGTTGCAGGTAAACTACCCCTTTCTTTTAACCGATCTTCACCAAAAACAATAGGTCTTGAGTACTCTACAAATCAGGGCTGTATGCAAAAAGTTATTTGATTCTGTTTGAATTTGCGGCTGTTATCGTTTGGCGTAGAAAAAAATCTACAGACAGACAGACACACAGCTAGGCAGACACACACACAGACACTTTTCGAACAATGACTTTTTTCATGTTTTGAGTGTAGTACAATCAGAATCTGCAATAATCTCGAACACGATTTTTTTTGCCATCACCATACTTCCATTTCCTTAAGGAACATGGAAGTAAAAAATTACCTCCTCCTTTCAACTACCCTTTTCATTTATAGATATTTCATTTACCTTTCTACAGTGGATGATTATGACCTTCTTTTCAGGATACTTTATTTATCAAAATTAAGCACTTCACGCTTGTTAAAACGTAAAACGTTGCAGGTAAATACCCCTTTCCCTTAACCGATCTTCAACAAAAACAATAGGCCTTGAGTCCTCTACAATTCAGGGCTGTATGCAAAAAAATTATTTGATTATGTTTGAATTTGTGGCTGTTATCGTTTGCCATAGAAAAAATTCTACACACACACACACACTTTTCGAAAAATGACTTACTTCCATGTTCCATAAGGAAATGGACGTATGGTGATGGTGAAAAAAATCGTGTTCGAGATAATTGCAGATTCTGATTGTACTATCCTCTTTCAAATTTATTGCGTCAATGTATAGGGATTGAAATTTGCATTATATATGTGTTATAGGTTATGTCAATTTGATGACTGGTAAGCTGGGAAAGCAAGATGGCGCTAACATCACAAAGATTTTGTCTCCGTTGGAACAACCACCAATCCAACTTGCTGTCTGTTTTTGACCAGCTGCTTCATGACGAAGCATTTGTAGATGTTACACTCGCGGTAGAGGGACAGTTTTTGCGAGCACATAAAATGATACTTTCGGCTTGCAGTCCTTACTTCCAGGTAAGAGACTATACACACACTTCTGATTGGTGTGTTAATGATGTACGCTCTCAACAGATTTTTATTTTGTTGCAGAGTTTTCCTTGAAAATAACATTTTATAAATAGGCCTATTTCATTCAAGTTACATAGGTGTTGAATGTTTGCAAAGAAATAGTTTTGTCCTTTATTTTAAAGTAAAAAATCATAGCTTCTGTTGTATCTTATCTGTTGTTCATTTCATTTGGTTAATAGAAAGAAACCATACTGAGGTAAATAATATTTTTAATCATCTTGTTGGATGACTAATGTCGACATAGTGGAGGAAGTATATACAGTAAACCCCCATTAAAACGGATCCCGCTTAAAATGGACAGCTCTAAGAAACATGGAGTGCTGAATAATTAAAGAAAACGGACCCAAAAGATTACGATTAGCATTGCTAGAGAATGTGAGCAAAGTAAAAGACCACTTGAACTATGTCATTGTGTATGTTCAACAATCAAAAAACAGATCGTTCTATATATGACACCTTCCTAAGTTATTCATTAAAGAAATTAACTCTAATGAATATGAAACAAAAACAGTAATTTTTTAAGCCAGCAAGTATGACACAGCCATCTGGTTTTTGAAAAAGATAAATATTCGTCTAAATTTTTGCTATAATTTTGAGAATTTCTCTAAAATATAAACTGTTCTTTACAATGGACTGTTTTTATTATAATTACGCGTACAGTATTTTGCATAAGACAGCTGTTTTTTATTGCTGTACTGTTATCTATTTTATATAAATACACTAAAAATAGTTTCTATAGTATCCACATAATTTAAATGATTCATATCCATATTATAAGGCTTACTTGCTATACACAGTTACAACAGACTTTCAATATAACGGACACCTCAGAGCCCCTATTAGTCCTTTGCAACAGGGGATTATTGTATATGAAACATAATGTTACAGTGCCTGATAGAATGTTGGTAGCAGTGGCATGTGGTAAGCAAGTAAGTGGATAGACCACAAGATTGTTAGGTGCGTAGTTGAGAAATATGTATATGTTGAGCGCATTACACCAGTCAGTTATATATAATAACTGAACGAACTGTATTTGGTTCGGTTTGAAATTTACATTAAACAGACAACACCGTCTTTACATGGAGTTATAGTATATATAGTTAGAGTATTGCAGACTTAAGTTCAGTTTTTACTGTTCTTGACAAAGTCAACAGTTAATGCATTTACGTTTAGTTTACTAGAAACTGTTTTAAAGTTTTGTATTTTCTCTGACACACAAAATTGAAATGTTTGTACGAGAGCTATCAATTTGTGAGTACTACATACATTTCCAGTCTTAGAATCTTTTTCTTACTTTTTGTGGTCTCGTACTTAAGACTTTATTTGTTGTGTGTCAGGTAAAATTTTAATGTTCTTCCGAATTTAATGTTAGTTACTCCTGTGCTGTGTGATAGAGTAGAGACAATATCACAGTTTCCAAGGTTTGCTTGAATCACATTTATGACTTGCTTTGTGCATTTCGTTAATAGAATCAATTAGTTGGTGATATTTAATCGGTAGGTTTACCTTGCCTCACGAAAACGTAAACATCAGAAGAAAATGAAAGTCAGCAGGAACATTTTTGAAATGTTTTCAGCATCTTCCGTGTATTAGGTTACTAATGTAACCAGTAAAGCTGAACAGTGAAGTTAACACCAGTCTGGTAACACTTAACAGAATAAATAACTTCACAAGGCAAAATATGTAAAAAGAATTTAAAAAAAGTCCTGATACATTGTGTCAGCTTTTAAGGAAAATCATCACTTTAAGGGAAAAATATATTTTGTTTAAAATGTTTGCCACATGTAAGGTTATTTAGTGTTAACATTTAAACAGATTCTAAGTTATTTGCAATTTTTTATTTTCAAAAATTTTTAAATCACCTTTGACATTTTTAAACATATGACATTAATGCCGTTGACATTATAAGTTTACACAAAATTCATTTGTGCATACACATACATGCGAACGCACATGTGTGATTTTATTCAGTGGAAATTATTGTCATATGGGAATTTGAGCTCCAAACTGCATCAATTTAAATGAATATTGGATCTCACAATATTTCACTAATGCATATTCTGATTTTGTTGTAACAGAAACTGAGAGTTGCTTTTGTTGGCATGTGCACTGCTGTGGAACTGTGAATTTAAAGTTTCCGCACAAATGTGGGTTTTACTATTTAGCAGCTACATTTTGAGAAGCACAGTACAATTACATAAAGATAAAATATTACCTAACTAATGGGGAGTAATAAGTTGGTGTATTCTTTAAGGTGTATCTTATCTCTACAGTTTGTGTTTATACTTTGCTTGGAAAAAAACAACAGTCAAACATTTTTATTTATAGGATGATACAGTTTATTCCAAGATAACCGTTATTTACTTTTTATTTTAGAGTGGTGTGCATGCTTAACGACATACATCTATTCCATATTATTTCTTTTCCCGTATGTAAAAATTATTTTTATATAAACTGTATCAGCCACAGTTGAAATCCTTCATATGTTAGAGTTGAAAGTTTTAACAATTGGTAGCTCATTGTTAATTCAGATTCGAGGGCTCTGATTCAGCTTTGTTCCGATAAGAACAGGCCATTCACTGTTGTAACACATTGGAGATATTTTAGCACTGTTAATGTTAAGCGCTTTTTAATTTTTATTAAGTGTGTGGTGAGGTGATATAATACAACAGTAGGTGTTTAGATCTAACATACATAAGACGGTGTTCATGCTGGCTTGCTGTTCAATAGTGAACTTGATATTGGTGTAATAACCGAAATGTGTTGTTACTTTGGTAACTAAAACAATTTTCATATTATTATAGATAATCAGTAATACATACAGAATATGAAATTATGAGTATTGGTACGTAAAAGTAATTATAGTAATGTGAATGTGTTTTGTTTTGATTAACAGGCACTATTTGTAGGGCATCCTGACAAGCATCCAATAGTAATACTTAAAGATGTTCCATATGCTGACATGCGTTCATTGTTAGATTTCATGTACAGAGGAGAAGTTAGCGTGGACCAGGATAGACTGACTGCCTTTCTAAAAGTGGCTGAATCTCTTCGGATCAAAGGCCTCACAGAGGTCAATGAAGAGAGGTAAGTGGTGTTTATCCACAAAGAATTATTTGTATCATGTGTCCAGAAGACGAATCTCTTATTAATGTTTCATTGTGTGCATGTGTGGGGTGGGGGATAAAATGTTTTGTGGTTTTTTTTATAAAAAACAAAAATTTCATTTTGCTTAGCGGAATATACTTCACTTATGTATACTGAAGGAAGCAGACTGGTTAGATGGATGTATGCTGTGTTAACGAAATATTTATGTAGGAGTTCACTGATATCTGAGATTATATGAGGCGTAGGTTTAAGTCTCCAGTAAGTGTTGGTAGGTATTATTGTAGAGTCACGTTCATGCCTTTATTAACATCAGTAAATCATAGATAAAGCTATCCCAGCCAGTGTTACTTGAGGTAAAATGTCCTGTGTGCTAGGTACATGATCCAATGTCATTATCGCCAAACATTTTTAATGCACCTTTGCCAGTCATCTTCAGTGGCACTGCAAACAAGATATTAATATCTGCACTTGAACTCATGTATTGGGGCATGATGGCAGTTTCATTGGCTGGAGCTGTGTCAGTTGCTGCTGTGCTTTGAACTTTGTTTGGTTTCCAGCACTAGAGAATACTTAATTGGCCAACTCAATAATGAGGATCTTCTGCATACTGGGGCAGAGTAGTCTGGTGCAATCAAAACCATCAAGTCGGTATAGGAATAGACAGTGAAAAAAGTGGAAAGAAACCAGAGACAGATGTCTGTGTTTTTAAACTGTACCCATGAGTATGTTTATAATATATTGAAAGGAAGTTAGAAAAATGTGCTTCCAAGGAAATCACCACAAAGACCATGCTGCAGTCAAGGAGATGACTTGGTCTTGTCCGCCCACGCCTATTGAAGATGATCTGGTATTGGCAGTTTGAAAGAAACCATTTTTTTTTTTTTACATATATTTATGAAATTATCAATTTTGTGAAACTATTAAAAAACAACAGAGTTATATTATAAGAAAATAATTCTGAATAGTTTTTAAAATAATGACCATTTTATGAAGTTTACCCATTTTAAACACAACTTTTCAAGATATAAGAAATTTTTGAAGTCTCATAATAAGATTACAACGCAACGTTAACTCATGTGTAAATGAACATAAAAAGAAAGCATATACTGGATTCTAGATTTGGCCAATTTTTATTGGATTCTGTTTTCATTATATATACGAGGGATATCCAGAAAGTAAGTTCTGTTTTTAAATATTGCCATGGTATCAATGCTGTCACGCTGTTGCGCATGCGTGGCCAATTTGTTGATATGTTGGCAAGCCAACAATGCCATTTTGGAATACCTGTGCACTGATTAAGCTTCATTGGATGTGTTTATAATGTCGAAAAAATTCGATACGCCCAACGTGTGTGAAAGGTATGTGATTTGGTTCTTGAATGCAAAAGGCATCAAACCAACTAAAATTCACCATAAAATTTTTTATGTTTATGGAGAAGAATCAATAAGCGATTCGATGGTATGGAGAGGGATATGATGTTTTAATGAAGTACGCAAAACCGGTTCACGATGATGAACAGGTCAGGTGACCATCTTTAGTGAATGACATGATGCAGGCCATTAAAGACAGGGTTGTTGATGACCCTCGCTCTTCTTGCATCTTCCAGAAATGCAAGTTCACTACTTCATGAAATTATGTCTCAAAAACTGAACTACTAGAAATTGTTTGCACATTCAGTTCCAAAGAAGTTGTGAAACAACACAAAATCAAAGGCTGGAAAGTCCGTTGACTTTTTTGACTCGATTCAGACAGCAAGGGGATAACTACCGAGCCATATAGTCATCATGGCATGGAGGCACAGTTTTGTGGAAGAATGTTTTCCTGTTGCAAAATCATGGGCGGCACAGTCTTGTGGGGTAGAAAAAGGGTTTTGTTTATGTTTTTCTTGCATCAAGGCACCACAATCAACTCTGATATCTATTACAAAATTGCATTGCGTGATCCAGAATTAGCAGCGTAGGATGCTTACCCAGGACATTACATTGATTCATGACAATTCCTGTCCGCAAACTGCCATTGCAATGCAACACCACCTTATAATCTTTGAATGTACAACAGTTTGTTTATCTGCTGTACAACTCAGATCTCGCACCAAGCGAACATTACCTTTACAGCCTCCTGAAATCCTTCCTTTGTTGGTCAGCTGTTCTGTAACGAGGTCGATGTCAAACACTTATGTCAATATGTGGTTCAAATCACAGGCAGAAAATTTCTGTGATGACAGTATACAACACTTTGTGTCTCGCTACGAGAGGTGCTTCCAAAATGATGGAAACTATGTAGGAAAGTAGTCTTTTTCTTTTCTTCAAGGATTAGGTTATATAACCTGTTCCGGCCGGCACCCATCTCATCCTTGGACGACCCAATATAGCAATATGGCATCCTTGGCCATTGGATATAGCAATGGCTTTATAGGTTACTCCAAGGCTGCTTTGGGTACTACAAGTATTATAAAGTTTTACATGAACAAGTTACTGGCCTGTTTCACAACCCCCTACCAGAGACTCTTCTATCAGGGTTACCATACCTTAGCCGAAAGGGCCCTGTTTTGGGGTACAGGAGATTCACCCTCACCCTTCTCTTTCTGAGATAGTATTTGGTGGCTTTTTGTATTAGTTATTTTGATACCGAACGTTTCTGAGTATTTCCAATGCTTTCCTATCAGCATCAGTAAGCACTCTTTTAAGATCCTTAGCCACCCAAAATTAAGAAATTAAAATGAAAAAAGGAAGACACCCTAGCCCTTGATTATTCTGATAGCGTCGGGGTCAGAAAAGAACAAAAGTAAGTCAAAAGATACTAAACAGAAAAGACTAAAGGAAGGGATTTCACTCAAGACGAGTTGAAGCAAAGTGAGAATCCAGCTAGGGCACATCGGAATTGCGAAACTTGTATCTACAAGATGTGGACCTCTGATGGAAGGAATTTAAGGTGTATATATCAAATAGCAATAAAAATGTTTTGTAAATATATTCTGAATTTCCTTTAATACCCTATCAGAACTTACTTTCTGTACTCTTCAGCTGTTGGTTTTAAATAAATTATTTTCGTAATATTTTTGTGCCCATCATAACTACGCATTTAGTGTTTATAAGTCTGTGATCTGTTTAATGAACTGAAAATAAAATAAAGAAATATGTCAGGGCATTGAATATCCAGAATAAGTAGTGTCAGGATTTTCGTAGATAAGGGAATTTTGACATAGAAGATTTGTTAGTATTGGAGAAGTTTAATAAAGATATATTCCACACGTAATGCAAAAGTTGTAAAATTTTTTCATACAGATGACAAAACTCTAAAAATCAATTGACATATGTTGTATGCAATGTGTGGTATACATTTAACAGAAGAATATACGGTATCTCAATGATTATGTAGAATTTGTTAAAACAGTTGTTAGTGTGAGGTTGCTTGATCTTTTCCTGCATCCAGCTCCATTAAATTTTTAAGAACAGGCTTAGATTGTTAATTACCATTGTACAATTCCTAGAATGCTTCATCTGTGTGCACATACCTTTTTTGAATCTTTTTAACAGTGTAGTTGATAAATGACTTCCATCCAATCACATTTATTACATGTCTTCATAATATTTGAAGTCTGAGTGCTGTAGATATTTGAGAATGATAGAAATATAATGAAATATGTAGTGTTATTTTATTTATGTGGTTATGGTTACTTTCTTGTTTATTAACAAAATACAGCTGCTTACAGTAGGAAAATTTTGTTTTTGATAGTATATCAAAGGCCACCTATCTCTTTGTTAAGAAACATTAATATTATAGATAATTATAATGTGAGTACTGGCACATTTGTAATTAGGTTTTAGTATGTTTTTGTTGATTGGTTCATTAAAAACTTGTTGGTATTATAAAGTGAATCGTGACTATTGTAAACTTAGAAATACAACAGATCGTTATAATTGTTTGCATGCAAAATACATGTAAATCATAGATTTCAAAGAAATGAATTTGCATATTGGATGTCTTTCATAGTTGTAGGGGGGAGGAGTGGTGTGTGTTTGCACGGGCCATATTATTATATGAAAAAGATAGCTTTATAGTCAGTTAGTGTTGAGAAATAAGTAAAGTAACCGAGTTGAAACATAAGTCGGGATCAAACAGTGTACAGTGGAGTAGCTCTGTGAGTCAGCAGCAGTTAGTAGAGACCAGTGGCGAGGGGCTTTTTGGCGCCCGGGGCAAGGAGATCATTGGCGGCCTCACCTTCACAATTATTAAAGGGTGACAAAAGAGCAAAAATTAAAGCTCATCCAGTAAACAAAGTACTTAATAAATGCAATTGGGTAGATTTTTGAATGAAAGCACGTCCAGCAAATGTCTTAACAACATTTGTTAAGTCAAAATTAAGAAATTACATATTATAATATTACTGCTATTCAGTTTGTATACATTTATTATTAACAAATATAGATTATAAAAAACGTAGTAATATAAAAAATTTAGAACGTAAAAATGTTATAATAAACAATACATCGTCAAAACAATATCATAAAGCAACATAAAGTTAAACAAAGAATTACATTAAAAGTAATAAAATAAGTCACTTACCATTACAGGTTAATGGTTCCGTATTCTATTAATAAACACTAATATTTATTTTTAATATTTAATAAATATTTAAAATGAGACGTTTTAAAATGAAACTTTCCTGGTCTTAATTGCTACAAAGTGGATTATTAGATCACTATAATCTAAAGACGAAGCAATGTCGTTTTCAATTGAAAGTATCGCTAGATTTGATACCCTGTCTTGAGATATTGTTGATCGTAGGTACGATTTAATCAATTTGAGCTTACTAAACAATCTTTCACAAGAAGACACAGACACTGATAAAGTAAGAAATTTTTTTAAAGCTCTTGCTAGTGTTTCTTAGGCTTCTAATCTCATTGAAGAAATGTATTGTAGCAGTCCCTGAGGTGTTAAGTCTTTTTGTTCTCTGTTCACTTTTTCTCTTTTAAATAAAAGTATGACGTCTTTCAAGTCACTGAACAATTCTTCAATGTTTAGGTCATGTGAATACAGTTTTGGAAGCACTGTGCACTGAATATTGATTTGGGAAAGCTGTTCCTTAAAATGTATATCCCCATCATTTACGTATGCCTCAAATTTACAGAGGAACCCAAACGGTTTTTCTAACTCATTTATGTTAGAGAAATGGCTAGACATTTCAACTGACAGTTTGTCCAAATTTCTATTAGAGAACGTCGCATTTCTTGCCAAACAGTTAATACAGAATCATCTGGATACTCCCTTGGCATCGTGCGCTTCTTCTTATCCTTTTTGTTATACTGACACTCCTTCATTACATACCTACTCTGGCTCAGTAACAACATTGTCACACAGTTCATTCCTCCAAACTTGTAATTTGTAATTTGTCCAGATGTGGGAATGCTTTATTTATCCAAAGCATATCAAAGTATCTTAACACGTTATGTGCAAAGTATATTTTTATACGTTCAAAATTTATCCCAAGTATTTTAACAAAGCCAGAAAGTTTCCAGGACTTGGATCGTTA
This sequence comes from Magicicada septendecula, assembly GCA_034769895.1. Classification (NCBI taxonomy): domain Eukaryota; kingdom Metazoa; phylum Arthropoda; class Insecta; order Hemiptera; family Cicadidae; genus Magicicada; species Magicicada septendecula. The sequence continues at coordinate 159,489,174 of CM068370.1, read as the reverse complement.
GTAATTATTGACTCTCGATGTCCTATCAGTGCCAGATTTTGTACTGTGGCAATGACCCGTTCAAGGATTTCTTTCCATGTCTTAACTGCTTTACTAATTTGTTTCTGAAGCTGATCATCAATAAGTCCCCCTTTGTTTAAAGAACGTTCCAATTCCTTCCATTCAAAACACGCAGAGCATTTTTTCGTGATCCTGAATACGGGGATTTAACTTTCACCACGACGAAAACCCATTTTTAGTATTGAAATGGGTTCTTTGACTTTTTTATAGAAATAAAATGCAACAAAAGCAGAATAGAGATTTTTTTAGTTGGAGAAAAACACATCCAAGTGCGATTTACCTTTTTGCCATTTTGCAAGGTTTTATCAAACCAGTACTTGTTTAAGGATCGTCCGGCTTCATCTTCAGAAAAATAGCTGTCTTTGTTCTGCAACTGACTTGTTCCTCTATTCACCATTATATCTCGGAAGGATTGAGATTTCTCGCTTGGCCAAGCTCCCATATCTTGTAGAGCAGCACCGGGAACACGGTCTACACTGTTGCTAGTAATGTTCTGTCCTTTGTCGCCTGTTCTGTTTTCAAGACTGCACGATGCAACATCAACCATGGTCCTAGAACCAACTGAATCTTGTAAGTGTACTTTGACACTTTCACAGTTTGAAGTACTCACGTCGTTAACTTTACTGTATTTATCAACTGCCTCGTCGCTAATACCATCCATTTTATGATTGCAAGTTGATTCCTTGTTAATTGTAATATTTCGACACTCAGGGTTCGATTTTCCTTTAATAAAAGACTTCATAAACTCTTTGGAACTTGTTGTAGTTCTTAATTTTATATTAAGAAAATCTTATATTCCTATAGTTCTTAAGGAATAGTCATATCAAAGAAACAAGTTGTTGTAGTTTTATAAACTGAAAACAATTTTTGTCAAGTCTACGCTCACTTTGCCCCCCCCCCAAGCAACGTCTCTGGTCGAGACCATCTCAGCATATGTTCTGTTGTTAGGCATTTCTTAAAAAATCTGATATTTGTTATTTTTATTGTACATTTTAGTTACTTAGTGTTATAGTATTAGATGTATATAAAGCATGTGTAGTGTAAGATTTAATAATGTTTTTCCAATGTAATGAAAACAATCGTGTGTAATTGTAGTGTGGAGTAGTATGTTCAGGAATTACCGTGAACACTTTCTCTCTCACTTGTTAATTCGCTTGCTCTTTATTTCTTCTTACCCCACTTTCATGTGCACTACTTGCTAACAATAGCTCCTGTCTCACCTCAGTTATTGTATTTATACATAATTGGTTTTGAAGTCAGAGGAATGTCACCATTACACAAATCTAAACAATTATTAATGGAAGTAACTGTCAAATGACTTTGAGTGTAAGAATGACTTTCAGTCTAAGTTCATTCTTTCGTTTAGACTGAATATGAAATGCCAGATGTAATATTCACCATCTCTCTCACACAATTTCAGTGAAATATTACGAGATTGTATTTTAATAGACAAATTTTAGAACGTACAAATTAATAGTCGTTTTAATATTACTGTTATTGTTATTATTTTTGTTCAAGATGTGATCTTCCGTCAATAGCGTCTTCCTTGCTGTCTTCAGCACCCCCTCCACCCCCACCCCCACCTCATTTACATCGTATTCACTTAACACAACCAAAACGATCACTTCCGCCCATGGCTGCTAACCCTTTATTGGGCTCGGCACTGACTGCGCCAAAGAGAAAACGAGGTCGCCCAAGAAAGTTGTCTGGTAGTAGTGGTGGGACACCAGGAACGCCAGGAGCAAGTCCTGAGGAGGAAACAGGAGATATGGAAATTAAGCTCCACCATCCCAACAGAACTGATTCGCCGGGTATGTATAAACATGTAAATGTAACCTCTGTGTAGTAGATATGCATGTAAATGCTATGCAGTTCATCAAGACGTTTGGTCATTTAAATTAATTCCATCAGTAAAATTCACCATAAATGCTTTTTTTTTAGTGTGCTTTGTAAATGAAGTCAACATTTACTTCACCGATGTGTTAGTTTGTTATATTCATTATAACATAACCTGATCATTATAGGAATTAATTCTGATTTCATTGCACAATGAGACGTTAGATGGATAGAAAATGGAACTAATTTGGCTGGCTTCATTATTGAACAGATTTTATACATTCAAATTTTGAAATAGTACTAAACATTTAACTTTATTTATACAAATGATTGAACATACTTGGGTTTTGAGTTTGATTACATAAACTTAAAGTTACTAAATTATGTTAAGGTTTCAAAATATATTATTTTCTGCTGTATAAAAGTAGAGTCCCAATTATCCCAAGTTTCTGCATTATCTGAGACGAACATGTAAGTGATATGTCCTACTTTTCATATGAACCACAGTAGCTTAGCTGTGAATGCTGTACAGTCCACATGTAAACAGTTGATTTGTTTAAACAATTGATTTTTTCACAAATATCAAAACTAAACTGGATCTATAAGAGTGGATTTGTTGGGAAGTGTTTGTTCTTCATTCTTAACGTGTGATCAGGTTATGTAAATTTGTGATATTTTTTTTTTAATCTGTAATTTTCAATCTAAAATGGTCACAACCATGTGTTTGTCTGAGCTACACCAATTGTCCATATTACATACAGAATAATTGGGACCATACAGTACTATATTAACACTTTGAGTACCGTGGCGTTTGTGCATAGACCATCCCCTATGACCAGCGGTTTTTTTAAAAAAAAGCATGTTGTATAAACACTCATAAATACTTAATACAATGTAATACTAAAAAAATAATTATACCACACTTTTTCCTACTTTCCTCTTATGAAAATACTTATAATATTTTTATTATTGATTTTATATATTGCAACTAAAGCTGTTTAAAAATACGTTTTTTTGTACAATTATTTTAACCAAAAAATTCTGTCAAATATTGTTTATCGATTTTGTAACTAATAATATAGTAATTAAAACAAACACGCTCGCTGCAATCAATAACACGCAAAATAAATACGAAATAACCTCAGAAAAACCGCAAACCTCACGTTAACAAAAATCGCAACTTCCACCTTGAACACGCAAAATGTAAACAAAGTCATGACACTGCCAACTGTACAAATTATTTTCCTAAAAACTATTTTCTTCAGTCAGTGCTGCAATCTGATGGCAGAAACACGAACTAAAATGTCAAATAACACTTCTGCATTTGTTCTGTGGCGTAATAGTACGACGCGAAGCATTTGAAACCATTGAAAAGTGAGTGGCATAATATTACGCCACCTGTCAAAATACCAAGTCCACTGGTGGCGCAGTATTACGCCGTTGGTCCTCAAAGTGTTAAAGGTCTTGGGACCTGCCAGCTGAATTTATATTGCTAAAACGGCTCATAAATGAATTTATTTCATGTCCTCTGGGAACTCTCACCTCAAAATTTATACTGGCATTATAATAGAGTTCTTTCTAACAAGGACATACGGTTCAGTTTATGAATTTATAACTTGTTACTAGTGGCGTAACTAGGAGATATTTTTGGGGGAGGGGTAGGTCTAGCTTTAAGCATGAACCCCCCATTATCCTCAAGGAAAATGAGAAATTCAGGATTCAACCATATAATTTAATAATCTGCGTATCTCAGAATTTTTGAGTAAGTCAGTATGAAGTATAAGGGTTAAAAACAATTGGGAAAGCGCCGTTTTCATAATATTCTATTTGGATTAATTGTTATTCAAATTAAATGTAATAAATCTCTCAAATATTTATTCTTGATAAATCTTGCAAAAATAAGTCTTTCTTAAAACTCTGTTTTATTATCACTTCCCACTTTGAGGTTGTTTGCCCAAAGAATGTATTGAGCAACCTATAGTTCATCTGAAAGTACATTATTTTTTATGTAAAATCCATGTGATAATCTTCTTACATACAAATATAAATAGATAAAATTATTTTCCACTTACCTCCAAAAATCTTCTCTTAACCCAGGGTCTCGTCACACAAACGTTAGAATGCAGGCATGATTTAGGTTATTTCAAGAATTGACGCAACTCGCATTTTGTGGAGAGAATAAAAAATTTTTTAATATATAATTATTTCATTTTTTGTATTGTTTTCTAATCATGACATATTCTTTCCCAAAATCAAGACAAATTAAAAGTTCTTTAAATATTACCTCTTATATTAACACATTTAAATATTCATCTTATACTTACATAACAGCCCAGTCTGCCCATTCTCACATTCACACTTATTTAAATTTTCCCCTTTTTATAGAGATCTCTTTATAATTATAATTTTCATTATTATATTGGTTTAAATTATACGGTTACTTCTCTGGTTGTGTCGGTGAAGACCACGTGTTGCCATCAGCACATTTTAGTTCCCTTGCCCATCCAGATTAAGTTCTCACTATTAATTTTGATTCACTGTTGATTATTAAACTTTTTTATATTGTTTTCGCACTTCAGTCACAATTTACTGGTCGATCTGCTATTTAGTTAGACTCACTTTTAAGATTGTTATTAAATTTTCGGCTCGCTAGCCGGTTGTATTCATCCGGCTGCGGCCATGGATGTTAGTAGACTGGGAAGAAAGTTATCAACGTGCCTCCCTCCAAACGCTCAGACAGAGCGGAAATTTCAATGCCTTATGATCAAATCGTCTGTCACTGTTCATTCAACACATGGGTTTTTCGTGTTTTGGACGCCGACTATATTTGGTGAGCACTGGTCGACGTCACAGATGTGGGACGGACTTCGTCAAGACTTCCGTCGTCTATAAAGCACATTGCTGAATCAAATTCGCCCAAGCCATTTTGTTTTGCTTCTTGGCGTGGGTCTGCGCACCTGCTGGAGTGGCACGTTTGTATTATCGTCAACAGCACGACATTCCTTTGTATTGTTTCATCACCCAGCTACAGCGTACCGTTTCTTTGTTCGAACCAAACTTCTACTCAAACACGAGTCTGGCCACACATATGAAATAAATTGTTGATATTTAATAAAATGAAAACCAAAATTAATAAAATAAAAACCCTCTTTTTTGTCCCATTACAATACCCCCCCCCCCAATGAGATGTCTTCTGTCGAAACAGAAGAAATCTCATTGCTAAACCCCTAAGAGGACCGGTGATGATATGGTGCCAACAACCCCCTTTAGCTCTTATACATCATGGGTAAACAACCCCCCTGGCTCGGCGACTATGGCCGCATCTGAACGAGATCACTGGACTTCTCTGTACGAGATCCCAACACCATAAAATCGAACAGACACGCACCACAGCGCGCCTGACCTTCTAACATGCCACCCCAAAATCCAAACCCCTGGTTTTATATCATGCCAGATCCTCAACCGTATGTTCCCCCTTTTCATGCACACTGGGCTGCCTTTAGCAGTTACTGGGCTTGTACACACACTTATAACTACATCCTAGCAAAATTTTCATTTTTACATTCAAAATTTATTTAAGTTGAAATTACTTTCTTCAACATAAAAAAAAAATAAATAAAATTCTTTTATCTGAATTGATTAATTTTCTTCCTTCCTATTAATACTCAGAAAAACCAACAAATTGAACATCTACTTAAAACATGGAGTCATTTATCCTAACATGTGATTATACATACATACTAAACAATATAATTCAATAAAACTCTAGTAATACACATAAACAACACTACAATCAACATTCAAAACATCAATTAGATGGCAGGCACAAAAATCAAAAATTAATTTTTTTTTTCCAAAAAAAATTTAAATTTATTAAAATAGACTTTTCTCAACATTCAAAAAAAATTTTTAAATTATTTAAATCAATTTGGAAACAAAATTGGCATCACTTCATTGCCAAAACTGGTCTAGTTTACAACATCACCCATCAGCTGATCAAACTGGGTCAAGTCCACAACCTTGACCTACACAAGTCATACATAAGCTACATCAGAAAATGCATTAAACCTCTTTAAAAATTTACCTTCAAACCTAATAAAACATAATAAAATAAGACATTTAAAATCACCATAGTATTAATACAATTAACAATAAAATTGACATTTAAATTATTCAAAATTACACATTTTACCACTTGACTTTATTCTCACATTCTATTAAAATTGCCACTTGTTTCAATTAACATTCTACATTTTTACTATAACTCTCTTTCTTTAATATTCTCATTCCCCGTTAGTTTGGGTGATTTAATTATTTATACTAACTTGATTTACAACTCGACATGTATACATTTATAATCTTCCTCCCTCTGACTTTAATACCACTAACAGCTTTAACTAAACATGACACCCATCCCTATCAAAAACATCTCTAAACCCAACTTACTACTCAACTCAATTTGCATCATTCTACTCTTATATAAAAAAAATACTCTCTAACCCTTTGTACTCAGGATGTGTCCCCCCCCCCAAAAGCTCATTCCCTTAATCTGGTCCCTGGATTCTACCTAAGGCAACCCTTTCCGGCGCTAAACGGTCCCTTCCCGTCCCAACCCTTTTGTTGCGGACTCCTACCACACTATCCCCTCTTACAAAATTCCCATCCACTAATTACCATTCTCATTACCTCACTTCAACTACAACAAAATATCTCCAATTACTTATTACATCAAAATATCAATCAATACTCTACATATTATCCTCATAGCTACTGTGTCACTATCAATACTTCTCAAATTCTACATTACATTTATTCATAACAATATTATTCTCTCTATTACCCCTTTAAATTCAACATGGACTGATCTACCTGTCCTAACAACATATTAATCACCCAAAGTCTACCTTTTACTATCTTTTACAAATCATTTAAAATTCTCAACTATATCAAATTATTTTCATCATTTAAATCAAAATATTTTAACACATTAAAATCATTATATTCAAACATTAGTTACCTTGGAAATTAGCAAACAACTTATACGTGACATTCTACTGCTGATCAGCTGATTTTCTTAGCAAGGTGAATGACCTTACTACAAACACATTTCAAAATTATACAAATTATACATTTTATCAATCCTTATCTCTAATACGATAAAATAATACATTTATAAGACAGAATAAACACAGTATAATAGACATACGAACACCTATTTATCAAATCATAATACAATTATTTAATTAGTGCAAGAGCGAGTTATCTTTAGGTTACAAAATTTTAATTCGTTGCTCCCCTGAGCAACCTCCCAGCCACACACACTATTGTTTTTTCTGTTGGACTGTGGCGCCCATGTGCCTCCACAAGGACGGCATTGGTGGAGGAATTTGTCATCTCCGTGTCCTTGCTTCCGCGTTACATTTGAAAGATTTAGACATCAGCATATCTTTTGTTACATAATTACACACCCTTAATGTGGGTCTACCACCTGGCCTTGCTGTTCCTCCTCGAACAGAGTGGCAGCTGCTGTTCCATAGTTTCCGGGATTTCCCCTATTTTCACCCCCCATCAATTTCTAATATAAACCAATTTCAAGCCAGCTATGGTCAAGGGTCTTAAATTATGGCCATAGCTGACCACTAGCCAAAACCACGATTAGTGCTGGTAAGGCAGTAATCGCCCGAAAAGTCGGGGAAATCAACTCTACTTTCAGGCATGTTATCATCATCATTTATCTGCACGACACGGCAGTTTATCAGTATACAATATAAAATTGTAAAAAGGGGTGTGCCGTGCATTTTACGCCATTTTGGCCTCTGATGGAGGTGACACTCTATTACCCCCAACACTTTCCGCTATCTACTGTGGCACATGCCACCACAGCGATAGCACACTAATAACTAAACTAAATCTTTCTACAATAACAGTCCCTACATTCCATTATTATATCACTTCTATAAACACCAATCTACCCCCCCCAAAATTACCCACACATCTTGTATAATACTTTACATAACATAATAAACAGACATTTACCTTGATCGTTAGCATACATTAAACAAACAATTCTCTTTTAAATAATTTGTATAGAATCTTATAAACATTATTACTTGAAATTTCTCGTTAACTCTTTTATATATATATCATCATTTCCTTATTTATCCCTGTCTGGAATTAGATTCCTCAAAATTTCAAATTCATTATTAACAATTATTTTACATCACCTTTCAGTTATTCTTTTTTTTTAATTATAGTTTCTATTTAGTACCATTATCTCAAAATTATTTTCATTATTGAATTAAAATCTTTTCACACCTGTAAACATTTTACTCTATCTAATTGGTATTAAAAATTTTATACTTACAGTACATTATTCACCTACTGACATAAACACAAAATATACACACCACACACACCAATACCTCCACGTAACCTCTGAAACATTTAATAACAGTGTTATTTCATACCAAACAATTTAACATTTATTTATTAATTAATCATTATCAAATTCAAATCTCATAAAACAATTCAAACTCATTAGAAAACTCAATTATACAACATTTAAATCAATCAAAAATATTTAAACATTTCAAAGTATTTTAATTAAATTAATTATTGAAAACACAATTTAATTACTTTCACCAATTACAATAATTACAATTCATTTATTATCCTTTTCAAAATTATTCTTGTTATTTATTTAGACTGCAAAATATTATTATTATTACCACAACAATTTCTACTACATACACACATTGTTTACCTAACATTTTACAATACACACAGTTAATTTCACTATTATTTATTTACAAGTTATTCGTCAGTATTTATTCAGTTTTATCACACTTCATTGTCCAAGTCAGCCAGGTCAGAACCATAAATCAAAATATTTAAATTGTCCATCTATTAATTTATGTTCAGCCTCCATTGTCAAAAATTAGTCTGGGTTTCACATAACAGTTTTCAATTTTATTAGCGTACCTCATATGGCTATCCTGTGTGCAATAACCATAAAATTTTAGTTCATTCATTTTACCATAATAATCATATATAGGGTTACTTCCCATTATAATTATTTTATCATAAACCAAGTCAACATTATTTATTTCTGTCCAGTCTCCATTAGTAGTGATATTCATTTCAAGGTCAGTTATTTTCTCATCATAAGGTAAATTATTATTACAACAGGTATCATCAAAATAATTCTCACTCTCTACTCTACAAAGTAAGTATTTCATATCATTTATCTGTATCACTTCCACCATTCTTTCAACTCATTACCATCTCTCTTTAATTTATATAATTCTATCTCTCTATCAACACACAACTCTCCATCTAAGTCTCTCTCACCATAACACCATCTCACTCTTTCAACACCATCCCACACAGAGGGTACTAACTTATACAAAAAGGGGTAACAACTCAAATCTTCCACTAACACGGGACTCTCGCCCTTCAACAATAACATTTGTGAACACCTTGGTTCATCACAAATACGGGGAAAATTTACCCTCTGCCCTACATACTCATCTACTCTCTCTTTCCACTCTTTTTCTAATTTAACAACACTAATTACTACTCCGTTACAACCTATTACTCTCTCACTCTCACTTACTCTCTATCTATTTTCAACGTATCACTCTCTGATACCACCTTTTCAATTACATTACCATTTTCAATATCATTGTTATCATTTGTTATCTTATTCTCTAATACCACATTCTTAATTATATTATCATTTTCAACATTATTTCTATCACCTATTACGTTTTTATTGTCATTATTACTTTTACTTTTAATCTGTTCTCCTACTGACTCTACTATTTTCTCGATATCTCGTTTCAATTCGTTACAACTACTTTCACATTTAATTTTGACCTCATTAATGTCAAACTTAAGTACATCAAATTTACAGTTAATTTCACTTTTAATTTCATTCAATTTTATATCGTTATTGTCAAAACGATTATTCACACTCTGCTTAATATCATTGGACATTGCTCTCATAAAATTAAATATGTCACTCATTGAATACGCTTTTTCTTTTGTTTTACTTATTACAGGAGTAGAATTTGCTCCTACCTCACTAATCTTGATAGATTCATCTACATTAGTGTCACTAATTGACAGTGACTCTGTCTGGATACCTGAATCGCTTTTATCAGCCGATTCAGTTGACATATTTTCATTACTTTACATTCGGCTTTATCGCCTACAATTACATCAACTTCATTTTCGTTAGTAGCCATCTCTTATTCTTTATAATTTATATTTATTACTTTACTTTAATTAGTTTAATTTATTATAACACACTTTCAATCTTATGTACGTCATGCGTAAATTACGTACTTCTATGCGTTTTTTTGCGTACCCTTATTTAACCTCGAATCACGCTTGCATTCTACTTGTAGGTGTGGTTTTTATATTAAATTTTCAATTCATAAAAACTGTCCCTTTCGGAAGCACCAATTGTGATCATCTAATTAATTACAAATATAAATAGATAAAATTATTTTCCACTTACCTCCAAAAATCTTCTCTTAACCCAGGGTCTCGTCACACGAACGTTAGAATGCAGGCATGATTTAGGTTATTTCAAGAATTGACGCAACTCGCATTTTGTGGAGAGAATAAAAAATTTTTTAATATATAATTATTTCATTTTTTGTATTGTTTTCTAATCATGACATATTCTTTCCCAAAATCAAGACAAATTAAAAGTTCTTTAAATATTACCTCTTATATTAACACATTTAAATATTCATCTTATACTTACATAACAGCCCAGTCTGCCCATTCTCACATTCACACTTATTTAAATTTTCCCCTTTTTATAGAGATCTCTTTATAATTATAATTTTCATTATTATATTGGTTTAAATTATACGGTTACTTCTCTGGTTGTGTCGGTGAAGACCACGTGTTGCCATCAGCACATTTTAGTTCCCTTGCCCATCCAGATTAAGTTCTCACTATTAATTTTGATTCACTGTTGATTATTAAACTTTTTTATATTGTTTTCGCACTTCAATCACAATTTACTGGTCGATCTGCTATTTAGTTAGACTCACTTTTAAGATTGTTATTAAATTTTCGGCTCGCTAGCCGGTTGTATTCATCCGGCTGCGGCCATGGATGTTAGTAGACTGGGAAGAAAGTTATCAACGTGCCTCCCTCCAAACGCTCAGACAGAGCGGAAATTTCAATGCCTTATGATCAAATCGTCTGTCACTGTTCATTCAACACATGGGTTTTTCGTGTTTTGGACGCCGACTATATTTGGTGAGCACTGGTCGACGTCACAGATGTGGGACGGACTTCGTCAAGACTTCCGTCGTCTATAAAGCACATTGCTGAATCAAATTCGCCCAAGCCATTTTGTTTTGCTTCTTGGCGTGGGTCTGCGCACCTGCTGGAGTGGCACGTTTGTGCACAGATGTCACACAGCTTTAAAATTCCAGGAAGTGTATTATCGTCAACAGCACGACATTCCTTTGTATTGTTTCATCACCCAGCTACAGCGTACCGTTTCTTTGTTCGAACCAAACTTCTACTCAAACACGAGTCTGGCCACACATATGAAATAAATTGTTGATATTTAATAAAATGAAAACCAAAATTAATAAAATAAAAACCCTCTTTTTTGTCCCGTTACATCCAGCACTAAAAGATTCTTGCTTTTCCTAATTAAAGTCAAGAAACTGGCTAGTTTTACCTGTGTGAAGACGTTTCAAAACAGAGATATTAGACTAGAGTGATAATGAAGTAGACAACGCAGAGAAAGGGAAGATAAAGGTAGGTTAGGCCTTTGTTTTTTTGGCATGTGCCTAATTGTTTTTTAAGGCTGCAAATACGTACATTAAAAGCTTTATTTTAACATACGCGACTGGCTTAGAATTGGGTAGCACGCAGTTGTTAAATACAGTAGAGTCTCGCTTGTCTGAAGTTAAATACACTTAAAAAGTTCAGTCCTGTGATGATTTAAAGAAATTTTTGATAGTAGTCTGCTTTCCTGGCGAGTGCCGTTTCTTCGCTGCCAAGTCTCGCCATCTTTGCAGCATCATTGTTGATTCCTGTAGCTTCTTGTTGTTGCTTAATGTATTTAATTGCAGTTTCTAGAGCCTTAACTCCGTCGTTATGTGAAATTGTGAGAGGCTCAACAGTTGGTGCTTGACCTGATCTTCAATTTCGTTGTCATCGCAATTGACAAGAGCGACAATTTCTCCATCAGTTACATACTGATCATCATCCTTCATCCAACTTTCGATTTCTTGCAAAGATGCATCCTCACATTCAGGGATACGTTGCACTAAAGGTAGAATGGTTTCTTCGGTTTCATCTGTGCTTTCCGTTTCCATACTTTCATCATCGCCTAGCAGCTTCTTCCATGATTTGGCAATTGTTGGAGCCCTTCAGCCCAGGCCCTTGCAACCCAATAAGCAACATCCTTTACATTGATGCGTTTCAGTTTTTCAATCATGTCTTGTCCTTCTTCAATTTCTTCTATCACTGTGGACAGTAGCTTCCTGCGATAGTTCCTTTTTATCGTTTCCAAAACGCCCTGATCCATAGGTTGGCATATGGCGGTTACATTGGGGGCAGAAACATTGCCTTAATGTCACCATCTTGAGGCTCCTCTGCATCAGGGTGCGTTGGAGCATTATCTACTAACAAAACTGCTTTTCTGGGTAAATTATTTTCTTTCAAAAACTTCTCTGATGAAGGAATGAATTCCTTAAAAAACCAGTCTTTGAAAATTTCACTGCTCATCCATTTGCTTTTCTGACTGTAGTATTATACAGGAAGAGTGTTTTTTGAAACTGTTTTAAAGGCTCTAGGATTTTTGGACTTTCCAATCATTGGAAGGTCCATTTTGAGGTTTGCTGTAGTATTGCTGCATGCTAAAATTGTCAGCCTTCGCTTGTAGCCAGGGGCTGCCGCTACAGTTCTGGCTGCAAGACTCTTACTAGGTAACATTTTGTAATTAAGGCCTGACTCATCACAGTTAAATATCTGATCATCCGTCAGGCTTTCAGTTTCAATAAATTCCTGAAATCTTTTCTTGAATGCTTCCATTTCTTCAAAATTCGATGATAGTTTTTCATCACAAACACTTAACTGACGGATACCATAGCGTTTCTTCCATCGGTCAAGCCAACCGACACTTGCTGTGAAATCTGGGTCCCCTTCATTGAATTCATTATGAAAATGCAACGCCTTTTGGGATAAAATAGGCACACATTTGTCCCTGAACTGTGTAAACCAAACATACAAAGCTTCACTAACTTTTTCATAGTCTCATTTTTTCATAGTTTTTCTTTCTTTTAATGCATGCTCCATAACTCTTGATGCACACCATTTTTCTATTTCTATTTTTTTTTCCAGTCTCCTACTGTTACCCGTCCAACGCCAAAGTCGTCAGCTACCTTCTGCATTGTCTCTCCCTTGTCCAGTCTCTTGATTGCCTCAAGTTTTTGTTCCATCGACACAACAACTTTCTTTTCGTCGCCATACTTGCGTAAATTTCAACTTTTAAACAACACAACAACGTTTGTCAAATTAACACACACAGACACATACGCATGTAACAGACGATAAACCGATCCGCATACAATGATAAACTGCACTGCACTGAGTAGTGAGTTGTGACAGTGAGTGAGTGAGTGAGTGAGGGTGGGGCAAATGACAGACACATGAGTCATAGTGTAGACTGTACAGTCGGCGTAACTAATTAGCTGCGGTAGAGTCGGGAGCAACAAAAAATAGACTACGCTTATGCTCGCAACTTGCAGTTCTTGTTGCCGATTAATGCGTTTTTTTGTTGTTTTTTTTGTGGTGTGACGTCGGATAATACAGAATGTCGGATAAGCGAAGGTCGGATAAACGAGACTCTACTGTACCAACATAGCTGGATGTTAAGTGTGCTGAAATTTTTAATAGCTCTGGGAGGAGAGTATTGATCTCCCTGTTCTCCCCCTCATAGTTATGACACTGCTTGTGACCATATATTTAAAAACATTCACTTCCCTGATACTGTTGGGCAGTGGTAGTTCCTTCATAGGTTCGTCTGAAATCAGAGATGAAGCCTGAAGTCAGCTCCTTGTATTGAGCCGATACTGGTTGAAAGACGGCTGCTCAATCTACGTTTCTCTTTCACAAATATTTTATAAATAAGGTAATACATTTGCAGGTAATAGCATAGAAACCGGAAACAAGAAGTGAAATTTTAAGTACTATTTTCAGCTGAAATTTAAAGTATTAAAATATTAGATAGGCCTGGAGGAGACAGTCTACACATTGTAAAATAAACTTGAAACATAAGAAAGATCCAGACATGTTGAACATCTATCAGATGCATAATTACCACAATGTACAACCTGCCTGCCACATGGAAACTCCAACTAACACTGAAGAGGAGCTACAAAAAAAAAAAATTGTCCAGGGGGGAGTATGTATCCTGGCGCAGAGAAGTAACATGTGCCTAGGCAGCCAGTGCTAACAAAAGGGCAGACTAATTGTGAGCAACCAGATGAAAAACTGCAAATTAAGAAAACCAATATTATACTGTAGTAAACTGATATTCAGTACTTCAGTGTTATTTTATAGGTGTTAGCCTTCTGAGAGCCATATCAAATTATCCACAAACAATGAACATGCTAAAAACTACTTACCAGAAGATGGGGCAGGCCAAAAGTTCATTTAAGCCTCTCTCCTCCAAATTTTGCTTCTTGCACACAATCCTTTATAACGATTTTAAATTTAGACAACTGTTTTTTACATTAATGTTCCCCAATCACTTCATCCACACAAACCGACGCCACATGCTCAATTCATGGTCATATTACAATTTTACATGTTAGTCACTATTAACAACGTTCCCAATTTTGGATGGTACAAAGAAACAAAACCCCACTTGATAGATGGCATGTGGAAGCTGTATTACATCCTCACAGACAACGAAGATGCTAAAAAAAAATTTACCAGAAGATGGGGAGGGCTAAGTTCGTTTAGGCGGATTCATGAGCACAGGTTAGGTCAGGATCGGTTGTCAAATAAAAACGCTTAAGCATTATTAATTTTGTATTATCAGTGACAACACACACAATACAATTTACAGTTATTATTCTACATTAGCGTGGAACGAAAATGGCCTTTTTTTAATTTTTTTTTTTTGAAGTTTTGTAATAGTGGGGAAAAGTTGCCTTTTAGGTTCAAAAAGAAGAAAAAAAAATTTGGTTGCTATACACAACATCTTAACTTTGATAAATTATTTTTTATGGTTTTCTCGTACATATAATGTTACAAAAGATAGTTGTAAATACATATATAAGCATTAGAATTGGAAAAAATTATTAATTACAAAATATAATAATAATAAAAAAATATTTTTTAAAGTCAAAAAGTTTGTATTTTTGCTAATTTTGAAACTTTTGCGAACATTTTGGTTGTTACAAATAGTAGTAAATAAGGTTGAAATAAAAGCTCGTCAAATCAATTATATATTTTTTTTATTAGAGCACACGTAAAAAAATATCATAATACACTTTTAAAGACATTGAAAGTTCATTTTTTATGATTTAAAAAACCCTTAATAATTACAAATGTTACAGCTGCAAAATGTTTGTTTCTAACTTCATTGACACATTAAACTGTTTTTTTGTATCAAATTTTGGCATGTTCTCAAGTGAGTCAATTTTTGCTCTTGTATATCCTTCTCTTGCGATTGAACCACAGACATTTTGAGCCGATTCGGTCACCAGTTTCACAGCTCTTTCCACTGCTTGCGTGTGACAAGGAAGCCGGGGAAAGTCGATAAGCGGGTACACTTTACTATTTGGTTGAGCTTCAGATGTCTTCTGTATAAAGTCTTTGAGAGAGTCAATGGAAACATGTTTTACCAAGGGGGGTTCAGTTACGTCATTTTCAGCCCATGAGATCATGTCGATGTAATCCTTTGCATCAAAGTTTATCTTTGGAACTTTAAACTTCCTGACTCCGCCTCTACTTTCTGTTCTTGCTTTTAAAACACGTCGTAAACCAAGTTCTCTTACATTTTTGCGCTCATCACATAGCATGAACAAAAGGAGATTTTCTGCAGCAGTAAAGTACCCATTTCTTTGAATAACCGGGTCTAGAACGTTCTTGAAATCATCAGAGAGATAGCGTGAATATGAGATAAGCTTAAACAGATGTTTGGAACCATAAGTACATGAAGGTTTTAACTTAATGTTAAACCACACAGGTGCATACACTTTCACAATGTACTCAGCCAGAGTCTTAAGGTTTTCAGTTGCCACATACAATCTAAGTATACGGTTTGCTAATGTAAGCCACCTGGAGTGAGCAAGTTTTCCAGGGTTTCTTAAAGATAAATCTAGTGAGCAATTTCCACTTGATACAGCGATACACATATCCAATAAATACTTCTGATCTGTACTTAAATCATTTATGTTCTCCAAAAGAGGAAGGTTATTTTCAATTGTCAAGAAAGTAGCCACAGGAAGATTAGCACAGTTTTCCAGCTGCTGACCTATTTCGCCTTTAAACTCATTGGGTCCCTTCGTTTTACCATCTAAATGACACAAAAGATGTCGCAAAGGTAGCTCATTTCCATGGAACAAACAAACTAACCATTGTAAAGGTCTTCCTATTTCATTTTCCATCAAAGAAATCACACCATTTATGTCCAGTGTTTACAATGGTTCCATCACACCCAATAGCAGTAAAGTTCAAAAGTTGTTCGTTGTGTTCTCTATCTTCAAGAAACTCCAGTATACTGTCTGCTATGTCTTTTCCAGTGCCAGATTTAGGTGTTACATGGCCTAAAAACTTTTGAGTTTGGTTCCTCTATTAGTGAAACGTGCTCTTCTGAAATAACTTTTTTGTACAACTTAATTACTTTCTTTTCTTGATGCAATATGTTTGATCAATAGTTAAACTATTGATGCAATGCAATAGTTAAACTGTTTTTATCTTTCTATTCATATTAAAACGCCTATTTGAAACTTTTTATTGCATAATCGAGACACGTAAAATTCTTTGAAAAAGTTACAAAAAGTGTGTTTTTATAAAACTTTACCGCTCTTGCGGCACCTCAAGACATAATCCAAAAAGTTAAAAAAAAATTGTATGTCTTTTTTTATATAAAAACTGCTATTTTGACAGTATTTGAAATTAAAAAAAAATGTTTGACAACTTCTTAAAAAAACTTAAAAATGTAGCGGAATTGCAATTTTATGAAAATGTATCGTCCTTGCGGCACCTCAAGACGTGCTCCAATATTTTTCATATCTTTTTTTTAATCTTATCTACACCAAAAGGCAACTTTTCCGCGCTATTACAAATTAAAAATCCAAACTTGATTTTTTCGTTCCACCCTATTCTACATACTTCGAATTTTCCCACAATACTACAAATTTTCTGTTTTAAATACATTAAGAAATACATTGTTTTTCAAATACAAAGGTAAAAAACCTTTGACCCCAAAATCCCCAGAGTAGTACCAAAACTAATTCACTTTTATAACACTTGATTTTCACATTTCACCCCCCCCCAACACAAACACACACCCTGCACCAATGCCTTCTCAGGTTGAGTAGTTCAGATGTATTTTTATATTGTACCGTATTGGCCTGAATATAAGACGACGATTTTTTCCATAAAATGCCCTTCCGAAAACCATACTCGTCTTACATGCGCAACCTAACATTTAAAAATTTCGTGTTAAGTGCCTAGCATATTTTGTAACACGTAGCGTGAATCAACACGCGCGTTTTATAATGAGCTCAAGGTGAAAATCCCAAGCACACTTTCACCACTGCGCGGCTGAAGTACCATATTGTGTCACAGACATAAAAAATTGATCACTTTAAGGCCCCTTTTATTCATCCGATTCAAATAATACGATAAGTATTGCATCCGAGTTGACTCCCGATTTTTATCATGCGTCAAAAATATCGGAAGTGGGTGTGAACAAACTATCAGTGTTGCCGTCATCAGTACTGAAAATGAATCCTTGAGTGTTGTATGATGCTTATCGGTTCGTTTTTATAAGCTTCGGAAGCGGGATCCCATAGTGCTCTCCTGTTCTGGTTTTCGTCAGAAAGCCTTTCTGTATTAATAATGTCTTCCGTATTTGCAAAACAAATTAATAAAATCACACCACGACATGAATACACTGATTACTTGGTATAACTGGCCTCACTGACTCTAGACAGGAGGGTTGGCAGCACTGATGTCTGAAAGTCATACGATAAAAAAAAACGCGAGTGCATAAACGAAACCATTATGACCCATATATCTAAACAACTCGCCCGTTATTTTATCGGATGCGTTTCCTAGGATACCGCGATATGTTTTTGAGTACGGAACGATAAATTTATCGTACAACAGTGCATATTACGGCCCATTTGTTTCTGCTGTTCTACATGACGTACTTTGGCTCGTGTAAACGTATGATGCGGCGTTCATGTCTATGTTTACGATGTCTGACTACACTTGCGCAACACCTACCTGCAGATTATACTAACAAATTGATCGCTTATCAGCGATATATTATAAAACTGAGGAAAGCCCACAATTACCTGCTTGGCCAGATGGCAAATGCTGACCAAACACCAGTGTTTTTCGATATGCCGTCAAATGGTACTGTGGACAGAAAGGGTGCAAAACCAGTTATAATTAAATCTATAAGCAACGAAAAGTCACGCAATACTGTGATGCTAGGAGTTACTGCTGATAGAAGACAACTTCTGCCATGCATTATTTTGAAAAGAAAAATGTTTCCAAAGGAACAATTTACCAGCTGGGATTGTTTTTAGAGCACAGGAAACGGGGTGGATGACTGAAGAGTTTATGGCAGATTGGCTTAAGGTTGTTTGGGGACGTCGTCCAGGTGGCACACAAGTGAGAAAATAAAGAAGCTGGTTGCAGAAATGAATACGGATCTTGTTATAATCCCTGGGGGAATGACTTCTCAGCTTCAAGTTTTGGATGTGATTGTTAATAAACCATTTAAGGACTACTTACAGAAGAACTATAGTGACTTGTTAATTAATGGAAACCATGCATTGACTCTGACAGACAAGTTGAAGAAACCAAGCATACAGTTACTGGCCCAGTGGATATCACAGCCTGGGGAAAAATCAAAAGTGAATCCATTGTAAAGGGGTTTAAAAAATGGTGTTTCTAATAACATGGATGGGAGTGAGGATGACATTTTGTGGAAAGACTACTCCACTTATGAATCTGATTCCAGTACCAATTCTGAATATGAACTTGGAGAAGAAGAAGAAAACGAGGATGATGACTGGAACGGTACTTTAACACTTATGATTTCACCTGTAATGTAAAATAGCCATATTTACTTAGTGTAAATTCAAGGTATGGTATTTAGACCATTTAATTGTCTTTCTCATACAACACTTCAAAAAATTCAGTGTCGTCTTATATGCAGGTCCTTTTTTTCCCTGTAAAACACCTTCAAATATCTAGGGTCGTCTTATATTTGGGCCAAACCGGTATTTCACCTCATCAATTTTTGCATTAAAATTACCAACCATATTCCAGAATGTATTTGTAAGATATTGAAACTCTAAATTCTCCTCTTTTTCAGTATATGCATTTACAGTTGTAGGATTGGTGAAATTTCCCCTTTATAGATACGTAGCATATTCTATTATTCATTGTCCAATGGGTGTGTTCAATTCTACCAGTTCGATTATATTCAGGAGCCATCATCTCCCTTCTTTCAACCAGAAAACATGCCAGTATTTTTTGTACGTCATTCGTATACTAAGTTTGCAGATTGTTGGTTACATATATTTTTAGTTGTTAATAGCATTTATTGCTAATTTATGTAAATGATACAATGTTAGATCAGTTAATAATAAATTTATTAGTTTTTCAACATATTTATAGCTTTACTTGCTTTCTATAAGAACACAGCCATTTCTCTTCAACATAATGTAAACAACATGTAAATTATTCTTAAATAAATGTACATTATTCATAAATCTTCACTCATCTAAATGTAATGCTTCTGGAATAGTGTTTCCAATTATAATACTGTAGATAACAGTCCCCCTTTAAACCTCGTCGTCGTTGTCACTTCATGGTGTAGGCTTGTAGCTTGTTCTGTCTTCACTGTGGTGGCTACCTCTCTGGGGGGCTACCCACAGATTTTCCGCCAACTGGTTTGTAGTCTACAGCGCTCTTTACTAGCCTCTGGTGGTCCATTATGTAGATGTGCTCCATCCACTGTTGCTTTCATTCTTCTATCTTATCATTGATGGAGAATATACCCAGTTCGGCCCTTATATGTTCATTATGCATTCGATTCTTAGATGATAACCACTCACATGCCTTAAAAAATTCATTTCAGGGGTTTGTACATGCTGCTTTTCTTTCCCAGTTATCGTCCATGTTTCACTAGCATTTGTAAGAACAGGTATCGCCATTACTTTATAGAATTTCATTTTAGTATCAGTTCTTGTTCTGTTACTTAGTGTTCGTTGTATTGTACCGCAAATCATCTGATGCTTATTTACTTTTTTATCCTTATCATCATCATGTTCATAACTTATGTCACAACCAAGAAAAGCAAAGTGTGATACCTGCTCTAAAATCTTGTCCCCAACAACTATTTTGGAACAGATTGGGAATTTCCCCTTAAAGGCCATAACCTTCTTCTTGCATTGAGATATCTTAAAATTATATGTTCTACATATACGGGTATATCGACTGCTGCAGAGCATCTTCGCTCTTCTGGAGTATCACGTGGTCATCAGTGAATTACAGAGTATTTATGCATGTGGAGGGAGGATGCAAGTTTCTCTTTGGATTGACATCAGCTGTCCACTGTCTGATCATATGATCCAAGTATATATTAAACAATGTAAGGGAAAGACTGCATCCTTGCCTGACACCTCTATTAATTATCACGAGGTCAGTCTTCCCTCTTCCAGTACGTATCACAATAGCCGTGCCATCATACAAGTTGATCACTGTAATCAGATGTAGAGCATAGCCTCTTTTCTCTCCAAGATTTTCTATAACATATCTCTGTTTACTTGGTCGAATGCTTTTTCATAATCAATAAGTGCCAGGCGTGTCTCTAGATTATAAGTTTATATTCCCTAATAAGGAATAGTAATAAGGAAGTCCTATAAGGACTTCAGCTAACGGTTTTAGTCTATTATTGATTATCATCGCATATAATTTGTGTGCTATGTTCAGGAGACGTATTCTCCGATAGTTTTCATATAAGCTCCGATTTCCTTAGCAAACTAACCTTTAGTAATCTGCCATGTGACTTCAAGTAGATTTTACTACTACGTGTTTTGGAGCATATGCTTCATCATCAGGTAACTTCAAATAAATTGAATCACTCTTTCGAGGTTGTCACTAACTAAAATCCAACTCAGCATATGGACTGTATATACTGTTAGGTGCGCACCTACTCAAGCTAAATTTACTATTGCACGGTCGTTAGTCCTTATCCGAGAAAGCAGGTTCCAGGCTGTGTCATTATAACTGATAGGATCTAAAGTTCAACTGATCATTCAACACAGAATCGTGACTGTTTACATTCATGTATGCTCCATAAATCTCAAGCTGTTCCAAGGCATTCATGAAACGGCCCTTTTCGTAAGTGTGTAATGGTATCAAATTAGAGTTGAAGTTTGTATAATTATGTTTGTATGAAATCAACTGTCGAACAAAATTAGATTTCATGTTATTGTGCTTGCAATTCCTTAGTTGCTTAGGGAAACGTTCTAGGAAACCCCTCCCCGTTTGTCTAATATAAAAGCAATCATAATCATTACACATCGATTTATATATATATATATATATATATTGTACTGCTGTTAAAAAGCACACAGTACATAATAGGGAGATAATAAATTTTAAAAGAGAAAGGATGCAGATTTTGTATTGAATGTAAACAAAAAAAAACATTGGGAATATCGACTTACTCAGTCAACATAGAGGTCGATTCCTATATGATATAAAACCATATTTAGTTATATGTTCAGAAAATAATATATGAAATTGGAATGAATGTTATAAGAAGAGTAAAAAGTAATAAAATTATAATTTAATAAATAACCAATAGAATTACGAATATTAGAGGTAAAATAAAGATGTTTAATAAGAAATAGAAAAATGATATATGTTTTAATAGGTATATGATAAACAGATGTAAAGAAATTAGGGAATTATCATAGGGGCAATTTTGTAAATTGTTAAAAAATTGTATTGTATAGTGAGGAAGAAAATGTTTATCAGTCTAAAATTAAATGCATTAAGAGTAACGTTATTAGTCTTAAATTAAATTCATTAAGAGTAACGTTATGAGTCTTCAATTAAATTCATTAAGAGTAGCATGAAGAGTGTAATTATATATCTAATAGTAACTACATGAGTCTTAAATTATATTAAATAACATTTGTACATCATCAAGTTAATGTAACAAGGAAAAGAAAATACAGTAAAGGAATTTAAATTGTGATACCAGAGTTTGATTATAATATTTAATAAATAAATAATAATACGAGAAATATAACAATATCCTTGATAGAACGACGACAGAAGAGGAAAACCTTGGACTGAAGAAGAGTTTTAAGTGGCCATAAAGGATAGTTAAGTGTTCCGAGGAGACATCTGTGTTGCAGTAGTCCTGGAGAGCAGCATTCAGTGGTGAGAGCAATAAGAAATTTGTGTAAAGGAACAGATTGCCAAGCCTAATATTGCTTTTGAAAAAAGGTAAACAACAACCAGAAGTGAACCCGTGGCAGCTGGAAGAATTCAGAGTCTGTTAAGTTACATTAGTCTGTTATTTATTTCTTACATGGTTAATTATCAAAATACTACATATTAACTGAATCTGGTTTGGTTTAAAGAAAAGAAAATAATAGATACAATCGTAAATACGATCAAATAACTTAATAATCATTAACCCTGAGAGAAAGAGTTTCTTTACATGTACTGGTAAATAAAAAAAAAACATAATAACAGTTACATTACGTGGTACATTTATTAATTGTATTATACTATTAAATAATTACAATACCTGTGTATTCTATTGTGTTCTATCAGTAAAAAACAACAGTACAGATAATGGCGCCCATACGTGAAAGCAAAAAAGATTTTCTTTAAACCAGCACCAAATAACACAATTTTGTTAAATTTAATTAGCATACAAATTTTTTTCCTTGTAATTAAAATTAAGTTAAAGATTGTAAAATGGCTAACAAACCAGAGCAACGATATGAATTAAGGAGTAATAGTGCTGAAGAGGAAGAAACTGAAATGGAAATAATAGTAAGGGATGCCCAAGGGGACCAACCAAAGAAACTAAACCAACCAATGGATGCAAATTTACTGGAAATGATGAGGATTATGATGGAGCAATTCGGAAGAATAGAAGAAAATAACAAACAAACGAAAAGTATGATAAAAATAATGAGGAATTAAATAAAATATCGGTATGGAGAACCATACATGACTTCCATATTCTAAGATTTATATTTAAAATCATTTTCAGCCAAACAGCCAGGCTGTGTCTTACCTGCCTTTTTATTGCTGTATTAAATGAAAAATATTATATTACATTAAAATGAAAAAATTATAATTTTATTGCCTGGCAACAAAATTATTTTATTTTTAACAATTACCATTGTTTCAAAAAGTTTAAATAAATTTTCAAGTACTTTACTCTTGTTAAAACGTAAAAGGTTGCAGGTAAACTACCCCTTCCCCTTAACCGATCTTCACCAAAATCGAAAGTCATTGAGACCTCTACAATTCAGGGACGTATGCAAAAAATTATTTGATTCTGTTTGAATTTGCGGCTGTTATCGTTTGCCATAGAAAATACGCTTGATAAAAAAACGTTGCAGGTAAACTACCCCTTCCCCTTAACCAATCTTCACCAAAAACAATAGGTCTTGAGTACTCTACAAATCAGGGCTGTATGCAAAACATTATTTGATTCTGTTTGAATTTGCGGCTGTTATCGTTTGCCATAGAAAATAAAACGTAAAAGGTTGCAGGTAAACTACCCCTTCCCCTTAACCGATCTTCACCAAAAACAATAGGTCTTGAGTACTCTACAAATCAGGACTGTATGCAAAACATTATTTGATTCTGTTTGAATTTGCGGCTGTTATCGTTTGCCATATAAAATACCCTTGTTAAAAAAACGTTGCAGGTAAACTACCCCTTTCCCTCAACCGATCTTCACCAAAAACAATAGATCTTGAGAAATCTACAATTCAGGGCTGCATGCGAAACATTATTTGATTCTGTTTGAATTTGCGGCTGTTATCGTTTGCCAAAAAAAAAAAAATTTCCCTTGATAAAAAAAACCGTTGCAGGTAAACTACCCCTTCCCCTCAACCGATCTTCACCAAAAACAATAGGTCGCGAGTACTCTACAAATCAGGGCTGTATGCAAAAAATTATTTGATTCTGTTTGAATTTGCGGCAGTTGTCGTTTGCCATAGAAAATACGCATGATAAAAAACGTTGCTGGTAAACTACCCCTTCCCCTCAACCGATCTTCACCAAAAACAATAGGTCTTGAGTACTCTACAAATCAGGGCTGTATGCAGAAAATTATTTGATTCTGTTTGAATTTGCGGCTGTTATCGTTTGCCATAGAAAATACCCTTGTTAAAAAAACGTTGTAGGTAAACTACCCCTTTCCCTTAACCGATCTTCACCAAAAACAAAAGGTATTGAGAACTCTACAATTTAGGGCTGTATGCAAATAATCTTTTCATTCTGTTTGAATTTGCGGCTGTTATCGTTTGCCATAGGAAATACCCTTGTTAAAACATAAAACGTTACAGGTAAACTACCCCTTTCCCTTAACCGATCTTCACCAAAAACAATAGGTCTTGAGAACTCTACAATTCAGGGCTGTATGCGAAACATTATTTGATTCTGTTTGAATTTGCGGCTGTTATCGTTTGCCAAACAAACAAAATTTCCCTTGCTAAAAAAAAACCGTTGCAGGTAAACTACCCCTTTCCCTCAACCGATCTTCACCAAAAACAATAGGTCGCGAGAACTCTGCAAAACCGGGCTGTATGCAAAAAATTATTTGATTCTGTTTGAATTTGCGGCAGTTATCGTTTGCCATAGAAAAAAAATCTACAGACAGACAGACACACAGACAGACAGACACACAGACAGACACACAGACACTTTTCGGAAAACGACTTTTTTTCATGTTTTGAGTGTAGTAGAATCAGAATCTGCAATAATCTCGAACACGATTTTTTTTGCCATCACCATACTTCCATTCCTTAAGGAATATGGAAGTAAAAATTGATGGCAATAATGAAACATTAAAACAAAATATTGAAGAACTCAAGAAACAAATGAGGGAAGATAAGGAGGAATTAAAAGGACAATTGAAGGAAGAGAGTGAGAAAAATAAAGAGGAATTGAAACAACAGTTAGATGAGTATAAAACAGAAATAAGGAATAGAATTACAGTAACTAACCAAAAAGTTGAGAAAACTAATGAAAATTTAACTCAATTACGTGGAGAGGTAATAAATAAAATTATTGAAGTGGAAGAGAAATTAGGAGAAAATAAACAAGAAGTCATGGAACAGATGACGAGAGAATGGTCAAACACAAACAGGAGGTAATGAGCAATATTCAATCCATGGGACAACAGTTGGACAGCAATAATACCAAAATAAAGGATACCATGGGACAATTAGTATTAAGGGTCAATGAAATAGAACAAAATGGTAATCAAACATGTGTTATACGAGAAGACAAGAATAATAGTCATGAGGTGCCACATATGAAAGGATATATAAAAAATCCTATGGAGTATTTAAATAGAATGAAGGAATATAGTACCAAGGAAAATAAATGGGAGAGAATTAAACTAATGTTAGATCAGAGGTTCCATGAAATGAGTGATTATTGGTGGGATGCTGTTAGAAACACCTTGAATAGCTATCAGGAATTTGTGGACAGCTATAAAAATAAATATTGGACGCGATCCATACAAACAAGGGTGCGGGAGACCATAGTATATGGTAGGTACAACCCAAGCGTAGGACAAACACCGACCTCGTATTTTTTATCGCATGTTTGCAGGGCAAGATATTTAGACCCACCCATGGATGACAGATATGTGGTGGAAGCTTTGAGTCGCCATTTTCCTGAAACGATAAGCTTAGCACAATTTGCCAGTCAAGCCAATACTATAGAAGCGATGACGTTATTACTCACTGATTATGAGAGGAAAATGAATTATGACAGTCGTGCTAAACAAGGGAATATAAGAAGAGACAGCTACCCTAACAGATATCCGGAAGAACAAAACTGTGATAGAAATCAAATAGTAGAAAGGAACGACCAGAGAAATGTTCCAAGATACCAAGATAGGGAAGGTGGAAGAAATTACTACAGAAACGATAACCGGAATGACCGGAGATAAGATGATAATAATAATAATAATAATAATAATTATAGGGGCAACCACGCTTCAAATAACTATCTAGCAAATTTTATACGCCGAAATTATGATTCCCGAATCTACAATAGTCGTTACCCGAGGGAGACTGATCGAAATGGATATTCTCGCAGTGAGGAGAGACAGAGTGAGGTGAACAACAACTATGAACAGTTAAGAAATAGAGAGCAACATAGTTCCCTTTCCCAGTCAGAAAATAGTCAACAGGAAGGAAGGAGAGAGGAGAGAGTAACCATAAATGAAAATCAGGAAAACTAGAGAAGACTGTGAGTGAGTACAGTGGTCAACCACAGTCAAATAGCCGATCACTGTCTTGGATAACCAGTTAGGTCAGGATTTTATGGACAACGAGAGAATCAATAAAAATATCATTGAAAGTGAGGTAGTGTCTATTACCGGTCAATATGGGAGAACCAATCAAAATTTTATTATTGATACTGGTGCCGAAATATCATTGATGAGTATGACTAAATACCATGAATTAAAGGAAATGGAAAAGGGAATCACGTCATCCGAAGGAAAGGCTAATAGAATGTATGAATTACCTGTGAGCAAAATTACTATAGTGGGTGTAACAGGACGAGCCAATCGAACTGCTCGCAAACAAATAATGATGAATGTACAATTCAATGGAAGGGTGATACCATTAACATTTGTAGTATATCAAAATTCAAAACGAAGTAAGGACAGCTTACACAAGATATTTGAACAACATAATTTTGAAGAGAAAAATATCAAAATTCAAAATATAATAAGAACAACTTATTGAAGATAAACGAGACAAATAATTTAGCAAGAAAAAAAAATAACACTGATTAAACCTAATAAAAATCATCAAAACCCAAAAACAAAATGAGTGTATCTGATGTAATATAATAGTGAGAAATGTAATTTAGAAAGTAAAAGGAATAATAATGATTGTGTCAGAAGAATATAATTACATGATGTAATGTATAATACTAACCAAAATCTCATAACCAGCTGTATTGGTAATAAAGGAATATGAACCAAGGAAAATAAGAGAATGAAGAAGCCAAAATGGAACCGTCACAAGGATTACAAGAAAAGAAAAAAAAATTTAAAAATTAACTGTAAGAAAGCCAATTAATAAATGTCAATAAAATAGCCAAGTATTGGAGATGAGAAGTGTATAATAGAAGGAAGAATTAATATGATCTGAGTTAAAGTACAGTGAATAATCCCTAGAGTATTATTATTATTATTATTAATTATTTTATTGAAGGTCACATGATGACTACCTTACGAGGTTTATTAATGAAGATTGACTGTAGAATATTCCAGCAATCATTTAACTGGGCAGAGATGAGGTTCCTCTGATCTCAGAAAGTATGTAATGGACGACGGTATTAGGTAAGCCGATAGAGCACCACCGATTCGATTCCAGTTACAATGTTAGGGAGGTTTAGGAAAATTAAATATTAGAGGGAAAACTCACAAATAAATATAGATAAATAAATAAAACCAGATCCAAAATGTATAATTAATAAAGAATGTCACAAGAATGATTATAGAAGTAATATTTAATCTTGGGAAATAATTGATTTTAAGAAGGAAAGAAGATATAATAGTAATACAACGGATAATTTCATATATAAATAAAGGAGTAGGAATTCTGCAATAAAGAACAAATGAAATGTATGCCCCGGATTGGGAAGGTGAGGTCGAAAGAAAGAGAATGTTTTAATCATGTTTTCGAGTTTTTTTAGCCATAAAATTGGGCACAATTGTTATTTATTATTTATTATTTTGATGTAAAACCAGTTGGTTTAATTAACGTTGTTTTAAGTCATCAATAAGTATTTAATATATCATGATTCATGATAATAAGGAACCATATTTGTAATAGTAATAAAAGAAAAAAAAATTTTGTTAAAAGAATTTTGTGAGGTACAAATACCTAATTAATCAGATGTTTAAATGTTAAGATTAGACTATGTTGGTTATTTCAAAATTTCATCTAAAATTGTATGTGAAATTATGAAATAAGGGAAGGTATTATGTACTGCTGTTAAAATGCACACAGTACATAATAGGGAGATAATAAATTTTAAAAGAGAAAGGATGCAGATTTTGTATTGAATGTAAACAAAAAAAAAACATTGGGAATATCGACTTACTCAGTCAACATAGAGGTCGATTCCTATATGATATAAAACCATTGTTAGTTATATGTTCAGAAAATAATACATGAAATTGGAATGAATGTTATAAGAAGAGTAAAAAGTAATAAAATTATAATTTAATAAATAACCAATAGAATTACGAATATTAGAGGTAAAATAAAGATGTTTAATAAGAAATAGAAAAATGATATATGTTTTAATAGGTATATGATAAACAGATGTAAAGAAATTAGGGAATTATCATAGGGGCAATTTTGTAAATTGTTAAAAAATTGTATTGTATAGTGAGGAAGAAAATGTTTATCAGTCTAAAATTAAATGCATTAAGAGTAACGTTATTAGTCTTAAATTAAATTCATTAAGAGTAACGTTATGAGTCTTCAATTAAATTCATTAAGAGTAGCATGAAGAGTGTAATTATATATCTAATAGTAACTACATGAGTCTTAAATTATATTAAATAACATTTGTACATCATCAAGTTAATGTAACAAGGAAAAGAAAATACAGTAAAGGAATTTAAATTGTGATACCAGAGTTTGATTATAATATTTAATAAATAAATAATAATACGAGAAATATAACAATATCCTTGATAGAACGACGACAGAAGAGGAAAACCTTGGACTGAAGAAGAGTTTTAAGTGGCCATAAAGGATAGTTAAGTGTTCCGAGGAGACATCTGTGTTGCAGTAGTCCTGGAGAGCAGCATTCAGTGGTGAGAGCAATAAGAAATTTGTGTAAAGGAACAGATTGCCAAGCCTAATATTGCTTTTGAAAAAAGGTAAACAACAACCAGAAGTGAACCCGTGGCAGCTGGAAGAATTCAGAGTCTGTTAAGTTACATTAGTCTGTTATTTATTTCTTACATGGTTAATTATCAAAATACTACATATTAACTGAATCTGGTTTGGTTTAAAGAAAAGAAAATAATAGATACAATCGTAAATACGATCAAATAACTTAATAATCATTAACCCTGAGAGAAAGAGTTTCTTTACATGTACTGGTAAATAAAAAAAAAACATAATAACACTTACATTACGTGGTACATTTATTAATTGTATTATACTATTAAATAATTACAATACCTGTGTATTCTATTGTGTTCTATCAGTAAAAAACAACAGTACAGATAATGGCGCCCATACGTGAAAGCAAAAAAGATTTTCTTTAAACCAGCACCAAATAACACAATTTTGTTAAATTTAATTAGCATACAAATTTTTTTCCTTGTAATTAAAATTAAGTTAAAGATTGTAAAATGGCTAACAAACCAGAGCAACGATATGAATTAAGGAGTAATAGTGCTGAAGAGGAAGAAACTGAAATGGAAATAATAGTAAGGGATGCCCAAGGGGACCAACCAAAGAAACTAAACCAACCAATGGATGCAAATTTACTGGAAATGATGAGGATTATGATGGAGCAATTCGGAAGAATAGAAGAAAATAACAAACAAACGAAAAGTATGATAAAAATAATGAGGAATTAAATAAAAAAATTGATGGCAATAATGAAACATTAAAACAAAATATTGAAGAACTCAAGAAACAAATGAGGGAAGATAAGGAGGAATTAAAAGGACAATTGAAGGAAGAGAGTGAGAAAAATAAAGAGGAATTGAAACAACAGTTAGATGAGTATAAAACAGAAATAAGGAATAGAATTACAGTAACTAACCAAAAAGTTGAGAAAACTAATGAAAATTTAACTCAATTACGTGGAGAGGTAATAAATAAAATTATTGAAGTGGAAGAGAAATTAGGAGAAAATAAACAAGAAGTCATGGAACAGATGACGAGAGAATGGTCAAACACAAACAGGAGGTAATGAGCAATATTCAATCCATGGGACAACAGTTGGACAGCAATAATACCAAAATAAAGGATACCATGGGACAATTAGTATTAAGGGTCAATGAAATAGAACAAAATGGTAATCAAACATGTGTTATACGAGAAGACAAGAATAATAGTCATGAGGTGCCACATATGAAAGGATATATAAAAAATCCTATGGAGTATTTAAATAGAATGAAGGAATATAGTACCAAGGAAAATAAATGGGAGAGAATTAAACTAATGTTAGATCAGAGGTTCCATGAAATGAGTGATTATTGGTGGGATGCTGTTAGAAACACCTTGAATAGCTATCAGGAATTTGTGGACAGCTATAAAAATAAATATTGGACGCGATCCATACAAACAAGGGTGCGGGAGACCATAGTATATGGTAGGTACAACCCAAGCGTAGGACAAACACCGACCTCGTATTTTTTATCGCATGTTTGCAGGGCAAGATATTTAGACCCACCCATGGATGACAGATATGTGGTGGAAGCTTTGAGTCGCCATTTTCCTGAAACGATAAGCTTAGCACAATTTGCCAGTCAAGCCAATACTATAGAAGCGATGACGTTATTACTCACTGATTATGAGAGGAAAATGAATTATGACAGTCGTGCTAAACAAGGGAATATAAGAAGAGACAGCTACCCTAACAGATATCCGGAAGAACAAAACTGTGATAGAAATCAAATAGTAGAAAGGAACGACCAGAGAAATGTTCCAAGATACCAAGATAGGGAAGGTGGAAGAAATTACTACAGAAACGATAACCGGAATGACCGGAGATAAGATGATAATAATAATAATAATAATAATAATTATAGGGGCAACCACGCTTCAAATAACTATCTAGCAAATTTTATACGCCGAAATTATGATTCCCGAATCTACAATAGTCGTTACCCGAGGGAGACTGATCGAAATGGATATTCTCGCAGTGAGGAGAGACAGAGTGAGGTGAACAACAACTATGAACAGTTAAGAAATAGAGAGCAACATAGTTCCCTTTCCCAGTCAGAAAATAGTCAACAGGAAGGAAGGAGAGAGGAGAGAGTAACCATAAATGAAAATCAGGAAAACTAGAGAAGACTGTGAGTGAGTACAGTGGTCAACCACAGTCAAATAGCCGATCACTGTCTTGGATAACCAGTTAGGTCAGGATTTTATGGACAACGAGAGAATCAATAAAAATATCATTGAAAGTGAGGTAGTGTCTATTACCGGTCAATATGGGAGAACCAATCAAAATTTTATTATTGATACTGGTGCCGAAATATCATTGATGAGTATGACTAAATACCATGAATTAAAGGAAATGGAAAAGGGAATCACGTCATCCGAAGGAAAGGCTAATAGAATGTATGAATTACCTGTGAGCAAAATTACTATAGTGGGTGTAACAGGACGAGCCAATCGAACTGCTCGCAAACAAATAATGATGAATGTACAATTCAATGGAAGGGTGATACCATTAACATTTGTAGTATATCAAAATTCAAAACGAAGTAAGGACAGCTTACACAAGATATTTGAACAACATAATTTTGAAGAGAAAAATATCAAAATTCAAAATATAATAAGAACAACTTATTGAAGATAAACGAGACAAATAATTTAGCAAGAAAAAAAAATAACACTGATTAAACCTAATAAAAATCATCAAAACCCAAAAACAAAATGAGTGTATCTGATGTAATATAATAGTGAGAAATGTAATTTAGAAAGTAAAAGGAATAATAATGATTGTGTCAGAAGAATATAATTACATGATGTAATGTATAATACTAACCAAAATCTCATAACCAGCTGTATTGGTAATAAAGGAATATGAACCAAGGAAAATAAGAGAATGAAGAAGCCAAAATGGAACCGTCACAAGGATTACAAGAAAAGAAAAAAAAATTTAAAAATTAACTGTAAGAAAGCCAATTAATAAATGTCAATAAAATAGCCAAGTATTGGAGATGAGAAGTGTATAATAGAAGGAAGAATTAATATGATCTGAGTTAAAGTACAGTGAATAATCCCTAGAATATTATTATTATTATTAATTATTTTATTGAAGGTCACATGATGACTACCTTACGAGGTTTATTAATGAAGATTGACTGTAGAATATTCCAGCAATCATTTAACTGGGCAGAGATGAGGTTCCTCTGATCTCAGAAAGTATGTAATGGACGACGGTATTAGGTAAGCCGATAGAGCACCACCGATTCGATTCCAGTTACAATGTTAGGGAGGTTTAGGAAAATTAAATATTAGAGGGAAAACTCACAAATAAATATAGATAAATAAATAAAACCAGATCCAAAATGTATAATTAATAAAGAATGTCACAAGAATGATTATAGAAGTAATATTTAAACTTGGGAAATAATTGATTTTAAGAAGGAAAGAAGATATAATAGTAATACAACGGATAATTTCATATATAAATAAAGGAGTAGGAATTCTGCAATAAAGAACAAATGAAATGTATGCCCCGGATTGGGAAGGTGAGGTCGAAAGAAAGAGAATGTTTTAATCATGTTTTCGAGTTTTTTTAGCCATAAAATTGGGCACAATTGTTATTTATTATTTATTATTTTGATGTAAAACCAGTTGGTTTAATTAACGTTGTTTTAAGTCATCAATAAGTATTTAATATATCATGATTCATGATAATAAGGAACCATATTTGTAATAGTAATAAAAGAAAAAAAAATTTTGTTAAAAGAATTTTGTGAGGTACAAATACCTAATTAATCAGATGTTTAAATG
Source organism: Magicicada septendecula (assembly GCA_034769895.1). Lineage (NCBI taxonomy): Eukaryota > Metazoa > Arthropoda > Insecta > Hemiptera > Cicadidae > Magicicada > Magicicada septendecula. Next base: position 159,456,013 of record CM068370.1, on the reverse strand, counting down.
TTAAGATTAGAGACTATTTTGGTTATTTCAAAATTTCATCTAAAATTGTATCTGAAATTATGAAATAAGGGAAGGTATTATGTACTGCTGTTAAAATGCACACAGTACATAATAGGGAGATAATAAATTTTAAAAGAGAAAGGATGCAGATTTTGTATTGAATGTAAACAAAAAAAAAACATTGGGAATATCGACTTACTCAGTCAACATAGAGGTCGATTCCTATATGATATAAAACCATTGTTAGTTATATGTTCAGAAAATAATACATGAAATTGGAATGAATGTTATAAGAAGAGTAAAAAGTAATAAAATTATAATTTAATAAATAACCAATAGAATTACGAATATTAGAGGTAAAATAAAGATGTTTAATAAGAAATAGAAAAATGATATATGTTTTAATAGGTATATGATAAACAGATGTAAAGAAATTAGGGAATTATCATAGGGGCAATTTTGTAAATTGTTAAAAAATTGTATTGTATAGTGAGGAAGAAAATGTTTATCAGTCTAAAATTAAATGCATTAAGAGTAACGTTATTAGTCTTAAATTAAATTCATTAAGAGTAACGTTATGAGTCTTCAATTAAATTCATTAAGAGTAGCATGAAGAGTGTAATTATATATCTAATAGTAACTACATGAGTCTTAAATTATATTAAATAACATTTGTACATCATCAAGTTAATGTAACAAGGAAAAGAAAATACAGTAAAGGAATTTAAATTGTGATACCAGAGTTTGATTATAATATTTAATAAATAAATAATAATACGAGAAATATAACAATATCCTTGATAGAACGACGACAGAAGAGGAAAACCTTGGACTGAAGAAGAGTTTTAAGTGGCCATAAAGGATAGTTAAGTGTTCCGAGGAGACATCTGTGTTGCAGTAGTCCTGGAGAGCAGCATTCAGTGGTGAGAGCAATAAGAAATTTGTGTAAAGGAACAGATTGCCAAGCCTAATATTGCTTTTGAAAAAAGGTAAACAACAACCAGAAGTGAACCCGTGGCAGCTGGAAGAATTCAGAGTCTGTTAAGTTACATTAGTCTGTTATTTATTTCTTACATGGTTAATTATCAAAATACTACATATTAACTGAATCTGGTTTGGTTTAAAGAAAAGAAAATAATAGATACAATCGTAAATACGATCAAATAACTTAATAATCATTAACCCTGAGAGAAAGAGTTTCTTTACATGTACTGGTAAATAAAAAAAAAACATAATAACAGTTACATTACGTGGTACATTTATTAATTGTATTATACTATTAAATAATTACAATACCTGTGTATTCTATTGTGTTCTATCAGTAAAAAACAACAGTACAGATAATGGCGCCCATACGTGAAAGCAAAAAAGATTTTCTTTAAACCAGCACCAAATAACACAATTTTGTTAAATTTAATTAGCATACAAATTTTTTTCCTTGTAATTAAAATTAAGTTAAAGATTGTAAAATGGCTAACAAACCAGAGCAACGATATGAATTAAGGAGTAATAGTGCTGAAGAGGAAGAAACTGAAATGGAAATAATAGTAAGGGATGCCCAAGGGGACCAACCAAAGAAACTAAACCAACCAATGGATGCAAATTTACTGGAAATGATGAGGATTATGATGGAGCAATTCGGAAGAATAGAAGAAAATAACAAACAAACGAAAAGTATGATAAAAATAATGAGGAATTAAATAAAAAAATTGATGGCAATAATGAAACATTAAAACAAAATATTGAAGAACTCAAGAAACAAATGAGGGAAGATAAGGAGGAATTAAAAGGACAATTGAAGGAAGAGAGTGAGAAAAATAAAGAGGAATTGAAACAACAGTTAGATGAGTATAAAACAGAAATAAGGAATAGAATTACAGTAACTAACCAAAAAGTTGAGAAAACTAATGAAAATTTAACTCAATTACGTGGAGAGGTAATAAATAAAATTATTGAAGTGGAAGAGAAATTAGGAGAAAATAAACAAGAAGTCATGGAACAGATGACGAGAGAATGGTCAAACACAAACAGGAGGTAATGAGCAATATTCAATCCATGGGACAACAGTTGGACAGCAATAATACCAAAATAAAGGATACCATGGGACAATTAGTATTAAGGGTCAATGAAATAGAACAAAATGGTAATCAAACATGTGTTATACGAGAAGACAAGAATAATAGTCATGAGGTGCCACATATGAAAGGATATATAAAAAATCCTATGGAGTATTTAAATAGAATGAAGGAATATAGTACCAAGGAAAATAAATGGGAGAGAATTAAACTAATGTTAGATCAGAGGTTCCATGAAATGAGTGATTATTGGTGGGATGCTGTTAGAAACACCTTGAATAGCTATCAGGAATTTGTGGACAGCTATAAAAATAAATATTGGACGCGATCCATACAAACAAGGGTGCGGGAGACCATAGTATATGGTAGGTACAACCCAAGCGTAGGACAAACACCGACCTCGTATTTTTTATCGCATGTTTGCAGGGCAAGATATTTAGACCCACCCATGGATGACAGATATGTGGTGGAAGCTTTGAGTCGCCATTTTCCTGAAACGATAAGCTTAGCACAATTTGCCAGTCAAGCCAATACTATAGAAGCGATGACGTTATTACTCACTGATTATGAGAGGAAAATGAATTATGACAGTCGTGCTAAACAAGGGAATATAAGAAGAGACAGCTACCCTAACAGATATCCGGAAGAACAAAACTGTGATAGAAATCAAATAGTAGAAAGGAACGACCAGAGAAATGTTCCAAGATACCAAGATAGGGAAGGTGGAAGAAATTACTACAGAAACGATAACCGGAATGACCGGAGATAAGATGATAATAATAATAATAATAATAATAATTATAGGGGCAACCACGCTTCAAATAACTATCTAGCAAATTTTATACGCCGAAATTATGATTCCCGAATCTACAATAGTCGTTACCCGAGGGAGACTGATCGAAATGGATATTCTCGCAGTGAGGAGAGACAGAGTGAGGTGAACAACAACTATGAACAGTTAAGAAATAGAGAGCAACATAGTTCCCTTTCCCAGTCAGAAAATAGTCAACAGGAAGGAAGGAGAGAGGAGAGAGTAACCATAAATGAAAATCAGGAAAACTAGAGAAGACTGTGAGTGAGTACAGTGGTCAACCACAGTCAAATAGCCGATCACTGTCTTGGATAACCAGTTAGGTCAGGATTTTATGGACAACGAGAGAATCAATAAAAATATCATTGAAAGTGAGGTAGTGTCTATTACCGGTCAATATGGGAGAACCAATCAAAATTTTATTATTGATACTGGTGCCGAAATATCATTGATGAGTATGACTAAATACCATGAATTAAAGGAAATGGAAAAGGGAATCACGTCATCCGAAGGAAAGGCTAATAGAATGTATGAATTACCTGTGAGCAAAATTACTATAGTGGGTGTAACAGGACGAGCCAATCGAACTGCTCGCAAACAAATAATGATGAATGTACAATTCAATGGAAGGGTGATACCATTAACATTTGTAGTATATCAAAATTCAAAACGAAGTAAGGACAGCTTACACAAGATATTTGAACAACATAATTTTGAAGAGAAAAATATCAAAATTCAAAATATAATAAGAACAACTTATTGAAGATAAACGAGACAAATAATTTAGCAAGAAAAAAAAATAACACTGATTAAACCTAATAAAAATCATCAAAACCCAAAAACAAAATGAGTGTATCTGATGTAATATAATAGTGAGAAATGTAATTTAGAAAGTAAAAGGAATAATAATGATTGTGTCAGAAGAATATAATTACATGATGTAATGTATAATACTAACCAAAATCTCATAACCAGCTGTATTGGTAATAAAGGAATATGAACCAAGGAAAATAAGAGAATGAAGAAGCCAAAATGGAACCGTCACAAGGATTACAAGAAAAGAAAAAAAAATTTAAAAATTAACTGTAAGAAAGCCAATTAATAAATGTCAATAAAATAGCCAAGTATTGGAGATGAGAAGTGTATAATAGAAGGAAGAATTAATATGATCTGAGTTAAAGTACAGTGAATAATCCCTAGAGTATTATTATTATTATTAATTATTTTATTGAAGGTCACATGATGACTACCTTACGAGGTTTATTAATGAAGATTGACTGTAGAATATTCCAGCAATCATTTAACTGGGCAGAGATGAGGTTCCTCTGATCTCAGAAAGTATGTAATGGACGACGGTATTAGGTAAGCCGATAGAGCACCACCGATTCGATTCCAGTTACAATGTTAGGGAGGTTTAGGAAAATTAAATATTAGAGGGAAAACTCACAAATAAATATAGATAAATAAATAAAACCAGATCCAAAATGTATAATTAATAAAGAATGTCACAAGAATGATTATAGAAGTAATATTTAAACTTGGGAAATAATTGATTTTAAGAAGGAAAGAAGATATAATAGTAATACAACGGATAATTTCATATATAAATAAAGGAGTAGGAATTCTGCAATAAAGAACAAATGAAATGTATGCCCCGGATTGGGAAGGTGAGGTCGAAAGAAAGAGAATGTTTTAATCATGTTTTCGAGTTTTTTTAGCCATAAAATTGGGCACAATTGTTATTTATTATTTATTATTTTGATGTAAAACCAGTTGGTTTAATTAACGTTGTTTTAAGTCATCAATAAGTATTTAATATATCATGATTCATGATAATAAGGAACCATATTTGTAATAGTAATAAAAGAAAAAAAAATTTTGTTAAAAGAATTTTGTGAGGTACAAATACCTAATTAATCAGATGTTTAAATGTTAAGATTAGACTATGTTGGTTATTTCAAAATTTCATCTAAAATTGTATCTGAAATTATGAAATAAGGGAAGGTATTATGTACTGCTGTTAAAATGCACACAGTACATAATAGGGAGATAATAAATTTTAAAAGAGAAAGGATGCAGATTTTGTATTGAATGTAAACAAAAAAAAAACATTGGGAATATCGACTTACTCAGTCAACATAGAGGTCGATTCCTATATGATATAAAACCATTGTTAGTTATATGTTCAGAAAATAATACATGAAATTGGAATGAATGTTATAAGAAGAGTAAAAAGTAATAAAATTATAATTTAATAAATAACCAATAGAATTACGAATATTAGAGGTAAAATAAAGATGTTTAATAAGAAATAGAAAAATGATATATGTTTTAATAGGTATATGATAAACAGATGTAAAGAAATTAGGGAATTATCATAGGGGCAATTTTGTAAATTGTTAAAAAATTGTATTGTATAATGAGGAAGAAAATGTTTATCAGTCTAAAATTAAATGCATTAAGAGTAACGTTATTAGTCTTAAATTAAATTCATTAAGAGTAACGTTATGAGTCTTCAATTAAATTCATTAAGAGTAACATGAAGAGTGTAATTATATATCTAATAGTAACTACATGAAGAGTCTTAAATTATATTAAATAACATTTGTACATCATCAAGTTAATGTAACAAGGAAAAGAAAATACAGTAAAGGAATTTAAATTGTGATACCAGAGGTTTGATTATAATATTTAATAAATAAATAATAATAATAATAAATAATAAAAATAAAGAATATAACAATATCCTTGATAGAACGACGACAGAAGAGGAAAACCTTGGACTGAAGAAGAGTTTAAGTGGCCATAAAGGATAGTTAAGTGTTCCGAGGAGACATCTGTGCTGCAGTAGTCCTGGAGAGCGGCATTCAGCGGTGAGAGCAATAAAAAATTTGTGTAAAGGAACAGATTGCCAAGCCTAATATTGCTTTCGAAAAAAGGTAAACAACAACCAGAAGTGAACCCGTGGCAGCTGGAAGAATTCAGAGTCGGTTAAGTTACATTAGTCTGTTATTTATTTCTTACATGGTTAATTATCAAAATACTACATATTAACTGAATCTGGTTTGGTTTAAAGAAAAGAAAATAATAGATACAATCATAAATACGATCAAATAACTTAATAATCATTAACCCTGAGAGAAAGAGTTTCTTTACATGTACTGGTAAATAAAAAAAAAAACAATAACAGTAGGTACATTTATTAATTGTATTATACTATTAAATAATTACAATACCTGTGTATTCTATTGTGTTCTATCAGTAAAAAACAACAGTACTATATATATATATATATATATATGTGTGTATGCATGTATACACTTGTTTTGTCTTCTAAAGGTGTGCATTTATATGGCCTGAGTAATTCTAGTAACTTATTATTAGTTTTAAATGATACAGTAAATTTGTTATTATTTAGTATAGAGGATAAAATTTGTTGGCATAAATAGTTATGAAAATTTTTCGTATGTTAAAGTCTGCTTGTGGGGTATGGGTTTCTTATTTTTGTGTTTCTCAATAGCCAGTTAGTGGTAGACGTCTTATAACCATTGACGACAGCGATGTATTTTATAGTATTTAACTCTTCGTGGAAGTCATTATTGTCAAGAGGGACTGTTAGTAATCTGTGGAGGCCACCATTTTTTGTGAAAAGGGGTGGTGGGAGTCAGCATGTATTGTTGTTATCAGTAGCTATCGGTTTCCTATGAATTTTGAATTTCAGAACATCCCTTTGTCGAGTAGTGGTTAAATCCAGAAAGTTCATCATATTATTTAACTTCTGTTTCCAGAATACACTAGATATTGTGATATATGTTATTCGACACGTTATAATAACTTGATATGCCTTAATGTGCCATTGAAAATAATACATATATCGTCTACATAACGTGAGTAAAACATTACCTTATCTGTGTAAATATTATTATTGAGTAAGTAAGAATTCTCATAAAAGTTCAAATAAACGTCGGCTAATAAACCAGGAGGGGTGAACCAATAGCTAAACCATCATCTTGAATGTAAAATTGGTTGTTGAAGGTAAAATAGTTTTGTTTCAAAGCGGCTTCAAGTAAGTCAGTTAACTTGTGTATCGACTCTGTGCTCATATTACTATTCTCAGACAAGTTATTTCTTAGAATTTGTAAAGAGTTTCATTGATTGGAATGTTCGTATATAGGTTCACTATATCAAATGATGCCAATTTGTGGTTGGGTTGTAGTTCAATGGACCCGATCTTATTGATAAAATCGCCATTGTTTATAATAATGCAATTATTTTTAAATGTAAGTTTTCTTTAATTAATCGAACAAGTATTTTTGCGGTTTTAAAGCCAGGAGCTGTGGTAAAGTTTACGAGCGGTCTAATAGGTGTGTTGTGTTTATGATTTTTTTAGGCAAACCTGTAAATATCAGGGCTTTTGCATTGATGGGTTTTAAGTACCGTCATGTGCTTCCATTAAATAAATGAACACATATGTTAATGCTGTTATTTAGATTTTTAACATGTGTATCATTGGGGACCTAGTTAGAATGGAGAGGAGCAGAGCACGTAATCGAGTGTTCAACGGAAGAATGGAAGGCCGTCGTCCAGTTGGAAGACCCAGAAGGAGATGGGAAGATGAAGTGAGCGAACACTCAAGATCGCTACTACATATCGACAGTTGGAAAAGAATGGCCAAGGAGATTATATGGCATCCACATAATAAGAAATTATATAATCTTATATATGCAAAGAAAGAAGATAAAAGAACAATAAATACATATACTGAAATAAGGAACAATATTATATATGACAACAATAAAATAAAAAATCTTACTGACATAAATTTCAATAATACCGAAAAAGAAATCATAACACATATTTTCAAATATAATCTTTCCAATAACAATAAATTTGGAATTATAAAGAACATTATAACAGATACTGAAAACAATATTTATAAAATAGATAATGAGGATGACAAAACTAACATAAGGAATACAATTAAAGAAAATATTCAAAGAAAATTAGAAAATAATGATATAAAATGCAAAAGCAATAAAAATAAAACATTTAATATTAAAAACATATTGGAATTAAAAAATAAATTAAGAAATAATAATGCAACAATTTTGGAATCAGATAAAACATATACACCAGTTATAATGTTCATAGATGATTACAACAGGAAAGTACAAGAATATATAACTCAGAATGGATATATAGAAATAAAGGACCCCACAAATAAATATAGTAAAATCATCGAAAATATTATAAAAGAAAATTTAGTTAAAATTAATATAAGGGAAAAGAAACATACAAAACTTATATCACACAATACAAGTGCTCCACAACTTAATGGTTTACCTAAAATTCATAAAATAGATATACCAATAAGACCATTAATAAATTTCAAGACTGCACCGGCATATATAATAGCAAAAACAATAGATAAAATACTCAGAGAGAAAATAATATTGGAAAATAGGTACAATGTAAAAAATGGATATACAGTTATAGAAAACCTAAAGAAAATGCATACTACAGATGGAACAAAATTAATATCATTTGATATATCGAATATGTATAATAATATACCAATAAATGAAACACTGGAAATCATAAAGAAAAAATTAAAAAACAATAATGAAAACAACAGCTTCATAAATAACTTAATTATTATAATAAGAAACATATGTAACCAGAATTATTTTACTTTTAATAGCAAATATTATACACAGACCAAAGGATTGGCAGTATTCACCCATATCATCAATTATGTCAGAAATTTATATACAGGATTTGGAAAACAAAATTATTTTAGGTATCATAAATATGCATAATGTGTTATTATGGAACAGATATGTGGATGATATATTGGTCATATATAATCCTAGCATAAAAAATGAACATTTAATAATACTAAATAAATTAAATACATACAATGATAATGTGAAGTTTACATTTGAAGAAGAAGTTAATAGGAAAATCAATTTTTTGGACATTGATATTCAAATTGGAAATGATAACGAAATAATTACTAATGTATATAGAAAGGAAACAAATAATAATACAACAATACACAAGAATTCATCACATCCTTGGATACACAAGATAAATACATATAATAATATGATTAATAGAGCATACAAATACATAAATAACGAAGAGAAATTGTAATCTTTTACTTTTTATCGTTTAATTATTTATCGTATAAAAATGTATTTTTATATGTACTAGTAAATAACCTCGGGCGCCATGTTTGTACAATATAACATGATCTAAATTTACGTTTCGGGCCAGAATTCGTGTAACACGAACCAGTTTTGTGAAACAAATTACCTGAAATAAAAACATACACCAAATAACATATATAAAGTATTTTATTAGTATTGAAACTGGTATTTACTACATAGTGAAATATATAAGACCCACATATTGCGCCATGGGCGTTTCAAAAGTCAAATTACCCTCCAAAATCCTAACATGTACTAAAAAATATGTTGTATTAGATAATTATGATACATATATGATAAATATAGATATACATCTTTAGATATTGTTTCGCACAACCCAGCGCTTAGGAATTACGCAAGTACACACACACACACACACACACACACACACTCTCTCTCTCTCTCTCTCTCTCTCTCTCTCTCTCTCTCTCTCTCTCTCTCTCTCTCTCTCTCTCTCTCTCTCTCTCTCTCTCTCTCTCTAATTTTTATTATTTTATGAGCTCATTTTATATAAGTGAAATTTTGAATACTTGAAGTTATTTATGATTTGATCATTTCAGATGAAGTTTACGTGGAAATAAAATAAGTATCTGAGTGTGTTGATGGAACGTTCTCACCAAATTCGTGTAGGCCTCCTCGCACTGCTAGTATCGTCCAGATTAGCACAATCGGTAATGTTTTACTGCGTTTTACGGCGCACCGTCGTGTCGACCTACGTAACACCTCGGACCGATTCTATACGCCGATCTTCATGGGACGATCCATCGGCCGATGACGCCTACACGAAACCAAACTTTTAACGTTCTTCAGCACATATTTAAGATATTTATACTGTTTATTAACCACTTACAGTGGTTAAAAAGTTAAAATTCACTAGTGAGTGAACGGGTTGCCGGCCGGCGATGATCACTGCTGCAGATGAAATGACGAAGAGTCTTTGTTATATGTTGCCTAGGTGGGGTGAACCTACGTCACACGTTCTTTGTTAAGCTGTTGACAGCATCGTGCTGTTGGTGTAAACACATTCTCAGCCGCTGACGTAATTAAGGATCGGCACTGTTATCGCAACAAATTACATACTGTTTTTGTGATGTTTCACAGTTTTTTGCTATGAATCGGTCCAAATCCTGGCAAATATTATTATACACTCCACTCACTATATATTCGTACTGGTTATTTAAGGTTGGTTTGATTATGACCAAAATAGAAAAATACAATAGTTATGGTTTTATTTACCATATTTAAAGTAATCACAAAATGTACCATGATTGTACCATCACAAAACCCCCTCAATGAAAGATTGTGTGTCGAAGCACAAAAACTTTCATTGACCCTTTCATACTTCCTAAAGGGATCAGCCAGGATAAGTCGCCACAACCCCCTTACAATTTTATATAAAAGAAAATTACAACTCACCCTTGGTCTGATGATGATGACCGTACCTACATGACCTTACTGGACTTCTCCTGCGAGTTCCCAACACCATAAGGCCACTTAGGCTCTTAACGCCCCTGCTCTGACGCGTTGGCCAGCTCAGGACCGCTGTCATATCACCAAACACTGAAACAATACATGATAAATATTAAAATAGTGGCTTGGTAAATCACTCCATCCTCAATTGATCTGGTTCCCCTTAGCTAAGTGCCGGTTTGTGCTAATAAGCACTGGGTTGGCTTAATATAGTTATAAAAGTTATACTCCTAAAAATAATTCTCAAGAATTAGAAAGAATTTCCTTTCTCCATATTAACAACTCCTGAATTAATGAATGGTTTCGATTACTATCGATAATATTTATCTCATTCCCTTTATAATTACTGTAATTATAACATAAACACATTGATATAAAAAGAATTAAACTCTATTTGAAAATATGAAAATCACACTATATATCTCCCAAACCTGGAGAAAAACAAATTAAATTGATATAAAGGAATTAATAAATCTGTATATTTATTTATTTATAAATCTTATTGAATGATTAAAATAAAAAAATTATTATTATTATTATTACTATTAACAGGTAATAATCTGGCGCTGTTAATAATACTTATCCCTCATTCTCCACACACACACACACTATTGCCCCCCCCCCCTGAACTGTTGCGTTCAGTTGCCTCCACAAGGACTGAGGTAGAAGGAGTGAGCACTTTTTTCTTTTCTCTCCCATCCTTGCTTTAGCATTACAAAATCTTCAAGGCATGTACCCTTACTATTACATTTATAATACACCCCTAAGGTCTACCACCCCAACCGAGGTGAAGTAGCCTATTCAAAACGAATAATAGATTCCCCTAAACCTCCCAATAAATTTCCAAATTTCAACCAATTTTGTAGGCAACCAACCATGGTCAAGGTTACAATTTCTGGCCACAGCTGGTTGTCGTCCAGATCCACGATTAGTGTTGGTAAGACAGTAATTGCCCGAAATATGGGGAATCGAAAATATGTGTGACACATTGTGTCTTATGTAGTCCCAATTGGGGACTACCCTACAATTAACAAGTTATACATAAATCCATTATAAGACTATTATTAAATACACATAATGATAATGTTCAAAATAAAGTCTCAAAAATTCACCATAGTAGCACTACGTCCTTTTAACCCCTTAAGGTTGTTATCTCACAAAATCAAAATTTAAATATCATTTAAAAAATGTTATTTCTTTCTTTATTTACATTAATAAATTTGCTCCTTAATGAGTTAAATATTAAGTTACACAATTTTCAAATTCTATTCTATGATTTTTAGAATAAAACAAAATTCATGGGATAAATGCCAAACTATATTTATATATATATATATATATATATATATATTTTTTTATATCCCACGAATTAGGGGTCCCCCTCCCCGTTCAATAAGAAGATTAAATTTTCTACTTGCTACCAATTTTGTGTGGAGGAAGACCATCGTTGCTTTCACTTCCTTACGTCAGTTCTGCCAACCATGGTCCGCCTCCCAAATTCCAAAATCCACGATCAGAGGTGGTGAGTCTGTGATCGCCCGAAAATGGGGGAGAGTCCCTTCTGTAAAACCAATAAAACTGCATTAATACTCAAACACTCAAAATATAAAAACATCAATATTCATAAAATAACTAAGACGACCAGTACAATTTTAAATTTGTAGCATTGTGTGTTCCTACAATCTCTCCAGTTACGTTGTTCTGTAATACATAAGAATTTTGCATCTTAACTTCTATGACCTCATACGGTCCTTCATATAAGAGAAAGAATTTCTTATTTTCTTTGTCTTGTGCACTCGATAAGTCATGTCTTTTAACTAATACCATTTGTCCTACATTATACTTAATCCACTTACCTCTTGCGTCGTGTATACGTTTTCTCTGTTCACCCTTGCTAATTAAGTGTTCATTCGCCAACCGGATTTTAATGTTTATATCAGTCGTTCTACTCTCAGGTGGATAGTCGAATAATTGTTCCAAGATTCTTGGGGGACGTGTTCCTCTTACCAGTTCATGAGGTGTATAGCCAGTAGACTCGTGGGTGGTACTGTTCAGCCAAGTTTCTACCTTCCGTACATACAATGGCCATTCGCTGTGTTTAGCGTGACAATAGGCTCTAAAGATCCTACCTATTTCTCTCATTACACGCTCAGCCTGGTTGGACTGGGGATGATACACAGCCATATGCTTCGTGAGGATGCCTTCCCATCCTAAGGTCTGACGCCATCTTCCGCTGATGAACTGCGGCCCATGGTCTGATAAAATTACTTTTGGCTTACCCACGTTAATCATATAGTCTTTAGTCACTTTTTCACTCAATACCTTACTGGTAGCTCTTTTTACGCTATACAATTTTACATATTTTGAGAAGTGTCAAGCAATACAAATATATAAACTACTCCGCCTCTACCCTTCGGCAATGGTCCAAACAAATCCACAGCAACTAAATCAAAAGGTCTTTCTACCTTAATATAATTTAACTCACCTTCTACTCTGTAGTTAACCACCTTCGACTTTTGACACAAATCACAACTCCTCAGCAACTGTCTCACTCGCCTCTCCATATTTCTGAAAATACATGACTCTTTTAAAACATTGACACACTTTTTAGCCCCAAAATGACCATATCGTATATGACAATCCCAAATAATTTTCTCTTCCAACACTGCTGGTACCACTAATCTCCAATCACGCTCACCCCCTACTACCTTCTTAAACAATAACCCTTTATAAATTTTAAAATATTGATTGTACTCAGACTCATCCAGTTCCGTCTCTAAACTGTGTATTATTTTGCCAGACTTACCATCTGCTCTTTGCATGGTGTTAATATCTTTCAGCTCCTCTCCAAAGATTCTGTCTTCTCTGCTAATCTGAAAAATTTCAATTTCTTCTAAGTCCCTACCTGTTTTGTTATTTTCACAATCTACTCTGGATAGAGTGTCGGGTACCTTATTTTCGGTTCCTTTAATATACTCCCACTCGAAGTTGTACTCCTGCAAAACAAGTACCCACCTGGTTAATCGACTATGAGCAAGTTTACAAGTGTTGAGGAATGACAAAGCTTTATGATCAGTTCTAATGATCGTTTTGTTGCCTAAGATGTACGTTCTGAATTTACCAACTGCAAACACAATACTGAGCAATTCTTTTTCTGTGGTAGTGTAATTCTTTTCAGCCGGCAGTAAGGATCGACTAGCGAACGCAATTGTCCGATGTTCCTTCTCATCATCCTCCTGATACAGCTCTGCTCCCACAGCTACATTGCTAGCGTCCGTCTGTAAATAAAACATCTTATCAAAATCCGGGTGGTTCATCATAATCATGTTACTGAATTTGCGTTTTATTTCTTCAAAGGCTCCACGCTCCACGTCTCCCCACTTCCATTGTCGGTTCTTCTGCAATACCGCACTTAACTTTGCGGTTAGGTAGGCGTAGTTCCTTTGAAATTTCCTATAAAAGTTGCACAGCCCAAGAAAACTCTGAAGTTGTTTGATGTTTCGCGGTTCAGGGAAGCGCATAATAGATTCAACCTTGTCCGGGTTTGCGGAAATTCCTTCCGATGTAATAATGAATCCTAAAAAATTAATCTTAGTTTGTAAAAATTTGGACTTGTCCCAATTTACGGTTAATCCTCCCGCTTCTAATTTTCCTAACACATACTTTAAATGTTCTAAATGGTCTTCAAATGTACGTGAAGCTATTAAAATGTCGTCCACATATACTGTGAGAAAATCTAAATCTTTTGGTCTAAGAATTCTATCCAAACATTTAATGAAACTAGCTACGCTGGTATTTAGCCCAAATGGTAGTCGCTTAAACTGATAATTTTTTCCATTAAATAAAAATGCTGTGTATTGCCTACTTACCTCTGCTAATGGTACCTGCCAATATCCAGCAGTCAGATCCAATGATGTCATAAACCGTACGCCACTAAACTTTTGAAAGATCTCATTTATAGATTCTGGTGATTCTCGGTCTGGTATAATAATTTGGTTAATTTTCCTTGCGTCTAGACACAATCTTACTCCTCCTTCCTTCTTAATTACCACCACTAACGGATTTGAGTAGTGAGACACCGACCTCTCGATGATCCCATTTTCTAACATCTTATCTAACTCCTCTTGCACCGCTCGTCTTTTAGAGTAAGGCACTGGATAGCTCCGCTGCATGAATGGTGTGTGTTCCTTTATCTGTAACATACATTCATAATTTTTTGCCCTTCCTGGAATATCGGCAAACACTCCCTTAAACTGCTCTATTACCTGCCATAACGCTATACGTTGGCCACTCCTTATCACCTCGCCCCCACTACAGAATTCATCCGCCCTTATCTCCCATACTTCATTATTAATATTACTCATTTCATTATCAACATCTTCTAAATACTCACCCTCTATGCAAAAATTTATTTTAGTATCTAAGTTATTCTCAACTACTCGTTTTTGTAATAATTTCACACCAGTTGTTCTAACTTTATTTATCACATTTTCAAAATTAATTTTCACAGACCGATCACCCCCATCTAACTCCAACACCTTTTCTTTAAAATTTATTACAGCTTTATTTCTTTGTAAAAAATCATTTCCCAAAATGATGTCTAAACTTAATCCCTTGACTACCAAAAATGTATTATCAAAATTCATATCTCCAATTGAGAAACTTAAATGTATCTGTTTTGTCACCCTTTTACTACGTACCCCCGTGACTCCTATTACTCTAACCCCTGCTACGGGTAAAATTGGAATATTCCTATTAAATTCTTTCAATTCACATAAAATGTTCTCGGCTATTACTGAAATTTCGCTCCCTGTATCAACAAGTGTTTTAAATTTTCTATTCTCTATCGTTACCTGTATTTCCGTGAGTCCAGCTCTCACCTCTAATGTCGTGTTACTCTCCTCCTCCAATAAATCGGCAATGATATCTGCTTTTATAACATTTGACTGTATGTTCTCGATGGGTTGGACCTCATGAACTTCCCTGAACAGTGGTCGGGTCCTATTTACCACTGTCGACTTCAGTTTTCCGGCTGTGTCCTGTTATGACTCGTGGATGGTACAGGGTGTCCTCTTGTTGGTCCCTGATGGTGATATGGTGATCCCCTGTTGTTAGGTGCTCCTCTGTTCGCAGGTACGAATTGCTTGGTCTGGTTACTCCTTGGCGTTTTGCAAAAATAGCAGTGCTGCATGTGAGCACGATTTTCCTTCCTGCAACTAGAACAACTCCAACCGCCTGGTTGCTGTAAATCATTGCGAAAATTATATTTATTACCATTGTTATTATAATAAGGCCTTGGCCGATTAAACTCATTGTTATGGTTAGTCATATTTGGTTGAATGGGGCGTCTACCCATTTCGCGATCATTTATGCTTTGTAATATATCTAATACCCTTTCCAGTTCATCAGGATTTTCTATTTCTTTAGTCATCAGAGTGACCTGCACTTCCCTGGGTAAGTGCTTACTAACATACCTAACAAATGATTTAAAGGGTATGGGCGGCTCTAAATATTTTGCCTCATTGTACAATTTAGTTACATAGATAGTAATGTTATTATTACTCAGGTTACGTCCCATGAAATTACCCGTTCCCATAATACGGCTTCTTAAAGTCTCCTGCTCTTCCTCTGTCCAATATTTACCCTTAAATGCTTTCTCAAAAGTATTATAACAATCCCATTCTAACCTATGAGCTTCAGCCCATATGACCGAGTTACCCTTAAAACATTTAATGATTTTGTTTAATTTCACTTCCCAGCTACTACTACTAAAATAATTATAATCCCTTGTTTGATTTAGAAAACGCATGGGATGTGTTACTCTGTTTTCATGGCTAAAATTCTCTAGTTCTATTTCATTATAGAAATCCCTAGTTACTATTACCCTATCATTTATGCTTGAAATATTTTTATTTATTTCTCCCCGTAATTCATTTTTTACACTGGTCAAATTATTTGCAATTATATCATATTTATCATACACATCCATACTATTTTGTACAGTTAAATCATCAATTTCTTTAATCTTACTTTGTAACAAATTAAATCTACTCTTGGTATTTCTCTCATGTTCAGTTATGGTATTATCTATGGTTTCTAAGTTCTTGGTGATATCTATCACATTTACTTCAATTTTCTCTAACTGATTTTGTAAAACATTAGTTTTCACTGCTACTTGTTTGTTTACTTCAATATTGGTTTTAACTTCTAATTGACTTTCTACCAAATTTAAACACTTCTGCTGTATTTCTGTACTTTGTGACTCTAATTGACTTTTAATCGTGTTATTTACTGTGTCATAAACTAGATCAATTTTAGTATCTAAATCATTAATTGTACTACTGAACTTATCATCAACAATTGCTAGTGTGGTTTTCTGTATGTTATCACAACGTGTTTCTACTGTGTTAATTCGCTCCTCTAAGTGAAAATTTTGACCTTTTATTTCATTCTTTAGTTCATTGAATTTAATATCAGAATCGATTTTCTGCTCATCTAGTTTTTTGTCAAAACTGTCAAATTTATTTAATAAAATTTTCATCATTTCAGCAGTACAATCTGGTTTGCTATCCGACATAGCTGAAATGGATGTATTAGTTTTCGTTGTCTCTACAGACACAGGCGTATTTGCCTCGTCAGTCTGACTAGCTTGATTTGGTTGTACATCCATCTCGCCAGTCAAATTTACATCAGTTGTACTGATTTCTAACGTAATGTTGTCATTAGTACTCCTATTGTATTATTTTAGGTTACTAAAACATCTTTATTTATAACCTAAAATTTTAACCTTACCTTGCGCACGCTTTGCGAACTATTACGCTATTATTTCAAGTAACTATTTCACATACCAGTAGGTGTACTCTACATAAAATTTTATTTTATGTCGAGTCCATGTTCGGCACGCGCCAATTGTAATCTTTTACTTTTTATCGTTTAATTATTTATCGTATAAAAATGTATTTTTATATGTACTAGTAAATAACCTCGGGCGCCATGTTTGTACAATATAACATGATCTAAATTTACGTTTCGGGCCAGAATTCGTGTAACACGAACCAGTTTTGTGAAACAAATTACCTGAAATAAAAACATACACCAAATAACATATATAAAGTATTTTATTAGTATTGAAACTGGTATTTACTACATAGTGAAATATATAAGACCCACATATTGCGCCATGGGCGTTTCAAAAGTCAAATTACCCTCCAAAATCCTAACATGTACTAAAAAATATGTTGTATTAGATAATTATGATACATATATGATAAATATAGATATACATCTTTAGATATTGTTTCGCACAACCCAGCGCTTAGGAATTACGCAAGTACACACACACACACACACACTCTCTCTCTCTCTCTCTCTCTCCCTCTCCCTCTCCCTCTCCCTCGCCCTCTCCCTCTCCCTCTCCCTCTCCCTCTCCCTCTCCCTCTCTCTCTCTCTCTCTCTCTCATGGTACAAATTTTTATTATTTTATGAGCTCATTTTATATAAGTGAAATTTTGAATACTTGAAGTTATTTATGATTTGATCATTTCAGATGAAGTTTACGTGGAAATAAAATAAGTATCTGAGTGTGTTGATGGAACGTTCTCACCAAATTCGTGTAGGCCTCCTCGCACTGCTAGTATCGTCCAGATTAGCACAATCGGTAATGTTTTACTGTGTTTTACGGCGCACCGTCGTGTCGACCTACGTAACACCTCGGACCGATTCTATACGCCGATCTTCATGGGACGATCCATCGGCCGACGACGCCTACACGAAACCAAACTTTTAACGTTCTTCAGCACATATTTAAGATATTTATACTGTTTATTAACCACTTACAGTGGTTAAAAAGTTAAAATTCACTAGTGAGTGAACGGGTTGCCGGCCGGCGATGATCACTGCTGCAGATGAAATGACGAAGAGTCTTTGTTATATGTTGCCTAGGTGGGGTGAACCTACGTCACACATTCTTTGTTAAGCTGTTGACAGCATCGTGCTGTTGGTGTAAACACATTCTCAGCCGCTGACGTAATTAAGGATCGGCACTGTTATCGCAACAAATTACATACTGTTTTTGTGATGTTTCACAGTTTTTTGCTATGAATCGGTCCAAATCCTGGCAAATATTATTATACACTCCACTCACTATATATTCGTACTGGTTATTTAAGGTTGGTTTGATTATGACCAAAATAGAAAAATACAATAGTTATGGTTTTATTTACCATATTTAAAGTAATCACAAAATGTACCATGATTGTAGCATCACAAAATTATATCAAGAACTGAACATCATAAAAGAAATAGCAATAGAAAATGGATATGACAGTAAATTTATAAACAAATTAAATAAAAAGTACAAGGAAAAAACAATATTAAACAACAGAACAACATTAAGCAGTATAAATACAGGCAGAAAAGTAGAAAATATAACATACCTAACTTACAAATACACATATCGAGATCTCCAATACATTATAACGAATACAAAATTGGATAAACATAAATATAAATATGCATACAAACCAAATAAAAGTATATACAACATAATAATAAATAGAAAAGACTATGATATATACAAATTAAGTGGAATATACAAAATAAAGTGTAATGATTGTGACTACATATACATCGGTAGAACATATAGAAATTTCAAACAGAGATTTATGGAACATATCAGAGCCTTTAATAATAATAAAATGGGAATCTCTAATATAGCAGACCACCTTATTGATATGAATCATAGTATAATAGATATAAACAACAATATGGAAATAGTAGAAGTAAATAATAATAAAAATGACATTATACAGTTAGAAAAATTATATATATACCTACATAAAAAATATAACAAATTGATGAATCAGCAGACTATATTCGAAAATGATCAACTATTTCAATATATGACTTGCTTGGTTTCACCAAATAATGATGGCAGTGGAAGATTCAATATGAAGTGAAGTGAAATATAATGAACACAAATAACATTTTATAGTGCAAACTGATGATGAAATTATAATAATTTCGAAAAGGCCTTATTTATAAAAATAAAAAAATTTACTGATTTTGGTGGATGTTTATAATAATATTATAACAAATCAGTGGCATAATGTTTAGCAAAATAAAAGTAATATTGTTTTCAGCTATGGGCCCACCAGACTTACTTGAGGTTAACATGGGTGAACAGAATATGGAACCGACAGTAAAAGAAGGTGATTCTCCACGGTCATCGTCAGGTACACCAGCATTGCCAGAAGATAGGGTAGTAGACGCCCGAAGTGATCAGGTGAAGAAAGAATCGAACCAAGAACCCACTCCTGGTACTTCTCAAGGTATTTAAATTGAACAGTATTGTTTGTAATATCATGTTTTCCAATAAAGATAATGTTAGTTGTATCAAGGTTATATGGATAAGTTTAGAGGATTTGGGATCATAAGGGCCTTTGTCAAAAATTTATATTTTAGGCCTGTAAACTTACCTAATTCATATTTTTCAAAAATATGTAATGTACTTGTATATAAGAGAAATATAACGTGTTTGAAGTAATTCACTCACTGTAAAAAGTGGTTTCTTCAGTCATATAGAAATATATCTTGTACAACACAAAAGTCGGTGTGCTGACTTAAAAATCTCAGTGTTATCTATCGCCAACAATATTGTCTTGTTCATATTGTTACGACGGTCTACTCGATCGTCGTAGGTACAGTGGAAACAAAATAAGTACAAGACACCAATTAAGTCACTAATCGCCAGCTTTAATTGTTACAGTAAAACAGTTCGTAATTAACAACACAGTCTACTACAACAAATCAAATAAAAAGTGTTCTCACGCAAATAAATTTCACTAATATTAAAGACAATTGTATTACAATTATACCGTCTGATTATAAAATGCAACACTTCACTAATAACTACTTGAACATACACAGTAATAACTCGAACCGCTCTGTAAATATATCGCACTAATACTCTCGAACCGCACAGTCAAAAATTCACTTAATAACAGTAAAACCTGCCTAAAACGGAACGCGATCGTTCCAGTATTTTTTCCGTTTTCACAGGTTTCCGTCTTACAAAGGGTTGTGTTTTAATAAAACAAAGTACAAAAAATATGATCGGATAGGATTACAATGAAGGAATAATTTAAAATAAAAGTCTGTAAATAAAAAATAGGTTCATATGTATTGTATTACTGTATTTTTAACTTACGTACAATAATTGCAGTTCTCTCCTAGTTTCTCTGTCCCCACATGTCTTTCAAAGTGCATTGTCACGACTTCTTCACAAGAGAACGTTGTATGATCTCCTTTGCATTCTGCATCAACTCCAGGAGTTCTGGAACATTCTTGGAAGCTGCAAATTCCTGAAGGTCACTCACAACAGATAGTGCTTCTCCAAAAGTGCGTATTTTTAGCTCCCTTTCATTGCCTTCGTCGTTGTCCATTTCTTCCATGACTTCACACCTGCTGTTTTCGGCAGCAATATCAGCTGCACTTTGAATGTCGTCAGTCGTGACAAGTTCATTATCAAAATTTACTACATCTTCAGCTTCATCTGGCAGATTTCCTTGCTTACAGAGAACGGAAATTTCCTGTAAATTTTCCACATCTTGTGTGACCACCGATGCTTGTGCAGGAAAACCAGCTTTAAGGAAACACTTTTTCACTGTTTCGTGGAGAATTTTCTTCTTGGCCTGATGGATCCAGTTAACAGCATCAAGGACATTAATCTGTTTAACAAGCTGAGAAACATTGGTACAGGTGTTGATTTTAGCAACAAGTGACTGCAGTACAAACTTTCCTATAAAAAGATTTAAGTGTATAAATTACACCCTGATCCATAGGTTGTGTAATTGAAGTTGTGTTGGGGGGGAAATAGGCTAGCTTCACATTAGACAAATCAATCCTTGGATGACAAGTTGCATTGTCCAAGAACAAAATGACCTTATGACCTTGACTTTTCATTCTTCCATTAAAAGAAAGAAGCCACTCTTCCATTATAGCACTGGTCACCCAGCCTTTTTTATTATATCGCCAATTGACTGGGAGGGAATTACGATCCAGGTGTCGGAAGGGCCGGGGACATGCTGATTTTCCAATCACTATAGGTTTTTCAATTTCACCAGTCATGTTAGCACAAATAAATAACGTAAGTCTTTCTTTAGACAGCTTGCCAATCTTTAGACAGCTTTCCACCTGTGCATTTATCACCACGTACAGTCAGTGTCTTTGAAGGCAACACTCTAAAAAACAAACCTGTTTCATCACCATTATACACATTTCTAGGTTCATATCCCGCAACTAGATCTCCAATTTTCCCTTTTCAGTCCACTACTGTCTGCATATCAACATCATTTGCTTTACCACACTCAGCATTAAAAACAATGTTATGGCGATGTTTGAAACTCTCGAGCCACCCATTGGACGCTTTGAAATTGTGTTTGCCTAATTTTTTTGCTGTCTCTAAAGCTTCAGTCTGTATCAATGGTCCAGTAATAAGAATTCCTTTAGCGCGCGCACTAACGAACCACTCGAACATAGCACGATTTATTTCATCATAGTCCGTAGATTTTGTGATGCGTTTCACATGTCCTGCTGTTCCCTTTACCCACTCGTCTTTAATTTTTATTTTGTGTTTCAAAATGTCATAAATTTGAGTTTTTCCCACTTTAAACAACACAGTTAATTCTTTAGCTGGACGTTTGTTTTTTTCGTGTTCTTCAATAACTTTAATTTTCTCTTCCAGTGTAAGTGTCTTATGTTTAGAAGTCATTGTTACTGAATTACGTACACAAATGCAGTAAAAAGTAAATTTAAAAATCACTCAAGTTCGCAGTTTTCTTCCACTCGTACTTAATCACTTGTCAGAACGAAACTGAGAATGAATACACTATACAGTACCAAACACTTGTACCCTACCGTGTGTATTACAAGAGGGTTGGAAGAAGTAACGGTACATTGCTTTCACTTACAGATGTTGCCCCATGTAGCGTACCTACTGCGTCCTTGAAGAAAGATTAGAGTTAATGGTTCCTAGAACTTTGGTGCAAGTACAGTCGCGCTCAAAATTAATGCCTATCACTTTTTCAAAATTTAAAATGATCAAAAAAATTTAGTACGTAGCTATGTATTACGCATAAAATAATCCGTCTTAGTCAGGTTATTTACGCAAACGGTTCCCGAAAATTATTCCGTTTCCGCGTTAGGCAGTTTTCCGGTTTAGAGTATTATTTTACATAGGAAATAACTCCGTTCCGAAATTTATTTTCCTTTTGTCCAGGTTTCCGGTATATAGGGCATCCGGCTTAGGCAGGTTTCACTGTACTAAACTGAACGTCGTTGAGTACCGGTATTTATAGCCAGTCGAATATTATAGATGATCCTAATTGCGTCGTAGTGTGCGTATGAACTACATAATTAACTGTGGCCTTGACACAGTCCGAGCGCCATAGCGAAGCCCGGCACAGTCGAGAAGATTCTCGCAAAATGCGTCTACAATCACGTACGCCACACGCTTACATTCTGGATCTCTCTGGAACGTTCGATAAACACGTAGATTGTTCTGTGATGTCGTAACAGTGCCTCCTCCTTAAGCGTGTTCATCCCGAACTGGCAAACCATCTCTAACGTTGTACTTAGCCAGGCGATCTAGGTGGACGACCTTGAACTTTCGCTGTCCTTCCTGTTGAATCCGATAAACATCGTTAATTCTTTTTTTTACAGTGTAGGGTCCTTCCCAGTTAGACTGAAGCTTAGGTGAGTGACCACAACGGCGCTTTGGATTGAAATCTCCTTCTTGGAAACCCACACTATTGCTGCGAATGTCATAACCGAGTTTTCATTTTATCACTGGTAATCTTCAGCCATCCTCTTACCAAGCGATTCATTTCTCGCAGTTGGTTTTCTAATTGCGAGGAATAGTTCTTCGGATCTTGGGACTGAGTCTCAGGTGATCCGAATATTAAGTCCCCAGGAAGACGAATCTCCCGCCCAAACACCAATTTTGCTGGAGTCATGCTGGTTGTGTCGTCTACTGATGATCTATATGCCATGAGGAATAGTGGTATACATTGGTCCCAGTCTGTTTGGTTCTCGTCAACAACCTTCGAAAGCTGCTGCTCAAGTGTCCTATTGAATCTCTCAACCATCCCGTCCAACTGATGATGCAGAGGCATTGCCCTGGTCTTTCGAATTCCGAGTAGACGGCATAATTCTTTAAACACTCCTGATTCGAAATTTCTCCCTTGATCCGTATGGATTTCCATAGGAGCTCCGTAACGGCAACAGAAGTTGTGAACTAACTGGTTTGCCACAGTGGTAACCTCCTGATTTGGAATTGCATAGGCTTCCACCCACTTAGTAAAGTAGTCACCTACAACCATGATGTACCAGTTTCCATCGTCAGTAACTGGGAATGGTCCAGCAATGTCTATGGCAATCCTCTCGAAAGGTAGTCCAACGTTATACTGTCTCATTTTTCCTCTGCTTCTGGTTTGTGGGCCCTTGCATGCAGCACATATTTCACACGTCTGAACCCATTCCTCTACATCATGGCGAAGATGAAGGCAATAGAATCGCTTCCGTATTTTGTCAAGGGTTTTGTTAACACCAAGATGGCCTCCAGATGTTCCATCATGCATCTCCTTCAAAACAGACTGCACTTTACTTCGGGGAACTATCAACTGCATGACCACGTCTCGTCCATCTGCACTTTCCCAAGCCCTTTTCAACAATCCGTTTTCTAAGGTGAGAGATTCCCATTGTGCCCAGTAGCCCTTCAGCACCATGGCAGATATCTTGCCAATCCAGGCGGCGACCTTCCTCTTTTGTTATCAAGATCAGTCCAATGTCTTATCAGTCATCTGTTCTTGTCGACAGTCTTGTGTTGTCCAGCCGTCAGCCAGGAAATCCACAGTGATGGCTTGAACATGTTTCCTTGAGTTTTGTTCTTCCTTTCTGTGGCAATGTCGGCAGTCTTCCGGGCACGGTCTTCGTGATAAGCCATCTGCATTACCATGCAGGTGCCCCCGCCGATGTTGTACCTTGAAGTTGTACTCTTGCAGACGTTCAAGCCACCTTGCCAACTGTCCTTCCGGATTTTTAAATCTTGAGGCCATGCAAGCGCGGCATGGTCGGTACGTAGTGAAAACTCTCTTCCATAGAGGTATTTGTGGAAGTGCTCCAACGCTCAGACGATTGCCAGCAACTCTCTCCTTGTGACGCAATAATTTCTCTCCAGTTTAGAAAGTGTCTTGCTGTAATACGCTATTACTCGTTCTTCACCATTTTGCAATTGAGACAAAACTGTTCCTAGACCAGTATTGCTTGCGTCTGTGTCTACGATGTACTTCCCTTCGGAAGCTGGAAAAGGGAGAATTGGCTGCGAACATAATGCAATCTTCAACGTTCTAAATGCTTGGTCACACTCTCTCGACCACTGGAAGTTTCATTTATTTTCCGTTAGCTCATGTAGTAGCGAAGCCTTTCACAAAACGTCTGTAATATGAGCATAACCCCAGGAAACTCCGAACTTCGTGTTTACTCTTCGGAACTGGCCAGTCTTACGGTGTCTACTTTATTAGGATCCATTCTAACACCCGCTGCCGAAACCAGATGGCCCAGATACTGTACTTCCTTCTGGAATAGAGAACACTTCTTCGGGCTCAGCTTCAGTTGTGCACCGTGAATTTAGTTAGAACTTCCTTAAGGTTTTCCAAATGGTCTTCAAAAGTCTTCCCAATCACTGTGACATCGTCTAAGTAAACAAGGCAAGTTTTCCATGTCAGGCCTCGGAGTATCAGGTCCATCAATCTCTCAAATGTTGCTGGTGCATTACAGAGTCCAAATGCCATGACGTTAAATCGGAATAAGCCACTTGGGGTCGAGAAAGCGGTCTTTTCCTTGTCTTCTTGATGAAGACCCACTTGCCAATATCCACTCTTCAGGTCCAATGTGGAAAACCACTGTGCTCCGGACGTGTCGAGTGTATCGTCAACGCGAGGTAATAGATAGTAGTCTTTCTTTGTAACATCATTTAACCTCCGGTAGTCTACGCAGAAATGCAATCTGTGGTATTTTTTATTAACCACATAATAAAATACAAAACAAAATTGATTGAACTTCCACTTACCGTCAATCGGTGTTCTCGGGTCCAGGGTTGCGTCATACGAACGTTTGGATACAAGCGTAATTTTTAAGGTTGTGTGAATGATTTACACAATACATTTTTTATGAAGAGAAACAATATTTTAATTTGTGAAAATCATTAACAATTTCATCCAAAACTGTTATGCATGCTTATGCAGATTAATTTACATTTGTTTCAACTTCTTCACTCGGTCATCTGTTACAGTTTAACTTATGCTAAAAATCTTACCTTACTGATCACACTTCATTCTAAACACAGACAGAGCCCAGCCTGCAATTTTTCACACTCACATACATGAAATTTATTTTTAAAAACCCCAAGTCATTTTTAATACCCCTAACTTTTAAACATTTTCGTAACCTTCACCGCCGGCAACGTGGTTTTCACTCGCACTCGTTATTACTTTTTTAGATTTATGTTTTGGTGTCCGAAAGTTATATAATTATGTTCCCCACTTTTTAGTCGACCGCGGTCACATGATTTTTTACTCTTATTTCACTTTTTTCTGGTACCATACGAAATTTTGTAAAGAGCCCACTTAGCTCGGTCCGGCGCCGGAACAATCAGTTAACAAACTGGGAGGGAAAACGTAGCAGGTGAAGCTAACATGATCTCATACTTTTGGTGGAAATCACTGCCTTAAGTTTCGTCGCAGTAGTTTCGTCCCATGCACTCCATGTAGTTGTTGGGGTGACGACAGTATACGATCTCAGTGAGGCACTGGCTAACGTCACGAGATGGGCGGATCTTAAGTTTTCATATCCGCCGTTTCACTCGATGAAGGTGAATAGAATTGGTTTCCCGACCATGTTGGTTTTTGAAGTGGCGTCACCCCGAGCGTATACCTGTGTCGCTCGTACAGGCGCATGGTCACACTCAAACAGAGTTCTCGGAAATCTAGGGTGGTGCGAATTCTTTGACTGATTTCACAACGTAATATTGCGTTGCTGCCTCGTTACAAACTGTTCCATACACGTGGTCTGTCACAATGGAATAAAACTTACACAATATTTTTTATAAATCCCCTAAAATGAAATAAATAAAATACCCATAATTTTTGGACCGTTACAATACCCCCTCAATGAGAGATCTTCTGTCCAAAACAGAAGAAATCTCATTGATAAAACCCCTAAGAGGACCGGTGAGGAACTGGTGCCAACAACCCCCTTTTGTTCTTACTCTGCATGGGTAAACGACCCCCCTGGCTCGACGACTATGGACGCATCTGAACGAGATCACTGGACTTCTCTGTACGAGATCCCAACACCGAAAAATCGAACAGACACGCACCACAGCGCACCTCACCTTCTATCATGCTACCCCAAAAATCCTCAATCCCTGGCTCAGATCATGCCAGATCCTCAACCGATATGTTTCCCCCTTATATGCAAGCTGGGCTGTCTTTAGCAGATACTGGGCTCACGCACACACTTACATTACACACTGAAACTTGAAAGATTCTTTGAAAATTTACTTAAATTACAACTCACTGGTTGTTTTCATTTAAAATCAAATAACAAATTTTGTATCTATTTTGAATTATTCTCTTCATTGGTTTTTGTTTTTTGTTATCAGAAAATTATATCAATTGAATACTTCTTAAATATAAAAGACATCCTTAGCCTAACATGTGATTACCTAGAGTCTAGCAATACAATTCAATAAAATAATTCAATAATAATAAACATGGTTAGTACACAAACAATAAAATAATCAAAGTTTAAAAATATCCATTATCTGGCAGGCGCAAAAATCAAGAATTTTTTTTTTTTTTTTTCAAAAAACTTCAAAAAAAATTTTAAATTTAAAAATTTCCAAAAAAAATCTTAAATTCCAAAAAATTTAACTTTCTTAAAATATTTTTCTTTTCATATTGAAATTATTTAAATAAGTTTGTTTAAATTGATCAAAAACAACAGTTGAATTAACTTCCATGCTAGACATGCCTAGTATATGACCTCACTATCAGCTGATCAAAACTAGGTCAAGTCCACAACCTTGACCTACATACGTTATATACAAGTTCTCTGAAATTACATTTAACATCTGTAAAATTCGGTCGTGAAACACAAAACAATAAAATAACACATTTAAAACAACAAAATATTATTACAAATAACAATCAAATTGACATTTAAATTATTCAAATAAACACTTTGTAACGTTACATTTCCAAATTCTATCAAAATTTGTCACTGGTTTCAATTAAAAAAATTTTATATTTCTATTATAAATCTCTCTCTTTATTATCCTCACTCTACATTACTTTGGGTGATTTAAATTATTTATTTTAGCTTGATATGCCACTTGGCATGTATTCATATAATATCTTTCTCACTCTGACTCTTAATACTCACCAACAACTATAACTCATATGACACCCATCTCTATCAAAACATCTAACCAACACTCTCTAACCCCAACTTATCATTAAACTCAAATCGCCACCTTCTCTCAATATATAAAAAAATACTCTCTAACCCTTTGTACTTAGGATACGTGTTTCCCTCCCAAAAACTCATCCCTTTATGTTGGTTCCTGGATTCTACCTAAGGTAACCCTTTCCGGCGCCAAACGGTCCCATCCCGTCCCAACCATTTTGTTGTGGACTCCCACATTACACTACCCCCTATTACAAAATTGCCATCCCCAAAATCTCACTCTTATTACCTTACTTCAACTACAACAAAATAACATCATCAATTATAAACGTCAATATATCCCTCAAAAGCTCTACATATATTACCCCTAACTACTGTGTCCACATCAATACTTCTCAAATTCTATTACATTATCCTACAACAACATTACATTAACTCAAAACAATATTTTTCTCTCTACTACCATTTTAACTTTCACTTGGACTGATCTATATGTCCCACAAAATATTTATCACCCACAAACTATCTCTTATTAGCTTTCACAAATTATTTACTCTGAACTTTTGCAATAGCATCTTTAACACATTAAAACATTACATATGACATTAATTACCTTGAACATCTATAACCAATTTAACAGTGACATTTTACTACCGATCAGCTTATATTCTTAATAAAGTGAAGACACCTTTCAAACATCGTGCAGATTACATTAAATATATATGCTTATTAATACTTACATCTACCATCAATGTTTTTCCTTATCTGATTCTGGTAATTTATGTTAACCGCCTGCCAGTCGGTTTAGTTATCTACTTGGTTTCAAAATACACAAATCATACAAAACATATACTTTTTATCAATTCTTATATCTACCCTACTACAATAAAATACTACATTTAAAAAATATAGAATGAACACCTTATAGTGAATGTATGAGCATCTAGTTATTTAAACAGAACACAAGCATTTTTATTAGATCAAAATTAGAGTTAGCAATTTTTATGTTATAAATTTAAATTCGTGGCTCCTCTGAGACACCTCCCATCCACACACTCTATTGCAATTTGTGTAAGACTGTAGCGCCTTTTCGCTTCCATAAAGACTGCATATTTGGAGGAGTTGGACACCTCCGTGTCTTTGCTTCGGCATTTACATGTTGACATTGGCGGATATCAACATATCCTCGTTTATAGTGAAACGCCCTTAAAACGGGTCTACCACCTGGCTATGCTGTCCCCATGCGGACAGAGTGGTAGCCGCTGTTCCATAGTTCCTGGGTTTCCCCTAATATCACCCCCCATTTAATTTCTACTATATACCAATTTCAAGTCAGCTATGGTCAAGGGACTTGGTATGACCATAGCTAACCGCTAGCTAAAGCCACGATTAGTGCTGGTAAGGCAGTAATCGCCCGAAAAGTCGGGGAAATCTAACTTGCATTTCAATGCCTGTTCTACATTAAAATCTTTGTTATGTGCGGCACGAACGTCTATCAGTGTACAAATTAAATTTGTACGAAAAAGGTGTACCTCACATTTTCGCCGTTTTGGCCTCCGATGGAGGTAACGCTCTCTGTTACCCCCAACCCATCACACTATCTACGAGGGCACAGGCCACCCCCGCAATAGCACCTTAATAACTAAATAATTAAAAGATTTTATATACATTCTAACGTAACATTTTCATTACCCATTCATCATTTTCTACCATTGAATTTTCTTAAAATTTTCAAATTTATTATTAATAATTATTATATATCTTTCAGTTATTATTAAATTTTTTAATTATCATTCTTATTTAACACAATTATTTCAAATCATCTCATTATTGAATTAAAATCTTTTCATCTGAGTTACCTGTAAACATTTTTTATTATACTTGATTCGTACTATAAAATTTCTATACTTACAGTTCATTTAAAATGACATACACAAAACATATTCACCATACATCAATACTTTCACCTCACCGCTGAAACATTTAACACACATGTTAGTTTACATCAAACAATTTTATCATTTAATTACCAAATACCTATCTCGTAAAATAATTTAACTCTATTAGAAAAGTTTAATTATACAACATTTAAATAAATCAGAATATTTAAAACATCTCACATTATTGTAATTATATTAATTACTGAAAATACAAATTATATAGCTATCGAAACAATTACAATTAGTCAATTACTGTTTTCAAAATTAATTCGGTTATTTATTTAAATTGCAAAATATTACTATTATTATTACAACAATTATCTTACGTACACACATTATTTATTTGACCTATAGTATACACTAATGTAATACACCAATACATTTAACATAATGACATCTACACATAAAAGAATATACAGTCCAACTTATTATTTCTTATCATTAACCACAAATCGTTCCATAAGGCAATGCACTTCAAAACCATATCATTCATATAATTAAATGTCTATGGACAACAAACAATTACCCCATATCGTCGAATAATAGTCTAATCTTATGATTATACCAGTCATTTACAATTACATACATACCCTCATGATTATCAACATAATGATTATCTGTCTTGTCATATGCTTCTACAATATCATTTGAATTAATATGATTATTCCATATTATTCTCTCATGTACCTGGTCACGCTCGAGTATAGTCCTGTCGCCGTTATTATATTCTGTTACAATCAGGTGAGTTATATTATCATCGTTAACCTCATCTACTGCTATCTCAGTTTCACTATACGGTAAATACTCATTATTATTATTATTATTATTCTCTCTACGCCTAACCTTTCTTTCCATTCATCATAATTTTTATTCAATTCATACAATTCTGTTTCTCTCTCAACATACAATTCTCTATTTAAATCTCTCTCATCATAATACCATATCACACTCTCAAAATTACTCCAGACAGAGGGTACAAAATTATACAACAAAAATAAACACTTCAAATCTTCTACCAACACGGGACTCTTGCCCTTCATCAACAACACTTGTGAACACTCTGGTTCAGAAAAAATAAGGGGAAAATTTACCCTCTGCCCCCATTCTACCACTATACTCTCTTTCCACTCCCTCTCTATCTCATAAACACACATTAACATTTCATTATCACATTCTACAACTTCATCCGTACTCTCCTCATTTATTTTCAATATATCAATCTCAGATACTACATTTTCAATGACATTACTATTCTCAATATTACATTCATTATTTTCGACATTATCATTATCATTTGTTAACTCTTTGTCATTATAATTTTCATTCGTATTGTTCTTGTTTGGATTCATTACAACTACTCCCATTCTCTCCACACTCTGTTCTAATTTATTCAAACTGGTTCTTATTATTTCATTGGTATTTTTACAACATCTATTAATTTCGTTTATTTTGTTTTTTAGCTCATTAAAATCCCTACTTTGTCTGTCAAATTTGTCATTCATTTTAGTGTCACTAATATCAAGTCTAGCATTTATCATGCTATATAAACGTGTTAACATCTCATCTGTATCGGATTTTTTGCTTTGGACTGGCGTTGACTGACTTTCTGTTTTATCGTCAGTGAAGCTGACTTCGTTATTGTTTTTACTTTCTCTATTCGATTTTGGGGTCGTTTGGATCCCCGAATCATCTGTACTATTTGATTCATTCGTTTTACTTATATTTGTATTTTTGTCGTCTTGACCTACATTCGGTGTTGAATGTACTTCAAGACTGCTCATACCGCTGATTCATCAAATTCAGTTATTTCGCTTATAACAGTTAAGTCGGACAAAAACTTTAT
Organism: Magicicada septendecula; assembly: GCA_034769895.1. Lineage (NCBI taxonomy): Eukaryota > Metazoa > Arthropoda > Insecta > Hemiptera > Cicadidae > Magicicada > Magicicada septendecula. The sequence goes on along the minus strand of CM068370.1, from coordinate 159,424,136 downwards.
CTCTTTTTTATAACTTTATTATTGGTTGTTATATACTTATTTATTATCTGAACCAACTCTCATGTCTTAATTCTTTGACTATATTTTACATTACGTATTTTCTCTTAACCTCTAAATTACGCTTGTATCTTATTTGTAGGTATGGAATTTCATTAATTTATTAAATTCGTCCCTGTTCGGGCGCCATTGTGCTATTTTTTATTAACCACATAATAAAATACAAAACAAAATTGATTGAACTTCCACTTACCGTCAATCGGTGTTCTCGGGTCCAGGGTTGCGTCATACGAACGTTTGGATACAAGCGTAATTCTTAAGGTTGTGTGAATGATTTACACAATACATTTTTTATGAAGAGAAACAATATTTTAATTTATGAAAATCATTAACAATTTCATCCAAAACTGTTATGCATGCTTATGCAGATTAATTTACATTTGTTTCAACTTCTTCACTCGGTCATCTGTTACAGTTTAACTTATGCTAAAATCTTACCTTACTGATCACACTTCATTCTAAACACAGACAGAGCCCAGCCTGCAATTTTTCACACTCACACATACATGAAATTTATTTTAAAAAACCCCAAGTCATTTTTAATACCCCTAACTTTTAAACATTTTCGTAACTTTCACCGCCGGCAACGTGGTTTTCACTCGCACTCGTTATTACTTTTTTAGATTTATGTTTTGGTGTCCGAAAGTTATATAATTATGTTCCCCACTTTTTAGTCGACCGCGGTCACATGATTTTTTACTCTTATTTCACTTTTTTCTGGTACCATACGAAATTTTGTAAAGAGCCCACTTAGCTCGGTCCGGCGCCGGAACAATCAGTTAACAAACTGGGAGGGAAAACGTAGCAGGTGAAGCTAACATGATCTCATACTTTTGGTGGAAATCACTGCCTTAAGTTTCGTCGCAGTAGTTTCGTCCCATGCACTCCATGTAGTTGTTGGGGTGACGACAGTATACGATCTCAGTGAGGCACTGGCTAACGTCACGAGATGGGCGGATCTTAAGTTTTCATATCCGCCGTTTCACTCGATGAAGGTGAATAGAATTGGTTTCCCGACCATGTTGGTTTTTGAAGTGGCGTCACCCCGAGCGTATACCTGTGTCGCTCGTACAGGCGCATGGTCACACTCAAACAGAGTTCTCGGAAATCTAGGGTGGTGCGAATTCTTTGACTGATTTCACAACGTAATATTGCGTTGCTGCCTCGTTACAAACTGTTCCATACACGTGGTCTGTCACAATGGAATAAAACTTACACAATATTTTTTATAAATCCCCTAAAATGAAATAAATAAAATACCCATAATTTTTGGACCGTTACAAATCCACCATATCCTTCTTCGCTACCAGCACTACAGGAGAAGACCAAGCACTTGACGAAGGTTCGATTATTCCCTCTGTCAACATGTCCTGTACTAACCGAGACATTTCCTCTTGTTTAGATAATGGAGGCCTTTAAGGAGGTTGGCGTGTCGGTGTTGTGTCCCCAGTATTGATGCGATGTTGCACAAGAAAGGTTCTTCCCAGTGACTGTCCCCGAACTGCAAAACAATCTTTGATTGAATTCGTGTAAAAACTGTCTTAACTTCTTTTACCTCACCACTTGAGAGGTCATTAGAAGATCTGTTCAATAATTCTTGCAGTTCCTCTGGTAATTTGGAATTATCCGAAGCACTGGATCTTTGTTGCGTTATTCCGGCTACCCAGGCCACAGGAGTCAATTTGCCTAGGAGCGTATTGCTTTGTAAAGTGATAGCTTGATCCAAAATATTCGCCACTCTAATAGGTACATTTCCAGTTTCGTCAGGTTTCTGGCAATTAGTATGCCCGGTGTGCTGACTACCTGGGGTTCGAATATAGAGCACTGGTTGCCCCTAGTATCTACATCGGTTCTAACCATGATAATCTTTTCGGAGTTTGGCGGAACAGTTACGGCCACTTGGTTTATGACGTTCATCGATTTTTCTGCTGTCTTCATTGTTGATAGCATTACCTCTTCACCTCCGATTCTCAAGACATTGTTCTTGAAGTCGACTATAAATCCTTATGCGTTAATAACGTCCACACCAAGAATTGCTTCATCCACAAATGTATGCAACTAGTACTTGATGATTAAACTCAAGTCGACCGAAGCATAGGTGTATCTCCTCTTTTCCATACACTTTTACAGGCCGTCCAGTAGCTGTTTGTAAGCTGCAAGGGCACCAGATTGGCTTGAGATCTTTCACCACGTCGGGGCGCACAATAGAAACTGTTGCGCCTGTGTCAACTGTAATCGAGGTTGGCCTTTCTTGAACAAATCCGGTAACTACCAAGCTCCCACTGTTTTTCTGAAGTGTAGAAATTGCGTATTGTCTAGGGGCTTCATTCCTCCAGTTAGTCAGCACACACTCCGTTGTACCGACTATTGCTCGTTTCCCTGCTGCTGAATTCTAACCCGACAATCTCGTTGTAGATGTCCAGGCTTCCCACATCTATAACACTTCGGTCTTCCATTCTTTCTTATTTTATTCTGTGGCGCCGACCGTCGAGTCTCTGTTCCTTGTTCTTCTTCGTCATCGTCTGTGCCGTCGTGATCTTTTAGTGCGCGCACTTTATGACTTGTCCAACCAGACGCTGATTTGGCGGCCTCAAATTGCAAAGCATGTACCAGGGCGTCCGCACTGTTCTGGTGTCTTGCATTCGTAACACTTGCTGTAGTTCGTTATCTCGGACACCGGCAGTAAATGTCTGCATCGCAAAACTCGTTCGGAAATCTTCTGGCGCTTTAGAATAGGCCAGGCTAATTAGTCTGTTGATACTTGCTTCAAACTCTTGAAGACTCTCCCCGGAATGCTGTCGCCTTGCTCTCAACTGAGTGCAGTACACATCTCGCAAATGTTTGTCACCATACCGTAATTCTAGAGCTTTTATCAACTCAGCATAGATGTTCTGGCTGTCAGGTGGCACTTTCTGTAGTAGTTCTGCCGCGGGTTCTTTTAATTCGAGAACGAGTGAGACTGCCTTGTCTTTCTCTGTCCAATTATTTGTGCATGCAGCAGCTTCAAATTGGCGGAGGTATGTTGCCCAGTGACTGCTTCCGTCAAAGGTTGGAGCTTTGACATGAACTGTCCCTACTGCAGGCAAAGTTATTTTCTCTATTGACTTATTTTCTGCATCTTTTTCTGTCTTTATCATTGGTACAGTCTGTTCACAAAGTTGTTTTGGTTGTAATTTCAGACACTGCTCGACTTCATTTTTAATCTGCTCTTTTATATTTGTAATCGAGTCTTCTACTGCAGATATTTTTGTTGACATAGTTTCTTCCACAGTCAAGACAGATTTTTCTACTTCAGCTATTTTATTTGACATGGATTCTCCTACGTTAGATATTTTTGTAGACATCGATTCTTCAACACTTGAGACAGACTTTTCTACTTCAGCTATTTTGATTTTGATATTGATTCTTGTACCTCCGATATTTTAGTAACTTGTTTATTAAGCTCACCTCATAGGAGACCCAATTCTGCGGTACCGTGTTCTTGCAACTGTTTCTGCATAGCTTCAAAGAGAGCTTTCGTTTTATTTGCTTCTTGCTTACGTTTTTCATCCTGTCGTTTTTCTGCTTCTTCCTGTGTCTGCCGCAGCAGTGTTTGTAAAGCTTCCATCATCTGACTGGGATCCATGTTTACCGATTAATTACGAATCACACTCGTCTTGTACAAAGTATCCACTGTTTCCAATGTTAACTGTTCTATCCCACTTCTGACACCACTGTTACAACGGTCTACTCGATAGTCGTAGGTACAGTGGAAACAAAATAAGTACAAGACACCAATTAAGTCACTAATCACTAGCTTTAATTGTTACAGTAAAACAGTTCGTAATTAACAACACAGTCTACTACAACAAATCAAATAAAAAGTGTTCACACGCAAATAAATGTCACTAATATTAAAGACAATTGTATTACAATTATACCGTCCGATTATAAAATGCAACACTTCACTAATAACTACTTGAACATACACAGTAATAACTCGAACCGCTCTGTAAATATATCGCACTAATACTCTCGAACCGCACAGTCAATAATTCACTCTGGTACTAAACTGAACGTCGTTGAGTACCAGTATTTATAGCCAGTTGAATATCTGGACGATTCCTAATTGCGTCGTAGTGTGCGTATTAACTTCGTAATTAACTGCGGCCTTGACACAGTCCGAGCGCCATAGCAAAGCCTGGCACAGTCGAGAAAATTCTTGCAAAATGCGTCTGCAATCACGTACGGCACACGCTTACATTCTGGATCTCTCTGGAATGTTCGATAAACACGTAGATTGTTCTGTGATGTAAAAATATGTTTGCTGGCTATGGAGGGATATGTAAAAATAATTTGAAGTGAGAGTTAATAAGATAATTATTTTAGCTATATGTTTGTTTGTCAGTGGGAGAATAATTATGATGACAATAAGAACACAAACAGCAGAAGCTCAGTAACTTCATAAAACATAAAAAGCAACCTTCACAATGAAATAAATGTAATAACATCAAATGAACTAGCTGAACATTATGAACAATTACTAATTGAAATCCTGGAAGAAGAAATGTTAGATGGTAAACATTAGGTATATAGTTTTCCTGATATTAAATCCCAGACACTGTTGTAAAATGGGCATGTATTAGTGCGGAGATTTTCACAGATTGTAAACAAAAAATAATCTGCTGTCCTTAACTTGAAACATTGATAAAGAACTAATATTTTGTAATAAGACGATTTGGCAATATAAAACCGAGCATCTTAATGACGTGTGAACACACAAGTTTTATGTGTTTTGATATTGTAACATAGATCCTAAGTTACGTTCAGTTCCCGTAAGGTACATAAATTCCAGAAACCTAGTTCCCTTCTATATGTTGCAATTATTTTTAGCAACATTACTTTTTTATTTTTATTTTTATTTTACCTTAGATTCAGATCTTGAAACATATGTGTAAAATCTTATTGCTGTTGAAAATGATACATGAACCTCATCAGAAATAACTTTTACCTTCTGTCCAAAGAAACACTGGTATTACGCTGTATTTTATATGTATTAATAAATGAGGAAATATTAATTCTTGGATTTTCACAGATTGTGAAAAAGAAATCATCTGCCCTTAACACTGATAAAGAAATACTATCTGCACAGTGACGATAGATCACAAACAAAAATTCATGTTTGTGCTGGCAACATTCGTAGCAGTGGCGATGTTAGACAGAGATAGCTGCGATTATACCCTCTCTCTCTTGCTTACGCTGCTATACTCGCACAGTATGACACTTTCATATAACGATCTGATGGGTCGGCTTTATGAATCGTTATAATATATATATATTGTAAGGGTACATATTTTCACCATGCATTTAAGGAGCAACATAAGAAAGATAGGATACTAAATAATTAACACTGTAAATTAGAAGGGGTACATACCTTCACCATGCATTTAAGGAGCAACATAAGAAAGATAGGATACTAAATAATTAACACTGTAAATTAGAAGGGATGAATAATGTATAAAGAAATGTGTATTTAATATGATTATCTGGTCAAACAACTAAATGTAATAATAAAAGTGACATATGAAAGAAGAAAAGTAGCAAACAACAGAGCAAAACTTGGAAAACAACAGTATGATACGATTTAACACAAATAACCCAATAGATGGTAAGTGAGAGGACACAAACCCACCAATAATTATAACCACAACAAGGAAGAAGAAGACAGAAGAATATGAAGAAACAGGAACCAATAGTACCAGAATAAGAAGAGAATACAAGTTAGGAAATGTGCCAGCATAGGAGTACCTAAAATTAATCACATACATAAACCAGAGTATGACAAAAGACTAGACATTGACCACTCGATATATAAAAATGTTAATTGATAATAAAAATATTGAAGGAACTAGTTATTACATAGAATATAATTAATAGCAAACTGATGAAATCAGAATAAACCCATTTATTAATACCAATAGACATGCTGAATAAACCAGGATTAATACCTGATAATTACATGTATAAACAGATAAAGAGTGAATAATATGGTAAATAATACTAAAGTAAGACTGATGTGCAGATAATTGTTAGTAAAACTTAAAGGCTAGAGGCAAAATTGACATAAAAAGCAATTTTACATGAAAGCTTTGTTGTCAAACAACATGGGCATCATCTAACCTGACAAATGGTACAAAACCATAAATAAATACATTTAATTAGTAGTAAATGCATGTAAATTAGTATATAACTTACCATAATGATAAAGGACATTATAGAGGTAAAACTAATACTAAGTGTGAGCAGATTAAAAGTGATATAAGTGAGTATTAAGTGTAAATACATGGGACTGACAGAGACAGCAAAAGTGTACACACACTACAAAAACACTTTAATTTTGTAAACCATGATAAAACTATTGTATAAAGGGGTAATACAACTCCTGTTACTACTATTACTGTATAACACTAGAAGTATAATCTAACAATTAAGGCAAAATAAACATAAATGAATGCAAGTGTCTAACTACACTAGATGTAAGAAGTGTAGACACATAAATCAAGGTAAAACCTGTAATTAGGAAAACTCTAAGCTTGATACAACATTCAGTCTCAATCATTAGTGATACCTATCAAGTATAATTCAATAAAAGTCGATATTAAGTTAATTATTTGAAATTATGTCAATGACCCATATTAGGTCAATGACCTACTGAGCTAAAAATGCTTAAAACGGGAAATAAATTGAGTGTACACGAAATCTGAGGTATACAAAACTTGTAATGAACATCTCAAAAGAACTATCTAACAAAAGAAATACCCAGAGAGGGAGAATTGTATAAAAATTATGTAAATTAAACAATTCCTATTCTAGGCCATAGCCAGCCTAACCCTAAACTTGATAATTTGTTGTTTTAGATAAATAATGATTGTAACTGAGATAAAAGTATTTAAAGTGCCACAGACAGTTGATATACAACTTGTAATTGTCAAATAACAATATTTAAATACTTATTATGACAGAATTAGATAAAAATGTTAACAAAATTTCTAACTTCGTTAATATAATAGCTAGACATGCCTTGCAAGGACTTAAAATTACAAGCAAAGCAAATGCAAGCACATAGTGTATTTATATTTTGTGTAAATAGTAGCATAAGTTTGTAAAACTATATTTGAGGAATTCTGTTCATTTTGTGCACAAAGCCAGCGGGTCATAACGCTACTCTCGAACCCATATTCGATCGGATTTTAAGAAATTAATTGTTTACGGAAGGGAGTAACCACACGACATAGATCAGCTGATGTAAGTTTTATTCAATCAGATTTGCACAAACCATTGGGGAGACAGATCGCTCGAGAAAAAAAGGAACAGCCAAGCCAGAGCGGAATTGATTATTATTGTCTGGACCGCGAGAGATATAACTACGGAAAGGCGTGTGCGGAGTACGTCGAACTCGCGACATCAGCTGTTCGCGATAACAATAAGTTGAGGTTAAGTAACTCTCAAATTTGTCTAAGTGCGAATTGTTCGTTATATCCAAATGATAGACAGTGATACACCAGTGCGAACCGATTATCTAGTGTACAATACCATATAATCTCGGGAAGTTATTTTTTTAATTAATTGAAAGTGAACAAAGGGAAGTATGGTGTTTGTTATTATCGTAAAGCATGAGATAATGATACAGTAGAACCTCATTAACCCGGACCAGTTTTGGAAAAAAAAATTATGTTGTTTAGCGTAGTAAATGAAGACTTGTTTTACAGACGATAAATCGCTATTCTCAGTAGGTACATTACTCGAATTGACTTGCCAGCGGGCGACTTCATTGCACTCACCCCACCTGCCAACCCTCTCCTTCCCCTCCCCACGCCTCCAGCGGGCGAGTTCATTGCACTCACCCCACCTGCTGTTGCTACGCAGCAAACTGGTGACTCAACCCTCTCCTTCCCCTCCCACGCCTCGCACTTGACATTGACCTAGAAACAACATTTCTCAGTTGCGCTGCAATCTCGGTAGTGTTCGCGTGTTGTCCTAGTGTCACTGTCGAGGTACAGTATCATGCTGTTTCGTTAGCGCGTTGTTAGCGATGGCGACGAAACGTAAAAACATTGTTGTGACTATGAAAAAAAGGATGGAAGCATTGACAAGAATTGATAAGGGAGAATCGTTAAAGAACATTGCTGCTGAGTTTGGAGTAGGAACATCGACCGTATCTGATTGGGAAAAGAACAGAAAACGCATTGAAGACTTTTGTTTCAAAATGATTTCTAAGGACAGTTTGGATAATCGGTATAAAGCAAAAATTGCTAAACTAGAAACTCTGGATGAAGCATTGTTTGTCTGGTTTTGTGCTGAAAGAGAACGTGGTTTGCCGATTTCTGGACCCATCATCCAACAGAAAGCATTGAGTTTGAACAAACAGTTGCCCCATGGAGACCCGAGTTTTACAGCTAGCCAGGGGTGGTTGGACAGATGGAAAAAACGGCATGGAGTGCGTCAACTTACAGTCACTGGAGAAAGCTTGTCAGGTGATGTTGAAGCGGCAGAAAAATTTAAAAAAGAGTTTGAAGACTATTAAAAAGGAAGAACTGACTGCAGATCAAGTTTACAATGCCGATGAATCCGGTTTATTTTACCGGATGTTGCCGAGTAAAACGCTAGCCTCAAAATTAGGAGATTCAGCGAAAGGGTATAAAAAAGGGAAAGACATCATAATGGCTTGCAGTAATGCATCAGGAAAGCACAAAATTCCTCTCCTTATAATAGGGAAGTTTACAAACCCCCGTGCATTGAAAAATGTGAAACGAGGCTCATTGCCTGTCGTTTACAGCTCACAAAAAAGTGCTTGGATGGTTAGTACATTTTGAAACAATGGTTTTTCGAGAATTTTGTGCCGTCAGTAAAAAAATATTTGAAGAACTGTGGCCTTCCCAACAAGGCCTTTTTGCTGATTGACAATGCGCCTTCGCATCCATCTGTCAATGAACTAGTCAAAGATGACATTTCAGTGAAGTTTTTACCACCTAATGTAACTTCTCTCGTTCAACCGATGGACCAAGGAGTTCTAGAAAAAATAAAAAAAGTGTACAAAAGGCAAATGCGAAGTCAACTGGTAGAGGACAAAGGAGAGCATGGTGTGGTAGAGGTGCTGAAATCTTTTAACGTAAAGACTGTTATTTATATGATTGCGGAAGCTTGGGACCAGGTTGGAAGAGAAACTTTGATAAAGTCATGGAAAAAGTTGTGGCCTGGTGTGTGTGACTTGCCAGAAAACAATACAATTGAAGAAGAAGAAAAAACAAGTGTGGAAGAAGATTTTATAGACATTTTTAAAAATATCGATAGCTGTTCCGATGTTGATGAAGAAGACATTGACAATTGGTTGCAAATTGACAATGACTGAGGTTATAAAGCGATCACAGAGGAAGAAATTATTGCATCATGCAGTGTTACAGAAAATGAAAATGAAGAGGATTCAGACAGTGTTGATGAACCAGCTGTGGTTATGACCCATGCAGAAGCAGTAGCAAACATAGATAAATTGATGGTTTATTTCGAGAGTCAAGCCGAAACATCGCCAAACGAGCTTCTAATGCTAAAGCAGATGTGAGATCGCGCTGCTCGTAAGCAATACACAAAACTGAGGCAGCAAAAGCTCACTGCCTTTTTTACTACCGACTAGTTTGTACCTATATTGTGTACAGTGTAAATACATATTATGTGTTTTTAGGTGAAAGTGTGCTGATAATAATTTTTAAACTCCATTAAAAATATTTTTGGTAAGTACATGTTCTTTTTTATCGTTTTTCCCTCATTCTCTGGATAACCCCGATTTTCGTTAACTCGGATCTGCCCTGGCCCCAGTTGATCCGGGTTAACGAGGTTCTTATCTGCCCTGGCCCCAGTTGATCCGGGTTAACGAGGTTCTACTGTACATAATATTGCCATGTGTGGCCATAACACAAAATGAACAAAAAACAATAGAGGCAACGAACCTTGCAACTATTATTGAATATTACTTTTGTAAATATTATTAAGATTTTTATTCAAATGTGTAACTACTTGTGTAATAAGGCGAATACGCTTATCAGTGTTGATTAACAACACAGAACAAGAATAGCAAGGGACATAGTACCTTGACTTTAATAATTTTAACTGATCAAGCGAATTTAATTCAATGAAAGTTTTTTTCTCAATGATTAAAAAGGAGATAGTTTATTTCGGCATTAACCGAAATTACAATACCTCAAATATTTTTTTAAGGAATTGTAATCAATTTATTTTATGATCTCAAAGTTTATAAAACTTAGTTAACTGTCCTATCAATTTAGTAGGACCAATGATATATTTTCATTTTGTTAAATCAGAAATCTTTGGTTGTAGACATTGTCCGAATTAATGAATACAGTAATTATTTTTGATTTATAAGGGATGTAAGTTCCCAGTGCTGGAATAAATGCACTTCTTTAACCAAACATTAAACCATTTTTATTCACTGTGAATTAAATATTTCAGGTTAACTAAAGGTTAATATTGTTTAACCCGAGTTTTTTCTAATGATTCATTAAGTGTTTATTATCTTATTAAGGAATCACAATGTGTTGTGTATAATTTGTAGCCCTGTCATATGTATTTGTTTTGTATCTTGTAGTCTACAAGGACCCTGAATATATGAATTGTTAAATGACTAATTATGTTATGTTAAATTGTTTTATGACACTAAACTGTCTGAAATGCCCTGAGATTAAGACAACTCGTTAATTTTAAATGAAAATTTGTTAAAGAAAGGCCATCAGCCAAATAATCAAATTAAGTTGTGAATATTTCAACTAAACAAAATTGTGAATAAACAATTGTTTGTTACAAACCATCATCGAGTTTACGGGCGTCTATTAGTAGACTAGACGAATATTACTGGTACTTATTAAGCATTCTACAGGTGGCACCGACTAACTCTAAACTAATAACCTGAGTTATTAAAGAACCGATTGACATTCCAGTTAGTCGAAGAGACTGAATGCAGCAGTAAGTATATCACCTAACTTGCTAATTTTTATAGCTACAGGTCCGCTGTTAACCGACCCCCCCCCCAGTGATTATCAATGCCTGCAAGATAGTCCACCGGTGTACCTCGTCAGAGAAGTGCGGATTTATCGTCGACTTAGATTAAAAGTGATTAAACGAAACACAAAGTTAAATAATTTTTTACTCGAACTTATAAAACAATAACTAAACAACAAACTAAATAATAACAGTTAGACTCTTAAAACTGTATTGTTACAATATATGTTTGTGATGCTTCATTAATACCTCACTGTTCACAGAGCTGAGTATATGAATTCATTAGCCAGTGATATATTGTCTGCCCAACGCTAAAACACAGCTCATGTGTTGTGCATGTGTTATAAAATGGGCAAATATTAATGAAGGTATTTTCACAGATTATTTGTAAACAAAAAAAATAATCTGCTGCCCTTAACCTTGAACACTGATAGATACTCTGGCTTATCAGTGAGGGCTGTTCACATTCAGTGTTCTATGTTCCTTACCAAAGTAAATGTCTGATGACTAATACGAGAATATATTAACTCAGACATGAATCTTTGTAAAGCTTGTACAGTAGCTTTATAGAATTGTTGTTAATGCAAGTAATATAATTTTCAAGAAAATATGACATGGTGTGTAGTTCTGAAATTTGGTCAGCCTTTTTTGTATCAACGTATTTCATTAATTGTGTAAAGTCAGAATCTATTAATCAATGATGAATTGTTGAAGTGATTGTCTCCATTTTATCGGCTTTGTAAGTAAATATATGCAAAGAGATTTCCTTAGAATGTACAAACAGATCTGCAATTTATAATGTTGACTATAAAAAATTAATAAATTACCTTAGATCCGTCGTGTGATTTAGTTTTTTATTTAAAATGACGTGTTTCGGAACATATGTTCTATCATCAGATTAATTCACTTAGTTGAGATCGTTAAATGTTAAAATCGCTTTACTTTGTACTTACACATGTCAGTATGGGTGCGCACCCTTTGAAGGCTGACCGGGTCATTCCAAATAAAATCATCCAGCCAGAACAGAATTTTTCACCCCACCCTCTCAGATTTTCATGAAATTTTTTTTTTACAGCATCTATGGACAAATATAACAATTCGCTTTTTTTTTTTAGCCGATTTTTGAGTCGCAGTGCAAGATCTAAAGAGCACTTTCCAATAAAAACTCTACTTGTATGGTTATTATTTAATATTAAGTTATGAAACTCACAATACTTACTTGAAATTTCGCAAGGATTCCAAATATAAAGTCAAAAATAACATTTAGACTCATATAAACTTGTTTTCCACTTCAAAGTTGGCAATAGTGAATTTTTTTCTCCGTGCAGGCTTTTATGTAAATGTTTATAACTTTTTTCTGTCTGGTCCTATGAGGCTGAAAAAGGTCTCATTTGAAAGAGGATGAAATGTAATATAATAGAATAAAATAAAAAGAATGTCCACAAAAAGGTCATCAAAGCAGGTTTAAGACCAATATCTCTTAAATATGCTAAAGAAGTAAAAAGGAAAAAAGGAATAATATTAATTCCTGGAAAAAAGGTGTGTGACAACTGTAGAAAACAATTGCCATATAAAGATCAGATTTGTACACCAGAAGAAATGTTCAAGATTTGTGACCAGCATTTTTCAAAAATAACATTTCAATTCATCAATACAGACAATGTAAAAAATGTAGAACCTATGTTAACTTTGCGTTTTAGTGATCATAAAACTGTAATTGGCACAAGGTCCTTCCATTATTTCCAACCACTACCCAAAACCGAAATAGCAGCAAAACGTATCAGCAGTGACAAAGATTTTTAAAGATATAACTTTTTGCAAGAACTGCAACTTCCAAATCTCCAACCTATGTAGGCTGGTCTGTGAAGAAAATGTTATATCGGACTAATTTTGGAGCTAGATGATGACAGCCAAGATGCTTACATCAATTTTATGCATCCTCACTGGCCATCAAAAACTTTTTTTCGGCCAGAACACAGAAATGTTGGGAGAGAGGATAAGTGCTGGGTCCCTTTTACAAACATAATTTGCTGCATAGATGTACCTGAATTAAGTGCTTAGGTGGGCCAAATGCTTTTCAGACTATCCAAAAAAAGTATTCAAAATATGAATGCTGCCTGGGCAAGGAAAAATTAAGTTTCATATCAATCAAGAAGCACCTGTATATATTATAAATATCATGTAATACAATTTAAGACTGAAAAGGTAAGCTAACTCAACAAATAAATAGCTAAGCAAGATATTATTTTTAAAATACGGACAAATATACTTTAAAAATGTATATTTTTTTAGTTTTGACAGGTAGTTAGGCCTTGTTACACTGATAAGCCTAATTTTAAATGAAGGTTTTAGTACAGAAAAATATAAGCATACCTTAAGTAAAAAAAATTCCTCATTGGCCACACAAGATAGGGTACTGTGCAAAATATTTCAATGAAATATCAAATATAAACTTTGTACTTAAATTATAAAATGATGTCATTAAATACCCTTGACATTTATTTTATGCTATTATATTACATTTCATCCTCTTTCAAATGAGACCTTTTTCAGCCTCATAGGACCAGACAGAAAAAAGTTATAAACATTTACATAAAAGCCTGCACAGAGAAAAAAATTCATGATTGCCAACTTTAAAGTGGAAAAACAAGTTTTATATGAGTCTAAATGTTATTTTTGACTTTATATTTGGAATCCTTGTGAAATTTCAAGTAAATATTGTAAGTTTCGTAACTTGATATTAAATAATAACCATCAAGTAGAGTTTTTATTGAAAAGTGCTTTTTAGATCTCGCACCGCGACTCAAAAATCGGCTAAAAATGGACTTAAAAAAAAAAAACATTAAAAAAACTAAAGCGAATTTGGCAAAAATGAAAAATACGGGTTGTTATATTTGTCCATAGATGCTGTAAAAAAAATTTTGTGAAAATCTGAGAGGGTGGGGTGAACACCTTTGGATGATTTGACTTGGAATGACCCGACTGGATACTGTGATTGTCTATGAATTGTGCAAGTTCAAGGCTGTATCGTACAGCGGGTTCGATTTAAAGTTCAAATGGTCATTCAATCTGAAATCCTGTGTGGCCAATATAAAAACAATTGCAGTCATCTCTCGACAATTTGTATACACCTGTTTTCTTCTCTAATGGTGTGATACTATTATTATGGTGGAGTATATTCAGTGTATTGTTATTTGTCTTGAAAATTGTAGTGATGTTAATTTTACTTCACGTGGAGGTTAAAATTTTTGGCATTGTATAAGCAGTTGTAACAAACATTGGTTTTACGTCTTGTCCTAATTAGACATGAAGGATCTAAGGTAATTATTAATTTATAAATAACAAAGTGACTTGGATACCGATAACAATATGTATGTCTATAAGAAATTAAAACAGTGTATTCTACTGTTTACAGTGGTCATAATATAAAATTATGTTATGTGTTTTCTGTGTACACACATAACAAAAGTTAAGAAGTATCATTGCTGAATTAAAAGATAAGTTTTGTTAATATACCATCGTCCAAATGAATACTGTGCAGTCTGTAGTTAGTGAAGTGTATGGCACATAGGAGAATTTAATACAATTATTCAGAGCATAAATAAAAGAAACGTGTGTTTTAAATAAATAACATCGTTACAAAATAAACTAGCGAAAATTTGATTTAAAGGATTAGAGCATTGTATAATAGATTATTATATTTACATTTTAAAATATTACTTTTTGTCTTTTATATAGGCTTAATCACCCATCAAGGGGATTTGCAATAAGTCAGTTCCAAGTCTTCCATCCATCTCTTCTGTGGTCGGCCAGAATTCCATTTTCCCAACAGAAAATTGCAACAGTCTAGAATCATGTACTATTTTTATTATGTATTGTCGCTTGCCTGTCAGTATGGTCATTCCAGTTTATTGTTCACCTTCTGACAAATTTGACTATATCCTCTATTTGATGTAGCCGTCGTATGTCACTATTTTGTATTCTGTCACATCTCATGTTTCCAACAGTTGTCCTCAGCATACTCATTTCTATCCGTCCTTAACAGTTGTTTTGTTCTAATAGTGTCAACTCCATAAGTCAGCACTGATTGTACCATCATCTTATATATCTTCACTTTACCTTTAAGTCTGAGATACTTATTTTTCCAGGGTATATCCCTTAAATATCCAGAAATGTGAGCTCCTATCATTGCCCGTCTTCTTGCTTCTTGCAAATTACTATTAAAATATTAGTGAAATGGAAACTTTTCTTTATATGTGGTAACAACAGTTTGGTGAGTCCACTTTTTTTTCCGGCCATCTAGGGACCACATGCCAATTTCAATTCTTTACTCTTTGTTATTCCTTTTTTTTCCAATACTCTTTCATCTTCTCACTGTATCTCCTCTTCCTGTCTTCAGTCCACTTTGAACCTGCGTTTTTCTGTCTCCTACCCTGGACGCCCTCCATTTTTAATACTTTTGCCCGAAAACTTCTCTTTCAGTTGCTTCTTCTGTATGTATATTATTTTTTTCTAAATCCTTTTGGACTTCTTTAATCCATCTTGATGTTGACTTCTTCCCCCACAGATATTTGAAGATTTGCTTTGTCAACCTATTGTCGTCCATTCTATGTAAATGTCCAAAAAATAATAGTCTTCTTTTTCTCATTGTTTCTGTTATATTTTCTATACTTTGATATATTTAATCATTAATTCTTAATTTCCAACCTTCTGAACCAATATTTCTAGTTTGTCTAAATTATAATTCAATGCTGGACACTCACTTACATATAGGCATTCTGGCTTCACTACTGTACTGTAATGCCTCATTTTCGCATTTGTAGATATGCACTTTTTATTGTAAATATCTTTAGTTATACCATATGCCCTTTCCATCTTATGAATCCTTTCTTCTATAGCAGATTTTTCCAAGCCATTCTCTTGAATTATCTCCCCTAGATACTTAAATTTTCAAACCCTCTCTATTCGACCAACATCTGTTAGCAGGAATTTTGGCACATTTTTAATGTTTGTGAGAAATTTGTTTTTTTTCTGCAGAAATTCTTAGAAACTTTACTATTAGCTACTTTTGTCAAACAGTGATGAGTTAAAACACACACAGAAATGTGTTTATTGTCTATATGTTGTTAACAGACAAATATTAACACGGATTTTCAGTAGATTATTTTGAAGACAAAAAAATAACCGTGACCCTTGTAATTTTGAAACCTTCATAAATAATATAATAGATATACAATAATGACAACTCTCATACTGCACATTACTATCTCTTTGTATTTTATACGTACAGTGGATTCCGCTTTATATGGTTTGTATCAGGTTAGCCCAATTAAATGGCTAGCTCTGTTATCTGAAACTTCTAAAATGTAAGCAAATAAGCGTTATAAACTCAAATTTCTTAATAATGGAAAACTAAACATAACTCTTTAACTACAGTAAACGCTGCAGTTAAAAATTTGTTTCTAATGAAGTACATCTAAGGAAATCCAATAATAAATATATAATAATACTGTAATTACATCACATTGAAATAATAACATGAATATGCTTATTTTTAGGAAAATAAAGTCTTTGTACCTGTGATTATTTTCCAAATCCCGTTTGTGTTGATGTTTTTACTTCCATGTTCCTTAAGGAAATGGAAGTATGGTGATGGCAAAAAGAAAATCATGTTCGAGATTATTGCAGATTCTAATTGTACTACACTCAAAACATCAAAAAAAGTCATTTTTCGAAAAGTGCCTGTGTGTGTGTCTGTGTCTGTAGATTTTTTTTCTATGGCAAACGATAACAGCCGCAAATTCAAACAGAATCAAATAATGTTTTGCATACAGCCCTGAATTGTAGAGTTCTCAAGACCTGTTGGTTTTGGTGAAGATCGGTTAAGGGAATAGGGTAGTTTACCTGCAACATTTTATGTTTTAACAAGGGTAATTTTTTCTATGACGAACGATAACTGCCGTAAATTCAAACAGAATCAACTACTCTTTTGCACACCTTTTTGAATTGTAGAGAACTCAAGGTCTGTTGATTTTGTTGAAGATTGGTTAAGGGAAAGGAGTAGTTTACCTGCAACGTTTTATATTTTAACAAGGGTATTTTCTATGGCAAACGATAACAGCCGCAAATTCAAACAGAATCAAATAATGTTTTGGATATAGCCCTGTATTGTAGAGTTCTCAAGACCTATTGGTGTTGGTGAAGATCAGTTAAGGGAAAGGGGTAGTTTACCTGCAACATTCATTTTTTGTTTTAACAAGGGTAATTTTTTATATGATGAACGATAACTGCCATAAATTCAAACAGAATCAACTACGTTTATGCCTACCTTTTTGAATTATAGAGAACTCAAGGTCTGTTGACTTTGTTTAAGATCGGTTAAGGGAAAGGGGTAGTTTACCTGCAAAATTTTATGTTGTAACAAGAGAAATGTTTTCATGACGAACGATAACTGCCGCACATTCAAACAGAATCAAATATTTTTTTGCATGCATCCCTGAATTGTAGAGGACTGAAGGTCTATTGATTTTGGTGAAGATCGGTTAAGAGAAAGGGGTAGTTTACCTGCAACTTTTTATGTTTTAACAAGAGTAAAGTATTTTTAAAAATGAAAAAGTATTTTTGAGTAAGTTCACAAGAAAAAGTTTCATTTTTAGATAAAGTGTTAGTGCTGTGAAAGAAGATGATGAACAATCAAGACAACTAGAGTAAAGTACTTAATTTTGATAAATAAAGTATCCTGATAAGAAGCTCATAATAATCCACTGTAGAAACGTAGATGAAATATCTATAAATGAAGAGGTTAGGTGAACGTGGTGGGGGTAATTTTCTATTAATGAAAATTATAGTTGAAGGGGAGGGGAGAATTTTTTATATGTGTACTACGTTATCGGCAACAAAGAAGTAGGTCTTTGTTAAAATTCCTTCCCGGGCTGTTTAGCCGTAGTCCAATGGTTTCTGCAAAACCAGACTTTTCGGCAGCGCCATCGACTGCCATCATCAGTGAAAATCGAGTGCGAAAACGTGAGGTGGTATACATTAGTGACCACAGTACTGTGGTTAAGGCTGAAGCAATAAGTAGAAAGAAGTAGTTTCTAAGGAAATATTTCATTTCGAATATGATTTTAAATATAAATCTTAGAACATGGAAGTCATGTATGGTTCTCCATAGCGATATTTTTAATTTTTAATGACTAAATCTCTACAGAGTTATAAAACAAATTTCCAATTGCTGCGTAGGACTGTTTTCATTGCCTTCTTGCATAAAATATCGCTGAAGTACAGCTATGAATTTTTTGCATTCTGCTGAATTTCTGGTTCATCTGCATCGTCATCATTTTTGTCCACTGCATTTAGACCTACCATAATCCTTTCTAATATGACATCATCACTTACTTCGTTTTCGTTAAAACATTGTATATTTTCATAAATCTGGATTAATTCTTCTTGATTTTTAACTTGTAATTAGCAGCTTGTGTCATCTGTAACAGTTGCCTCTGGCAGCAGAAGACTCATTTGCTGACCGACGGGAAAACCACTGTGGGCAAAGCAATTTTGAATTGTAGCTACACTTAGTTGTTGTCAACTGTCTGCCCCAGACTATATTGCTTGAAGTAACGTGACTCGCACCGACTTCTGTAGCTGGGGAGGGTGAAGTTGAAACGTTTTTCCCCGATTCTTGGAAAATGTGATTCACTAAGTTACCCATGTAAATTGATTTAAAATTTGTTTTATTAAACCCATGCCAAGTGGTTGAACCAGGTTTGTGGTAGTAGGTGGTAAAACTTGACAGTATGTTCGTAAAACAATCTATATATAGATGTACAGTGTGCATGTCCATAATTAGAAGAATGTTTCTTGACTTTTTTTTGTAATTCCGTGGCCCAATTTACAAGCCACTCCTGAAAAATTGTGCTTGTCATCCATGCATTTTTTAAAAATTAGTAGTGAACCAGTAAACTGTCCAGTCTGAGTCATTTAAAACGAGGTTTAGCTAACTTGCCTATCACGAGTAACTTGCATTTATCACATATTGGAGATATTCATATACATACACATGTTTATAATACAGAGAACAGTCTAGTATGGCACGATAAACAAACCTGTTTGTCAGCATTATAAATATCGTCTGCCAAAAATATATTTAGCATTTTGGGTAGTGTATTATTCTTCCAGTTTTCAACACTTCTGATATCAGCACTAACAACCCCCCCCCCAATCCTTGGTCTGTCTCAAATTGAATTTGCTTCCTACATTTCCAGCAAGATAACCAACCACCATCTGTGGCTTTAAAACCATCTGTGACAATGGAGAACCATTCGTTTAAAACATCACCAACCAGTGGATCCTTTCTGTCATGTTTCCATTTCTGAGGATTCCCTTGAGGTCCATCTCTTAAAGCCACCACCATGTCATAATTTTTCTTCCTGTAGCAAGACACATAAAATTGTAGTTTTTGGTACTCGAGTTAGTTCCAAAAGTTTTTGTTGACTAGTGTTAGGTGGATAAGTTTTGATCATGTCAAATAAATTAATTCTTTCAGCCAAAGTGACATTATTCCAAGGCATATGTGTAGTTTAAAATGAAAAATTGTAGGTCAGAAAATTTACAAGACAAACTGACAAAATGAAAAAAACTCACTATGTAATGACAATTAAAATGTAAAAATAGTCTCCACCAACGATGAAACAAAAAAGTCACTACCTTCTGATACAAACCTTTAACAGTAACAAACTGAAACAGGACAGAATATGTTTACCCTCCAATAAAAGCTTATTACTTCTGTCTAAGAAGAGAAACCGTGAGCCATTGCCAAGAGAATGCAACTTTTTATTTGTAACAGTGTTATTTTGTTTTTGCATTGTTGAGTATTGGCTCAATAAAGTGGCTGGCCCTGATAACCGGTGGCCCGATTAGCCCGATTGTATATGTAAACCTGAAGTTTGGTAACTGATCACATATTAATTTATTGGTGCTTTACGATATGACTGTATAGTATTGTTGTAACGTTTAGAACACTCAAAGTTTTATCTGATTAAAAAAATTTAAATAACACTTGGGTCTTGAACAAGGGTTAATAAAATTTCATCCATGAAGTTGCTATGAATGCCAAACACAAAATTATTCAAGAAACCATAAAACGTAAACAGAGAATGTTGCATATGGTGAGCAAGTTGCTTAATAATCAACCCTGGAACACAGTGCAGGGTTTCACACAATTACATTTGGAAG
The DNA here is from genome assembly GCA_034769895.1 of Magicicada septendecula. Classification (NCBI taxonomy): domain Eukaryota; kingdom Metazoa; phylum Arthropoda; class Insecta; order Hemiptera; family Cicadidae; genus Magicicada; species Magicicada septendecula. The sequence continues at coordinate 159,403,802 of CM068370.1, read as the reverse complement.
CTTTTTTTTATAAACTTCGACTTTCTTTATGATCAGGCCTTGTTAATAATATATTTGTGTACATAAGTTTCATGTTCATGATTTTGGAAGTAGTGAATTATTGTAAAATCACTAATTAAACACTACGTATTACCATTAATTAGAAAAATTATATTACCATTTTACTGTATTATGTTACTGCTTTAATGTAGTTATGTTGTACTTAAAAATTATGAGGAAAGTCAGAAATTTAACCAAACTAAAGTGGGTACATATAGGAAATGTTACGTACAGCTTTATCAGTCATTGTGAAATGCATACACACAAAGGAAAAAGTACATTTATTTGTTCATGCCTGGTGAATTCATTTGTGGAATATTTTAAAATAGGTTAGATACCTGATATTCCTTCATGCAACTTACTTTGGTCACTATGCATGACACGTTTTAGGATCAAGGACCCATATTCACGTGCTCACTCGGGTCGAGCTCGTCAGTTCATAAAAACACACACATAAAACATAAAAAACACTGAATTCAAAACACTCATACTGCGCGAGAGGGGACGATGCGCATCGTCGAGAAAGTAAACGTGCACTGCTTTACTTTACTTTTTCGACGATGCGCATCGTCCCCTCTCGAGCAGTATGAGTGTTTGAATTCAGCATTTTTTATGTTTTATTGTTGTGTTTTTATGAACTGACGAGCTCGACCCGAGTGAGAACATGAAGATGGGACCATGATCCTGAAACGCGTTGTGCATAGCGACCAAAGTAAGTTGCATGAAGGAATATCAGGTATCTAACCTATTTTAAAATTAACCATTGCAACTTGGTGACCATACACGCAATGAATTGTGGAATATTTCAAACCCATGTTTTATTTTGTGTGTACATATTTTAAGAAAGGTGATTTTGGTAAGTTTGATGGCTCTCCTGATAATTTGTAAGTATCATGTATCTGTCAACACAGTAGCAATGTTTTTTACCAGTGCGATTGTGTTTTATTATATGTAAACAAGTTTTTTTTATATACAGATGGACAAGGATTTAAAAACGGTAACGTGCAGCAACAGCAGAGTGGTGACGGAGACCAACGGTTTGCGACTGGTAAGTGTAGTTTTACAACTAATCTCAACTCATCACTTTGTCAAACTGTTTATGTTCTTTGAAGCAACTGTTACGTTTAATTTAACTATATTAGGAATTGTAATGATATAAAATTATATTTTATGTGTATTGTGACAGTGTAGGTTTATATAAATTAGCTGCAGCATCTATATTTAATAAGAAAAATCTGTTTGTTTATTCGTTTGTTTTTATTATTCTTTTTGTGTTTTTGTAATTTTTACAATTACTGATGTATGGGTTTCGTTTGAACACTGCAGTAAGTGTAAATCATATTTTTAAACGAAATACAAATTTTCTCAGAATGTGTATCCTTTTCTTGAATTGACTGATTGTGTAGACCATGTGTGTCAGATATTAGAAAATGAATTTCCAAACATGTTAAAAACAAATTGATTTTGTGCATTGATCATTTCTTCAGTGTCATCTTTTTTTAATTGTAATTGGCACTAATGAGGTATGAACAAAAATAGATCTTGTAAAGTTTTCTGTGGTGTTTTTGATTTTGGGCTCCCCACGTTTTTGTCATATTTAGTTTTCATTGTTTTTTATGCATATAGCGGTGATAGCAATAAAAAAAACTTGTTGAATAATAGAAAAGTGTTTCTTTTTTAATTGTTGCTTATCCATAACATATCTTAGTCTTAAGTATTAAACAAACTTGATACCTACTACAGGGTTGTAAATAAGAAAACTACAATTTTTTTAAAAGTAGTAATTGTTCCTCATTTAAACTGTCCCTTATCATATAATACAGATTACATTGTAGCTTTCCATTAAGCAGTTATTAACTTTAAACAACCAAGGCAACACATTTTTCTTATTATACTATATACGTTTTTATATTGATCACTTCATACATAGAGGGCACATGTTAGTTGCGATGTTTTTGTATGACATAAACATATACTCTGTCATTTTTAAATTTTAGGCTCATAAGATAGCAACTGCTAATCTGAAAAAGATATTTACGTTTATCATTGGCATTTTATTATAATGTGTTGGGTTCAGTTTTTGATACATTTTTTTACATTACTCTACATTGTTGTTATTAGTATTTCAAAATAATATTGTTAATACATTTTTTGTACATTATAGGTAATTATTGTTCATTATTGTTGTGGCGTTTTTTTTTTTATTTTCATGTAGTTGAATAAATAAATTTGATTGTTCCTGAAATATTGTTATGTTTATTATTGTTAAGAAACAATACAGATGGGTCACCTTCCTCTTATCTTTTCGTTGTGTTTAGCTGATAAATGTGACATGTACATCTCTGGGCCAGTAAGTACCAGAAAGCAATGTTAACTTAACTTGCATGTTTCAGTAATATTGTGTCAAAATGCATAATGTGGTTAAGAGAAAGGTACTGCATCTGGTTGTTTTAGCTTAACTTTTTTACTACCGTAGAGTGCACTGTTAAAAGGAAATGATTGCTTGATATGACAGTTATCAGTGTTTTCTTTTAAAGTAACATAAATACGAAGAAAATGATACAGGAAGAGAAAAATTATTAGAGAAGACTATTTAAAAAAAAGGAACGTTTATCATTCTGAGGTAAGTTCATAAGAAAAATTGATTTCATAAATTGTGTATAAATTGTTTTTAAAACTATATACGTTAGACAAAACAAGAGACAGAGAGGAATGTGCCCCATCTTTTGTTTTAGTTTCTTAAGGTTTTAATTTTACATATTTTATAAGTAATAGTGTTAGTAGTGTGATTAATTTTTTCGTGTAAACAATTGAATCTGTTGGGATTTCAAAAAAAAATTTTGAATTTTTGTATAATTTTTTACAACAGTGGACACAGTAATTGTATAGTTTTAATGCACATTCCTTAAGTTTTTTCTAGAAGAACTGTTATTTCATAAATTTACTTTGGTTTCAATATCTTTTAAAATCAGAATTATCATAACATTTGTAGGAATTTTTCCTTGGTTCGTAGTTTTACAATACATATGTCATTAAAATATTATGCTGTAACATGAATCTGGAAAAATCTAAATTCGTTGTCTTTTGAAAGTTTATTTTAACACTTAGTTGGCTCTTCATTAAAAGATGTTCAGATTAATTTCATATATTTGCGAGAAATACACACACTACCTTATCTGTGCATTGCATTAAAAAGTTAGTTTTAAAAGGATTAGTAAAAGTGTGTGTGTGTGTGTGTGTGTGTGTGTGTGTGTGCGCGCGCGCAAGTCGTTTTCCACTATTTAAAATATTATTAATTGGTTAGTATTGCCTTCAAAATTTTAATTGTGAGTTTTATAAATGATTCTGACAAAAGCAGGCGTAAAATTATGTCAGTCATGTATGTGGAGTGATACATACGTATAATTTTTGAATGATTGGTCAACTAATTTTTTTTTTCATACAACCTTCCGTTTTATTTTTTCTTTTCAAAGTACATTACTTGTCGTGACTCGTGTTTTTAATTAACGTATGAAGTTTCTGTGGGATTGAAAAATGAGAAACAGGTGGTCATGTAAAGGTGATTCGTATTTACATTTTATCTCTGCAAGTATCATGTAATTTGTTTTATATAATTTAGTTGTAGAGTTTGCATCATGTCAGCATTCACCACATGTCTGTACATTTTCCCTAAATCTTTCTTCCCCTCGTCTCTGCAGTCTTTGATATATCATATAACAAATATTAAGTAATCTTATAGATTGATAACCATCTTTGTAAGTTCAATATATTATTGAAAAATAGTAAAAATAAATTTCATTTAAGAAAGTCAGTTTTAGTTGTAATTGTTTTTCTACAACCAATTAATGGCGTAGGAGAGGTACTTTGAAGGAAGGTGGAAGTTCAAACCATAACAGTAAAAACCTTTCTTATAACTCTGGTGTGTGATGTTTTTTGGAGGTAAACATTGTGTTTAATTGTTTAGTAATATTATTGTAGAATTCAAATATCACTAATTTTTAATAATTATCTTCTTTGCAGTTGGTGGTATAAATGTGGAGCTGCAACAGAGTTGTGGAGATAGAGAAGAGGAAGGGTATCAACATTATTCTGATATGGAAGAATGTTATGACGACATGATTGTATGTTCACCAGGATCTTCAGACGCTGAACAGGAAATAAATGCTAACAAAAAACAGTCAGAGAATTCTAAACGAAAACTTAGCATCTGTGGTAGCAAAAAAGAATTGACTATAGAAACAGAGGAAATGATAGACGAAGATATATCGCAGTACGAACTTGATTCCTTCAAGTCCATGATGATGTCGTCTTCGAGATCCGATAGTGGTGGGCCAGTCAGTCCAAATCTAACCTCATTTGATCCAACGAAACCAATAGATAAGGCATCTGTTAGAAGATACTGCACACACGAAGCTGAAAACGTTTATCGTTGTAATGTGTGCGGAAAAACATATACACACATTAGCAATTTCTGCCGTCATTTTCTGTCAACGCATCATGGTGTCAAACAAGAAATACCGTGTCCGGTTTGTTTTAAATTATTCACAAGGAAAGATAACATGATGACACATACAAAGCAAGTCCATAGATTGACCTTATTACGAGGTAGTTACCAGACTAATTCTGGAGAAAGTTTAGACCATTCCGCACCCTCAGCATCGGAACATTTTACTTCTTCGTTTAATGAAACATGTTAATGTTCACAGTATATTACCGTCTTCCTTGCATTTACTATTTTATAGTCATTGGACATAGTCCTGACATAAAATTAAAAAGGAATTTTTAAAGTTTAACCTAAGTGTGCTGGCTTTAGATTTGGTATTTAAGAATGTACAAATAGGAAGATTTGTATTTTTACCATCAACCAGTACACATAATATTGTTGTGTTATAAATACTGTTGGTTACAAAAATAGTTTGATTATGGTTTTGTATAGGAAAATTTGTAATTGTCCATTGAAGATAATTTTAGAGTGCAGAAGAGATATATTTTATGTTATTGTGTGGCCTGTTACTTTAAAACTAAGTTAGTCATGTGTGAGAAAAAAATATTGTTATTAAATTCATTTACAAATGAAATATTTAATTTATATATTTATATTTTTATAAGAAGTGCCATATAGTAGTGTGATCATAATTATATCTGAAAACGTATTAATTGGTTCTAGTTCAGCGTTTATTTACTTCAGTCTTTTAGGATGTATTCTTATTGTACATACCAGTCAAAAATTGCTGCTGCTCTGTACTTAAAGAGTTTTAATTTGAACATTTTAGTTTTCTATCAATTTGTTGTGCTTGTTAACAGCAAGTCTGTTTTTTTATGAACAGAATCATGTTTCTGTTGAAACAGTTTATCGTCAGATATCTAGGGTGTGCACCGTAATCAGCAAGGTATGTGAAAAGCTTATAGCTGTGTACCAAAGTTTTGATATATCCAGTAAATGTCTTTTGACAGGTGTTTAACCTATTTTCTTACACACTGTAACTTCATATTGGTTTTTTGTTCATAATTTGTACATTAAAGTTAAATTAGAGTTATATTTCCACACAAAGAATATGCAATTTCAGAGTCTGGAACATTATGTATTTGAAGTGTACAAAACTTTATTGTGTATTCTGGATAGAAATACAGATTTTAAACGTTTTAAAAAGTGGTGCCTTCTTGCATGGTGTCTTACAGTAATAACATGTAGTTATATTTAGAGTCCCGTTGTATTTTAATTGCTATTATGTCTGTTCTGGTATCATAGTCATTTCTTGTAGCTGTAGGTTTCCAGTAATTAGAATTCTTTATGATTTTATACTTGATGAAATCTTGTCAGCTACGATTTTATTTTTCTTCTGTTATATTTACACAATTGCTGGAGTAATTCTGTGGGCTCAGGTACAAAAGGTGTACATAATCAGTGGTGTATTTAGAATTTGGTCAGGGGAGGGGGTCAGGTTCATACAGAAGAAGAAACAAGTTAAGACTGATCTAGATTACTATCTTTAAAGTGGTTAAAAAATTAGTGATAGCATCCTGAAATCGATCCCATTAAAGTAAATGGTAATAGCAAAATAAAAATACCCGTTAATGAAACATTGTTTAGAAGATACTTATTAAATAAATTGATTTTCCTATATTTCATATTTTAAACGTATATTATGGAGGCATATTCAGAAATTCTGTGTAATAAACCTGTCTGTATATGTAAAAAAGAGTTACACAGCTGAAAAAATAATGTAATAGCCTCAAAATTAGAGAGTACCAAAATTTGTCAACTTTTTCGACCCTGTGGGGGAGGGGTCCGATCCCGTTTGTCCCCTCCAATAAATATGCCTCTGTACATAATTAAACATAATTTCTGTATATCAACTCTTGAAATTTTCATTTTCTTAAGCCATGGGGATTTGCAGAAAAGTATGCATTTAGCATTTTATTGCCCAAACTTGTAAAATTAAAAATTGGAAAAAACAGTGTTTTAGCAGTTTTTAATTTTCAGTTTTCACAGTTGTGAGAATTTTCTGTGAAGTCCTGGAATGGTTTAGTATATCATCAGATGGTAATAGTACAATAAAATTTATTTCCAAATTCTCGCTGTTACACGTGTGGACAATGCTAGAAAGCCTGTTGAAAATGCCGTGCAAAAAAATGGTTTTAGGGGCCCTGTTGCAACTGTCAATTCTATCAACAACAGTTTTATTCTACAGGGAATACTTTTTATGGGAATGTATAATGTAGGAGTGAGAAAGAATACTTAAGAGATGCCAGCTTAGTTAAATAGAAATGGTTAATGAGTTGTCATTTTGTGTTTTGGAAAAAAGTGTGGTTAAGGTTAACAAGAAGTATAGGAGTATTGTCATGTAGCAGCAGATTGTATGCAACAAGTCATTCTGTAGAAAATACCTAGTTTACGCTACTGTCTGTTTACCATATTTTCCCAGCAGGTGGTCCCATTAGTGTCAGAAAAAGATTATTCTGTCTTTTTTCCATTTTCAGGTTTACTATTTACATTAGCAGAAATAAATTATCACTTTCCTCAGCTGACATATCTAAAAGATGGCTTATCGTCATTTGTAAAGGTATTATAAAGTAGTATGCCTAAGTGTAAGAAATTAAAAATTAATTTTGTGCATTTGTATAAGAAAAGTTTTCTAGGCTGTTTGGCCATGGTCTATGGTTTAATGACAAACCAAACGTTTCAACAGCACCACTGGCTGCCATCATCAGTGGAATTCAAAGAAATTCCTAAACAGCCTACATTCAGGAGGTCTTGGATTTCTTTGAATTCCACTGATGATGGCAACCAGTGGTGCTGTTGAAACGTTTGGTTTGTCATTAAACCGTAGACTACGGCCAAACAGCCCAGAAGACTTTTCTTATACAAAAGACACCGGCCGTGAAAGCCTTAGGAGAGATTTGGGCATATTTCTTTTTTCGCAGATTTCTAAAAGTGCTTTTTCTTCACTATATTTATACAAAAGATGATGAATATACTTTGCCATGTATTAGATATATTTGAATGGGTAGAAGTTTATGATTCAATTGTCTTAGAAATTGTTGTTCTTTAAGAATTTGGAATGGTGAGATTTAAACATTCATTGGGGGGGGGGGGTATTGAAACAGTTCATAAACATTTTTGAGATCTCAATTCTGAGCTCCAAGAATCTCTTCAAGATGCTTCTGTTATAGTTAAGAAATCATGTCCACTTTCTGATAGCTTTCCTAAAGTTGTACCATGGTTTGTTTCCTCACTGCTTCCTCTTTAAACTTCTTGGTTTGTACTTAATTGTACCGCTTCAATAAATATTTTCAACTTAACTACCACAGTACTGATAAAGTAGATGATTTTCAGTCCAACTTTCTGAAAGAAAAGAAGTTCCTTTCTAAAGACTTAATAGTTTTTTTTTAGTTGTGCAAATATGATTATTTATTTATTTTATTATTATTTTTTATTAGAAACACTTATTTATTACATTCATTAAGTGTAAAATCATATACACATAGTTAACATAACATTAGAGGCAGAGTTTTGAATTTTCACATATGATGTCTATACGTTAATACTTTCATTGATGCTTAAGTCAAAATAATTTGTCAGGATGTATAAGGCAACATTAGTAAAGATGAATTAGTGCCAATCCCAAATGAACAGTGAAAACTGACAGTCCAAGAGCGGATGGCAACACTTATTCTGGTATTAAAAGGAATTATGTGAAAACAAGAATTTTATGAAAGAATTCTTGTATAATAGAAGATATAAGTATCATAGTTACCATTTATTTATACGTATGTGTCGAGAATAATAATTTATTAGGATATTGTTACTAATATTATATTACATTTTGTTTTGTTTTTTCGTGGTATAGTGAAACACAAGTTTCCTGACTTAACTTTCCACTATATAAATTATAAATGAAAAAGAAGGCTGTTAATAATTACTTGCAATGAAGTGTGTTTAAAATATTTTTTTAATATATAATGTTATTCTTGTAAACCAAATAGGTGATACGACATTTTAAATATTCGGAACATATAATGGAATCTATAAGTGGTCAGAGTCTGGACAGATACGTTTGTATGACCAAGTTAACGTCAGTGTGAATGATATGAACAGAAAACATTAGCCAAATAATGTATTTGCATGAGTAATATGTGATTATTACTGTGCAATGGTGTTGTATGCGTGTGTACACATAAGTATATATGTGTACAAGTAATTTTTGTAGAATTTTACTGAAAATAAAACTTACCAAGAGTAGATGGTTGTATGAAATTTTTATCAAATATTTATTTGTGGTGCTTTTTCTTTTAATCTGTGCCATTTTTGAAGTCATAGATATCCTGTATTGTTTTCAGCAGGATATGTTAATGTTGTTGATTGTTTTCCCGTTTATAATTGATTTAGTTATATCCAAAATAAGAAACAAATAGTTTTGACGTTTTTATTTTTGTTTTAACATTGTTTAAACACGCTTGATTGTAAAAAATAAATATAATTTTAAACACAAAATGTTTATTTTTAATATTAAAAATAAAATTTTGTTTTTAATGTATTCAAATAATTTAATTTTGTTTTTACTACATACAAATAAACAAAATAATGAATGTTGTTTAATGGAATATAACATTATTGCTATATTTACTTTTGCCATAATTGATTTAGTTTTGTGTTTAATATTGTTTTGTTTTATTTTTGTGGGGTGTGTAGTGATTGTGGGCACTAGAATGTTTGTGCAATAATACATATATAAATATTTTGGGGTTTAAATGGGTTTTTACATAGTGTTACTGTTGTGTATTCTATGTCAACAATTAATGCCAAATATTTATTTTTTTAATATTCTTAATATAAATAATTGTTAACTATTAAGTGTGATATTTTTTGTCCATATTCCCTACCAGTCGTTTTCACAAATAAAAATTATGGTAGAAACCATGAGTGTTTATTATTCTTGTTGTGAAAACAGTTTTAAAACATTTGCTGTTTAAAACATTAATAAAACAGTAAGAAGTGTAAAAGTAGTATATTAAATGTTATTTAATAAAATAGTGTACTGAGAGAACACAAGCGGAAGAAGTTTTTCAAAATTTATCGTATAGTTCAGTTGAAACAAGATTTTTTTAAATTTCAGGTTAAATTTTGTTTAAGTTCTCTGTTATTTTTGTTTACTTGTTTTCAGGTCATTTTAGTAAGTTGAAAAGAAAGCCACTGGAGCTTTGTTAGTGATACTTTGTTATCGGTTGTATGATATTATAGACTTAAGGGAAAAGTGGACCAAAACATTTCACAGTTAAAAAAATTACAAGTCTTTCTAGTAAATTTATTAACTCTGTTAACAAACAGAATTTGCTGAAACGAAAAAGAAAGACTGTGTAACTGTCTATATAGTCTTAATAATTTACCAAGTAGCCAGTGTGTCTTATTGTAATTAAATATTTTGTTTTCCTAATTCAGATTGTATTATTAGTTTCTAGATATTAATATTTCAAAATGATGTTGAATGTATTTTATTTCAGAATAATAATAATCATAATAATAGTTAGCACAAAGGGAAAAAATTTGTTTAAAAAAAATCAGGAAGTCAATTGTGATTAATGATATGTAGGTGCCTTACGTAACTTATGTACTAAAATTATGTATATTAATATAGTTTATTTTTATGAATATATTATATTACTAGATATATGATGTTATAACAGTGAAATTGTAATGGTGATACTTAATACAATAAATATAATATATTTGTGTTTGGAATATGTTTTCTTTTTTACAATAATGACAGCTGAGTATGGTAGTGAAGATAGGTTTATTGATTATGCTAAGATTATTAATTGTTCATGACTGCTTAATAAGGTTCCCTTTGGTTCAGTGTTATAAAGCTGAATTTATAGTTTTAGATTTAGATTTTAGTTACAGTCAGATCACAATGATAACCATTTAGCGAATGAGACATTACAGCAAAATTGAAAGTTAAGGGCATATGCGCAGAAACCAATTTATGGATGGACAAGTCCACTTTAAAATTGTGAATGGCGGGAGGGTCACTGATAATCAGCTGGTATGCAAGTGAAGGTATTGCCAACTTGCGTGTAATGTTTTAGTTACCAGTACATTGTTACTTACTGTGTTACGTCCTATCTCAGTCTTGCATTTGTTTTAATCTGTGTGTGTGTGTGTGTGTGTGTGCGTGCGCACGCGCACCTACGGTCACACAGCTGGCTTAAAAACAGAATTATACGTTTATTGTTTCCGACGTAAATCAAATAACAATAATAATAATATTGTAATTGTAATAATATTTATCTATGTTTACAAACAAAAGTGAAATAAGTCAATAAATAAATACAATTGGAACAGTACACGTATCGGAATTTGTGACTGTTACATATCAAAATGTTTTATAAACATATCTGAGTGTTGTTTGTTCTTGTACTGCTGAGACGTAAAAAACTACAGCCTCCCTGACCGTTTGGCAATGGAATTTGCAAACTGTACACTTGTACTCCTTAATTACACTCGACTATCTCTAGAGTTTATCATTACATAAAGGAACGTGTTGTGTTTTTCGTATTAATTTAATTCCAAGAATCTTTTTAATCCTGGACAACAAGAAACTGTTTCTAGAAGAAGTAAAAAGCAAGTTATATAAATTCAGAATTTTAGGAAAAGAATATCTTTTAAAATCTTTTAACGCTAAAAGTTTCTTTACAACCGGTAAAAGAAACAGATGAATGAGACTTGAGATAATTTATGTTTTACCAGCTAGCAAACAACATTTTACTGTAAATAAAGCGAAAAGTTGAAGTTGTAACATGCAATGTTCAATATCTATGAAATTTCTTTCTTTTCAGTATTATATTTCATTTTATTTTTGCCCAAAATTTCAGCGCGCGCATGCGCACACACACACTCACACACGGATGCAGTAGAGATTCGTGGTGATACATTTACGAACAAACCTTAACAGTCCAAGTTTTTGTTACTATTAGAAATAATGTTCATAGGTTGGCTGCACCGTCGCTGATAGCAACAACTCTCTTCTCACATCTCACAGCGACTCCCTCCACATCGCCTTTCCCCTCTGACTGTAAGCGTTTCGCACATTTCCATGCACTTAACTTTAAATTTTGCTATACCATGCTTGAACCAATACTCAGATATGGGTGTGGTAATTTGCCCATAAAGGTGTGTACTCCTATTCTTGTTACAGTAAACTTTTGATTATCCCATACGCGGATTTTCCATGCCAACCCGTGGATTTTTTTTTAAGCAGAAATAAATTTTAGCTGAATAATAAAGCTTCTTGTGTTTCACTAATCTGAATACACTATTTTATTAACTAACATAAACAACATTGTTTTAAAATTATGTAAAGGTATGTTGAAGGGAGGGGGAATGTGTCAATTCATACTTTTGCAGTATCTTACCCCTTGCTGCGCATGAAAACGTGGGAGACATTCACTTGGGTTTTTTATAGGACCACATAACTTTTGTACATATATAGGTGGTGGAGTAACTCCAGAAATAGTCAAGTGTAGATGATACACATATGACAATTTATCAGTACAGCGTCTTTGATGAAATGTCAGTTCGTGTGAATTAATATTTAAACTGCATTCAAAATGTTATTATTAGTTATACAGTTCAGCATGTATATATTGCTACTTGGTTAATATCTTGCAAATACACGGTTTTTACAAGTGTACAATTACATATGGATTTAAATAAATATAAATGTATCTGTAAGAAGAAATAACAAGTAACCTATACTTGGGTTTGTTTACATTACTTATATTAAACACGTATGTCACGCACACCATAATTATGGTACTTACCATACTTTGAAATCCGGTTGTTTCAATCTTGTTATTTTTATTATTACCTAGGGTCCAAGGATTCGACTCAGCGTGATTGCTGACAGAGATAGGCATAGAAATAAGAATACGTTCCTTTGCAAACATTGAACATCGATATTAATTTATTCAGCAATTTTGTTAATTGTGTACACCGGATAAAATTCCAAAATGGCGGCCATTACTTACATTGACTATCTTCATCATAAAATTCTTTTATATGTTATTAAACGTTAGTTTATCAAATTCTATATACTGATTATCCAGCTGCTTCATATTTAACTGATTCAATGATATTTACTTATAACAAACGCAAACCAACACCCCGGTTGGATGTCGACATTTTTCATGCACGCCCCGCTTTCTCACTTACATTCATACGTACAATCTCAATTTACTTTTTTGTTTGTGTACACATATCTGCAATTTGGATAAAGAGCTCTTTAAGTAAAATTTTGGTTTTGCACTTTCCTGGTTCGGTAGACTGGAAGTTCTAGAAGTGGATCACATGTTGCTTTCTCAAATGGCGTGGGTACATTTTACTGAATTCACTGACTCTAAGTATAATTTTGAAAAACTATTACTTCACACTGTCTTAGTTCTCCTGTAGTTAATACTTATTTACATTTTGATTACATTTTGTTGATTCAGATAAAACACTTTAGCTGACTATTTTAGGCCAGTACAATTTTAACGTGTTATCGCCATGATGATGTTCTGGAGACTGGGCCGAACACTACGCAATTTGTACATATGTGTGTGTGAGTACATGTCATTGTCCTTTGTCTTTCGTTACATAAACGCCTTGCTTGTTATGTATTTTAATCACGTTATTGTTGTATTAATGACGTTTGGCGTTGGCGGCCAATGAAACAGAAGTATGTAGAGCCGGTATTAGTTGCTGTAACCATTATAAGTGTTTTTATCTGCACGTACACTGCTGGCCTTGAAATTATTTCGTCGTCTCGGAACTGCGTTGTTGCAGGCAAAACCAAGGGAAATTGTATTACCCATAGAAATGAATTTAATAACATCGAAATACAATAATTTACTACCTTGTATACCATACTTTTTATATCAGGCTTTTTTGTACTGTCACAAAACCCTCTCAATGAAAGGTTTTGTATTTCTTTTATGAATTTGCTAACTGCTATAATTTTTTTATTGTTCGACTAAGCTTTTCGTCATTACTGACATCTTCAGGTCTTAAACAACCTGAAGATGTCAGTAATGACGAAAAGCTTAGTCGAACAATAAAAAGGTTGTTTAAGACCTGAAGATGTCAGTAATGACGAAAAGCTTAGTCGAACAATAAAAAAATTATAGCAGTTAGCAAATTCATAAAAGAAATAGTAAGGATGGCTGCTAATTTAAACAATACGAAGAAAGGTTTTGTGTCGAGACACAAAAACTTTCATTGACTCACTCACACCTCTCTAAAAGGATCAGCTCAGATATGGAGCCACAACCCCCGTAGTGTTACTATAAAAGAAATTCAATCACTTACCCTTGGTCCAATGATGAGGTTCGCACCTTCTGACCTTACTGGACTTCTACAGAGAGATCCCTACACCATAAGGCCATGAGGCACTTTACGCTCCTGTTCTGACGCACCGGCCAGCTCAGGGCCGCGGTCACCACACCATAAAACTCTGAAACATTCAATACAAAATTTTAAAATAGTGGCCTTCTCTATATCCATATCCACAACTGATATGTTTCCTCTTAGTACGTTGGTTTGCGTTTTGGGGCATTGGTTTGCTTAATTATACAAGTTTCAAACAATGTATCACAAAAGTTAAGATAGAAAATTCCTTCTCTTTTAATAACCCGGTATCTAGTACACCTTTCTGACTCCTGTCAATTAGATTCACTCTCTTTATCACATGAAAACAATTGTTCTTAACCTAAACAAAAATATACTTTACTATTTTAGCAACAACCATTAACCCTAATATTTTACTTCATATAATCTTACAATATCTATATATCATGGCAAACAACTTTAAAGCTTTATAATTTCTTTACGATCTTTTCTTATGTTTAATTTTTCTTTATAATGGAATCATTACTACAGAATTGACAACCTTCACAAAATTTTAATATTATTATCGTTACTATCCTGGTAGTAACCTCCTATCCACACACACTATTGTCAACATAATAAAACATAATAGAACATTGTACATCATAAGCATTAAACACTAACATTGAACAATTCACATTAAACAATTTACATTTACATAACTTGTAGCAAAACTTTAATAAGACCTTACTATTTTTATCAACTCTCTATTAACTTTTATCATTTAACATTCATTTAGATTCTATACAAAAAATTTCAAATTTATCATTACCTTTCCATTTACCTTACCTTTCAGTTACATCACCTTTTTACTATGAATTTTCCTTTTCTAACCCTTTTATCCTTACTAGTTTGAGTGACTCTCCATTATTCACTATTCTCTATATCTTATTTTGGTATTTGTCCATCTAACCTTACTACCCCCTTTTCTCTACTAACAACCGCTTCTAACCATTAACATAATATGACACCAATATCTCTATAATAACCCCCTTCACAAATCCCATTTAAAACCTCTGGCACCGCTCATTTTGTCTTTTATATAAGGATGTATGTTACTTAACTGGCCCTATCCATTCCGAACCCTTTGCCCTCCACTAAATATCGGCAAACACTCTAACCCAAAATTGCTCCGCCTGCCACAACGCTGCACGCTGGTCCATTGCCACGTCGCTCGTTGATCACTCCTTAACACCGGATCCTTACTACAAAATATCAATAACAACAAATATAATTACCATTCACATTACTCACCTCTACATATAATCACTAACCACTGTGTCCCTAAAATATCTAACACCTCTTTATATATTATCAGCCTCTCAACACTTTATTTTCCCTAACTCCCATTAACTCTATTTAACTACCTCCAATGCCCTTATTTATCACTATTCCCAAACTCTTTACAACATCTCACCTTAATATACCACTAGAAAATTCATCACTTACCTACTAACAACAATACCTCTCAATATCCAAATATATAATCATTTACTAACCCTTAGAATCTGAATTCCCTAGTTATTTCAAAATCATTATTAAACTTACTTCAATTATTTAAAATTCTACAATACATGTTTACATAAAAAATACACAACAGCAAAGTACACAAATACATTGACATTAATATACACAAAAATATACAATCCACATAATCATTAAATCATTTACCAAAATCAGTCACAAACGGTCCATCCTGAAAAACACTGTTCACATAATTAAATGTTCATAAACACAATAAGAACAGCTCCATCGTCAAATAACAATCGCACCTTAAAACTATACACATGGTTTAATATTGAATGTCTTATATTATTACAATCAATATACATACTATTCAAATTTCTATAATTTTCCACAATCTCATATAACTCATAATCGGGTATGGTCATGTCGCCTTTGGTATAGTCTGTTACAGCCAGGTATTTTGTAAAGTTATCTTTCTCATTATCTCCTACTCCTAACCTTTCCATCAACTCTTCATAATCTCTACATATCTTAAAAATTTCTACTTCTCTGTTTCTCTCAATATATCTCTCACCATCATACCGTCTCTCTCTCTTAAAACATCTCTCATAACACCACAACACCTCTCCCAACAACACGTCTCTCTCTCAATATACCTCTCTTTACACCCACTCTTTAAACCTTCAAAACACACTATCATTCCCTTATTATTATACTCTATTCCCCATAAAATTTCATTATTACTACCAACATCCACATTATTATCATTTTGTATAACTAGGTTATCTATCTCTTTAATTTTATTTTGTAACATGCCCATTCTCTCATTAGTGTTATTCTCATTTTTTGATACTGTTCTGTTTACTGTTTCAAAATGTTTGGTTATGTCTATTACATCTAATTCAACATTTCTCTATTTTGTTCTGCAAAATACTAGCTTCTACTTCTATTTGTTTATTTGTTTCAAAATTAGCAGTAATCTCTATCTGTTTACTAACTGTAGTTAAACATTTATTTTCTATTTTTTCACATTGTATTTCTATTTGATTCTGAACTGTCTCATTAATTTGCTTAATTTTGTCGTCTAATTGACTTATTTTCTTATTAAATCGCTCATTATCATTTTCTGTTTGCTTTTGTATACTGTCACACTGTATTTCTATTTCATTTATTCTCTCGTCAAAATTACAGCTCTGTTTCTTAATTTCTTTTTTGATGTCGTTAAATTGTTCATCAAATTGGTTTAATTTACTGTTCAATTGGCCGTTCTGTATTTGCATTAATTGGAAGAGATCTTCCAATAAAACTTTATTCATGGTATGTGTTTAGTTCAACACCAATGACTCTGTGTTTGTATTTTCTACGTTACTGTTTTCGTTATTATCTGCCATTATAAAATGTTAATGACTTGTTGCTCTATATTAGCGTTGCCACCTAACCTACAACCGTATTCTCAGTTTCAATGCCCACTCTGCCGTCATTCAGGCTTATTATATAAAATACAACGGGATATATTTTTATATAGTCACTGTTCCGGGCGCAAATTGTTCAATTACATATGGATTTAAATAAGTATAAATGTATCTGTAAGAAGAAATAACAAGTAACCTATACTTGGGTTTGTTTACATTACTTATATTAAACACGTATGTCACGCACACCATAATTATGGTACTTACCATACTTTGAAATCCGGTTGTTTCAATCTTGTTATTTTTATTATTACCTAGGGTCCAAGGATTCGACTCAGCGTGATTGCTGACAGAGATAGGCATAGAAATAAGAATACGTTCCTTTGCAAACATTGAACATCGATATTAATATATTCAGCAATTTTGTTAATTGTGTACACCGGATAAAATTCCAAAATGGCGGCCATTACTTACATTGACTATCTCTCATCATAAAATTCTTTTATATGTTATTAAACGTTAGTTTATCAAATTCTATATACTGATTATGCAGCTGCTTCATATTTAACTGATTCAATGATATTTACTTATAACAAACGCAAACCAACACCCCGGTTGGATGTCGACATTTTTCATGCACGCCCCGCTTTCTCACTCACATTCATACGTACAATCTCAATTTACTTTTTTGTTTGTGTACACATATCTGCAATTTGGATAAAGAGCTCTTTAAGTAAAATTTTGGTTTTGCACTTTCCTGGTTCGGTAGACTGGAAGTTCTAGAAGTGGATCACATGTTGCTTTCTCAATTGGCGTGGTTACATTTTACTGAATTCACTGACTCCAAGTATAATTTTGAAAAACTATTACTTCACACTGTCTTAGTTCTCCTGTAGTTAATACTTATTTACATTTTGATTACATTTTGTTGATTCAAATAAAACACTTTAGCTGACTATTTTAGGCCAGTACAATTTTAACGTGTTATCGCCATGATGATGTTCTGGAGACTGGGCCGAACACTACGCAATTTGTACGTATGTGTGTGTGAGTACACGTCATTGTTCTTTGTCTTTCGTTACATAAACGCCTTGTTTGTTACGTATTTTAATCACGTCATTGTTGTATTAATGACGTTTGGCGTTGGCGGCCAATGAAACAGAAGTATGTAGAGCCGGTATTAGTTGCTGTAACCATTATAAGTGTTTTTATCTGCACGTACACTGCTGGCCTTGAAATTATTTCGTCGTCTCGGAACTGCGTTGTTGCAGGCAAAACCAAGGGAAATTGTATTACCCATAGAAATGAATTTAAAAACATCGAAATACAATAATTTACTACCTTGTATACCATACTTTTTATATCAGGCTTTTTTGTACTGTCACACAAGGTCCTTTGATGAGCGTCTTAACGTGGTTTTATTGTACTGATTCATTTTAAATAAACAGCTACTACTGCTTTTAAATAAACAGCTACTTTCTGCTTTTTTTCATACTGCGGGTTATCCACGGAATTCGGTTATTTGCTGTGAACACGCCACACAATTTCATGGATAATCGGGAATTTACTGTATATTAAATTTTTTGCATCAAAAAAGTTACTTTTTATGTTTCATGAAAATACAAAATTTAAACTTAATAAAATATTTTCTTCATATAGTGACAAAAACCATAAAACAATAAATGAAACTATGTTATGTAACATCATATAACTGACGTTTGAACAGTAAAAATATATATTTTTGTATGTGTTATCCACAGTTTTTGGAGAAAATGTATCAGCATTAGTCTCCAAGATAAAAGATACAAATTTTTTTACAAAATTGAATAAACTTCTGTGCATCAATCAATGTAAGCTAAATTTCAACTTAATACAAGAACCCATAGAACTTGAGAGATTTCTTTTATTTAATTTTATGGTTAACGTTTACTGGCCTGGTTGTAGTATTGTTAAAAAAATATAAAGATGATGAACATAAGCATGTATAGTAAAATGTTTCAGGCCTCAACTGCATAAAAAATTTTAAACCCTACAAGGAAACCTTTTCACTAGGAACACCTATATGGCTTGTTGAACAGTGTTATCAAAAATTAAAAACTTCTTTGTATACATAGTAGGAGTTTGTAGTTGCTCAGTAAGAAATACATATACTAGTAGATGTCAGAATTATGCTTTCTGTTACAACGTTTCATTATTATGTGCTGGATTAGCAAAATTCTTTTTTACCATGTCAACCAGCACAGTTACATTGTCACTACACTCTTTATATTATGCTCTGTATAAAGTATTCTACTAATTAAAATAATCATTTTTCAAGAACTTACTTTGTGTTCTGTGTTACGCTTTTGAGGACTCTCATTCCATAGCTGATGAAGGCACCTCAGTATGACTACACGTAAGGGAGTCATCCATGAGACACTTGACTTCAAAAATAGATGTGTGATGTTTCTAACTGCGTTACCATGACCCCCGGGTTTTAATAATAGTTGTTGGTTTTCAGTTGTACATTGAATTCAAATAAAATAATCCTCAGCCTTCTGTCATATAAGGTTTTAAGATGAAAGGTTTTAGCAGAACACAGCTGCGGGGTTTACAAAGAATGTTATAAGGATTACTGTTAAACTCGTCCAATCACTCAACAGTGACATACTATACAGCATCTTATGACACTGTTCATTGAAATAAAATGGCAGCTGTCACAGAAGATAGATTTTAAGAAGTATCCAATGAAGTGTGAAGGTAGATTTCTTCAGCTCAGGGGTGCAGTGTCTAACGTATGATGGAAGCTTGCTGATCTCAAGCTGAATTTAATCAAAGCTCTAAGGTCAAACACCACTCACCTGCCCTTCCACGTTGTTCCTTCACAGCTGATTGTTCATTTATTTTTCTCAACTGTAGTACTTGACTCGTAACTGTAAAACATGCTTATGACAAAAAGAAAGTGTGCATAATTGTAAATTGTATAAATTCATAAATGTGACATTAGCGTTAAGAAATTCTAATAAAATGAAAAGAAGCAAAACATGCAGTTTACTGTGTAAGTATTGTTATTTAAACTCAGCTAAAAACAATGCAATTGAAAAGCATGCAGCGATTTTAAATTCCACATTTTACCACGAACCTACTCTATTTATTGGACATTGTTAATGTTTAGTATTTAAAACTGTTTCAGAAGTAATTATAAATTAATTTAATTTTTTATAATATACATACTTTCGATTATCTGCAGAATTGGGTGGTGCGATCGCTGTGGATAATCGACAATGTGTACAAAAGGGCAAAACGTAATGAAAATACATTATTAACATTGACTGTTTATTTAAAATAAAACCCCATTGAGACAGTCATCAAGGGACCTCGTGGAAACCACATATTAAGCAGGATATTACCAAGTAGCAATATATATGTGTCTATATACTGAATTTGTGTAAGTAATGATCATATTATTTTCTATACAGTTTAAATACTAATTCATACAAACTGACATTTTGTCAGAAGTTGTATTGATAAATTGTCTTAACATGTATCATTGGTGTATCATCAACACTGAATATTTCTGAAGTTACTTCCTATATATGTCCAAAATTTGAATAGACCTATACAAAATCCAAGCAAATGTCTCCCATGTTTTCATGCGCTGGAAGGATTAGATTCGGGAATGAATTACTGCAACATATGAATTTAAAATGTCATAAAAGTATATGTCAATGAAGTGACTGCTGGCCTGTCAGTAAACATCATACTGACATGTTCAGCATCAATATCTAATTTTTCACACCTGTTAAACAACCTAGTGGAGTACATCTTTCAATTACACTGTGTAAACATTCATACAAACATAACTTGCTGAGAAAATAAAATGTTCCTACAGTCGGAGTAAAGTACATATGCCTGGATGACATGGTAGCCAGCTGCCGAGCAAGAAACAGTACTGCACCTGTCTGTGAGCAGTGAGCAGTGACACAATCTATCCCTTGGTCATACCTTTACATAATTTTAAAACAATATCATTTACGGTAGCTAATAAATAGCATGTTAATATTATTGGAACAGAAGCTTTATTATTCACCTGATTGCCGTGGATAATCCACAACATGGATAAACCGCTCGCAGATAATTGGGAGTTTACTGTACATAAATAAATGAAAAATTAAACTTTTAGTTGTTTTTAGAAAAGTAGTCACTTTTCTAACTACCATACCATAAGTAGTTATTTTTCTTACTCTACTAGTAAGTTTACCATATTTAGTTGCTTTAAATGCAGGTAACTCAGTTCATTACTATATTTATTCACAAAGTTTTAATTACAAACCTCTTCAGTCTTAAACACTGTTTTCATCATCGCTTACATCTGGTCCATCTCTGTCACAGTAACCGTCATGTTCTTACAGGTTAATGACAATGCGTTTTATGTATCATCATGACAGTTCACTAATGGTAGCATTTGATGAGTTTATTACAAGGTCCTTAGTACAGTTGTTTGTACTGACATTTTTTTTCTTTATTTACCTCTTGATATCCCAGCTGATAGTTTTAAACTGTTAACAATTTAAAAAGTAAAATTAAAAAAAAAAGTATAATAGAACAGAAAACTAAATTCCCGATGCACACTACCTAAATTAGTCTAATAAATATCTTAATACAAGCAGAACCATGTGTGCAGCTCATGAATCATAAGTGTGAAAAGTAGCAGCCTAACATTGTGAGGAAGTGGGAGACGTGCGAGACTTTGGGAGTGCTGATTAAATACAGTGAGAGTATAACCTATTAAGCTATAATATTAATAAATTAATAAGAAGAATTAGAAGATTGTAATAGAATGCATGCTTAATTTCATATAATACTAATATTTCCAAGACAGTATTTCTTAGCATAAGTTTGTAGATTTCCATTGGTCCTTCCAATCTTAGTTTACTGGGGAATTTTATTTTACGAGGCTTTTCCAGAAAGTAAGTACCGTCTGCACATATATCCCGCGCATATTGTAGTACGAAGGTCGCGCATGCGTAGTTACTTCCTTCTATTCGACAACGAAGTAGCCAAGCTATATTTTTGTTTACGTTCCGATTTACATTTACTACACATCGGTAATCATGTTTAAAAAAATTCGATCGGCCTGCCAGTTGTGATATAACAACAGGTATTAGGTTTTTGAATGCGAGAAATCTTCGTCCTTATGAAATTCATCGTCAGATTTGTGAAGATTATGGACAGCATGCGATTAGTGAAGGTATGGTGAGAAAGTGGGTTAGGATGTTTAATGATGGAAGAGAAAATGTTCATGTTGTCGCCCGTCCTTAGTCAACGAAGAATTGCTGTGCAGTGTTGACGAGAAGGTTCGTTCCAATAGGCGATTCACAATTTCTGATTTGTCAATGGATTTTTCAAACATTTCTAGATCTTTATTACACGAAATTGTGACTGAACATTAACACTACAAAAAACTGTGTTCGAGATGGGTGCCAAAAATGCTAACGGACGGTCACAAAACGAAACGCATGGGAGCAGCCTTGGAATTTTTGCAGCGTTATGAAAGAGATGGAAATTGTTTTTTGCAAAGAATTGTCACTGGTGATGAAACGTGGGTTTCTTACGAAACACCAGAAACTAAATGACAGTCACTGCAATGGCGGCATACTGGTTCCCCGAAAGCCAAGAAAGCAAAGCCACCTCTTTCTGCAAAAAAATCATGTGCACCGTTTTTTGGGACTGTCATGGAATTTTGTTAGTGAAATTTATGGAACGAGGCACACAATCAACGCAGAAGTTAACTGTGAAACACTCAAAAAGTTACGGCGAGCAATACAAAACAAAAGGCTTGTACTACTGACTTCCGGAGTGGTGTTTGTGCATGACAACGCGCGACCGCATACCGCACGTTTAACGACGGCGCTTGTTGATTCATTTCGCTGGGAACAATTCAGTCATCCTCCTTACAGTCCAGATTTGGCTCCCAGCGATTTCCGTTTGTTTTTGCATCTGAAGAAATTTCTTGCCGACCAGAATTTTGAAAGTAATGATGAGATAAAGGGAAACGTCCAGCAGTGGTTGAAGTCGCAGGCAGCCGACTTCTTTGAAGCAGGCAAATTAAAATTAGTGCCAAGATACGACAAATGTCTCAACTTGCATGGTGACTATGTAGAAACGTAGATTAAGGTATGTAGAATTTTTGAAAAATAAATTAATTTGAAAATAATTTGTATCATTTTCTTAATGCCCAAATGGTACTTACTTTCTGGATAAGCCTCGTATATTGAATAAGTACTATGCTAAACCTGCCGGGTCTCAGGATTTAGTTATCCATTGATAGGCCAATTCTACTGTACCTGTACAAAGTCTGACTGTTCTGCTTTGTTATAGCTTTTGTTGCTTTAGCGGAGCACGTTTTGCATTAAATGGTATAGCTATGTCATTTTAACAATTAATGACTCCAAAGTGGGAGGTTTTTAATAAGTTCTTTTCCAAAATAAACACATTTGTTTCACTATAAAATTTCAGTATTCCGACACATTATTTCGGTTTATCGCTAAGTTCTGTTGCGTTCTTATTTATGAACATTTAATATTGAAGCTATACGAATAAAGATAAGAATAAGGGAAACAGAATAAAAGACATGAGCTGTAAACTTTAAAATGTTTATTGCGTAAAAGAAGCTGGCATATACGCTCCCCATGGTCGTTAAAGTGTTCAATAAGCAATGCTAATTTACATTAATTTTTTTATTTCATTTAATTAGCTACGTATTAACTGTATAAAAATTGTTTACATAAAACATTACTAAATAATACAATAATTTAACTTTTAGCGGACACCAAGCTTAGAGAAAGTAGCTGCAGCGGTTCTTTCCTTAACAATATTATAGCACAAGATTTTATAAAATAATGTCACTATTAATTTTATAAGTTTTACTTCATGGCCGTCTTCAGAAAAACATTGTTTGAAATATGTTTCCAAACACTGTGCTGGCAAAGTTTTTGCAATCTGATATAATCATTTTTTGGTATTAAGTTTACTGTCAGATGTAATCATTAAATTATACATATATTTTACAATCTTTAAAATGTCTGATGATGCTCTAACAAATTTTCCGCTTGATACAAAGTCAGGTAATAAAATCTTCATAAGCACAAATTTTCAGTGGAACTGTCCCAAATATAATAATTGTAAGGTGTCAAAACAAGTGCATTACTGACAGAATGACCCGTTTAGTACACCTGGTAACTTAGCGGCAAATGCTTTATTCTACCGATGGTGGGGGAAGATGTACATGCTTCGGACCGTTTTGTGCCGTTCACTTTGCCTGGCAGCACGCGATCCATATAGTATACATCGATGGTTAGAACATGATACTCTATCAAACAATCAGTGTTCTATTAATATGAACAAAATATTTAGGCTTTGTATTAAAGACTCAGCTATAAAAAGGTTATGTGAGTCGTGCAGTAAATGGTGGTTTATTTCAATTTTGTATATGGTTTTTGTTATTTTATTTTTTATGTGGTGCTTAGAAGACAAATGTACCTGACAATGAATCTAAAGGTCACGGGTTCGATTCCCTAATGCAACCACAAAGTCAAGTTGCATTGTTCACCCTTTTGTTGCATCATCTTATGGAAATGAGTACATGTGGTATTAATGGTGACTGATTCTAGAGTGCTGGCCACACCATCCATCATCTTCCGTACACGCCTAACAGCTCACAAAATGTTGCTTACCCTGCCTAACTCCTAACTTACTTCTGTGGTACAAAAGAATCCATCGTCGTTGTTGTTATTATTATTAATTATGTATTATAACATTTGGCTTCATGATACAATAGCAGTTGCCAAAGTTGCTATGCGAGTGAGAGAGTTAAAAAGGCCATACGATACCCCTTTACACAGTAGCTGTGTGACCTGCTTTAGTGTACTGGACAAGGTTTACTCTGGAGTCAACAGTGAAAAAACAAGTTCTAACAATGATAATTAACCCTTTTTGTTGCATCAAGTCAGTCAGCTGGTTAGCAAATAAATAGGATAAAATGACTACAGTCGATCTACGCAGTAAAGGATTAAAGTTGATGATATTTATAATATAAATTTTATGAACAATAGACAGACTAGTTTACATGTTTATGACAAAAAAATGTACCCTGTTTATATAATTGAATTTCTTGTGCTGCGTTTAGGCTTTAATAGAAATTGACGATTGTGATCTTTTCAAAAAATGTAAAACAGTCATGACATTAATGATTACTATGTTAATGATGTGTGTTAATATGTTAGATCTGATTCATAAGTAGCACGGTGTATTTACCATTATATGCTTACCCTTGAAGGGTGAAGTTCGACCCAGGAATAGTGAGATACTGAGATGTGTGGTTACTCGTACGTCAGTGTCAAAGCTGTTGTGTCATCCTCATATCCAAGAAAATTGTATTAAAAGTATCATGAAATTCATCCTTTTAGAGATATCATGAAGTCCCTTTTAATTGGTGTGTTGTGATTGATTAAAATTAAGTTTGTCACTAACTGTGTGCACTTAGGTGTGTGTGCATGCCATTAAAAAAAAATATATATATAGAGTCAGAATTTCCCATTAGGATTTAAATTACCCATTTACAGTTTGTTGTTCTTAGCAGCTAGAATGCGCACATTTTAAAATTTTGTTTTCATCTGTTGAGAAAAATCTTCCCAAAATTGTCTATTCTCCCATCAATAAAGAAGCAGCAAAATAAAACAAAACAAAAATAAAATGGAATGCCATTTAGTTTGTAAGATGTCTATTACATCAGAAGCCTAAATATTCTTCAGAAAATCTCCCCCCCCCCCAAAAAAAAAAAAAATCAGTTGAATATATAAAAACAAAAAAAGTAGGCATAATCAATGAACAATACATAAAGCTAATAATTTAATTTTTTGAGCTAATCACTGGTTATCGATTGTCAACTAACATGTCAGTCTACTCGGAAAGAATCTGTTACATGAATTAAACTAAAATGCATATGAATTACTTCGTATCAAACGAAAATATCTTCAGGAAATTAAGAAAACATCATTGAGACAGAACAAAAGGTATGTACAAAATATTTCTTTATGTTTTACATAATAGTTTTATTTATTTGGTAATCTCAAAATATTGCCAGTAAATGAACTTAATAATTAATGCTTTTACTAAACAGTTAGGATAATAGTATTTCAAAAAGTTTTTATACTGATATATTGTATGCCTTCTTGGTTGCAGCATGCTTTCAAGGAATATAAGCCCAGTAAGTTTGTTGAAGAATCAACCTTGCCTTATCATCTGCATCGCTTCAAAATACAATACTTTATTTGTACTTATGTATAAATATATGTTTAGTTTTTTTAATTTTTGTAAATTGGATGTTGAGTTTATTTTTATTTGTTTTTTGTTGTTGTAACTTTTGCACAGAAGTGGTTTAGTTTAAGCATTTGTAGGATTATGTTTCATAGTACACTTTTTCCTAGTAGTAGGCATTAATTTACCCTGCGTCTGTCAGACGTTACTATATGATTTTATATTGTTTAATGTTAATTTTATGTCCGTAAATTATGTCAAATAGTTATATTATTTTGTTGTATTGCTTTATTAAATGATAGGTTTTTTATGTTCATGTATATAGTTTGATTTAAAATTATAATTAACGAATGCTCTGTTCATATATTCTCTTACCCCCATTTGGTGTAGCAGGTGGGGTGATGTAATTTCATTCAAAAGTGGAAAATTTAATTATCACTGGAAGGAAAATTAAGTTATAAAAGCGTAGCGATTATTAGGATATGGCAAGTCAGCATACGCACACACTGAGTCAGTAGCACCAAGAGGCCATTTCTTTTCAGTTGTAAATTAACATAAAGTCTTCAGGGGATTTGAGCTCCGTAGTTGGGGAATACATAAGGCCCATAGCTGTGTAGATATGTCTGTGTGAAGAAATAAATAGCCCATGATACTTTTTTCTTTTTTTTTTAAGTTTTGTGTCATATCTTACAACTAAAGTTCACTAATGTGGTATTTTTTCAGTTGATGTGTTCTCTAGCATTAACTGGTTGCCTCAGAAATTATCCAAAGATGTGCTGCATAAGTACTTGGGGAAATGTGTATCAGCCCATTTAGTTTATTATCTATAAATTTTTGATATATATATATATATATATCAAAAATGCTAAATTCAGGGTATGTAATGCCTGCCAGTATTTTGTAAATAATACACTGAATTAATAATAATTAACAAAGAAAGCCTATTGCAATGAGTATGCTCTCTGAGCAGCTGTAAGTAAAAAGTGAAACCACATATTAGGGTCACATTATGCATTTTTTGTGTGTGGTATCAAATTAGTAGCAGATCAATTACAAAATGCGTGAAAACCAATATGTTGTCTGTTTGGCGCAACTCTAGCCATTCATATGGTATCTGTCTCGGTAAACTTTGCTTCAATAACAGTCTCCCGGCTTTAGATAGTTCACTTATATTTTGTCCAGTTTATACTTGGGTTTCAGATTGGATAAAAACCTGAGACATTTTAATGTGTTAGGTTGACTGGAACTTTTCATGTTCATGACTGGAACATGTGCCTCATGATTTAACATTGGCACCATAACATTGATAGAGACACAGAGTTCTGTTATGAGCTATGTGCTAAACCTAATAATATAATAACCTTTAGTTTAATCACAATAGATAGATGCTTAGTGCAAACTTTATTCCAGTGGTTAAAACTAGATTTTTTTTTTTACACCACTGAATTGTATTAAAGGTGCTGAAAGATTGTTAAATTTTACAATGCCGTGTTGAATTTTTACAATTTTGTTATAGTAAACTGTCATGATTTATTTATAACAACAGGGTAAGAGAAAATTGTTTGAGCATTTCATACCATGTCCTATGAATGTATTTTTGAACATTCAGTAGCATGCACTATATATATGTATTTATTTTGTTTATGTATTGAAAGAATTTTAAGAATTATTTCAATATGCATAATTTTCTTATGTTATTAAGACATGGCATGAATGTGTCTGTGAATTGTTGTTCGTAAAAGTGCATGGTTCATGAATTGTTCATTGTCATTAAGTTGATGTAGACAGTCAAATGTGCTGTCATAATCAGCATTAAATATGATGTACAGTTTAATTAGATCTAGTTGTGATATATACCTACGTTGTAGCTATTTGAAAAGTTACATTATATATTTATGCATCAGTATGTTTTCATTTTATTATTAATATTACAGATATTCTATTTTTACATTTACTGTCTTGAATGACATTGCATAGTGAAAAATAGATTCTTATAGTCATTATATTCCCAAAATGATGTACTTTAAACAAGAACTCAATCTTTGTCATTGTTTTCTCACTAAATTTATTCATTTCTGATCTGTTCATTAATTCATTCAAATCTGTTAACGAGTAGGTAAGGTTGTATGAATATTCCCACTTTAATGAACGGTACTGTTAAACACTCATTTTCTCTGTCATGTTTTGATACATTTATTTGTGTGCAAAATTATTCTTAAAAACTGTCTCATATTTTTCAGATTTACCTCTTCTCCGGTTGGTACCTAAATCCGAACTGATGGCGAAGGGCCCAGAAGAAGGAGAAGACGGTAATGATGGTGTTAGTGGTGGAGGCGGAGGAGGGGGATGTGGAAACAGTGGGGATGGTGATAATGATAACAATAACGAGAGTCTCCTAGAGATGAAGTTTTCTCCATCTGGTTTAGTCGGTGGGTGTTTCTCAGAACCACCTGCAGGAAGGCCACCACCACCTGTTCGTAGGCGAGTACGGCGCCGAGCTACATCTTCGTCAGATCCAGCAGAACAGTTAACAGAAATGTCCGTCCGTGGTTTAAATCTGTTTCGATATGCATCTGTGTCAGAGGGATTATGGAAATGCATGGAATGCGCCAAAGCAGATATTTTGAAAACTTTCAAAAACAAGTACAGTTTCCAGAGACATGCATTCCTTTATCACGAAGGACATCAGCGTAAAGTATTCCCGTGCCCGGTTTGTGCTAAAGAATTTTCTAGGCCAGATAAAATGAAAAACCATATGAAAATGGTGCATGAATGTTTCATGCCAAAAGATGTGTTTCCGTCAGTTGGATATTATGTACCGCCCCAGGCGGAGTATCCTCCTGTTGAATAACATATAATGAAAGTTTTATAGTGAAATTATTCACATTGGGAAGGGGGGATTCTTTCATAAGTTTTTAAATACTTTTATACAAAAGTTTCACAAATATTATTACTTTTCATGAAAGTAAAAATTGTATGCTTTAATCTTTCACTTTAAAAGCTTTATTCAGTCTTAATGAAAAAAATTCCAAATTAAATTTTGGAAGTAAATCTATATATATATATTGTTTATTTATAATTATAAATTATTTTAAAATCATCAGAATGTATTGTTTGTGTGTGTGTATTTTCAGAAATTGCAAAGCAAAAATTTGTGTACACACAGTGTTGGTATAATGTGCAATTTTTAAATTAAAAATAATCAGAATATGATTCTGTTTATATAATTATTATTTTATTATTATTATTATTATTGAAATGTTTTTAAGATTTCAGAAATTTAAGAGTATGAGTTTGAGTTATGAGAAGATAAATTATCTTCACAGCATCCCGTATTGGTTCAACGTAATCTTTAGAATGTATTGTATACTCTACTGAAAAGGCTTATGGTGCTTTCAGTCAGTGGTATAGTTTGTGCTTTTAAACAAAAGCTTGGTGCTTGTTAGTCAGTGGAACAGTATACTCAAATTTATAAATTTTAAAATATTAAATACAACTCATTTTCATGCGTACATTCTTTTTATATTGGTTTTTTATAATTTATTTGAAATATTCACTGCTATTCAGAATTCGTTCTTCACCACTGGGTGCCTTTTAAAAATTAGGTAAATTCTAATTAATTCAGGTTGTGATTAGATGTTGGACCACATATATTTATAATTATTTTGAAATTCATTCAAATATAGCATAGTATAAACTAAAGAAAAGAGCTTCCCATAAATACTTGTGACAAAAAAAAAACCTTTTCTGAAAATGAATAGACTTTCAAACATTCTTGTACGAAGCAAATTTCATTATAAAGTGTATAGTTTTCAATTGTCATAATATCAGAAATTTGATGTTTATAGATATAAATTATAACAAATGAAATAAAGACAGTGAAAGTGCACAACACCAGTGATAGACCAAGTGGAAAGAGATCAATCAATAATAAATTGTATATAAGGATGATGATTGTAAACACAGACAAACAGTGTAAAAATAAGTGTGTTCAGAATGATTTAAGATCAAAAATCGTATTTTAAAAATTCCTCTTGCATGAGTTGTGTTTTAGGTATAAAGCCCAAAATAATATTGGAATGTTGATAAACCTGATCGTTTTGTTTATATTTAAACAATTAAATATAACAAAGACTCTCTTTCTTTTTACTTGTTTACTACAGAATAAATTAATTATAATTTTAGTGAAATTACCAGAATTACTGTGATCATTTATTGTCTACTACTGGTGTTCATCATCATTTTAAGTGGTAACAAAGTCAATTCTTTATTATGTTAATAATAAGTATATTGAAGAGTATGTGAACAGCATTTTTTTTGATAATCCATGGAGTCTGTTCCCATTTATTAATGCATATAAAACTCAAAATTTTTAGTAAAAGTCTATTTAATTATAAAAGTTTCAATAATTATAAACATGCAATAAATTGTACTCCATGTTCACAGTTGCATAGTTTTACTTAAAATAGTCCGAAATTTGTTCTGTAAAGTTTCTTTACAGCGTTTACCTGCTGCAATGTCACTCTCTGTAAAAGTAAGATGTCTGATGATGATGTGTGCTCAGCCTGAAATGTCTGCATGGGGTCACTGACACGCACCAGCATTCTGGTCTTTGTTGTTACGTGTATCAATCTTCCAGCATTTATTTTTTTCATTTGTTGTAATTTTTCTTCTGACATTGTTTTGGTTAACCCGGGTTTCAGAAAGTCAGGTTCATTTAAACAGTGTTTTACTGTATTATCTTTATTCCCATTATTAAAGTTTACAATGTTCATTAATTGAACAAAAAACAATCTTTCATAAGTCCGATTAGCTCTTATTGCCAACAATTTTGTGATATATTATTGTGCAGTCACTGAAACTTTATACAGATTGCACTAAATACTAACTATACTAGAAAATAGATCCTTAGAAAATTAACCCCAACTGAAATAATCCTTTTTAACCTTAAGTCACATCAGAGATGCAACTTAAGACATAGTATTTACAATTATTATTAGTAATATAAAATAACCTAATGTTTGACAATTTTCAACATAAAATCAACACTTTCACATTCAACCAAAAAGGGGTATACTCTTTAGAAGTGAAGTGAAATTATTATGGTAATTCTTAACAATTTTTATTAATAAAGAAATCACAAACTTTTACATCACAACTAAAACTAGCTATACTTTTACAAATGAAATAAACACAAATTAAATTTCTTCGGGTAATGATAGCATCTTGTGTGGTTAGAATTAAACATAAACAAACTTAATTATAGAAGATTAATATTGAATTAATATTGTCTCCTTTGACTTTGATAGCACACATTTAGGCATGGATTTATTAATGTCTTCATAACAAAACCAGACTTTTATGACATTCAGAGTAATTTGAGTTTTCAAAGTGTCAACCATTGCCTGTCACCTTCCCTTAATGATTGGCCAGAGGTTCTCAGTTGGATTGAAATCTGGTGTGTTTTCCTGTTTCCTTCCAATCAAAAATGTAGACTTTATGTTTCTTGAAGATTACCATAGTTTTTTTTTTATTTGTGGCCTTTCCAAAACAAAACGTTAATACATTTGTCAGAATTTATCATTGTAGTGAATGGTACAAGTTTCCATGTGCCATGAATGGGAAAACCACCCCAAAACATCTTTTTTTTTCAGGATGTTTCAGACTTGTTAATATGGTTCGCAGGAATGCTTTGATTGGATGAATTCCTAATCATTAGTGAAATGCTTGCTCAGCACAACAAAATGAGTTTCATCAGATTATGTCATGTGCTTCCCAATCCTTTACTATCCAAGCTAAAAACGTTTTTCACCAATCTGAACACTTTTTTCTCATATGAGTCAAAATTTGTTTCTTTTGAGGTCTCATAGCCTGATGGCCATCTCCCAAAAGTCGACATCGAATTGTGGAGTTGCGGTCCCCAAAGGAGTCATGTCTGCTGGTACTTTTACATTTTCTACCACACTTCCCTGTTCTTTTAGAACTAACAGAACACCACTAGTTTCTTTGTACAGTTTTAACATTTTGTTAACAGGGCCAATCTTGCCTGACATGTTTTGGCGAAGTCCATGTGAGAGATATTTGTGTGATATTATAACATAAAAATCTTGGAATAACATCTATTACTGAGAAATGGGTTGAGAAACACAAATACAAACTAAAATTAAAAATAAATAAGTATACATGAAACACATCAAGAATCCCACAAAAATGCTAACTGCATGCAATAACCTCAAAACAGTGTAAACAAGCTTTAAAGTAACAGCTGAGAGCCATGGAGGAATCTGCTGGCAGTGCCACTCATATAAATTAAAAACTAAAAATATCAAATGTTCAGATTAATTTGCTTGCTTCTATAATAATTTTGTATTTGTACTTTTGCCTGCAATCCGATATGACCAGTGGACTTGGTGTAAATCTCTCTGACATTCATAACAACAGTTAAGTTTCTTTTTAACTGAATTGATTCTATATGTAACAAATTTAAACTCTATTGTTCTGTTTTATGCCTCAAATTGTTATCTTCGTGTTGCTTTTACTATGGAAAGAGCTTTAATATGTTTTTTTTTAATTTATGTTAATGACTTAATGTGTTAAGTTTAGTGTGATTTTATTTAATAAAAATTATTTTTCAAATTATTAATGATAGTTTTGATCTCTTTAGTTTAATGTGAGTGTACCATTGAATTTGTCTGTGATTGAAAAATGTTTACTGTCTGTTTAAAGATTACACTGAATGTCGATGTGAGTTTATTGGGCTCAGGAGGAAATCAGATTTTTTTTATAGCACAATTTACTGTATTCAGATAACAAATATTTTTAAAAATTGTGGATATCTTCAAAAATATTACTTTGGGCTTGCAATCTTCTATGCATGTGTGTGTTTGTGTGTGTTTTGATTTAATAAATAAATATTTTTTATAAAGAATGTATTATTTACACAATAAAAATATATTTTTTGTAAAAATTTTAAGAAGGTACAAAAATTTTGGACGTGGCAATTACAGTCTTTTCCAAACTTTTATGCATGGCTAAAGAAGTTAACATAAAACCTAACTTTAAAAATATATGAAGCTATACTGATGTCCACTGGTATAAGTACAATATATTGACTAGCTATACAACAAAAGTAGTTAAATTTATTGCTGTTTGTTATATAATAACTGACATAACTACTTACAACTATACCACGCAAATGATGCCGATTGGAGGTTGTACAAAATTTGTACTTGATCTTCCTCTGTGTTCAGTTACAATATATAAACACCTGTATTTACCATATATATATTTATATTTACATGTGTAACAAAAAAAATTTTGTTATATATTGAAAGATTCTCCCACAGTATACTGAAATATTCAAATGACTTCTACAGTGATATATTGTTGTTATTATTATATATTATTTAATTATTTCCAATAACAATTTGTTTATATAACAATGTGATGTACATTATATTTTAACCAATAACAAAAGAAATGTGTAGTCATAGAGAATATTATATATGTATATATTCTACAACAATTATATATATAATAAAAAACAACAAATTTTATATATAAATATTATATTATTGAATAAACTTGTAAGTAAAAGATAATTGTTGATAGCCTTTAAAAAAGGTGTATATTTTTTTTTAAGTCAATATATTATGTAAATATAATAGTAGTGTTCTGACTATTTGCAAAGCAAATAAAAACATGATAGTTGTTTGGGGTTAATATTACTTGTATCTTGATAGTTTGTGTGGGTATAGTTTATTCGAGGAAGTGTAAATTGATTAGGTCCGGTGATTTTATATTTTTGTTAGTGATTGAAGTTATTGGTGCATTGAAGATGTGGTTGTTCTGCTGAACGTTGAAAATTCATACGCCAAGCAGTTGTAAAAAAGAAAATGAGATGGACTCATTTGTAAATTAATTCTGTAATAAAAAAAAAAATGGCCAGTTATTTCTTTTTTTTTTACCATAAGCTTTACTTTGGCCTGCACAAGTGATAACGTGTTAGTATATATATAATTTTATAGAAATTTTAGTAATATGTTAACTCATCAAACCGGTAGGGGTAAATTATTTTTTAAAAAATCTTCTACTTTTATATGCTGTAGGAGATGTAGATTAACTATTAATTATATTTAATAACACCTGAAAACATTATTAAACTTATGTGCAATGTTTATTTGTTTTTTTTTTTAATTAGTTGAACATAGTTCTCAGTAATATAATCTATATATAGATTAATTATTGTACTAATAATTATTATAGTAATAATAGACCAGTTGTGGTATGAAGGTTATAAAGTAAAATTATATAAATATATGTTATAGTTAACATTATGTATATTGTTTATATAATTATAGTTAAAACGTTTTAACCAAATTATTCTGATTAATATTTAATTTTTTATTTTTCAGTGTTTTGGTTGTTTTATTATTAGTCCTGTTACTTGTGTTGACTGTTAATATAAGAAATTTGGATTAACCAAACATATGGACAACCGTACTGTACACATCGAACGCATGCTTGCAGTATATGATAGCAATAGTTTAATGTTTATTTAAAGTTGTGGAAGATATACAGTAAAAGATCAAGATAATTCGTTGTGAACTATGTATATGTTGTAATATATCATTTTATATATTTTACATAAACCTCAGTCACATTTAATAGATTTGCAAGAGAAAATAGTTTTGCAAATAGTTGACTTTAAAATACACGTACCAAGTAATGATTGATCTTTAATTGAGTGTAATAATAAAATAAGCAGAAATATTGAAAGAGCTTTTCATGCAGGAAATCAAGTCCATAATGTTTACATCATGATATTCTTACAACTCGGCGTGGACACTAATTGTGATAAATGAAAAGTTTAACTTACATTCGTGCTTAAGGTAAGCTTTTGTCCATCGAAGAAAATTTTTGATAAGTGAATGTAATAGTGAAACAAAAGTGATTAGGTTCACTGGATCACTGGAGAAGTTGAGAGAATTACTGGGGCAGTTTGCTTACTGCATCTTGTCAGCAATGGGTGTTCTTTTCATTACACGTCCTTTGTTATTGTAAAGGAATTTTCTCAATATTGTGTGGCCTTCATAGTGGTGGAGCTGCAGTCGTTGTGTTACACCACATAACTTATTTGTTTCCAGATTACTTTTTACTTTACTTTAAAAATAAGTGGTCTGTGCAATAAACCGAAGGCAAGTTGACTCCATTGTTAATGTGGTAATATCAACAGATGTGGATATGAAATATTAGTCGGAGTAATATTTAAAAAATTGTAAAACAAAAGTTTTAGAGTTCTTAATATTAGTGAATTAGTTACCAACAGGTGTTTTAGTGTTTGGCTAAACGATCTTGCATAATTGTAATTATTATCTTTACTTCAAGGTACAAGCTCCTTCTGTCTTTTGATGTGTATTTTATTGTTTGGTCTGACAATGCAATTCTTTTAATTGTGTTGTAAATTGTTGCCGAACTGCTAAGTGCTTCATACTGGATGAGACCTTGCAATATTGCCACCCTTGTTAAATCATAGATGACAACCTCAAGGATTTCAGGGATATTGTTTAAGGACTTTTAACCTTGCTGACTGCATTCATCTTGAATAAATTTATCTTGTTTCATGTTTCTTTGTATCCTGAGATAATGTAGAAACTCTGTAAGACATTTATCAAATGAATGTAGGAAGTACCCGTATTGCTTTGTTTGTTTTTCTGTGTGTGGTATACATTAGTTTTAACTAAATTTTGAAGGAATTACTAAAGCTTACAAATGTTTATTAATTCATTACATAGAATCCCTTATATATAGTTAATTGTTAAATTATTGTGAGTCTGTAGAATTGTTGACACAGTTTATCTCTCCTCTCATTAAGACTGACAACCTTAGCGTTAACGTTTTCTAAGTACAAAGTACTGTACTGTGAATATGAATTTCAGAATTACAAGAGTTTATTCACATTTCACACAGGTAATCCCCCATACGTTTCTGTAAAAATTGCTTTTAGTTTTTTGAAAGCATGTACTGATTGAAACGTATTTTTGTGTGTAAACTTTTGTCGCTTACTTTACCAGTAATTTTTATTATTTTTCCAGGCAATCGTCATTGACATTATCACCATCATGTTTCCATAGTTAACATGAAGTTAAGGCGAATTTTATGATTTAATGTCTTCAAAATATATTTTATATTTATTATGTATTGCATTGTTAGCAGCGGTACCATTTCATACTGCTGCGGAGTTACAAGACTGTCATAGAATTTGGAAATCTCGAGGACCCTAGAAACATAGGCAGTTAATTATTAATACATACTGAGTATTTTTGTTGGTTGTTATATGTAGGTAAATATTAGAGGAAACCATTCCCGTGTATACAGATGCATTTGTTTAATATACATTTTTCCGTATAGCTAATAAAAATTGGACACTGTAGGTAACAGTGAAACAGTAAAACAAAACAAAAAAACTATTAAATCACATATTATGAAAACAAGAAACTTTTTTTATTCTCCATATATAACACTTGAATTTCTTAACACATAATTTGTGGTTATGTGTACCATAATATTACAGGTTCAGGTAAACATATTCGAAACTGAGTAATTCAAAAGTCTGAACATTAGATTATAATGAACACAGTGAACTCACATCATTGCACTTCATGGGAAAACATTTATTTGTAAAGTTTCACTGTTATGTGCAGCCTCTGTTGTTAGTGTTATCAGCAATGGTGCTAGTATTTTACTGTGGAATAGTATGCCGAATTCTGTTATTATACAATAAATATCAGTTTTAGGTTGGTAATACTTTATTCTGTTAACAAATCTTTTTATTTCTCATTATACTGTTGTTTTGAGGTTAATCCAAATTTTTATATAACCACCTCTTTATCCTTCATAAGTCTTCCACAGAGCATTATTGTCTAAAGGGCATTCAGAAAGTAGTTTTATATGTAGTGTTACTTTTTTTTATCTAATCACAATTCTGAACTAGTTTCTGTTTATATGAGTACTGGAAAGAATAAAAAATGTGTAATATAGTGTTTTTGAAATCCTCTTATTTTACACAGTGGTGAAATAAAAGTAATTCAGAAATCATCAGACATTTTTAAGTGGATTAGCACAAAATATTTGTCATTTTACATACACTCCTTTCGTTCTTAGTTCATCCCTGATGTAAACAAACACACATGGCACATCAAATTGCTGTTTGCTGTCTGGATTAGAGGTATATCATATTGATAGAAGCAGTAGAGACAGATACATAAATGTCTGATATAACCAGATAAATGTCTTGTAATTTTTATATTATGAAACACGTTAATAGTTGTGTAATGAGTTACCATAGCTTATATGTACTTTAATTGCATGATTCAACATAGTGTACGCAATGACCACACAAGTGAGCAATTATATGATCAACACAATGGCCATTTGGCTGCGTTTACATCTTATTCTGTTCCTCTATCAATTGTTGATATCGCACAGTCTAACATTCTGATGTAAGATACTACATATCCTTTTCAATTCTTCTCCAAAGTCTCTTGTCCATTACCATCTCAGCGTAACTCCTCACATCCATTCATATGAGATCTTCTAGAACATCATCTAGCTGTCTTATCCTAGGCCGGCCCCTCTTTCTGCTTCTATAGATCTGTTCCCTCAGAATTTTCTTTGGCATATGCTGATCATCTATCCTCTCCAGGTGACCTAACCACTATATTCGTTGAACTTTATGAATCTTATAATGTCTTCATGATTCAATAGCTTATATGTCTCCTGATTATTTCTGATTCTCCATTCGTCATCTTCTTTAACCGGGCCATAAACATATCTTTATCTTTACATTTTTCTTTCAAACCTTCTTGGTGGCTTCTGTTGTCTGCAGTCGGCATAATAGGCTTTTTTTTCCCTGTGTTACCAAGGTATCTGAACTTAACTGCAACAAATGAATTATCCTCCATGCATAAATTATATAGATTTCTTCTCCTTTCTGTTACAGAAATCAGCATGTATTTAGTTTTGATGAAATTTATATTGAGTCCCATTCCAGCCGATTTTTTATTCAGCTCTTTGCGTACCTCAGCTAGCCAATCCTTTTCAGTTGGCACCATTTTAATTCATTAGTATTGATAACACAATAATAAGAAATTAGTTCCAAGCCTTAATCAGTCACCAGTAGTAAAGATGGAAAACCCAAACCAAAAGAAAGATTACTAGACTTTATAATAAAATCTGTGTATCACTTCAGTATTGACTGGTCATACAACAGTCACATAACATGACGTGTAAAGATATTCTCTCCACATGCATACATATTACTGTATGCATGCTGTAACTGCCCCCTCCCCCCAATCAGTAAGTAAATATTTGAAACACGTGTTTATTTATGTCAAGAATAGGCTAAGAACAGAAGGACTAGTTTCAGTTGCTTTTTTAAAAATAAATTCCAGGACGAGTTTCATTGGAATTTCTAGTTTTATGAATTCATGATTTGTAGAAAGCTGCTTATTATTTCTTCATGTTTAATAATTGTAGATTATATTAGTAAAAATAATTCTGTTGCAATAATGAGAAAATGTTTTGTGGGATGTAGCTGGTGTTGTGTAGGTTAGAGTTGTGATTAAATAAAAGTTATTTGAGTAGAATGTGGATGGTGTTAGGTTTTATTGTTACAAGAGACATGTATATTGTAAGTAAAAAAACTGAAACATTTTGAAATAATTATCAATGTAAGTATAGTGTAGTAAAAGAAATTTTTGCGAGTACAATTTTACTTTTCTTTAGAAAAGTTTTGTGTTAATAAAGTAAATGGTAATTGATAAATTGAGAGATTACTTTGTGTGAGCATAATTTTATATCCACTGCAATGCAGACAAACTGTAGTTCTTCAAGGATATTTGTACAGTTTTATGACACCATTGTGGTATTGCATTTGTCAGAAGGAAACTGTTGAAATGTAGACTAGTGTTCATGCATACACCAAGTGCTAGATACTATTATGTTTGATTTTCCAAACTTGTTCCGTCTATAATCTACAGACTTGATCATAAATTGTCGTTTAAATGATGTTAAAAGTTGAGAGTGAATGTAATATAATTTCTTGAATTCGCCTCGGATCAAGGAAGTCTGATACAATATTTGAGGAATAATTCAAGAAAATATTTTCAGAATTGGAGTGCTATTGATTTGTGCAATTCAACGTGTGTGTGTGTCGTTTTAAATATTAGTCTTGTATTTTGACATTAATTTTTTTTGCTCTAACTGAAAAGAATACTTCGCATGATAATCATGATTATTAGGGTTAGAAAATAAAATTGTACTTCGCAGTAAGTGATGGGTGCTCTTTTATATTTATGGCGTGGAAAGGAAAAGTTTAAACCAAATAATTTCAAAATGTTTTATACAATAAGTAATAAAAATAATAATTTATTGTTTTTGTATATTTTGTTAACAGTGAACTGTGTGTTATTTCTATTGATGGTTGAGGGTTTTTATCATATATTGTGTTATTTCAAATTTTAAAGAAATCTTTTTATAATTAAAAAAAAATTCTATATTTTTTAGCTCAGCATAATGTTAGTTTGGTTACCACAGACAAAAGTATATTTATCAAGCAACAGCCAAACTTTAATTTGTGATCATTTCATAACTGATGATTATAAATCATTTCTTTTTTTTAATTAGTTAATTAATTAGCTATAAAAATTGAACTATCTATATAGATTTTTAAAATTGTTAAGGTCATGCACAAAAAGATGTAGCCAGTTCAAACAAAATATTATCTTCTTTTATAACTTTTATTATTGAACAGCAATACAGATTTGTTATAAATATGTAAGTTTTTTATGATTATTATGTATTATAATATCCATATTCATATTATTATTTTTATTGTTTTTTTTTTTTACTTGTAACCAACCAAAACAAGTAATTGTAGTTGCATATTTATTTGTATTATGAAAATAATAAGTTGCAAATACATATTTTTAAATTTATTGTGTAAGCTAAACACTTTTAACATAAATGTTGTAATGAATAAAAAATATCAGAAAGCGATTCCTGCATTCAGTTAAATGTTGACTTTTTTGATTGATACAACCAATAATTGATACAGCCAAAATAATGAACACTAAACAAAAATATTCCTGTGCAGTTAATTTGGATTAATCAATGTTTATTTTAAAGTCTTGGTTATTCTCTTTTTTGAGAACTGTAGAATTTTGAATTAAGCTTAAGGTGTTTCCATATGTATGTGCATTTTAGATTTTGTTTTTTCCCTGTTTCACATTTTTGTTTTTATCTGGCATATTTGCATTTGTATATTACACATAGTGATTACCTAGCTGATACCAAAAATTAACCTTGAAAATCAGTTTAATAATTTTATGATTTATCAATGCATTAGAAAACCTTAATTTCAGTTTTCCGTAAATTTACGTAAGTGGAGTTAGGTAACTTTACCAATAACCCCATGATATGATACTGATCTTCGTGAAAGTAGCGGACAAAAAGTTGTAGTAACTAGGTCACTGGAACTGGTAGCATGGTTTTGATTTTCGTTGTAGGCGAAAAATTAAACCTGGTCTTGTAAAACTGTAGACCAGACATGGACTTGTTGATAAGACTTATGAAGTACTAACAATTGACAGTTTTATGATACACATAATGTGGAACACTGCAGTATTTACATATTTATGTGGGTATATCTTTTCATGACAGATACGGTCAGGCATCGCCCGATAGTATCATTTACACCATGTAAACGTGACAGTAATAAAGATCACTTGATAATAGAAAATTATTCAACTATTTTATGTACTTACATAAAAAATATATAAGGTTTGAGTGGAAGGATTTCTATAGTAATTTGTCAAATTTTTATATAAGCAATAACAGAATTAAGTTGTTTGGTTATAATAAAAACGACTGTATTTCAGCCCTTGAAGTACGCGGTACCATATGCAGAAAACAAATGAAATTAAATTTGCATTCCAACAGTAAATTGTATAAACAATGAGTGAAGTGTTTTTAGTATTATATTCTAGTTTACTTAATCAGCATGATGTCAATAAATTTGGCATAAGTTAACCAAATACAGTAAAACCTGTCTTAAGCGGTCACCCTTGGATCTCCGTAAAATGTGGCCGCTTAGGGAGGTGGCCATTTAATGAAGGGTTGCCGGGAGTAGTAACAATACAGTATATTAAGTAAGGATGATCAGCTGTATCATTTTATTGTGTACTTGCAGTCCTATTCCTATTTACAGTATGTTTATTCCTATTTACAGTATGTTTATAATGAAAATACTTAAAATGCAACACATGATAAGAAATTATACTTTTGAAAAATAGTCTTTAATGTGTTTTGTTTCGTGGTAGCAGTTTTATTATTAATAGCGTAATTTTCTACCAAACTGTAATGAGTACTACACTGTTACACAACATTCTCCCCACATTCCTTATCGAAAGTAACGCGAATACTTTTGATCCCATCAAGAGATTGCAACACTTCTTTTAAACTGTCAACAGTTCTTTAATTTCTTCTTCACTCTGTACGTCATCATCACCAGTTTCTGCAAAAAAAATTTACTGTATTATAAAAACAAATATCTCGGAATAATGCAGATTTTGATTGACCATTTCAAAAAGTTTTCATTGTAAATACCTACAATTTTTTATGACCTACCTTTATAATCTACCTGAAGTCGAGCCTCCCAATTGCCCTTGTGACGTCCATTTTCATCATATGGCAGTGCAGCAATTGTAGCAAGTGTGTAAAGTTCTTGCAAAATTTGATGTAATGATTGTGCCTGCAGATCTGCGTTGCTAATTTGAGTGTCACATTTTGTAAAATACTCAATAGTGGTACCAGCCACATCTGTTCAGGCTGTCTTGATCCAAGATACCACATTGAGGACACTAATTTTCTTCGCCAAGGGAAGTGCTGCTACCCATATGAGACCCAATGGATCAAATAACCCTTTTCCAATAAAAAGTTTAAATGTCCAGATTATTTGTTGGTCCAATGGCTGAAGATGAGATGTCGATTTGTTAGAATAAATAAGTCATATTAGCTAATAATGAAACTGGATGAAATTCCGCATTATCATATAACAAAATTACGTGGTAAATATTGTTTAGTCAACTAATGTCCCGTAATGTTGCCTCTAAATTCTTGGAACACCTTGGTTTGAATCGCTTTCCGATAACTAACTGCAGCTCTTTTTGTCAGCAGCACTATAACATTACATAAACATTACTCTTTCTTTAGCCAGTTTTCGAACATTACACGCTCCTTTTTGTAATTTAATGATTTATTTGGTACAGATATAAAATATTTCCAGTCTTATCAACGTTGTAAATGTAACTTAATTCATGCTCAGTAACCTGTATTTATATTCAGTGATTTCATTAACAGGCATATCCGCACCTTCGCCCGAAATTGTTTTGAACGATATGTTGTGCCGCTTTCTAAAACACAAGCCACCCATTAATTCATTAGTATTGATAACACAATAATAAGAAATTAGTTCCAAGCCTTAATCAGTCACCAGTAGTAAAGATGGAAAACCCAAACCAAAAGAAAGATTACTAGACTTCATAATAAAATCTGTGTATCACTTCAGTATTGACTGGTCATACAACAGTCACATAACATGACGTGTAAAGATATTCTGTCCACATGCATACATATGCATGCTGTAACTGCCACACAAGCCACCCATTGGTTGCTATGAAATTTTCGACTTTAATTTCAGTAAACATTTCGAATGCCTTCTCCCGTAACATACTTCCACTATCTGGGAGTTGTTTTAGCAAACACATTATTTAAACTACTTGTAAAGAATTTCGTTTACTTGTGAACACTTTAATTCGCGTTTTCTTATTATGCCCCGATTCATATTGGGTTCCCACTCTTTTCAAGTTTGGTCTTTATTTTGGATTATGCTGTTGAATTGTGTCCTTCCGCATTTAAGACTTCAGCAAGTTTCCTTCCTGAAACGCCCTTATCACTTAAAAAAAAAACTTGCTTAGCTTCTAAATTTAACACAGTCTTTCTTTGTTACTCATTTTTGACACACTGTTAAATATACTACGAATTACAAACGCACGCGGATCACTTACGCCAATTCAACATTATAACTTTCGCCATAAATTCCGAACGTTTGCTATAAATTACTAATGTTTTAACGTTATGGAGACTTCGTCAGTTTATTGTGTACAAATAACATTTTATAAATTTAAAAGTATGCAGGTACGTATGGCTAGATCGTTTACCTTAACTTTTAGTTGGGTCAGGTATAAACACTACTCGAGTATTCTTAGAAGTATGTATTGTCAAACTATGTTGTCTACTGTATTGTATTCCAGACGACTGAACATGTAATATGTGACCGTTTAATGGAGGGAAAATTTACATTGATCTTACAGAAAATAAAATCCATTTCTCAGAAAAGTGGCCGTTCATTAAGGTGACCGCTGAATAAAGGTGGCTGTTAAGTCAGGTTTTACTGTATTTGGTATATATGTATATGTAAAGATATATGTATATATCTTTGTATATTTTTAAACAAAGTCAGTTTATGAAATTTCTTAGTTGCCTTAGAGAAATGAAAATTGGTGATGTTTGATGGTTTGTTTTTACAAAGTCATTCAATTTTGATAACAAAATGCCAGTGAGTTTTATACTAAATTGCAGTGTTTAGATTGGCAAGTTGAAGTCTTACAAATATTTGCAAAAAAAAACCCTGCTTTGAGTAGCCAAATTGGACTTATTGTAAAATTTTGGGTGTTGTCGAATTGGTCCGATGGTTATAGGAATTTGGAGATCAACCAATTAGTGGGGCCGAACTGGTCCGACGGTTAGCACAGGGGGTGGGGCGAACTGGTCCGACGCTAAAATATCAAACCTTTCGGCCTTGTCAAATAACTTATAACTTCTTCCTTGGATCGAAGAAGCCTTATCGTCCGCTCATATATTATACCAACTGTCCCAATAAAATTACACAGGACAATATAGTAATATATGTAGCGGCCTTTCGGCCTTGTCAAATAACGTGTATATATGTAGTGGCCTTTCGGCTTTGTCAAATAACTTATTAGTTAAGAATATTTACATTTTTTTTTACATTATTTACAGTTTCAGGTCATTCTTGTTCCTGAGTGATAGGCGATTTTTGTTAAACTTTTTTATACTGGTATGAAGCACTCTTAATATACTGCAACCTCGATATTTTTTCCTTTGGGTCGGCTGATGTATAGTATTTCTGTAAAGTTTCCAAGTACTGAAGCCTTTTCTTGTACTTGCTGTTGTATATAGTTCTAGGTTTTGCTGAACTCCGGATGGCAATGTACGCATCAGTTTGTACGTTCTGTATGGCTTCAATGAAAGCATAAATGTTGGGATGGGAGTGATTAAAATGTTTTCTGAATTTTGCGTGAAAAGATTCGCAGGCATTTGTGGTGCGCTCGGATGATAATGACGCTGATGCCCACATCTCTGGAGGAAACGTAGAACTGTTGTCAATGTAGTTTTCTATTAAATAGTCG
Organism: Magicicada septendecula; assembly: GCA_034769895.1. Lineage (NCBI taxonomy): Eukaryota > Metazoa > Arthropoda > Insecta > Hemiptera > Cicadidae > Magicicada > Magicicada septendecula. The sequence goes on along the minus strand of CM068370.1, from coordinate 159,359,112 downwards.
ACAAACGTATCAACTTTGGGAGATGAGGGTTGAGTTGGCTCAAGATCTTCCACATATGCGTCTCCTACTTCCTCATGACTCAACATTCTTAGCCCAAAAACCCAGTGTAACCATTTTCCAATGTCTGATGTAGAACTTTTGTACTCAGCGCTCAACCCAACTTGTATCTTCCTCCACCAGGCCTGAGACAGGTGAAATCTCCACCCAATTACTTCTACTGTAAGCCAAACAGATTCAACTGCATTGTGTATTGCTTTTTCGAAGTCGGCTGTTACAATCTTAGGTTTAAAAGTTAGGTTCATTTCTTCACATTTTTTTTATCAAATGCTTAAAAAGGCTTCTATAAGGTGCTTCTTTTTTGTCAGGTAAAAGGCAAAAGACAAGCAGTATGTAATTCCCATTCTCTACACTATGTATTGTGAAAAATTGGTAAAAGTACTTAGCACACCAACAGTATTTAATAAAATGTCATCCGCGTCATCTGTGAACAAATGCACTGAACACCCTTTTCTTCTAGAACATAGCCACTTTTGACCCGATTGTGTCTTGTCACCTTTTGAATATTTAAATCCCTCAAAAACGACTAACTTAAAGCCCCTCTCACTTAACATGGAAAACATTGTACACTTCTACTATGACACTGAGACAGTTGTTGAGGGGTGGTGGGTTAGGTTAGTAACCCATTCGGGAATTCCTGCCTCTACCTGCCAACTACCCGTCGGACCAGTTCAACCGCGACCTTTCGTTATGGAACAAAAATATCTTTGGAATGTTTTGACCGTCGGACCAGTTCGGTACTACCCTAAAATTTTATAACAGCAAACATTCATCTGGCCAAAAAATTCTCAAGTATTTATTTATTTGCATTTGTACAGATTTTGACCACATAGTTGTTACACCCTTAGAATGTTTTCCGAATGGTGAAGACATTTTGTCTTGTAAATGGCTATGTCTGTTTCTTTGGTAAATGTTAAAAACAACAATTTCATTATGTTTATGGTAAATGCTGCTTAGTAGTATCCAATTGGAATTTTTAAAATTATACAATTAGCAGTAACTGTTGGTTCAATAACATGAAAACAAAAAAGTACAGTAGGTTTGCTTATAAGAGAGGTGATTATGAGGTTTTAAATGCTGTAGTCACAGTTGAAAGTGTAAACATAAAATGATACTTATATAATAAATATTTATTTGTTTATGGATTATAGGTGAAAATATTTCCACTGTATAAACGCATCAGTTTGTATACGAATGTTGTTACATCTATTATTGCACATATTATTATATATATTTGTTAATGTTTCACAGACCATTAAGTAATGTTATAATGATTTTGGTTGGTTGCATGGTTAATATAATTTAGAAACGTACATGTTTGTTACTTTGTAAAGACATTATATTGATAGTTTTCTTTTTCTCCATTAATAATCCGTTGTATTTTTCATTAAATAAATATAAAAATCTACCTCGATTTTTTTTATTTTTTGTTTAATTTTGCCACTTTTGTTTCTTCCTATTTTTTGTTAGATTGTAGGGTATTCGTATAAAATGTTTAATATTCTACAGTTGCGGATAGGGTTGTGACTGTGGTTTAATTCAGAGGCAGTATGATTCAGTAAGTTATAAGTTGTTAAACTGCTGAGTTGTAAACTACATTTTTTTAACTATTAAACTAATTTTAACAGTGAAATCCAAGCAATACTAAAATATTTTAATAATGTTTTGTCATTTCTACCCTCATAAATTCTTTGACAATTTATTCTCTATGGTTTATAAGATAAATAAACCACTGGATATCTTTGCTACTTCTTTCTCCATGCTGTCTTTAAGAGGACAGTAAACTTGGATTATTCTCATATTGTTTACATAAAATTTACAGTTATTACAAGTGTAACAGGGATGTACATTTTTCCGAGACTACCTTAAATGTTTCTTGTAGCTCATATCTATATAAGATTATTTTCGTTTTGGATACTGTAGCTTATTACAATATTACTGTGCCCCAAGTTCCGGAGCGCCAATTTTATAACAATAAATTTATTTACGCCCAGCGTTGTGTGCGTCAATTTATAACAATTAATTTTGCCCGACATTGTGTGCGTCAATTTATAACAATTTTCTTTTGTTATATTTTCAGCATAAATTAATTGACATATTTTAATTTATGTGTATTTTCTCTTTTTAATTAATTAAGCCCCACTTTTGTTGTGGTGCCAATTTAACAATAAATACTTGTTTATGCCCAGCGGTTGACGCCAATTTAACTTTTTATTTTTATGCTCTTTATCTCAGGGTAAAATATAAATAAATGCTCAAATTTTCTTATAAATTGTTCTTCGATTTATTACAATTAGCTATGATTGATTATCATACTTTATCATTGACACATAAACTATATAAATTATAATCAATATATAAACATATTCATTTTCATAAATCTTATTTCATTACTCATATTCATAGCTCTAATAATTTAAATATTGTAATTCTTATTCAAAGACAAAACTTTTAATAATAATTTTCTTAAATTTAATATATTACGACATTGTTAATTATTGATCTGGATTCATTTAAAATCTGTGCTCATAGATAAATTTAATTTCCTAATATTATTTAATTTTGTTCTAAATAAAATTTTATCTTAATCCTTTAATTAAATCTTATGAGTTCTTTAAGTGAACAGACAGTGGACCTAATACTAATTATAGCATGAAAATTTTACTTGTGGTATGTATCCAAATCTGGTAGCGGTTCATATGGTGTGGTTGGCATGTTGATCGTCTGGCGTAACTGCGATATTTCCCTCTGGATTAGCAGATTGTAACGTGGTCTCCTTGGAGTCACACAAGACACTGCACAACACCAAACTTCACTCACTCGAAATTAGTTCGCGTTAATTGTTATTATAGTTATCCGCTTCTACAGCCATTATTAATTATTATTTATTAACTGCGTTATGGTTTGAATTACTGTTGTTACGGGTTTAGTTCGTCTCGTAATGTTACTCGATGATAAAGTTATTGTTGTGTATTTGCACAACTAAATTACAGCGTTATTTGATTATCATTTGTGTTGTATTAATTCACTTGTACGTCACTAGTAAAATTACAGTTTTTCTCTTTACCGAAATTTGTTCTAGTACGAGCTTACTTTTCTAACCATCGTACCGAATTTCTCTAAGTCCAATAACTATGGAAATCTCGGTCGCGGACTTACACTCCCGTTTCCGTCAAAATTTTTAGTTAAACTCCTCGAGCGCACCTTTCTCGCGTTCCTATATCGAATTCCATATTTCTCCCACTTACTTCTGATTTTTCTTACGCTGTTTTCTAATTGGTTCTACTTTACGACTCTTCAGATTTAGAGACCACCTATTTTTCCGAAAGAACTTCTCTGATAGGCCTTTGGATTCCCACCAGATTCCTTCCCTAGGTCACTACACTGAGGTCGTTGTCGCTGCTAGATACTGTAGCAATAATTCTTGCCTGTCACTTTTTTGGAGTAAACAAAACAACCCTCAACTTTCTCGTCAAGTATTGTTTTCGTGCACTTGGTTGTTCTAATGGCATCAACTATTGTTACTTAAAGGCCTCACCAAACTTCCTTTGTATGTCCGTTTCTTTGTCTCTGTTTCCATCAACACTTCTTACTTGTGTTCGGACATTACTCCGAGCTTTCTCTCTTCTCAGTAAGGTCGAAGTCCTGTCGCTGACCGTGTGAGTCTTTCAATAACATATACCCTTTTTTGTTTCGCTATATGCAGCTGGCGTGTATACGTATTCTGGTCTGTTGTTAGTACCTGCAGCTGCTCTTCAAATGAGTTTGTTTACTTTTGTGCCCTTTTTTCTACAGATTTGAGGTAGTTGTCAAAGTTTAACGTTTCTTAGTATGGAGAGCGATGAACTCAGCCTATTTGCCGTGAGCGTGTTGGGGCTGATATATGATTTTATTGCCTGTCAGTCACCTCTGCGTTTCACACAACAATTCCTTGTTACGGCGCTTAAAGATACATCTCTACTCAAAATAAGAAATTTTCAAAATTTCTGATTTTGGCGTTATAAGCTTGAAGTTGGTTTTGAAAGAATTACTCAAAATTATATTTTAAATATGGAACTTTAGTTTATATTAAATGTTCTACAGAACATTCTGTTGTAAGATCTACAGTTTTATTCACGTCAAAATTCATTTACAGATAAGGAAAAAATTAAATATTAGTATTTTTTTAGTACAAAACTTTCAGAATTACCATCAGAGTCATCGTCAGTCACAAGTCTTGTGAATTGCAGTTTTGTATGAAAATGTGTCACACCTCGAATATTAGTTTGAGTCAAAATTCATCCAGAAATTATTGTGTTACGTAATTTATTACTGGGTAAAATATACCTAGATTGTTGTAGATAATTGTTGTTCCAACAATTATGCTGCAAGTTCAGGTTAACATAGTACATGCTTTATAAATACTTAAAACTTCCGGGCTGAAAGGCCGTGGTCGAATGCTTGATGTGTAGCTAGACGTTTCATCCACACCACCAGTGGCCATCTTCAGTAGCAAAATGTTCGTAATAGGTGGTATGCCGAACAAGTCGCCCAGTGAACTGGGAACAAGCAACAGTGAGAGGAGGCTACGCTGTTTCTATTTATAACTTTTTGGCCGCTTAAGGTGAATAACGCGAACCAATAAGAAGCCAGTTCATCATTCTCCACTCTGATTGGCCGTGGAAAATAAACCATGCCAGACACTAAGGAGATGCTCTCACCTCGGCGGTTCATAGCGACGGACACATTCTTATGAATATGGATGGACTCCAGATGCAGGCGAGTGAAGTAACCCCGGACAGAAGACAACACCCGGGGTTCATCAAACATTACCCGGTGATCGTCATGGGAAAGAGCGTGTTCAGCAACTGCGGACTTCTCCGGCTGGCCCAGGCGGCAGTATCTCCTATGTTCAGAGAGGCGCGTTCGGACACTACGCTTCGTGGTGCCTATGTATACCTGGCCACACGTACAAGGAATACTGTACACCCCGCACGACGAGAGCGGATCCCTGGCGTCTTTTACCGGTCGCAGGAACTGTTGGATCTTTTTGGTTGGCTTAAAGATCGTCCTGACGCCCCGTTTACTCAGCAACTTGCCGATGCGGCTAGTCACGCCACGGATGTAGGGCAAGACAGCGGAGCCAACAACCTCGGGCAACACCGACTCGTCCGGCCTACCAGATCTTCTCGGCCGGGCAGCTCTCCTAACCTCCGCAGCAGAGTAGCCAGGACGATCTTTAAGCCAACCAAAAAGATCCAACAGTTCCTGCGACCGGTAAAAGACACCAGGGATCCGCTTTCGTCGTGCGGGGTGTACAGTATTCCTTGTACGTGTGGCCAGGTATACATAGGCATCACGAAGCGTAGTGTCCGAACGCGCCTCTCTGAACATCGGAGATACTGCCCACTGGGCCAGTCGGAGAAGTCCGCAGTTGCTAAACACGCTCTTTCCCACGACGATCACCGGGTAATGTTTGATGAAGCCCGGGTGTTGTCTTCTGTCCGGGGTTACTTCACTCGCCTGCATCTGGAGTCCATCCATATTCATAAGAATGCGTCCGTCGCTATGAACCGCGGAGGTGAGAGCATCTCCTTATATAGTGTCTGGCATGGTTTATTTTCCACAGCCAATCAGAGTGGAGAATGATGAACTGGCTTCTTATTGGTTCGCGTTATTCACCTTAAGTGGCCAAAAAGTTATAAATAGAAACAGCGTAGCCTTCTCTCACTGTTGCTTGTTCCCAGTTCACTGGGCGACTTGTTCAGCATACCACCTATTACGAACATTTTGCTACTGAAGATGGCCACCGGTGGTGTGGCTGAAACGTCTAGCTACACAACATCAAGCATTCGACCACGGCCTTTCAGCCCGGAAGTTTTAAGTATTTATAGTGACACCGGCCGTGAAAGCCTACGTACTAAAAATAGTACATGCTTATTCAGGTGGTTGGGTAAGTAACTTTTTCAGTGCCCACTTGTAGCTTCAAACTTCATTTGTCGACGGATATAAATATATAGTTAACATGCGATTTGCAATTATTTAAATGTATGTGTTATCTGTTTTTAGGAGAGAATGACGATACACCGTCGATAACGTTAAGTCTTTGTGATGAAGCTTCTGTGACAACAGAACCGTCTTTGTCTCATTCAGAATCTTTGTCAGCTTCGGAAGACGTGGTTATCACTACAATAGCAGCAGATGCAGACGATCCAAACTTGACACCTGTACAGTCATTATTTGCATCTGGTGTTCACTTCCTTAGTCATGATTCATTAGTCACATCATTATTAGTTCCAAAAGAAGAACCATTAGATGAAACAGATGAATCGAACATGGATCTTTCAGTACCTGGTAGACGCGAACTTTTAGAATATTTAATACAGCCTGATGGTTCTGTGGTGTGTAAGTGGTGCGGTGAAGTGTTACCATCAAGAACTCACTGGTACAGACACAAGTATAAATTTCATGTCTCGTCACCGCCTGGTACAACTAACTTGTTCAAATGTTATAGGTGTAATGTGTTTTTTAAATCTCGTAAAGGTTATGTTGGCCATATTAGTTCTAGACATTCTGAAAATGAGAACAAATTTAATAAAGATGACAAAACGGAAAGTTTGGTAAGAACGTCTTCGAATGATACATCACCACTTCCCGCAAGAAGTAGACGAGGATTTCGAAATTTAGAAGACATCCCAGGGAGCATAGAAGAGTATGAAAAACAGCGAGAAAAGGAAGAAAAGCTTGTAGCAGAAATCATCGATAGAGTTAAAAAAGAATGCGAAGCTCAAGGTTCAACAGTTACTCGAAGAGGTTATTCAAGGCGACAGACGGTCATGAACACATGAGGAAGACAGTCTTGGAAAAATTGTACCAGCTGTTGTAACAATTGACAGGTCAAAGTTTCCTTTTAATAAATATTTTTAAGAATTCATTTTAAAAGCATTATTTCTTCTCTACACTTTTAATAATTATCAGTAACTGTTAGGTGTTGAATAAAAAACATTTTTATATACATTTTATTCATGTACATAAAATAATAAAAATTCATCCACCATTATACAACCGGGGAATGATTGTTTACTTCATTTTCTTTGTAAGTAGTATGACACAATTTTTACTACCATGATTAAATGTGAAAATTGTGCTTCCTATGAGAAAATTTTGGGTACGTAAGTTTGTATGATGTCTTCTGTTATCCTTTTCAAAATACAACATGTATAAGTCTTTGGATTGATAAATTATATATTTTTGTACTGCATCTATTAAAATTTATCAAGCTTTCAGTTCTAAATTAAATAGTGAATTAATCCCGACCTTTGGTTTGATTCATCATCAGAACTTGGTGTACCAAAGTAATTATACAAAATTTTACTTTATATACTCTTCCTGACAAGATTTAAAATTATGTATGAAGAAATAATGATTATTAGATTGTTTATTAAACATGTCTAGTTGTAAACATTAAAATAAGTAATACTTAAATTTTTTCATATGAGAACATAAAAGGATGAATTTGCACCATGTATGTATCATTGATCAGCTATCAAACAAGAATTCAGACAGTTTTGTTGTTCCTTATATGAATAATTTTAAATCTTAATTTGTGTATGTAAATATGATGTACAAAAGTCTTTTGTGGACTACTAGAGAAACTTAGAAGGATAATTTTGTGTGACAGCTCTCCTCTTGTCTTTGGATGACAGTACAACAATAAGTATACTGTTATTTCCAAAGCATGACAACAATAAGTATGGTAGAACAATGATTATTTGTAATATCAGTTTATCTAGCACAGTTGAAAGAAATGTTAAAATGTTTGTGTGGGAGTTGAAGAATCCAAGGAACTCTTCCCTTCATGAAAGGATTCACAGTATAGCTCCTCATTTGCTTTTCTTAGAAATTGTAAACCAGTTCTAGAAAATTTCTTTACTAGTGTGTGGGATAGTTTGTGAAATTTATAAGAATTTTTTGATCTCTCACAAAAGTTCACATATTGCAGATAATAAGTAATGTAGTTATTCTGTTTTTTTGTTGTATGTGAACTGCCTCTGAATGTTTTATGAATAGAAACCATATTAATCTGGTTATTCATTTGTCTGGAAAACTGAATACTCCTGACAAGCAATGCTCTTCTGTATTAAGATGTTCTATTTTCCCAGTATAATTTGAAAATAATATTGTTCTCTCTTTTGGCCAGGACTGTTGATTCATTTATTGCCCACATTTATTGATTCATAAGTTTGCATAATGAATCTAATTATATAATTTATAAAATCGTAATCTTTGATGCATTTCAGATACCATAAATTAGGCTGTGTTATTTCATTGTATTTCATTGTTATTTCATATATATGTTACTTTGTAAGTTATAGTACACTATAAATATTTAAACATTCATTATCCAACTGACCATACGAATAAAATGTGAACAATTAACAGATATAGTAATGGTCTATGGTAAATACACAATTTTTTTGTTTCTTGACAGCATTGAGCAAGCACAAAAGTAATCACAGAAAAGTGTATTTAAACATTTTTTTTAATGTGTTCTGTACTTAAACATTTTTAAAAATTCGTAATTGTTTATTTAATAGTATACAATTGGCAGAATAGATTATTACAAACGCTGCTAGTGAATATTTTAACGAAAGTCCCCTGAGTTGATGAGGATTAACTGCTGATTTTATAAGAACAAAACAAATTTTCAACAACAAAAATAGGGTTTGTTGTCCTCCTCTAACGGTTATGTTAGTGATTCCCTTCCCAGTAGGCTTCCAAAGTCATCATTTGAATACTATAGTACTATATTTACGTAATTGAAGTCCATAAGAATTAGATTTAATCTGTATATTACAGGTTGCTTTAAAATGTGTCTTAACTGAAAACATTTTTAGTTACATTTCCCCTTTAATAGGTTTGGGACAGTCATGATAATTTTGTTCCACACTGATTGGGAGTCACTGGATTAGACAGTAATTGTTGTTCTGGTTTTGTTAATCATACCACCTGTCTGTGTATTTCATGTCCTGTCATGTTATTGAGGTCAGTACCTTATTACATGTTTAGGTAGTCTCATATCTTCCATTCTCTCGATATGCTGCCTCCATTATTTGTCCTCGTATTCTGCTGGCCATAGAATATACATTTAATTCGGTTCTTATATCTTTATTTTGTATTTGATCTTGTGCAACTTTGGTTTTTCTCAAGAACTTCATTTCACTTGTTGTTGTCATCAAGTCATCAAACATCATTTCTCGTCATTGTCAAGTTTCACTTCCATAAGTTAAAACAGGTGTTATTTTATCTATTTATTTTTATATCAATTTCATTGTCATACTCATAAGTTACATCACACCCTAGAAAATTGAAATGAGATACCTGGTCTATAGACTGATTGTTTATAATTATTATCTTCGAACGTATCAGATTCTTTCCTCTAAAGGCCATAACTTTTGTTTTCTGGGTTGATATTCTAAGATTATATTCTTTGCATATTTGGCTCAAGTGGAAAACTGCTAAATGGAGATCTTTTTCTGTTTTTTTGCATAATAACCTGATCATCAAATAATAATGTATTGATACACTGACGCGATAGTGGCAATTTAATTCCGGGGTTTATTTTTTCCTCCTTAATAAATAATACTGACATACTTTTATCATTTAAAAGCAAGAACGTCATGAAGAAATGTGGTGCTGAATTAAACTTATTTGTTCTAAGATAATTGAGCACATAACACAGCCTAATATATAAAAAAAAAAATTATATGTACAGTGTGTGCACTTATGCCTGTATTATGAAAAAAGTAATAAGATACTAAGTACAGAACAAAATCAAGTAAAAACAAACAAACAAAATTTTTAAACATTAATGTATACTGTCAAGTTATTAAAACTAAAAACTTACTAAATTTTCAAAATCTCAGTCAAAAACTGAAGTACAGTAAGATTAACACATTACAGCCGTGGAAATACAGATTGATTACTTGTTGACAGTTGGTCATCTATTTTTATTCTGTTAGTTATGTATGCTGATGGAATTTAATTTTTATAGTTTATTTACATTTTGTAATTGGTTGTGTAATAACTGAGCAATTAGTCAGGGTTGCCCAAGAAACAGTTTTCTATAACTTATGATTGTGATAAGTTGGTAATTTGTGTTGTTATTGTAATTCTAGAATGTTGCTAATTTATTCAATTAATTATATACATCATAATGGCAGCAAACTTCTAACAGTGTAAGAATTTTAGAGTATTAATGGGTTTGTTATAAGCAAAACGTTTTGAAGTAATATGTGCATGTAAAATGCAAACTGAATTAATGCCTGTACAGTTACAAGTTTCTGTAGGTATCTTCAAACTTTCCTGTGACAGTTGTTTACAAATTACAACTTTATCATAACAAAACAGGCCAAATAGTTTTCATTTTGTGCTACAGTATCTCATCCCTGAAGGATTGCCAGTAATAAAAAAGCATGGAAATTATTGGTGTACTGTGAATACATATCTGTTTTATTTTTCTTCTTTCATTAACAATCATTATTGTTTAATATTTATTATTGCTTTCATACTACATAAACACCTCTGAATGTATTCTTGTAACATAAGAGACAATGTGATTGTACAGTTAATTCGTAATGTATCAGTTGGTTGTATGTATTTATGTAACATTAATAATAACATGATATATGTGATAATGTGATCAGATATTTTACGAATTGTAAAAAATCAAAAATTTTGCTTTGGTAGTGGATTTGTACATACTTATAAAAATTAATTGTATATTCACCATGTTAACAACATACACACACACACACATACAAAATTATATTTTGTGTAAACAAAATAAACTACATCAGATTAGTTTTAATATTTATACTGTGTTCATAAAGTTTACTGGATAGAGATTTGTTTATCAGAGAGTGCTGAAAACGTGTGTGTGTGTATATATATATATATATATATATATATATATATACACTGCAAATATGAAGGCGTACTAAAACAGTGATGAAGCTTTTCCGTTTGAGCCACAGCAATATTCAGAAGTTACATTGAGCGATATGTTGCTCTGTTACTGCATGGAGGAAGGCTGTACAGGATTGCAGACAATCCCATCTTCCTTAATAACGCAGAACTGGACCCCAAGTTGGACTCCTGTTACAGGGACATGGTAACTGTTTTGGTGTTTATTTAGAATTTATTCTTGATTTTAATTATACAGATTTAAAGCAAAAGTACTTAATCCTCTTCTGTATTTATTGTGTAGCAAAGCATTAGTGACTTACTGTTACTTCACGGACTAGTAACGTACCAGCCATTAGATATGTGGTGAGCACTTTCAGTTTTTTTTTTTCACCATTTTCTGGTCAGAAACCAACAGCCTAATAAATTAATTTACTGTAAAAAATAGCCCAGTCACGTGATGTTGGCATCTCCACTAATATATACAGTCAGTACCTCCAATGCTTGTTACTTTAAAATATTGATTATTCAAATTTTTTCTTCTTCTTTAAAGATTAAAACCTCTGTAAGTAGAAAAATAATAATAGCTGTCTCTATTTTTTGGGACCAATAATTTAATAATTATAAATTCTGTTAAAATATTAGGATAAGCAAATATAAATAAGCTAGCAAATTATTAAAAATTATAAAACTCAAAAAGCATTACATTTTATGAAGTCTTAGATAACAAATCTAGAAAGGTGTGCGTGTGTGTAATTAGTCATCAATAAACGTGCACAACGTAGGTATATAATCAACAGTTTGCATACTGTCTCATATTAGCGCTTCGTAGCTGATTATGTCTATTCTGTGTACAGTTCTATTATCGTTTAAAAATAAGGTTGTAGACAACGTAAAAAATTATAAATTACTGCAATACACAATACTGTTGATACACATTTTCAAGTGCATGACACGCACACTGTATACTGTATTTTGTTATCCGAGTGTAATTGTGACAGCAACACATATGAACAGTAATGTTTTGGCATGCTTCTTATCCTGTGCTACAAAAGTTTGGCAGCCCATTCTAAATTGGGCTTATGGAACAATGCTGTTTCACCATATTGCAAGCCTTAGTAAGATGAAATTTAGATAACTTGAAAATAATTATTGTTTCCCTTTAACTTTCAGTTACCAAGGCTTGACTGTAACATACTAGAAAAGTGTGGGAGTGTAATACAAAATATGTTGATATGGATCAACTGTCAGTCGTCACAGGGCTGTCTTCTAAAATGTTACAGCTGATTTTCTTTAATATTTGTGAGCTGCCGCTGACTGGAACAGTATAGCAGTTGACGTTCAGATGCGAGTTCTTGCTGTTACTCTGAACAAATCTTTAGCAAACAAAATTTTGCGTAAAGTTATTATATATCCAGAATAATTTTAGAATTTATCCAACAATATTGTTCAGCAGTGACTAAGGATTTTATTTTCCAACAAAAAGCTCAAATTCTCAGTGAAAACTATAGATACATAACTGTTTGTAAATAAAGCATTAGTGTTGCAGGTCACTACTGTATAATAATATGTACCTTCATTTCTTTTTTTTTATTCTTGGAGTTTTATTAATTTTGCCTTCATAAGTATTTAATTATGTATAGTTGTTTTTCCAATTGTTTTCAAGTATTAGGCTGTAGTTTGTTCAGATAAGTCAGTCTGTGAACCCTGTCTAACGAATAAGAAGCCACTCAAGCATGTACTTGAGTCAAACCAGAACACAGATACAAGACATATTAAATCTGTGTGTATGTGACATTTAGTAGGCTCAACTTCAGACCAAGGTTAGCCACACAAAATCATTTTTACATACCTTATAAATATTTGAAAGTGAACTGTATTCATTGGAAAGCTACCTCCATATTTTGTGTATAGTTAGTGAATGTCCAGTGTCATTTCATATGTTAGCACTGCTGTTACATTGAAATTGTACCCAACAGGAGGTGGGCTAGAAGGACTTCTCTGTATAAATTGATTATATATATATATATATATATATATATATATATATATATATATATATATATATATAAAATGTTACATACCTGTGAGTGTCTTTCTAAAAAAACATTTAAACAGAACAACATTTTTAATGAGAATTTCGAGTACGTTTTCATCACTCTCAGGCTGCAAAGAGTGAGAAGTTAGTAATACAGTTTTTATATTCCTTTTACAAATTGCTGCTTTTAAGTGGCCATTTTAAATTAAACTTTAAATATTTCTTGTTGTGTAGTAACAGGTTGTTGAGTGTTGGCATATAGTTACAGATTTGTAAATATTTATGTAAATATGGCTCTCAATAATGGTGCTAATTGATAGTAAAATTGAATATACTTTTTTTGTACTAAATCAAACAAAATCAGTGTGTTGAAAACTCAGTTGTACAGCAAGTGTGTGTGTGTGTGTGTGTGTGTGTGTGTGTGTGTGTGTGTGTGTGTGTGTGTGTGTGTGTGTGTGTGTGTGTGTGTGTGTGTGTGTGTGTGTGTGTGTGTGTGTGTGTGTGTGTGTGTGTGTGTGTGTGTGTGTGTGTGTGTGATTAAATGGACAATAAAGATCCAACAGGTTTCTGGTTTACATAAATGACTGTTGTAATTTATAAAATAATACAAAAGATACCCACGTAAGTAATATTGTCGTACACTGCTGAGTTACATAAACGTAGCTGTCATCCAGGTGTACACGTGTTTCCTTTGAAATCCTGGCCCTTGTCACAGTACTTCTCTGAACACAGTACACCCCTAAGAAGGGTCCCCAGTACATCACCCAAGCCAACATAGCTCTGTACACATTTGGCTAAACTGCAGGCCGACTGTAGTAGAGACAATATCATCTCAGACATGGTAGCACATTGTAATGAACCCGAAACATCAGGGCCTTCCATCAGAGCAAGGATTTCCTCTCAAATATCCCGATGTATAGTAAAGTACACAGACATCCAAAAAGTTATCGCTAGTGCTTCTCATGGTAAGACCAATAATATACTGTCCTGTCCATTCATGTCCAAGTTACCCTATAACACTATCTGTTTATACGTTAATGACTGAAAATTATTTTAGTAAAATACATCTGTATAATGAAAAACAAACTATATGCTGTGTGAAATGGTTTCTAACCAGATGTATGATTTGCACTCTGTCCCAAGTTGAACAAAATCTAGCTGGAACCACAGCTTGAACAGAAAGGGTTCTGCCATGGGATTGATGATATATTTAAACCATTGGTATTGTTCATCATCATCTTCACAACACGCCATAGGCAAGGTGCTGTCTGTTCCGCCTTCAAAAATCCTCCAGTCATCTCTTCCTGGGTCTGGCCACACACTTGTGTCCTATAAGTTTGTGTTTCCAGACTTGTTTGGCCAGTTTGGAATCTGACATTCTTTCTAAATGTTCTTTCCACCATTGTTTGTAATCTTTTAATTTTTCATTCAAATTAAAAACTTGTAACTCTTGTCTTATGACCTCATTTCTGATACGGTTAAGTTTAGAACACTTTCAACTCCTCTTAAGAATGCCATTTACGAGGCCTGTATTTTAATATCTTGTTTTTTCGTTGTTGTCCATACTTTATACCCATAGGACAGAACATTGACCACCATAACTTTATAGAACTTTTATTTTGTATCTCGACGTACCTTGTTTCTAAAAACATCAGTATGGAGAACCATACATGACTGCCATGTCCTAAAATTTATATTTAAAATCATTTAAATATTAATTAAATAAGTTGATGCTTGAGTTCTGAAGAAATTATGTATCAGCTAAAATGGTACAATCCTCCCTCATGAAGGTTAAGACTATCCTCAACCTTCATGAGGGAGGATTGTACTTTTTGATAAAATGTCTGTAGGTCGAACGAAGAGCTAGCTAAACGTAGCTGCGATCTGATTCCTGTAATGAAACTGGATCGCTGCGAGGGGCCGAGGGATGTCTATAGTGTTATCAAAGTCTTTCCTGTCAATACTATACTAGTCATTTTTCTTTTTTAAAATCGAGTCTTGATTTCTTTCTTTCCATTTGTCTTCTGATTTCCTGAACGACTATTCTGTTCACCCGTGTAATTATAAATTTCTCAGCAAAACATTTCTTCCTTAATACGTTTGTGTCTCCTGTTTAACACCCACCATTCTGATCCATGTCATAATGCTATATTCCACACAGGCTAGTAAATAACCAGCCATCAGGGAGGTCAAAATATTTTCAAGGAGGGGCAAACAATTTTCCAAAGGAGAAAAATATTTATATATTTTTCATACATACACACATTCACATATTAGTTTATAATTCTCATATCATAATAGAAATAAGTACACAGATTGTATTAATTGCTTTAATACAACAACACTGCCCAGCGATCCACAGGAAGCAAATCGATGTCCACCTTTTCGGCTTGCACGTGTTGCGTCGGTGTGGGTTTCAGCACTTTCCATTTAAAAAGCGTGCAAACATAATAAAATAAACATTAGTGAGGCCAGATATAACACGAATTTTGTGCGTGTGTGTGTGTCCTGCCAGCCTTTTTATTGCACTAATCACAATAATAAAACTTTGGAAAAGTAAACATTTCATAATTGAGATATGCTTGCCTGCCAGTCACTCATACGTGATTTAAATTAAAATGAAAAATATAGAATTTTGTTAAAGTTAATTGAAATGTTTCCATAGAAACTACTTCAGTGTTGTCAATAACGGAGTACACATATAAAACTTATAAAAATTTACCTCCTCCATCATCAACTACCATTTTAATTAATAAAAAAAATTACCCCTCCCCCCTTCAACTACCCTTTTCATTTATAGATATTTCATCTACCTTTCTACAGTGGATTATTATGACCTTCTTTTCAGGGTACTTTATTTATCAAAATAAATAAATACTCTTTACTCTTGTTAAAACGTAAAACGTTGCAGGTAAACTACCCCTTTCCCTTAACCGATCTTCACCAAAAACAATAGGCCTTGAGTCCTCTACAATTCAGAGCTGTATGCAAAAAATTATTTGATTCTGTTTGAATTTGCGGCTGTTATCGTTTGCCATAGAAAAAATTCTACACACAGACACCTTTCAAAATATCGGTATGGAGAACCATACATGACTTCCATGTTCTAAGATTTATATTTAAAATCATTTACGAAATGAAATATTTCTATAGAAACTACTACTTTCCACTTATTGCTTTAGCCTTAACCACAGTATTGTGGTCACTAACGTATACCACCACACGTTATCGCACTCGATTTTCACTGATGATGCCAGTCGACGGCACTGCTGAAACGTCTGGTTTTGCAGAAAACATTGGACTACGGCCAAACAGCCCGGGAAGGAATTTTAGCAACAAACTACTACTTTGTTGCCGATAACGTAGTACAAATATAAAAATTATCCCCTCCCCCTTCAACTATAATTTTCATTATAGACAATTACCCCCACCCCGTTCAACTAGCCTCTTCATTTATAGATATTTCATCTACGTTTCTACAGTGGATTATTAAGATCTTCTTATCAGGATACTTTATTTATAAAAATTAAGTACTTTACTCTTGTTACAACAAAAAATGTTTCAGGTAAACTGCCCTTTCCCCATAACCGATCTTCACCAAAATCAACAGGCCTTGCGTTCTCTACAATTTAGGGACGTATGCAAAAAATTATTTGATTATGATTGACTTTACGGAAGTTATCGTTCGTCATAGACAAAAACCTTGTTATCACATAAAATGTTGCAGGTAAACTACCCCTTTCTCTTAACTGATCTTCAACAAAATCAATAGGTATTGAGTCCTCTACAATTCAGGGATGCATGCAAAACATTATTTGATTCTGTTTGAATGAGCGGCAGTTATTTCGTCATAGAAACTATTACTCTTGTTAAAACATTAAAGGTGGCAGGTAGACTACCCCTTTCCCTTAACCGATCTTCACCAAAATCAATAGGCCTTCAGTTCTTTACAATTCAGGAACGTATGCAAAATATTGTTTGATTCTCTTTGAATTTACGGCAGTTATCATTCGTCATAGAAAAAATTACCCTTGTTAAAACTTAAAACGTTGGAAGTAAACTACCCCTTTCCCTTAACTGATCTTCACCAAAATCAACAGACCTTGAGTACTTAAAACTTCAGGAATGTATGCAAAAATTTTTTTGATTCTCTTTTAATATGCGGCAGTTATGCGTCATAAAAATAAAATTACCCTTTTAAAACATAAAACGTTGCAGGTAAACTACCCTTTTCTCTTAACCGATCTTTACCAAAATCAACAGACCTAGAGTACTGTATAATTCAGGAAAGGAAGGTGTGCAAAAAAGTATTTGATTCTGTTTGAATTTGCGGCTCTCATCGTATGCCATAGAAAATACTCTTGTTAAAACATAAAATGTTGCTGGTAAACTACCCCTTTCCCTTAACCGATCTCCACCAAAAACAATAGGTCTTCAGAACTCTACAATTCAGGGCTGTATGCGAAACATTATTTGATTCTGTTTGAATATGCGGCAGTTACCGTTCGTCATAGAAAAAATTACCCTTGTTAAAACGTAAAAGGTTGCTGGTAAACTACCCCTTCCCCTGAACCGATCTTCACCAGAATCAAAAGGCCTTGAGATCACTGCAATTCAGGGATGTATGCAAAAAATTATTTGATTCTGTTTGAATTTGCGGCTGTTATCGTTTGCCAAAAAAAATTACCCTTGATAAAAAAATGCTGCAGGTAAACTACCCCTTTCCCTTAACCGATCTTCTCTGAAAACAATAGGTCTTGAGTACTCTACAATTCAGGGCTGTATGCAAAAAATTATTTGATTCTGTTTGAATTTGCGGCTGTTATCGTTTGCCATAGAAAATACCCTTTTTAAAACATAAAACGTTGCAGGTAAACTACCCCTTTCCCTTAACCGATCTTCACCAAAAACAACAGGTCTTGAGAACTCTACAATTCAGGGCTGTATGCAAAAGAGTAGTAGATTCTGTTTAAATTTGCGGCTGTTATCGTTTGACATAGAAAAAAAATTAACCTTAATTAAAAAAAAAAAACCGTTGCAGGTAAACTACCCCTTTCCCTTAACCGATCTTCACCAAAAACAATAGGTCTTGAGTACTCTACAAAACAGGGCTGCATGCAAAAAATTATTTGATTCTGTTTGAATTTGTGGCTGTTATCGTTTGCCATAGAAAAAAAATCTAAGACAGATGGACACACACACAGACACTTATAGAAAAATGACTTTTTTTCATGTTTTGAGTGTAGTAATTACTTCCATGTTCCTTAAGGAAATGGAAGTATGGTGATGGCAAAAAAAATCGTGTTCGAGATTATTGCAGATTGTACTATTTTTTGATTGTTTGATTGATTTTTGTACAGATTGATTGTTTTGATCGTAATACACTCAAAACATGAAAAAATATTGGTATGGAGAACCATACATGACTTCCATATTCTAAGATTTATATTTAAAATCATTTACGAAATGAAATATTACCGTAGAAACTACTTCTTTCTACTTACTGCTTCAGCCTTAACCACAGTACTGTGGGCACTAACGTATACCACCTCACGTTATCGCACTCGATTTTCACTGATGATGGAAGTCGATGGCAT
Organism: Magicicada septendecula; assembly: GCA_034769895.1. Lineage (NCBI taxonomy): Eukaryota > Metazoa > Arthropoda > Insecta > Hemiptera > Cicadidae > Magicicada > Magicicada septendecula. The sequence continues at coordinate 159,340,476 of CM068370.1, read as the reverse complement.
TGCTGAAACGTCTGGTTTTGTAGAAAACATTGGACTACGGCCAAATATCCCGGGAAGGAATTTTAACAAAAACTACTTCTTTGTTGCTGATAACGTTGTACACATTTATATAAAAAATATGCATAAAATTAATGGCTTGTATAAGTTAATGATTGATCTCCATTAAGTAGTGCTCAAGTTTCCAAAGTTTTAATGCCATCACCATGCTTCCATTTCCTTAAGGAACATGGAAGTAAAAATGACTCATGTTTTGGTGGTAGTACAATCAGAATCTGCTGTTATCTCGAATACGATTTTTTTCACGTTCATAAGGAAATGGAAGTAATAAAGTTGATTTTTACACAGATTGTCTGGAAACTGGATTGAAGTAGGATATTATCTACTGACTGAGGGTTTCAAGTTGTCATCCTGAAATCCCTTCTACCAATGGATGAAACTATTTTTTCTGAGACTCCTTCCCAGGGACCTTAGAACATTAATAATTATTTGGATACGTATATGCTGGAACTTCCTAGCGGAGTCATTTCTGACATATTTCTTCCAAAGGGAGACTTCATAACGCTCATTGCATACCAGTGGCGAAAGGATACACCTTGATTCCCCAAAAAAGTGTGTAACTGGAAACTAATAATAAAACTAATGACATCTATGATCATTAATTGTTGTCCGAAATTCACTCCCGTAGGACAGTAGAGGGACAGGACAGTAGTGCTATAACTTTATAAAACTTCAGTTTTAAATCTCAACATACCTTGTTTCTAAAAATATGGTTGATTGTTCCACAGATCGTCTGGAACTTGCGTAACTTAACATCAGTATCATAATGTCTATCATACCCAATATCAATTTTGCAATATTGGTATTGTTAAAACAAAATGCACGATATTTATTACATATTTACCAGTTTCTTGACTAAGCCACTTCCATAAAAGTGTTAATATCTAACCAGTTTTTATCAGCGGATTGTAGGTTCTTTATATAGAACATCACTTGATGCACGCACTCCATTAGCTTACTGACTACCAGTAAGTGGTTTTGAGCAATTGTTTCCTCATTAGATCAGACTATATTAGTTTGTATGTCTTTTATTCCTATCTAATGATAGGCTAAAGAGTGTATAGGTACTCGCTAAGTGGTATTCTATATATAAAAAAAATTAACAGTACAATGTTGCAGACCCAGGCTTTCCATCTGCACACCATAGAAAGCACACATATTTTCTATAAAAGCTATTCTAATTCTATCAAATCAAAGTAGTAGCTGCTACTTTAATTTTAATGTAGGGCGATGTGTTTGTTTCTGTAAAGATTGAAAAAAAAAATTAAATCCCATTCCCTTCCCATAATTATTGAATGTTGAAACAAATGGACTAGAAGTAGCTTTCCGATAGTGTTTCAGATTTCTTACTGAGCAGTCTTGAGTTAGGTCCTCCATAGAACTTTCAGGACATGGAAATTCTTACCCCATAATGTATCACATTGTAACACTGAACAAATCTATTGTTTTCTAGTTGATGATATTCAAATGGCATATATCAGTTTAAATCACTGTGTGTTAACTGTACTGCACTAGTAAATTGACTACACTAGGTGCACTTTTGTGTGAAGATAAGTTGTGGTGGAAAACGAGACACTGCATTAAAAACAAATTTTCAGTGAACCTATTTTAACAAAATTCGTAAAGCAATAGGTTGATATGGTAACTGGTTTGATAGATGGCTTTTAATGGGGGGGGGGGGGGTTGATGCTGAAGGCAATGTTGTTCATTTAATGCTGACGGCTTTGCCATGAAGTGCTGTATAATGCAGCTGCCCATTTGGTTCATTATGCTGTATAGAATTCATTGATACTAAATAGAATTCAATCTGCATATTCTTATTCCGTTAGCTATTGGGGATGGAGGAAGATGGTGTCTTTAATGTGTCTATAAAACACACATTTAATACATCTTATCTGCAGCAGAAATACAGTACGCCTCCACTGACATATTCAAAATAAATTATTTTTTGTGTAACCAACTTTGAGAAATGTCCCAGAAACTAAAAAATCTGGATTCAAACGTGTAACATAATACTATTCTGTGAATGTATTTACAATTTTGTGACATTTAAATGTGAGCATTATATTAAAAAAACATAGCTAGTTGATATAACGGACACTTACACGCAACATACATTCTAGCAGCAACGTGTAAATCTGAAAACTCATGGCTAGATTTATGGGTTGCAAAAAAATGAAACAGTTCAAAATATGTACGTATGTCAGCACTCGAGAACTGAGATGTTTTTATTCTTATATGTGATGTGCCATATTAACGCATAAGGTTAAATAATCAATCTCAAGGACTAAATTTCATAATAGATTTTAAATGTTATTTGTAAATAAAATAAAATGTATGTGTAATTTAATGTGAAATGTAAAGTTACGCATGCATTGTGTTCATTGTGCTAGTTCATAATACCTTCGACAAAGTTACTTTTGCTCAGTAAATTGTCTTGTTTATTTCTTAAATTGTTTCTAATTTTTGATAATTATTATAAAAAAATATACAATAATATTTATATGATATTATGGCTGTTCATAAACACAACTAAAATAATAACTTCTCAAGATTATGTCCTTTTGTAATTATATCATAATGTAATTATTTAATTTGTTAATTATCACAAATATGGTTATCACACTTGTGGTATGTCACAATTATGTATAAACCATATTGCGATACTCATCATACAATACCCATAATGAATGTGGTTTTATAATTTATACTAAATGAAAAAGAAAACATAGCTCATAGTTTCATTTATTTGTTGTGTAACTTAAGCGTAGCCAGAGCTTACTGGAATAAAGAAGGTCTCATCAACTTCTTTCATCGAAGTCACTTGGATAGTTAGTATTTGCAACATATCTTTAAAATTGTTATTCTTCAGTTTCTTCAACATCTTGCAGTGCAACATATCTTTAAAATTGTTATTCTTCAGTTTCTTCAACTTCTTGCAGTGAATCAGGGTTTGGTCTTCCCTTATTATAACTTCCAAATGCAGCAAGTGTAGTTAAGTTTGGCCGAGTTGCCAGCAGAGCCAATCGCAATAGAGATTGCGTTAACAGTAAAGACGTTGATGATGCACAGAGATGTCTGAAACTTTGTCAGATATTAGGATCTGTACATGATTCAGCAAAGTCGCTCACGTGTGACTGCTTTCTGAAAAATCCAGTAATGTTTGCTAGTTTTGCAGTTTTTTTGTCTTTTTCTTTTCTGAAATCTGATTCTTAGTACTATTTTCTTGGACATCTTATTTTTTAAGTGCGTGCTTTAGGTACAGAATGTATATTTTACACAGTTTGTGTATGATGTACATTTAACGAAATTTCCAATTCATCACAAGCACACTGCCCTTTCCATCACCACACAGAGATAATAAGACACACATTAAAACTGTGAATGCACGAAATTGAGCCATACGAAAATACATTGTCACAAATTAAGCTCAGCCATATGTGTGGGGCCATCAGGAGAACTCTAAAATCAGTGAGTAAAGAAAAACACCTGAAGTTCTACTAGGTGATGGCCCTTGCCATACTTCTCAATGGATGTGGGAATTTAACTTTAATGAAACACTGGGGCAGTCATATTCAAGTGGCCAAAAAGGGATTTCTCAGACATGTGGCAGGGTATACTCTCCAAATGCAGCTATATGGCAGGAACTGAGTATACTACTGCCCAGTAGTATCAGCTAAAATGGTTGGAACATCTTAACTGAATAGCTGACTGTCATATCTACAAACAACTATTGAATTATAAAAGCAGCAGGTATGAAGAGGTGTTGGCTGACCAAAGAAGTGTTGGAGTGACCTGCTCTAGTCTGTCTGTTGGGACCAGAAGAAACCAATTTTGGTGTAATCCTTGTAAAATAATAATATCATCAGTATTATTATTATTTTCACTTGTAGATATGGATTGTTTAACTTTAAATAACTTTTTTCTGTTGACAATTAAACTTTATTTATACCAAATTACCTTGATAGTGATTAACACCACCAAATGCTTGACCTATTCTACAATCTGGTAACCTCATAATATTCCAGCGGGTTTTTTTTTTTTTACGTGCAGAAATATTGTGTTTTGTTCACATATATGCCTTACATAATTTGTAATCTTAAATGTCCTTTTGTCCTATTAAGGAAAATAAGATTTTGAAACTGGTAAAGAAAGAAATGCACATAGAGATGTCTGAAGTCAATGTACACTTCACTTCTACTATTACAGGAACTATTAGAAAATACTTTAAAATGGATTTCAAAGTATGTTAATTCATCAGTATATGTTAGTAAACCTAAAGTTTTTTTAACTGTTATGTCTGTTAATGAGCACAGTTTATCATTTAAAGCGTGCTGTTTCCAAACACAAGTCAAAGTAACATTGGCATGTACTAAAGTATGTGTCAAACAGATTTCAGAGTAAGATTAATCAAAAGACTATTTACAAAATCAGATGAACACCACTACTTAACAGAAGTTATGAAACAGCTATGTTCACAATTTAAACTGATACATAAAGAGATCAATAAGAAATTATGTTTGTTAATTTGACAAAATTAATTTTATTCTCAAACTGTGGTAGTTGCTTCAGCCAATGAGGGAACTTTCAAATAGCAATTCTGATTTTGTGAAACTAGGAACAGTGATTTGTAACTTTTTATTAATTTAAACTGTTTTGTCAAGTATCAAAGGGAATGTTTTAAAATAAGTGTATTGTCTAAAAAGGTGACATACAAAAAAATATTTTTTGCAATTAGCAGGCATCAGATACAAAACGGAGCTAAATGTAATATGGAATAGGTTGTTAAATAAATATAATATACAGAAGTACAGTCTAATCAGTTTTTCTGCAGTTTTAATACAGTGTTTTAGAAGGTTTAGGTTTTTGAAGTGAAACTTCTTTAGCCATGGTAGAGCGAGTCCACTGCTTAAATAGCAATGAATCGAAAAAGTGAAACACCATAAAGGGGCGACATAGAGTGTGGGGAGGGCAGCAGTGAGCCATCCATTCATAGTCGTGGAGTGAGGCAAGCGTGTTTCACCTCTTCGTTTCCTTCTCAGTGTATCTCACTTTGTTCACAGTTACTGTTACTAACTACTGTGTTGTACACATTTGTTGCATTTGGCAGGTAAAATTCTGTTGTTTAATTTTTTGCTTGATAAATTTTTAACAAATATTAGTTCGAACAGAAACTATGATCAATGTTTTCCTAATAGTTCATTGTTTTAGTGAGAGACAACCAAGTGAGGTAACAATCAACAGATTGTTTCTGTAATTTCAGAGAATCTGAGAATGTTTCAAAAACAAATCGGTATTTTCCACAGCATATTATTAGTCTTAAACTATCAAAATTTGTTATAAGAAGAATATGAATGTTGGTAGTGTGGATTCTGAATATTGTATTGAATTGGACATAACCATCATACAATTATAATAAACAGTGTGTTAACCACTATAAACCTGTGATCGCCTTCAGGGTTTGTAGTGATCTTCAGGATATCTTCAAAAAGTGTCTGTTAGAATCATTCAACAGTTAACATTCAGTTCAATTCCGTAGACTACAATAATGTATCATAGAAAATTAGGTTTAAAGATTGGATTCTGAATACTTTTATCAGTTTTTGTAATTTTTTTACTTTCTAAATAATATATAGTAGGTAGAAAGTCTACTGAATGATAATCAGAATGAAAATACTTAGCAGTGCAAGTTAGTTGCGTCTGATCACAGAATGTTCTGATAATTGTTCACTATTTAACAATGCTACAGAATTACCTTGTGCACTGTTTTTCTTGACACCAAATGGTTTTCCTATTTTTTGATCCACAGGGCAGGATTAAGGTCTCAGTCATGCACATCAAACTGAAAAAAAGGTATTCTTTTTAATAGTAAAAACCACTGAAGTTTATGTGCAAGATTACTCAGTCTCATTCAGTCCTTGCATTTCAACTTTAACAGGTTGTGTTCACAAACAGAAAATGGGCAGTGTGGCTGCATAGTCTTCTGACAATTTATCCTGGTATTTCAAATACAGTTGAATCCAAAGACTACAATTTAAAACAGATTAACAGTAATTTGTATTATACTATAGTATCAGTACTTTATGTTTACATAAGGTTAAGATTATTATACATAAAAATTTATTAAAAAAAGTACTAGTATATTCATTCTTTCTATGAGATTCTAAGATACACTAAAAACTCTGTTTATCCGAATTTGATGGGACCGCGACCATTTCAGATAAACCGAAACTTCTATTTAAATAATAATATATATGTAGGTACAGTAACTTTCTTTAATAATAATACTTTAAAAGTTACAGTGAATATGACACAACAAACTATAAAATGGCACCACACTGTAAATTATAGTTTCTACAGTACTGAAACAGTCCTATTGCTTGTTCGTACAGTACTGTACGGAGTTGTTCAGTTGAACAGTATTCCTTGTTCGGAGTACCCCTTATGCCAATTAGTTCTGCTTATTGACTTTCTACTTTATATCACGTGGAATCACTTGTCTATGCTATTAAATACAGATTATAGCAACAGAAAAATGCTTTTGTGTATTTTTAAAATGTAATAAAAATTGTTTTGGATAAACGAGTTTTCAGTGTACTGGTAATCAATATTATATGTTAATTTATTTCTAATGTCTAATGTACGTTGTCAGTTTCTAAAATACAGGTGGCCCATAAGTCAGTTAGCAAACTTGCAAATAGCACTTTTATTGTAGAGGTGCAGCAGGGATACAGATACAGATAACGCATACAGATAGTTAATAGCATAGTTCTCATGACCTACAAGAAATGCTCAAAGTGGCCTCCATCCTTTTCTATGCAAATTTGACATCTTCAAAGCACTGAAGCACAAATTATGTCCGAAATATTCAGGGACTGTAGGTGTTCAAATTCAGATTGAATGCGTTCCTTCAATTGTTCCACACACAGTGAATCTTCACGGAGTACACTGCATTTTTTAGTATACCCCAGACCGAGAAGTCCATCGGGGTAAGATCAGGAGAACGTGGAGGCCATTCAACACGACCCCGTCTGCCAATCCATTCATCAAACGTTGCATTCAAAGAGTCTCACAATCAGTCCATAGTGAGGGGGTGCCCCATCTTGTTGCCATATTAACTTTTCTCTAATTGGCTGCAGGTGTTCAAAAAGTGGACTGTTTTCTAGTTCCATCAACACTTCGTGAAGCATTTGTAGGTAACTTTCAGCATTCACTGTACCATTAAAAAAGTAGGGTCCGATGATCCCACTGGCAAAGATCCCTGCCCAAACAGTAACCCCCGGAGCGTTTAACTCTGTCTCTATCACCACATGTGGATTCGCAGTATCCCAGTAAACACATTTGTGCCTATTCACTGTACCATTCAGCTTAAAAGTAGCCTTGTGACTCCAAAGAATGGTTTTGTAAAATTGTGGATTGGCTTCTTGTCGTATTGCGTACCATTCACAGAATTCTGTATGCCTATCAGGATCATCTTCATTTAGGCCTTGGAGTAAAGTGGGCTTATATGGTCTCAACTTCAACATTTTCTGCATCCTTTGCAGGCTTGTTCGAGGTATTCCATACTCATTGGACGCCTTTCGTGTTGATTTCTTTGGTGACTGCATAAAACATTGCGCAACAATGTTTAAATTCTCTTCTGTTGTAACTGTTTTTGGCCTACCTGATCGAGGAAGTTCCGCTACCATTCCAGTCTGTTCAAATCTCTTATTCAGTTTATGAATACCTTCTCTAGATGGAGGTGCAATGTTTGGAAAACGTTCCGCAAATAACTCGACAACATCACTGTAATTATGGTCCTGTTTCCACCACATCTGCAGTACAAAAACACGCTGCTCTGTAGATAGTTTTCTATTCATTGTCTCGCAAACAACAAACAAGCGCTAACAACAGCATACACATCAACATCAACCTAACCTCAAATCTCAACTGAATTATGGGAACTACTGCTCTAGTCAAGTGAAGTAACTACTATGCTAGTCAATCGAGCGTCTACATACTGCTAGTGCCAACTGACTTATGGGCCACCCGGTATAACGAAATTTAGGGCATTAAATATCATTAGTAAAAAACTATTTTGAGATCATTAAATTTGTAATTTTTTTTAATTAAATGACAAAATTAATGTGTTGGGATGGTAACTAAGAATAATGGTTTTTATTGCCAGTAACTGTCCATGTTTGTTTCATTATTATCACTTCGGCATCAGTCATTTGACTTCATTTCTCAAGTTTTCTGTATAAGTTTTAAATTTCACCTGTGATGTGCCCTCTAGTCTTATAAAATATCTTTCCTGAAGTCTGAAGTCCATTTCCACAAGACAATAAATCTTGAACAACATTATACATGGGGATATAATGATAACTAAGTCTGTGGTGAAATTAATAAATTTTACTTTATCTAAGTTTAGAGAATTTCATAAAATTTGTCAAGTCAAATGTATCCACCTCACCAATGAAAAACCTTCAAATTATTTATTAGCAAAAATCATGATCCTCAGTTGATCAGATATAGCTGGAACTAAGTGGAGTTCAAACTATACACATATATGTGTTGGTATCAGTATTGTGAAGGTTTATCCAAAACAGATGGTGATGGCCAGTTCTCGCTTTACATACTGTAACTTAAGAATATCTAATCATTAAGAAGGTAACGTAATAATTCACTACACATTACCATGGCATACTTGAATTTACAGTAAAAAACAAGAAACATGCACATAGACTAAACAGAAATTGTATACAAGTTTTGTGATGAACTAAGGATGCCTAATCAGATAAAAATAGTTTGCATTACTAGAGATTGTAGTTTTGTTGGTTGTACACACCTCAGGTTGGGCGACCTGTTGAAAACAGGTCACGTACACTGTGAGTTCTAGTTTTGGCTTTTATATAAGTGATGAGTCACTCCCCCCTTTTTAATTATTTGGAAATTTAAAAGTACTTTGTGGAACGATATAAAGAAAACATAAAAAAAAATGTGGTTGTAACCCAGCAAGTTAAATCAAAAGTGTTAAATTATTTTTCAATGAATACAATATGATTCACAAGTATTAAAACTTAGATTTAGAAAGAAAAATTAAATTTACTAATTTGTAATAAAATAATTTTTAAAAACGTGTTTAGGAACATACATTTGTTACGGTCTTCCAGGTATTATATTAGCAATACCTTAGTGTATTTTAAACATTAGGCTTTTGTACAGTTAAAACTTTTTAGAATCTTGTAAAATTACAGTTCCCAACATCGAGTATACTGATATGCTTTATAACATTTGGGGTGGGGCATTACTACAATAGAAATGTGCATAATAAATTTGTTGAACCACTAAAATTTTGTAAGTTTTGGGTCTAGTATCAAAAAATTATATAAGCGTATTGTACACCAACAAATTATAATTAAGATTATATATGGTTACGGTATTCATACATTTATTGCCAATTCTTAAATTTGTATTTAAATATTTTTTATTTGTTTGATTAATTAAATTTGAAAGGTGTGGTAACTATAACAGTATTTTAAAATACCACTATGTATTTTAAATAGCAAAAACCTAATTAGGCTTTTCTTGAAACATATTAAGTTGTTAGTGCACATTATTCTGTAAACACCAAATGTCTGTAACATCACTTCTTTAATAGACAGCCACATTTTATTGATATTATCGTTAAGTGTTTTGCCCATTCTGTGAAATGGCATCCTCAGCAGTAAGTATTCAGCTTTGTCTGAGGATGGTGAAACTGCAGGTGTTGCTAATATCAGTGAAATGTGATTGTCATCAAAAGTGTTGTTATTGTCATCACATAAGGCAACGAGTGAAAACTGATAAGTAATGCAACCAAAAGCCTTCATTGGCCTTGGCCAGTTGTGTGGCCATATTGATACTAGTTGAGGAGCCACTTGAAGTGGAAGTTCAAAACCAGTTACTGAAGTTGAATTTTTCTACAACTGCAGTAACTATCCTGATTAAATTGGATGTTGCAAAAATATCTGACAGATTTAGACAGAGAAAAATCATTGATCTTTACCATTTTCTAACCGTTGTTAAATTCAATCAAATGATACAGTAATCAAAATTCGGTGTATTTCCATTTAATTATTAATTTTGTTATGTATTTAAAATGTGGTAACTGTAGTTCTACAACATAAAGATTTAGTTAAACATAAACACATAAAAGTTTAGGTATTTTATTTTTTAAGGTTGTAATTTTTCAATTTTTCCTATGATTAATACTGAATTATAAGGGTATACATGAAATTATGGTTCAAATGACCAGGCAGAATCCAGAATGAAAACTCTTCTGTAAAGTAACAGTACGGTATTTCTATGACAAAAACTCGTTAAGTAAAAAACAATGAGTTTTAGACTTATTCGTTATGTAATAGTTTTTAATTGTAGGAAAGCCACAAAACTCTACGAACCTGTTTAATTGTGTAAGGCGCTATTTACAAACAATAAACATACACTAAAATCTTTGTAAAAAAAATTTATGAAATGTCAATTCAGTATTCAAAATAACATTTTCCTTGTGTTTCAGTACTGATGTAGACTTTCCCTGACATAGCTTGTCTAGCTGATTTTTCTTCTGTCACATACACACCGAGTTCTATTCAGCTATATACTATTTACTATCTCGTACTTTCCAAATGGACACTATGAATTTTTAGAAAAAGTATTAACATGCAAATACTGTAAGCAAATATATTTACAGTAAGAAATGTTTTGCGACATCATAGTACATTATTTATAATTACATCTTAAGCTTTATAGTTACAAGTCTCTCTAAAGACTAAACACAAAGCAGTAAGAGAAACATCGGTTACAGCAGGGTGCTGGAAAGCCAGAATGTTTGTGAATCAGATGTTCCTGACCAAAAGGCTAGACAAACTATTGTAGATTCTATAAATTTTTGGTCTTCTCTACAGTTCTTAAAATATTACTGTTTATGTTCCCCATCATTGCGTTAACTTACCAGTACCTCTGTCATTTATACAAATAAGCGTTGAATTAATGACTACGAAGGATAGTTATTGAAACAAATGAGGAAATATAAAGGATGTAACTGATCTAAGTTCATAAATGAACATTTTTGGATTCTTGTTATTGAAACATAGTATATATTTCATTAATAAATTAAGATGCTAAAACCTTTATTGCAAATTTTTAATGTTTGGTTAACGGTATTTAAAAAAAGGTTTTACTCCTTTTTTGTTGTAATAATTGTTGATAGATTAGAGACCATTGAATTTAATTATACTTTTAAAACTACAGGCAAAGCTGGCAAATTACTAAATCCATAGTGTGGATGTAGAACATTATTTAAGGGGTGGATGTGTTAGAAATCATTGTCAGTTTGAGCGTCTGGAAAAAATCACAAGAGTTATAACACTGTGTACCCCCCCCCCCCCGATAGACATGGTTACAATGAAATATTTCAAACATTTTTTTGTCCGTACCAGTACTTTCTCTGAAAACAGTGCCTTACGTGAGGTGATAGATTTCTGTGACTTCACAACTGATGAAGTTACAGTAACAAAATATTTTCACTTCATATATAAGGTAACAAAATTTTTAAAAAATCTCAAAACCACCTTTTCTGTCTGCATACTGTGAAACAATGCCTTACCTTAGACTATGGTTTTGGTTAGTTTTGTGGCTTTTCCTATAGTTTTTAAAATTGTGATTTTGAATTGTTAATAACATACAATCAGTGTAAATATGTTGTCAGAATTATGCATGGAGTATATACTTCCTTCAATAAACATTTGTAATTTAAATGCTCATTAATAATTAACATTAATTATGATATTGATGAATTATTTAATTTTTTATAAAATTGAAAATATCATGTAAATAACATTTGTTCCTTAACAACTATAAATAGGCTGTTTACCTTTTCAATAAATAAACACTACCATGGATTGTGTATGTTTTCTGTACTTTCCTTACACTTCCTAAACTTTTTTTTCTGTGATGATGGGTACATCAGACATCAGACCTGATAATTATACTTTTTTAGCGTACCGTGTCACTTATTAAATAATTATATAATTACCTTTATATGATCCACTTGTGTGACACTAAGTTTCGTCAGGTTTTATGACGCATTTCGGGCACAAGGTCCCATCTTCAGATAATACCGTGTATTATTTAAACTAATTAACATAAAGTTGAAACCATGATTGTGGTTATGTCATTATATAAAATTTTTAAAAACGATGAACGGCCGGAGCTCTCGCATGCATGCACGCACTACCGCGATCGCCACACGACTAATCTAATCTAATGGCAGTGTCGAACAAGTTGTTCGAAGCAAAATTTACCTGATCATTCAATATACTATTTTTGGTGGTGGTGTTTTTTATGGCTTTATAGATTTCAAGTTCCTCCAGACTATCCATCAGTTTACCTTTTTTGCATATATGTAATGCTGTTAAATTGTTTTCAAAGCTAGTGTAACTGTGTCCATTTGATATTAAGTGCTGCGCAAAATTAGATTTATTATTATTCGGTTTGGGAATATGTTCCAAAAATCTCGTGTAAAAACATCTGCCAGACTGACCGATGTAGAAAGCCTCACAATCGTCACATTTTATTTTGTAAACACTGGATTTCTTTTTTACATTACAAATAAAATTAAACTTCACAAACATAAACAGGCAATTAAAATCAGCCATTTGATAAACAGTAAATGTAAAGATAACATTGAAAGCACACACAATTTCTACCATAGAATAATAAATACAACAGACGTCACTCTAACTAACGCAGAAACAAAACTTATCAGCAAAGGACTAAATTACAATTTTCCCCCCAACCTCAAAAATAAACATAACTTAATTAAAAAAATAATAGAAGCCGAATCGGTGATAAAAAACATTCCTGACCCAGATAAACAAAATGAAATAAGAATATTAATAAACGATAAGTTTAATAAAATAATTAAAAACAAAAACAATAATCATATACAAAATAAATTTAATTACACTAAAGCACAACTTGAACAATGTACAGCCATACAACTAAACAAAAAACTTTCTAATAATAATATTTACTTAACTAAGGTAGATAAAGGAAATTCTATAGTCATGCTAAAGTTTGAAGAATACACACAAAAAGTATACAACTTTATAAATAACAACAATATTACAAAATTGACGTCCGACCCTACTAAAAAATACACTTTAGAATTGAACCAAACAATAAATAAATGCACGCAATTATTTGATAACGCACACAATACTCACTAAAACCAATAAATGCAAGTGCACCTTGTTTAAGAGGTCTCCCGAAAATATATAAACAGAATACTCCTATTAGACCTTTGATTAATTTTACAACTGCCCCCAGTTATAAAATAGGAAAAACTTTAGTAAAAATCATCAAAGAGCATACCAACCTAAAAAATAATCAGAGTGTTAAAAGCTGTAAAGATTTTATCAAAAAGTAAATCATATTACAATTCAACCAAATTACAAGCTAGTATCCTTCGACATAGTAGATTTATATACTAATGTGCCTATCAAAGAAACATTAAAATTACTCAGACGTAATTTAATAAATAATAATACGTTGGAAATACAGAAAGTTGACCAGCTGATGATGATATTAAAAATTATTCTTAATCAAAACTATTTTTCATTTGAAGATTCATATTATAAACAGAATGAAGGCCTTGCTATGGGATCTCCACTTTCTGGCATCTTGGCAGACGTATGTTTAAATCATTTAGAAAACACAAAAATTTTAAAAGATAATTATTTCATCAATAAAATCATCCATTATTCTAGATATGTAGACGACACCTTTATTATATTCAATGGGAATACCAGACAAATAGAATTGTTTAAGAATTACTTAAACAAAATTCATAGTAAATTAAAATTTACTATGGAGATTGAAAACAACAGAAATATTAATTTTCTGGACTTAACAGTATCACATAACGGAAATAATTTAAAATACAAAATTTTCAGGAAACATACTTATACCGACACAGTAATACATTCCAAATCACATCCTGTTACACAAAAAATGGCTGTATTTAACAGTCTTGTAAACAGACTTCTAAATGTTCCCCTTGAAAGAGAAGACTACTTAAATGAGGTAAGCACTATTAAACAAATAGCCATAAACAACGGATATAAACCTACAATAATAGATAAAATAATAAATAAACATAAAAAAAGTTTAAAAAATAAAAATTCAAACTATAAAAGTAAACAATAAAAATCTTAAATATCTCTCTGCCAATTTTACAGGTATTATGCCGAATATTTTAAGATCCATTCTCAAAGATAAAAATTATATTGTATCATTTAAAACAACTAATAAATTGAAAAATTACTTCAAAAACAAGAACGAATTACCTTTAAAAAAGAAATCAGGTGTTTACAAAATAAAATGTGACGATTGTGAGGCTTTCTACATCGGTCAATCTGGCAAATGTTTTTACACGAGATTTTTGGAACATATTCCCAAACCGAATAATAATAAATCTAATTTTGCGCAGCACTTAATATCAAATGGACACAATTACACTAGCTTTGAAAACAATTTAACAGCATTACATATATGCAAAAAAGGTAAACTGATGGATAGTCTGGAGGAACTTGAAATCTATAAAACCATAAAAAACACCACCACCAAAAATAATATATTGAAAAATCAGGTAAATTTTGCTTCGAACAACTTGTTCGACACTGCCATTAGATTAGATTATAATCTTTGACCAGTCATGTGGCGATCGCGGTAGTGCGTGCACGCATTCGAGAGTTCTGGCCGTTCATCGTTTTTAAAAATTTTGTATAATGACATAACCACAATCATGGTTTCAACTTTATATGTTAATTAGTTTAAATAATACGGTATTATCTGAAGATGGGACCTTGTGCCCGAAATGCGTCATAAAACCTGACGAAACTTAGTGTCACATAAATTCGAGCCGTACAGCATATACAAGGAAGGCAGTGTGGCCAGCACTACGCTTCAGCCACCCATTATTATCCCCAGGATGCTATCCCAGGTACTCATTTTCAACAGGCTGAGTCAACCTGGGGGCTGAAAAATGCACCTTGATTTTATGGTGCGGGCTACTTCTAAATCAATTTTCCTTATAATCCCACAAGTTCAGCTCCTCCAATTCAAGCGTAACACTTTCTTATGCTTCTTCTGATGTCTACTGAACATCTTTTGTCATAAATTGTTGTCTAAAGCTTACACGGCCGATGTCAATATTTCCAAAATGATTACTAAATACCGAGCTGTTAGGCCGTGGTCGGTTGCTTTTACCCGAAACAAGTGTCGGATATTGTTTGGTCGAAGATTTGCCTTTACTGTTTTTGTACACTGTCGCTTTTGTACCCTGAAGAAGATCCCCAAGGGGGGATACGAAACAATGTCAAGAATTCATAACAACCCAGTATTAACAATATTAATTTTTATCCTCTTCAATTAAACCTTACAATATTACAATCTTCTTTCAGTATACCTGAGGTGAGATTGTTTTTTATGAACATCAGTTGATTTCCTGCCTTCTTCAACACATCTCCTTAACGTATTAAGGTGTTGGAATCAGTGCTGGATTCCTAAAGAAGCGAGCACAAGGTGGAATTTCAACAGCAGACTTATTCTGTTTATGAATATAAGGAAGGACTGATTGAATGTTTTAAGAAAATATGCACAAGTGGTGGATTTAATGCAATCACAGTTCGGGAAGCTACAGGATTACTTGCACTTTTAGAGTCCAGTGCCTCCTTCTTATTCTAGTTAAACCTGTTTTATAAGATTGTGCCTCATGTCATTATTCTATATGCACAGACGCAGGAGTTTGATACTGATCCTGTACAGATTTCTTCAAATGTTGAGCAGTTTCATAATGCAGTAACCTGTCTAAGGCATAGTCTGGATGATGAGATTGATAATGCAGACCCACAATCAAGAAATAAAAGAATGAACTCCACTTGCAAACCAAAGAATAAGCAAATTGTGGCAAAGTAGTGTGACATTGTGTCATTTCAAGCTAAGGAAAGATTCTCTTTCAGACAGCTTCAAAACTGTTTTATAGTAACTTGTACAGTAGACTATTTAAAGAATTTTCTAGACACTTAGTTGAACAATGTTATGAAGGGTTTCCATTTTTTGATAAACTAAAACTTAAAACTGAATTAATAATGCTTTACAGTTGGGAATATTTTCATTTAGCATTAGGTGGTATGCCTCTTTTGAGATTTCTGCTGCAGAATAACTTGGAGGAAAAATATTCAGAAACTGTTAGCCTACTAAGAGTTTTGGTGACAACGCCCATGACAGCATCAGAATCTGAAAGGTGTTTTTGTACTCTGAAAGGAGTAAAATCATTAGGTAACAAAAAGTGAAGACAAGCTAAATGCCTTAGCTATGATAGCCATTGAAAAGAAAATGTGTCAAAAGAAGGATTTTAATACAAAACTTATTGACAAATTTTCTCAAATAAAGGAAAGAAGGATGGACGTTCGTTACAAATAAATTATGTGTAGGATTAACTTAGTGTTCTGCTTGTGTTAAGTGTTTTTATTTTTTTTTAATTATGTACTTTTGTCATTACCAACTGTTGTTTTTGACTATTGTTTGTGGTTGAGCTCCTGTGATTGTACACATTTATATAGTTTATGGTAAGTTTTATTTATATTCAAAACTTTAACATTCTAGTGCCCCTACTGACTACTGTACTACCAGCAGCCACTGATACTAATTATTATAATTTTTAATATTTATTTATATTGTCACGAGTATGATATCGAACCACGTAGAACAGCTGAGAACATTCTCCCCCCCCCCCCCCCCGTCCAGTGTGGCAGGTGTTGCATCATTCAAGTAGGTGGTTCTAGTGAGTTCCAGGAACATTTGAGATTAGCATTAAGCTGCTGGCGTGCAGTAAGGAGGGAAAGCTGTACTGGACCTCAGCGCGGCTTATATAAAGCTATAGCAGCTGGGTTGTCAGTTCAGTTACATGAGCGATTTTTGTTAGCACGGATCAAGTGTTTGTCGAAGTGAAGAATTATTGTGGTATGTGTTTTATAATTGTGCAAGACTCTATTAGCAGACATTATTATTGCGTGTGAACAATTTTTATTTGATTTGTTGCAAGAGACTGTCTTGTTCATTACAAACTGTTTAATTGTGATAATTAAAGCTGGTGATTAGTGACTTAATTGGTGTCTTTTATTTTGTTTTCCACTGTACCATACGACGATCAGTAGACCATCATAACAGTGGTGTCAGAAGTGGGATAGGATTGTTAACAGTGGAAACAGAGGACACTTCGTAGAAGAGTGGTGTTAGTGGTAGTTGATAAAAATAAAATGGATACCAGTCAGGTGATAGAATCATTCAAAGCAATGCTAGTGAAGATCGAGGAACGATGCCAACAAGAGGCAGAAGAAGCAGAGGAAAGACGCCAGCTAGAGGTGGCAGAAATGGAAGAACGACTAAAAGAAAAACATTAAGGGTGAAAATGAAATACCAGAGAGACGGCAAAAAGAAGAATTTAGTCGTTTGTACAAGATGATAACACTGCAAAATTTGGCCTTTTATGAGGTGAGCTAAACAAACAAATTGACAGAATATCTGAAATAGAAAAATCTGTGTCAACTATGAAAACAAGTAGATGATTCTATTACAAATTCAAAAAAAATTTAAAAAGGAAGTCGAACATTTAATAAAAGAAATAGTTGATAAAGAAAGACCATCAATAAATGCTGATGAAGATTCAAAATATCAGATAAATCAAACTGTAGTAGGGCCAGTGTACGCAAAGGCCCCAACGTTTGATGGAAGTGCTCATTGGGCAACTTATATTCACCAATTTGAAGCTGCCGCTCGCTTAAATAAATGGACGGAAGAAGAGAAGGACTTCCACTAATTCTTGCTTTAAAAGGGCCTGCTGCAGAGCTAATACAGAAAGTGTCATCTGCCGGTCAGAACATCTAGTGAGTTCCAAGAACACTTGAGATACTACGCATTAAGCCGCCGGCGTCGTGCAGTAAGGAGGCAAAGCTGTACTGCACCTCTCCGGGGCCTATATAAAGCCATAGTAGGCAGATTGTCAGTCGAGTTACGTGAGCGATTTTAGCTAGTGCGGATTGAGTGTGTCGAAGTGAAGTAGTATTGTGTTAATAATTGTGTGACATTAATAGACATTGTGTTTTAATATTAGTGGACATTTTATTGCGTGTGAACAATTCTTATTTGATTTGTTGTAAGAGACTGTTGTTAATTACGAACTGTTTAACTGTGAAAATTAAAGCTGGTGATTAGTGACTTAATTGGTGTCTTGTAATTTTGTTTCCACTGTACCTATGACGATCAAGTAGACCGTCGTAACAGTGGCGTCAGAACTGGGATAGAACGGTTAACAGTGGAAACAGAGGACACTTCGTAGAAGAGTGGTGTTGCTGGTAGTTGGAAAAAAAGAAGAAAGGATACCAGTCAGATGATAGAATCATTCAAAGCAATGCTACTGCAGATCGAGGAACGATGCCGTCAGGAGGCAGAAGAAAGACACCAACAAGAGGCGGCAGAAGTACAAAAACGACATGATGAGAAACGCAGACAGGAAAGAGAAGTGGCAGATGAACGACAGAAAGCACTACTGGAAGAATGACTAAAAGAAAAACGTAAGCATGAAAATGAAACACCAGAGAGATGACAAAAAGAAGAATTTAGTCGTCAATCAGATGCAGTTAAGGCGTTCGTACAAGAGGATACCACTGCAAATTCATCCTGTTACGAGGTGAGCTGAAGAAACAAGTTGACAGAATATCTGAAATAGAAAAATCTGTGTCAACTATGAAAACAAATATTTCAAGTTCAGAAGTTTCTATTGCAAATTCAATAAAACAAATTAAAAAGGAATTCAAGCATTTAGCAAAGGAAATAGTTGATAAAGAAAGACCATTAATAAATGCTGATGAAGATTCAAAATATCAGAGAAATCAAACTGTAGTACAGTAGTATTAAACAGACATGAATCAGCGTGCAGGTTGTAGTGGGGGAGAAGACTGCAGCAGTGAAAGGCACGAGAGAGGAAAATGTCTACTAACGCAGTTGAAAATATTGGTCTACTCTCTGAATTGTTAATAAGACGCGAATGTGACAAGAGTAATCTATTTTGACACGGGTTGACTTTTTATACCTAATGTGCCGAAGTTTACTTCTTTAATAATTAAAGATGAAAGATAATAGTTAAATTTACGTTTTTCTCTGTAAAAGTAGTAAAATTTGAAAACTGATATCGCTTATATGACAGCTGAAATAAACCAGTTACACTGCTTTGTCGATTCACAATTATTTTCGTTTTATTATATTTATAACTTTATTTATTTAGTTTTCTATTGTCTATGATTCTTATAGTGTTTTCAATTGTTTATTTTTTAACGTTTTTATGTATTTATTGTTTTTTACATTTCATTAGCTACATTTTTAATTATATTACTAAATACTTTACCAAACTAAATTTTACAGCCCTACCAACACGCGCGCGCGCGCATGCACGCACGCACGCATATATGTAACTTACTTTTTACTAACTTACCTAACTTTTTACTAACCAATTATTCTTATAATTTGAAAATTCTTTTGTTATTCTTTTAATTGTTTTTAAGGTTTTTACCTAAAATTTGGTTACCTACAAAATTTGGTTGTAGGTAAGTTTTGATTTCGATTGCGACAGTAAACGTGGACATTTTGTAAGACGAAACAAGCGCAGACACAACAGAAAGAGACAATGTAGGCCTAATAAAGATTTCCATTATTTTGTAAACAGTGACTTGGCGTGTTGTGTCTGTTGCAATGTTTCTCGAAAGTCGAGGCTAGACATCAACAATCGTTGTATATTTTGGAATGTGTACACTTTGTGTACATGTTACAATTCACGAAAAACGTAGTAATACATGATGCACATTGCTCTGGCATCTTAATTTGTTTGAATAAGTACATTAATAACAACCTCGTACGTGAAATGATTGTGTGTGTGTGTGTGTGTGTGTTTTTTTAAAAAACGAGCAGATGTAAACTATCCATAAAGAACTGGAGAGACAATATTAATGGAACAATTAGACTGAAACTATTTAAGTACCATACAGCACATTTACTTACATGCAATTACAATAATTATTTTGGTCAGTTCTTCACCCTACTAATATTTCCGTCACTGTTATCACCGTTAGCCTATTATCACTATCACTCAAATTGCCTTCACTGCTGCTATCTCGTCTTACATTATTTTCTAAACGATCTGTTACAGTATCCCTTATTCGGTTCCATCTCACGTAGTCATTTTAAATTTTCATTACTTCACGTCTTGATCTCTAGTCTGCAGGAGAAATACAATAAAATTCCTTCGACACTGTCCACAGAAAAATGCACGGTTTTTCTTTCAACACGCTTCTTCGCGGTTGCCCAAGTCAGTTCCATAGGATTAAAATCCGGCTGATAGTGTAGAAGTTATAAAACAGAATGTCCTTGGTTTGCCAAAATGGCATCTATTTTAAAAGTTTTGTAAGTTGGTTTGTTTTGTTTAATTAGTGCATACAGCTCAGGCTTTAACATAGATGGACTACAAGGAATGTTATGGTTTTTTAACCAGTTAATCATGTCTGCCTTTTTTTGATAATGATGTTGGAGGTGGATTTATTTGTACATTGTGGTAGGAGGCATTATCTACTACTATTACGCTGTTCTTATTAAAATGAAATGAAACTAAACGCTTCATATTTGATGAATACTGATGTTTTTTGAAAAGTACTCACACAATAACCTCCACAGCGTCTCAGAGAAAACTGAGCTATGTTTCTCTGTTGACGCATGCGCATTACATAACCTGCGCTGTTAGCACAAAAACGGTTGATTCATGTCTAGCTAACTTTACTGTAGGGCCAGTTTTCGCAAAGGCCCCAACGTTTGATGGAAGTACTCATTGGGCAACTTATATTCGCCAATTTGAAGCTGCTGCTCGCTTAAATAAATAGACGGCTGAAGAGAAAGGACTTTCACTAATTCTTGCTTTAAAAGGGCCTACCACACAACTAATACAGAAAGTGCCATCTGACAGTCAGAATGTCTATGCCGAATTAAGTAAAGCTCTGGAATTATGGTACGGTGACCAGCATTTGTGTGAAGTGTACCATGAACAACTTAAAGCGAGGCGACAGCATTCAAGGGAGAGCCTTCACGAGTTTGAAGCGACCGACTGACAAGATTGGCTTATCTCGAAGAATCGGACGACTTCTGGAAGTGGATTTATCTCATTATGTTTATTGACTGTATCAGAGATAGTCAATTACAACAAGTGTTAAGATTGGCATGGCATAATAATAAATCAGATGCTCTTGTTCATGCTGTCCGTTTTGAAGCTGCCAAGTCGGCAACCTACATTAATCAAAGTATGCCATCACGTTGTAGCCAAACGGATCCAATATCCATTGAACAACTTTTATTTGATTTGTTGCAAGAGACTGTCTTGTTCATTACAAACTGTTTAACTGTGATAATTAAAGCTGGTGATTAGTGACTTAATTGGTGTCTTTTATTTTGTTTTCCACTGTACCATACGATGATCAGTAGACCGTCGTAACAATATATATTATTAATGTATATTTCCAATTCATTTATAAAGCTTTGATGATGCTGATTTAATCAGTGAAATGTGCATATACAATATAATTTTACTTGCAGAAATAGTCAATATTTGAAGAACTGTTCATAATATAATTAATATATATGAGCGTGCTGTCCAACATTTCTTTATAAATTTATAAACAGTATTTGTCTCTGACAGATTAATAATCTCTATGAAAGTTAAGAGAATTGTAATTTATAAACTTTTGTATTGTCAAAAAGTCATTCTCAATCGTCTCACAAATTAAAATATTTTTTTTTTACTATAAACAAAGGCATAAAAAATATAAAAACCAATAGATTACACATTTCAACAACTTAGTGAACTTTATAACTTCCTGTATTTCCATTGATATAAACAGCTCATTTTTACTTCAACTTGTAGCTTAATGTGCCAGTAAGGCAAAAGAATGGTTAATGTTTTCTGCATTTTTTTACATGTTTTAAGGAAAAAGTATTTATAACGTTTGTTAGGATTTTTTTTAAATTACAACATGAAAAAAGTTGGACTGGAGAAACTTTTTAGTTATCACAGGTAGGTACCTAGTGTAAGTGAATGAAATGATGAGAACTTATTCAATTTAATTTTAATTCAATCTGCAAGTCTCTATCTTAATGCATTATAAGATATACAATTTTCTTTTGAACCATATATATATATATATATATATATATATATATATATATATATATTGCAACGTAACAAATGAAGGTGAAGGATTGCATAGATGTGTAATAGAACTAATAATATAAACAGAGTCTCTTAGCTGGAGATAGGAATTTATTAAACTAAAAACAACTTTAAATCTTGTCTATAAATGTTTTACATAAATTACTTATTAATTTTATACTGTCTTTGAATTCAAATGAATGTTTATCTGAAGAATCGTCTATGTTACTTGATTGTCGAATTCCTACTTGGAGTCCAGCTGGAAGCTGCGTTAATGTTGTCCGTTGGCTTCGCTGCGTTAACATCGACCTCTGGTCTCGCTGCTGCAGTCACACGCGAATCACACATGCACAATGTTTATCTGATTGATATGGTTCTTATATTTACAATCTCAGGTTTGATAAGTGGGTTATTGGTTATTATTTAAATTGCAGTGTACTGAACTTACACCTTCTGGCTACCTTTAAAGTGTTCGTACTCAACCGGAGTACAACCGTCCCTAAGCAGAAAAATCTTGACTAGCGCAAATTAGCACTAATAGATCTTCAAATACTTGGTTCTACGTCTAATAACCCTTGTTTTAGCCTACAGATAACTCAAATAACTCGTAGCTAAAATCTAGGATGGTCATGACATATCACAAACATGTACTGTCGCGAAGAACTCACACACAGAGTACATCTGAATAGGATGAGCTGTGGACGAAAGCTGATTGAAGTTTTCTTTACCAGCGCACATCGCAAAAAAATTGAAGCTCCTGATTGGTTAAAAATTAGACCACGTCACAGATTTCTACCTCGATAGCTCAGATTCGTGTACGACAATGCCAGAGTCTGCAAAATCTTGTATAGATTTTATCTAAAAGTTTTATGACTTTTCTGCAGATAAGACTTCTATAGAAAAGTGAATTCAGTTAAAAAATACATATTAGATGTAAATTTTGTTCAATTTTCTCAAGTGAACACAGTGAGGGTGGGAAGGGGGCTCATGTGAAACTTGGATTTTTAATTAGTCAATCACATTCTCATTGGAAAAAGGCTAAAGAAGACTTCAGACTTCATGAAGGTACTGAATGCCACAAAAAGTTTTCAATTATGGCCCAGAATTTCATTTCTGTTCAGGGTGCTTAGGTACCCATTTCTTTGTAAAATTTCCCATAACATCTTCCTGTCTACCTTGTCGAAAGCCTTTTCAAAATCCATGAATGCAATATGTATCCATAAATGTGCGTATACTGTGTATATAAGCGTGTTCTTGTCTACGAATGCAGTAATTCTTCATCGCACTTAACAGCCTAGTGACTAATGGTATTCTATTAAAATACGTGCACAGTTTTTAGTCAGGTTAACATAATTAAAAACCATTTAAAAAATGCCGGACGTAACATACTATTGTCTACAATGATTGGCTACTGGTGTAGATTCCGCCCTGAATCAAGGTACGTATATGCATCCTTCATAATTTTTAGTCGGTGAAATGAGTACCTATGATAATAACCAGATATTGGAAACACAAAGTATAAGCATGGTGCCTATTTATCATACGTTCCTGGGATGTTGTGCAGCTCATGTCAAGAACCTTACTCAGCCTACTTTGACACTGTGTAGGTCTTATTCCCACAAAAGTGGTTAATGATTTCTTTTATTTTACCTTGCAAAAACTTGCCCGCAATGTCCCTACCATGCTACCTACATGTGGCACTGTATAAGAAATAAACAAAAACCCACTTCTTTCATAATTCCTATTTACTAATTTTTCCTTTATTTCTGAACTAGACATTAAATATGTAACTGACAATTCATCACAGCAGCAGATGTTCAGACCACAAAGCATCAGGGTATGCAATAATTAGCAAACATTTTTTTCTTTTAAAAATTATTTAATAATTAACATAACCTGCTACCTTGCCCCTAAATGGAAAATTAAAATCTCTGCTACCACAGAGAGCCAGCCAGGTGTTCGGCTATTGCTCAAGTGGAGCCAACTGCACTCGTCATCAGTGTGGGCGCAAAGCACCCCTGTAGACCCACCGGTGAGGCCTGGGTCCTCCCAAATGGCTTATACTATCCACCACTGCCAGGGAGACCCGGGTCTGACCCATAAACAGCTCCATTCCATACCCACCAGCCAGCGACCACAGATCCAACCCCTGATCATCCATTTAGCCCCATCTTCAGTCGAGGAATCTGGGGCCGCCAAACTCTAAGACGGTGTTATCAGATGGTGTTACATAGATTAAAAGTAAATATGTATTTGTCAAAATATCCACAGAGTGCTCGATTATATTTGACACTTTATTTCAGACCTTAGATTTGTTAGTAAATTCCATCTTCTTTGATTGCAAGTTATCTTCTTCAGTCAAAAACAGTCTTCGTGTCTTCATTTTTGTCTTCTTCTTTATCATCCCTTTCTACAGTTAAGCATTGTAGGGGTCCTTTGGATACTTTCTAAACTCCCTTTTTATCACTGGCAAAGCATTTAGCCTCTAAGAAAGTCTTCGCTCTTCTATTAGCCAGTTTTCAATATAATCAACCCATTCCAGTCTTGATCTTATTCTTCCTCTACCTCCGTCTGGATGAGTTTTGGCTTCATTTAATCTATCCTCACTACACAACTAAACCACTACACTCCTCTTCTCTTTTCTGTCTCCACAAGTGACTGCTGCTGAAACAGATTTTTGGTCATCATATTTCTAATACGTACTCCTCTAGTTTCCTGCTGTTCGTCTCAAAAATCTCATTTCACTGGCTTACAATTTGCATTTGTGCTCCTTTAGAACGGTGAGTTTTCTGTCTCATATGTCACAAGTAGCCTGTCTTGTGGACACGTAACTTGACTCCTTCTGCAAGTTTCTTCTTACCCACAGCTACACTGGAAATCTAGGAATCTATTTGGTTTGCTTTCTGTACACGATGGTTTATTTCCTCATCAGACATTGCATCTGTGGTAAGTACTATTCCTAGATATTGCAACAGCTCGAACTGCACCAACTGACCTACTTCCCAGTTAATATCCATGAGTGTTCCTCAGCTTGCGTGGTTATGACCAACACTTTCTTTTTTTCTGCGTTGATCTTTATACTTCAGCATGGAACACAAGACAAAGTGACCATAGCCTTATCTTTATTTGTTATATTCACGACCAAGAATGTCTAACCCAGTTAACACAGACCTTTTTCCATCACTAACGATGGCATATAAGAATTTACCGTTTTGTGGTAATATGCTGCAGGATTTGATTAATTACCTAACATCAGATTTTTAGATTCAGTATTAAACAATGCATCCTTGAGTCTCCAATTGCTAACAGTTCTGCTGCCATCCAGACTTACGTGTGCCATGGAACTACTATATACATTCGTCCTGTAGACTTAACAGTACTAAGGAATGGCAAATTAGGATATCATAGGCAGGCTGAATTGCAGGTATGTCTTAGTACCCTGGAGAACATACGTGCGTTGTCCGGATTGTAGTTCGATGAACGCCAGTTTACACAATGCAACGCGATCATGTGTTCATAGCACAAGGGTACTATGATGCGGGACACTTTTATACGATGGGCATGCAAGGAAGAATTTCTGGTTTTAATTGCAATGGCCGGGATGATATTATGAACTAAAATTAATCACTTATTGAACTTGGTAACATATAAAAAAAAACTTAAACAATGTGTTTGTTTCTACGGAAATACATTCCACTACATATTTCAACAATTAAAAAATAATAAAATTTGTGATATTCTGTGTAAGTAAGAACACCCGATTTTAATATTTTATGACTAAAAACATAAATTTGTAATTTATTGTACAGTTGACTACTTGTATTTATCAATGTTCTGACCAATGTCCAATTTTCGGAATTTCATAGGCAAAGTGGCTCTTGCCGTAAGTACTTGAAATTTCCTTACTGCTTCTCAATAATTTTATACGCTAAACATTTTAATTTAAAAACTGTGATATTTTTTATGGTTATTTTCATATTGCAGTGAAATAAATGCTTCAAACATTGTTTTAAGACCAGTTAGTATACCAAACCAGTTAGTTAGTATATAACAAACGGTGTGTAATATAATGTGGCAGTGATAGGTTGACAGCGAATGCCTGACACCATGCATGGAAACACTGGGTACTGTGCATCGCAGACCACTGTGATTAGAACAGCGTTTCTCAATTTATTAGGCGCGACCCACTCCTGGGTCCTGAGGGGACGTTCGAAAATTTGTTTACCGTGCCTAAAAATTATTATATATTTATTTTTCTAGAACTAAGTAGGCCTACGTCTAATTTGTTTAAGGGTAAAATAAGGGTCAAAGTACTCGATGTTAGCAAAAATATGATTATAAACTGAGTGCACACGCCTGCAAGTAATTCAGCCAGCATCCATGGTTATGGGTCACATGAAGAGTAGTATACTTCATAGTGGGTCCCAGACTTAAAAAGGTCGAGAATTACTGGTTTAGAACCTTTACAGACTTCATAATTGTTAACTCTTAACGCAGTTACACTAATCGGGCGCTCGTGCACACACACACACACACACACACGTATAAATATGTATACATGCGACATATTAGCTTATTAATATTGTTTACAATGCACAAGTCAAGATGTACTCAGCTGTTTTGAAATAATCTGTACAATTCGTTTCTTTTTCAGTGCTGCATTGCATTCACAGTGGGCTACGGAATCTACACTGTTAAAACAATTCAGGAAATCAGAGAAGTGGATGAGGTAACACACATTGTTATTTTATTTTTTTCAAATATAATGATCAATATTTCACTTCACATATGATTTTACCTTCTAATAACATTTGTCTGTACCTCGCAATTAAAATAATTATTTCAGTGTATAAGAAAAAAACTTGTAAGAACTATTTAATATTTTAAGTGTTACAATACCAAGCGACGTTGTCTGTTTTCTAACTTCTGTACCATTCTGTCATTCCACTGGCCTTCTCTCAGGTCTCTTAAGCTCATTGACATTATTTGTTACAAAGCCTTTCTGTAAAGATGTTCTTAGGTCTTTTGGCTTGAAGAAGGTCGAAAATATCCATTGCAAGTTTTTTAACTTATACGGTTTGGACATGACCGCACCAAGCCGACTGTTTTCTTTAAAGTTGATACTGAAGAACCGCCTACTCTAATTTTTATTTTTATTTTTTTTATTTGTATCGGCCATCTGAGAATCAAATTCACTTTTAATTCTTTATTCCTTGTTCTTTTCTTTTCCTCCAATATTATTTCATCTTTTCACTATTTCTCTTATTCCTGTCTTCAGTCCACTTGAAACCTATGTTTTTCTCTCTCCTACCCTGAACTCCTCCCATTCTTAACACTTTTACCCGAAAAACTTTTCTTTCTGCTTCTTCTGCGTTTATACTGTTTTCTAAATCCTTTTTGAGTTCTTTAATCCAACTTGATGTTGACTTCTTTCTTCACAGATATTTGAAGATCTGTTTTGATAACCTGTTGTCGTCCATTCTACCATTCTATATAAATGTCCAAAAAATACTAGTTTTTTTCTCACTGTTTCTGTTATATTTTCCATACTTTCATATATTCCATTCCATACATTCCATCATTACTTCTTAATTTCCAGTCTTCTGAAGTTTTTCGTGGGCCTAATATTATCCTAATAATTCGTCTTTCCAATATTTCAAGTTTAAATATATTCCAATAAAACATAGATTAAATATAGTTTCTATAAAAGATCTGTTAATAACAATTTTATAAATATATATATTGTAATAATTTACAAATTACTATGTTAATAGAAGATGATGATGCCCCACTTTGTGAGCGTCAATTTGTAATAAAAATAGTTATAAGGAGTACTTCTTAATTCAGCCCCACGTTGGAGTCGTCAATTTGTAATAAAAATATTTACGATGTGTTTGTCACTTATGTGTGTCCACGTTAAGCCCCACGTTGCAGGCGGCAATTTGTAATAAAAATAACTCCACTAGTGTATTTAGTTGTATGAGACTCCCGTGTATCAACGTCAAGCGACACGTTGAAGGTGGCAATTTGTAACAATTAAAATGTTGTTACCTGTTTTAATTAATGTGTTATTAATAAATATATCTATTCGGTTGTAACCGATGAAACCTCCTGAAAATATATTATTAGACAAATATAATTATAACAATGTTCTTTTAGCTTATAATCGTACTAAGATATAGGTTTAACTTAGTATTCAGTAGTTGGGTAATATTAACGATATATATAGTGTATTAACTGAATGTAATGAATATTCTTGTCAACCCTAGTCACTCGACGTTAGGAAATTCTGTTCAAATTTTGCACTGAAAACACGCTAGTTCAGCGATCTCCCGTTCCACCAGCTGTAAGCACTTGGCGCTGTTATTTGCAATAATCATGTTTCTAGGTTAGCTGTTCATCGGGTTTAAATCAACCTTTTATTGTAAATTATTCCACCCACTACATATAGTATCTATTCTGCAATAACTTCAAACATTATCTCATACAATAAAGATACTTTATTAATTTTATCTTCTTGGATTTCGTTGTCCATGACGTGTCCGTTACTTAACTAAATATCACTATAATATTGACGACTCGGAACACTAAGTTTTTTATAAGTAAAAACGTAAAGTTTTACCTTACAGCCTAAACCGGCTTTCACCTATAGAAGGCTTCATCAGAGGTGATGAAGCCTTCTATAGGTGAAAGCCGGTTTAGGCTGTAAGGTAAAACTTTACGTTTTTACTTATAAAAAACTTAGTGTTCCGAGTCGTCAATATTATAGTGATATTTAATTTTATCTATTAATTCACAGTTACCGTTATCTCCAAAATAATAATATTATCAAATCGATCACACAAAATATATCGATTGTCAATTGATCAAATTCCATTGACTTATACAAATAAAATATAACAATAAATAGTTCTTATCCCAGGGTTCGTAAGATTCTTGGAACCATTAGTAAGGCCAGGTAAAATGCAAAATTAAGGTTACTCAAGTGTTACAAACAAAATTATTAACTCTAAATATATTGAATTTAAAATAGGTTGTTTTTTACCGAGTCGACGACACTCCGACTGGCCGTGGTCGTCTGTAAACAGTGAAGATGTTCAGCTTAAGTTACATTAATCCAGGAAAACTTGTTTTGGCCCTTAATAAAAATGGTTGTGGAGTGTACTGGGAAGCTCTCAGGAATTCTTCCGGCTGCCGTTCTTCTCCTATGATCTTGATAATTGTCAGTCCCGGTGGAATGAAAATAGTATCCCAGCTTCTTCTGCAAGTGAAGTTTAACTCTGCGAAACGAGATCTTCGTATGTCTTTTCAATAATTCCGTTAGTTTCGGCCTTTATTTCTCTTAATTAATCTTCTGGTTATAGGAGAAATCGATTTAATAACGAATCCAGCGGAATTATCCTGGTGAATGAGGTGAGGGGTTTTCAACTCTTTTATATGTATTCAGTTATAATTTGGAAGTCTATTTAGGTTTATTACTCATCAGTATTATGATAGAATTAGGTTTTAAAAAGGGTTTTTTAATTTTGATTCATATTTCTTCAGAATTTATTATTCATTTTTTAAAATGTATCTGCCCATCTCAACTCAATAGCTTGTAACAATCAGAACGAATGATTCAATATAAACAACTCGTGTACATTTCAGTTGCCTTAACAACCACCTTTTTCCGTCATTGGGTGAAATCAGATATCCTAGAGTCAGAATTGTAGAATATTACTACTCTTTTTCAATAAAATACTCCATGCTTGGAATAATATTAAATTACCTAAAATTCTCACCTAACCTTCCTTCTTAAACAGTAAACGTTTTACCATAGTTTCATTGGACTGGACTTCTTAAAAAGGTATTAATTTCCTTTCACAAATATGAAATTTAGGCCTATAGGTTTTCTTACAACCGTTATAATATTATTTAGTTTTTTAACTTACTTTTCTTTTACCTGACCTACTGTACAATTAATTATTGGTTAATGGTTAATTACATTAATTTTAATTTCCTGGTATTTACTTTATTACATTAATTAACTGGTCCTGGAACCCTTCATTAGTTTACAATGTAATTATCAGAACTACTTGTCAAACCTCAGACACTGATTGACCTCCTGGCCAAGTTTACAAACATTAATTAAAACAACTGCATTATTCAATTTTAGACAATACTTAAAACTTAGTATAATGCCTAACACAGGTAACTATACTTGTTTGTCTAAAGACAAATTTAACATAAATACAAACATTATCATTGATGAAATATTCCTATTAAACAACATTAGTTCACTCTTACCATACTCAAAACATAACATAAATATTCTGTGAACATTAACATGCTACAGTATAAAAACAAGCACAATTTATTATATTAACTATTAATTGGTATGGTTTTTTCATATTCAACATTAATTATTGCCTCTTTTGACTTGAGGTACTTCTCAGATGCATCAATTACTGAGCAACCTTAATTCAGGGTATGGTCCTTGACCATGGTTCATTCAATTTTTTATGTAACGTTGGGGACCTCAACTCTGTTACGTTACAATATATATATATAGATATTATTTAATAATTATTACTATTTTATAAGCAAGATATAATGTTTCCTTACTTGGGACATGTTTTGGGAATTAAATATTTTTCCCATCCTCAGCCAAAAAGAAAGATGTAAAACAGTAATAAATATTAAATAATTTATGTATCAAGAAATTGATTGTAGCAAGAAGTGTTTGTATATAGGCCCATATATACATACACAAACACTTTTTGCAAATTTTTGCAAGAGTTTTAATATATTGTAGCATGACAGATAATCCACTAAGTAATAATTCCATTATGATCATAAATAAAATTAAATTACATTAACTCAAAAGAAAATTCAAAGGAAAATAATTAAATATCAAAGGAAAATACCACCATAAAGGAAAAAGTAAAATTAAATCATAAAAACGCAACAATAAAGGTATCAAGAAATTTAAATCCGAAGAAACTAAAATAAAATCAGGACAATGCCCAGGTAGGATAGGAGCAGGTAATAAAGAAGATACCCCGAACCAGCCAACGGACAAAATAAAACCAGATTACCTTGGAAAACCCAAGAAGGAAGAAGTGAAGAAAAGAAGATGTAGGATGGGAGGACTACGAGGAATACCCATGATAAACCTTTTACTAACAATAACCAACCCCGAACCAAATTTTAATGTCACCCAAAGAAAGTATAACACCCCAAAACCTCATAGAAATGTAAAATAATTATAAACAAAAGTGTTTAGTAGTGTAAATAGAAGTGCACCGACTAAAGTTATTATATAATAAAATAAACAAATCTTCACAGTCCATTATGTCTTAGAATATTGTAAAACTCAAATATAAATCAGACCCAACAGTGTAAGTGAACCAGTGCAAGTGATTTAAATATAATAAACTTCAAGTAAAGGTGTAACTGTTACTTTAACTATGTACTATTAAATAACTTTAATATTTTATATAAATACAGAGATGACATGTCATGAAATATTATTATGAAAATATTTATAATGTTTCATAGAAGAGGCCACTTTTTATCAAAAAACATTCTTTGAAATGTAAATGATAAAGAGAGCAGGTGGGGAATAATTACTGTGACAGGGGATTAAAATGTAATACACAATATAAACAGAAAGGACTGCAATCAATTTAAGTTTAACAAAAAATAAAAATTAAATGGCTAATTATGTTTGTATTTAAAGCCTATGAACTCCACATTTCAAGGTGGTATATAGAATAAGGATTATGATTAAGATAAGACTGTTTATTATGAATAACAGTGTTCAGACAGCCTAAAATGTCTCTGTATGTATACTATACTAGTTTATAAAATGTTTGTTATGTATTTTTAAAAATAAATCAAACTAAAATGTCTAACTTTTAAGACTAGTAATTAATTTTCAATATTGTTTTTGTATTATGAGCATGAATACAATGCTACATGTACCAATAGTTATATAAGGAGATTTTATTTAATATTGTGTTAACTTTAGAAAGTCAGAAGGGGTATAGAAATAACATTATTCGAAAAACAGTATATGTAAAACTATAAAATCTAGGCCAAATAGGAAATTCCAAATAACATTATAATTGAGTAAGGAAGTTAAATAAATCAAGTAAACTAATGAGATTTATATAAGGTGAATCAATCACCAACTACTATAACTGAAACTATACTTTAAAAGTATAATCTAAAAAGATGTATAAAATTATTAAAAAATTTCAAAATGTAATACCTAACAATTTCAAAGGAGGAATATTATAACTAAAAGAATGATCAATTGATAAATTTGTAAGAAATTAAGGAAAGTTAAGGATTTATATCAATCTGAAATTTATTATAATCATGTTTATAACACATAAGATGGCTAAAATTTTGGACAAGAACAGGAAGCAGATATTGAGCCTATATTTCCAAAATGACAGAAATATAGCAATTTTGACAAAAAACTTTATAAAGAGGAACTATTGTATGTCAAATTAAGCAGAAGGAGTTAAAGAAACCAATTATGTAATTACTAGTTCACGAAAGTAATCAATAACCAAAATATATTCTGAATATAATGTACTTTAAATCACATGCAGAGGAAATGATTAATTTTTGAAACAATACATTTCTAATATTAACTTGGCAAGATATTTCAGGAGACGAAGGAAGTAAAACAGTTCTTATTTAACATTGAGAGTGAACAGTTGAATTAAGCTCGCGCTAATAACACGGATAGCGAATACGTTAATGGCGTATAACGGATGAGCCTATCTTACATTAAAACAGTCGAGAGTTACGGAAAAATTGAACTTAAACATAAAATCAGTGAATACCACAACCACAAATGGTGAAAACAATTAAAACTGAACGAAATACAAGTGAAATAAAATAATAAAACCATAAAACAAGAAATATAACTTAACCAAACGAACATCACATTTTCGACATACACGCTACAGCAGTGAACACACCTAATACCAAACATTTAATCAGTGAACACGGAACACTTGAACAGGACACCTCTCACAACACAATAGACATTATCCAATATTGCAGAATCAAGGAAGCAGTTGAGAAGGCAGCTTTATTAGCAGAAATTTCAGTGTCCTCATTCTAGTTTTACTGCAAATACGAAGCGTCGGCCATTTTGAAAAATCCCATCATGCAACACCACCTCCACTGATTGAATTCGTCGTTCGCCGTTGGTAAAATGATTCAACTTAATAGACATTATACAGTAAAGCCCCAATTATCCGCGAGCGGATGATCCGTGGTGCGGATTATCCACGTGTGCCGCAAAAAATTTTTTTTTTTAATTACGAACCTCAAAAAAACCAATTTTAATCCAAGCCAACAACAGGGAAAATACAATAGGCCCTACAGTGAGAAGGTCGAAAATTTCTGACAGGTTTATTGTGCATCGTAATCCTATAGGCCTTCTCGGAATTTTGTTTTGGCTCTTGCTCTTTTGTTTTGGTCAAGTTCACTAACCTTCCCCCTCTACGTACATATTCTCTCGGTCTGCCAGTGGTGTCAGTTGTCAGTAAGCGTGCTTAGTGATCAGTCGTGATCAGTTCGTTAGTTTCTGAAATTAATAATGGCTGAAAAACGAAAGAAGGTTGTGTTAACGATTGCACAAAAACTTGAAATGATTTCTAAAATAGAAAATGGCGCTTCAAGGAAGCAGATGTGTTTGAATTATGGGATCGGGGAAACAACAGTGCGAGACGTTTTAAAGCAAAAAGACAAACTGTTGGCCTTTGCATCAGTGTCGGACAGTGCTTCTGGGATGAAAAAACGAAAAACAATGAAGAAATCCACCTATAATGAACTTGACTCGGCATTAGCAGAATGGTTAGCTCAGGTGCGAAGTGAGGGCACCCCCGTGTCTGGTCCTACCATTGCAGCTAAAGCAAAAATCTTTTTTGATTTGTTAGGCCTGGAAGGAAATTTTGATGCGTCGTCCGGTTGGTTACATCGTTTTAAGAAACGTCATGGAATTAGAGAGATTGGTCTACACGGAGAGAAGCTGAGTGGTGATCAACAAGCAGCTGATGATTTTCAACGTGATTTTGAAGAGTTTGTGTTGTCTGAAGATCTGTCATATGAACAAATTTATAACGCTGATGAATCAGGGCTTTTTTGGAAGTGTCTTCCCACTCGTACTTTAGCATTTGAAAGTGAACATCAAGCGGCAGGTCAAAAAAGTAGCAAGGAAAGAATTACAATCTTGCCATGCAGCAACGCTGCTGGTCACAAACTTAGGCTTCTTGTAATCAGTAAATCTAAGAAACCGAGGTCTTTTAAGGGGACAAGAGCAGAAAATTTACCAGTTGATTATTTCAACCAAAAAAAAGGTTGGATGAACCAGCAGATTTTTCAAGAATGGTTTGAAAACATTTTTGTGCCTCAAGTACGTAAACATCTTGACTCAAAAAATTTGCCAAAGAAGGCTGTTTTGTTAATTGACAATGCGCCTTCACACCCAGCTACATGTGTGCTTAAATCTTCTGATGGGCAAATCTTCGCAAAGTTTTTGCCCCCAAATGTTACTGCGCTGATACAACCTATGGACCAGGGAGTCATTGCAACCATGAAGAGAACATACAGAACAAAGTTGTTAATGTCAAAAATCGAAGAAGGCTGCAATCTCAAAGAATTTTGAAAGAATTATACAATTTTGGATAGCATTTACGATATTGCGTCTGCATGGGATTACATCAAACCCTCAACCCTTGTTAAATCATGGAGAAAACTCTCTCCGAGTATCGAAACAAATGTCAACCAAAACATTTGTGAAGAAGAGAATGAAGTCATGCCGACCGCTACACTTGTTGACCTAGTGACATCCGTTCCGGGAGGTTAGAATGTCGATGAAGAGAACATAGAAGAGTGGCTGGAATGTGACGCAAGTGAGCCGGGGTTTGAACGACTGACTGACGTAGAGATAACGAACAAAGCAATGGGAGTGAATGAGAACGAAGAAGAACAAAGTGAAAGTGAAGAAGACGAGGCGCCTGCACGGATGACACACGAAACTGCTTTGCAGCACATAGACGGATTGCTTCAATATTTAGAGGAACAAGACGACGACACACATCTGGCAGAAAAACTCATGTTAAGTACAATCTAGAATAAAGAAAAGGTGTTTCCAAAGCAAGAAGCAAAAACGAGTGACTGATTTTTTTAAAAAGGCGTAACTGAACACTTTTTGTTAACAGTACAGTATTGTTTTTTGTTTACTGTTCTTTATTTTAGTGATTTAGACGTAGAGCAAAGGTTTCTGCTGTACTGTAGATATTTTAAAAGTTTTACATATTATATTTTTTGTACAATAAAACATAGTTTTTATGCTGAAATATGTTTTTTTTCGTGTTTACACCTCATTTTTAGTCTTTTTTCGGGTTATCCGTGATTTTCACTATCCGCGGTGCCCTTGCCACCCAATTCCGCGGATAATCGGGGCTTTACTGTATATCATTAGTTCATTTTGTAATTATTAATTATTAAGATATATTTGTGAATGTTATACTTTCTATACTTGCCCCTTCTCTGACTATTATAATTATAACCATTTAAAGAACCAGTCGAAATATTTCTATATAATAACCTGTATTAACAATCGATTACCCCTGTGGAAGAGTCGAGTGTTCTATATGTGATAATCGATTTTAAATCGATATTATTAAATTTGTCAATAAAATATATTAATTCTACGCTTTGATTTAATTTTTATTTTAGAATTTTTATAAATAAAGAGTTAATTCACAACAGGATCAAAGAAAAAGGTGACATTACTCAAGTGGGAGTAATATACTTGAGAAAGAAGAAAGATAGTCGATCGATTAGCGAAATGAGACAATCCTATTAACTCTAAATTTATTTATAGAGAAAAAGAAGCGAATTTATTGACATAATTAACACAGATTAAAACAAAATTTTCACACAACACTATTACAAGGATTATTATTTAAATTATTAAACATAAAAACAGACGTTAAAATTTTTGTTTTGAAAATTTTTTTAAATAAAATAAAATTTTTGTTTTGTTTTGTACACGAACGAAACATATTTTTATTTGTAACTTGTTACAAATTGGCGTCCAACTGAAGGGCTTTAATTAGCGATTGAAGGACTACAGTAACTTTCCCAATTGCTAGTTTAATCTTGGCAGCGGTTATACAGTCAAGAAGGAAACAACATGCAACGTCGTGCGACTTCTAAGAAAAGGGCGGCAGAGGCCGAAAAGGAAGTCGATATGGGGGACAAGGAGGCAACACCCGTGGAGGATATAGAAGTGTTAGTATCCCCGGTGGAACATAAACAACCCGCACCACCAGAGGAACAACTTGAAGTACCAACGCAAACAGGGGACGTCAATGTCCTAGACAAGGAAATAGAAAAGTCTAAGACCACAGAAGATAGTAAAATGGACAAATTAATGGAAATGTTCCTGCAAATGAGAGAGGATAACAAATCAATGAGTAAGCAAATGGAAGAAAATAGTAAGAAATTGAGTCAAGATTTGAAGAAGGACAACCAATCCATGAAGGAAGAATTGGGTAGTAAAATTGAAAACACCAATAAGAAAATAGAGGAAAACAGTAAGGAAAGGAAGGAGGACAACCGATCATTAAATAAGAAGATGGAAGAAAACAGTAAGAAGATGGAAGAAAACAGTAAGAAGATGGAAAGAAGATGGAGGAAACCAGCAAGGAAATAAAAGAGGACAATCGATCCTTGAGTCAGAAAATTGATGAAACTAATCAGAAGATGGAGAACAACAACCAACAATTAAAGGAAAAGTTGGAGGAAAACAATAAAAAGATGGAGGAGAAACTGGATGAGAATAACCAACGGTTAAGAGAAGAATTAAGAGAAGTCAACCTGGAAAACATGAACAAGGTAGACGGGAGAATAGAATTGGCGAAGGAAGAGTTGAGTAGGAAAATCAATGACAATAAGAGGTCCATAAATAAAAAATTGGAACAAGAAACAATAATAATAAATCAACAAATCAGGGAAGTTGACGAAAGATGTCGCCAGACTGAATGTGAAGTACAGGAAGTCAGAGAAGTAATAAATACCGAAATTACCCAGATCAAAGAACACCATAAAACTAAGTTGGAAGAAAACCGAAAGCAAACACAGGAGGAAATAAGTAAGGTGCGTAACCAAATCACAGAAAGGTCACAGAGCCAGGAAGAGATGGAGGTAATCCGAAACCGACCGACTAACTTCACTAATTTCCCCACGAATGAGAATAGAGAATGGCTAAACTTAAGCCAATACAAAAGGAAACCCATGGAGTTCTTAGCCCGGATAGAAGAATATATCGCCAAACACAGGGGCAACAGATGGGTCAACAACCAGGAGTTGTTAGACGAGTCATTTCGGGAAATGATGGATCATTGGTGGATGGTCAACTGTAGTGATATCGAAGATTACCAGCAATTCAAGAGCTTATTTAAGGCAAAATACTGGTCTGAGACTACCCAAAATTTAATACGTGACAACATCTGTCACGGCCATTACAAACAACAGGTAGGTAGCTCAATGACAGCATACTTCCTCGGCAAAGTATGTATGGCTAAAAATTTGGAACCAGCCATACCAGAAGAATGCCTCATTAATAAATTATCATATCACTATGATGAAGAGGTAATTCAAGCAAGGAGAGCCAGCCAAATCAAGACCATACAGGCCATGACTGAACTTCTCGAAAATTACGAGAACGAAGCGTATTACCGACAAAGCCGGAGGAGGAATGATCGGCCAGAACCCAGGAACCATCTGTATACCAACAACGGTACCAACAACAACAACAATGGCTACCAGGGAAACCGCGCCAATCCACCAAATAATAACAGCAACAACGATAATAATAATAATAATAATAACACAAACCACGTTCAAAATCACCAAAATAATAATAGAACGAATAATGGTTATCAGGGTAATAGAAACCAATATTACCCAAACCCCAACGTTAATAGTCAGAGAAACCCCAACTATAATAACACTGAACGTTATTATAATAATAATCGTGGGTATCAACTAAATAATAACAGTAGTAATAATAGGTTTTCCAGACCGAGAGTGAACTTCATACGAGCTGAAGACAGTCGCCAACGAAGGTACTACCATCAGTGACGCAACAGCTACCATGAATATGAGGATAGGCGGAGGAGCCGAGAATGGGACGATCCAAGGTATAGTCAGACTAGACGGAGTACCAGTCTAGACAATACGGAACGGCAAACAAACCGCGAACAACCGTTGGATCATCGCACAGAGCGGCAGGGACCCACTCAAGGTCTCCCGACTGATGCATCAATCAGTGCGACACATACTAATGATGATAACGAACATTTAAACGGGAGGAGGCAGTAATAAATAACCTAGACCCATTACTGCTCCTATCTCCTGGGTATATAAACAAGTTGCAAAGAGCAACTAATACACATAGTATTACAATAATAGGTTGCAATTATTTAAAAAACCTTCGACACGAGCTATTGGAGGAGGATGATACTAGCCCCAACAATAATATAAATAATGAAATAATACATATCAACGCGGAGGTAGAAGGAGTCCCCGCAAAGTTAATGATCGATACTGGTTCAAATGTCTCTATAATTAGTACGACAGAATTGGAGAGAATACAAAGGGAATGTGGAAGAGTATTACCGACATTGCCGTTGAATAATATTATTTTACTAGGTGCCACCGGCCGCCAAAACAAGACAATAAGAAGACAAGTTTCAGCCAACGTGATTATCTGTGGTATAGCGATTGACATGGAATTCTTAGTGGCAACCGGGCTGCCTTTTAACATATTAGTGGGGTGCGATGTGCTCAAACGGAACTCCGCCATAATCGATTTACGCACGGAGAAAATATCACTTTTAACAAACGGACAAACTTGGACGGCTGACTTGGTCAGTAGCGATACAGTAATTCCCAGCGATATCCACCAACAAATCCGTAAAATAAATTATATAAACAACACTCCTATGACTGAGTGGATAATAGACGATAACTCTAATGAGGATTTATGGTCCCAAAAGATCCAGGAAATCAGGGATTTCCGGGGCGGTATTACAAGGAAAAGGTTGCCAATACACCAAGCGGATAAATTAATAACAATTTATGAACGATACCGTTCAGTATTTTCTGACGAGCCCGGTAAAATCAAAAACTACCAGTGTACTCTACAATTTCGAGATACAGTGGACTTTAACCGGAAGTCATACCCCATTGCGCAATCACGAAAGGAAGCTGTAAGAGCTGAAATAAGTAAAATGATTAACCGTGACATAATAGAGAGTAGCCAATCCCCATACACCAGTCCTATTGTGGCTATTCCTAAGAAAAACGGACAAGTCCGTCTTTGCCTAGATGCACGAGAAATCAATAAGATGATAATTAATGACAGGACTTCGCCCGGTGAGATAGAAGAGATCTTAAAACGTTTCCACGGTACCAAGTACTTTAGTACCTGGGACACGGTGTGCGGCTACTGGCAGGTGGAATTACACCCACAGAGTCACCAGTATCTGGCATTCATATTCGAGGGGCGTAACTACCAGTTTAAGAGATTGCCTTTCGGACTCGTGAATTCGGTCGCCGTCTTTGTGCACTGCATGGACCAGATACTTGGCCAGGAAGCACTACAATTCACCACCGTGTATGTAGATGATTTGCTTGTGACCTCAGAAACATGGGAGGAACACTGCTACCGTGTGGAACATGTGCTGAAGAAATTGGCTTCAAATAACATCACGCTCAAACTGGAAAAGTCTCAATTCATTGCCAAAGAAATTCAGTTCTTGGGCTTTAAATTAAATGACCAAGGAATCTCACCGTCGGCCGAAAAGGTAGAAGCGATTCAGAAATTTCCGACACTAAAGAATAGAAGGCAATTACAGTCGTTCCTGGGACTCTATAATTACTATCGCAAGTTCCAGAAAAAGTATTCTGAATTGACCGCCAGATTTCAACCGCAACTATCATCAAAAAATAAATGGATCTGGGGTATAGAGCAGAACGAGACATTACAACTGATTAAAGAAAAATTTCTTGAACCCATAATACTTTGCCATCCAGATTTCAGTAAACCTTTCTTCCTAAATTGCGATGCCAGCGACATTAGCCTCGGCACAACGCTATATCAAGAGGATGAGGAGGGCGAACATCTCGTGATTTGCTTCGCAAGTAGAGCTTTAAACCAGTGCGAAAAGAACTACCACATCACTGAGAAAGAACTGTTAAGTGTAGTGTTCGCGTGTGGCAAATTCCGCACCTACATCCTAGGTTACCCCGTTACCGTCCGGACAGACCATAAGTCCATATCGTTCCTGAGGAGGTGCAAATTGAGCCACGGAAGGTTGACCCGGTGGATACTTGTACTGCAAGAATACAATCTTAAGTGGGAGTACATCCCAGGAAAGAAGAATGTCATTGCAGACGTATTATCGCGTATTGACATAGAAAAGCAAACATTCGAGGGAGAGAAAGAAAGTGTACTCAAGATATACCACATTCTTAGCACCAGAGCCGATCTAGCCAAATTATTAATAAACTTGAGCACCCACCAACAAGCAGACCCAAAATTAAGAAATATTAAGAATCGATTAGAAGCAGGTGACGAAACTATCGCCCGATATTATCAAATTAATAACGATATTCTATTCATTAAACCATCTTTAAGGAAGGAGACATGGAAGGTAATCATTCCAACTCATATCGAAAAGGAGATAATAATTAATTATCATATTCGATATGGGCATATGGGCGCCTTAAAGGTGATAAAGGCCCTGGAGGAGAGCTGCCACATGAAAAATGTCAGCCGGAAGGTCCGGAAGTATATAAAAGGTTGCCACATTTGCCAACTCGTTAAATCTAATAATGAGAAAAAGGAAGGCCAAATGATTCCTATAACCTCACAGGCAAAGTTGGAAAAAGTATTCTTGGACATCTGTAGACCATTTCCCCGCAGTGGCGGTCGTCACAGATATAAGTATCTGATAATCGTGATGGACCATTTCACTAAGTTCGTTAAGCTATACCCAGCAAATCGGGCAACTACTAATAAAATTCTCGGGATATTAACCGACCAGTACTTCCCAAACGTCGGAAAACCAGTTTCGATCATTACAGATCACGGAACCCAATTCAAGGGGAAAAATGGCGGGATACCCTACTGTCTATGGGTGTTCGTACTTACAAAACCTCGGTCTACCACCCGAGCAGTAACCCGGCAGAGAGAGTATTACGAGAAGTGGGGCGGATATTAAGAACATATTGCCACAATCAACAGAGGAGGTGGCAAGACTATCTAGAAGCCACAGAAGAATTCCTCAACTTGGCATACCACCCAGCCATAGGAATTACCCCATACTCCGCCATGTACGAGAAACAACCCCCAAGAGAGATCGAAGAAATATTAGAGTTCCCAAGAGATAATATTTATACTTTTGACAAAATAAAATTTTACAACAAGGTGGCCGAAGACCAGGAGAAACGGCGAAACAAATATCAAAAGAGTAAGGGTAAAATAATAACCTATACCAGTGGAGAAAAGATATTATTGAAAAATTGGGAATTACCCAGCTCACTGGAAGGAATAACAAAGAAGTTGTTACTATTATACACTGGACCCTATATTGTCTCCATGGACAAAAACAATAATACTTATGAGATAAAGGAGATGGGTTCTGGTAGAATCAAAGGGGTATATAACCAGGTTTCCATGAAAAAATATCATGAGGAGTAATAAAAACAAAAGAAAGAATTTTGTTAAAATCCAACTAAACTCTAAAATATTGTAAGATCAACTTACTACAAATAAATTTGAAAGAAACCATTTGGAATAATTGAAAATAAAAAAAAGAGAATTTTGAATAAAAACCACAAAATCCAAAAATATTGTAAGCACCACTTACTAAACAACTATGTATGAAAAAACTATTTTGGAACAAAAAGGAAAGAATTTTGTTAAAGTCAACAAAATTCAAATATGTGGTAATATCAAATTACAAACAAATTATTAATGAAAAATATTTATGATAAATAAAAGAAAAAGAATTTAGAATAAAACAAATCAATTCTAAAATATATAGTAATGTCAAATTACAACCAATGATTTATAAAAACATTCTATGAAATTAAATAAAAGGAAATAAAAACCAGTGATACGATTAAATGAATAAACTTGTGTTGAAATAAAAATAATAACACTTTGAAGTAATACAAAGAGAAACAATGACCACATTAATATGATAATTAAAGAATTCATTTGAATAAAAAATCAGAGAGAAGTAATTTGAGAAAAGGAATAAAAAATAAATGTAATTAAATAAATCAATAATGAGTATGATCATGAAATAAGTGTAGAGTGTAATAAAGACAATTAGAAGAAAGTGCTAGAACATGGAACTAGTGGAATAAATAAAAGCTGTGAAACAAACAAAAAATATCAGAAAATATATGCTACCAATAAACAGAAGCAACTTGTAATAAAAACCAGAGAAGAATAAAGAATTAATAACAAAAACTTTATA
Source organism: Magicicada septendecula (assembly GCA_034769895.1). NCBI lineage: Eukaryota > Metazoa > Arthropoda > Insecta > Hemiptera > Cicadidae > Magicicada > Magicicada septendecula. The sequence goes on along the minus strand of CM068370.1, from coordinate 159,297,519 downwards.
TTGGAATAAACAATGATAATTATATTAATAAAAGAGCTTCCCACCATAATAAGAATTGAGATAACAATGAAGATAACAAGTCAGAAGAATAACTGAGATAGGAATATTAAAATCTCTGAGCAATATACGAAGTGAAGTATCCAAAGATATTTTTTTAAATAGTCATAAAGTGGACTATTCTTAAATAATTTTTTTAATAACTGTCTGTAGATAAGTCCAGCAGTATTAATATGTTTTTGAGCAGAGATGATTTGCCTCTGTACTCAATTAGAAGTGAAGTATTGGCCAGCAGAGTATGTAGCCTACAGTGCCTCTCTGAAATGCCCCAGCTCACGTGTTAGGGAATGATAGGGAATAAGTATCCCAGGGATAAAACACCAAGAAGAAAAATGAAAATAAAATAATAAATATGAAACTCAGATGACTATTACTATCAAGGAAGATCAATTAAGAATGAAATTAGATTAAATATAGTTTCTATAAAAGATCTGTTAATAACAATTTTATAAATTTTATATATATATATATTATTTAATAATTATTACTATTTTATAAGCAAGATATAATGTTTCCTTACTTGGGACATGTTTTGGGAATTAAATATTTTTCCCATCCTCAGCCAAAAAGAAAGATGTAAAATAGTAATAAATATTAAATAATTTATGTATCAAGAAATTGATTGTAGCAAGAAGTGTTTGTATATAGGCCCATATATACATACACAAACACTTTTTGCAAATTTTTGCAAGAGTTTTAATATATTGTAGCATGACAGATAATCCACTAAGTAATAATTCCATTATAATCATAAATAAAATTAAATTACATTAACTCAAAAGAAAATTCAAAGGAAAATAATTAAATATCAAAGGAAAATACCACCATAAAGGAAAAAGTAAAATTAAATCATAAAAACGCAACAATAAAGGTATCAAGAAATTTAAATCCGAAGAAACTAAAATAAAATCAGGATAATACCCAGGTAGGATAGGAGCAGGTAATAAAGAAGATACCCCGAACCAACCAACGGACAAAATAAAACCAAATTACCTTGGAAAACCCAAGAAGGAAGAAGTGAAGAAAAGAAGATGTAGGATGGGAGGACTACGAGGAATACCCATGATAAACCTATTACTAACAATATCCAACCCCGAACCAAATTTTAATGTCACCCAAAGAAAGTATAACACCCCAAAACCTCATAGAAATGTAAAATAATTATAAACAAAAGTGTTTAGTAGTGTAAATAGAAGTGCACCGACTAAAGTTATTATATAATAAAATAAACAAATCTTCACAGTCCATTATGTCTTAGAATATTGTAAACTCAAATATAAATCAGACCCAACAGTGTAAGTGAACCAGTGCAAGTGATTTAAATATAATAAACTTCAAGTAAAGGTGTAACTGTTACTTTAACTATGTACTATTAAATAACTTTAATATTTTATATAAATACAGAGATGACATGTCATGAAATATTATTATGAAAATATTTATAATGTTTCATAGAAGAGGCCACTTTTTATCAAAAAACATTCTTTGAAATGTAAATGATAAAGAGAGCAGGTGGGGAATAATTACTGTGACAGGGGATTAAAATGTAATACACAATATAAACAGAAAGGACTGCAATCAATTTAAGTTTAACAAAAAATAAAAATTAAATGGCTAATTATGTTTGTATTTAAAGCCTATGAACTCCACATTTCAAGGTGGTATATAGAATAAGGATTATGATTAAGATAAGAATGTTTATTATGAATAACAGTGTTCATACAGACTAAAATGTCTCTGTATGTATACTATACAAGTTTATAAAATGTTTGTTATGTATTTTTAAAAATAGTTCAAACTAAAATGTCTAACTTTTAAGACTAGTAATTAATTTTCAATATTGTTACTTCCATATTCCTTAAGGAATGGAAGTATGGTGATGGCAAAAAAAATCGTGTTCGAGATTATTGCAGATTCTGATTGTACTACACTCAAAACATGAAAAAAGTCGTTTTTCGAAAAGTGTCTGTGTGTGTGTCTGTCTGTCTGTGTGTCTGTGTGTCTGTAGATTTTTTTCTATGGCAAACGATAACAGCCGCAAATTCAAACAGAATCAAATAATTTTTTGCATACAGCCCTGATTTGTAGAGTACTCACGACCTATTGTTTTTGGTGAAGATCGGTTGAGGTAAAGGGGTAGTTTACCTGCAACAGTTTTTTTTTATCAAGGGAAATTTTTTTTTTTTGGCAAACGATAACAGCCGCAAATTCAAACAGAATTAAATAATGTTTCGCATACAGCCCTGAATTGTAGAGTTTTCACGATCTATTATTTTGGTGAAGATCGGTTAAGGGAAAGGGGTAGTTTACCTGTAACGTTTTATGTTTTAACAAGGGTATTTCCTATGGCAAACGATAACAGCCGCAAATTCAAACAGAACCAAACGATTATTTGCATACAGCTCTAAATTGTAGAGTTCTCAAGACCTATTGTTTTTGGTGAAGATCGGTTGAGGGAAAGGGGTAGTTTACCTGCAACGTTTTTTTAACAAGGGTATTTTCTATGGCAAACGATAACAGCCGCAAATTCAAACAGAATCAAATAATGTTTTGCATACAGCCCTGAATTGTAGAGGTCTCAAGGACTTTCGATTTTGGTGAAGATCGGTTAAGGGGAAGGGGTAGTTTACCTGCAACCTTTTACGTTTTAACAAGAGTAAAGTACTTGAAAATTTATTTAAAATTTTTGAAACAATGGTAATTGTTGAAAATAAAATTATTTTGTTGCCAGGCAATAAAATTAAAATTTTTTCATTTTAATGTAATATAATATTTTTCATTTAATATGGCAATAAAAAGGCAGGTAAGACACAAACAAACACACACACACACACACACACACACACACACACACACACACACACACACACACACACACACACACACACACACACACACACACACACACACACACACACACACACACACACACACACACACACACACACACACACACACACACACACACACACACACACACACACACACACACACACACACACACACAATTCACGTTATATCTGGCCTCACTCATGTTTATTTTCTTACGTTTGCACGCTTTTTAAATGGAAAGTGCCGAAACCGACACCAACATAACGCGTGCAAGCCGAAAAAATGGACATCAATTTGCTTACTGGCAAATTTACTTCCATGTTCCATAAGGAAATGGAAGTATGGTGATGGCAAAAAAATCGTGTTCGAGATAATTGCAGATTCCGATTGTACTACCCTCAAAACATGAAAAAAGTCATTTTTCAAAAAGCGTCTGTGTGTGTGTGTCTGTGTAGATTTTTTTTCTATGACAAATGATAAGAGCCACAAATTCAAACAGAATCAAATAAGTTTTTGCATACACCCCTGATTTCGTGATTACTAAAGACCTATTGTTTTTTGTGAAGATCGTTTAAGGGAAAGGGGTAGTTTACCTGCCACGTTTTTTGTTTTATCAAGGGTATTTTGTATGGCAAACGATAACAGCCGCAAATTCAAACAGAATCATATAATATATTGCATACAGCCCTGAATTGTAGAGTTCTCAAGGCCTATCATTTTTGGTGAAGATCGGTTAAGGGAAAGGGGTAGTTTACCAGCAACGGTTTTTTATCAAGGGTAATATTTTTCTATGGTAAACGATAACAGCCGCAAATTCAAACAGAATCAAATGATGTTTTGCATACAGCCCTGTATTGTAGAGTTCTCAATACCTATCGGTGTCGGTGAAGATCGGTTAAGGGAAAGGGGTAGTTTACCTGCAACATTTTATGTTTTAAAAGGGTATTTTCTATGGCAAACGGTAAGAGCCGCAAATTCAAACAGAATCAAATAAGTTTTTGCATACAGCCCTGTTTTGTTGAGTACTAAAGACCTATTGTTTTTGGTGAAGATCGCTTAAGGGAAAGGGGTATTTTACCTGCCACGTTTTTTGTTTTATCAAGGGTATTTTATATGGCAAACGATAACAGCCCCATATTCAAACAGAATCATATAATATTTTGTATACAGCCCTGAAATGTAGAGTTCTCAAGACCTGTTGGTTTTGGTGAAGATCGGTTAAGGGAAAGGGGTAGTTTACCTGCAACGGTTTTTTATCAAGGGTAATTTTTTTCTATAGTAAACGATAACAGCCGCAAATTCAAACAGAATCAAATGATGTTTTGCATACAGCCCTGTATTGTAGAGTTCTCAATACCTATTGGTGTTGGTGAAGATCGGTTAAGGGGTAGTTTACCAGCAACATTTTATGTTTTAACAAGGGTAATTTTTTATATGACGAACGATAACTGCCGTAAATTCAAACAGAATCAACTAGGTTTTTGCATACCTTTTTGAACTAAAGAGAACTCAAGGTCTGTTGATTTTGTTGAAGATCAGTTAAGGGAAGGGGTAGTTTATCAGCAACGTTTTATGTTTTAAAGAAGGTAATTTTTTATGATGAACGATAACTGCCGAAAATTCAATGAGAATCAAATCATTTTTTGCACCCTTTCCTGAGTTGCAGAGAGCTCAAAGTCTATTGATTTTTGTGAAGATCGGTTAAGGGAAGGGGGTAGTTTACCTGCAACATTTTATGTTGTAACAAGAGAAATGTTTCCATGACGAACGATAACTGCCGCACATTCAAACAGAATCAAATATTTTTTTGCTTGCTTCCCTGAATTGTAGAGGACGGAAGGTCTATTGATTTTGGAGAAGATCGGTTAAGAGAAAGGGGTAGTTTACCTGAAACATTTTATGATTTAACAAGAGTAAAGTACTTAATTTTTATAAATAAAGTATCCTGATAAGAAGCTCATAGTAATCCACTGTAGAAACGTAGATGAAATATCTATAAATGAAGAGGTTAGGTGAACGGGGTGGGGGTAATTTTCTATTATTAAAAATTATAGTTGAAGGTGGAGGGGAGAATTTTTTATATGTGTACTACGTTATCGGCAACAAAGAAGTAGTTTTTTGTTAAAATTGCTTCCCGGGCTCTTTAGCCGTAGTCCAATATTTTCTGCAAAACCAGAGTTTTCGGCAGTGCCATCGACTGCCATCATCGGTAAAAATCGAGTGCGAAAACGTGAGGTGGTACACGTTAGTGACCACAGTACTGTGGTTAATGCTGAAGCAATAAGTAGGAAAGACGTAGTTTCTATGGAAATATTTCATTTCGAATATGATTTTAAATATAAATCTTAGAACATGGAAGTCATGTATGGTTCTCCATACCGATATTTTACTACCATATTCCTTAAGGAAATGGAAGTATGGTGATGGCAAAAAAAATCGTGTTCGAGATTATTGCAGATTCTGAGCACTACTTAATGGAGATCAATCATTAACTTATACAAGCCATTAATTTTATGCAATTTTTTATATATATGTTGTAGCATGACAGATAATCCACGAAAAAATTAATTCCATTAAGATCATAAAAACAATTAAATTACAATATAACTCAAAGAATTTCAAATGAAAATAAATTAAACTTCAAAGAAAAACACCACAATAAAAGAAAAAAGTAATTAAGTAATAAAAATGCAACAATAAAATTCAAGAAAATAAATTAAAATAAACTCATATAAAAAATCAGGAGATTACCCAGGAAATTTAGGAGCAGGTGATAAAGAAGATACCCCGAACCCAAGAAAGAAGAGGAAGTTTAGGAGCTGGTGATAAAGAAGATACTCCGAACCCAAGAAGGAAGAAGGAAGTTTAGGAGCAGATAATAAAGAAGATACCCCGAACCAACCAACGGACAAGATAAAACTAAGTACCTTGGTTTACCCAAGAAGGAAGAAGAGAAGAAAAGAAGATATAGGATGGAAGAACCACAATAAATACCTATTAATAAACCTATTATTAACGATAATGAACCCCAAACCAAATATTAATACCACCAAAGAAAGTATAACACCCCAAAACCTCATAAAAATTGTAACTTAATTATAGACAAAAGTATTTAGTAGTGTGATAAGGAGTGCACCAACTAAAGTTATTATATAGTAAAATAAACAAATCTTCACAGTCCATTATGACTAAAGGTTTGGTCTGAGAATATAATAAAACTCAAATATAAGTCAGAACCAACAGTGAATGTGTACCAGTGGAAGTGATTTTAAATATAATAAACTTCAAGTTAATGTGTAACTATTACTTAAACAAGGTGCTATTACATAACTTTTATATTTTATAATTAACAAGTGATGAAATATTGAAATGAAAAATATTTCTAATGTTTCAAAAAAGAGGTCACTTTTTTATCTCAAAACATTCATAGTAATGCCAATAATAAAGAAAGTATGTGGGGGAATAATTACAGTAACTGTGGATTAATTTAAAATACTAAATAAACAGAAAAGGCTGTGATATACTTAAGTTTAGTAAAAACTAATAAATGTTAAATGGCTAATTATGTTTAGAGTGTAGGAACTCCACTTTTTAAAGAGTTCTAATAGAATAAGATTAATATTTTGAGTAAGATGTTTTAGTTACATAACAGTATGCATACAGATTAAAATGTTTATGTATGGATGCTGCATCAGTTTATAAAATGTTTAAAATGTATGTTCAAAATAGTTCCAACAAACATGTCTAACTTTGAAGACTGCTAGTTAATATTAAATATTATTTTTTGTATTAGTAGCATAAATTATATGCTACAGGTATCAATAGTTATGTAAGCAATTTTATTTAATGTGATGTTAACTTTAAAAAGTCAGAGGAGGTGCAAAAATAACTTTATTGAAAAAAACCATATATGTAAAATACTAACTTCTAGGCCAAATAATGAATTCCCAAAAATTAATATAAACTAGTTAATTAACCAATGAACCATTAATAAGATTTATGTAAGATGGATCGATAACCAACTACTATGAATGATCCTATACTTTAAAAGAGTAATATAGAAAGATGTCTTAAATTATTAAAAATTTTCGAAATGTAATAACTAAATATTTTAAAGGAGGAATAGTAAATTCATGATTTATCACTAAAAGACAGTTCAAATGTTAAATTTATAAGGAATTAAGGAAAGCGAAAGATTTGTGACCATCTGAAATTTATTATAATTATATTTATAACATCTAAAATGGCAGTAATTGTGTACAAGAACAGGAAACAGATTTTTTGGGCCTAGATTTCCAAAAAGACAGAAATATGGCAATTTTAACAAAAATCTCAATAAATATGGACTATGACATATCAAATTAAACAGAATGAGATGAATAAACCAATTATGTGGTTAATAGTTCATGAAAGCAATCAATAAACTAAAAATATTCCATATATAATGTATTTAAAATTTACCTAAATAGGAAGTGAAAATTATTTAAACAATACTTTTCCAATATTAACTTGGCAAGATATTTCCTAAGACGAAGGAAGTAAAACAGTTCTTAATTAACATTCAACGTGAACGGTTGATGCTCGATCGCGTTAAAAAACCGTATAATGAATTGTAATGGCGTACAAAGTCGAAAATCAGTGAAAACGAGAGTTACCTAAATTGACAATTTTTAACTTAAAATCAGTGAAATACACTACCACAACAGTGAAAACAAAACGATACGCAACACAATACAAGTGAATTAAACCAGTCAAACAACCTACCATTAATAATTCACATCGTAACAACTTCTCGATTCTTGGCCATAACCAGAAAACATTGAACACATCTAACATAAGACAATTAACACCAGGTGAACACTGAACACTTATCCAGGATACCAGAACAACACAATAGACAATATACACTATTACGGAGACCAATAAAACAGTTGTGAAGGTAATTTTATTATCAGAATTTCCAACCATCAGTTCACAGTAATATAATACAACGAGACGTGCTGCCATTTTGAACTTCCCATGATGCAAAGTAATCTCACCAGCAACGAATTCGTCCAGTAACCAATGGGTATAAATTGTGTATTATAAACTTTATATATTATTAACAAATTGTCATTTATTACTTCTTAAGACATATTTTTGTACATGTTATACTTTCTAGGCTTACCCTTCTCTGACTATATAATTATAATCGTTACAAGAACATTTCTGATATTTTATATAAAAATAACCTGTAATTGAAATATCGACCAAGCCCTGTGAAAGAGTCGAACATTTGCTCAACATCGATTTTAAATCGATCTTTTATAAATATTATCAATAAATTCAATTCAATAATATATATATACTTTCACTTATGAACTTACTTTTGTCACTTCCCAAACGTTTCGAGATGTTGTTTCTCTTCTTCAGTGGGTTTAATACTAACTGTCGATTACAGAATAACCTTTGTATTGTTTAAATTAGCAGCCATCCTTACTATTTCTTTTATGAATTTGCTAACTGCTATAATTTTTTATTGTTCGACTAAGCTTTTCGTCATTGCTGACATCTTCAGGTCTTAAACAACTTTTTTTTTTTTTTTTTTTTTTTTTTTTTTGACTTATAATTTTTTTGTAACCATTTACATTTCGTCATTTTTTAGTCTTATTCTTATTATTTTAATTTATTTTTGTTTATTGTTTAATATATAATAAAATATTTCTTCATTTGTAAAATCCACTTTTATATTCATTAATTTATTTTTATCTTCTTTTTTAACTTTAAGTATTTCTAGTTCTTCTATTAATTTTCTTTTTTGCGGATTGTTTTCTATTTTGATTATTTCCATATTTTCATTGGGATTTATGAATTTATGGCCTGATTCGTTGAAATGTCTTGCATATAGTGAGTTCATTACTCTAACCCCTTCTCCTTTTGCGTGTTCATTCATTCTAATTTTGAATTTTCTTCCAGTTTCGCCCAGATATATCTTATTACATTCCCCACATTTTAATCTGTATACGCCGCTTTTTTCTGTTAATGGAATTTCTTCTGTTTTATCATTTTTTATATATTCGAATACATTTTTCGTTTTCTTTATTCCTATCTGTATTTCATATTTTTCGAAACATTTTTGTAACATTTTTGTTTGATATCCTATGTATGTTATTGCTCCTTTATATTTCTTTTCTTCATTTGTTTTTTCTTTTTTGTTATTTTCTATTTCTTTATTTTCCTCTATTTTCTTAACTATTCTATTAATTATTTTAGGGTTGTAATTATTATTTTTTGCTATTTGTTGTATTTTCTTTAATTCTTTTTGTTTAAGTTCTTCATTTTCTAGATAATTTATAGCTCTATAGCAAAATGAATTTAATGCTGCCATTTTATAATTGACTGGATGATATGATTCTTGTGGAATTATTAAATCTGAGTATGTTTCTTTCCTATATATATCGAATTTGAGTTTGTTATCTTCAATTTTTATATTGATATCCAGGAAATTAATTTCTAATCCTCCAATTTCTTCTTGAAATTTTATTGTTTTTTCTATGTTATTTAGTTGTTCCGTAAATTTTTTAAATTCATTTACTTCACCTTCCCAAACTATTAGTATGTCATCTACATACCTGATCCATTTTTTAATTCTTCTTTCTTTATCTATATCTTTTAAAATTTTGATTTCAAAGCTATTCATGAATATCTCTGCCATTAATGGTGAAAGCGGTGATCCCATTGGTAATCCATTTTCTTGTATGTAAAATTTGTTATTAAATCTGAAGTAGTTCTGGCTTAGGCATAATTCTAATCCTTCTATTATTTCGTTTTTCCATTCTACATTACTTAATTTGTTTTTCTTTATTATTTCTACTGTTTTTGCTATTGGTATGTTGGTGTACATATCTTTTATATCTAATGACATTAATTTTGTCTTATTTGTTATGGTAATTTCTTTTAATCTTTCTATTACCTTTTTACTACTGTGGTTGTTTAAGACCTGAAGATGTCAGCAATGACGAAAAGCTTAGTCGAACAATAAAAAATTATAGCAGTTAGCAAATTCATAAAAGAAATACAGAATAACCGTTACGGAATGGAGTGTGTGGTGGGGGTTGATGGTGGGAAGGGATTGGCGCTGAGGTTCGAATTGTGTGTGTGGATCAGTGTGTCAAATAGTGTATGTGATTTGTAATGTATCTGTTCATTTAATATGTTGTTTGGTTGTAATGTGTGATATCTGTATATTTCAAATTGTTCAGCTGTGTTTAGTTTTCTACTTTTAGGTAAGTAGTGTAATATTTCCATGTTGTGTTCTATGTTTGTGTAACTGTGGTTTTCGTTATGTAAATGTGTGGCGAATGTGGAATGAATGTAGTTTGTGGTGAGGGCTTTTAAATGTTCAGAAAACCTGGAAGAAAAAGATCTTCCTGTCTGGCTGATGTAGAATTGTGGGCAATCATTACAATTTAATTTATAAACCCCTGTTTTGTGTATGTGTCAATGTCTTTGTTAGTATTGTTTATGTGTTTTCTAATGGTGTTGTTGGTTCTGTAGGCTACTTTATAATTTTGTTTCCTAAATGTGTTTGCAATTTTATGTGTATTGGAATTGTAGTATGTAAGTGTTATGTATTTACTGGGTTGTGTGCTGTTGGTCAGATGTGTTTTACTTTTTGTGTTGAGGATTCGTTTGTGTAGTTTATTTATTAATTCGGGGTTGTATCCGTTTTTGACTGCTATGTATTTAAGACCTATTCTTTTTGGTGAAGATCGGTTAAGGAAAAGGGGTAGTTTACCTGCAACATTTTTTTTTATGAAGAGTAATTTTACTTCCATATTCCTTAAGGAAATGGAAGTATGGTGATGGCCAAAAAAATCGTGTTCGAGATTATTGCAGATTCTGATTGTACTACACTCAAAACATGAAAAAAGTCGTTTTCCGAAATGTGTGTGTGTGTGTGTGTGTGTGTGTGTGTGTGTGTGTGTGTGTGTGTGTCTGTCTGTCTGTCTGTCTGTCTGTCTGTCTGTCTATAGATTTTTTCTATGGCAAACGATAACAGCCGCAAATTCAAACAGAATCAAATAATTTTTTGCATACAGCCCTGATTTGTAGAGTACTCACGACCTATTGTTTTTGGTGAAGATCAGTTGAGGGAAAGGGGTAGTTTACCTGCAACGGTTTTTTTTTATCAAGGGAAATTTTTTTTTTGGCAAGCGATAACAGCCGCAAATTCAAACAGAATCAAATAATGTTTCGCATACAGCCCTGAATTGTAGAGTTCTCAAGACCTATTGTTTTTGGTGAAGATCGGTTAAGGGAAAGGGGTAGTTTACCTGCAACGTTTTATGTTTTAACAAGGGTATTTTCTATGGCAAACGATAACAGCCGCAAATTCAAACCGAATCAAAAGATTATTTGCATACAGCCCTAAATGGTAAAGTTCTCAAGACCTATTGTTTTTGGTGAAGATCGGTTAAGGGAAAGGGGTAGTTTACCTGCAACGTTTTTTTAACAAGGGTATTTTATATGGCAAACGATAACAGCCGCAAATTCAAACAGAATCAAATAAGTTTTTGCATACAGCCCTGATTTGTAGAGTACTCAAGACTTATTGTTTTTGGTGAAGATCGGTTAAGGGGAAGGGGTAGTTTACCTGCAACGTTTTTTTATCAAGGGTATTTTCTATGGCAAACGATAACAGCCGTAAATTAAAACAGATTCAAATAAGTTTTTGCACACGTCCCTGAATTGTAGAGATCTAAAGGACTTTCGATTTTGGTGAAGATCGGTTAAGGGGAAGGGGTAGTTTACCTGCAACCTTTTACGTTTTAACAACAGTAAAGTACTTGAAAATTCATTTAAACTTTTTCAAACAATGGTAATTGTTAAAAATAAAATAATTTTGTTGGCAGGCAATAAAATTATAATTTTTTCATTTTAATGTAAATTATGTATGAGTTAATATACATGTATAAAATAATATATCGTTCATGGCAGGTAAGCATATCTCAGTTATGTAATGTTTACGTTTCCATTTTATTATTATGACTACAGCAATAAAAAGGCAGGGAACACACACACACACACACACACACACACACACACACACACACACACACACACACACACACACACAAACAAAATTCGCGTTATTTCTGGCCTCACTCATGTTTATTTTCTTACATTTGCACGCTTTTTAAATGGAAAGTGCCAAAACCCACACCAACATAACGCGTGCAAGCCGAAAAAATGGACATCAATTTGCTTCCTGTGGATCACTGGGCAGTGTAACTGCACGTGTTTACAGAGGAACGATTCATAGACAGACTTTTCGTCTTTAGGGAATGAACCCTCTGCAAGATGCCGAGGGTCCATGAGTGACTTCGGAGCGCTCATTCTTTTTCGCGTGTTTGTTCTGTGAAACATACACTGTAGATTCGCAGCTTTCCTCTAAGCAACGCTCAATAGGAAATGTTGAAAATTTTTGTCCACGGTGTAGGCCTACCCTCATTCACACTAAACCTGGTCTGATGTTTTAATTACGGACATCATAATATTAAAACTTTGGAAACTTGAGCCCTACTTAATGGAGATCAATCATTAACTTATACAAGCCATTAATTTTATGCATATTTTTTATATATATGTGTACAACGTTATCGGCAACAAAGAAGTAGTTTTTGTTAAAATTCCTTCCCGGGATATTTGGCCGTAGTCCAATGTTTTCTACAAAACCAGACGTTTCGGCAATGTCATCGACTTCCATCATCAGTGAAAATCGAGTGCGATAATGTGAGGTGGTATACGTTAGTGACCACAGTACTGTGGTTAAGGCTGAAGCAGTAAGTAGAAAGAAGTAGTTTCTATGGTAATATTTCATTTCGAAAATGATTTTAAATATAAATCTTAGAATATGGAAGCCATGTATGGTTCTCCATACCGATTTTTTTCTATGGTAAACGATAACAGCCGCAAATTCAAATAGAATCAAATAATTTGTGCATGCAGCCCTGAATTGTAGAGTACTCAAGACCTATTGTTTTTGGTGAAGATCGGTTAAGGAAAAGGGGTAGTTTACCTGCAACATTTTTTTTTTATGAAGGGTAATTTTTACTTCCATGTTCCTTAAGGAAATGGAAGTATGGTGATGGAAAAAAAAACCGTGTTCGAGATTATTGCAGATTCTGATTGTACTACACTCAAAACATGAAAAAAGTCGTTTTACTTCCATATTCCTTAAGGAATGGAAGTATGGTGATGGCAAAAAAAATCGTGTTCGAGATTATTGCAGATTCTGATTCTACTACACTCAAAACATGAAAAAAAGTCGTTTTCCGAAAAGTGTCTGTGTGTGTGTCTGTGTGTCTGTGTGTCTGTGTGTCTGTGTGTCTGTCTGTCTGTAGATTTTTTTTCTATGGCAAACGATAACTGCCGCAAATTCAAACAGAATCAAATAATTTTTTGCAAACAGCCCGGTTTTGCAGAGTTCTCGCGACCTATTGTTTTTGGTGAAGATCGGTTGAGGGAAAGGGGTAGTTTACCTGCAACGGTTTTTTTTTAGCAAGGGAAATTTTGTTTGTTTGGCAAACGATAACAGCCGGAAATTCAAACAGAATCAAATAATGTTTCGCATACAGCCCTGAATTGTAGAGTTCTCAAGACCTATTGTTTTTGGTGAAGATCGGTTAAGGGAAAGGGGTAGTTTACCTGTAACGTTTTATGTTTTAACAAGGGTATTTCCTATGGCAAACGATAACAGCCGCAAATTCAAACAGAATGAAAAGATTATTTGCATACAGCCCTAAATTGTAGAGTTCTCAATACCTTTTGTTTTTGGTGAAGATCGGTTAAGGGAAAGGGGTAGTTTACCTACAACGTTTTTTTAACAAGGGTATTTTCTATGGCAAACGATAACAGCCGCAAATTCAAACAGAATCAAATAATTTTCTGCATACAGCCCTGATTTGTAGAGTACTCAAGACCTATTGTTTTTGGTGAAGATCGGTTGAGGGGAAGGGGTAGTTTACCAGCAACGTTTTTTATCATGCGTATTTTCTATGGCAAACGACAACTGCCGCAAATTCAAACAGAATCAAATAATTTTTTGCATACAGCCCTGATTTGTAGAGTACTCGCGACCTATTGTTTTTGGTGAAGATCGGTTGAGGGGAAGGGGTAGTTTACCTGCAACGGTTTTTTTTATCAAGGGAAATTTTTTTTTTTTTTGGCAAACGATAACAGCCGCAAATTCAAACAGAATAAAATAATGTTTCGCATACAGCCCTGAATTGTAGATTTCTCAAGACCTATTGTTTTTGGTGAAGATCGGTTGAGGGAAAGGGGTAGTTTACCTGCAACGTTTTTTTAACAAGGGTATTTTATATGGCAAACGATAACAGCCGCAAATTCAAACAGAATCAAATAATGTTTTGCATACAGTCCTGATTTGTAGAGTACTCAAGACCTATTGTTTTTGGTGAAGATCGGTTAAGGGGAAGGGGTAGTTTACCTGCAACCTTTTACGTTTTATTTTCTATGGCAAACGATAACAGCCGCAAATTCAAACAGAATCAAATAATGTTTTGCATACAGCCCTGATTTGTAGAGTACTCAAGACCTATTGTTTTTGGTGAAGATCGGTTAAGGGGAAGGGGTAGTTTACCTGCAACGTTTTTTTATCAAGCGTATTTTCTATGGCAAACGATAGCCGCAAATTCCAACAGAATCAAATAATTTTTTGCATACGTCCCTGAATTGTAGAGGTCTCAATGACTTTCGATTTTGGTGAAGATCGGTTAAGGGGAAGGGGTAGTTTACCTGCAACCTTTTACGTTTTAACAAGAGTAAAGTACTTGAAAATTTATTTAAACTTTTTGAAACAATGGTAATTGTTAAAAATAAAATAATTTTGTTGCCAGGCAATAAAATTATAATTTTTTCATTTTAATGTAATATAATATTTTTCATTTAATACAGCAATAAAAAGGCAGGTAAGACACAGCCTGGCTGTTTGGCTGAAAATGATTTTAAATATAAATCTTAGAATATGGAAGTCATGTATGGTTCTCCATACCGATACAGTATTTCGAAAAGTGTCTGTGTGTGTGTCTGTAGATTTTTTTCTATGGCAAACGATAACAGCCGCAAATTCAAACAAAATCAAATAATTTTTTGCATACAGTCCTGATTTGTAGAGTACTCACGACCTATTGTTTTTGGTGAAGATCGGTTGAGGGAAAGGGTTAGTTTACCTGCAACGGTTTTTTTTTTATCAAGAGTAAATTTTGTTGGTTTGGCAAACGATAACAGCCGCAAATTCAAACAGAATCAAATAATGTTTCGCATATAGCCCTGAATTGTAGAGTTCTCAAGATCTGTTGATTTTGGTAAAGATCGGTTAAGGGAAAGGGGTAGTTTACCATCAACATTTTATGTTTTAACAAGGGTATTTTCTATGGCAAACGATAAGAGCCGCAAATTCAAACAGAATCAAATAAGTTTTTGCACACAGGCCTGATTTGTTGAGTAGTAAAGACCTTTTGTTTTTGGTGAAGATCGGTTAAGGGAAAGGGGTAGTTTACCTGCCACGTTTTTTGTTTTATCAAGAGTATTTTGTATGGCAAACGATAACAGCCGCAAATTCAAACAGAATCAAATGATTATTTGCATACAGCCCTAAATTCTAGAGTTTTCAAGACCTGTTGGTTTTGGTGAAGATCGGTTAAGGGAAGGGGGTAGTTTACCTGCAACGGTTTTTTATCAAGGGTAATTTTTTTCTATGGTAAACGATAACAGCCGCAAATTCAAACAGAATCAAATGATGTTTTGCATATAGCCCTGTATTGTAGAGTTCTCAATACCTATTGGTGTTGGTGAAGATCGGTTAAGGGAAAGGGGTAGTTTTCCAGCTACGTTTTATGTTTTAAAAGGGTATTTTCTATGGCAAACGATAAGAGCCGCAAATTCAAACAGAATCAAATAAGTTTTTGCATACAGCCCTGTTTTGTTGAGTACTAAATACCTATTGTTTTTGGTGAAGATCGGTTAAGGGAAAGGGGTAGTTTACCTGAAACGTTTTATGTTTTAACAAGGATATTTTCTATGGCAAACGATAACAGCCGCAAATTCAAACAGAATCAAATGATTATTTGCGTACAGCCCTAAGTTCTAGAGTTCTCAAGACCTGTTGGTTTTGGTGAAGATCGGTTAAGGGAAAGGGGTAGTTTACCTGCAAAATTTTATGTTTTAACAAGGATAATTTTTTATATGACGAACGATAACTGCCGCAAATTCAAACAGAATCAACTACGTTTTTGCATACCTTTTTGAATTAAAGAGAACTCAAGGTCTGTTGATTTTGTTGAAGATCGGTTAAGAGAAAGGGGTAGTTTACCAGCAACATTTTATGTTTTAAGAAGGATATTTTTTTTTTTGCGAAAGATAACTGCCGCAAATTCAAACAGAATCAAATAATGTTCTGCATACGCTCCTGAATTGTGGAGTTCGCAAGATCTGTTGTTTATGGTGAAGATCGGTTAAGGGAGAGGGGTAGTTTACCTGCAACATTTTATTTTTTAACAAGGGTCATTGTTTATATGACGAACGATAACTGTCGCACATTCAAACAGAATCAAATATTTTTTTGCATGCATCCCTGAATTGTAGAGGACTGAAGGTCTATTGATTTTGGTGAAGATCGGTTAAGAGAAAGGGGTAGTTTACCTGCAATGTTTTATGTTTTAACAAGAGTAAAGTACTTAATTTTGTAAAATAATGTATCCTAATAAGAAGCTCATAATAATCCACTATAGAAACGTAGATGAAATATCTATAAATGAAGAGGTTAGGTGAATGGGGTGGGGGTAATTTTCTATTAATGAAAATTATAGTTGATTGGGGAGGGGAGAATTTTTTATATGTGTACTACGTTATCGGCACCAAAGAAGTAGTTCTTTGTTAAAATTCTTTCCCGGGCTGTTTAGCCGTAGTCCAATGTTTTCTGCAATACCAGACTTTTCGGCAGTCCATCGACTGCCATCATCAGTGAAAATCGAGTGCGAAAACGTCAGGTGGTATACGTTAGTGACCACAGTACCATGGTTAAGGCTGAAGCAATAAGTAGAAAGAAGTAGTTTCTATGGTAATATTTCATTTCGAATATGATTTTAAATATAAATCTTAGAACATGGAAGTCATGTATGGTTCTCCATACCGATTTTTTCTATGGCAAATGATAACAGCCGCAAATTCAAACAGAATCAAATATTGTTTCGCATACAGCCCTAAATTTTAGAGTTCTCAAGACATATTGTTTTTGGTGAAGATCGGTTAAGGGAAAGGGGTAGTTTACCTGCAACATTTTATGTTTTAACAAGGGTAATTGTTTCTATGACGAACGATAACTGCCGCACATGCAAACAGAATCAAATAATCTTTTGCAAGCATCCCTGAATTGTAGAGGACTCAAGACCTATTGATTTTGGTAAAGATCAGTTAAGAGAAAGGGGCAGTTTACCTGCAACGTTTTATGTGATAACAAGGTTAATTTTTTCTATGACGAACGATAAAATTCAAACATGATCAAACAATTTTTTGCATACGTCCCTAAATTGTAGAGAACTCAAGGCCTGTTGATTTTGGTGAAGATCGGTTAAGGGAAAGGGGTAGTTTACCTGCAACATTTTATGTTGTAACAAGAGAAATTTTTTCATGACGAACGATAACTGCCGTAAATTCAAACAGAATCAAATACTTTTTGCATACCTTCCTGAATTATAGAGAACTCAAGGTCTATTGATTTTGGTGAAGATCGGTTAAGGGAAATGGGTAGTTTACCTGCAACGTTTTATGTTTTAACAAGTGTAATGTTTTCTATGACGAACGATAACTGCCGTAAATTCAAAGAGAATCCATTTTTTGCATTTATTTATTATCAAAATACCCTTATACCATATTGGTGTCGGGTTACATCAATATATGATAAGTACATCAACTACACTCTATATACAAATTTTTTCCATCTTGCTCTATCCATTGACAATGTCTTCGCTTCCCTCCAGCCCAAGCCTCTTTCTCTCAAAATGTTTCCCATCATTCCATCCCAAGTCAGTCGTGGTCTTCCTCTCTTCTTTCTCTCCCCTGATTTTGCCTCCCAAACCTGTTCTACCATTCTATCACTATCCATTCTCTGCATGTGTCCCCACCAGCATAGTTGTCTCTGTTCAATAAAATCCAGAATCGATATCACTTCCAGATCCTCTCTTATTTGTGTATTCCTAACTCTGTTCTTCCTTGTTACTCCTACTACTCTCCTAAGATATTTCATTTCTGCCGCCTGGATTTTACTTTTTTGGCTTTTGGATAGCACCCACGTCTCACAGCCGTATGTTAAAACCGGTCTATATACTGTTTTATGCACACTCATTTTCGTTTCTCTTGATATCTCCTTCTTATTTATAAATCTATTGTTTAATGCATAGTATACTTTTATTGCCTTTTCAATTCTTTCATTTAATGCGGCTTCTTGTTTCCCATTACTGTCTATTATAACCCCTAAATATTTGAATTGTTTGACTTGTTCTATCTTCACACCTCCAATCTCTATATTTATTATTTTCTCCCCCATTACCATTACCTTTGTTTTGGTCTTATTTATTTTCATCCCTTTTTCCTGGAGAACTTCATTCCATATATTCAAATTACCCTGTAACGCCCTTTCACTTGTAGCC
The DNA here is from genome assembly GCA_034769895.1 of Magicicada septendecula. Lineage (NCBI taxonomy): Eukaryota > Metazoa > Arthropoda > Insecta > Hemiptera > Cicadidae > Magicicada > Magicicada septendecula. Next base: position 159,278,920 of record CM068370.1, on the reverse strand, counting down.
ATTAGCACTACATCATCCACAAAAGCCCCTTCTGCTACTTCTAAACTTCGCAAGTTCCTGTATCCAACATGCATTTTCTTAACCTTCAGTGAACACTTCTTAATACAGTCATACCCCGCTTTGCGCGACCCCACATAATGCGAATTCGCTATAACACGTTTTTTTTCTAAGAAAATATTTATTATACATATTAAAAATTATAGTGTTACAAAATATCGCTAACTAATGACAGGTTAACTTTGCCAGTTGATAAATTTTCAGTGTCTTAGTTTTTTAATTTAATCTTTGAAAGTAATTATGTGCAGATTAGTGAGAGTTCAGCTTTTAGTGAGAAATAATTAACGTGAGTTTATTCGGAAATTTGGGTAATTTAATAGATACTTAACACTTCAGTAGACTGGATGAACTCAGTTGATCTGGTAATAATGAATTAGGCTGCAATCATATTTAATTTTCAATTGTTCGGGGCTTCGGGCATCTTTTTCAAGTTAATCGGCAATATATTATTTTCTTTTTCCTTTAATTCGGCTTCGACATCAGTTAAATGGATTCAGCCATCGCCTGCTTCCTTGGTATTCACTTGTTAGTAATTTCGTTTGATATTTTGATGTTTTAATTAACAATTTTGATCGTTCAAGAAGTGGCGTCTATTCAACAAGAGCGTCATATTACGAGTAAAGAAATCTAACGGTAAATTAGTAACCAAACGACTGTTGTCATAGTAACCGATCAATCCTGATTGGTTAATTCTGAATTATGACTATTGTTATCAAATTTGAATTTTTATTCAAAATAGATGTACATCTTCTTATTGATTACATTCTTCTGTCATCTTCCCTACATATTAAATATTATCACCACTGTTATTATTTCCTTTCAAAGATTAATTTGGTACCACATAATGTATGGTTTTATGAAATATCAATGTTTGTACATTTATGTTAATATTTGGTATTTACATTTCTCCTTTAAATTAAGTTCTTATTCTAATATTTTTCCTTTAAACTGATTTACAAATTATTCTCGGCTATTTACTCGCCTTGAATTTATTAACTTCCTGGTTGTTTTTATACAATTTGCAATTATTTGTTATTGACAGTTATACATTTCCTAGGCCTGAGTAGCCATTGATTATTTTTACTTAATATATTCTTATTATATTTCATTTTATTACAAAATGTTTTGTTCTGTTGTTATAATTGATTCGTTTAGTGGTTGTTGTGTCTTGAATTTGATTGTGTTCGGATTATGTGTCAAGATTACTACTTTCTATATCTTAATACCTAAAATATAACAATTAGGCCTATGGACTGTAAGCTTCCTTCAGCCATATCCTATCCACAAAATTAAAATGAACAATTCTTTACCAGTTATTAGTTACTGTTGGTTTAACATACATTTCATTCTTTTACTATTATTTTGAGTGAGAAACATCATCACTTCCTTCAAACTTACTTAATTTATTTTCCCTTATAACATAGGGTGTTTATTAATTACATTCTTAATTTCTTAATTCTTTACTAATCCCTTTCTCCATTCCATGTTAACACAAACTGTTTATCTTACATGGGCTTTCTCCCCTGAATCATATCGTATCCTTTATCTATCTCTACTCCAAATAATATTTCTAATTACCCTTAACTATATAATTTTTATAAGCTCACTCTTAAATCATTTATTGTTTCATCATTGATTTATTAAGTGTTTTATTATCTATTACTATCTTTTTAATTATACTATCATTTACAATATCTTTTTCACCCATCACTTTCACCTTTAATTAATTGGTGTTTATCACTGATACACTCATTATTTTGGGGTATTTACACCTTCACTATTATCACTTGTTAAACTTTTTATTTTAAGCGTTTATTGGTGGGTAATCCCTATTATTATTTTTCTTTGTCACTTAGTTACTTTCATTATATTTTTCACTATCTTTACAAATTTTATTTATATCTAATAAGTTCATGTCTTTTCTAGATTTCTTACTTACATATACTACTAATTCGTGGGTTAGTGTATTTTTATTTAACGGTGTTTTATTTTTTATGAATTACATTTGTCACTTAGACAATACTAATATTTCTTTTTTATATTTGTTATTCATTGGTTTCGTTTCCTTTATGATATTTGATGGTATCATCTCCCCCTTCCCTATTCTACACTATTTGTCTGTGTTTTATCGCCTTGGTTCACTTTATTTTCTTTATAGTTGGTTTGTTCCATTTTTCTTCTTCTTCACTTCCATCTTGTTTCACTTTATTTTGGTTATTATCTGGCCAATCTCTGGGGTTGGGTCAATGTCATTTGTCTGTCAGTCTAGTTTGTATTTTTTATTTAATAATCACCTTTGGTTTACTATTCTTCCTCCTTCACTCTTAATTACATTTACTATTTTTATTCTCTTTATTACTTATTTATTAAAATATATTATTTCTTAGCATTTCTTACATACTTATAGATATCAAATATGATCTGAATTTGGTGATGTTATATAATGCCCTTCCACCAAAATTGATCATTTTATAAAATGTGATTATAAGTTTGATGAAATTATCAATTGTATTGTATCATTTTTTTCTCAAATTCTCCTGCTTCTCATTCATTTTTTATGCTTATTTCTGTATCATTTATTTCCTTTCTTCTGATTCCTTTCTTCATTATTTTCTCATATTGCGAACTGGCTTATTGATTTTTTATTATAAACGATTCCCTATAAATCGTATTTTCCCTAACTATCTCTACTTTGTAGCTGAAATCGATTCGGATGGCTCTATTGGCTTACCTAACTCCGTCGTTCAAAACTACTCTTATTCTGAGATCAGGGGAACATCATCCCTGCTCAGTTAAATGAATGCTGGACTTATTCAACAGCCAATCTCAATTAATGAATCTTCAATACCGTCATCTCGTGACTCATAATAATAATAATAATAATCATAATATTTGTTGGGAATCTTTTACTTTTGTATTTCATTAGTGCTCAGTTCGAGTCATATATTTTTTCATCTTTCTTTATAGATACTACTTGATAATACTTGAAGCATTGCTTTTTATTGATACAATTCACCTTTTTATTCATTTTTAATTACTCTTTGTTTCATCTCATTTCACATTATAACTCTTAGAATGTTTATTTTATTTTATTCGTTTTTTGATCATAGGCTTGTTTAATTTTACTTCCCATATTTTTCTAAATAGTTGTGGAAGTTGATCATTTTGATTGATATATTTTTTTTTTTCATAATTTTTTAAATATCATAGTAAGTTAGTGCTTCTTACTAGTTAGGAATTTTTGTAGCTTATTCCTTTATAATATGTTTTGCTTTTTATGCCTCATATGTTGGCTAAAGATTATTGTAACTTAATCTTATTTTGTAGGAATGTTCTGTAACTTCATTCCTTTATTATTCTTTTTTTTTTATTTAAATATTATAGTAAGTTTGTTGTTCTTACTTTATATGGATTCTTTGTAACTTTTATTTCTCCATTTTATAATTGTTCTAAAATATTATCGAAATATTTGCGTAAGTTGTCCTTACATAACTTTTTTGAATTTTGAAATTCATTTGAGATCTTTTTTCTTTATGATATTGGCAAACTTGTTCGTTTGTCTTGTTATTTTTCTTTATTTAAAGGATTTCGGTTGGTTTTTTACTTTAAGTTTTTTCAGTCATTGCTGATCGTCATAATATTTCTTAATTGATGCCTGATTGTATGCACCCTTTATTTTCGTAGTGACGGGGTGAGTGATCTCATAATTGTTATTGCCCTTGTCTCTTGTTATAGTGTATGGTTCCACGTATAATAATAGTAACTTTTTAGTAATGCCTTCTATGGAGCTGGGTAATTCTCTGTTTTTTATTAGTTCCCTTTCTCCTACATTGTATTTAATAGTCTTTTTCTGGTTCTTAGAGTATTTATTCTTTTGTTGCTCTACCTTTTCGGCTATTCTGTTGTAGAATTTTCTTTTCTTGAATTGATATTCGGTGTTGGTGGGAAATTGAATCATATCAGTTATCTCTCTAGGCGGTGGCCGCTCAAACATCATTGTGTATGGTGTGGCTTCAGTGTAGTTGTGGTAAGCTAGGTTTATAAATTCTTCAGTGGATTTTACGTATTTGTGCCACTCTTTGTGTTTATCGTGGCAGTAGGTCCTCAGTATTCGACCCACTTCTCTAAGTACTCTCTCAGCTGGGTTACTGCTGGTGGTTTGTGTTATCACCATCATTCCCGACGTTTCCTCGAAGGTGTGGTCTCTTGTGTTTGGTACCTGGTAATAGCACGTTCGTCGGTTATTTGCCTGAGAATAGTTTCTTACTGGACTACGCCGGGCTTGACATTGTAACAGTACATAATGACCCAATACCATAATTATGGGATTTAAAGGTATTTTTTTTATGTTTTATTGTTTAATCATTAACCTACAGAATGGTTAGGTCCATTGTCCCTATATACGAAGGAACAAAGCAGATTCAGCAAGAGTACCATACCAAGGTCACTGTTGGACGTGCGAGAGCCAGTAAAAGACATGGCGGTGTTTGTGACGAATGACTTTAAATATGCATTGTGATTGGATAATAACACTGTTCCGTCATAACAAAAAACAATGACGCACTGACTACAACGCATACACTTAGGCGTTGTCCTGTATGATAAAGCTTGATGACGTAAAATACACACACACAAGCGCAAATTTACATTTGCTTCTGTCTCAATTCAGCGTAGTTCTTCAAGGGATCAACAGCGATGTATCGCTGTATGATCAGTTTCAAATTAAAAGCTTAAAAACAACTAACTACTCAAGTAAAATTCTTATGGTGGAGCGACAGATGCTCAAGTGTAATAACAGTTAGAACATAACATGTAAAATCAGTGTAACATCTTTAAGTAAAAACAACAAAACATGAGGCGAACACCGGCCATACACCTTGGAACCGACAAACACCAGCGAGGGAGCAGGGCAGACCACAATTAAGAGAAGTGCACTTTTACCATTTCTTTATTATGTTAATGAGCTCATTAATTTAAAAAATAAAACAACTGAACAAATGTACTGGTAATAGGGCGATGTGGGTGAGAATGTGTGAGTGAGCTCATGGCCATGAACATATATGCCGAGGGCATTGGTTTGTGTATGAACGAGATTTAAACATAATAAGTAATTAGAGCTGCAGCTAAAGATAAAAGTACATAATAACTTTGCTTGGAAATAAAATGAGAATCGTAAGAATCAACAGAATCAATTCAAATAGCCACCATTTTGTTTTATAACATTATATGACGCCATTTTGGCCACATGGTTGTATATGCAAATTCTATTTGGGAAATTAAAAATTTGGTAGTTACTTTCAATCTAAAACAGTGTTATCATTTGTGTCACCTTCTTTGTATCAAAAATCTCGCTGTTAATGAATCCTGGCCCCTTAGGTAAAAAGCATATTAAAAAGAAGAGTACGAGCCCGGCAATGATTGAAATCGGTAAGTACCCAGATGTACCATATTATGGTTATAAGTATAAATACATAATTTTAAATAAATTTTGTGTAAGAGAAGGTAGAGTGGCAAATGCCGCCCAGAACAAGGGACATTAATAAGTTAATTGACAACATCTCACATAATTCACTTGCGGTCAGTATCCTCAGTTGTTGTTGTTGTTACTGTTTCCTGGACGATAATAATTGTTAGGACCGTTCCGTTGGTGATTCCCTCTGTAATCGTTTCTGAAATTACCGTTGTTGTTATTGTTTGGGTGATAGTTCCTGGGCGCATTATTCCCACGTTGATTTCCTTGATAGTTATTGGTGTTGTTCGGTGGTGGCTTATTATCACCCTGTTGATTTGGTGGGGATGGCCCTTCATTTGGTCTACTATTTCGGAAACTCGTGAATCTGTTCTTACGGTACTGCCATTCGTGTTCATGGCTCTCCAATAAACTAGCCATGTCCTGAATTGTCTTGACTTGACTGTACATACGGGCTTTCTGGATCGCATCATCATAGTGGTAAGATAATTGTATGACTAAACACTCTTCCGGAATGCGTGGTTCCAAATTCCTGGTCATGCAGATTTTTCCCAGAAAGTATGAGGTTAGGGATTGTCCGTTTTGGTTTTCATACCTTCCGTTACTTAAATTGTTACGGACCATGTTCTGGGTTGACTCTGACCAGTATTTCGCTTTGAATTGGGTTTTGAATTCTTGGCTGCTCTGGATGTCTGGTCTTGTGGCGGTCCACCAGTTGTCATATGTTTCCTTAAACATGTCGTCTAGCATTCCCCTCACAGCTGTCCATCGGGTTTCGCGATTCTTTATTATCAATTCTTCCACCCTTTTCAAAAACTCCATCAGATTGCGCTTATAGTTGCAGAAATTTATTGTATCTTGATTGTCATTGTTAAATATTTGGTTATGGTTACATGACCGGTCACGCCAGGCATCCACTTCTTCCTGTAATAATTCTTCTCGTTTATGCATCTCTTCAATTCTTTGTTTATTTTTGTCCACTTTACTGTTGATTTTATTTAGATTGCTGTACACTCCTTCCATTCTTTCTCCCAGGTCTGTTCGTACAACTGCTATCTCCTTCTGGTTTTCTTCCCGGACTAGATGTATGTCCTGATCCATCTGTGCACATCTTTTGGCTGTTTCTTCGTGGCATTCCTCAATTCTTCTTTTATTTTCTCCTTCGAGGTTGTTCATTTTATTGAGTACTTCCTCACGGATTTCAGAAACATTTTCGTTGGTTTTCTCTAGTTTCTCCAACGTCTCCTCTAATTTTTCATTTGTTTCAGTGATCTGTTGTTTAGTTTCTATCCAGTACTCCCTGAATTGGTGTTGTAATGTTTTGTTGTTTTGGTTAATTGTTTGTCTTAATTCTTCCTTAGCACTTTCGTTGGTACTGATTATCCTTTCATTGATTTGTTTCAGACTCTCCTCACTCTTGTCAAATTTTTCATTAATTTGTTTTAGACTGTGACTGGTTTCTTTCTTCATGCCATCGAATTTATTGTTCATATTATTCATAATTTCCATTAATTTTAGTATGTTCGGGTCTCCTCTAACTTCTCCTTTGTCACCCGCCTGTAGTTCCATTTCTTCGTCTTGGGTTGGTTCTGTTGTGGTTACTGCTGTCTCCACTTCTTCAGTCGGTGTTCCTTCCTCTTTTTCCCCTCTATTTTCTTCCATTTCCTTTTCCTTCGCCAATTTTTTCTACAATTACGATGAAAATGAAGAAGCAGATGATCCTGTGCCACAGATCTCACATGCCGAAGCAGCGAGAGCTTTTGAACTATCAGTAGCCTATGTAGAGCAGCACGTCAATGCTACACCGGCAGACGTCTTGTTTTTGAGGCGCTGGCGGAACATCACGGTGTCTGCTGCATTTACAGCTTTGCATCAGAGAAAAATGACTGATTTTGTGTAACACGTTAAGTAGTGTCTAGTTATATAGTGTGTATTTGTTGTAGTTTTTTGTGTTTTATATACTTTTACTGGCACTAAACTGTAAGTACCAATATTTTTTCCATTCATTTTACAGACGCTAATTTCTTGATAACGTAATTCAAAACTTTATTTTGCCATATATTTAAAACAATCTAAAGTACTTAGTATTAATAAAAATTTCACTAAAAATGCATTAGTGTGTATTTATCTAAGCTTTTTATGTACAAATTATATTGATGTTCCAGTTATTTTGTCGTATTTTTTTATTTCTTTGTCCAATTTTTAGACGCTTTTTTCAAACTACCGGTTTGGATTAAGCGGGTTTTCGGACTAGCGGGGTTCCACTGTAGTAATTAAAACAAACACACTCACTACTATCAATAACATGCAAAATAAATATGAAATAACCTCAGAAAACCCGCAAACCTCACATAAACTAAAATCACAATTTCCACCTTGAACACGCAAAATGTAAACAAAGCCACGATGCTTGCCAACTGTACAAATTATTTCCTAAAAACTATTTTCTTCAGTCAGTGCTGCAATCTGATGGTAGAAACAAGAACTACAATGTCAAATAAAACTTCTGCATTCATTCTGTAGCATAATAGTAAGACACGAGGTGTTTGAAAGAATTGAAAAGTGAGCGGCATAAATGTGCACCATCTGTCAAAATACCAAGTCCACTCGCGGCGCAATATTACACTGTTGGTCCTCAAAGTGCTAATTGTATTGTCTGAGGGACATCAGCTGTAAAGATTGTGTTTAAGCAGGGAGCAAGAGTGCTGCCTTATGGTGTTCCTGAATGGATTTGGTGGTAGAGACACAGAGGGCAAGGTTAAACTCAACTTGGAAGACACTGTCATCATTCAGGTAGGATTTAATAAGAACATAATAAGGGGTAATGAGATGATGCTTCAGTTGTGTGTAGACGTCCTGTGTGCTACACACTGTCATATACCTGTCAAGAGAGTCTGTCATGCAGAGTTGTTTTTCTTTGCGGCTGTTGATTATTGTATTAACAATCCTACGGGCCTGTTGAATGTTAGGACATTATGAAACAGTGCTGATTTACTATACAGTTTCAACTTGTCCACAACATACTTTTGTTTTATATTTCATATGCTAGTAACGGCTCATCATACACAACTTATAATTGTAAACCAAATTTTTGTTGTTTAAGATATTTATTAATTTCACTAATTTATGATGGCTGTCCAGAAAGTAACTTACGTTTCAGTGTGGGCGGCGATGGGGTAGAGCTAGCGCCTCCATCTTGGTGACAGTGGGTGGCGTGACTCAGTAAGCATCCAGCTGGGGCCGGTATAGGTCTGTGTTGTGTTTCTTTGCTTCATTAATAATTTTTAAAATGAGTGCTGCGATTGAAAATCCCGCGAGCTGTGAACATTCATCGGCAACTGTGTGAGGTGTATGGGAACAATGTTATGAGTGAGGGAGGAGTAAGGCTGTAAAAATGGCCGCACCAATGTGCACGATGTTGAGCGGAGTGGCCAGCCAAGTGTTCTTACTGACAAATTGGTGGAGAAAATCAATTAAAAAATCCGTGAAAATCGCAGCTTTATGATTACCGAGCTATTACATGAGTTTCCTCAAATCTCACATAGTTTGCTTCATGAAGTTGTCACGAAAAGCTTGGTTACCATAAGTTTTGTGCACAGTGGGTCCCAAAAGAGCTTACAGAAATGCACAAAAACCAGCGGATGGCATCAGCATTGTCATTTCTTGAGGCCTACGACAAGGATGGTGATTCTCTACTGGACTATTGTAATGGGGGATGAAACCTGGGTTAGGTACCTTAATTGTAAAAAAAATCAATCCATGGAATGGGGCCGTACTCGCTCACCCAAAAAACTGAGGAAGTGTTTGCAGATCTTGTCAGCAAGGAAAATGATGGTGACAGTTTTTGGGGACAGAAAAGGGGTTCTCCTGGTTAGAGTTTATGGAACGGGGTACCACAGTCAACTCCGAGGTTTACTGTGAAACCTTAAAAAAGCTGCGGAGAGCAATCCAAAACAAGCGACAGGGTAAGTTGAGCTCCGGGGTATTGTTCTTCCATGACGATGCCCGACTGCATACAGCAGCACGAACGCAAGAACTTTTGGGAAAGTTTGGGTGGGAGATTTTCAATCATCCCCCATACAGCCCTGATCTGGCACCGAGCGATTATCACCTGTTCATGCATATGAAAAAGTGGCTGGCAACACAGCGCTTTGAAGACGATGAAGAGCTGAAGGCAGGCGTTAATGAATGGCTGAAATCGTAGGGGGGGGGCAGAGTTTTCCGATGAGGGCTTTCAAAACTCGTAAATCGTTATGATAAGTGTTTGAACTTGAATGGAGACTATGTGGAAAAATAGTATAAGAATGTAGTTTTCAATTGTGTAAATACAAAATTTTCTCTCGTTTTTTTAATTTATTTATTCGAAAATGTAAGTTACTTTCTGGACAGCCCTCGTATTATATTAATGGCATTATTGCAATAAAATTGTTAATACGAATGTTTGTGCAGGGGAGTTTAGCAGCGGTACAGCAGAGATCGCCAATTGTCGCTGGAGAGTTTGCAGTTTGGACTGGTGTGTTTTCAACTATTGAGTGTACGTTAGTGCATTTATGTAAAAAAGAAGATCCGTGGAATGATATAATAAGTGGTGCGGCAACTGGTGGTATCGTGGCAGCAAGAAATGGTCTGCCAGCAATGGCAGGTATGGCATTAATTGGTGGAGTGTTAATGGTGTTAGCAGAAGGTGTAGGTATTTTAGTAAAGTGAATACAAGCCGAACCGTTTCAGCCTGTACAACCGACACTAGAAGATCCGTCACGTCACAGTGAGGACCTCAACCGGGTTATCAGTAAACAATTGATAATACAGTCATTAGGAATGAAAACTTTCGCAAGTGAAACTTACTTGTCTTTTTTCTATGTAGAACGCGTTTCGGCGCGTTTCACTTGAGAAAGTTTTCAATATATATAAAGTGTAGTGCAGTGAAAGAAGATGATGAACAAACAAGACAACTATATTGAACTTTGAATATACTGTAGTACAGTAAGTTACATTAAAATATCAAATTCTCTATTATCCGGATTTTTGTTAATCCGGATGGCCTCCGGTCTCAGTTGATCCGGATAAAATAGGTACTATACATTAAAGTAACTTGGTTTGTGATAAAATTAGAGTAACTTCTGCATTCAATAAAAGTATGACTGTATGACTGGGGACCCCACCATATTACATGGTATATCGTCTTCAAGAAAACTTGGTTTCTTTCTTCTATCAGGGCTCAACTCTACGCCTAGTGCCTCATGTAGCACTAGACCATGACTTATGATAATTATCTAAAATTATGTACTATAATGAAGTATGACACTTGATGTGTAAATACCTATAAATAATTTGCTTTTGTGAGTGTGCAGTGGACATATACACATGCATATATTTATCTTTTCTTTGTAACTCTTAATGTTACTTGCAGTATTTATATATTATAATTATTATCAGATAATAATTACTTCTACGAGTATATTTTGTTTATTTTTATCACTATACTTGTATCTGATGCACGTTTCACAGACTCAGTCTGTATCATCATCTGTACCTCTTATACAAATTGAATCTGTGAAACATGCATCAGGTACAACTATAGTAATAAAAATAAGCCAAATTTACTTGCACAAGTAAATATTTGATAATATAACACACACACACACACACACACACACACACACACACACACACACACACACACACACACACACACACACACACACACACACACACACACACACACACACACACACACACACACACACACACACACACACACACACACACACACACACACACACACACACACACACACACACACACACACACACACACACACACACACACACACACACACGTAAATATCTTTATTCTCATTATTAAAGTTTACAGTGTTCAAATCAAACAATGTTAAAATATTAGTATGATTTTTCATTGCATGAAGTGTTATAACTTGCCTAGGTCAAAAATTGCACACAACACAACAGAAAAGATTCCTTCAGCTCCATTTTATGTCTCAGGATAAAAAAAGAACAAATATACACTTCATATAACAAATTCATTTATTTTTCCTTTGAGCCTCCAGGTGGTCTAGTGGCTAACGCGGGCGATTGATGCGCTTGTGGTCCCGGGTTCAATTCCCGGCGGAGGCTCCATACGGCGTGCACTCAGCGTCGTGAGGCAAACTGAGTAGGCGCTGAGATAACAGCGCTGCCTCCTGGCCATGAATACCGCAACTAGCGGCTGGTGGCACGTAGTACTAGCCATACACCGTCACACTAACACAAAAGCCGCGCGGACGCCTTGGTCCTTAACAGACTGTGGAGCGGAGGTTTTTTTAGTCTAGTCATAATAACAATGGTTTATTTGTTCACATAAATATATGTGTATAAATATCTAACAAAACAATTGCCAACATGAAACCATATAACAAACCTGGTTTTAGAAATATCACATCAGCAATTACTATGTACAAAACATAATAATGTTCTTTATGTAATCAATTTAAAGAACATAATTACATACATCATACATTTCTCAATGTTAGATAATTACATTATAAACTCATAAATTATACATACTTCTATATATACAGAGGAAATATTACCTGTGCAATTTAAAATGTAATATAAATAAATATATTCTTTGATGACATAGTTAACAAACTTTGTTAATTTTCTAAAAGAAGTAAACTTGAAACAACTGAACAGCAATAAAACTGAAAATTTAATTATCAAAATGAAAATTATATATAATTAGTTTACATCAACAGTTATCAATAATGTCTTTTCCTTTCCAGATTTTTAACTAAACACAAGAAAATATTGGCCACTACAAAAAAAAAATTGTTTATGCTGGAAAGTAGATGATGTGCACAACTATCTTTCTCAATCCATTCAAAATATTAATATTATAATATTAATGTATATTTGTCATAAATATAATAATGTTACTATATAATTATTAATCTTATATACATAAAATCCTGTTGGCATCGCAATTTCTACGAATGTGAGAAAAAAGTGCACACTTGCCTGGACCAACTCATATCTTTAAAAAAATATATATTTGAAGTGAATATCATCAGAATTTAGTATACTGATATACTATGAAAAAAAAACTAAATGCAGATGGATCATTATTGGAATTTAAACTGATATTTGTAATATGAAAATACATATAATTTTCTACAACAAATGGGATCCAAAATGTAACACATATAATTAATCTGAAAACAAAGTACTGTTCTAAGTACAGTCGTTAACACAACCTGCTTCTTATGGCCACGAAAAATTTACTCATCTTAACAAACCTTACGAAACACAATATGTCTGAACGTTAAGTATACATCTGTAACAGAAACAGTCTATTCTCCATCATATAACAATGGTGGTATCACCTTATACACATATTACAAAAACTGACACTCATTTCTCTTTCACATACATGCATAACTACTTGTGTATACAGACACATTTTCATTTAACATGGTAAAGATAATGGTCAATTTTCTTGACACAAAATAATGGTTATTTACCAAAAATACATGCAAACATACTCTTATTTAACAATTTTACCACACTTCATTATGTGTTTGTGTATGCTATACATTTTGTATGAACCTACATTATACATGAAAACACTGATTTGTACTCTGATTCTGATCTGTTTATTTAAATATTCAATTTATTTTACAGTGCCATATACAGCTTGCCACAATTACTTCACCTAAATTTCAAATATTTATTAACAATTCCAAAAATATTGATCAGTACTGTAACGGGACATTTTGGCCTATTTTTGGGTAATAAAGAAATTTGTATTTTTTAATAAAAGCAAATAACATTTTTTACGATAATTGGGAAATAACAGTAAACAAAACGGGAACAGAAAGGTAAATTTCATTGGTAGTGAAAGTGGCAGCAGTGATTGAAAATATTGTTCGAGAATTTATCTAACGCAGAAAACAACCAACAGAATTGCGTCAAGGTCAGACAATGACCTACAAAAACAGTAAACAAATTATGTAACGGCATCGGACGATCTTACGTCAGAGACGATCCCCGCTGTGGAATTCGGTTATGAAACAAAAACAGTATGCTGGCGTAAGGATACAAACTGAAGACCAATAAGAATTGGTACTATAACCACGGCGACTACACAAACTAGTGCCGTTTGTCTAATCTCAGTATAAAATTACTCCGTGAGCCGGCCGGTCACATATAAAGTTCCGGAACGTAAATCGCGGGCGCCCGCACCTAAAATGTGAATACCGCAAGTATAAAATGTAAAGTAACGAATTTTAACTTTTAATCAGAGTGGAATAACAGTGTTAAAATGTGAAAGAATCGGAATTCATATATATAAAATGTAAATAACAGTTTCGGAGATCATCAGTTTTAAAAATAGCAAATGTGCGCTTAAAATAATGTGACGTCTTCAGGACTCATTGAACAGATAAGTAAAAAGAAAAATGTGTACCGAAATATTTAACAAGGGTTAATCAAAATTATAATAAAGAAAAATATAATATGAGATCTCATGGGTTATAAATTAATTGTGTGTGTGGGTGTGTATGCGTGAGTGAAACTAAGTAAACAAAGAAGGCTGGTTTGTGTTGTTAGGTTTAATGTAATTCATGGTTAATTTTATAGGAGTTTATTTGCGATTTATATACTATGTTTCAATTTCCATTATATGCTTAATAACTTCCGTCAATATGAATTTATGGTAGAGAAAGGATGTCAGGAGATAGTTTGTTATCAATAAAAGTTCTAATAAAAATATCAATAAAACTCTATTAATGGGAAACAAAATAAGGTTTTCTTTATTTTGAACAACCAGTTCTGCTCCTAAGTTCGCCGAAAAGAATCTGGCCCAAAAAATGGTAAGTACATATATATAATCTTTCTTGCAGTTGGTAAGGCAAGATGGCGCCCGAAGAAATTAGATGTAAACAGAACAGTGAATAACAAAATTTTAAATCAATTATATTTCATTAATATCAATAAAAGTAATAGTACAAATGGCTTGTGAACAGGGACAATTTATATAAATATATTTATATAAATACGGCCTACTGGGAGAGCAGAATGGTTGTTCGAGGTAAAAAATAAATTACGTAGAAATAGACGTAGGTGACGAGTGTCACATAAGGTTATGTTACAGTGTTACTGAAGTAGATGTATAGTAAATAAGCCAGAATTATGCAAATAACAATGATGAATACTAATGATAATATTAATGATGAAGTCAGCTTCACTGACAGCCAGATAGAAGGCCAAATAAGTAGCGATTCTGGAATTCAAACAACTGACAGTAGTCTTGAGGAGTCAAAAATAATACAGACAGTTGCGATTCATTCAACACCTATTTTAGGAAATCAAAATCAGAAGTCTGACGAAAATGATATGTTAACCCGATTGTACAATATGATGTACAATAGTGTAGAAAAACAAGATAGTAATTTTAGAGAACTGAAAAACGAAATCAAAGAAATTAAAAGTAGCTTCAGTGAGAAATTCGATGAACAAAAGAATAGTTTTGACAGTAAATTAGATGGACAAAATAATAAATTCGACGAATTAAAAAACCAAATTAATGAAATTAATGAGCATTTAAACCACACTAGTGAAATAATAGAAGCAAACTTTAACAGATTAGAACAGAGTGTTGAAAAGTTAGGTGACAATGTTATGAATTTTAATAATGACAAAATAGTGGGAGAGGTAGTGTTAGATAATAAAATATTGACTGGTGATGATAATGATATTAATTACAATTCTGAGAGTATAGTGGGGGTAAAGAATAATGAAGAAACCTATAATGAAGTTTTAGAATGTAATAATGGAATGTTAATGTGTGTTTATGAGTCAGAGAGAAAGTGGAAAGAGAGAGTAGATGAGTATGTGGGGCAGAGGGTAAATTTTCCCCTTATTTATGATGAACCAAGGTGTTCAAAAATGTTATTGTTGAAGGGCAAGAGTCCCTTGTTAATGGAAGATTTAAGTTGTTTCCCCTTTTTGTATAAATTAGTACCCTCTGTATGGAGTGGGAGAGAAAGTGAGATATGGTGTTATGGTGAGGGAGATTTAGATAGAGAGTTGTGTGTTGAGAGAGAAACAGAATTATATAAGTTAAAAAGAAATTATGATGAGTTGAGAGAAAGATTAGAAGGGGTGAAGATAAACCATATAAAATACTTACCTGTTGAAAGAGAGATAGAGAATTATTTTGATAATGTCTTTATAAACAATACACACTTACCTGATGTAATAGTAGAGGAATATAAAAATGATAAAATAGCTTACCTGACGTTAACCAATAATACTGATGGAGACTGGACAATAATAACTTATGTTGACAAGATTTATGAAATATTAATAGGGAATAACCCTATAAATTATAATGGCATAATGAATGAAATAAAGTTAATGGATTATTATAATAATAATAATAACAAATTGTGTGTGGATAACAATGATGCATGTTACAAATATATTAGATATCTATATGATGATGGAGGTTGAACTAAAAAATCAGTGAATGGACAATTTTAAATATTGTAATTTATGGTAATGACCTTGCAGACTTGGACAATGAAGTGTGAAAAAATGGAACAGTTAATGACAAAAGTTTGTAAATATATTTGTAGTGAATTCAATTGTGTGTATTGTAAAATGTTAGGTAAACAATGTGTATATGTAGTAGAAAATGTTGTGATAATAATAATAATATTATTAATATTTTGCAGTCTAAATAAATAATAAAAATAATTATGGAGACAATAATTAATGATTTGTAGATTTTTGACAATAATTGAAATATGTTGTGTTTTAATAATCAATTGAAGTAAATAATTGGAGATGTTTAAAATATTGTGATTGATTTAAAAGGTTATATAATTGAATTTTCTGATGTATTTAAATTCTTTTATGAGATTTCAATTTAATGACAATTAATGAATAAATAAATGTTAAATGTTTTAGTTTGTGGAATAACATAATTGTTAGAATAAATAGATTAATAATAAATTTGGAAATTTTGAGTAATCTAATTCCAGACAGGGATAAATAATGAAATGGTGATATATAAAAGAGTTAATGAAAAATTTTAAACAAGAATGTTTATAAGTTTTTATATAAATTATTTAAAGGAGAATTGTTTGTTTAATGTATGCTAATAATCCAGGTTAATTTCTCTTTGTTTATTATGTTATGTTAAGATGTGTGGGTAATTTTTGGGGGGTAGAGTGGTGTCTATAGAAGTGATATAACAATGGAATGTAGAAACAGTAATTGTAGATATGGTTTAGTTTAGCTATTAAGTTGCTATTGCTGGGGTGGCATGTGCCTCAGTAGATAGCGGAAAGTGTTGGGGGTAACAGAGAGTGTTACCTCCATCGGAGGCCAACATGGCGAAAATGCACGGCACACCCTTTTGTACAATTTTATATTGTAACTTGATAAATTGCCGTGCCGTGCAAATTAATGATGATGAATACATGCCTGAAGGTAGAGATGATTTCCCCGACTTTTTGGGTGATTACTGCCTTACCAGCACTAATCGTGGTTTTGGCTAGCGGTCAGCTATGGCCATATCAAGTCCCTTGACCATAGCTGGCTTGAAATTGGTTTATATTAGAAATTAACAGGGGGGTGACATTAGGGGAAATCCCGGAATTATGGAACAGCGGCTGCCACTCTGTTCGAGGAGGAACAGCAAGGCCAGGTGGTAGACCCGCATTAGGGGTGTGTAATATGAACATTTAGATATTATGATATCTAGTTTTATTAAATTGTAACGCAGAAGCAAGGACACGGAGATGTCAAATTCCTCCAAAATTTCAGTCCTTGTGGACGCAACTGGACGCCACAGTCCAGGGGAGGTCATAGTGTGTGTGGCAGGGAGGTTACCCAGGGGGGTAACGAATTAAAAAATTTGTTGTATTTTAATAATGATGACTCGCTACTAAATAATTTTGTTTTGATTTGAAAAATATATGCACTACATACTTCCTATATTGTGTTTATTATGTCTTATTGTGTTAATTGCATGTAGTATGTTAGGAATAAGGATTATAAAATATAATAATATGTTTTCAATGTGTTTATAGATTTTAAATAAGAATGAAATAAATTTGTGATAGGTAAAATTTTCAATGGGTTGCAAAAGATAGAAGTTGGGTGATAGTAATTGTTTGAGTAAAACGTTTGAGTCAGTCCAAGTTGAAAATATTGGGGTATTAAAGAGAATAAGAGACGAAATACAAGTAATGTAGAATTTGAGTATAAGTGGAGACACAGTAGATATGGGGAATATATGTAGAATAATGATTGATATATTGATGTTTATAAATGATGATGTTATTTTGTTGTAGTTGAAGTGAGGTAATAAGTATGAGATTTGGGATGGTAATTTTGTAAGAGGGGATAGTGTAATGTGGGAGTCCGCAACATAAGGGTTGGGACGGGAAGGGACTGATTTAGTGGGAAGGGGTTGCCTTAGGTAGAATCCAGGAACCAGATAAGGGAAATGAGCTTTGGGGGGGGAAACACTTATCCTAAGTACAAAGGGTTAGAGAATATTTTTTTTTATATATCGAGAGAATGTGGCGAAATGAGTTTAATAGTTAGTTAGAGGTAGAGAAGGGTTAGTAGATGTTTTGTTAGAGGGGTGTCATACTAGTTAAAGATTTTGTAAGGGAGAGTTTGAGTAATAAAAGGGGTAAGATTATGGGTAAATGCCAGGTTGATAAAATGAATTATGATGAATAACTGAGAATGACCCAAGTTAATGAAATGGAATAATAAATGTAAAAAAAAAAATTTGGAAAGAGAATTAATAAAAGTCAATTGAGATTAAAAGGTAATTTTATGATTTTATATGCAAATTTAATGATGTAAAGTGTGTAAATTTTAAATACAAATTGTTTATTTTAAGATAATAATAACAATGTGAATTATGAATGTACTATGTTTTCTTATGTTGTATTGTGTTTGTTAGTGTAAGAGAATTTTATGAATTTAAATATTTTAAATGCAAATTGGGGATGAGAGAGATGTGTAATATGGTAATGGGAAATGTTTATTTAAATTCTGATGGGAATCAGGGCAATAATTTTGAATTTTGGAATTTTAAAGTTAACAAGCGAAAGTACACAGAATGAGATTATGGAATTTTAAATATGTTATGATATGTATTCCTATATACGTTAGAAGTAAGTGAAAAACAAAACCAGTGCTTCTTAACGCAAACCAGCACTGCTAGGGGGAAACAGATCAGTTGGGGATATGGTGTTGTATAAGGCCATTAGTTGATATTTTAATTTGTTGTTTCAGAGTTTGGTGGTGCTGTGGCGGCAGACCTGAGCTGGCCAGCGCGTCAGAGCAGGGGCGTTAAGTATCTGTCTGACTCTATGGTGTTGGGATCTCGAGAGAGAAGTCCAGTATTGTTATTCAGGTGCGGTCACAGTCACCAGGCCAAGGGTGAGTTAATTATATTTTTTTGTAAACCGAAAAGGGGGTTGTGGCGACATATCCTGGCTGATCCCTTTAGCAAGTATGAATGTGTCAATGAGATTTTTTATGCTTCGGCATAAAATCTCTCATTGAGGGGGTATTGTAACGGGACATTTTGGCCTATTTTTGGGTAATAAAGAAATTTGTATTTTTTAATAAAAGCAAATAACATTTTTTACGATAATTGGGAAATAACAGTAAACAAAACGGGAACAGAAAGGTAAATTTCATTGGTAGTGAAAGTGGCAGCAGTGATTGAAAATATTGTTCGAGAATTTATCTAACGCAGAAAACAACCAGCAGAATTGCGTCAAGGTCAGACAATGACCTACAAAAACAGTAAACAAATTATGTAACGGCATCGGACGATCTTACGTCAGAGACGATCCCCGCTGTGGAATTCGGTTATGAAACAAAAACAGTATGCTGGCGTAAGGATACAAACTGAAGAACAATAAGAATTGGTCCTATAACCACGGCGACTACACAAACTAGTGCCGTTTGTCTAATCCCAGTATAAAATTACTCCGTGAGCCGGCCGGTCACATATAAAGTTCCGGAACGTAAATCGCGGGCGCCCGCACCTAAAATGTGAATACCGCATGTATAAAATGTAAAGTAACGAATTTTAACTTTTAATCAGAGTGGAATAACAGTGTTAAAATGTGAAAGAATCTGAATTCATATATATAAAATGTAAATAACAGTTTCGGAGATCATCAGTTTTAAAAATAGCAAATGTGCGCTTAAAATAATGTGACGTCTTCAGGACTCATTGAACAGATAAGTAAAAAGAAAAATGTGTACCGAAATATTTAACAAGGGTTAATCAAAATTATAATAAAGAAAAATATAATATGAGATCTCACGGGTTATAAATTAATTGTGTGTGTTGGTGTGTATGCGTGAGTGAAACTAAGTAAACAAAGAAGGCTGGTTTGTGTTGTTAGGTTTAATGTAATTCATGGTTAATTTTATAGGAGTTTATTTGCGATTTATATACTATGTTTCAATTTCCATTATATGCTTAATAACTTCCGTCAATATGAATTTATGGTAGAGAAAGGATGTCAGGAGATAGTTTGTTATCAATAAAAATTCTAATAAAAATACCAATAAAACTCTATTAATGGGAAACAAAATAAGGTTTTCTTTATTTTGAACAACCAGTTCTGCTCCTAAGTTCGCCGAAAAGAATCTGGCCCAAAAAATGGTAAGTACATATATATAATCTTTCTTGCAGTTGGTAAGGCAAGATGGCGCCCGAAGAAATTAGATGTAAACAGAACAGTGAATAACAAGATTTTAAATCAATTATATTTCATTAATATCAATAAAAGTAATAGTACAGTACTTTCTTCTTGTAAAATACAGTATTAATTAAAGAATGTTGATACTAGTTATTGACAGTACACACATTAGCTACACAAAATGTGAAAAATAAAATAAAATTTTGCTTGAACAGAAAGATTTGTATTCAGTTAAAAGAAATAAAGCTCTTTTTAATGTAAAAAGAAAACGCGAACATAAAATTTTCATTCCTAATGACTGTATTATCAATTGTTTACTGATAACCCGGTTGAGGTCCTCACTGTGACGTGACGGATCTTCTAGTGTCGGTTGTACAGGCTGAAACGGTTCGGCTTGTATTCGCTTTACTAAAATACCTACACCTTCTGCTAACACCATTAACACTCCACCAATTAATGCCATACCTGCCATTGCTGGCAGACCATTTCTTGCTGCCACGGTACCACCAGTTGCCGCACCACTTATTATATCATTCCATGGATCTTCTTTTTTACGTAAATGCACTAACGTACACTCAAAGTAAAAATATATAAAACACAAAAAACTACAATAAATACACACTACATAACTAGACACTACTTAAGGTGTTACACAAAATCAGTCATTTTTCTCTGATGCAAAGCTGTAAATGCAGCAGACGCCGTGATGTTCCGCCAGTGCCTCAAAAACAAGACGTCTGCCGGTGTAGCATTGACGTGCTGCTCTATATAGGCTACTGATAGTTCAAAAGCTCTCGCTGCTTCGGCATGTGAGATCTGTGGCACAGGATCATCTGCTTCTTCATTTTCATCGTAATTGTAAGTAATCGTATTGTGTCATACTTGGCGCCCGCCTTTCACTGTCCCTGCACTGTCTCTATAGTTGTTCAGTGTCGTTCATTGAAGCATGTCATGTATTGTATCAGAATTAACAGGAGCCAATGGAATTTTTAACTGGTATTCACTGTATTTTTATAGTATAAAAGAGAGATTGCAAGATCAAAAATTAGTACAGTACTTTGATTGTAGGCACGAATGTGGTACTGTTTATACACGTTATACAATTTATATTTATAATATACAGTACTGTATCTATAATATAACGCGCTAGGTAGTGTGTCCATCATCGGTATGTTACCATAGTAACAAGTAAATAAACAAATGATATTTACTGGCATTGAATCCGTTCCTATAGTTTTTAAAGTTTTTACTATGCGATTGTGTTGATATGTTTTGTAATTTTGTATACAGGTACGTCTATATATTTTGTAATTGTCCTATATTTCTGTATAATATAACGTGGTAGGTAGTGTGTCGGTCATCGGTATGTTACCATAGTAACAAGTAAATAAACAAATGATATTTACCGGCATCGAATGTATACATTTATCCGTTCCTATAGTTTTAAAGTTTTTACTATGCGATTGTGTTGATATGTTTTGTAATTTTGTATACAGGTACGTCTATATATTTTGTAATTGTCCTATATTTCTGTATATGTTTTAATTGTGATATTTATGTTTATACGTATTTCTGATGATCCAATGAATAAGTAATGAAATACGATCAAATATGCCTCCTAACGCCAGCAACCACCAACTGCTGAAGAAATTGCAGCAAAAAAAGCACGTAATGCTGAAGCTCAAAGACGCCGTAGAGCGGCCATGTCAGAAGAGCAGCTTCAAGCAGAATGTGAAGCTAACGCTGCAAGTCACCGGCAACACAGAGAAAACATCCCACAAAATCAACTTCAACAAGAGCGCGAGGCAAACGCTGAAAGACAAAGGGTTGCACGCCAACATCAAAGAGGACGTCTGAGTAGATATGTCCGATCCCGCAACACCGCTTTGCTTCCCGAAAACTTCAATGAAGACGAAATTGAAGAAAGTTATCTTGGCCCAATGGACGCTAAATGTCCATTTTGCAATGCCACGCATTTCAAAAATGAATTTAATGTCAAATTGCTGCCATAAAGGGACCATTGCATTAGATGAAATATGAATGCATCCCTTCATTACAAATTACATGAATGGATCTGATCCAAATTCCAAAAATTTCATGGAAAACATAAGATCCTACAACAGTGCAATGGCCTTTGCCTCAATGGGAGCACAAGTTGACCAATCAGTGACCAGACGTTCAGGTTCTTTTTGTTACAGAATCCATGGGCAAATTTATCACGCTACATCTGCATTACACCCAAATCAAGGTGAATTACCAAAGTATGCCCAACTGTACATTTTGGATTCGGCCCAAGCCTTGACAGAAAGAATGAACAATCAAGCAAACAACGGATGCATTCGTGTCGTAATGGAGAACCTCCAAAAACTTCTTGGAGATATCAATCCGTTCTCTACAGAATACAAGAACATGCTCAAATTTGAACAAGACGAAATGCTAAAGGCAAATCGGGAAAACCGAATGCCAATTGAATATAGCATGACTTTCTTGAGAGAAAGAGTAAATAATGTGCTCCCCGGCAGAACCAACGCTCCCACTGCCAGAGGAGAAATTGCTGCCATTTTTCACAGTGCAGATGGTGGACCCCCAGAAAATCGGGATATTACAATTTATCAAAAAAACGGAATTTTACAAAATATATCCATCCTGAGTAGACTCTGTGACCCAATGTGCTACCCTTTGCTTTTCCCATATGGGGATTCAGGGTGGACCACAGATCTGAAGAAAGCTGTTGGTCAAGGAAATGTCTCCCAGCTTCAATGGTATTCATACCATTTTGCCATTCGTGATGGAAACTTTAACGAGTTCCTCAACGCAGGAAAGCTGACTCACCAATTCATGGTTGATGCCTATTGCAAGACCGAGGCAAACCGTTTGAATTGGTTTCAAAAAAATCAAAACACAGTAAGAGCGGAAGACTATGATGTTCTTCACTGATTTATGAACAACCACAATTTTGAGGACGTTAACATATTGCCTGGAAAGAAAGTTATATTGCCTTCAACCTTCCAAGGGAGTCCAAGAAATATGGCTCAAAATTACCAAGATGCTATGGCCATGGTCAGGAAATATGGCAAACCTGACTTATTTGTAACATTCACGTGCAATCCTAAATGGAGGGAAATCAGGGAAAACTTACTTCCCGGTCAGCAACCATGCGACCAGCCTGATTTAGTAGCAAGAGTGTTTGAGTTGAAACTGAAATTGCTACTTGAAGACTTAACCAAACACCATAGATTTGGACGTGTTAGGGCTGTGCTCCACGTGATCGAGTTCCAAAAACGTGGTCTACCACATGGGCACATATTGCTATTCATGGCCCCGGAAGACAAAGTCTGGGAGAATGAAAGAATTGACAAAATTGTCTGTGCAGAACTCCCTGATAAAGATGCCCACCCGAGGCTACATGAAATTGTAAAATCCTGTATGATACACGGCCCATGTGGTCCATTAAATCCAAACGCACCGTGTACGGAAAACGGCAAATTCACAAAACAATTCCCAAAAGATTTCTGTGCCGAGACCAACAGCAATGTCAATGGTTACCAAAATATCAACACCGAGATGATGGTAACTTTGTTGAACTTGGGGGAAACAAAGTGGATAACAGATGGGTGGTGCCATACAACCCATACCTGCCTCTGAAATACAATGCCCACATTAACGTAGAGATTTGTAGCACAATTCAAAGCGTTAAATACCTCTTCAAATACGTTTACAAGGGGCATGACTGTGCAAATATTCAATTCATTACTGTTCCCACAGAACAGGAAGCTACTATTGAATGGGACGAAGTAAAATATTGTGCCAATTGAATAAAATCGGTGCTAATACGCTAAAGAAAAATATCGGTATGGAGAACCATACATGACTTCCATATTCTAAGATTTATATTTAAAATCATTTTCGAAATGAAATATTACCATAGAAACTACTTCTTTCTACTTACTGCTTCAGCCTTAACCACAGTACTGTGGTCACTAATGTATACAACCTCACGTTATCGCACTCGATTTTCACTGATGATGGAAGTCGATGGCATTGCCGAAATGTCTGGTTTTGTAGAAAACATTGGACTACGGCCAAATATCCTGGGAATGAATTTTAACAAAAACTACTTCTTTGTTGCCGATAACGTTGTACACATATATATCAGTGGCGAAGTTACATGGAGGCAATTGAGGCAATGCCTACCCTAAAAAATTCTGTAGAATAAAAATTATAAATACGTATGAACTACATAACGTAAAGATTATACATTGTTACTGCGACTGTCAAATTTATTAAACCGAAACGTGCTTTATTGAGCGACCGCTAGAAATTGTAACAGGTGACAGGTGAGATTCGGCATAGTTCGTTTAAAGCGAATGAGGCAACCTGAACTTGCCTCAGCGTTTTTTGTATACATCGTATGTAAGCAATGTAGTGGTGTGATAGGGAAGTGTAGGGAGGGGGGATTGTCCCGCGCTGTACACATAGAGCGTTGAGGCATGCCTCACTTCTGTGGTCCAAACAGTTAAGTTAAAGTGCCTGTGTTGTTTCTAAGTGTTTATTTTATGCGGTTATTAAAAGTGTCACTGTTATTCCGCTGAACTAACAGATGATCAAGATTGTTATTTGAATTATTTGTAACATTAAACATATATATAGAAACTAATCAAGTTTAAAAATTTGAAGTTCAATCAGTTGTATTATTGTGTATGACTAATACAAGGATTGTTCAATAGACACACGTATAGAGCTGTAAAGCATTTTTTATTCAACGATTTTAAAAGAAGTCTCCAATAACATTAAGACATGAGTTCCACTGTTGCGCTAACCTGTAGATTCCCTGCTAGTAAAATTCTTACGGCTGTTTGTGGAACCATTCGGTTACAGCAAACTCTACCTCAGCGTCCGATTTGACCCACCGTCCTTTTAGTGATTCCTTAAAAAAAATTAAGATAAGATTTTTGCCTACCCATTCATTAACTACTAGCTTCGCCAGTAAGCAAATTGATGTCCATTTTTTCGGCTTGCACGCGTTATGTTGGTGTGGGTTTCGGCACTTTCCATTTAAAAAGCGTGCAAACGTAAGAAAATAAACATGAGTGAGGCCAGAAATAACGTGAATTGTGTGTGTGTGTGTGTGTCTTACCTGCCTTTTTATTGCCGTATTAAATGAAAAATATTATATTCCATTAAAATGAAAAAATTTTAATTTTATTGCCTGGCAACAAAATTATTTTATTTTTAACAATTACCATTGTTACAAAAAGTTTAAATAAATTTTCAAGTACTTTACTCTTGTTAAAACGTAAAAGGTTGCAGGTAAACTACCCCTTCCCCTTAACCGATCTTCACCAAAATCGAAAGTCCTTGAGACCTCTACAATCCAGGGACGTATGCAAAATATTATTTGATTCTGTTTGAATTTGCGGCTGTTATCGTTTGCCATAGAAAATACGCTTGATAAAAAACGTTACAGGTAAACTACCCCTTTCCCTCAACCGATCTTCACCAAAAACAATAGGTCTTGAGAACACTACAATTTAGGGCTGTATGCAAATAATCTTTTGATTCTGTTTGAATTTGCGGCTGTTATCGTTTGCCATAGGAAATACCCTTGTTGAAACATAAAACGTTACAGGTAAACTACCCCTTTCCCTTAACCGATCTTCACAAAAAACAATAGGGCTTGAGAACTCTACAATTCAGGGCTGTATGCGAAACATTATTTGATTCTGTTTGAATTTGCGGCTGTTATCGTTTGCCAAAAAAAAATTTCCTTTGATAAAAAAAAACCGTTGCTGGTAAACTACCCCTTTCCCTCAACCGATCTTCACCAAAAACAATAGGTCGTGAGTACTCTACAAATCAGGCCTGTATGCAAAAAATTATTTGATTCTGTTTGAATTTGCGGCAGTTATCGTTTGCCATAGAAAAAAATCTACAGACACAAGACAGACAGACACACACACACACACACACACACAGAGACACTTTTCGGAAAACGACTTTTTTTCATGTTTTGAGTGTAGTACAATCAGAATCTGCAATAATCTCGATCACGATTTTTTTTGCCATCACCATACTTCCATTCCTTAAGGAATATGGAAGTAAAATATCGGTATGGAGAACCATACATGACTTCCATGTTCTAAGTTTTATATTTAAAATCATATTCGAAATGAAATATTTCCATAGAAACTACGTCTTTCTACTTATTGCTTCAGCATTAACCACAGTACTGTGGTCACTAACGTATACCACCTCACGTTTTCGCACTCGATTTTCACCGATGATGGCAGTCGATGGCACTGCCGAAAAGTCTGGTTTTGCAGAAAACATTGGACTACGGCTAAAGAGCCCAGGAAGCAATTTTAACAAAAAAATACTTCTTTGTTGCCGATAACGTAGTACACATAAAAAATTCTCCCCTCCACCTTCAACTATAATTTTTAATAATAGAAAATTACCTCCACCCCGTTCATCTAACCTCTTCATTTATAGATATTTCATCTACGTTTCTACAGTGGATTACTACGAGCTTCTTATCAGGATATTTTATTTATAAAAATTAAGTACTTTACTCTTGTTAAATCATAAAATGTTTCTAGTAAACTACCCCTTTCTCTTAACCGATCTTCTCCAAAATCAACAGACCTTCCGTCCTCTACAATTCAGGGAAGCATGCAAAAAAATATTTGATTCTGTTTGAATGTGCGGCAGTTATCGTTCGTCATTTAAACATTTCTCTTGTTACAACATAAAATGTTGCAGGTAAACTACCCCTTTCCCTTAACCGATCTTCACCAAAATCAATAGACCTTGAGCTCTCTGCAACTCAGGAAAGGATGCAAAAAATTATTTGATTCTCTTTGAATTTTCGGCAGTTATCGTTCGTCATAAAAAATTACCCTTTATAAAACATAAAATG
This sequence comes from Magicicada septendecula, assembly GCA_034769895.1. NCBI lineage: Eukaryota > Metazoa > Arthropoda > Insecta > Hemiptera > Cicadidae > Magicicada > Magicicada septendecula. Next base: position 159,251,722 of record CM068370.1, on the reverse strand, counting down.
TCGCTGATAAACTACACCTCCCCTTAACCGATCTTCAACAAAATCAACAGACCTTGAGTTCTCTTTAGTTCAAAAAGGTATGCAAAAACCTAGTTGATTCTGTTTGAATTTACGGCAGTTATCGTTCGTCATATAAAATATCGGTATGGAGAACCATACATGACTTCCATATTCTAAGATTTATATTTAAAATCATTTTCAGCCAAACAGCCAGGCTGTGTCTTACCTGCCTTTTTATTGCTGTATTAAATGAAAAATATTATATTACATTAAAATGAAAAAATTATAATTTTATTGCCTGGCAACAAAATTATTTTATTTTTAACAATTACCATTGTTTCAAAAAGTTTAAATAAATTTTCAAGTACTTTACTCTTGTTAAAACGTAAAAGGTTGCAGGTAAACTACCCCTTCCCCTTAACCGATCTTCACCAAAATCGAAAGTCATTGAGACCTCTACAATTCAGGGACGTATGCAAAAAATTATTTGATTCTGTTTGAATTTGCGGCTGTTATCGTTTGCCATAGAAAATACGCTTGATAAAAAAACGTTGCAGGTAAACTACCCCTTCCCCTTAACCGATCTTCACCAAAAACAAAAGGTCTTGAGTACTCTACAAGTCAGGCCTGTATGCAAAATATTATTTGATTCTGTTTGAATTTGCGGCTGTTATCGTTTGCCATAGAAAATACCCTTGTTAAAAAAACGTTGCAGGTAAACTACCCCTTTCCCTCAACCGATCTTCACCAAAAACAATAGGTCTTGAGAACTCTACAATTTAGGGCTGTATGCAAATAATCTTTTGATTCTGTTTGAATTTGCGGCTGTTATCGTTTGCCATAGGAAATACCCTTGTTAAAACATAAAACGTTACAGGTAAACTACCCCTTTCCCTTAACCGATCTTTACCAAAATCAACAGGTCTTGAGAACTCTACAATTCAGGGACGTATGCGAAACATTATTTGATTCTGTTTGAATTTGCGGCTGTTATCGTTTGCCAAACAAACAAAATTACCCTTGATAAAAAAAAACCGTTGCTGGTAAACTACCTCTTTCCCTTAACCGATCTTCACCAAAAACAACAGGTCTTGAGGACACTACAATTTAGGGCTGTATGCAAATAATCTTTTGATTCTGTTTGAATTTGCGGCTGTTATCGTTTGCCAAACAAACAAAATTACCCTTGCTAAAAAAAAACCGTTGCAGGTAAACTACCCCTTTCCCTCAACCGATCTTCACCAAAAACAATAGGTCGCGAGTACTCTGCAAATCAGGGCTGCATGCAAAAAATTATTTGATTCTGTTTGAATTTGCGGCAGTTATCGTTTGCCATAGAAAAAAAATCTACAGACAGACACACAGACAGACAGACAGACACACAGACAGACAGACACACACACAGACACATTTCGGAAAACGACTTTTTTTCATGTTTTGAGTGTAGTAGAATCAGAATCTGCAATAATCTCGAACACGATTTTTTTTGCCATCACCATACTTCCATTCCTTAAGGAATATGGAAGTAAAAATTACCCTTGTTAAAACATAAAATGTTGCTCGTAAACTACCCCTTTCCCTTAACCGATCTTTACCAACACCAATAGGTATTGAGAACTTTACAATACAGGGCTGTATGCAAAACATCATTTGATTTTGTTTGAATTTGCGGCTGTTATCGTTTACCATAGAAAATATCGGTATGGAGAACCATACATGACTTCCATATTCTAAGATTTATATTTAAAATCATTTTCGAAATGAAATATTACCATAGAAACTACTTCTTTCTACTTACTGCTTCAGCCTTAACCACAGTACTGTGGTCACTAACGTATACCACCTCACGTTATCGCACTCGATTTTCACTGATGATGGAAGTCGATGGCATTGCCGAAATGTCTGGTTTTGTAGAAAACATTGGACTACGGCCAAATATCCCGGGAAGGAATTTTAACAAAAACTACTTCTTTGTTGCCGATAACGTTGTACACATATATATCAGTGGCGAAGTTACATGGAGGCAATTGAGGCAATGCCTACCCTAACAAATTCTGTAGAATAAAAATTATAAATACGTATGAACTACATAACGTAAAGATTATACATTGTTACTGTGACTGTCAAATTTATTAAACCGAAACGTGCTTTATTGAGCGACCGCTAGATGGTGACAGGTGAGATTCGGCATAGTTCGTTTAAAGCGAATGAGGCAACCTGAACTTGCCTCAGCGTTTTTTGTATACATCGTATGTAAGCAATGTAGTGGTGTGATAGGGAAGTGTAGGGAGGGGGGATTGTCCCGCGCTGTACACATAGAGCGTTGAGGCATGCCTCACTTCTGTGGTCCAAACAGTTAAGTTAAAGCGCCTGTGTTGTTTCTAAGTGTTTATTTTATGCGGTTATTAAAAGTGTCACTGTTATTCCGCTGAACTAACAGATGATCAAGATTGTTATTTGAATTATTTGTAACATTAAACATATATATAGAAACTAACCAATTTTAAAAATTTGAAGTTCAATCAGTTGTATTATTGTGTATGACTAATACAAGGATTGTTCAATAGACACACGTATAGAGCTGTAAAGCATTTTTTATACAACGATTTTAAAAGAAGTCTCCAATAACATTAAGACATGAGTTCCACTGTTGCGCTAACCTGTAGATTCCCTGCTAGTAAAATTCTTACGGCTGTTTGTGGAACCATTCGGTTACAGCAAACTCTTCCTCAGCGTCCGATTTGACCTACCGTCCTTTTAGTGATTCCTTAAAAAAAATTTAAGATAAGATTTTTGCCTACCCATTCATTAACTACTAGCTTCGCCAGTAAGCAAATTGATGTCCATTTTTTCGGCTTGCACGCGTTATGTTGGTGTGGGTTTCGGCACTTTCCATTTAAAAAGCGTGCAAACGTAAGAAAATAAACATGAGTGAGGCCAGAAATGACGTGAATTGTGTGTTTGTGTCTTACCTGCCTTTTTATTGCCGTATTCAATGAAAAATATTATATTACATTAAAATTAAAAAATTTTAATTTTATTGCCTGGCAACAAAATTATTTTATTTTTAACAATTACCATTGTTTCAAAAAGTTTAAATAAATTTGCAAGTACTTTACTCTTGTTAAAACGTAAAAGGTTGCCGGTAAACTACCCCTTCCCCTTAACCGATCTTCACCAAAATCGAAAGTCCTTGAGACCTCTACAATTCAGGGACGTATGCAAAAAATTATTTGATTCTGTTTGAATTTGCGGCTGTTATCGTTTGCCATAGAAAATACGCTTGATAAAAAAAATGGTGTAGGTAAACTACCTCTTTCCCTTAACCGATCTTCACCAAAAACAAAAAGTCTTGAGTACTCTGCAAACCAGGGCGGCATGCAAAACATTATTTGATTCTGTTTGAATTTGCGGCTGTTATCGTTTGCCATAGAAAATACCCTTGTTAAGAAAACGTTGCAAGTAAACTACCCCTTTCCCTCAACCGAACTTCACCAAAAACAATAGGTCTTGACAACTCTACAATATAGGGCTGTATGCAAATAATCGTTTGATTCTGTTTGAATTTGCGGCTGTTATCGTTTGCCATAGGAAATACCCTTGTTAAAACATAAAACGTTACAGGTAAACTACCCCTTTCCCTTAACCGATCTTCACCAAAAACAATAGGTCTTGAAAACTCTACAATTCAGGGCTGTATACGAAACATTATTTAAGTCTGTTTGAATTTGCGGCTGTTATCGTTTGCCAAAAAAAAAAAATTTCCCTTGATAAAAAAAACCGTTGCAGGTAAACTACCCCTTTCCCCTCAACCGATCTTCACCAAAAACAATAGATCGCGAGTACTCAACAAATCAGGGCTGTATGCAAAAAATTATTTGATTCTGTTTGAATTTGCGGCAGTTATCGTTTGCCATAGAAAATACGCTTGATAAAAAACGTTGCAGGTAAACTACCCCTTCCCCTCAACCGATCTTCACCAAAAACAACAGGTCTTGAGTACTCTACAAATCATGGCGGTATGCAGAAAATTATTTGATTCTGTTTGAATTTGCGGCTGTTATCGTTTGCCATAAAAAATACCCTTGTTACAAAAACGTTGTAGGTAAACTACCCCTTTCCCTTAACCGATCTTCACCAAAAACAATAGGTCTTGAGAACTCTACAATTTAGGGCTGTATGCAAATAATCTTTTGATTCTGTTTGAATTTGCGGCTGTTATCGTTTGCCATAGGAAATACCCTTGTTAAAACATAAAACGTTACAAGTAAACTACCCCTTTCCCTTAACCGATCTTCAACAAAATCAACAGAACTTGAGTTCTGTATAATTCAAAAAGGTATGCAGAAGAGTAGTTGATTCTGTTTTAATCTATGGCAGTTATCGTTCGTTATAAAAAAATTACTCTTGATAAAACATAAAATGTTGCTGGTAAAATACCCTATTCCCTTAACCGATCTTCACCAAAACCAACAGATCTTGGGAACACTACATTTCAGGGCTGTATGCAAAATATTATATGATTCTGTTTGAATTTGCGGCTTTTATCGTTTGCCATATAAAATACCCTTGATAAAACAAAAAACGTGGCTGGTAAACTACCCCTTTCCCTTAACCGATCTTCACCAAAAACAAAAGGTCTTTAGTACTCAACAAAACAGGGCTGTATGCAAGAATGTATTTGATTCTGTTTGAATTTGCGGCTCTTATCGTTTGCCATAGAAAATACCCTTTTAAAACATAAAACGTTGAAGGTAAACTACCCCTTCCCCTTAACCGATCTTCACCAAAAACAAAAAGTCTTGAGAACTCTACAATTCAGGGCAGTATGCAAAACATTATTTGATTATGTTTGAATTTGCGGCTGTTATCGTTTGCCATAGAAAATACCCTTGTTAAAACATAAAACGTTGCAGGTAAACTACCCCTTTCCCTTAACCGATCTTTACCAAAATCAACAGGTCTTGAGAACTCTACAATTCAGGGACGTATGCGAAACATTATTTGATTCTGTTTGAATTTGCGGCAGTTATCGTTTGCCATAGAAAAAAAATCTACAGACAGACACACAGACAGACAGACAGACACACAGACAGACAGACACACACACAGACACATTTCGGAAAACGACTTTTTTTCATGTTTTGAGTGTAGTAGAATCAGAATCTGCAATAATCTCGAACACGATTTTTTTTGCCATCACCATACTTCCATTCCTTAAGGAATATGGAAGTAAAAATTACCCTTGTTAAAACATAAAATGTTGCTCGTAAACTACCCCTTTCCCTTAACCGATCTTTACCAACACCAATAGGTATTGAGAACTTTACAATACAGGGCTGTATGCAAAACATCATTTGATTTTGTTTGAATTTGCGGCTGTTATCGTTTACCATAGAAAATATCGGTATGGAGAACCATACATGACTTCCATATTCTAAGATTTATATTTAAAATCATTTTCGAAATGAAATATTACCATAGAAACTACTTCTTTCTACTTACTGCTTCAGCCTTAACCACAGTACTGTGGTCACTAACGTATACCACCTCACGTTATCGCACTCGATTTTCACTGATGATGGAAGTCGATGGCATTGCCGAAATGTCTGGTTTTGTAGAAAACATTGGACTACGGCCAAATATCCCGGGAAGGAATTTTAACAAAAACTACTTCTTTGTTGCCGATAACGTTGTACACATATATATCAGTGGCGAAGTTACATGGAGGCAATTGAGGCAATGCCTACCCTAACAAATTCTGTAGAATAAAAATTATAAATACGTATGAACTACATAACGTAAAGATTATACATTGTTACTGTGACTGTCAAATTTATTAAACCGAAACGTGCTTTATTGAGCGACCGCTAGATGGTGACAGGTGAGATTCGGCATAGTTCGTTTAAAGCGAATGAGGCAACCTGAACTTGCCTCAGCGTTTTTTGTATACATCGTATGTAAGCAATGTAGTGGTTTGATAGGGAAGTGTAGGGAGGGGGGATTGTCCCGCGCTGTACACATAGAGCGTTGAGGCATGCCTCACTTCTGTGGTCCAAACAGTTAAGTTAAAGCGCCTGTGTTGTTTCTAAGTGTTTATTTTATGCGGTTATTAAAAGTGTCACTGTTATTCCGCTGAACTAACAGATGATCAAGATTGTTATTTGAATTATTTGTAACATTAAACATATATATAGAAACTAACCAAGTTTAAAAATTTGAAGTTCAATCAGTTGTATTATTGTGTATGACTAATACAAGGATTGTTCAATAGACACACGTATAGAGCTGTAAAGCATTTTTTATACAACGATTTTAAAAGAAGTCTCCAATAACATTAAGACATGAGTTCCACTGTTGCGCTAACCTGTAGATTCCCTGCTAGTAAAATTCTTACGGCTGTTTGTGGAACCATTCGTTTACAGCAAACTCTACCTCAGCGTCCGATTTGACCCACCGTCCTTTTAGTGATTCCTTAAAAAAAATTTAAGATAAGATTTTTGCCTACCCATTCATTAACTACTAGCTTCGCCAGTAAGCAAATTGATGTCCATTTTTTCGGCTTGCACGCGTTATGTTGGTGTGGGTTTCGGCACTTTCCATTTAAAAAGCGTGCAAACGTAAGAAAATAAACATGAGTGAGGCCAGAAATGACGTGAATTGTGTGTTTGTGTCTTACCTGCCTTTTTATTGCCGTATTCAATGAAAAATATTATATTACATTAAAATTAAAAAATTTGCAACAAAATTATTTTATTTTTAACAATTACCATTGTTTCAAAAAGTTTAAATAAATTTGCAAGTACTTTACTCTTGTTAAAACGTAAAAGGTTGCCGGTAAACTACACCTTCCCCTTAACCGATCTTCACCAAAATCGAAAGTCCTTGAGACCTCTACAATTCAGGGACGTATGCAAAAAATTATTTGATTCTGTTTGAATTTGCGGCTGTTATCGTTTGCCATAGAAAATACCCTTGTTAAGAAAACGTTGCAAGTAAACTACCCCTTTCCCTCAACCGATCTTCACCAAAAACAATAGGTCTCGACAACTCTACAATATAGGGCTGTATGCAAATAATCGTTTGATTCTGTTTGAATTTGCGGCTGTTATCGTTTGCCATAGGAAATACCCTTGTTAAAACATAAAACGTTACAGGTAAACTACCCCTTTCCCTTAACCGATCTTCACCAAAAACAATAGGTCTTGAAAACTCTACAATTCAGAGTGTATACGAAACATTATTTAAGTCTGTTTGAATTTGCGGCTGTTATCGTTTGCCAAAAAAAAAAATTTCCCTTGATAAAAAAAACCGTTGCAGGTAAACTACCCCTTTCCCCTCAACCGATCTTCACCAAAAACAATAGATCGCGAGTACTCAACAAATCAGGGCTGTATGCAAAAAATTATTTGATTCTGTTTGAATTTGCGGCAGTTATCGTTTGCCATAGAAAATACGCTTGATAAAAAACGTTGCAGGTAAACTACCCCTTCCCCTCAACCGATCTTCACCAAAAACAATAGGTCTTGAGTACTGTACATATCATTGCGGTATGCAGAAAATTATTTGATTCTGTTTGAATTTGCGGCTGTTATCGTTTGCCATAGAAAATACCCTTGTTACAAAAACGTTGTAGGTAAACTACCCCTTTCCCTTAACCGATCTTCACCAAAAACAATAGGTCTTGAGTACTCTGCAAACCAGGGCGGCATGCAAAACATTATTTGATTCTGTTTGAATTTGCGGCTGTTATCGTTTGCCATAGAAAATACCCTTGTTAAGAAAACGTTGCAAGTAAACTACCCCTTTCCCTCAACCGATCTTCACCAAAAACAATAGGTCTCGACAACTCTACAATATAGGGCTGTATGCAAATAATCGTTTGATTCTGTTTGAATTTGCGGCTGTTATCGTTTGCCATAGGAAATACCCTTGTTAAAACATAAAACGTTACAGGTAAACTACCCCTTTCCCTTAACCGATCTTCACCAAAAACAATAGGTCTTGAAAACTCTACAATTCAGAGTGTATACGAAACATTATTTAAGTCTGTTTGAATTTGCGGCTGTTATCGTTTGCCAAAAAAAAAAATTTCCCTTGATAAAAAAAACCGTTGCAGGTAAACTACCCCTTTCCCCTCAACCGATCTTCACCAAAAACAATAGATCGCGAGTACTCAACAAATCAGGGCTGTATGCAAAAAATTATTTGATTCTGTTTGAATTTGCGGCAGTTATCGTTTGCCATAGAAAATACGCTTGATAAAAAACGTTGCAGGTAAACTACCCCTTCCCCTCAACCGATCTTCACCAAAAACAATAGGTCTTGAGTACTGTACATATCATTGCGGTATGCAGAAAATTATTTGATTCTGTTTGAATTTGCGGCTGTTATCGTTTGCCATAGAAAATACCCTTGTTACAAAAACGTTGTAGGTAAACTACCCCTTTCCCTTAACCGATCTTCACCAAAAACAATAGGTCTTGAGAACTCTACAATTTAGGGCTGTATGCAAATAATCTTTTGATTCTGTTTGAATTTGCGGCTGTTATCGTTTGCCATAGGAAATACCCTTGTTAAAACATAAAACGTTACAAGTAAACTACCCCTTTCCCTTAACCGATCTTCAACAAAATCAACAGAACTTGAGTTCTGTATAATTCAAAAAGGTATGCAGAAGAGTAGTTGATTCTGTTTTAATCTATGGCAGTTATCGTTCGTTATAAAAAAATTACTCTTGATAAAACATAAAATGTTGCTGGTAAACTACCCTATTCCCTTAACCGATCTTCACCAAAACCAACAGATCTTGGGAACACTACATTTCAGGGCTGTATGCAAAATATTATATGATTCTGTTTGAATTTGCGGCTTTTATCGTTTGCCATATAAAATACCCTTGATAAAACAAAAAACGTGGCTGGTAAACTACCCCTTTCCCTTAACCGATCTTCACCAAAAACAAAAGGTCTTTAGTACTCAACAAAACAGGGCTGTATGCAAGAATGTATTTGATTCTGTTTGAATTTGCGGCTCTTATCGTTTGCCATAGAAAATACCCTTTTAAAACATAAAACGTTGAAGGTAAACTACCCCTTCCCCTTAACCGATCTTCACCAAAAACAAAAAGTCTTGAGAACTCTACAATTCAGGGCAGTATGCAAAACATTATTTGATTATGTTTGAATTTGCGGCTGTTATCGTTTGCCATAGAAAATACCCTTGTTAAAACATAAAACGTTGCAGGTAAACTACCCCTTTCCCTTAACCGATCTTTACCAAAATCAACAGGTCTTGAGAACTCTACAATTCAGGGACGTATGCGAAACATTATTTGATTCTGTTTGAATTTGCGGCTGTTATCGTTTGCCAAACAAACAAAATTACCCTTGATAAAAAAAAACCGTTGCTGGTAAACTACCTCTTTCCCTTAACCGATCTTCACCAAAAACAATAGGTCTTGAGAACACTACAATTTAGGGCTGTATGCAAATAATCTTTTGATTCTGTTTGAATTTGCGGCTGTTATCGTTTGCCATAGGAAATACCCTTGTTAAAACATAAAACGTTACAGGTAAACTACCCCTTTCCCTTAACCGATATTCACAAAAAACAATAGGTCTTGAGAACTCTACAATTCAGGGCTGTATGCGAAACATTATTTGATTCTGTTTGAATTTGCGGCTGTTATCGTTTGCCAAATAAAAAATTTCCTTTGATAAAAAAAAACCGTTGCTGGTAAACTACCCCTTTCCCTCAACCGATCTTCACCAAAAACAACAGGTCGTGAGTACTCTATAAATCAGGGCAGTATGCAAAAAATTATTTGATTCTGATTGAATTTGCGGCAGTTATCGTTTGCCATAGAAAAAAATCTACACACACACACACACACACACACACACACACACACACACACACACACACACACACACACACACACACACACACACACACACACACACACACACACACACACACACACACACACACACACACACACACACACACACACACACACACACACACACACACACACACACACACACACACTTTTCGGAAAACGACTTTTTTTCATGTTTTGAGTGTAGTACAATCAGAATCTGCAATAATCTCGATCACGATTTTTTTTGCCATCACCATACTTCCATTCCTTAAGGAATATGGAAGTAAAATATCGGTATGGAGAATCATACATGACTTCCATGTTCTAAGTTTTATATTTAAAATCATATTCGAAATGAAATATTTCCATAGAAACTAGGTCTTTCTACTTATTGCTTCAGCATTAACCACAGTACTGTGGTCACTAACGTATACCACCTCACGTTTTCGCACTCGATTTTCACCGATGATGGCAGTCGATGGCACTGCCGAAAAGTCTGGTTTTGCAGAAAACATTGGACTACGGCTAAAGAGCCCAGGAAGCAATTTTAACAAAAAAATACTTCTTTGTTGCCGATAACGTAGTACACATAAAAAATTCTCCCCTCCACCTTCAACTATAATTTTTAATAATAGAGAATTACCTCCACCCCGTTCATCTAACCTCTTCATTTATAGATATTTCATCTACGTTTCTACAGTGGATTACTACGAGCTTCTTATCAGGATATTATATTTATAAAAATTAAGTACTTTACTCTTGTTAAATCATAAAATGTTTCTAGTAAACTACCCCTTTCTCTTAACCGATCTTCTCCAAAATCAACAGACCTTCCGTCCTCTACAATTCAGGGAAGCATGCAAAAAAATATTTGATTCTGTTTGAATGTGCGGCAGTTATCGTTCGTCATTTAAACATTTCTCTTGTTACAACATAAAATGTTGCAGGTAAACTACCCCTTTCCCTTAACTGATCTTCACCAAAATCAATAGAGCTTGAGCTCTCTGCAACTCAGGAAAGGATGCAAAAAATTATTTGATTCTCTTTGAATTTTCGGCAGTTATCGTTCGTCATAAAAAATTACCCTTTTTAAAACATAAAATGTCGCTGATAAACTACACCTCCCCTTAACCGATCTTCAACAAAATCAACAGACCTTGAGTTCTCTTTAGTTCAAAAAGGTATGCAAAAACCTAGTTGATTCTGTTTGAATTTACGGCAGTTATCATTCGTCATATAAAAAATTACCCTTGTTAAAACATAAAATGTTGCTCGTAAACTACCCCTTTCCCTTAACCGATCTTTACCAACACCAATAGGTATTGAGAACTTTACAATACAGGGCTGTATGCAAAACATCATTTGATTTTGTTTGAATTTGCGGCTGTTATCGTTTACCATAGAAAATATCGGTATGGAGAACCATACATGACTTCCATATTCTAAGATTTATATTTAAAATCATTTTCGAAATGAAATATTACCATAGAAACTACTTCTTTCTACTTACTGCTTCAGCCTTAACCACAGTACTGTGGTCACTAACGTATACCACCTCACGTTATCGCACTCGATTTTCACTGATGATGGAAGTCGATGGCATTGCCGAAATGTCTGGTTTTGTAGAAAGCATTGGACTACGGCCAAATATCCCGGGAAGGAATTTTAACAAAAACTACTTCTTTGTTGCCGATAACGTTGTACACATATATATCAGTGGCGAAGTTACATGGAGGCAATTGAGGCAATGCCTACCCTAACAAATTCTGTAGAATAAAAATTATAAATACGTATGAACTACATAACGTAAAGATTATACATTGTTACTGTGACTGTCAAATTTATTAAACCGAAACGTGCTTTATTGAGCGACCGCTAGATGGTGACAGGTGAGATTCGGCATAGTTCGTTTAAAGCGAATGAGGCAACCTGAACTTGCCTCAGCGTTTTTTGTATACATCGTATGTAAGCAATGTAGTGGTGTGATAGGGAAGTGTAGGGAGGGGGGATTGTCCCGCGCTGTACACATAGAGCGTTGAGGCATGCCTCACTTCTGTGGTCCAAACAGTTAAGTTAAAGCGCCTGTGTTGTTTCTAAGTGTTTATTTTATGCGGTTATTAAAAGTGTCACTGTTATTCCGCTGAACTAACAGATGATCAAGATTGTTATTTGAATTATTTGTAACATTAAACATATATATAGAAACTAACCAAGTTTAAAAATTTGAAGTTCAATCAGTTGTATTATTGTGTATGACTAATACAAGGATTGTTCAATAGACACACGTATAGAGCTGTAAAGCATTTTTTATACAACGATTTTAAAAGAAGTCTCCAATAACATTAAGACATGAGTTCCACTGTTGCGCTAACCTGTAGATTCCCTGCTAGTAAAATTCTTACGGCTGTTTGTGGAACCATTCGGTTACAGCAAACTCTACCTCAGCGTCCGATTTGACCCACCGTCCTTTTAGTGATTCCTTAAAAAAAATTTAAGATAAGATTTTTGCCTACCCATTCATTAACTACTAGCTTCGCCAGTAAGCAAATTGATGTCCATTTTTTCGGCTTGCACGCGTTATGTTGGTGTGGGTTTCGGCACTTTCCATTTAAAAAGCGTGCAAACGTAAGAAAATAAACATGAGTGAGGCCAGAAATGACGTGAATACACAATTGTCTTACCTGCCTACAGGTTTGTGTCTTACCTGCCTTTTTATTGCCGTATTCAATGAAAAATATTATATTACATTAAAATTAAAAAATTTTAATTTTATTGCCTGGCAACAAAATTATTTTATTTTTAACAATTACCATTGTTTCAAAATGTTTAAATAAATTTGCAAGTACTTTACTCTTGTTAAAACGTAAAAGGTTGCCGGTAAACTACCCCTTCCCCTTAACCGATCTTCACCAAAATCGAAAGTCCTTGAGACCTCTACAATTCAGGGACGTATGCAAAAAATTATTTGATTCTGTTTGAATTTGCGGCTGTTATCGTTTGCCATAGAAAATACGCTTGATAAAAAAATGGTGTAGGTAAACTACCTCTTTCCCTTAACCGATCTTCACCAAAAACAATAGGTCTTGAGTACTCTGCAAACCAGGGCGGCATGCAAAACATTATTTGATTCTGTTTGAATTTGCGGCTGTTATCGTTTGCCATATAAAATACCCTTGTTAAGAAAACGTTGCAAGTAAACTACCCCTTTCCCTCAACCGATCTTCACCAAAAACAATAGGTCTTGACAACTCTACAATATAGGGCTGTATGCAAATAATCGTTTGATTCTGTTTGAATTTGCGGCTGTTATCGTTTGCCATAGGAAATACCCTTGTTAAAACATAAAACGTTACAGGTAAACTACCCCTTTCCCTTAACCGATCTTCACCAAAAACAACAGGTCTTGAAAACTCTACAATTCAGGGCTGTATACGAAACATTATTTAAGTCTGTTTGAATTTGCGGCTGTTATCGTTTGCCAAACAAAAAAAAATTTCCCTTGATAAAAAAAACCGTTGCAGGTAAACTACCCCTTTCCCCTCAACCGATCTTCACCAAAAACAATAGATCGCGAGTACTCAACAAATCAGGGCTGTATGCAAAAAATTATTTGATTCTGTTTGAATTTGCGGCAGTTATCGTTTGCCATAGAAAATACGCTTGATAAAAAACGTTGCAGGTAAACTACCCCTTCCCCTCAACCGATCTTCACCAAAAACAATAGGTCTTGAGTACTCTACAAATCATGGCGGTATGCAGAAAATTATTTGATTCTGTTTGAATTTGCGGCTGTTATCGTTTGCCATAGAAAATACCCTTGTTACAAAAACGTTGTAGGTAAACTACCCCTTTCCCTTAACCGATCTTCACCAAAAACAAAAGGTCTTGAGAACTCTACAATTTAGGGCTGTATGCAAATAATCTTTTGATTCTGTTTGAATTTGCGGCTGTTATCGTTTGCCATAGGAAATACCCTTGTTAAAACATAAAACGTTACAAGTAAACTACCCCTTTCCCTTAACCGATCTTCAACAAAATCAACAGAACTTGAGTTCTGTATAATTCAAAAAGGTGTGCAGAAGAGTAGTTGATTCTGTTTTAATCTATGGCAGTTATCGTTCGTTATAAAAAAATTACTCTTGATAAAACATAAAATGTTGCTGGTAAACTACCCTATTCCCTTAACCGATCTTCACCAAAACCAACAGATATGGGAACTCTACATTTCAGGGCTGTATGCAAAATATTATATGATTCTGTTTGAATTTGCGGCTTTTATCGTTTGCCATATAAAATACCCTTGATAAAACAAAAAACGTGGCTGGTAAACTACCCCTTTCCCTTAACCGATCTTCACCAAAAACAATAGGTCTTTAGTACTCAACAAAACAGGGCTGTATGCAAGAATGTATTTGATTCTGTTTGAATTTGCGGCTCTTATCGTTTGCCATAGAAAATACCCTTTTAAAACATAAAACGTTGAAGGTAAACTACCCCTTCCCCTTAACCGATCTTCACCAAAAACGAAAAGTCTTGAGAACTCTACAATTCAGGGCAGTATGCAAAACATTATTTGATTATGTTTGAATTTGCGGCTGTTATCGTTTGCCATAGAAAATACCCTTGTTAAAACATAAAACGTTGCAGGTAAACTACCCCTTTCCCTTAACCGATCTTTACCAAAATCAACAGGTCTTGAGAACTCTACAATTCAGGGACGTATGCGAAACATTATTTGATTCTGTTTGAATTTACGGCTGTTATCGTTTGCCAAACAAACAAAATTACCCTTGATAAAAAAAAACCGTTGCTGGTAAACTACCTCTTTCCCTTAACCGATCTTCACCAAAAACAATAGGTCTTGAGAACACTACAATTTAGGGCTGTATGCAAATAATCTTTTGATTCTGTTTGAATTTGCGGCTGTTATCGTTTGCCATAGGAAATACCCTTGTTAAAACATAAAACGTTACAGGTAAACTACCCCTTTCCCTTAACCGATATTCACAAAAAACAATAGGTCTTGAGAACTCTACAATTCAGGGCTGTATGCGAAACATTATTTGATTCTGTTTGAATTTGCGGCTGTTATCGTTTGCCAAATAAAAAATTTCCTTTGATAAAAAAAAACCGTTGCTGGTAAACTACCCCTTTCCCTCAACCGATCTTCACCAAAAACAATAGGTCGTGAGTACTCTACAAATCAGGGAGTATGCAAAAAATTATTTGATTCTGATTGAATTTGCGGCAGTTATCGTTTGCCATAGAAAAAAATCTACACACACACACACACACACACACACACACACACACACACACACACACACACACACACACACACACACAGACACTTTTCGGAAAACGACTTTTTTTCATGTTTTGAGTGTAGCACAATCAGAATCTGCAATAATCTCGATCACGATTTTTTTTGCCATCACCATACTTCCATTCCTTAAGGAATATGGAAGTAAAATATCGGTATGGAGAATCATACATGACTTCCATGTTCTAAGTTTTATATTTAAAATCATATTCGAAATGAAATATTTCCATAGAAACTACGTCTTTCTACTTATTGCTTCAGCATTAACCACAGTACTGTGGTCACTAACGTATACCACCTCACGTTTTCGCACTCGATTTTCACCGATGATGGCAGTCGATGGCACTGCCGAAAAGTCTGGTTTTGCAGAAAACATTGGACTACGGCTAAAGAGCCCAGGAAGCAATTTTAACAAAAAAATACTTCTTTGTTGCCGATAACGTAGTACACATAAAAAATTCTCCCCTCCACCTTCAACTATAATTTTTAATAATAGAGAATTACCTCCACCCCGTTCATCTAACCTCTTCATTTATAGATATTTCATCTACGTTTCTACAGTGGATTACTACGAGCTTCTTATCAGGATATTATATTTATAAAAATTAAGTACTTTACTCTTGTTAAATCATAAAATGTTTCTAGTAAACTACCCCTTTCTCTTAACCGATCTTCTCCAAAATCAACAGACCTTCCGTCCTCTACAATTCAGGGAAGCATGCAAAAAAATATTTGATTCTGTGTGAATGTGCGGCAGTTATCGTTCGTCATTTAAACATTTCTCTTGTTACAACATAAAATGTTGCAGGTAAACTACCCCTTTCCCTTAACTGATCTTCACCAAAATCAATAGAGCTTGAGCTCTCTGCAACTCAGGAAAGGATGCAAAAAATTATTTGATTCTCTTTGAATTTTCGGCAGTTATCGTTCGTCATAAAAAATTACCCTTTTTAAAACATAAAATGTCGCTGATAAACTACACCTCCCCTTAACCGATCTTCAACAAAATCAACAGACCTTGAGTTCTCTTTAGTTCAAAAAGGTATGCAAAAACCTAGTTGATTCTGTTTGAATTTACGGCAGTTATCGTTCGTCATATAAAAAATTACCCTTGTTAAAACATAAAATGTTGCTCGTAAACTACCCCTTTCCCTTAACCGATCTTTACCAACACCAATAGGTATTGAGAACTTTACAATACAGGGCTGTATGCAAAACATCATTTGATTTTGTTTGAATTTGCGGCTGTTATCGTCTACCATAGAAAATATCGGTATGGAGAACCATACATGACTTCCATATTCTAAGATTTATATTTAAAATCATTTTCGAAATGAAATATTACCATAGAAACTACTTCTTTCTACTTACTGCTTCAGCCTTAACCACAGTACTGTGGTCACTAACGTATACCACCTCACGTTATCGCACTCGATTTTCACTGATGATGGAAGTCGATGGCATTGCCGAAATGTCTGGTTTTGTAGAAAACATTGGACTACGGCCAAATATCCCGGGAAGGAATTTTAACAAAAACTACTTCTTTGTTGCCGATAACGTTGTACACATATATATCAGTGGCGAAGTTACATGGAGGCAATTGAGGCAATGCCTACCCTAACAAATTCTGTAGAATAAAAATTATAAATACGTATGAACTACATAACGTAAAGATTATACATTGTTACTGTGACTGTCAAATTTATTAAACCGAAACGTGCTTTATTGAGCGACCGCTAGATGGTGACAGGTGAGATTCGGCATAGTTCGTTTAAAGCGAATGAGGCAACCTGAACTTGCCTCAGCGTTTTTTGTATACATCGTATGTAAGCAATGTAGTGGTGTGATAGGGAAGTGTAGGGAGGGGGGATTGTCCCGCGCTGTACACATAGAGCGTTGAGGCATGCCTCACTTCTGTGGTCCAAACAGTTAAGTTAAAGCGCCTGTGTTGTTTCTAAGTGTTTATTTTATGCGGTTATTAAAAGTGTCACTGTTATTCCGCTGAACTAACAGATGATCAAGATTGTTATTTGAATTATTTGTAACATTAAACATATATATAGAAACTAACCAAGTTTAAAAATTTGAAGTTCAATCAGTTGTATTATTGTGTATGACTAATACAAGGATTGTTCAATAGACACACGTATAGAGCTGTAAAGCATTTTTTATACAACGATTTTCAAAGAAGTCTCCAATAACATTAAGACATGAGTTCCACTGTTGCGCTAACCTGTAGATTCCCTGCTAGTAAAATTCTTACGGCTGTGTGGAACCATTCGGTTACAGCAACTCTACCTCAGCGTCCGATTTGACCCACCGTCCTTTTAGTGATTCCTTAAAAAAAATATCGGTATGGAGAACCATACATGACTTCCATATTCTAAGATTTATATTTAAATCTTAATATCGCCTGCCAAGCGCGATATATTTTCTCTTATACATGATTTACATTAAAATGAAAAAATTTTAATTTTATTGCTTGGCAATAAACCAACCATTGTTTGAAAAAGTTTAAATAAATTTTCAAGTACTTTACTCTTGTTAAAACGTAAAAGGTTGCAGGTAAACTACCCCTTCCCCTTAACCGATCTTCACCAAAATCGAAAGTCCTTGAGACCTCTACAATTGAGGGACGTATGCAAAAAATTATTTGATTCTGTTTGAATTTGCGGCTGTTATCGTTTGCCATAGAAAATACGCTTGATAAAAAAACGTTGCAGGTAAACTACCCCTTCCCCTTAACCGATCTTCACCAAAAACAATAGGTCTTGAGTACTCTACAAATCAGGACTGTATGCAAAACTTTATTTGATTCTGTTTGAATTTGCGGCTGTTATCGTTTGCCATAGAAAATACCCTTGTTAAAAAAACGTTGCAGGTAAACTACCCCTTTCCCTCAACCGATCTTCACCAAAAACAATAGGTCTTTAGAACTCTACAATTTAGGGCTGTATGCAAATAATCTTTTGATTCTGTTTGAATTTGCGGCTGTTATCGTTTGCCATAGGAAATACCCTTGTTAAAACATAAAACGTTACAGGTAAACTACCCCTTTCCCTTAACCGATCTTCACCAAAAACAATAGGTCTTGAGTACTCTACAAATCAGGGCTGTATGCAAAACATTACTTGATTCTGTTTGAATTTGCGGCTGTTATCGTTTGCCATAGAAAATACCCTTGTTAAAAAAACGTTGCAGGTAAACTACCCCTTTCCATCAACCGAACTTCACCAAAAACAATAGGTCTTGAGAACTCTACAATTTAGGGCTGTATGCAAATAATCTTTTGATTCTGTTTGAATTTGCGGCTGTTATCGTTTGCCATAGGAAATACCCTTGTTAAAACATAAAACGTTACAGGTAAACTACCCCTTTCCCTTAACCGATCTTCACCAAAATCAACAGATCTTGAGAACTCTACAATTCAGGGCTGTATGCGAAACATTATTTGATTCTGTTTGAATTTGCGGCTGTTATCGTTTGCCAAACAAACAAAATTACCCTTGCTAAAAAAAAACCGTTGCAGGTAAACTACCCCTTTCCCTCAACCGATCTTCACCAAAAACAATAGGTCTTGAGTACTCTGCAAACCAGGGCGGCATGCAAAACATTATTTGATTCTGTTTGAATTTGCGGCTGTTATCGTTTGCCATAAAAAATACCCTTGTTAAGAAAACGTTGCAAGTAAACTACCCCTTTCCCTCAACCGATCTTCACCAAAAACAATAGGTCTTGACAACTCTACAATATAGGGCTGTATGCAAATAATCGTTTGATTCTGTTTGAATTTGCGGCTGTTATCGTTTGCCATAGGAAATACCCTTGTTAAAACATAAAACGTTACAGGTAAACTACCCCTTTCCCTTAACCGATCTTCACCAAAAACAATAGGTCTTGAAAACTCTACAATTCAGGGCTGTATACGAAACATTATTTAAGTCTGTTTGAATTTGCGGCTGTTATCGTTTGCCAAAAAAAAAAAAATTTCCCTTGATAAAAAAAACCGTTGCAGGTAAACTACCCCTTTCCCCTCAACCGATCTTCACCAAAAACAATAGATCGCGAGTACTCAACAAATCAGGGCTGTATGCAAAAAATTATTTGATTCTGTTTGAATTTGCGGCAGTTATCGTTTGCCATAGAAAATACGCTTGATAAAAAACGTTGCAGGTAAACTACCCCTTCCCCTCAACCGATCTTCACCAAAAACAATAGGTCTTGAGTACTCTACAAATCATGGCGGTATGCAGAAAATTATTTGATTCTGTTTGAATTTGCGGCTGTTATCGTTTGCCATAGAAAATACCCTTGTTACAAAAACGTTGTAGGTAAACTACCCCTTCCCCTTAACCGATCTTCACCAAAAACAAAAGGTCTTGAGAACTCTACAATTTAGGGCTGTATGCAAATAATCTTTTGATTCTGTTTGAATTTGCGGCTGTTATCGTTTGCCATAGGAAATACCCTTGTTAAAACATAAAACGTTACAAGTAAACTACCCCTTTCCCTTAACCGATCTTCAACAAAATCAACAGAACTTGAGTTCTGTATAATTCAAAAAGGTGTGCAGAAGAGTAGTTGATTCTGTTTTAATCTATGGCAGTTATCGTTCGTTATAAAAAAATTACTCTTGATAAAACATAAAATGTTGCTGGTAAACTACCCTATTCCCTTAACCGATCTTCACCAAAACCAACAGATCTTGGGAACTCTACATTTCAGGGCTGTATGCAAAATATTGTATGATTCTGTTTGAATTTGCGGCTTTTATCGTTTGCCATATAAAATACCCTTGATAAAACAAAAAACGTGGCTGGTAAACTACCCCTTTCCCTTAACCGATCTTCACCAAAAACAATAGGTCTTTAGTACTCAACAAAACAGGGCTGTATGCAAGAATGTATTTGATTCTGTTTGAATTTGCGGCTCTTATCGTTTGCCATAGAAAATACCCTTTTAAAACATAAAACGTTGAAGGTAAACTACCCCTTCCCCTTAACCGATCTTCACCAAAAACGAAAAGTCTTGAGAACTCTACAATTCAGGGCAGTATGCAAAACATTATTTGATTATGTTTGAATTTGCGGCTGTTATCGTTTGCCATAGAAAATACCCTTGTTAAAACATAAAACGTTGCAGGTAAACTACCCCTTTCCCTTAACCGATCTTTACCAAAATCAACAGGTCTTGAGAGCTCTACAATTCAGGGACGTATGCGAAACATTATTTGATTCTGTTTGAATTTGCGGCTGTTATCGTTTGCCAAACAAACAAAATTACCCTTGATAAAAAAAAACCGTTGCTGGTAAACTACCTCTTTCCCTTAACCGATCTTCACCAAAAACAATAGGTCTTGAGAACACTACAATTTAGGGCTGTATGCAAATAATCTTTTGATTCTGTTTGAATTTGCGGCTGTTATCGTTTGCCATAGGAAATACCCTTGTTAAAACATAAAACGTTACAGGTAAACTACCCCTTTCCCTTAACCGATATTCACAAAAAACAATAGGTCTTGAGAACTCTACAATTCAGGGCTGTATGCGAAACATTATTTGATTCTGTTTGAATTTGCGGCTGTTATCGTTTGCCAAATAAAAAATTTCCTTTGATAAAAAAAAACCGTTGCTGGTAAACTACCCCTTTCCCTCAACCGATCTTCACCAAAAACAATAGGTCGTGAGTACTCTACAAATCAGGGCAGTATGGAAAAAATTATTTGATTCTGATTGAATTTGCGGCAGTTATCGTTTGCCATAGAAAAAAATCTACACACACACACACACACCCACACACACACACACACACACACACACTTTTCGGAAAACGACTTTTTTTCATGTTTTGAGTGTAGTACAATCAGAATCTGCAATAATCTCGATCACGATTTTTTTTGCCATCACCATACTTCCATTCCTTAAGGAATATGGAAGTAAAATATCGGTATGGAGAATCATACATGACTTCCATGTTCTAAGTTTTATATTTAAAATCATATTCGAAATGAAATATTTCCATAGAAACTAGGTCTTTCTACTTATTGCTTCAGCATTAACCACAGTACTGTGGTCACTAACGTATACCACCTCACGTTTTCGCACTCGATTTTCACCGATGATGGCAGTCGATGGCACTGCCGAAAAGTCTGGTTTTGCAGAAAACATTGGACTACGGCTAAAGAGCCCAGGAAGCAATTTTAACAAAAAAATACTTCTTTGTTGCCGATAACGTAGTACACATAAAAAATTCTCCCCTCCACCTTCAACTATAATTTTTAATAATAGAGAATTACCTCCACCCCGTTCATCTAACCTCTTCATTTATAGATATTTCATCTACGTTTCTACAGTGGATTACTACGAGCTTCTTATCAGGATATTTTATTTATAAAAATTAAGTACTTTACTCTTGTTAAATCATAAAATGTTTCTAGTAAACTACCCCTTTCTCTTAACCGATCTTCTCCAAAATCAACAGACCTTCCGTCCTCTACAATTCAGGGAAGCATGCAAAAAAATATTTGATTCTGTTTGAATGTGCGGCAGTTATCGTTCGTCATTTAAACATTTCTCTTGTTACAACATAAAATGTTGCAGGTAAACTACCCCTTTCCCTTAACTGATCTTCACCAAAATCAATAGACCTTGAGCTCTCTGCAACTCAGGAAAGGATGCAAAAAATTATTTGATTCTCTTTGAATTTTCGGCAGTTATCGTTCGTCATAAAAAATTACCCTTTTTAAAACATAAAATGTCGCTGATAAACTACACCTCCCCTTAACCGATCTTCAACAAAATCAACAGACCTTGAGTTCTCTTTAGTTCAAAAAGGTATGCAAAAACCTAGTTGATTCTGTTTGAATTTACGGCAGTTATCGTTCGTCATATAAAAAATTACCCTTGTTAAAACATAAAATGTTGCTCGTAAACTACCCCTTTCCCTTAACCGATCTTTACCAACACCAATAGGTATTGAGAACTTTACAATACAGGGCTGTATGCAAAACATCATTTGATTTTGTTTGAATTTGCGGCTGTTATCGTTTACCATAGAAAATATCGGTATGGAGAACCATACATGACTTCC
Source organism: Magicicada septendecula (assembly GCA_034769895.1). Classification (NCBI taxonomy): domain Eukaryota; kingdom Metazoa; phylum Arthropoda; class Insecta; order Hemiptera; family Cicadidae; genus Magicicada; species Magicicada septendecula. Next base: position 159,229,424 of record CM068370.1, on the reverse strand, counting down.
ATATTCTAAGATTTATATTTAAAATCATTTTCGAAATGAAATATTACCATAGAAACTACTTCTTTCTACTTACTGCTTCAGCCTTAACCTCTTCATTTATAGATATTTCATCTACGTTTCTACAGTGGATTACTACGAGCTTCTTATCAGGATATTTTATTTATAAAAATTAAGTACTTTACTCTTGTTAAATCATAAAATGTTTCTAGTAAACTACCCCTTTCTCTTAACCAGTACTGTGGTCACTAACGTATACCACCTCACGTTATCGCACTCGATTTTCACTGATGATGGAAGTCGATGGCATTGCCGAAATGTCTGGTTTTGTAGAAAACATTGGACTACGGCCAAATATCCCGGGAAGGAATTTTAACAAAAACTACTTCTTTGTTGCCGATAACGTTGTACACATATATATCAGTGGCGAAGTTACATGGAGGCAATTGAGGCAATGCCTACCCTAACAAATTCTGTAGAATAAAAATTATAAATACGTATGAACTACATAACGTAAAGATTATACATTGTTACTGTGACTGTCAAATTTATTAAACCGAAACGTGCTTTATTGAGCGACCGCTAGAAATTGTAACAGGTGACAGGTGAGATTCGGCATAGTTCGTTTAAAGCGAATGAGGCAACCTGAACTTGCCTCAGCGTTTTTTGTATACATCGTATGTAAGCAATGTAGTGGTGTGATAGGGAAGTGTAGGGAGGGGGGATTGTCCCGCGCTGTACACATAGAGCGTTGAGGCATGCCTCACTTCTGTGGTCCAAACAGTTAAGTTAAAGCGCCTGTGTTGTTTCTAAGTGTTTATTTTATGCGGTTATTAAAAGTGTCACTGTTATTCCGCTGAACTAACAGATGATCAAGATTGTTATTTGAATTATTTGTAACATTAAACATATATATAGAAACTAACCAAGTTTAAAAATTTGAAGTTCAATCAGTTGTATTATTGTGTATGACTAATACAAGGATTGTTCAATAGACACACGTATAGAGCTGTAAAGCATTTTTTATACAACGATTTTAAAAGAAGTCTCCAATAACATTAAGACATGAGTTCCACTGTTGCGCTAACCTGTAGATTCCCTGCTAGTAAAATTCTTACGGCTGTTTGTGGAACCATTCGGTTACAGCAACTCTACCTCAGCGTCCGATTTGACCCACCGTCCTTTTAGTGATTCCTTAAAAAAAAAATAAGATAAGATTTTTGCCTACCCATTCATTAACTACTAGCTTCGCCAGTAAGCAAGTTGATGTCCATTTTTTCGGCTTGCACGCGTTATGTTGGTGTGGGTTTCGGCACTTTCCATTTAAAAAGCGTGCAAACGTAAGAAAATAAACATGAGTGAGGCCAGAAATAACGTGAATTGTGTGTTTGTGTCTTACCTGCCTTTTTATTGCCGTATTAAATGAAAAATATTATATTACATTAAAATTAAAAAATTTTAATTTTATTGCCAGGCAACAAAATTATTTTATTTTTAACAATTACCATTGTTTCAAAAAGTTTAAATAAATTTGCAAGTACTTTACTCTTGTTAAAACGTAAAAGGTTGCAGGTAAACTACCCCTTCGCCTTAACCGATCTTCACCAAAATCGAAAGTCCTTGAGACCTCTACAATTCAGGGACGTATGCAAAAAATTATTTGATTCTGTTTGAATTTGCGGCTGTTATCGTTTGCCATAGAAAATACGCTTGATAAAAAAATGGTGTAGGTAAACTACCTCTTTCCCTTAACCGATCTTCACCAAAAACAATAGGTCTTGAGTACTCTGCAAACCATGGCGGTATGCAAAACATTATTTGATTCTGTTTGAATTTGCGGCTGTTATCGTTTGCCATAGAAAATACCCTTGTTAAGAAAACGTTGCAAGTAAACTACCCCTTTCCCTCAACCGATCTTCACCAAAAACAATAGGTCTTGACAACTCTACAATTTAGGGCTGTATGCAAATAATCGTTTGATTCTGTTTGAATTTGCGGCTGTTATCGTTTGCCATAGGAAATACCCTTGTTAAAACATAAAACGTTACAGGTAAACTACCCCTTTCCCTTAACCGATCTTCACCAAAAACAATAGGTCTTGAAAACTCTACAATTCAGGGTTGTATACGAAACATTATTTAAGTCTGTTTGAATTTGGGGCTGTTATCGTTTGCCAAAAAAAAAAATTTCCCTTGATAAAAAAAACCGTTGCAGGTAAACTACCACTTTCCCCTCAACCGATCTTCACCAAAAACAATAGATCGCGAGTACTCTACAAATCAGAGCTGTATGCAAAAAATTATTTGATTCTGTTTGAATTTGCGGCAGTTATCGTTTGCCATAGAAAATACGCTTGATAAAAAACGTTGCAGGTAAACTACCCCTTCCCCTCAACCGATCTTCACCAAAAACAATAGGTCTTGAGTACTCTACAAATCATGGCGGTATGCAGGAAATTATTTGATTCTGTTTGAATTTGCGGCTGTTATCGTTTGCCATAAAAAATACCCTTGTTACAAAAACGTTGTAGGTAAACTACCCCTTTCCCTTAACCGATCTTCACCAAAAACAAGAGGTCTTGAGAACTCTACAATTCAGGGCTGTATACGAAACATTATTTGATTCTGTTTGAATTTGCGGCTGTTATCGTTTGCCAAAAAAAAAAATTTCCCTTGATAAAAAAAACCGTTGCAGGTAAACTACCCCTTTCCTTCAACCGATCTTCACCAAAAACAATAGGTCGCGAGTCCTCTACAAATCAGGGCTGTATGCAAAAAATTATTTGATTCTGTTTGAATTTGCGGCAGTTATCGTTTGCCATAGAAAAAAAATCTACAGACACACACACAGACAGACACACAGACACACAGACACACAGACACACACACAGACACTTTTCGGAAAACGACTTTTTTTCATGTTTTGAGTGTAGTAGAATCAGAATCTGCAATAATCTCGAACACGATTTTTTTTGCTATCACCATACTTCCATTCCTTAAGGAAATATGGAAGTAAAAAATTACCCTTGATAAAATACCGTTGCTGGTACACTACCCCTTTCCCTTAACCGATCTTCACCAAAAACGACAGGTCTTGAGTACTCTACAATTCAGGCCTGTATGCAAACAATTATTTGATTCTGTTTGAATTTGCAGCTCTTATCGTTTGCCATACAAAATACCCTTGATAAAACATAAAAAGTTGCTGGTAAACTACCCTATTCCATTAACCGATCTTCACCAAAACCTATAGGTCTTGAGAACTCTACAATTCAGGATTGTATGCAAAAAAAGATTTGATTCTCTTTGAATTTACGGCAGTTATCGTTCGTCATAGAAAAAATACCCTTGTTAAAACATAAAACGTTGCAGGTAAACTACCCCTTTCCCTTAACCGATCTTCAACAAAATCAACAGAACTTGAGTTCTGTATAATTCAAAAAGGTATGCAGAAGAGTAGTTGATTCTGTTTTAATGTATGGCAGTTATCGTTCGTTATAAAAAAATTACTCTTGATAAAACATAAAATGTTGCTGGTAAACTACCCTATTCCCTTAACGGATCTTCACCAAAACCAACAGATCTTGGGAGCTCTACATTTCAGGGCTGTATGCAAAATATTATATGATTCTGTTTGAATTTGCGGCTTTTATCGTTTGCCATATAAAATACCCTTGATAAAACAAAAAACGTGGCAGGTAAACTACCCCTTTCCCTTAACCGATCTTCACCAAAAACAATAGGTCTTGAGAACACTACAATTTAGGGCTGTATGCAAATAATCTTTTGATTCTGTTTGAATTTGCGGCTGTTATCGTTTGCCATAGGAAATACCCTTGTTAAAACATAAAACGTTACCGGTAAACTACCCCTTTCCCTTAACCGATCTTCACAAAAAACAATAGGTCTTGAGAACTCTACAATTCAGGGCTGTATGCGAAACATTATTTGATTCTGTCTGAATTTGCGGCTGTTATCGTTTGCCAAAAAAAAAATTTCCTTTGATAAAAAAAAACCGTTGCTGGTAAACTACCCCTTTCCCTCAACCGATCTTCACCAAAAACAATAGGTCGTGAGTACTCTACAAATCAGGACAGTATGCAAAAAATTATTTGATTCTGTTTGAATTTGCGGCAGTTATCGTTTGCCATAGAAAAAATCTAAAGACACACAGACAGACACACACACACACACACACACACACACACACACACACACACACACACACACACACACACACACACACACACACACACACACACACACACACACACACACACACAGACACTTTTCGGAAAACGACTTTTTTTCATGTTTTGAGTGTAGTACAATCAGAATCTGCAATAATCTCGATCACGATTTTTTTTGCCATCACCATACTTCCATTCCTTAAGGAATATGGAAGTAAAATATCGGTATGGAGAATCATACATGACTTCCATGTTCTAAGTTTTATATTTAAAATCATATTCGAAATGAAATATTTCCATAGAAACTACGTCTTTCTACTTATTGCTTCAGCATTAACCACAGTACTGTGGTCACTAACGTATACCACCTCACGTTTTCGCACTCGATTTTCACCGATGATGGCAGTCGATGGCACTGCCGAAAAGTCTGGTTTTGCAGAAAACATTGGACTACGGCTAAAGAGCCCAGGAAGCAATTTTAACAAAAAAATACTTCTTTGTTGCCGATAACGTAGTACACATAAAAAATTCTCCCCTCCACCTTCAACTATAATTTTTAATAATAGAAAATTACCTCCACCCCGTTCATCTAACCTCTTCATTTATAGATATTTCATCTACGTTTCTACAGTGGATTACTACGAGCTTCTTATCAGGATATTTTATTTATAAAAATTAAGTACTTTACTCTTGTTAAATCATAAAATGTTTCTAGTAAACTACCCCTTTCTCTTAACCGATCTTCTCCAAAATCAACAGACCTTCCGTCCTCTACAATTCAGGGAAGCATGCAAAAAAATATTTGATTCTGTTTGAATGTGCGGCAGTTATCGTTCGTCATTTAAACATTTCTCTTGTTACAACATAAAATGTTGCAGGTAAACTACCCCTTTCCCTTAACTGATCTTCACCAAAATCAATAGACCTTGAGCTCTCTGCAACTCAGGAAAGGATGCAAAAAATTATTTGATTCTCTTTGAATTTTCGGCAGTTATCGTTCGTCATAAAAAATTACCCTTTTTAAAACATAAAATGTCGCTGATAAACTACACCTCCCCTTAACCGATCTTCAACAAAATCAACAGACCTTGAGTTCTCTTTAGTTCAAAAAGGTATGCAAAAACCTAGTTGATTCTGTTTGAATTTACGGGAGTTATCGTTCGTCATATAAAAAATTACCCTTGTTAAAACATAAAATGTTGCTCGTAAACTACCCCTTTCCCTTAACCGATCTTTACCAACACCAATAGGTATTGAGAACTTTACAATACAGGGCTGTATGCAAAACATCATTTGATTTTGTTTGAATTTGCGGCTGTTATCGTTTACCATAGAAAATATCGGTATGGAGAACCATACATGACTTCCATATTCTAAGATTTATATTTAAAATCATTTTCGAAATGAAATATTACCATAGAAACTACTTCTTTCTACTTACTGCTTCAGCCTTAACCACAGTACTGTGGTCACTAACGTATACCACCTCACGTTATCGCACTCGATTTTCACTGATGATGGAAGTCGATGGCATTGCCGAAATGTCTGGTTTTGTAGAAAACATTGGACTACGGCCAAATATCCCGGGAAGGAATTTTAACAAAAACTACTTCTTTGTTGCCGATAACGTTGTACACATATATATCAGTGGCGAAGTTACATGGAGGCAATTGAGGCAATGCCTACCCTAACAAATTCTGTAGAATAAAAATTATAAATACGTATGAACTACATAACGTAAAGATTATACATTGTTACTGTGACTGTCAAATTTATTAAACCGAAACGTGCTTTATTGAGCGACCGCTAGATGGTGACAGGTGAGATTCGGCATAGTTCGTTTAAAGCGAATGAGGCAACCTGAACTTGCCTCAGCGTTTTTTGTATACATCGTATGTAAGCAATGTAGTGGTGTGATAGGGAAGTGTAGGGAGGGGGGATTGTCCCGCGCTGTACACATAGAGCGTTGAGGCATGCCTCACTTCTGTGGTCCAAACAGTTAAGTTAAAGCGCCTGTGTTGTTTCTAAGTGTTTATTTTATGCGGTTATTAAAAGTGTCACTGTTATTCCGCTGAACTAACAGATGATCAAGATTGTTATTTGAATTATTTGTAACATTAAACATATATATAGAAACTAACCAAGTTTAAAAATTTGAAGTTCAATCAGTTGTATTATTGTGTATGACTAATACAAGGATTGTTCAATAGACACACGTATAGAGCTGTAAAGCATTTTTTATACAACGATTTTAAAAGAAGTCTCCAATAACATTAAGACATGAGTTCCACTGTTGCGCTAACCTGTAGATTCCCTGCTAGTAAAATTCTTACGGCTGTTTGTGGAACCATTCGGTTACAGCAACTCTACCTCAGCGTCCGATTTGACCCACCGTCCTTTTAGTGATTCCTTAAAAAAAATTTAAGATAAGATTTTTGCCTACCCATTCATTAACTACTAGCTTCGCCAGTAAGCAAATTGATGTCCATTTTTTCGGCTTGCACGCGTTATGTTGGTGTGGGTTTCGGCACTTTCCATTTAAAAAGCGTGCAAACGTAAGAAAATAAACATGAGTGAGGCCAGAAATAACGTGAATTGTGTGTTTGTGTCTTACCTGCCTTTTTATTGCCGTATTAAATGAAAAATATTATATTACATTAAAATTAAAAAATTTTAATTTTATTGCCTGGCAACAAAATTATTTTATTTTTAACAATTACCATTGTTTCAAAAAGTTTAAATAAATTTGCAAGTACTTTACTCTTGTTAAAACGTAAAAGGTTGCAGGTAAACTACCCCTTCCCCTTAACCGATCTTCACCAAAATCGAAAGTCCTTGAGACCTCTACAATTCAGGGATGTATGCAAAAAATTATTTGATTCTGTTTGAATTTGCGGCTGTTATCGTTTGCCATAGAAAATACGCTTGATAAAAAAACGGTGCAGGTAAACTACCCCTTCCCCTTAACCGATCTTCACCAAAAACAATAGGTCTTGAGTACTCTACAAATCAGGGCTGTATGCAAAACATTATTTGATTCTGTTTGAATTTGCGGCTGTTATCGTTTGCCATATAAAATACCCTTGTTAAAAAATCGTTGCAAGTAAACTACCCCTTTCCCTCAACCGATCTTCACCAAAAACAAAAGGTCTTGAGAACTCTACAATTCAGGGCTGTATACGAAACATTATTTGATTCTGTTTGAATTTGCGGCTGTTATCGTTTGCCAAAAAAAAAAATTTCCCTTGATAAAAAAAACCGTTGCAGGTAAACTACCCCTTTCCAACAACCGATCTTCACAAAAAACAATAGGTCGCGAGTCCTCTACAAATCAGGGCTGTATGCAAAATATTATTTGATTCTGTTTGAATTTGCGGCAGTTATCGTTTGCCATAGAAAAAAAATCTACAGACACACAGACAGACACACACACACACAGACACACACACACACACACACACACACACACTTTTCGGAAAACGACTTTTTTTCATGTTTTGAGTGTAGTAGAATCAGAATCTGCAATAATCTCGAACACGATTTTTTTTGCCATCACCATACTTCCATTCCTTAAGGAAATATGGAAGTAAAAATTACCCTTGATAAAATACCGTTGCTGGTAAACTACCCCTTTCCCTTAACCGATCTTCACCAAAAACGACAGGTCTTGAGTACTCTACAATTCAGGCCTGTATGCAAACAATTATTTGATTCTGTTTGAATTTGCAGCTCTTATCGTTTGCCATACAAAATACCCTTGATAAAAAATAAAAATTTGCTGGTAAACTACCCTATTCCATTAACCGATCTTCACCAAAACCAATAGGTCTTGAGAACTCTACAATTCAGGGCTGTATGCAAAAAAAGATTTGATTCTCTTTGAATTTACGGCAGTTATCGTTCGTCATAGAAAAAATACCCTTGTTAAAACATAAAACGTTGCAGGTAAACTACCCCTTTCCCTTAACCGATCTTCAACAAAATCAACAGAACTTGATTTCTGTATAATTCAAAAAGGTATGCAGAAGAGTAGTTGATTCTGTCTTAATCTATGGCAGTTATCGTTCGTTATAAAAAAATTACTCTTGATAAAACATAAAATGTTGCTGGTAAACTACCCTATTCCCTTAACCGATCTTCACCAAAACCAACAGATCTTGAGAACTCTACATTTCAGGGCTGTATGCAAAATATTATATGATTCTGTTTGAATTTGCGGCTTTTATCGTTTGCCATATAAAATACCCTTGATAAAACAAAAAACGTGGCAGGTAAACTACCCCTTTCCCTTAACCGATCTTCACCAAAAACAATAGGTCTTTCGTACTCAACAAAGCAGGGCTGTATGCAAGAATGTATTTGATTCTGTTTGAATTTGCGGCTCTTATTGTTTGCCATAGAAAATACCCTTTTAAAACATAAAACGTTGATGGTAAACTACCCCTTCCCCTTAACCGATCTTCACCAAAAACAAAAAGTCTTGAGAACTCTACAATTCAGGGCAGTATGCAAAACATTATTTGATTATGTTTGAATTTGCGGCTGTTATCGTTTGCCATAGAAAATACCCTTGTTAAAACATAAAACGTTGCAGGTAAACTACCCCTTTCCCTTAACCGATCTTTACCAAAATCAACAGGTCTTGAGAACTCTACAATTCAGGGACGTATGCGAAACATTATTTGATTCTGTTTGAATTTGCGGCTGTTATCGTTTGCCAAACAAACAAAATTACCCTTGATAAAAAAAAAACCGTTGCTGGTAAACTACCTCTTTCCCTTAACCGATCTTCACCAAAAACAATAGGTCTTGAGAACACTACAATTTAGGGCTGTATGCAAATAATCTTTTGATTCTGTTTGAATTTGCGGCTGTTATCGTTTGCCATAGGAAATACCCTTGTTAAAACATAAAACGTTACAGGTAAACTACCCCTTTCCCTTAACCGATCTTCACAAAAAACAATAGGTCTTGAGAACTCTACAATTCAGGGCGGTATGCGAAACATTATTTGATTCTGTTTGAATTTGCGGCTGTTATCGTTTGCCAAAAAAAAAATTTCCTTTGATAAAAAAAAACCGTTGCTGGTAAACTACCCCTTTCCCTCAACCGATCTTCACCAAAAACAATAGGTCGTGAGTACTCTACAAATCAGGGCAGTATGCAAAAAATTATTTGATTCTGTTTGAATTTTCGGCAGTTATCGTTTGCCATAGAAAAAAATCTACAGACACACACACACACACACACACACACACACACACACACACACACACACACACACACACACTTTTCGGAAAACGACTTTTTTTCATGTTTTGAGTGTAGTACAATCAGAATCTGCAATAATCTCGATCACGATTTTTTTTGCCATCACCATACTTCCATTCCTTAAGGAATATGGAAGTAAAATATCGGTATGGAGAATCATACATGACTTCCATGTTCTAAGTTTTATATTTAAAATCATATTCGAAATGAAATATTTCCATAGAAACTACGTCTTTCTACTTATTGCTTCAGCATTAACCACAGTACTGTGGTCACTAACGTATACCACCTCACGTTTTCGCACTCGATTTTCACCGATGATGGCAGTCGATGGCACTGCCGAAAAGTCTGGTTTTGCAGAAAACATTGGACTACGGCTAAAGAGCCCAGGAAGCAATTTTAACAAAAAAATACTTCTTTGTTTCCGATAACGTAGTACACATAAAAAATTCTCCCCTCCACCTTCAACTATAATTTTTAATAATAGAAAATTACCTCCACCCCGTTCATCTAACCTCTTCATTTATAGATATTTCATCTACGTTTCTACAGTGGATTACTACGAGCTTCTTATCAGGATATTTTATTTATAAAAATTAAGTACTTTACTCTTGTTAAATCATAAAATGTTTCTAGTAAACTACCCCTTTCTCTTAACCGATCTTCTCCAAAATCAACAGACCTTCCGTCCTCTACAATTCAGGGAAGCATGCAAAAAAATATTTGATTCTGTTTGAATGTGCGGCAGTTATCGTTCGTCATTTAAACATTTCTCTTGTTACAACATAAAATGTTGCAGGTAAACTACCCCTTTCCCTTAACTGATCTTCACCAAAATCAATAGACCTTGAGCTCTCTGCAACTCAGGAAAGGATGCAAAAAATTATTTGATTCTCTTTGAATTTTCGGCAGTTATCGTTCGTCATAAAAAATTACCCTTTTTAAAACATAAAATGTCGCTGATAAACTACACCTCCCCTTAACCGATCTTCAACAAAATCAACAGACCTTGAGTTCTCTTTAGTTCAAAAAGGTATGCAAAAACCTAGTTGATTCTGTTTGAATTTACGGCAGTTATCGTTCGTCATATAAAAAATTACCCTTGTTAAAACATAAAATGTTGCTCGTAAACTACCCCTTTCCCTTAACCGATCTTTACCAACACCAATAGGTATTGAGAACTTTACAATTCAGGGCTGTATGCAAAAAAAGATTTGATTCTCTTTGAATTTACGGCAGTTATCGTTCGTCATAGAAAAAATACCCTTGTTAAAACATAAAACTTTGCTGGTAAACTACCCCTTTCCCTTAACCGATCTTCAACAAAATCAACAGAACTTGAGTTCTGTATAATTCAAAAAGGTATGCAGAGGAGTAGTTGATTCTGTTTTAATCTATGGCAGTTATCGTTCGTTATAAAAAAATTACTCTTGATAAAACATAAAATGTTGCTGGTAAACTACCCTATTCCCTTAACCGATCTTCACCAAAACCAACAGATCTTGAGAACTCTACATTTCAGGACTGTATGCAAAATATTATATGATTCTGTTTGAAGTTGCGGCTTTTATCGTTTGCCATATAAAATACCCTTGATAAAACAAAAAACGTGGCAGGTAAACTACCCCTTTCCCTTAACCGATCTTCACCAAAAACAATAGGTCTTTAGTACTCAACAAAACAGGGCTGTATGCAAGAATGTATTTGATTCTGTTTGAATTTGTGGCTCTTATCGTTTGCCATAGAAAATACCCTTTTAAAACATAAAACGTTGAAGGTAAACTACCCCTTCCCCTTAACCGATCTTCACCAAAAACAAAAAGTCTTGAGAACTCTACAATTCAGGGCAGTATGCAAAACATTATTTGATTATGTTTGAATTTGCGGCTGTTATCGTTTGCCATAGAAAATACCCTTGTTAAAACATAAAACGTTGCTGGTAAACTACCCCTTTCCCTTAACCGATCTTTACCAAAATCAACAGGTCTTGAGAACTCTACAATTCAGGGACGTATGCGAAACATTATTTGATTCTGTTTGAATTTGCGGCTGTTATCGTTTGCCAAACAAACAAAATTACCCTTGATAAAAAAAAACCGTTGCTGGTAAACTACCTCTTTCCCTTAACCGATCTTCACCAAAAACAATAGGTCGCGAGTACTCTACAAATCAGGGCTGTATGCAAAAAATGTTTTGATTCTGTTTGAATTTGCGGCTGTTATCGTTTGCCATAGAAAAAAAATCTACAGACACACAGACACACACACAGACACTTTTAGAATATCGGTATGGAGAACCATACATGACTTCCATATTCTAAGATTTATATTTAAAATCATTTTCAGCCAAACAGCCAGGGAAGGAATTTTAACAAAAAATACTTCTTTGTTGCCAATAACGTAGTACACATATAAAAAAAAATTATCCCCTCCCCCTTCAACTATAATTTTGATTTATAGAAAATTACCCCCAGCCCGTTCAACTAGCCTCTTCATTTATAGATATTTCATCTACGTTTCTACAGTGGATTATTAAGATCTTATCAGGATACTTTATCAAAATTAAGTACTTTACTCATGTTACAACAAAAAATGTTTCAGGTAAACTGCCCTTTCCCCGTAACCGATCTTCACCAAAATCAACAGACATTGAGTTCTCTATAGCTCAGGCACATATGTAAAAAATTATTTGATTCTGTTTGAATTTACGGCAGTTATGGTTCGTCATATAAAAAATTACCCATGTTAAAACATAAAACATGAGATTTATAAAGCATATCTAAGATTTATATTTAAAATCATTTTTGAAATAAAATATTTTCATAGAACCTACTAACGCTGGGGAAATCTGAGGAGCCAATCAGAGTTGGGCCTACCTGTCACTCTGCTGAATTTGGTGGAAAGCCCTGTCACTGTCGTCAAAGTATCAGCCTTGACAGGGTCCTCTTTTTCTGCAAAATGGGAGAGGCTTGAGATGGAGTGAGTGACATGGTCCCCACCTCAATGAAGAACCCATTGTTTTATAAAAATATATTTAAATTTTGAAAACTGAAAATTCTTTTCTTGTTGTAAATATTTATATTTTATAATCAAAATGACTTTATTTTTGTTACCTGGCAACAAAATTATTTTATTTTCAACAATTACTATTGTTTCAAAAAGTTTAAATAAATTTTCAAGTACTTTACTCTTGTTAAAACGTAAAAGGTTGCAGGTAAACTACCCCTTCCCCTTAACCGATCTTCACCAAAATCGAAAGTCCTTGAGACCTCTACAATTCAGGGACGTATGCAAAATATTATTTGATTCTGTTTGAATTTGCGGCTATTATCGTTTGCCATAGAAAATACGCTTGATAAAAAACGTTGCAGGTAAACTACCCCTTCCCCTCAACCGATCTTCACCAAAAACAACAGGTCTTGAGTACTCTACAAATCAGGGCTGTATGCAGAAAATTATTTGATTCTGTTTGAATTTGCGGCTGTTATCGTTTGCCATAGAAAATACCCTTGTTAAAAAAACGTTACAGGTAAACTACCCTTTTCCCTCAACCGATCTTCACCAAAAACAATAGGTCTTGAGAACTTTACAATTTAGGGCTGTATGCAAATAATCTTTTGATTCTATTTGAATTTGCGGCTGTTATCGTTTGCCATAGGAAATACCCTTGTTAAAACATAAAACGTTACAGGTAAACTACCCCTTTCCCTTAACCGATCTTCACCAAAAACAACAGGTCTTGAGAACTCTACAATTCAGGGCTGTATGCGAAACATTATTTGATTCTGTTTGAATTTGCGGCTGTTATCGTTTGCCAAAAAAACAAAATTTCCCTTGATAAAAAAAAACCGTTGCTGGTAAACTACCCCTTTCCCTCAACCGATCTTCACCAAAAACAATAGGTCGTGAGTACTCTACAAATCAGGGCTGTATACAAAAAATTATTTGATTCTGTTTGAATTTTGCGGCAGTTATCGTTTGCCATAGAAAAAAAATCTAAAGACACAGACACACAGACAGACACACACACAGACACTTTTCGGAAAACAACTTTTTTCATGTTTTGAGTGTAGTAGAATCAGAATCTGCAATAATCTCGAACACGATTTTTTTTGCCATCACCATACTTCCATTCCTTAAGGAATATGGAAGTAAAAACGGCTTTTTTTCATGTTTTGAGTGTAGTACAATCAGAATCTGCAATAATCTCGAACACGATTTTTTTTGCCATCACAATACTTCCATTTCCTTAAGGAACATGGAAGTAAAATTACCCTTGATAAAAAACCGTTGCAGGTAAACTACCCCTTTCCCTTAACCGATCTTCACCAAAAATAACAGGTCTTGAGAACTCTACAATTCAGGGCTGTATGCAAAATATTATATGATTTTGTTTGAATTTGCGGCTGTTATCGTTTGCCATACAAAATACCCTTGATAAAACAAAAAACGTGGCTGGTAAACTACCCCTTTCCCTTAAACGATCTTCACCAAAAACAATAGGTCTTTAGTACTCAAGGAATCAGGGGCTGTATGCAAAAACTTATTTGATTCTGTTTGAATTTGCGTCTCTTATCGTTTGCCATAGAAAATACCCTTTTAAAACATAAAATGTTGCTGGTAAACTACCCCTTTCCCTTAACCGATCTTCACCAAAAGCAAAAGGTCTTGAGAACTCTATAATTCAGGGCAGTATGGAAAATATTATTTGATTATGTTTGAATTTACGGCTGTTATCGTTTGCCATAGAAAATACCCTTGTTAAAACATAAAACGTTGCGGGTAAACTACCCCTTTCCCTTAACCGATCTTTACCAAAATCAAGAGATATTGAGAACTCTACAATTCAGGGCTGTATGCGAAACATTATTTGATTCTGTTTGAATTTGCGGCTGTTATCGTTTGCCAAACAAACAAAATTACCCTTGCTAAAAAAAAACTGTTGCCGGTAAACTACCCCTTTCCCTCAACCGATCTTCACCAAAAACAATAGGTCGCGAGTACTCTACAAATCAGGGCAGTATGCAAAAAAAGATTTGATTCTGTTTGAATGTGCGGCTGTTATCGTTTGACAAACAAACAAAATTACCCTTGATAAAAAAAACCGTTGGTTGTAAACTACCCCTTTCCCGTAACCGATCTTCACCAAAAACGACAGGTCTTGAGAACTCTACAATTCAGGGCTGTATGCAGAATATTATATGATTCTGTTTGAATTTGAGGCTGTTATCGTTTGCCATACAAAATACCTTGATAAAACAAAAAACGTGGCTGGTAAACTACCCCTTTCCCTTAACCGATCTTTACCAAAATCAACAGATCTTGAGAACTCTACAATTCAGGGATGTATGCGAAACATTATTTGATTCTGTTTGAATTTGCGACTGTTATCGTTTGCCAAACAAACAAAATTACTCTTGATTAAAAAAAAACGTTGCAGGTAAACTACCCCTTTCCCTCAACCGATCTTCGCCAAAAACAATAGGTCATGAGTACTCTACTAGTCAGGGCTGTATGCAAAAAATTATTTGATTCTGTTTGAATTTGCGGCTGTTATCGTTTGCCATAGAAAAAAAATCTACAGACACACAGACACACACACAGACACTTTTCGAAAATATCGGTATGGAGAACCATACATGACTTCCATATTCTAAGATTTATATTTAAAATCATTTTCAGCCAAACAGCCAGGCTGTGTCTTACCTGCCTTTTTATTGCTGTATTAAATGAAAAATATTATATTACATTAAAATGAAAAAATTATAATTTTATTGCCTGGCAACAAAATTATTTTATTTTTAACAATTACCTTTGTTTCAAAAAGTTTAAATAAATTTTCAAGTACTTTACTCTTGTTAAAACGTAAAAGGTTGCAGGTAAACTACCCCTTCCCCTTAACCGATCTTCACCAAAATCGGAAGTCATTGAGACCTCTACAATTCAGGGACGTATGCAAAAATTATTTGATTCTGTTTGAATTTGCGGCTGTTATCGTTTGCCATAGAAAAAAAATCTACAGACACACACACAGACAGACACACAGACACACAGACACACAGACACACACACAGACACTTTTCGGAAAACGACTTTTTTTCATGTTTTGAGTGTAGTAGAATCAGAATCTGCAATAATCTCGAACACGATTTTTTTTGCCATCACCATACTTCCATTCCTTAAGGAAATATGGAAGTAAAAAATTACCCTTGATAAAATACCGTTGCTGGTACACTACCCCTTTCCCTTAACCGATCTTCACCAAAAACGACAGGTCTTGAGTACTCTACAATTCAGGCCTGTATGCAAACAATTATTTGATTCTGTTTGAATTTGCAGCTCTTATCGTTTGCCATACAAAATACCCTTGATAAAACATAAAAAGTTGCTGGTAAACTACCCTATTCCATTAACCGATCTTCACCAAAACCTATAGGTCTTGAGAACTCTACAATTCAGGATTGTATGCAAAAAAAGATTTGATTCTCTTTGAATTTACGGCAGTTATCGTTCGTCATAGAAAAAATACCCTTGTTAAAACATAAAACGTTGCAGGTAAACTACCCCTTTCCCTTAACCGATCTTCAACAAAATCAACAGAACTTGAGTTCTGTATAATTCAAAAAGGTATGCAGAAGAGTAGTTGATTCTGTTTTAATCTATGGCAGTTATCGTTCGTTATAAAAAAATTACTCTTGATAAAACATAAAATGTTGCTGGTAAACTACCCTATTCCCTTAACGGATCTTCACCAAAACCAACAGATCTTGGGAACTCTACATTTCAGGGCTGTATGCAAAATATTATATGATTCTGTTTGAATTTGCGGCTTTTATCGTTTGCCATATAAAATACCCTTGATAAAACAAAAAACGTGGCAGGTAAACTACCCCTTTCCCTTAACCGATCTTCACCAAAAACAATAGGTCTTGAGAACACTACAATTTAGGGCTGTATGCAAATAATCTTTTGATTCTGTTTGAATTTGCGGCTGTTATCGTTTGCCATAGGAAATACCCTTGTTAAAACATAAAACGTTACCGGTAAACTACCCCTTTCCCTTAACCGATCTTCACAAAAAACAATAGGTCTTGAGAACTCTACAATTCAGGGCTGTATGCGAAACATTATTTGATTCTGTCTGAATTTGCGGCTGTTATCGTTTGCCAAAAAAAAAAATTTCCTTTGATAAAAAAAAACCGTTGCTGGTAAACTACCCCTTTCCCTCAACCGATCTTCACCAAAAACAATAGGTCGTGAGTACTCTACAAATCAGGACAGTATGCAAAAAATTATTTGATTCTGTTTGAATTTGCGGCAGTTATCGTTTGCCATAGAAAAAATCTAAAGACACACAGACACACACACACACACACACACACACACACACACACACACACACACACACACACACACACACACACACACACACACACACACACACACACACACACACACACACACACACACACACACACACACACACAGACACTTTTCGGAAAACGACTTTTTTTCATGTTTTGAGTGTAGTACAATCAGAATCTGCAATAATCTCGATCACGATTTTTTTTGCCATCACCATACTTCCATTCCTTAAGGAATATGGAAGTAAAATATCGGTATGGAGAATCATACATGACTTCCATGTTCTAAGTTTTATATTTAAAATCATATACGAAATGAAATATTTCCATAGAAACTACGTCTTTCTACTTATTGCTTCAGCATTAACCACAGTACTGTGGTCACTAACGTATACCACCTCACGTTTTCGCACTCGATTTTCACCGATGATGGCAGTCGATGGCACTGCCGAAAAGTCTGGTTTTGCAGAAAACATTGGACTACGGCTAAAGAGCCCAGGAAGCAATTTTAACAAAAAAATACTTCTTTGTTGCCGATAACGTAGTACACATAAAAAATTCTCCCCTCCACCTTCAACTATAATTTTTAATAATAGAAAATTACCTCCACCCCGTTCATCTAACCTCTTCATTTATAGATATTTCATCTACGTTTCTACAGTGGATTACTACGAGCTTCTTATCAGGATATTTTATTTATAAAAATTAAGTACTTTACTCTTGTTAAATCATAAAATGTTTCTAGTAAACTACCCCTTTCTCTTAACCGATCTTCTCCAAAATCAACAGACCTTCCGTCCTCTACAATTCAGGGAAGCATGCAAAAAAATATTTGATTCTGTTTGAATGTGCGGCAGTTATCGTTCGTCATTTAAACATTTCTCTTGTTACAACATAAAATGTTGCAGGTAAACTACCCCTTTCCCTTAACTGATCTTCACCAAAATCAATAGACCTTGAGCTCTCTGCAACTCAGGAAAGGATGCAAAAAATTATTTGATTCTCTTTGAATTTTCGGCAGTTATCGTTCGTCATAAAAAATTACCCTTTTTAAAACATAAAATGTCGCTGATAAACTACACCTCCCCTTAACCGATCTTCAACAAAATCAACAGACCTTGAGTTCTCTTTAGTTCAAAAAGGTATGCAAAAACCTAGTTGATTCTGTTTGAATTTACGGGAGTTATCGTTCGTCATATAAAAAATTACCCTTGTTAAAACATAAAATGTTGCTCGTAAACTACCCCTTTCCCTTAACCGATCTTTACCAACACCAATAGGTATTGAGAACTTTACAATACAGGGCTGTATGCAAAACATCATTTGATTTTGTTTGAATTTGCGGCTGTTATCGTTTACCATAGAAAATATCGGTATGGAGAACCATACATGACTTCCATATTCTAAGATTTATATTTAAAATCATTTTCGAAATGAAATATTACCATAGAAACTACTTCTTTCTACTTACTGCTTCAGCCTTAACCACAGTACTGTGGTCACTAACGTATACCACCTCACGTTATCGCACTCGATTTTCACTGATGATGGAAGTCGATGGCATTGCCGAAATGTCTGGTTTTGTAGAAAACATTGGACTACGGCCAAATATCCCGGGAAGGAATTTTAACAAAAACTACTTCTTTGTTGCCGATAACGTTGTACACATATATATCAGTGGCGAAGTTACATGGAGGCAATTGAGGCAATGCCTACCCTAACAAATTCTGTAGAATAAAAATTATAAATACGTATGAACTACATAACGTAAAGATTATACATTGTTACTGTGACTGTCAAATTTATTAAACCGAAACGTGCTTTATTGAGCGACCGCTAGATGGTGACAGGTGAGATTCGGCATAGTTCGTTTAAAGCGAATGAGGCAACCTGAACTTGCCTCAGCGTTTTTTGTATACATCGTATGTAAGCAATGTAGTGGTGTGATAGGGAAGTGTAGGGAGGGGGGATTGTCCCGCGCTGTACACATAGAGCGTTGAGGCATGCCTCACTTCTGTGGTCCAAACAGTTAAGTTAAAGCGCCTGTGTTGTTTCTAAGTGTTTATTTTATGCGGTTATTAAAAGTGTCACTGTTATTCCGCTGAACTAACAGATGATCAAGATTGTTATTTGAATTATTTGTAACATTAAACATATATATAGAAACTAACCAAGTTTAAAAATTTGAAGTTCAATCAGTTGTATTATTGTGTATGACTAATACAAGGATTGTTCAATAGACACACGTATAGAGCTGTAAAGCATTTTTTATACAACGATTTTAAAAGAAGTCTCCAATAACATTAAGACATGAGTTCCACTGTTGCGCTAACCTGTAGATTCCCTGCTAGTAAAATTCTTACGGCTGTTTGTGGAACCATTCGGTTACAGCAACTCTACCTCAGCGTCCGATTTGACCCACCGTCCTTTTAGTGATTCCTTAAAAAAAATTTAAGATAAGATTTTTGCCTACCCATTCATTAACTACTAGCTTCGCCAGTAAGCAAATTGATGTCCATTTTTTCGGCTTGCACGCGTTATGTTGGTGTGGGTTTCGGCACTTTCCATTTAAAAAGCGTGCAAACGTAAGAAAATAAACATGAGTGAGGCCAGAAATAACGTGAATTGTGTGTTTGTGTCTTACCTGCCTTTTTATTGCCGTATTAAATGAAAAATATTATATTACATTAAAATTAAAAAATTTTAATTTTATTGCCTGGCAACAAAATTATTTTATTTTTAACAATTACCATTGTTTCAAAAAGTTTAAATAAATTTGCAAGTACTTTACTCTTGTTAAAGCGTAAAAGGTTGCAGGTAAACTACCCCTTCCCCTTAACCGATCTTCACCAAAATCGAAAGTCCTTGAGACCTCTACAATTCAGGGATGTATGCAAAAAATTATTTGATTCTGTTTGAATTTGCGGCTGTTATCGTTTGCCATAGAAAATACGCTTGATAAAAAAACGGTGCAGGTAAACTACCCCTTCCCCTTAACCGATCTTCACCAAAAACAATAGGTCTTGAGTACTCTACAAATCAGGGCTGTATGCAAAACATTATTTGATTCTGTTTGAATTTGCGGCTGTTATCGTTTGCCATATAAAATACCCTTGTTAAAAAAACGTTGCAAGTAAACTACCCCTTTCCCTCAACCGATCTTCACCAAAAACAAAAGGTCTTGAGAACTCTACAATTCAGGGCTGTATACGAAACATTATTTGATTCTGTTTGAATTTGCGGCTGTTATCGTTTGCCAAAAAAAAAAATTTCCCTTGATAAAAAAAACCGTTGCAGGTAAACTACCCCTTTCCAACAACCGATCTTCACAAAAAACAATAGGTCGCGAGTCCTCTACAAATCAGGGCTGTATGCAAAATATTATTTGATTCTGTTTGAATTTGCGGCAGTTATCGTTTGCCATAGAAAAAAAATCTACAGACACACAGACAGACACACACACACAGAGACACACACACACACACACACAGACACTTTTCGGAAAACGACTTTTTTTCATGTTTTGAGTGTAGTAGAATCAGAATCTGCAATAATCTAGAACACGATTTTTTTTGCCATCACCATACTTCCATTCCTTAAGGAAATATGGAAGTAAAAATTACCCTTGATAAAATACCGTTGCTGGTAAACTACCCCTTTACCTTAACCGATCTTCACCAAAAACGACAGGTCTTGAGTACTCTACAATTCAGGCCTGTATGCAAACAATTATTTGATTCTGTTTGAATTTGCAGCTCTTATCGTTTGCCATACAAAATACCCTTGATAAAAAATAAAAATTTGCTGGTAAACTACCCTATTCCATTAACCGATCTTCACCAAAACCAATAGGTCTTGAGAACTCTACAATTCAGGGCTGTATGCAAAAAAAGATTTGATTCTCTTTGAATTTACGGCAGTTATCGTTCGTCATAGAAAAAATACCCTTGTTAAAACATAAAACGTTGCAGGTAAACTACCCCTTTCCCTTAACCGATCTTCAACAAAATCAACAGAACTTGATTTCTGTATAATTCAAAAAGGTATGCAGAAGAGTAGTTGATTCTGTCTTAATCTATGGCAGTTATCGTTCGTTATAAAAAAATTACTCTTGATAAAACATAAAATGTTGCTGGTAAACTACCCTATTCCCTTAACCGATCTTCACCAAAACCAACAGATCTTGAGAACTCTACATTTCAGGGCTGTATGCAAAATATTATATGATTCTGTTTGAATTTGCGGCTTTTATCGTTTGCCATATAAAATACCCTTGATAAAACAAAAAACGTGGCAGGTAAACTACCCCTTTCCCTTAACCGATCTTCACCAAAAACAATAGGTCTTTCGTACTCAACAAAGCAGGGCTGTATGCAAGAATGTATTTGATTCTGTTTGAATTTGCGGCTCTTATTGTTTGCCATAGAAAATACCCTTTTAAAACATAAAACGTTGATGGTAAACTACCCCTTCCCCTTAACCGATCTTCACCAAAAACAAAAAGTCTTGAGAACTCTACAATTCAGGGCAGTATGCAAAACATTATTTGATTATGTTTGAATTTGCGGCTGTTATCGTTTGCCATAGAAAATACCCTTGTTAAAACATAAAACGTTGCAGGTAAACTACCCCTTTCCCTTAACCGATCTTTACCAAAATCAACAGGTCTTGAGAACTCTACAATTCAGGGACGTATGCGAAACATTATTTGATTCTGTTTGAATTTGCGGCTGTTATCGTTTGCCAAAAAAAAAATTTCCTTTGATAAAAAAAACCGTTGCTGGTAAACTACCCCTTTCCCTCAACCGATCTTCACCAAAAACAATAGGTCGTGAGTACTCTACAAATCAGGGCAGTATGCAAAAAATTATTTGATTCTGTTTGAATTTTCGGCAGTTATCGTTTGCCATAGAAAAAAATCTACAGACACACAGACACACACACACACACACACACACACACACACACACACACACACACTTTTCGGAAAACGACTTTTTTTCATGTTTTGAGTGTAGTACAATCAGAATCTGCAATAATCTCGATCACGATTTTTTTTGCCATCACCATACTTCCATTCCTTAAGGAATATGGAAGTAAAATATCGGTATGGAGAATCATACATGACTTCCATGTTCTAAGTTTTATATTTAAAATCATATTCGAAATGAAATATTTCCATAGAAACTACGTCTTTCTACTTATTGCTTCAGCATTAACCACAGTACTGTGGTCACTAACGTATACCACCTCACGTTTTCGCACTCGATTTTCACCGATGATGGCAGTCGATGGCACTGCCGAAAAGTCTGGTTTTGCAGAAAACATTGGACTACGGCTAAAGAGCCCAGGAAGCAATTTTAACAAAAAAATACTTCTTTGTTTCCGATAACGTAGTACACATAAAAAATTCTCCCCTCCACCTTCAACTATAATTTTTAATAATAGAAAATTACCTCCACCCCGTTCATCTAACCTCTTCATTTATAGATATTTCATCTACGTTTCTACAGTGGATTACTACGAGCTTCTTATCAGGATATTTTATTTATAAAAATTAAGTACTTTACTCTTGTTAAATCATAAAATGTTTCTAGTAAACTACCCCTTTCTCTTAACCGATCTTCTCCAAAATCAACAGACCTTCCGTCCTCTACAATTCAGGGAAGCATGCAAAAAAATATTTGATTCTGTTTGAATGTGCGGCAGTTATCGTTCGTCATTTAAACATTTCTCTTGTTACAACATAAAATGTTGCAGGTAAACTACCCCTTTCCCTTAACTGATCTTCACCAAAATCAATAGACCTTGAGCTCTCTGCAACTCAGGAAAGGATGCAAAAAATTATTTGATTCTCTTTGAATTTTCGGCAGTTATCGTTCGTCATAAAAAATTACCCTTTTTAAAACATAAAATGTCGCTGATAAACTACACCTCCCCTTAACCGATCTTCAACAAAATCAACAGACCTTGAGTTCTCTTTAGTTCAAAAAGGTATGCAAAAACCTAGTTGATTCTGTTTGAATTTACGGCAGTTATCGTTCGTCATATAAAAAATTACCCTTGTTAAAACATAAAATGTTGCTCGTAAACTACCCCTTTCCCTTAACCGATCTTTACCAACACCAATAGGTATTGAGAACTTTACAATTCAGGGCTGTATGCAAAAAAAGATTTGATTCTCTTTGAATTTACGGCA
Source organism: Magicicada septendecula (assembly GCA_034769895.1). Classification (NCBI taxonomy): domain Eukaryota; kingdom Metazoa; phylum Arthropoda; class Insecta; order Hemiptera; family Cicadidae; genus Magicicada; species Magicicada septendecula. Next base: position 159,206,405 of record CM068370.1, on the reverse strand, counting down.
GTTATCGTTCGTCATAGAAAAAATACCCTTGTTAAAACATAAAACTTTGCTGGTAAACTACCCCTTTCCCTTAACCGATCTTCAACAAAATCAACAGAACTTGAGTTCTGTATAATTCAAAAAGGTATGCAGAAGAGTAGTTGATTCTGTTTTAATCTATGGCAGTTATCGTTCGTTATAAAAAAATTACTCTTGATAAAACATAAAATGTTGCTGGTAAACTACCCTATTCCCTTAACCGATCTTCACCAAAACCAACAGATCTTGAGAACTCTACATTTCAGGACTGTATGCAAAATATTATATGATTCTGTTTGAAGTTGCGGCTTTTATCGTTTGCCATATAAAATACCCTTGATAAAACAAAAAACGTAGCAGGTAAACTACCCCTTTCCCTTAACCAATCTTCACCAAAAACAATAGGTCTTTAGTACTCAACAAAACAGGGCTGTATGCAAGAATGTATTTGATTCTGTTTGAATTTGTGGCTCTTATCGTTTGCCATAGAAAATACCCTTTTAAAACATAAAACGTTGAAGGTAAACTACCCCTTCCCCTTAACCGATCTTCACCAAAAACAAAAAGTCTTGAGAACTCTACAATTCAGGGCAGTATGCAAAACATTATTTGATTATGTTTGAATTTGCGGCTGTTATCGTTTGCCATAGAAAATACCCTTGTTAAAACATAAAACGTTGCTGGTAAACTACCCCTTTCCCTTAACCGATCTTTACCAAAATCAACAGGTCTTGAGAACTCTACAATTCAGGGACGTATGCGAAACATTATTTGATTCTGTTTGAATTTGCGGCTGTTATCGTTTGCCAAACAAACAAAATTACCCTTGATAAAAAAAAACCGTTGCTGGTAAACTACCTCTTTCCCTTAACCGATCTTCACCAAAAACAATAGGTCGCGAGTACTCTACAAATCAGGGCTGTATGCAAAAAATGTTTTGATTCTGTTTGAATTTGCGGCTGTTATCGTTTGCCATAGAAAAAAAATCTACAGACACACAGACACACACACAGACACTTTTAGAATATCGGTATGGAGAACCATACATGACTTCCATATTCTAAGATTTATATTTAAAATCATTTTCAGCCAAACAGCCAGGGAAGGAATTTTAACAAAAAATACTTCTTTGTTGCCAATAACGTAGTACACATATAAAAAAAAATTATCCCCTCCCCCTTCAACTATAATTTTGATTTATAGAAAATTACCCCCAGCCCGTTCAACTAGCCTCTTCATTTATAGATATTTCATCTACGTTTCTACAGTGGATTATTAAGATCTTATCAGGATACTTTATCAAAATTAAGTACTTTACTCATGTTACAACAAAAAATGTTTCAGGTAAACTGCCCTTTCCCCGTAACCGATCTTCACCAAAATCAACAGACATTGAGTTCTCTATAGCTCAGGCACATATGTAAAAAATTATTTGATTCTGTTTGAATTTACGGCAGTTATGGTTCGTCATATAAAAAATTACCCATGTTAAAACATAAAACATGAGATTTATAAAGCATATCTAAGATTTATATTTAAAATCATTTTTGAAATAAAATATTTTCATAGAACCTACTAACGCTGGGGAAATCTGAGGAGCCAATCAGAGTTGGGCCTACCTGTCACTCTGCTGAATTTGGTGGAAAGCCCTGTCACTGTCGTCAAAGTATCAGCCTTGACAGGGTCCTCTTTTTCTGCAAAATGGGAGAGGCTTGAGATGGAGTGAGTGACATGGTCCCCACCTCAATGAAGAACCCATTGTTTTATAAAAATATATTTAAATTTTGAAAACTGAAAATTCTTTTCTTGTTGTAAATATTTATATTTTATAATCAAAATGACTTTATTTTTGTTACCTGGCAACAAAATTATTTTATTTTCAACAATTACTATTGTTTCAAAAAGTTTAAATAAATTTTCAAGTACTTTACTCTTGTTAAAACGTAAAAGGTTGCAGGTAAACTACCCCTTCCCCTTAACCGATCTTCACCAAAATCGAAAGTCCTTGAGACCTCTACAATTCAGGGACGTATGCAAAATATTATTTGATTCTGTTTGAATTTGCGGCTATTATCGTTTGCCATAGAAAATACGCTTGATAAAAAACGTTGCAGGTAAACTACCCCTTCCCCTCAACCGATCTTCACCAAAAACAACAGGTCTTGAGTACTCTACAAATCAGGGCTGTATGCAGAAAATTATTTGATTCTGTTTGAATTTGCGGCTGTTATCGTTTGCCATAGAAAATACCCTTGTTAAAAAAACGTTACAGGTAAACTACCCTTTTCCCTCAACCGATATTCACCAAAAACAATAGGTCTTGAGAACTTTACAATTTAGGGCTGTATGCAAATAATCTTTTGATTCTATTTGAATTTGCGGCTGTTATCGTTTGCCATAGGAAATACCCTTGTTAAAACATAAAACGTTACAGGTAAACTACCCCTTTCCCTTAACCGATCTTCACCAAAAACAACAGGTCTTGAGAACTCTACAATTCAGGGCTGTATGCGAAACATTATTTGATTCTGTTTGAATTTGCGGCTGTTATCGTTTGCCAAAAAAACAAAATTTCCCTTGATAAAAAAAAACCGTTGCTGGTAAACTACCCCTTTCCCTCAACCGATCTTCACCAAAAACAATAGGTCGTGAGTACTCTACAAATCAGGGCTGTATACAAAAAATTATTTGATTCTGTTTGAATTTTGCGGCAGTTATCGTTTGCCATAGAAAAAAAATCTAAAGACACAGACACACAGACAGACACACACACAGACACTTTTCGGAAAACAACTTTTTTCATGTTTTGAGTGTAGTAGAATCAGAATCTGCAATAATCTCGAACACGATTTTTTTTGCCATCACCATACTTCCATTCCTTAAGGAATATGGAAGTAAAAACGGCTTTTTTTCATGTTTTGAGTGTAGTACAATCAGAATCTGCAATAATCTCGAACACGATTTTTTTTGCCATCACAATACTTCCATTTCCTTAAGGAACATGGAAGTAAAATTACCCTTGATAAAAAACCGTTGCAGGTAAACTACCCCTTTCCCTTAACCGATCTTCACCAAAAATAACAGGTCTTGAGAACTCTACAATTCAGGGCTGTATGCAAAATATTATATGATTTTGTTTGAATTTGCGGCTGTTATCGTTTGCCATACAAAATACCCTTGATAAAACAAAAAACGTGGCTGGTAAACTAACCCTTTCCCTTAAACGATCTTCACCAAAAACAATAGGTCTTTAGTACTCAAGGAATCAGGGACTGTATGCAAAAACTTATTTGATTCTGTTTGAATTTGCGTCTCTTATCGTTTGCCATAGAAAATACCCTTTTAAAACATAAAATGTTGCTGGTAAACTACCCCTTTCCCTTAACCGATCTTCACCAAAAGCAAAAGGTCTTGAGAACTCTATAATTCAGGGCAGTATGGAAAATATTATTTGATTATGTTTGAATTTACGGCTGTTATCGTTTGCCATAGAAAATACCCTTGTTAAAACATAAAACGTTGCGGGTAAACTACCCCTTTCCCTTAACCGATCTTTACCAAAATCAAGAGATATTGAGAACTCTACAATTCAGGGCTGTATGCGAAACATTATTTGATTCTGTTTGAATTTGCGGCTGTTATCGTTTGCCAAACAAACAAAATTACCCTTGCTAAAAAAAAACTGTTGCCGGTAAACTACCCCTTTCCCTCAACCGATCTTCACCAAAAACAATAGGTCGCGAGTACTCTACAAATCAGGGCAGTATGCAAAAAAAGATTTGATTCTGTTTGAATGTGCGGCTGTTATCGTTTGCCAAACAAACAAAATTACCCTTGATAAAAAAAACCGTTGGTTGTAAACTACCCCTTTCCCGTAACCGATCTTCACCAAAAACGACAGGTCTTGAGAACTCTACAATTCAGGGCTGTATGCAGAATATTATATGATTCTGTTTGAATTTGAGGCTGTTATCGTTTGCCATACAAAATACCTTGATAAAACAAAAAACGTGGCTGGTAAACTACCCCTTTCCCTTAACCGATCTTTACCAAAATCAACAGATCTTGAGAACTCTACAATTCAGGGATGTATGAGAAACATTATTTGATTCTGTTTGAATTTGCGACTGTTATCGTTTGCCAAACAAACAAAATTACTCTTGATTAAAAAAAAACGTTGCAGGTAAACTACCCCTTTCCCTCAACCGATCTTCGCCAAAAACAATAGGTCATGAGTACTCTACTAGTCAGGGCTGTATGCAAAAAATTATTTGATTCTGTTTGAATTTGCGGCTGTTATCGTTTGCCATAGAAAAAAAATCTACAGACACACAGACACACACACACAGACACTTTTCGAAAATATCGGTATGGAGAACCATACATGACTTCCATATTCTAAGATTTATATTTAAAATCATTTTCAGCCAAACAGCCAGGCTGTGTCTTACCTGCCTTTTTATTGCTGTATTAAATGAAAAATATTATATTACATTAAAATGAAAAAATTATAATTTTATTGCCTGGCAACAAAATTATTTTATTTTTAACAATTACCTTTGTTTCAAAAAGTTTAAATAAATTTTCAAGTACTTTACTCTTGTTAAAACGTAAAAGGTTGCAGGTAAACTACCCCTTCCCCTTAACCGATCTTCACCAAAATCGGAAGTCATTGAGACCTCTACAATTCAGGGACGTATGCAAAAATTATTTGATTCTGTTTGAATTTGCGGCTGTTATCGTTTGCCATAGAAAATACGCTTGATAAAAAAACGTTGCAGGTAAACTGCCCCTTCCCCTTAACCGATCTTCACCAAAAACAATAGGTCTTGAGTACTCTACAAATCAGGGCTGTATGCAAAACATTATTTGATTCTGTTTGAATTTGCGGCTGTTATCGTTTGCCATAGAAAATACCCTTGTTAAAAAAACGTTGCAGGTAAACTACCCCTTTCCCTCAACCGAACTTCACCAAAAACAATAGGTCGCGAGTACTCTGCAAATCAGGGCTGCATGCAAAAAATTATTTGATTCTGTTTGAATTTGCGGCTGTTATCGTTTGCCATAAGAAATACCCTTGTTAAAACATAAAACGTTACAGGTAAACTACCCCTTTCCCTTAACCGATCTTCACCAAAGCAACAGATCTTGAGAACTCTACAATTCAGGGCTGTATGTGAAACATTATTTGATTCTGTTTGAATTTGCGGCTGTTATCGTTTGCCAAACAAACAAAATTACCCTTGCTAAAAAAAAACCGTTGCTGGTAAACTACCCCTTTCCCTCAAACGATCTTCACCAAAAACAATAGGTCGCGAGTACTCTGCAAATCAGGGCTGCATGCAAAAAATTATTTGATTCTGTTTGAATTTGCGGCAGTTATCGTTTGCCATAGAAAAAAAATCTACAGACAGACAGACAGACAGACAGACAGACAGACAGACAGACAGACAGACAGACAGACAGATAGACAGACAGACACTTTTCGGAAAACGACTTTTTTTCATGTTTTGAGTGTAGTAGAATCAGAATCTGCAATAATCTCGAACACGATTTTTTTTGCCATCACCATACTTCCATTCCTTAAGGAATATGGAAGTAAAACGACTTTTTTTCATGTTTTGAGTGTAGTACAATCAGAATCTGCAATAATCTCGAACACGATTTTTTTTGCCATCACCATACTTCCATTTCCTTAAGGAACATGGAAGTAAAATTATAATTTTATTGCCTGGCAACAAAATTATTTTATTTTTAACAATTACCATTGTTTCAAAAAGTTTAAATAAATTTTCAAGTACTTTACTCTTGTTAAAACGTAAAAGGTTGCAGGTAAACTACCCCTTCCCCTTAACCGATCTTCACCAAAATCGAAAGTCCTTGAGACCTCTACAATTCAGGGACGTATGCAAAAAATTATTTGATTCTGTTTGAATTTGCGGCTGTTATCGTTTGCCATAGAAAATACGCTTGATAAAAAAACGTTGCAGGTAAACTACCCCTTCCCCTTAACCGATCTTCACCAAAAACAATAGGTCTTGAGTACTCTACAAATTAGGGCTGTATGCAAAACATTATTTGATTCTGTTTGAATTTGCGGCTGTTATCGTTTGCCATAGGAAATACCCTTGTTAAAACATAAAACGTTACAGGTAAACTACCCCTTTCCCTTTACGGAAAATTTTTTTTACGTTGTGGTCTTGTCTCGAACTGTCACCACTACAGCCAAAACTGTTTATCGTTTTCTCGCAATTGTTCTAAATCCTTATTAATCTCTTTACTTGTTTTACCTGTCTGTTCCTACCCGTTACAAAATCTCTTACAACTCCTCTACAGAAGAAAAATCGAAACAAGACGAAAAGCAAGAAGCGAAACTTTTTCCACTCTTGAATGCGGAAAACCGTGCAAACACGCAAACGCGCACACACCAGAAGACCCGCTTTCACTGTCCGACACACAATGATGATGACGACAATTATTACGGCAAACAGTGTACCGTGTATACCTTACGGAGAATGCGTTAATTTGCTACGTGCATATGCACAGCAGTGATGTGAAACAGGCCTACTCGAGCGGGACGTACACAATCGCGCTTATTTTCTATACTCGGTTCCGACAGTTTTCAATTACTGTTACTGTCAACAAGCCGTCAAAAGCGACAGCGACAAGCGTCTGACGTTGTTCACTGGAAGAAACGTAGCCAATCTGTGCACACACTCACCACCCAGGCTCTGTTTTCCAAACCGTCGATTCTCAAATAACTCAGGGTCAAGGTTTGCCTAACTGGGGGAAAATTCTGCATTATGTAAACCGTATTATAACAAATTAAACTGGTCGCGTAGGTCACAGTAGTGACAAAATGACGAAGCGGAGATATACTCGTATTGTTTAACTAATTAGAATTAATATTAGGCATTACCTGTATTAACTTCCCATCTTGTGACTTATCTGTTTCAGTGGCGAAGCTAGTAGTTAATGAATAGGTAGGCAAAAATCTTATCTTAAATTTTTTTTAAGGAATCACTAAAAGGACGGTGGGTCAAATCGGACGCTGAGGTAGAGTTTGCTGTAACCGAATGGTTCCACAAACAGCCGTAAGAATTTTACTAGCAGGGAATCTACAGGTTAGCGCAACAGTGGAACTCATGTCTTAATGTTATTGGAGACTTCTTTTGAAATCGTTGAATAAAAAATGCTTTACAGCTCTATACGTGTGTCTATTGAACAATCCTTGTATTAGTCATACACAATAATACAACTGATTGAACTTCAAATTTTTAAACTTGATTAGTTTCTATATATATGTTTAATGTTACAAATAATTCAAATAACAATCTTGATCATCTGTTAGTTCAGCGGAATAACAGTGACACTTTTAATAACCGCATAAAATAAACACTTAGAAACAACACAGGCGCTTTAACTTAACTGTTTGGACCACAGAAGTGAGGCATGCCTCAACGCTCTATGTGTACAGCGCGGGACAATCCCCCCTCCCTACACTTCCCTATCACACCACTACATTGCTTACATACGATGTATACAAAAAACGCTGAGGCAAGTTCAGGTTGCCTCATTCGCTTTAAACGAACTATGCCGAATCTCACTTGTCACCATCTAGCGGTCGCTCAATAAAGCACGTTTCGGTTTAATAAATTTGACAGTCGCAGTAACAATGTATAATCTTTACGTTATGTAGTTCATACGTATTTATAATTTTTATTCTACAGAATTTTTTAGGGTAAGCATTGCCTCAATTGCCTCCATGTAACTTCGCCACTGATATATGTGTACAACGTTATCGGCAACAAAGAAGTAGTTTTTGTTAAAATTCCTTCCCGGGATATTTGGCCGTAGTCCAATGTTTTCTACAAAACCAGACATTTCGGCAATGCCATCGACTTCCACCATCAGTGAAAATCAAGTGCGATAACATGAGGTGGTATACGTCAGTGACCACAGTACTGTGGTTAAGGCTGAAGCAGTAAGTAGAAAGAAGTAGTTTCTATGGTAATATTTCATTTCGAAAATGATTTTAAATATAAATCTTAGAATATGGAAGTCATGTATGGTTCTCCATACCGATATTTTAGTTACGTTTCTTGTGATGCTACAGTTAATAAACCTACACTAAGAATAAACTTAATTTAATTTAACTAGTAATTAATTTTCAATATTGTTTTTGTATTATGAGCATGAATACAATGCTACATGTACCAATAGTTATATAAGGAGATTTTATTTAATATTGTGTTAACTTTAGAAAGTCAGAAGGGGTATAGAAATAACATTATTCGAAAAACAGTGTATGTAAAACTATAAAATCTAGGCCAAATAGGAAATTCCAAATAACATTATAATTGAGTAAGGAAGTTAAATAAATCAAGTAAACTAATGAGATTTATATAAGGTGAATCAATCACCAACTACTATAACTGAAACTATACTTTAAAAGAATAATCTAAAAAGATATATAAAATTATTAAAAAATTTCAAAATGTAATACCTAACAATTTCAAAGGAGGAATAGTATATTCATGAATTATAACTAAAAGAATGATCAATTGATTAATTTGTAAGAAATTAAGGAAAGTTAAGGATTTATATCAATCTGAAATTTATTATAATCATGTTTATAACACATAAGATGGCTAAAATTTTGGACAAGAACAGGAAGCAGGTATTGAGCCTATATTTCCAAAATGACAGAAATATAGCAATTTTGACAAAAAACTTTATAAAGAGGGACTATTGTATGTCAAATTAAGCAGAAGGAGTTAAAGAAACCAATTATGTAATTACTAGTTCACGAAAGTAATCAATAACCAAAATATATTCTGAATATAATGTACTTTAAATCACATGCAGAGGAAATGATTAATTTTTGAAACAATACTTTTCTAATATTAACTTGGCAAGATATTTCAGGAGACGAAGGAAGTAAAACAGTTCTTATTTAACATTGAGAGTGAACAGTTGAATTAAGCTCGCACTAATAACACGGATAGCGAATACGTTAATGGGGTATAACGGATGAGCCTATCTTACATTAAAACAGTCGAGAGTTACGGAAAAATTGAACTTAAACATAAAATCAGTGAATACCACAACCACAAATGGTGAAAACAATTAAAACTGAATGAAATACAAGTGAAATAAAATAATAAAACCATAAAACATGAAATATAACTTAACCAAACGAACATCACATTTTCGACATACACGCTACAGCAGTATTTTCGACATACACGCTACAGCAGTGAACACACCTAATACCAAACATTTAATCAGTGAACACGGAACACTTAACCAGGACACCTCTCACAACACAATAGACATTATCCAATATTGCAGAATCAAGGAAGCAGTTGAGAAGGCAGCTTTATTAGCAGAAATTTCAGTGTCCTCATTCTAGTTTTACTGCAAATACGAAGCATCGGCCATTTTGAAAAATCCCACCATGCAACACCACCTCCACTGATTGAATTCGTCGTTCGCCATTGGTAAAACAATTCAACTTAAACATTATATATCATTAGTTCATTTTGTAATTATTAATTATTAAGATATATTTGTGAATGTTATACTTTCTATACTTGCCCCTTCTCTGACTATTATAATTATAACCGTTCAAAGAACTAGTGGAAATTTTTCTATATCATAACCTGTATTAACAATCGATTACCCCTGTGGAAGAGTCGAGTGTTCTATATGTGATAATCGATTTTAAATCGATATTATTAAATTTGTCAATAAAATATATTAATTCTATGCTTTGATTTAATTTTTATTTTAGAATTTTTATAAATAAAGAGTTAATTCACAACAGGATCAAAGAAAAAGGCGACATTACTCAAGTGGGAGTAATATACTTGAGAAAGAAGAAAGATAGCCGATCGATTAGCGAAATGAGACAATCCTATTAACTCTAAATTTATTTACAGAGAAAAAGAAGCGAATTTATTGACATAATTAACACAGATTAAAACAAAATTTTCACACAACACTATTACAAGGATTATTATTTAAATTATTAAACATAAAAACAGACATTAAAATTTTTTTTTGAAAATTTTTTTAAATAAAATAATTTTTTTGTTTTGTTTTGTACACGAACAAAACATATTTTTATTTGTAACTTGTTACAATATTCTTGTAAGAAAAAATAAATATAATTTATTTATTATTAAAAATAAAAATAATGTAAGAAGATACAAATTTAATTATATAATTTTACATGTAAGAGTGAACAAATTCAATGATAAGCGTTAATACTATTAATGAGACTTCCATAAATATTACTTTTTGATGTTCTTTCCTTAAATTTTTTTTCAATAAAAATATTTACAATTTGAATTTGCAAAAAAAACTAAAAATTCAAAAAAGCAGTACGTTTCATTTTTGTATTGAGTAATTTCACAGTCATTTGTTTGTGTTCAGGAAATTCAACAGACCATTAGTGAAGCCTTCACAACACAAACGGCACTTATAATCATCAGCCACAATTACGAAGGTGAAGAATTTCACGTTACGCAAACGCAGACGGAGACCTCAGAGTAGACCTGATGGTGGGCCTGAATCTCCATGTGAACATCAAACCTGCAAGGATAACCTTTCCACGTAGGCTACTCGGTAGAGTGTATCCAGGCCGACTCAACGTCTAGAACTCGAGTTTGTCGGTTTATTCGCCGAAACCAACAAAATATCAACGGGAACTCCCTAGAGCTCTACAATGGTGGCCTTGATATATCGTTGAGACAAGACCATGCGCTGATGACCGACTGACAGAAGGCCCCCCCACTGCCACAACGGCCAACTTGGTTCCCGATAGAGCAGTGAGTAAATAGGACTGCCATCTGAACAGTTTTCCTTGGACGTGCCCTCTTTTCATGTTAGAATGGAATGTCCATAGACCGTTGGTTTATTCGCCGAAACCAACAGAATGTCAATGGGAACTACCGAGAGCTCTACAATGGCGGTGGCCTCCATATATCATCACAACAAGACCATCCGCCAACCGACAGAAGCCCCCCCCCCATTACCGGCACGACATCCAGGTCGGATCTCCCTATAGAGCAGTGAGTAAATAGGACTACCATCCGAAAATTTTTCCTTGGACATGTCCTCTTTTCATGTTAGAATGGAACGTCCATAGACCGTTGGTTTATTCGCCGAAACCAACAGAATATCAACGGAAACTCCCGAGAGGACTACAACGGCGTCCTCGATATATTGTCGAAACAAGACCATGCGCTGATGACCGACCGACATAAGTCTCTCGCCTGCTGGCACGATGGACAGGTCGTTTTCCTACAGAGCAGTGAGTAAATAGGACTGCCATTCGAAGTTTCCCTAGGGCGTGTCCTCTAATCATGTTAGAATGGAACATGGATGGATAGACCAGAATTCTTCTCCAAGTCAATCCTTACAAAAGCGGTTAGTAATGCAAAGCAAGACTTCTTCACTGTTCGTTACATTATGGTCTGTCACTGCATCCACTTCTCTGATTTCTTGAATCATTTTAACAACAGGATAGATTCCGTAGCCCACTGTGAATACAACGCAACACTAAAAAAAAACAATTGTACAGATTATTTCAAAAATCGGTATGGAGAACCATACATGACTTCCATTTCCTAAAATTTATATTTAAAATCATTTAAATATTAATTAAATAAGTGGATGCTTGAGTTCTGAAGAAATTATGTATCAGCTAAAATGGTACCACCATATTAGGTGGATTAAGACTATCCTCAACCTTCGTGAGGAAGGACTGTACTTTTGGATAAAATGTCTGTAGGTCGAACGAAGAGCTAGCTAAAGGTAGCCGCGATCTGATTCCTGTAATGAAATTGGACTCTTGCTGCGAGGGGCCGAGGGTTGTCTATAGTGTTATCAAAGTCTTTCTTGTCAATACTATACTAGTCTTGATTTCTTTCTTTCCATTTGTCTTCTGAGGAGGTCTTGGTGCACATTTCCTCAGTTAATCGCGACTTCACTGTACTCATTAATAATTACAAACAATATAATCTGTTAACTGAGTTTATTGCATCTCACCAGATTGCTGTTTAGTTTTACAGATTATTTTCTTGTTATAATTCTTCTGGCCTTCAGTTTCAGTGTTTTATATTAAGCCCAGTGTACTTTTCATTATCTCAGGAACTTTCCTTCATTAATATACAGTATAACATTATCTTTTAGTACCATAGAATTGTTAAGCTTCTAATTATGTGTTCTGGCTTTTTTGAAATTCAACAATCAACTCTCTTTCTCTTTCTTTTAGTCTCTATAGATTCACTTGGTAAAGCTCTTGGCTTCACAACATGTTTTATGGGTCACAGGGTTATTTTTACTCTTTGTAATTAACATGATTTATTCTAACCTTATTTTTACTTGTCCCTGATGTACATAATTAGTTTTTAGGGATATATTCCACTAGTTATAAGTATTGTACACATTGCTTAATCTTATTAGGTTAGTTACATAGTTATTTTATATAAATTACATGTGTTACTCACTGTTTATATTATAACAATGTCTATTTCCTATGCACTTTCACTACACAAAATTCTGAAAACTTATACACTGCTTTTTAACATTAATCACTGTTATTTTCATTATTTTCACCTTTCTTACATTAGGTAGTTGGTAATTATGGGTTTAGTAATATTTTAATTGTTTTTACTTCCATATTCCTTAAGGAATGGAAGTATGGTGATGGCAAAAAAAATCGTGTTCGAGATTATTGCAGATTCTGATTCTACTACGCTCAAAACATGAAAAAAAGTCGTTTTCCGAAAAGTGTCTGTGTGTGTGTGTGTGTGTGTGTGTCTGTGTGTCTGTAGATTTTTACTTCCATATTCCTTAAGGAATGGAAGTATGGTGATGGCAAAAAAAATCGTGTTCGAGATTATTGCAGATTCTGATTCTACTACACTCAAAACATGAAAAAAAGTCGTTTTCCGGAAAATGTCTGTGTGTCTGTCTGTCTGTGTGTCTGTCTGTCTGTAGATTTTTTTTCTATGGCAAACGATAACTGCCGCAAATTCAAACAGAATCAAATAATTTTTTGCATACAGCCCTGATTTGTAGAGTACTCACGACCTATTGTTTTTGGTGAAGATCGGTTGAGGGAAAGGGGTAGTTTACCTGCAACGGTTTTTTTTTATCAAGGGAATTTTTTTTTTTTGGCAAACGATAACAGCCGCAAATTCAAACAGAATCAAATAATGTTTCGCATACAGCCCTGAATTGTAGAGTTCTCAAGACCTATTGTTTTTGGTGAAGATCGGTTAAGGGAAAGGGGTAGTTTACCTGTAACGTTTTATGTTTTAACAAGGGTATTTCCTATGGCAAACGATAACAGCCGCAAATTCAAACAGAATCAAAAGATTATTTGCATACAGCCCTAAATTGTAGACTTCTCAAGACCTATTGTTTTTGGTGAAGATCGGTTAAGGGAAAGGGGTAGTTTACCTACAACGTTTTTTTAACAAGGGTATTTTCTATGGCAAACGATAACAGCCGCAAGTTCAAACAGAATCAAATAATTTTCTGCATACAGCCCTGATATGTAGAGTACTCAAGACCTATTGTTTTTGGTGAAGATCGGTTGAGGGGAAGGGGTAGTTTACCTGCAACATTTTTTTTTTCTATGGCAAACGATAACTGCCGCAAATTCAAACAGAATCAAATAATGTTTTGCATACATCCCTGAATTGTAGAGTTCTCAAGGACTTTCGATTTTGGTGAAGATCGGTTAAGGGGAAGGGGTAGTTTACCTGCAACCTTTTACGTTTTAACAAGAGTAAAGTACTTGAAAATTTATTTAAACTTTTTGAAACAATGGTAATTGTTGAAAATAAAATAATTTTGTTGCCAGGTAACAAAAATAAAGTCATTTTGATTATAAAATATAAATATTTATAACAAGAAAAGAATTTTCAGTTTTCAAAATTTAAATATATTTTTATAAAACAATGGGTTCTTCATTGAGGTGGGGACCATGTCACTCACTCCATCTCAAGCCTCTCCCATTTTGCAGAAAAAGAGGACCCTGTCAAGGCTGATACTTTGACGACAGTGACAGGGCTTTCCACCTAATTCAGCAGAGTGACGTAGGCCCAAATTCAGCAGATAGGCCCAACTCTGATTGGCTCCTCAGATTTCCCCAGCGTTAGTAGGTTCTATGAAAATATTTTATTTCAAAAATGATTTTTTCATTTTAATGTAATATAATATTTTTCATTTAATACAGCAATAAAAAGGCAGGTAAGACAGCCTGGCTGTTTGGCTGAAAATGATTTTAAATATAAATCTTAGAATATGGAAGTCATGTATGGTTCTCCATACCGATATTTTTTTCTATGGCAAATGATAACTGCCGCAAATTCAAACAGACTCAAATAATTTTTTGCATACAGCCCTGATTTGTAGAGTACTCGCGGCCTATTGTTTTTGGTGAAGATCGGTTGAGGGAAAGGGGTAGTTTACCTGCAACGGTTTTTTTTTATCAAGGGAAATTTTTTTTTTTGGCAAACGATAACAGCCGCAAATTCAAACAGAATTAAATAATGTTTCGTATACAGCCCTGAATTGTAGAGTACTCAAGACCTATTGTTTTTGGTGAAGATCGGTTAAGGGAAAGGGGTAGTTTACCTGTAACGTTTTACGTCTTAACAAGGGTATTTCCTATGGCAAACGATAACAGCCGCAAATTCAAACAGAATCAAACGATTATTTGCATACAGCCCTAAATTGTAGAGTTCTCAAGACCTATTGTTTTTGGTGAAGATCGGTTGAGGGAAAGGGGTAGTTTACCTGCAACATTTTTTTAACAAGGGTATTTTCTATGGCAAATGATAACAGCCGAAAATTCAAACAGAATCAAATAATGTTTTGCATACAGCCCTGATTTGTAGAGTACTCAAGACCTGTTGTTTTTGGTGAAGATCGGTTAAGGGGAAGGGGTAGTTTACCAGCAACGTTTTTTTATCAAGCGTATTTTCTATGGCAAACGATAACTGCCGCAAATTCAAACAGAATCAAATAATTTTTTGCATACGTCCCTGAATTGTAGAGGTCTCAAGGACTTTCGATTTTGGTGAAGATCGGTTAAGGGGAAGGGTAGTTTACCTGCAACCTTTTACGTTTTAACAAGAGTAAAGTACTTGAAAATTTATTTAAACTTTTTCAAACAATGGTAATTGTTAAAAGTAAAATAATTTTGTTGCCAGGCAATAAAATTAAAAATTTTTTCATTTTAATGTAAATCATGTATAAGAGAAAATATATCGCGCTTGGCAGGCGATATTAAGATTTAAATATAAATCTTAGAATATGGAAGTCATGTATGGTTCTCCATACCGATATTTTTATATCACTTATAGTCTGTAGTGAGATTACATACAATAACTGTTTGAGGTTCGCAGATCTGTATATGGTTTGATAGACTCATACCATAACAAATGTTTTCTTACTTAATTACTAACTTATTAACACTCATCCACTATATTTCTATTTACATTAACATTTATTTACATTTTTTTTAATCATTTGATCTTCCATTTTTCTTATCATTTTGATCATTTGATCTGGACGTAGTAGTCATAGTCATGTCGTCTGATAGTCTTGTCATTGTCATTAAAATAATTAATTAATAGGTTTTTATTTCCTATTCCCATTGCATGTACTTATCATAATATTTCCTTTTTTATTACTTTTTTCTCATTGAAATTATTATTTATTTGCAAATAGTTACATCTTATTTTCATTCCTTTATTTGTTAAATTGTTGGTATACTTTTCTGCATATTATCTATAAGAAAGATTGTGTTTAGGCATAATTCACAACGAATATTGATGATTAATTTATATTTATTCTAGGGCATAATCTTGTTATGTTACAATGTATACCAGTATTTTATTTATACAAAATGACAATATCTTAAATGTACATTGTTTAAATCAGTGCTGACAAATAAAGATGATAATTGATAGGATAAAACAGAATAGCTGAAATATTAAGCAAAATAAAATACTATAAATTCAAAATAGTAAACAGGCGTTTACTTACTTTTAAAACAGATTAATTCTTCGATTGTTGTGATTAATGGCAAAATCATCAACAACTCTTTTCAAGTCAATGTTCTTGGTCAAAGTCCTTTCTATTGCGAGCACGGACAAATAGCTAAGACGTTCATCAGACATCGAGTTTCGTAAATAACTCTTTACATGTTCCATACATGAGAATGTTCTCTCACATGATGCAGAAGAAGCTGGAATAGTCAAATTTGAGTCAATTTGTACAAGTCCTTGAATGCTAGTTTGTATTGCTCTAACAACTTAAGCAATACAAGTAAATGCGCAGTCTCCACCCCGGTTTGTTGTTCATACCTTAGGTTGAGATTTTGTTATATTTTTATTTCTGCCTCCAATGAATCAGTGTTGCATGAATAATTTTGTGCCAACAGCATTAACATTTCTTTATGCAGGAACATTTCACTTTGGGATTCAGACAAGTGATTCCTTTAATTATTGCAGAGTTTGAAATAAAACGTCTCTCAAGTTCACTGTCTACGATATGTAGAATTTCATCATATGCCAGAGACTTGAAATCAGTTGGATGTACATGTTTCAAGTTGTCTTTATTTGGCAAATCACAGACATATTCCACAAGATGTTTTGGTAACTTTCGAATTCTGCCAAGATTAGAGGAATCTGTGGGAATATCAGCGCCTATTTTTGTTGCTACATCTACACTTTCTTTCCATACAGAAATGAAACCTGTATCAGATTCACGCATTTGGTTGAAAAGATCCCTTATAGTTTCAACCAAATTGATCACAGCAACAATATCACAATCTTTGTCCTGAAGGAAATCATATAGTGACTTGCATTCTTTCAACAATCGTGTGAACAGGCATAAATGAAAAATAAAAAGAAAAGTTCAACTTGGCACTGAATCCCGACCCTTCTGCAGCTCGTTCTGAATTTTCACTCTGGATATTTACTAGTGTTACAATAATAGCTTCAATTGTCTTCACAGCCAAACATTAAGCATACTGACAGGCCCATCGGGTGTCACTTAACTTTTTCAATTCCACTTTTCCTATCTTCATTTTCATTTGTGTATCTATAAACATTAGATGGATTGCCAACCCACTCATGAAAATATACTCATGAAAATATACAGTCCCTGCAGTGTCATAAAAAAATGTGTACCTGACTTGATCCTCTACATGTTGCCACTATAATGATATTCAATTTATGGTCCATACAGTGTGCGTAGATGGCTTGTGGAAATTCCCTACTTAAAAGAGCTTGAACACCTGCACAAGAACCACTCATAACTGCAGCTCCATTATACATTTGTCCAACACAGTAGTTTAAATCAACTCCACACTTTGCTATTTTTTGTTTACTTCCATTTTTTGTGGGTTCAAAGCCTAGAAATCTTTCTTATATATTCCCATCTAAATAGTAACGAATCACTATTGATAATTGTTCGGTTTTTGAACAGTCTTTTGGCTCGTCAACCATTAGAGCAAAATACTGAGCTTTTTTTACTTCATATGTTGTATGTTCTAGCACGATGTTGCTCATGGTGCTAAGAATTTCATTTTGAATACCATGATGAGTGTATTTTTCTCTTTTATATTCAAGTTATTTTTAACACTTGGATCTTTTTTCCCTATAAGTTCCATTAATTCTAAAAAATGTTCCTTGTTTTCACTCTGTTTCGATTCATCATGACCTCTTTGAGCTATTCCTTGTAGGGCTGTGAATCGAAGTACATCAGCAGTTGTTTCAATGTATCCTCTATTTTCTTGAACTTCAAGAGCGTATGATTCATCTAGCAGAGCAGGAATTATGCATCCTCCCCACCTTACTTTTTAAGTTTTTGAAAGACTCCCAAGCAACTAAAGAATGTTTGTGGGATGAGGTGCTCTCATCCTGCTTAAAACTGGAATTAGATTCTGTTGCTCTTTTCCAATTAGTGTAACCTTCATTTACAAAACTAAGCAATAATTCACTTTTTGTGCTTTGAGATTGGGGATGAAAAAAATCGACAGGCAAAACAAAATGCAGGATCATTTATAATACTACTATATTCAAGCCAGGAGTGGATTTTGTACCAACCTGGCTAGAAATTCCTTTTTCTATCTCCAAAGTGGCGAAAAGTTAAATGTCATAATAGTGGTTGTTTCAGTTCATCAGTAGGTCTCGTAGCTATATCACTAATTGAACAAGATGGATTAGTGCTGCTGGTGCTACTGCTAGGAATAGAAAATAAAGCACTACCTTTATTTTCACCGAGTTCTTCTTCATTTTCTGAGTGTTTTCCTTCTTTCCCTACTTCCATATCATCATCATCAAACACAGTTTTTCAGGTTCAGTTTCGGGATCCTGAAAACTAACCTCAGCAGTTACAGGTGTAGACATAGGGATTGTAATGTCCTCTTCATTTGGTTTAAAAATTTTTTGTTGCCGAATGAAGTAGTCTGAAATGCTAGGATGTTTTGCAATTTTTATTATCACTTTTCCACATTCACTTTCAATAAGACACACAATATTCTATACAAATGGTCAAACACGAAACACGGACCACTGTCATGACACCTTTTATTGTTTGTTTATATGCAAAATAACCTCAAATGTATTAAAAAGTACATAACATAAAAACCGAAAGAATGAATCAAACATGAGAAAAATTGGTGTTTATATTAAAATAAAATTGGTAGTAAACACGTTTAATCATTGACTTAACCAAAATGAAAGTATGACCACAGATCGAGAAACCAAGACTGACCGACTGATGGTTTGGTTGTGTACACTCTGACCGGTTGTTTGTTATACGTTTCCACCAAGATCTTTTAGTTTCATTATAAACACGTGGAAAACAAATTTCTTGTTGCATTTTGTAAAAGACAGTTTGACTTTGACCTCTGAAATTGAAATTTTTCTGTCTTATCTGGGTGGGCCAAGAAAATTTTGGGTGGGGCCGGGCCCACCCGTAGCGCTAAATGATTGCCTATACGATAAAAAACGTGTTGCAGGGGCCTCAATATAAAAGGCCTCCCCTACTTTTGATAATGTTGGGGGACCTTGGTTTGTAATTTTTATTAACACACAGTGACAACACAATGAACCCATCATTACAATAAATCTGCTGCCAGAAATATTCTGAGTATTTTGTTGATCGTTTTCCTTGCTTGACAGTACAGTACCGTTTATTAAAAATGTATGCCAACTTTTATAAGTGTTCAACATAGAAAGTCGTAGGCTTGCTTAATATTGTAATTAATTTTTGATGAAGTGTAGCGGAAGTTACTATTAAAATAGGGCTTCAATAATGAAGAACAAATCACTCTGCACTTGTAGTCATAATGTAGGCAAGCAACTAGAGAGGGGGTTGTTGAGCCAGTACATTTCTTGGACACACTGCTTCAGCTTATGTACAGTATGATCAAAAATCAATGTCAGCCAACTCAGTTACGAGATAATTACGACAGTCTAACTAATGTAACAAGTTGCTCTGAACTACCAGGACGTTATTTGTCCCGGTTTTTAAATATAGTAAAGTATGAATTTTTATTTTAATGATCACGAAAAAAACGAAGAAAAAATTAGTCACAAAAGTGGATAATTCCTTTTTTCAATTGTGAGATTAATAAAAAAAAACTGAACTTCTACTAAAACTGTGTAATTATTCACTCACGATATCATCTTACAACCCCAGCACAGAAAAACTATTCTTGTATCTGAGAGTTCAATAGTCTAATAGTGAAAGCAAACTAAAATTTAACACAGTGGGTGAGATTCTTGAATTCACTGTGTCTACTTTTATAACAGTGTTTTTCTGAAAAAAGTGAATTCTAAAAATGTACTGATACACCTGAAAAGTACTTACGCTTGAATCTTCAAGATCAGAAGAATCAGACTCTCATAACTATTGCGTGGGTGCATTTAAAAACAAACTTAAGAGCAATCAAATAATAATCGCAATGGAATAATAATGATAGTAATAATAATAATAGTATTTTTTCTTAGTAATCATGTATGTCTTATTAATAGTTGTCAATTTACTTATAATTAATAATCATGTCTCTAGTTCTGGGCGGCATTTGTCAATTTACTCACAAACACACAAAATTTATTTGTAATTATATATGTATAATCACTATCAAAATATGGTACATATGTGTACTTACCGTTTTTTGTTACTTGAGAGCACGTGCTTTTCCTTTTGCAATACTTTTTACCTAAGGGATCCAGGGTTTCGTTACAGCGAGATTTTAATACACAGAAAAGGTGACACAATGATAACACTGTTTCTTGATTGAATATGATTACTAGTTTTAATTTCATGAACAACATAACATACATTAAAAGGTGCCCCAAAATGGCGCCAAGTGTTATTACTAAAAACAAAAATGGTGGCTATATTTCTTCCAAACTTATTCAATTATTTTGACTAAGTATATGAATTGTAAATCTCGTCACCAGTTTTAGATATATATTCTTTTTTGTTTTCTAACTGCAGTCATAGTATCATATAATCCACAAACCAATGCCCTCTATATATAGAAGCATGGCCACGCCTTAGTTCAATCGCACACTCATTCACACTCTCTGTTACAATTACATTTTATACAATTTTGGGATTTATTTAATGAGCTCATTAATACGATAATAAAAAAGATATTGTGACTTCTCTGAGAACGGTGTAGCGTCGCTCCCTCGCTGGTATCAGATGTTCCCCAGGAGTATGGCCGGTGTTCGCCTCATCATTCTGGCTTTTAAATCGTCTGCACTGACTCTACATTTAATGTCTTTACTATATACTGTTATTTAAGTGTTCTCTGACTTTGTAATCACATTTTATGAATTTTGACTAGGCTTTTTACAACTTTTGTATGAATACTAATGCCAACAGCGATACATCGCTGTGGCCTCTTTGGTGTACTGTGCTGAACTGAGACCGATACATATGCAAATTTATGCTTGTGTTAGTGTGTTTGACGTCATTAAGCTTTGTCATACAGGACAACGCCTAGTAGCATGCGTTGTATTCAGTGCGTCATTGTTTTTGGTTATGACGGAACAGCGTTATTGTCCAATCACAATGTATATTTAAAGTCATTCGTCACAAACACCGCCATGGCTTTTACCGGCTCCCGCACGTCCAACGGTGACCTTGGCATGATACTCTTGCTAAATCTGCTTTGTTCCTCCGTATATTGGGACAATGGACCTAACCATTCTGTATTTTAATGATTAAACAATAAAACATTGAAAAATTACCCTTAAATCCCATAATTATGGTATTGGGTCATTATGTACTGTTACAAACCCCCTCAATGAAAGATTTTGTGTCGAGACACAAAAACTTTCATTGACTCATTCACATTTTCCTAAAAGGATCAGTCTAGATATGTCACCACAACCCCCTGTAATGTTACTATAAAAAAAATTTATCATCACTTACCCTTGGTCCAATGATGCTGATCGCACCCTCTGACCTTACTGGACTTCTCCTGAGAGATCTCTACACCATAAGGCCATGAGGCACTCTACGCTCCTGTTCTGACGCTCCAGCCAGCCCAGGACCGCGGTCACAACACCACAAAACTCTGAAACATTGCATACAAAAATTTAAAATAGTGGTCTAGTACACTTCCATATCTACAACTGATATGTTCCCCTTTAGACGCATTGGTTTGTGTTTGGGGCATTGGTTTGTTCTAATTTAAAAAGTTTAACATAACAACAACAAGACTTTAAAATGTATATTCTTTTACCACCACCAAACTCAATTTCTTCCTTGTAAGAAAACAAACTATATATATAACTACAAATAACACAATACATGAACAATTCTTTAATATTCCCCAACATACCTTCACCTACTTATTTCTATCAAACTCAACCTACAACTATTATGGCAGACACGTTTATTGCTCAAATGTTATTACTCAACTTATAATCAGCTATCTATTGCAACAGGCATCATGCTATATTCTTGCTCAACTTCAATTGTACCTTTCGACTTTCAACTTTTAAAAGCTATTATTCTTTAACATTTGTTACTGTCATTACCCATAACAATAGAACATCATAAAACATTAGACATTACACATTAACATTGTTACATTTACATTATATTAAACAATTTACATCTAAACAACTGGTACCAAAACTTTATCATATCATTACTATCAACAATTCTCTATTAACTTTTATTATTTAACATTCGTTTAGATCAGATTCTATATAACAATTTCAAATTTATCATTTACCTTTCTGTTACAATTACCTTCCTACCATGAATTTTCTTTTTCTAACCCTTTTATCCTTACTAGTTTGAGTGACTCTCTATTATTCATTATTCTCTCTGTCTTATTTTGGCATTGTCAATCTAACCTTACTACCCCTTTTTTCCTAACAACCGCTACTAACCATTAACACATTATGACACCAATATCTCTATAATAACCCCCTTCACAAATCCCATTTAAAACCTCTGGCACCGCTCATTTTTGTACTAGTATGTGTGTTCCCTCACTATGCTCATTCCATCATTGGTTCCTGACCCTTTCAGATAACCCTTTCCGGCACACAACGGTCCCTTCCTGTCCCAACACCTCTCATTGCGGACTCCTACACCAATACCCTTATTACAAAATATCACCATCAACAAATATAATTACCATTCACATTACTCACCTCTACATATAATCACTAACCACTGTGTCCCTAAAATATCTAACACCTCTTTATATAATATCTGTATCTCAACACTTTATTTTCCCTAACTCCCATTAACTCTATTTAACTAACTCCAATGCCCTTATTCATCACTATTACCCCAAACTCTTTTACAACATTTCAACTTAATACACCATTAGAAAATTCATCACTTATCTTTTAACAACAATACCTCTCCATATCCAAATATATTACCTGCTTCATTTATTAACCCTTAGAATCTGAATCTCATAATATCATTTAAACTTTCTTCAGTTATTTAAAATTCTACAATACATGTTTACATAAAAAAATACATAAAATACACAACTACAAGAATACACAAATACACTGACATTAATATACAAAAATATACAATCCACATTATCAATTAATCATTTACCATAATCAGTCCTAAACAGTCCATCCTGAAAAACACTGTTCACATAATTAAATGTTCATAAACACAATTAGAATAATTAGCCTCCATCGTCAAATAATAATCGAATCTTAAAACTATACAAATCATTTATTATTGAATGTCTTATATTATTACTATCAATATAATACTTATCTAATTCTTCATATAGTTCCACAATACTATTTGAATTAATCTGCTTATTCCATATTACTACCTCATATAATTTGTCACGATAGAGTATGGTCATGTCGCCTTTGGTATAGTCTGTTATAATCAGGTATTTTATCAAGTCATTATTGTTATCAGCATCACCTCCTACTGCTGCCTAATCAGCTTCAACCCAAGGTAAGTATTCATTATATTTATCACTCCTATCTCCACCTAACCTTTCTATCAACTCTTCATAATCTCTACATACTCTGTATAACTCTATCTCCCAATTATCACACAACTCTCTTTCACAATAACTCCTATCATAACCCCAAATCACATTCTCTCTCCCAATATATGCAGGGGACACTACAACTTTATTCTCGCACCACCTATCAGGTGCACAAAAAATCCAGGGACAACTATTTGCAGACCTTTTGTCTCCAAAATCTACATCGAAGGCACCCTCGTCCTTCCTAAAAACATGTATATCACCCCCAAATACACCATTAAGGGAAAAATCTAACCCCTGCAATTCTTTTACAATTATGCTCTCTCTACACACTGTCTTTAACCCTTTAACACACATTATCATTCCATCATTATTATATTCTATTCCCCATAAAACCTCATTATTTATATTATCATAATTTTCTACCCCACTTACCTTGTTTTTGTTTCTATCTAATCTGTCTATTTCTCTATGCTTATTTTCTAACTGTATCTCACTAATTCTCTTGTCTAATTTCTCCTCTAATTGATCTAATTTTACATTTTGTAAGGTATTTTGCTTCTTGAGCTCATTCTCAAAACTATCTAATTTTACATTAAATGTACTAAATTTGATATCCTGTTGTTCGAATTTGTCACTGATTAACATGAATAAATCTTCTAACGAGATTTTATTTTCAGCTACTCTAGGTGTCAAGCTAACGTGTTTTTCTAATAAAATGGATTCCGTGTCTGTATTGTCCATTTCTAGACTATTATCATTTTCTGCCATTGTTAACTTAATTATTTAAGTGACTGTTTATTTTTTATCTGTACTTAGCTATGCAATTACTAGTTACTTTATTTCGTCAACATAACCTCTTGTGTACTAGGTTATGTTCCGCCTTGTATCACCTTCTCTGTTTTCAAATCTGGCCTGTTTTATATAAAATAATTTTATATAATGTCCACAGTAAGGGCGCCATTTGTCAATTTACTCATAATGTCCCTAGTTCTGGGCGGCATTTGTCAATTTACTCACAAATACACAAAATTTATTTGTAATTATATATGTATAATCACTATCAAAATATGGTACATATGTGTACTTACCGTTTTTTGTTACTTGAGAGCACGTGCTTTTCCTTTTGCAATACTTTTTACCTAAGGGGTCCAGGGTTTCGTTACAGCGAGATTTTAATACACAGAAAAGGTGACACAATGATAACACTGTTTCTTGATTGAATATGATTACTAGTTTTAATTTCATGAACAACATAACATACATTAAAAGGTGCCCCAAAATGGCGCCAAGTGTTATTACTAAAAACAAAAATGGTGGCTATATTTCTTCCAAACTTATTCAATTATTTTGACTAAGTATATGAATTGTAAATCTCGTCACCAGTTTTAGATATATATTCTTTTTTGTTTTCTAACTGCAGTCATAGTATCATATAATCCACAAACCAATGCCCTCTATATATAGAAGCATGGCCACGCCTTAGTTCAATCGCACACTCATTCACACTCTCTGTTACAATTACATTTTATACAATTTTGGGATTTATTTAATGAGCTCATTAATACGATAATAAAAAAGATATTGTGACTTCTCTGAGAACAGTGTAGCGTCGCTCCCTCGCTGGTATCAGATGTTCCCCAGGAGTATGGCCGGTGTTCGCCTCATCATTCTGGCTTTTAAATTGTCTGCACTGACTCTACATTTAATGTCTTTACTATATACTGTTATTTAAGTGTTCTCTGACTTTGTAATCACATTTTATGAATTTTGACTAGGCTTTTTACAACTTTTGTATGAATACTAATGCCAACAGCGATACATCGCTGTGGCCTCTTTGGTGTACTGTGCTGAACTGAGACCGATGCATATGCAAATTTATGCTTGTCTTAGTGTGTTTGACGTCATTAAGCTTTGTCATACAGGACAACGCCTAGTAGCATGCGTTGTATTCAGTGCGTCATTGTTTTGGTTATGACGGAACAGCGTTATTGTCCAATCACAATGTATATTTAAAGTCATTCGTCACAAACACCGCCATGGCTTTTACCGGCTCCCGCACGTCCAACGGTGACCTTGGCATGATACTCTTGCTGAATCTGCTTTGTTCCTCCGTATATTGGGACAATGGACCTAACCATTCTGTATTTTAATGATTAAACAATAAAACATTGAAAAATTACCCTTAAATCCCATAATTATGGTATTGGGTCATTATGTACTGTTACATAGTAAGTGTAATATGTAGTTGTAATAAAATAATGAGTTAAAAATAATTCTAACATTGTAAGTGTTAGTTTTTCTATTATTATAAAATTGTATAATATAAATCTATGTTGTAATCTTACCCATGTGAGTGTTGTCTTTTTTTTAATATTGAGACTTTGTATACTTTTCTGCATATTATCTATAAGATTACGTTTAGGCATAATTCACAACAAATTTTGATGATTAAATTATATTTATTCTAGGGCATAATCTTGTTATGTTACAACATGTTTTCTAACAAAACATCAATCTTTAAAAGTGTCCCGGATTTTGGCTCAGACAATTATTTGTTCTGCCTAAGTTTAACAGATGTTTCATGTTTGTTTAGTATTAAGTTTTCCCACAAATGAGATCCAAATTAAAAATCCTACAACTTTTTCCAGTAAAAAATCCTAATGAAAATAATGGTGATGACGATCAAAAGACAGTTCTATTTTAAAAACTACATTTCTGGAATAGAAGAATCAAACTGGAAGGCAGTGAATTTAGTTTGACAGAATTTAAAGTTCACAGTTAGCGTTGTCTTTTTTTTTAATATTGAGACTTCAATACTGTGTACAAAGTAATTTTAAAATATTGCATTTTCAGGTTTGATAAACTCGTATTGTGTGCTAAAACGAAGTGATTAAAATATAATCATACATTTTTGGAAATGCTATTCCCAATTACAAGAGTAGTCTACAAAAGGTCAGTTATAGTTTAACTCAAAAAGACAGTAAGATAAGAAATTTAAATATAGAAAAGGGGATATAAAAAATATCAAATACAGCATAAAGAAAATTATGTCTGACAAATCGGTAGCCTTCTACAGTAATAGAATTCGTGGCAATTTTAATATACTTTTCTACATTTGGTACATAACAAGAATATAATAAACAGGTGTTGTTATGGTGAAAGTAAAAAGACATGTAGAGATTGATCCCGAGTCCACACACAGGATCATTTACCATAAGCTATGACAGTTTATCTTGACAAACTTTATCATTTTTTAATAATGGTAAAACTTTTGTATACAGAATATAGTGTTGCCAGCCATACAATTGTCTCTTTTTTAAAAAATTGCTTGTAAGTTTGTGGATAATACTTAAAGTGATTCTAGATACAAAAACAATTATTATTATTATAATTATTGAAAAAAGTTAGGATACCATTACTGGTATCATGTAATCGAAGAAACAGGGTTAACTTTTAAGTCTGTTTTCATTCAGACAAAAAACGAAATATATTTGGATGCTGAACCAAACGGTAATATTCGTCTTCCAATTTCCGCCATATTGTCTTGAAACGCGTAGCATTAATGTCGAGTGTAGTTAATAATTGCCTTAGTATTGTTATTTCTGTACTGTTTCTGTCATTATAAGATGACGTGAAACAACTACAAAGAGGTATAATTGTTATTTGTAAAATAGATTTTAGTATTAGTTTACATTTTTATAGGTTTGTGTGACATATTATTATGACCACAACAAGAGTTATGAACGTCTATAGTATGATGCCATTATTTATAAGTGCTGTACAAGTAAAACTGAAAATTAAGGGCATATGCGCAGAAACCAATTTATGGATGGATGAGTCCACTTCGAAATTGTGAATGGCGGGAGGGTAATGGAGAATCAGGTGGTATGCAAGTGAAAGTGTTGCCAACTTGTGTGTGATGTTAGTTACCAGTACATTGTTAGTTACTGCATAGCGAGTAGAAGAGAAAGTAAGATCACTTAGCTAGTTACTGTGGTTCGTCGCAGCGTGGCGCTAGCATCGCCATTTGTTGTGTACACGAGCGTGAAGCATGTAGATAAGTTTTAATACAAACACAGTTCTACTTTTTGAAACTGTCATGAAATGTTTTTACATGTTATAAAAATTGAAATGATATTTACAATACACTGCAATGCATACAAATACAAAAGGATATAAGATATAAACAATGTACTCACCCTAGGATGTAAGCAGTTCGAAAATTTCTGAGAGGATTAGCCAATTTTGTACTGGCCATTTCTCTACGTAATTCTTTCATATGGAAAGAGAATCAGCACTGGATATATTTGAAAATTATCCTGTCTACAATGCCTAGTGTGTTCACGTCAACATCCTACACTCTCCGTTGCGGGCACATTCATCTCTTTGATTTCATCCAAAAATTCATAAAAAAATATCCCCCCACATACTGTTTGGTGAACTAAGTTTTATTGTAACAGTTGTTTCTGCTTGCAACAGTTTATTATAAACACCATTTAAAGGGTGCGTTAAATGAAATGTTCCTTCGATAGTTCCACAATCTTTTATTAATTGTCCACACAGCAGCAGGTAGTTTCAGAGGATGATTGTTCCTCAGTGTAACAGCACAGTCACCACAGTCAGTAATTCTAGATGGTTTTCTCACTATGTACCCTCCCAAATGATATATGAGACATTCTTTTGGACCACCAGTTTTAAGCTCAGGTAGTGTCTACGTAGCATTCTGAGTTCTTTAAAACTACCTTTTCCTTGATGAGCAACTCCATTGATTTCTTGAGGGCTTTGTTTTTATTTTCTACCTCCTTACACATTTCACGGATTTGGTTTACAACAGAAATGAGTGGAGATTCACTTTTCCGTTCACAGTTTGTTACTTAAATTTCTTGCTCCACAAATATCCAGATGCCTCCAGAGTGATTTTTAGAGTAACCCTGAGTGATTCTACAGTTCTATCTGAGCCAAAGTGTTGCTTTCTGAATTAAGAATTTGTAGAACTTTCAATAATATATGATGAATTTAATGCATTGACAAGGTCATTCATGTCTCTACTGAAGCTTTCTTTTTTCACACTACCTACAAACCAGTTTGTATCACGATAAAATTGCGTTGGCTATGCTGTTACTAAATAACTGGAATTCTTGCCAGAATATCACCCGGGGTTGCATTCCTGCATGCGTACACTGCTACAGGCTGTACCCAGTTGAATAACAGAGGCACAATCATGAATACCAGGGCATGGTTTGCCAGAGAAATTTTCACATCCATTTATTCATCCATAATTTTATTTAATTTTATGTAAATAAAATTACATAATGCTACGCGTTTCGAGACAATATGGCGGAAATTAGAAGACAAAATTTACCATTCGGTTCAGCATCCAAATATATTTCGTTTTTTGTCTGAATGAAAACAGACTTAAAAGTTTCTTCTATTACATGATGCCAGTAATGATATCCTAACTTTTTCCAATAATTATAATAATAATAATTGTTTCTGTATCTAGAATCATTTTAAGTATTGTCCACAAACTTACGAGCAATTTTTTAAAAAAGAGACAATTGTATGGCTGGCCACACTATATTCTGTATACAAAAGTTTTACCATTATTAAAAAATGATAAAGTTTGTCAAGATAAACTGTCATAGCTTATGGTAAATGATCCTGTGTGTGGACTTGGGATCAATCTCTACATGTCTTTTTACTTTCACCATAACAACACCTGTTTATTATATTCTTGTTTTGTACCAAATGTAGAAAAGTATATTAAAATTGCCACGAATTCTGTTACTGTAGAAGGCTGTAGATTTGTCGGACATCATTTTTGTTTTGCTGTATTTGATATTTTTATATCCCCTTTTCTGTGTTTAAATTTCTTATCTTACTGTCTTTTTGAGTTAAACTATAACTGACCTTTTGTAGACTACTCTTGTAATTGGGAATAGCATTTCCAAAAATGTATGATTATATTTTAATCACTTCGTTTTAGCACACACAATACGAGTTTATCAAACCTGAAAATGCAATATTTTAAAATTACTTTGTACACAGTATTGAAGTCTCAATATTAAAAAAAAAAGACAACGCTAACTGTGAACTTTAAATTCTGTCAAACTAAATTCACTGCCTTCCAGTTTGATTCTTCTATTCCAGAAATGTAGTTTTTAAAATAGAACTGTCTTTTGATCATCGTCACCATTATTTTCATTAGGATTTTTTATTGGAAAAAGTTGTAGGATTTTTAATTTGGATCTCATTTGTGGGAAAACTTAATACTAAACAAACATGAAACATCTGTTAAACTTAGGCAGAACAAATAATTGTCTGAGCCAAAATCCGGGACACTTTTAGAGATTGATGTTTTGTTAGAAAACATGTTGTAACATAACAAGATTATGCCCTAGAATAAATATAATTTAATCATCAAAATTTGTTGTGAATTATGCCTAAACGCAATCTTATATATAATATGCAGAAAAGTATACAAAGAATTTAACAAATAAAGGAATGAAAATAAGATGTAACTATTTGAAAATAAATAATAATTTCAATGAGTAAAAAGTAATAAAAAAGGAAATACTATGATAAGTACATGCAATGGGAATAGTAAATATAAACCTATTAATTAATTATTATAATGACAATTGTTACTTTAATTACCCTTTTAATTAGATTAAAATAATAAAATTATTTATTATCCACCTACCTTTAAAATTTTCTTCTCCACCCAGAGTTCGTCACACTAACGTTGAGAGGCAAGAGTGATTATAAGGTTATATCAATAACAGACGCAACTCGCATTTATGAAGAGAAACAAATTAAATTTTATTTTATTCTTTAAATGTTCAAACTTCAAATTATTATTTATTCATTTCTGTATCTCTTAAATCAGTCTATTACTTCTTGCCAAAATTTAAAATAAATACAACATTCTTGAAATATTTATGACATTATCTGATACCGCTAAAACTTACTTAAACATCTTATCTTAACGAAAGCAGCCCAGCCTGCTCATACTCAACATTCACACCATTTAAAATTTACTCCTTTTTATTTAGATAGACCCCATTTATTACTCAAACTTAAACATATACCCCTTGCCGGCAACGTGGCGTCTCCCCAACCTCATGGCACATCACTTACAAAATCCGCTATTTCTGTCCGAAACAATTGATGATTTTCATTTTCTTCCGAAAGAACTGCGCTCACTTCTGCATTTCTGGAAAACTGCACTCACTTTTACTTGATATTAAAGTTTTATTGATGAGCGCCGTTTGGCGGCTACCTGGCCAGGTTAGTGTCGGTGAGGAAACTGCGAAGAAGCTCTGCCTAGTACCCCACTACTTAGATTTTTTGTGGACAAGACGGAAAGCAATGCCTTGTGCGTTAAAGTCATAGTCACTGTTCAAGCAACACATGCAACTCCCGTGTGTTGTACGTCGATGAAATCTCACTGCCTGTAATTACGTCACACATATGGGCGGGATCCTCTATTATGCTTCCAGCATGTCAAGAGCACATGTTGAAAAATTCGCCCAAAGCCATTTTGCGCGACTTCTGTTTAGCGTCGGTTGCACGCATGCTGGTGTTTGCGCGTGTCACTCAACACTACAGTTCCTGGAATTTTATTGCGTTGTTGCCCTTTGACACATTCCATCGTACAGCTACACCTCACAACTTCTTTGTTTGAACTAAAACTTTTATTCAACACGTGGCTGGCCACACAAATGAAAACAAATTTATGATATTTTTAATAAATAAAAAAAACCTCCTTTTAGCCCCGTTACAATACCCCCCAATGAGAGATCTTTTGTCAAGACAGAAGAAATCTCATTGTTAAACCCCTAAGAGGATCGGTGAGGATATGGTGCCAACCACCCCCCATTAGTTCTTATACATCATGGGTAAACTACCCCCCTGCCTCGGCGACTACGGCTGCACCTGAACGAGATTACTGGACTTCTCTATTCGAGATCCCAACACCATAAAATCGAACAGACACGCACCACAGCGCACCTAACCTTCTAACATACCACCCCAAAATCCAAACCCCTGGTCTTATACTATGCCAGATGCTCAACCGATATGTTCCCCCTTACCATACACACTGGGCTGCTTTTAGCAGTTACTGGGCTCGTACACACACACTCATACTTACTCCCTAAACAAAATTATCCTTTAAAATTCTCAAAACATTTCTCTTTATATTCAAAATTCATTTACGTTAAAATCAAATTGTACTTCCTCAAGAATCGCAATAAGAAAAAATCTTTTACATGAATCCCTAATTCTCTTCACTACTACTAACAATCCTAAAGAAAACAAATTGAATACCTTATTAAACATGAATTCACTTACTCTAACATTTGTTTACACATATATTCTAAACAATATAATTCAATAAAACCCTTGCAGTACACATAAACAATAATACCCTTAAAACTCAAAACATCAATTAGATGGCAGGCACCAAAAAATCAAAAAATTTTTTGTTTAAAAAAAAAACATTTAAAATTATTTAAGTCAATTGAACGATAAAATTTGCATCAATCAATTTCTAAAAACTGGTCTAGTTTATAACACCAGCCATCAGCTGATCAAACTGGGTCAAGTCAACGACCTTGACATACATATGTTCATAAAATACATAAGACATCTTTAAAATTTTTTATCTTTAAACACCATACAACATAATAAAATAATACATTTAAAATTAACATAGTATTATTACAATTAACAATAAAATTGACATTTAAATTAATTAAAATTACACATTTTAGAGCTTTACATTATTCTCAAATTCTATTAAAATTTGTCACTTGTTTCAATTAATTTTTTCATTTTAACTATGATTTACTTTCTTTAACATTCTCAATCTCCATTAGTTTGGGTGACTTAATTATTCCTAATAACTTGATTTACAACTTGGCATTTATATATACTCTTAATCCCGTTCTGACTCTAACATCACTAACAGCTTTAACTAATATGACACCCCTCTCTATCAAAAACATCTATCAAACATTCTCTAACCCCAACTTCCTATTCAACTCATGTCGCATCATTCTACCCTTATATAAAAAAATACTCTCTACCCCTTTGTACTCAGGATGTGTGTTCCCCTCCCAAAGCGCACTCCCTTATCTGGTCCCTGGACTTCTCCTAGGCAACCCTTTCTGGCGCTAATCGGTCCCTTCCCATCCCAACACCTTTCGTTGCGGACTCCTTATCACACCACCCCCCTTACAAAATTCCCATCAACTAATTACTCTCCCAATACGTCACTGTCAACTACAAAATATCTCCACTTATTTATTAACTCAATATATCAATCAATACTATACATATTTTCCCCATAGCTACTGTGTCACTATTACCTCTCAGATTCTACATTACTTTTATTCATAACAATATTATTCTCTTCAACTCCACTTCTAAACTTAACTTGGACTGATTTAAATGTCCTAACAAAATAATAATGACCCAAAATCTCCCATGTACTATCTTTTACAAATCATTTAAAATTCTCAACTATCTCAAATTACTTCCATTATTTAAATTAAAATCTTTTAACACATTGGAAATTTGCAAACAATTTATAAGTGACATTTTACACATCTAACTCCAGCCAACAGCTGATGTTCTAGGTCAGGTGAATGACCTTTGTTCAAAAATGCTACACAAAATTACATAACGAAAAATACATAACACATATTTATAATTCTTACACTCTAACACAACAAGATTAATGACCCACTGAAACATGATAACCAAAATATAATAAACATCTACTGTATCCATTTTCTCAAATCAAAACAATTATTTAATTACTTCACGATCGAGTTGCCATTACTAAGCTACAACAAAAAATTTTTTAATTCGTTACTCCCCTGAGCAACCTCCTTAACCACACACACTATTGTTTTCTGAGGGTGGCTGTTGCGCCCATTTGCATCCACAAGGACGGCATTGGTGGAGGAATTTAACATCTCCTTGTCCTTGCTTCTGTGTTACATTTTAAAATCAAGTAGATATCATCATATCTTTTGTTATATATTAATAAGCCCTTAAAACGGGTCTACCACCTGGTTTACTGTTCCCACGCGAACAGAGTGGCAGCCGCTGTTCCATAGTTCCGGGGATTTCCCCTAAGTCACCTCCCATTAATTTCAAATATACACCAATTTCAAGCACAGCTATGGTCAAATTCACAATTGTTGGCCATCCCTGGTAAGGCAGTAATCGCCCAAAAAGGTGGGGAAATCATCTCTAACTTCAGGCATGTTCTCTTCGTCATTATGATACACGGCACGGCAATCAATCAGCATATAATATAAAATTATATAAAAGGTGTGCCGTGTATTTTACACCATTTTGGCCTCCAATGGAGGTAACACTCTCTGTTACCCCCAACACTTACCGCTACCTACAGTGGGACATGCCACCACTGTACTAGCCAACTTAATAACTAAACTAACCAGTCTACAGTTACAGTTTCTACATCCCATAAGTAGATCACTTCTATTAACACCACACAACCCCCCGAAATTGCCCACATATCTTGTATGAAAACATTACATAACATAATAAACAAATAGACATTAACCTTGATCATTAGCATTGTTACATTCACATTAAACAAACAGTTCTCTTTTAAATAATTTATACAGAAAATTATAAACATTACTTGAAATTTTTATTAACTTTTCTATATATCATCATTTCATTATTTATCACTTAATACAATTAGATTCCTCAAAATTTCAAATTTATTATTAACATTTATTTTATCTCATATTTCAGTCATTACTACCTTTTGACTATGGTTTCTATTTAGTATAATTATCTCAAATTAGTTTCATCATTGAGTTAAAATCTTTTCAACACCTGTAAACATTTTACTCTATATAAATTGTATTATCAAATTTATACTCACAGTACATCGCTCATACCCTGTCATAAACACACAAATATAAACATTAATAACTCCCTGTACCTTCTGAAACATTTTAACAACAATGTTATTCCATATTAAACAATTTAACCTTTATTAATTTATTAATTATTGTCAAATTCACATCTCATAAAATAATTAAATCCATTAGCAAATTCAATTATCTAACATTTTAAATCAATCAAATTTATTTAAACAATTCAAATTATTTACTTCAATTAATTATTAAAACACAACATATTTTAATTACCTTACTTCAACACAATTCATTAATTACCAACTCATTATTTATTTAGTCTACTGAAATAATCTTATTATTATTAAAACAATTACCTACACATATTGTTTACATTATACACCTGTTACAATACACACACTTAATTTCACTAACAATTATTTACAATTCTTCATCATTATTGTTCAATTTTACCACACTTCATTTTCTAAGTAAGCAAGGTCATAACCACAAATTAAAATACTTAAAATGTTCATTCCCTGATTTTTACTTCCATATTCCTTAAGGTGATGGCAAAAAAAATCGTGTTCGAGATTATTGCAGAATCTGATTGTACTACACTCAAAACATGAAAAAAAGTCGTTTTTCGAAAAGTGTCTGTGTGTCTGTCTGTCTGTAGATTTTTTTTCTATGGCAAACGATAACAGCCGCAAATTCAAACAGAATCAAATAAGTTTTTGCATACAGACCTGATTTGCAGAGTACTCACGACCTATTGTTTTTGGTAAAGATCGGTTGAGGGGAAGGGGTAGTTTACCTGCAACATTTTTTATCAAGGGTAATTTTACTTCCATATTCCTTAAGGAATGGAAGTATGGTGATGGCAAAAAAAATCGTGTTCGAGATTATTGCAGATTCTGATTCTACTACACTCAAAACATGAAAAAAAGTCGTTTTCCGAAAAGTGTGTGTGTGTGTGTGTGTGTGTGTGTGTGTGTGTGTGTGTGTGTGTGTCTGTAGATTTTTTTTTTTGGCAAACGATAACAGCCGCAAATTCAAACAGAATCAAATAATTTTTTGCATACAGCCCTGATTTGTAGAGTACTCGCGACCTATTGTTTTTGGTGATGATCGGTTGAGGGGAAAGGGGTAGTTTACCTGCAACGGTTTTTTTTTATCAAGGGTAATTTTGTTTTTTGGCAAACGATAACAGCCGCAAATTCAAACAGAATCAAATAATGTTTCGCATACAGCCCTGCATTGTAGAGTTCTCACGATCTGTTGATTTTGGGAAAGATCGGTTAAGGGAAAGGGGTAGTTTACCTGTACTATTTTATGTTTTAACAATGGTATTTATTATGGCAAACGATAACAGCCGCAAATTCAAACATAATCAAATAATGTTTTGCATACTACTCTAAATTGTAGAGTTCTCAAGACCTTTTGTTTTTGGTGAAGATCGGTTAAGGGAAAGGGGTAGTTTACCTGCAACGTTTTATGTTTTTAAGGGTATTTTCTATGGCAAACGATAAGAGCCGCAAATTCAAACAGAATCAAATACGTTTTTGCATACAGCCCTGATTTCTTGAGTACTAAAGACCTATTGTTTTTGGTGAAGATCGTTTAAGGGAAAGGGGTAGTTTACCTGCCACGTTTTTTGTTTTATCAAGTGTATTTTTTATTTTCTATGGTAACCGATAACAGCCGCAAATTCAAACAGAATCAAATGATATTTTGCATACAGCCCTGTATTGTAGAGTTCTCAATACCTATTGTTGTTGGTGAAGATCGGTTAAGGTAAAGGGGTAGTTTACCTGCAACGTTTTATGTTTTAAAAGGGTATTTTATATGGCAAACGATAAGAGCCGCAAATTCAAACAGAATCAAATACGTTTTTGCATACAGCCCTGATTTGTTGAGTACTAAAGACCTATTGTTTTTGGTGAAGATCGGTTAAGGGAAAGGGGTAGTTTACCTGCCACGTTTTTTGTTTTATCAAGGGTATTTTATATGGCAAAGGATAACAGCCGCAAATTCAAACAGAATCATATAATATTTTGCATACTGCCCTGAAATGTAGAGTTCTCAAGACCTGTTGGTTTTGGTGAAGATCGGTTAAGGGAATAGGGTTGTTTACCAGCAACATTTTATTTTTATCAAGGGTAATTTTTTTTTTGACGATCGATAACTGCCGTACATTAAAACAGAATCAACTACTCTTCTGCATACCTTTTTGAATTATACAGAACTCAACGTCTGTTGATTTTGTTGAAGATCGTTAAAGGGAAAGTAGTAGTTTACCTGCAACGTTTTATGTTTTAACAAGGGTATTTTTTCTATGAAGAATGATAACTGCCGTAAATTCAATGAGAATCAACTAATGTTTTGCATACAGCCCTGAATTGTAGAGTTTTCAAGACCTATTGTTTTTGGTGAAGATCGGTTAATGGAATAGGGTAGTTTACCAGCAACATTTTATCTTTTATCAAGGGTGTTTTATATGGCAAACGATAACAGCCGCAAACTCAAACAGAATCAAATAATTGTTTGCATACAGGCCTGAATTGTAGAGTACCCAAGACCTGTCGTTTTTGGTGAAGATCGGTTAAGGGAAAGGGGTAGTTTACCAGCAACATTTTATGTTTTAACAAGGGTAATTTTTTATATGACGAACGATAACTGCAGTAAATTCAAACAGAATCAACTAGGTTTTTCCATACCTTTTTGAACTAAAGAGAACTCAAGGTCTGTTGATTTTGTTGAAGATCGGTTAAGGGAAGGGGTAGGGTATCAGCAACGTTTTATGTTTTAAAAAGGGTAATTTTTTTTTATGACGAACGATAACTGCCGAAAATTCATTGAGAATCAAATAATTTTTTGCACCCTTTCCTGAGTTGTAGAGAGCTCAAGGTCTATTGATTTTGGTGAAGATCGGTTAAGGGAAAGGGGTAGTTTACCTGCAACATTTTATGTTGTAACAAGAGAAATGTTTCCATGACGAACGATAACTGCCGCACATTCAAACAGAATCAAATATTTTTTTGCATGCTTCCCTGAATTGTAGAGGACGGAATGTCTGTTGATTTTGGAGAAGATCGGTTAAGAGAAAGGGGTAGTTTATCGGAAACATTTTATGATTTAACAAGAGTAAAGTACTTAATTTTTATAAATAAAGTATCCTGATAAGAAGCTCATAGTAATCCACTGTAGAAACGTAGATGAAATATCTATAAATGAAGAAGTTAGGTGAACGGGGTGGGGGTAATTTTCTATTATTAAAAATTATAGTTGAAGGTGGAGGGGAGAATTTTTTATATGTGTACTACGTTATCGGCAACAAAGAAGTATATTTTGTTAAAATTGCTTCCCGGGCTCTTTAGCCGTAGTCCAGTGTTTTCTGCAAAACCAGACTTTTCGGCAGTACCATAGACTGCCATCATCGGTGAAAATCGAGTGCGAAAACGTGAGGTGGTATACGTTAGTGACCACAGTACTGTGGTTAATGCTGAAGCAATAAGTAGAAAAACGTAGTTTATATGGAAATATTTCATTTCGAATATGATTTTAAATATAAATCTTAGAACATGGAAGTCATGTATGGTTCTCCATACCGACATTTCTATTACGAATGATAACTGCCGCATATTCAAACAGAATCAAATAATTTTTTGCATACGTCAGTGAATTGTAGAGGACTCAACGCCTTTTGATTTTGGTGAAGATCGCTTAAGGGGAAGGGGTAGTTTACCTGCAACCTTTTACGTTTTAACAAGAGTAAAGTACTTGAAAATTCATTTAAACTTTTTCAAACAATGGTAATTGTTGAAAATAAAATAATTTTGTTGCCAGGCAATAAAATTATAATTTTTTCATTTTAATGTAAATCATGTATAAGAGAAAATATATCGTGCTTGGCAGGCAAGCATATCTCAGTTATGTACTGTTTCCATTTTATTATTATGACTACCGCAATAAAAAGGCAGGGAAGACACACACACACACACACACACACACACACACACACACACACACACACACACACACACACACACACACACACACACACACACACACACACACACACACACACACACACACACACACACACACACACACACACACACACACACACACACACAAAATTCGCGTTATTTCTGGCCACATTCATGTTTATTTTCTTACATTTGCACGGTTTTTAAATGGAAAGTTCCGAAACCCACACCAACATAACGCGTGCAAGCCAAAAAAAATGGACATCAATTTGCTTCCTGTGGATCGCTGGGCAGTGTAACTGCACGTGTTTACAGAGGAACGATTCATAGACAGACTTTTCGTCTTTAGGGAATGAACCCTCTGCAAGATGCTGAGGGTCCATGAGTGACTTCGGAGCGCTCCTTCTTTTCCACGTGTTTGTTCTGTGAAACGTACACTGTAGATTCACAGCTTTATTCTAAGCAACGCTCAATAGGAAATGTTGAAAATTTTTGTCCACGGTGTACCCTCATACACACTAAACCTGCTCTGATGTTTTAATTACGGACATCATAATATTAAAACTTTGGAAACTTGAGCACTACTTAATGGAAATCAATCATTAACTTATACAAGCCATTAATTTTATGCATTTTTTTATATATATGTGTACAACGTTATCGGCAACAAAGAAGTAGTTTTTGTTAAAATTCCTTCCCGGGATATTTGGCCGTAGTCCAATGTTTTCTACAAAACCAGACGTTTCGGCAATGCCATCGACTTCCATCATCAGTGAAAATCGAGTGCGATAAAGTGAGGTGGTATATGTTAGTGACCACAGTACTGTGGTTAAGGCTGAAGCAGTAAGTAGAAAGAAGTAGTTTCTATGGTAATATTTCATTTCGAAAATTATTTTAAATATAAATCTTAGAATATGGAAGTCATGTATGGTTCTCCATACCGATATTTTAATTCATCCTCCATCATCAAAAATTAGTCTTGTTTTCATATAACACTTTTCAATTTTATTTATGCACATCATATGGCTATCCTTTGTGTAATAACCATAAAAATTTATTTTATCCATTTTACCACAATAATCATACATAGGGTTACCTCCCATTATTATTATTTTATCATAAACCAAGTCAACATTATTTATTTTTGTCCAGTCTCCATTAGTATTTATATTCAATATAAAGTCAGTTATTTTCTCATCATATTCTTCTACTACCTTCATTACAACATAAGGTAAGTTATTATTATTTATAGAGGTATCTTTAAAATAATTATCAATCTCTATTTAATAAGGTAAGTATTTTATATCATTTATCTTTACCACTTCTAACGCCTCTTTCAACTCATTATAATTTCTCTTCAACTGATATAATTCTATTTCTCTATCTGCACACAACTCTCTATCTAAATCTCTCTCACCATAACCCCATATCACTTTCTCTATCACTCCATGCAGAGGGTACTGCTACATTACAACATTTCCTGATTTCTCCAGGAACAACAAAAAAATTCAAAAAACAATTACTGGTAGACCATTTATCTACCCAATACCTTCGTGAAGACTTTTCTTCACCCCCCCACAACACCTCGAAAAAAATTTACCCTCTGCCATCCCTCTACTTGTTCACTCTCTTCATACTCTCTCTCTATCTGATCAACATCTATTTCTACCCCTTTGCAACCCATTACTCTCTCACTCTCACTCACCATCTCACTAACTGTTTTCAACGTATCACTCTCTGATACCACCTTTTCAATTACATTACCATTTTCAATAACATTTTTATCATTTGTTACCTTATTCTCTAATACCACATTTTTATACATAGTGCTACGACAGCACAGAACAATCTACGCGTTTATCGAATGCGCCAGAAAGATCTCGACGTAAGCGTGTGGTGTACGTGCTACTAATCGCATTTTGCGAGAATTTTCTCGACTGTGCCAGCCTTCGCTCGGGCGCTCGGACTGTGTCAAGGCCGCAGCAATTACGTAGTTCGCGAGAGATAAGACGCAGTTTGGAAGCTTCTGGTGTGTGAGCGTAACTATAAATACATCGCGTCGCGGCCTTAGTTTTCAGTTCAATGCGAGATTTTTGACTGTGCGGTTCAAGAGTATTAGTGCGATATACTTACAGAGCGGTTCGAGTTATTACGGTGTACGTTCAAGTAGTTATTAGTGAAGTGTTGCGTTTTATATTCGGACGGTATAATTGTAATACAGTTGAGTTTTAATATTAGTGGACATTTTATTGCGTATGAACAATTTCATTTGATTTGTTGTAGACACTGTGTTGTTAATTACGAACTGTTTTACTATAACAATTAAAGGTGTGATTAGTGACTTAATTGGTGTCTTGTACTTATTTTGTTTCCACTGTACCTACGACGATCGAGTAGACCGTCGTAACAGTGGTGTCAGAAGTGGGATAGAACGGTTAACAGTGGAAACAGTGGACGCTTTGTACAAGACGAGTGTGATTCGTAATTAATCGATAAACAATGGATACCAGTCAGATGATAGAAGCATTCCGAGCAATGCTACAGCAAAGTCAGAAACAAGAAAAAGAAGAACGAAGACAGGAAAGGGAAGAAGCAGAAAAACGACAAGACGAAAAACGTAATCGTGAAAATGAAATACCAGAGGGACGAAAAAAAGAATTTAGCCGTCAAGCAGACGACGTTAAGACGTTCGTACAAGAGGATACCACTGCAAAATTTGTCCTGTTACAAGGTGAGCTGAACAAACAAGTTGACAGAATATCTGAAATAGAAAAATCTGTGTCAACTATGAAAACAAGTATGTCAAGCTTAGAAGATTCAAAATATCAGAGAAATCAAAGAACGCTATTAACTGAAGTAGGGTCAGTTTTTGCAAAGGCCCCGTCGTTTAATGGAAGCACCCACTGGGCAACTTATTATCGCCAATTTGAAGCTGCCGCTCGCTTAAATAACTGGACGGAAGAAGAGAAAGGCCTCTCACTCGTTCTTGCGTTAAAAGGACCTGCCGCAGAGGTAATACACAAAGTGCCATCTAACAGTCAGAACGCCTATGCCGAATTAACTAAAGCTTTGGAATTACGGTACGGTGACCAGCATTTGTGCGAAGTGTACCGTGAACAACTTAAAGCGAGGCGACAGCGTTCAGAGGAGAGCCTTCAAGAGTTTGAAGCGAATATCGACCGACTGACGAGATTGGCTTATCCCGAAGAATCGGAGGACTTCCAGAAGTGGATTTCTCTCATTATGTTTATTGACGGTATCAGAGATCGTCAGTTACAACAAGTGTTAAGAATGGCTCGGCATGATAATAAATCAGACGCTCTTGTTCATGCTCTCCGTTTTGAAGCTGCCAAGTCGGCGACCTACATTAATCAAAGTATGCCATCACGTTGTAGCCAAACGGATCCAATACCACAGTATCGTCATAGCGGACAGCATAAAGAGACGATTCAAAAACAACAGTTTAAGAAGTCAGCAGCACCACAACTATCTTCCGAACCAAAGGACAAAGACAGAAGACCGAAGTGTTACAACTGTGGGAAACGTGGTCATCTACAGGTAGACTGTTGGGAGAAGAAAATACCGAGAGAAGAGACTGATCGCACCAATTGGAGAAGTAAAGGCCCAGAACAGCACACAGTTTCCACGCTACATAAGATCAGTGGAAACTTGATTGTTAGTGGATTTGCGGATGGTAAACCAACATCATTTACAGTTGACACGGGCGCAACAGTGTCCATTGTGTGCCCTGACTTAGTCTGTAACCGCCATCCTCTAATTAGCTCTTGTACAATACAGACTGTGACTGGAAGCCCCGTCAAGGTGCTAGGAAAGGTAGACGTACGTGTACGCCTGGGTCTTCTTGAGTTTAGCCACCAAATGCTCGTTGCAGACATTGTCGATGAAGTGATTCTTGGCACGGACATTATGAATGCCTACGGATTCGTTGTGGACTTAAGAGAGAATGTCCTGAAAGTTGGCCAAGAGAAGATAAAGCTTTGCATGGCTAAAATGACAGGGTCTACCAACCATTCGATTAAGCGAGTGGCATTAGTCGAAGAAAAATTCAACAAGTCTGGTCAAGAGGAAACCTCCCTGTTGCAAGCGGAAATGGAGGAAGAACTAGCAGAGGAAGTACAAATAAGTATAACGACAAAAGAAGTGGTGTGTGAGCGTCGCGGCCTTAGTTTTCAGTTCAATGCGAGATTTTTGACTGTGCGGTTCGAGAGTATTAGTGCGATATATTTTACAGAGCGGTTCGGGTTATTACGGTGTACGTTCAAGTAGTTATTAGTGAAGTGTTGCGTTTATATTCGGACGGTATAATTGTAATACAGTTGAGTTTTAATATTAGTGGACATTTTATTGCGTATGAACAATTTCATTTGATTTGTTGTAGACACTGTGTTGTTAATTACAAACTGTTTTACTATAACAATTAAAGGTGTGATTAATTGGTGTCTTGTACTTATTTTGTTTCCACTGTACCTACGACGATCGAGTAGACCGTCGTAACAGTGGTGTCAGAACTGGGATAGAACGGTTAACAGTGGAAACAGTGGATACTTTGTACAAGATGAGTGTAATTCGTAATTAATCGAAAAACAATGGATGCCAGTCAGATGATGGAAAATTTCCAGGCGCTGTTGTTGCAGACAGAAGAACGACGACGACAGGATTCAGAGAAAGCGGAAGAGAGACAGAAAACCCTCCTGCTGGAAGCAGAGGAAAGACGCAGACAGGAGGCGGAAGAAGCAGAAAGACGACAAAAAGAAGAACGAAGACAAGAAAGAGAAGAAGCAGAAAAACGACAGGATGAAAAACGTAAGCAAGAAGCAGATAAAACGGAAGCTCTCTTTGAAGTTATGCAGAAACAGTTGCAAGAACACAGTACCGCAGAATTGGGTATCCTACGAGGTGAGCTTAATAAACAAGTTACTAAAATATCGGAGGTACAAGAATCAATGACATTAAAAATAGCTGAAGTAGAAAAATCTGTCTTGACTGTTGAAGAATCGATGTCTACAAAAATATCTGTTATAGAAGAATCTGTTTCAAATAAAATATCTGCAGTAGAAAACTCAATGGCAAACATAAGAGAACAAATTAAAATTGAAGTTGAACAGTGCATGAAGATTCAACCAAAACAAATTTCTGAACAGACTGTACCAGTGATCAAGACAGAAAAATACACAGAAAATAAGTTAACAGAGAAAGTCACTTTGCCTGCAGTAGGGACAGTTCATGTCAAAGCTCCAACCTTTGACGGAAGCACTCACTGGGCAACGTACCTCCGCCAATTTGAAGCTGCTGGATGCGCAAATAATTGGACAGAAAAAGACAAGGCTGTTTCACTTGTTTTTGCATTAAAAGGACCCGCGGCAGAAC
Source organism: Magicicada septendecula (assembly GCA_034769895.1). Taxonomy (NCBI): domain Eukaryota; kingdom Metazoa; phylum Arthropoda; class Insecta; order Hemiptera; family Cicadidae; genus Magicicada; species Magicicada septendecula. The sequence continues at coordinate 159,162,546 of CM068370.1, read as the reverse complement.
TACTACAGAAAGTGCCACCTGACAGCCAGAACACCTATGCCGAGTTGATAAAAGCTCTGGAATTACGGTATGGTGATAAACATTTGCGAGATGTGTACTGCACCCAGTTGAGAGCAAGGCGACAGCATTCCGGGGAAAGTCTTCAAGAGTTTGAGGCAAGTATCGACAGACTAATTAGACTGGCCTATCCTGAAGCGCCAGAAGATTTTCGAACGCGTTTTGCGATGCAGACATTTACTGCCGGTGTCCGAGATAACGAACTACAGCAAGTGTTACGAATGGCAAGACACCAGAACAGTGCGGACGCCCTGGTACATGCTTTGCAATTTGAGGCCGACAAATCAGCGTCTGGTTGGACAAGTCATAAAGTGCGCGAGCTAAAAGATCGAGACGGCACAGACGATGAGGAAGAAGAACAAGGAACAGAGACTCGACGGTCGGCGCCACAGAATAAAATAAGAAAGGATGGAAGACCGAAGTGTTATCGATGTGGGAAACCTGGACATCTACAACGAGATTGTCGGGTTAGAATTCAGCAGCAGGGAAACGAGCAATAGTCGGTGCAACGGGGCGTGTGCTGACTAACTGGAGGAACGAAGCCCCTAGAGAATACGCAATTTCTACGCTTCAGAAAAACACCGGGAGCTTGGTAGTTACCGGATTTGTTCAAGAAAGGCCAACCTCGATTACAGTTGACACAGGCGCAACAGTTTCTATTGTGCGCCCCGACGTGGTGAAAGATCTCAAGCCAATCTGGTGCTCTTGCAGCTTGCGAACAGCTACTGGACGGCCTGTAAAAGTGTATGGAAAAGTGGAGATACACCTACGCCTCGGTAGACTTGAGTTTAATCATCAAGTACTTGTTGCAGACATTGTGGATGAAGCAATTCTTGGTGTGGACGTTATGAACGCATACGGATTTATAGTCGACTTCAAAAACAATGTCTTGAGAATCGGAGGCGAAGAGGTAATGCTATCAACAATGACGACAGCAGAAAAATCGATGGACGTCATAAACCAAGTGGCCGTAACTGTTCCGCCAAACTCCGAAAAGATCATCATGGTTAGAACTGCGGTAGATACTAGGGGCAATCAGTGCTCTATATTCGAACCCCAGGTAGTCAGCACACCGGGCATACTAATTGCCAGAAGTTTAGTAAAACCTGACGAAACCGGAAATGTACCTATTAGAGTGGCGAATATTTTGGATCAAGCTATCACTTTACAAAGCAATACGCTCCTAGGCAAATTGACTCCTGTGGCCTGGGTAGCCGGAATAACGCAACGAAGACCCAGTTCTTCGGATGCTTCTAAATTACCAGAGGAACTGCAAGAATTATTGAACAGATCTTCTAACGACCTCTCAAGTGGTGAGGTAAAAGAACTCGGACAGTTTTTACACGAATTCAAAGATTGTTTTGCAGTTCGGGGACAGTCACTGGGAAGAACCTCTCTTGTGCAACATCGCATCAATACCGGGGACACAACACCGATACGCCAACCTCCTCGAAGGCCTCCATTATCTAAACAAGAGGAGATGTCTCGGTTAGTACAGGACATGTTGACAGAGGGAGTAATTGAACCTTCGTCAAGTGCTTGGTCTTCCCCTGTAGTGCTGGTAGCGAAGAAGGATGGTGGATTGCGTTTCTGCGTAGACTACCGGAGGTTAAATGACGTTACAAAGAAAGACTGCTATCCATTACCTCGCGTTGACGATACACTCGACACGTTGTCCGGAGCACAGTGGTTTTCCACATTGGACCTGAAGAGTGGATATTGGCAATTGGGTCTTCATCAAGAAGACAAGGAAAAGACCGCTTTCTCGACCCCCAAGTGGCTTATTCCAATTTAACGTCATGCCATTTGGACTCTGTAATGCACCGGCAACATTTGAGAGATTGATGGACCTGATACTCCGAGGCCTGACGTGGAAAACTTGCCTTGTTTACTTAGACGATGTCATAGTGATCGGGAAGACTTTCAAAGATCATTTGGAAAACCTTAAGGAAGTTCTAACTAGAATTCACGGTGCACAACTGAAGCTGAGCCCGAAGAAGTGTTCTCTATTCCAGAAGGAAGTACAGTATTTGGGCCATCTGGTTTCGGCAGCGGGCGTTAGCATGGATCCTAATAAAGTATACACCGTAAGAGACTGGCCAGTTCCGAAGAATAAACACGAAGTTCGGAGTTTCCTGGGGTTATGCTCATATTACCGACGTTTTGTGAAAGGCTTCGCTACTATTGCTAAACCACTACATGAGCTAACGGAAAATAAACGAAACTTCCAATGGTAGAGAGAGTGTGAACAAGCATTTAGAACGTTGAAGATTGCATTATGTTCGCAGCCAATTCTCGCTTTTCCAGCTTCCGAAGGGAAGTACATCGTAGACACAGACGCAAGCAATACTGGTCTAGGAGCAGTTTTGTCTCAAGTGCAGAACGGTGAAGAACGAGTAATAGCGTATTACAGCAAGACGCTTTCTAAACCAGAGAGAAATTATTGTGTTACAAGAAGAGAGTTGTTGGCAATTGTCAGAGCTTTGGAGCACTTCCATAATTACCTCTATGGGAGAGAGTTTTCACTACGTACCGACCATGCTGCACTTGCATGGCTCTTGAGATTTAAAAATCCGGAAGGACAGTTGGCAAGGTGGCTCGAACGTCTGCAAGAGTACAACTTCAAGGTACAACATCGGCGGGGGCGCCTGCACGGTAATGCAGATGGCTTATCACGAAGACCGTGCCCGGAAGACTGCCGACATTGCCACAGAAAGGAAGAACAAAACTCAAGCGAACATGTTCAAGCCATCACTGTAGATTTCCTGGCTGATGGCTGGACAACACAAGACTGTCGACAAGAACAGATGACTGATGAAGACATTGGACCGATCTTGACAGCAAAAGAGGAAGGTCGCCGCCCGGATTGGCAAGATATCTGCCATGGTTCCGAAGTGCTGAAGGGCTACTGGGCACAATGGGAATCTCTCACCTTAGAAAACGGATTGCTGAAAGGGCTTGGGAAAGTGCAGATGGACGAGACGTGGTCATGCAGTTGATAGTTCCCCGAAGTAAAGTGCAGTCTGTTTTGAAGGAGATGCATGATGGAACATCTGGAGGCCATCTTGGCGTTAACAAAACCCTTGACAAAATACGGAAGCGATTCTATTGGCTTCATCTTCGCCACGACGTAGAGGAATGGGTTCGGACGTGTGAAATATGTGCTGCAAGCAAGGGCCCACAAACCAGAAGCAGGGGAAAAATGAGACAGTATAACGTTGGACAACCTTTCGAGAGAATTGCCATAGACATTGCTGGACCATTCCCAGTTACTGACGATGGAAACCGGTACATCATGGTTGTAGGTGACTACTTTACTAAGTGGGTGGAAGCATACGCAATTCCAAATCAGGAGGTTACCACTGTGGCAAAGCAGTTAGTTTACAACTTCTGTTGCCGTTATGGAGCCCCTATGGAAATCCATACGGATCAAGGGAGAAATTTCGAATCAGGAGTGTTTAAAGAATTATGCCGTCTACTGGGAATTCGAAAGACCAGGACAACGCCTCTGCATCCTCAGTCGGACGGGATGGTTGAGAGATTCAACAGGACACTTGAGCAGCATCTTTCGAAAGTTGTTGAGGAGAACCAAACAGACTGGGACCAACGTATACCACTATTCCTTATGGCGTATAGGTCATCAGTACATGACACAACCGGCATGACTCCAGCAAAATTGGTGTTTGGGCGGGAGATTCGTCTTCCTGGGGACTTGATGTTTGGATCACCTGAGACTCAGTCCCAAGAGCCAAAGAACTATTCCTCGCAATTAGAAAACCAACTGCGAGAAATGAATCGCTTGGTAAGAGGACGGCTCAAGATTGCCAGTGATAAAATGAAAACTCGGTATGACATTCGCAGCAATAGTGTGGGTTTCCAAGAAGGAGATCAGGTCTGGTTGTTCAATGCAAAGCGCCGTCGTGGTCGCTCACCTAAGCTTCAGTCTAACTGGGAAGGACCCTACACTGTAAAAAAAAGGATTAACGATGTTGTTTATCGGATTCAACAGGAAGGACAGCGAAAGTTCAAGGTCGTCCACCTAGATCGCCTGGCTAAATACAAATTTAGAGACGCTTTGCCAGTTCGGGACGAACAGGCTTAAGGAGGGGGCAGTGCTACGACAGCACAGAACAATCTACGCTTTTATCGAATGCGCCAGAAAGATCTCGACGTAAGCGTGTGGTGTACGTGCTACTAAACGCATTTTGCGAGAATTTTCTCGACTGTGCCAGGCTCCGCTCGGGCGCTCGGACTGTGTCAAGGCCGTAGCAATTTACGTAGTTCGCGAGAGATAAGACGCAGTTTGGAAGCTTCTGGTGTGTGAGCGTAACTATAAATAGATCGCGTCGCGGCCTTAGTTTTCAGTTCAATGCGAGATTTTTGACTGTGCGGTTCGAGAGTATTAGTGCGATATATTTTACAGAGCGGTTCGGGTTATTACGGTGTACGTTCAAGTAGTTATTAGTGAAGTGTTGCGTTTATATTCGGACGGTATAATTGTAATACAGTTGAGTTTTAATATTAGTGGACATATTTTATTGCGTATGAACAATTTCATTTGATTTGTTGTAGACACTGTGTTGTTAATTACGAACTGTTTTACTATAACAATTAAAGGTGTGATTAATTGGTGTCTTGTACTTATTTTGTTTCCACTGTACCTACGACGATCGAGTAGACCGTCGTAACAGTGGTGTCAGAACTGGGATAGAACGGTTAACAGTGCAAACAGTGGACGCTTTGTACAAGACGAGTGTGATTCGTAATTAATCAGTAAACATGGATCCCCCAGTCAGATGATGGAAGCTTTACAAACACTGCTGCGGCAGACACAGGAAGAAGCAGAAAGACGACAAAAAGAAGAACGAATACAAGACAGAGAAGAAGCAGAGAAACGACAGGATGAGAAACGCAGGCAGGAAAGAGAAGAAGCTGAGGAACGTCAGAAAGCACTAATGCTAGAAACAGAAGAAAGACAAAAAGATAAATCGGGAGCTCTCTTTGAAACTATGCAGAAACAGTTGCAAGAACACAGTACCGCAGAATTGGGTATCCTATGGGATGAGCTTAATAAACAAGTTACTAAAATATCGGAGGTACAAGAGTCAATGACATTAAAAATAGCTGAAGTAGAAAAATCTGTCTTGATTGTTGAAGAATCGATGTCTACAAAAATATCTGTTATAGAAGAATCTGTGTCAAATAAAATATCTGCAGTAGAAAACTCAATGGCAAACATAAGAGAACAAATTAAAAGTGAAGTCGAACAGTGCATGAAGATTCAACCAAAACAAATTTCTGAACAGACTGTACCAGTGATAAAGACAGAAAAAGACACAGAAAATAAGTTAACAGAGAAAGTCACTTTGCCTGCAGTAGGGACAGTTCATGTCAAAGCTCCAACCTTTGACGGAAGCACTCACTGGGCAACGTACCTCCGCCAATTTGAAGCTGCTGCATGCGCAAATAATTGGACAGAAAAAGACAAGGCTGTTTCACTTGTTCTTGCATTAAAAGGACCCGCGGCAGAACTACTACAGAAAGTGCCACCTGACAGCCAGAACATCTATGCCGAGTTGATAAAAGCTCTAGAATTACGCTACGGTGATAAACATTTGCGAGAGGTGTACTACGCGCAGTTGAGAACAAGACGACAACGTTCCGGGGAAAGTCTTCAAGAATTTGAAGCAAGTATCGACAGATTGATTAGATTGGCCTATCCTGAAGCACCAGAAGACTTCCGAATAAGGTTTACGGTGCAGACATTTATTGATGGCATCGGAGATTGTGAACTTCAGCAAGTGTTACGAATGGCAAGACACCGAGATAGCTCAGAAGCTCTTGTTCACGCCCTAGAGTTTGAAGCTGCCAAGTCAGCGTCCCGCTACATTAATGGGTTTGTGCCATCACATTGCAGTCAGAAGATCCCTGTTTCACATTACCGTTACGATGGGTGCAGAAAAACAGTGTTGTCGGACAAACAATTCAAAAGTTCAAGAGAGTCGCAACGATTTGAAAAAGGCAGAAGACCGAAATGTTACAACTGTGGAAAACGTGGTCATCTACAGGTAGACTGTTGGGAGAAGAAGATACCGAGAGAAGAGACTGATCGCACCAATTGGAGAAGTAAAGGCCCAGAACAGCACACAGTTTCCACGCTACATAAGATCAGTGGAAACTTGATTGTTAGTGGATTTGCGGATGGTAAACCAACATCATTTACAGTTGACACGGGCGCAACAGTGTCCATTGTGCGCCCTGACTTAGTCTGTAACCGCCATCCTCTAATTAGCTCTTGTACAATACAGACTGTGACTGGAAGCCCCGTCAAGGTGCTAGGAAAGGTAGACGTACGTGTACGCCTGGGTCTTCTTGAGTTTAGCCACCAAATGCTCGTTGCAGACATTGTCGATGAAGTGATTCTTGGCACGGACATTATGAATGCCTACGGATTCGTTGTGGACTTAAGAGAGAATGTCCTGAAAGTTGGCCAAGAGAAGATAAAGCTTTGCATGGTTAAAATGACAGGGTCTACCAACCATTCGATTAAGCGAGTGGCATTAGTCGAAGAAAAATTCAACAAGTCTGGTCAAGAGGAAACCTCCCTGTTGCAAGCGGAAATGGAGGAAGAACTAGCAGAGGAAGTACAAATAAGTATAACGACAAAAGAAGTGGTGTGTGAGCGTCGCGGCCTTAGTTTTCAGTTCAATGCGAGATTTTTGACTGTGCGGTTCGAGAGTATTAGTGCGATATATTTTACAGAGCGGTTCGGGTTATTACGGTGTACGTTCAAGTAGTTATTAGTGAAGTGTTGCGTTTATATTCGGACGGTATAATTGTAATACAGTTGAGTTTTAATATTAGTGGACATATTTTATTGCGTATGAACAATTTCATTTGATTTGTTGTAGACACTGTGTTGTTAATTACGAACTGTTTTACTATAACAATTAAAGGTGTGATTAATTGGTGTCTTGTACTTATTTTGTTTCCACTGTACCTACGACGATCGAGTAGACCGTCGTAACAGTGGTGTCAGAACTGGGATAGAACGGTTAACAGTGGAAACAGTGGATACTTTGTACAAGATGAGTGTAATTCGTAATTAATCGAAAAACAATGGATGCCAGTCAGATGATGGAAAATTTCCAGGCGCTGTTGTTGCAGACAGAAGAACGACGACGACAGGATTCAGAGAAAGCGGAAGAGAGACAGAAAACCCTCCTGCTGGAAGCAGAGGAAAGACGCAGACAGGAGGCGGAAGAAGCAGAAAGACGACAAAAAGAAGAACGAAGACAAGAAAGAGAAGAAGCAGAAAAACGACAGGATGAAAAACGTAAGCAAGAAGCAGATAAAACGGAAGCTCTCTTTGAAGTTATGCAGAAACAGTTGCAAGAACACAGTACCGCAGAATTGGTTATCCTACGAGGTGAGCTTAATAAACAAGTTACTAAAATATCGGAGGTACAAGAATCAATGACATTAAAAATAGCTGAAGTAGAAAAATCTGTCTTGACTGTTGAAGAATCGATGTCTACAAAAATATCTGTTATAGAAGAATCTGTTTCAAATAAAATATCTGCAGTAGAAAACTCAATGGCAAACATAAGAGAACAAATTAAAATTGAAGTTGAACAGTGCATGAAGATTCAACCAAAACAAATTTCTGAACAGACTGTACCAGTGATCAAGACAGAAAAATACACAGAAAATAAGTTAACAGAGAAAGTCAGTTTGCCTGCAGTAGGGACAGTTCATGTCAAAGCTCCAACCTTTGACGGAAGCACTCACTGGGCAACGTACCTCCGCCAATTTGAAGCTGCTGGATGCGCAAATAATTGGACAGAAAAAGACAAGGCTGTTTCACTTGTTTTTGCATTAAAAGGACCCGCGGCAGAACTACTACAGAAAGTGCCACCTGACAGCCAGAACACCTATGCCGAGTTGATAAAAGCTCTGGAATTACGGTATGGTGATAAACATTTGCGAGATGTGTACTGCACCCAGTTGAGAGCAAGGCGACAGCATTCCGGGGAAAGTCTTCAAGAGTTTGAAGCAAGTATCGACAGACTAATTAGACTGGCCTATCCTGAAGCGCCAGAAGATTTTCGAACGCGTTTTGCGATGCAGACATTTACTGCCGGTGTCCGAGATAACGAACTACAGCAAGTGTTACGAATGGCAAGACACCAGAACAGTGCGGACGCCATGGTACATGCTTTGCAATTTGAGGCCGACAAATCAGCGTCTGGTTGGACAAGTCATAAAGTGCGCGAGCTAAAAGATCGAGACGGCACAGACGATGAGGAAGAAGAACAAGGAACAGAGACTCGACGGTCGGCGCCACAGAATAAAATAAGAAAGGATGGAAGACCGAAGTGTTATCGATGTGGGAAACCTGGACATCTACAACGAGATTGTCGGGTTAGAATTCAGCAGCAGGGAAACGAGCAATAGTCGGTGCAACGGGGCGTGTGCTGACTAACTGGAGGAACGAAGCCCCTAGAGAATACGCAATTTCTACGCTTCAGAAAAACACCGGGAGCTTGGTAGTTACCGGATTTGTTCAAGAAAGGCCAACCTCGATTACAGTTGACACAGGCGCAACAGTTTCTATTGTGCGCCCCGACGTGGTGAAAGATCTCAAGCCAATCTGGTGCTCTTGCAGCTTGCGAACAGCTACTGGACGGCCTGTAAAAGTGTATGGAAAAGTGGAGATACACCTACGCCTCGGTAGACTTGAGTTTAATCATCAAGTACTTGTTGCAGACATTGTGGATGAAGCAATTCTTGGTGTGGACGTTATGAACGCATACGGATTTATAGTCGACTTCAAAAACAATGTCTTGAGAATCGGAGGCGAAGAGGTAATGCTATCAACAATGACGACAGCAGAAAAATCGATGGACGTCATAAACCAAGTGGCCGTAACTGTTCCGCCAAACTCCGAAAAGATCATCATGGTTAGAACTGCGGTAGATACTAGGGGCAATCAGTGCTCTATATTCGAACCCCAGGTAGTCAGCACACCGGGCATACTAATTGCCAGAAGTTTAGTAAAACCTGACGAAACCGGAAATGTACCTATTAGAGTGGCGAATATTTTGGATCAAGCTATCACTTTACAAAGCAATACGCTCCTAGGCAAATTGACTCCTGTGGCCTGGGTAGCCGGAATAACGCAACGAAGACCCAGTTCTTCGGATGATTCTAAATTATCAGAGGAACTGCAAGAATTATTGAACAGATCTTCTAACGACCTCTCAAGTGGTGAGGTAAAAGAACTCGGACAGTTTTTACACGAATTCAAAGATTGTTTTGCAGTTCGGGGACAGTCACTGGGAAGAACCTCTCTTGTGCAACATCGCATCAATACCGGGGACACAACACCGATACGCCAACCTCCTCGAAGGCCTCCATTATCTAAACAAGAGGAGATGTCTCGGTTAGTACAGGACATGTTGACAGAGGGAGTAATTGAACCTTCGTCAAGTGCTTGGTCTTCCCCTGTAGTGCTGGTAGCGAAGAAGGATGGTGAATTGCGTTTTTGCGTAGACTACCGGAGGTTAAATGACGTTACAAAGAAAGACTGCTATCCATTACCTCGCGTTGACGATACACTCGACACGTTGTCCGGAGCACAGTGGTTTTCCACATTGGACCTGAAGAGTGGATATTGGCAAGTGGGTCTTCATCAAGAAGACAAGGAAAAGACCGCTTTCTCGACCCCCAAGTGGCTTATTCCAATTTAACGTCATGCCATTTGGACTCTGTAATGCACCGGCAACATTTGAGAGATTGATGGACCTGATACTCCGAGGCCTGACGTGGAAAACTTGCCTTGTTTACTTAGACGATGTCATAGTGATCGGGAAGACTTTCAAAGATCATTTGGAAAACCTTAAGGAAGTTCTAACTAGAATTCACGGTGCACAACTGAAGCTGAGCCCGAAGAAGTGTTCTCTATTCCAGAAGGAAGTACAGTATTTGGGCCATCTGGTTTCGGCAGCGGGCGTTAGCATGGATCCTAATAAAGTATACACCGTAAGAGACTGGCCAGTTCCGAAGAATAAACACGAAGTTCGGAGTTTCCTGGGGTTATGCTCATATTACCGACGTTTTGTGAAAGGCTTCGCTACTATTGCTAAACCACTACATGAGCTAACGGAAAATAAACGAAACTTCCAATGGTAGAGAGAGTGTGAACAAGCATTTAGAACGTTGAAGATTGCATTATGTTCGCAGCCAATTCTCGCTTTTCCAGCTTCCGAAGGGAAGTACATCGTAGACACAGACGCAAGCAATACTGGTCTAGGAGCAGTTTTGTCTCAAGTGCAGAACGGTGAAGAACGAGTAATAGCGTATTACAGCAAGACGCTTTCTAAACCAGAGAGAAATTATTGTGTTACAAGAAGAGAGTTGTTGGCAATTGTCAGAGCTTTGGAGCACTTCCATAAATACCTCTATGGGAGAGAGTTTTCACTACGTACCGACCATGCTGCACTTGCATGGCTCTTGAGATTTAAAAATCCGGAAGGACAGTTGGCAAGGTGGATCGAACGTCTGCAAGAGTACAACTTCAAGGTACAACATCGGCGGGGGCGCCTGCACGGTAATGCAGATGGCTTATCACGAAGACCGTGCCCAGAAGACTGCCGACATTGCCACAGAAAGGAAGAACAAAACTCAAGCGAACATGTTCAAGCCATCACTGTAGATTTCCTGGCTGATGGCTGGACAACACAAGACTGTCGACAAGAACAGATGACTGATGAAGACATTGGACCGATCTTGACAGCAAAAGAGGAAGGTCGCCGCCCGGATTGGCAAGATATCTGCCATGGTTCCGAAGTGCTGAAGGGCTACTGGGCACAATGGGAATCTCTCACCTTAGAAAACGGATTGCTGAAAGGGCTTGGGAAAGTGCAGATGGACGAGACGTGGTCATGCAGTTGATAGTTCCCCGAAGTAAAGTGCAGTCTGTTTTGAAGGAGATGCATGATGGAACATCTGGAGGCCATCTTGGCGTTAACAAAACCCTTGACAAAATACGGAAGCGATTCTATTGGCTTCATCTTCGCCACGACGTAGAGGAATGGGTTCGGACGTGTGAAATATGTGCTGCAAGCAAGGGCCCACAAACCAGAAGCAGGGGAAAAATGAGACAGTATAACGTTGGACAACCTTTCGAGAGAATTGCCATAGACATTGCTGGACCATTCCCAGTTACTGACGATGGAAACCGGTACATCATGGTTGTAGGTGACTACTTTACTAAGTGGGTGGAAGCATACGCAATTCCAAATCAGGAGGTTACCACTGTGGCAAAGCAGTTAGTTCACAACTTCTGTTGCCGTTATGGAGCCCCTATGGAAATCCATACGGATCAAGGGAGAAATTTCGAATCAGGAGTGTTTAAAGAATTATGCCGTCTACTGGGAATTCGAAAGACCAGGACAACGCCTCTGCATCCTCAGTCGGACGGGATGGTTGAGAGATTCAACAGGACACTTGAGCAGCATCTTTCGAAAGATGTTGACGAGAACCAAACAGACTGGGACCAACGTATACCACTATTCCTTATGGCGTATAGGTCATCAGTACATGACACAACCGGCATGACTCCAGCAAAATTGGTGTTTGGGCGGGAGATTCGTCTTCCTGGGGACTTGATGTTTGGATCACCTGAGACTCAGTCCCAAGAGCCAAAGAACTATTCCTCGCAATTAGAAAACCAACTGCGAGAAATGAATCGCTTGGTAAGAGGACGGCTCAAGATTGCCAGTGATAAAATGAAAACTCGGTATGACATTCGCAGCAATAGTGTGGGTTTCCAAGAAGGAGATCAGGTCTGGTTGTTCAATGCAAAGCGCCGTCGTGGTCGCTCACCTAAGCTTCAGTCTAACTGGGAAGGACCCTACACTGTAAAAAAAAGGATTAACGATGTTGTTTATCGGATTCAACAGGAAGGACAGCGAAAGTTCAAGGTCGTCCACCTAGATCGCCTGGCTAAATACAAATTTAGAGACGCTTTGCCAGTTCGGGACGAACAGGCTTAAGGAGGGGGCAGTGCTACGACAGCACAGAACAATCTACGCTTTTATCGAATGCGCCAGAAAGATCTCGACGTAAGCGTGTGGTGTACGTGCTACTAAACGCATTTTGCGAGAATTTTCTCGACTGTGCCAGGCTCCGCTCGGGCGCTCGGACTGTGTCAAGGCCGTAGCAATTTACGTAGTTCGCGAGAGATAAGACGCAGTTTGGAAGCTTCTGGTGTGTGAGCGTAACTATAAATAGATCGCGTCGCGGCCTTAGTTTTCAGTTCAATGCGAGATTTTTGACTGTGCGGTTCGAGAGTATTAGTGCGATATATTTTACAGAGCGGTTCGGGTTATTACGGTGTACGTTCAAGTAGTTATTAGTGAAGTGTTGCGTTTATATTCGGACGGTATAATTGTAATACAGTTGAGTTTTAATATTAGTGGACATATTTTATTGCGTATGAACAATTTCATTTGATTTGTTGTAGACACTGTGTTGTTAATTACGAACTGTTTTACTATAACAATTAAAGGTGTGATTAATTGGTGTCTTGTACTTATTTTGTTTCCACTGTACCTACGACGATCGAGTAGACCGTCGTAACAGTGGTGTCAGAACTGGGATAGAACGGTTAACAGTGGAAACAGTGGATACTTTGTACAAGATGAGTGTAATTCGTAATTAATCGAAAAACAATGGATGCCAGTCAGATGATGGAAAATTTCCAGGCGCTGTTGTTGCAGACAGAAGAACGACGACGACAGGATTCAGAGAAAGCGGAAGAGAGACAGAAAACCCTCCTGCTGGAAGCAGAGGAAAGACGCAGACAGGAGGCGGAAGAAGCAGAAAGACGACAAAAAGAAGAACGAAGACAAGAAAGAGAAGAAGCAGAAAAACGACAGGATGAAAAACGTAAGCAAGAAGCAGATAAAACGGAAGCTCTCTTTGAAGTTATGCAGAAACAGTTGCAAGAACACAGTACCGCAGAATTGGGTATCCTACGAGGTGAGCTTAATAAACAAGTTACTAAAATATCGGAGGTACAAGAATCAATGACATTAAAAATAGCTGAAGTAGAAAAATCTGTCTTGACTGTTGAAGAATCGATGTCTACAAAAATATCTGTTATAGAAGAATCTGTTTCAAATAAAATATCTGCAGTAGAAAACTCAATGGCAAACATAAGAGAACAAATTAAAATTGAAGTTGAACAGTGCATGAAGATTCAACCAAAACAAATTTCTGAACAGACTGTACCAGTGATCAAGACAGAAAAATACACAGAAAATAAGTTAACAGAGAAAGTCAGTTTGCCTGCAGTAGGGACAGTTCATGTCAAAGCTCCAACCTTTGACGGAAGCACTCACTGGGCAACGTACCTCCGCCAATTTGAAGCTGCTGGATGCGCAAATAATTGGACAGAAAAAGACAAGGCTGTTTCACTTGTTTTTGCATTAAAAGGACCCGCGGCAGAACTACTACAGAAAGTGCCACCTGACAGCCAGAACACCTATGCCGAGTTGATAAAAGCTCTGGAATTACGGTATGGTGATAAACATTTGCGAGATGTGTACTGCACCCAGTTGAGAGCAAGGCGACAGCATTCCGGGGAAAGTCTTCAAGAGTTTGAAGCAAGTATCGACAGACTAATTAGACTGGCCTATCCTGAAGCGCCAGAAGATTTTCGAACGCGTTTTGCGATGCAGACATTTACTGCCGGTGTCCGAGATAACGAACTACAGCAAGTGTTACGAATGGCAAGACACCAGAACAGTGCGGACGCCATGGTACATGCTTTGCAATTTGAGGCCGACAAATCAGCGTCTGGTTGGACAAGTCATAAAGTGCGCGAGCTAAAAGATCGAGACGGCACAGACGATGAGGAAGAAGAACAAGGAACAGAGACTCGACGGTCGGCGCCACAGAATAAAATAAGAAAGGATGGAAGACCGAAGTGTTATCGATGTGGGAAACCTGGACATCTACAACGAGATTGTCGGGTTAGAATTCAGCAGCAGGGAAACGAGCAATAGTCGGTGCAACGGGGCGTGTGCTGACTAACTGGAGGAACGAAGCCCCTAGAGAATACGCAATTTCTACGCTTCAGAAAAACACCGGGAGCTTGGTAGTTACCGGATTTGTTCAAGAAAGGCCAACCTCGATTACAGTTGACACAGGCGCAACAGTTTCTATTGTGCGCCCCGACGTGGTGAAAGATCTCAAGCCAATCTGGTGCTCTTGCAGCTTGCGAACAGCTACTGGACGGCCTGTAAAAGTGTATGGAAAAGTGGAGATACACCTACGCCTCGGTAGACTTGAGTTTAATCATCAAGTACTTGTTGCAGACATTGTGGATGAAGCAATTCTTGGTGTGGACGTTATGAACGCATACGGATTTATAGTCGACTTCAAAAACAATGTCTTGAGAATCGGAGGCGAAGAGGTAATGCTATCAACAATGACGACAGCAGAAAAATCGATGGACGTCATAAACCAAGTGGCCGTAACTGTTCCGCCAAACTCCGAAAAGATCATCATGGTTAGAACTGCGGTAGATACTAGGGGCAATCAGTGCTCTATATTCGAACCCCAGGTAGTCAGCACACCGGGCATACTAATTGCCAGAAGTTTAGTAAAACCTGACGAAACCGGAAATGTACCTATTAGAGTGGCGAATATTTTGGATCAAGCTATCACTTTACAAAGCAATACGCTCCTAGGCAAATTGACTCCTGTGGCCTGGGTAGCCGGAATAACGCAACGAAGACCCAGTTCTTCGGATGATTCTAAATTATCAGAGGAACTGCAAGAATTATTGAACAGATCTTCTAACGACCTCTCAAGTGGTGAGGTAAAAGAACTCGGACAGTTTTTACACGAATTCAAAGATTGTTTTGCAGTTCGGGGACAGTCACTGGGAAGAACCTCTCTTGTGCAACATCGCATCAATACCGGGGACACAACACCGATACGCCAACCTCCTCGAAGGCCTCCATTATCTAAACAAGAGGAGATGTCTCGGTTAGTACAGGACATGTTGACAGAGGGAGTAATTGAACCTTCGTCAAGTGCTTGGTCTTCCCCTGTAGTGCTGGTAGCGAAGAAGGATGGTGAATTGCGTTTTTGCGTAGACTACCGGAGGTTAAATGACGTTACAAAGAAAGACTGCTATCCATTACCTCGCGTTGACGATACACTCGACACGTTGTCCGGAGCACAGTGGTTTTCCACATTGGACCTGAAGAGTGGATATTGGCAAGTGGGTCTTCATCAAGAAGACAAGGAAAAGACCGCTTTCTCGACCCCCAAGTGGCTTATTCCAATTTAACGTCATGCCATTTGGACTCTGTAATGCACCGGCAACATTTGAGAGATTGATGGACCTGATACTCCGAGGCCTGACGTGGAAAACTTGCCTTGTTTACTTAGACGATGTCATAGTGATCGGGAAGACTTTCAAAGATCATTTGGAAAACCTTAAGGAAGTTCTAACTAGAATTCACGGTGCACAACTGAAGCTGAGCCCGAAGAAGTGTTCTCTATTCCAGAAGGAAGTACAGTATTTGGGCCATCTGGTTTCGGCAGCGGGCGTTAGCATGGATCCTAATAAAGTATACACCGTAAGAGACTGGCCAGTTCCGAAGAATAAACACGAAGTTCGGAGTTTCCTGGGGTTATGCTCATATTACCGACGTTTTGTGAAAGGCTTCGCTACTATTGCTAAACCACTACATGAGCTAACGGAAAATAAACGAAACTTCCAATGGTAGAGAGAGTGTGAACAAGCATTTAGAACGTTGAAGATTGCATTATGTTCGCAGCCAATTCTCGCTTTTCCAGCTTCCGAAGGGAAGTACATCGTAGACACAGACGCAAGCAATACTGGTCTAGGAGCAGTTTTGTCTCAAGTGCAGAACGGTGAAGAACGAGTAATAGCGTATTACAGCAAGACGCTTTCTAAACCAGAGAGAAATTATTGTGTTACAAGAAGAGAGTTGTTGGCAATTGTCAGAGCTTTGGAGCACTTCCATAAATACCTCTATGGGAGAGAGTTTTCACTACGTACCGACCATGCTGCACTTGCATGGCTCTTGAGATTTAAAAATCCGGAAGGACAGTTGGCAAGGTGGCTCGAACGTCTGCAAGAGTACAACTTCAAGGTACAACATCGGCGGGGGCGCCTGCACGGTAATGCAGATGGCTTATCACGAAGACCGTGCCCAGAAGACTGCCGACATTGCCACAGAAAGGAAGAACAAAACTCAAGCGAACATGTTCAAGCCATCACTGTAGATTTCCTGGCTGATGGCTGGACAACACAAGACTGTCGACAAGAACAGATGACTGATGAAGACATTGGACCGATCTTGACAGCAAAAGAGGAAGGTCGCCGCCCGGATTGGCAAGATATCTGCCATGGTTCCGAAGTGCTGAAGGGCTACTGGGCACAATGGGAATCTCTCACCTTAGAAAACGGATTGCTGAAAGGGCTTGGGAAAGTGCAGATGGACGAGACGTGGTCATGCAGTTGATAGTTCCCCGAAGTAAAGTGCAGTCTGTTTTGAAGGAGATGCATGATGGAACATCTGGAGGCCATCTTGGCGTTAACAAAACCCTTGACAAAATACGGAAGCGATTCTATTGGCTTCATCTTCGCCACGACGTAGAGGAATGGGTTCGGACGTGTGAAATATGTGCTGCAAGCAAGGGCCCACAAACCAGAAGCAGGGGAAAAATGAGACAGTATAACGTTGGACAACCTTTCGAGAGAATTGCCATAGACATTGCTGGACCATTCCCAGTTACTGACGATGGAAACCGGTACATCATGGTTGTAGGTGACTACTTTACTAAGTGGGTGGAAGCATACGCAATTCCAAATCAGGAGGTTACCACTGTGGCAAAGCAGTTAGTTTACAACTTCTGTTGCCGTTATGGAGCCCCTATGGAAATCCATACGGATCAAGGGAGAGATTTCGAATCAGGAGTGTTTAAAGAATTATGCCGTCTACTGGGAATTCGAAAGACCAGGACAACGCCTCTGCATCCTCAGTCGGACGGGATGGTTGAGAGATTCAACAGGACACTTGAGCAGCATCTTTCGAAAGATGTTGACGAGAACCAAACAGACTGGGACCAACGTATACCACTATTCCTTATGGCGTATAGGTCATCAGTACATGACACAACCGGCATGACTCCAGCAAAATTGGTGTTTGGGCGGGAGATTCGTCTTCCTGGGGACTTGATGTTTGGATCACCTGAGACTCAGTCCCAAGAGCCAAAGAACTATTCCTCGCAATTAGAAAACCAACTGCGAGAAATGAATCGCTTGGTAAGAGGACGGCTCAAGATTGCCAGTGATAAAATGAAAACTCGGTATGACATTCGCAGCAATAGTGTGGGTTTCCAAGAAGGAGATCAGGTCTGGTTGTTCAATGCAAAGCGCCGTCGTGGTCGCTCACCTAAGCTTCAGTCTAACTGGGAAGGACCCTACACTGTAAAAAAAAGGATTAACGATGTTGTTTATCGGATTCAACAGGAAGGACAGCGAAAGTTCAAGGTCGTCCACCTAGATCGCCTGGCTAAATACAAATTTAGAGACGCTTTGCCAGTTCGGGACGAACAGGCTTAAGGAGGGGGCAGTGCTACGACAGCACAGAACAATCTACGCTTTTATCGAATGCGCCAGAAAGATCTCGACGTAAGCGTGTGGTGTACGTGCTACTAAACGCATTTTGCGAGAATTTTCTCGACTGTGCCAGGCTCCGCTCGGGCGCTCGGACTGTGTCAAGGCCGTAGCAATTTACGTAGTTCGCGAGAGATAAGACGCAGTTTGGAAGCTTCTGGTGTGTGAGCGTAACTATAAATACATCGCGTCGCGGCCTTAGTTTTCAGTTCAATGCGAGATTTTTGACTGTGCGGTTCGAGAGTATTAGTGCGATATATTTTACAGAGCGGTTCGGGTTATTACGGTGTACGTTCAAGTAGTTATTAGTGAAGTGTTGCGTTTATATTCGGACGGTATAATTGTAATACAGTTGAGTTTTAATATTAGTGGACATATTTTATTGCGTATGAACAATTTCATTTGATTTGTTGTAGACACTGTGTTGTTAATTACGAACTGTTTTACTATAACAATTAAAGGTGTGATTAATTGGTGTCTTGTACTTATTTTGTTTCCACTGTACCTACGACGATCGAGTAGACCGTCGTAACAGTGGTGTCAGAACTGGGATAGAACGGTTAACAGTGCAAACAGTGGACGCTTTGTACAAGACGAGTGTGATTCGTAATTAATCAGTAAACATGGATCCCCCAGTCAGATGATGGAAGCTTTACAAACACTGCTGCGGCAGACACAGGAAGAAGCAGAAAGACGACAAAAAGAAGAACGAATACAAGACAGAGAAGAAGCAGAGAAACGACAGGATGAGAAACGCAGGCAGGAAAGAGAAGAAGCTGAGGAACGTCAGAAAGCACTAATGCTAGAAACAGAAGAAAGACAAAAAGATAAATCGGGAGCTCTCTTTGAAACTATGCAGAAACAGTTGCAAGAACACAGTACCGCAGAATTGGGTATCCTATGGGGTGAGCTTAATAAACAAGTTACTAAAATATCGGAGGTACAAGAGTCAATGACATTAAAAATAGCTGAAGTAGAAAAATCTGTCTTGATTGTTGAAGAATCGATGTCTACAAAAATATCTGTTATAGAAGAATCTGTGTCAAATAAAATATCTGCAGTAGAAAACTCAATGGCAAACATAAGAGAACAAATTAAAAGTGAAGTCGAACAGTGCATGAAGATTCAACCAAAACAAATTTCTGAACAGACTGTACCAGTGATAAAGACAGAAAAAGACACAGAAAATAAGTTAACAGAGAAAGTCACTTTGCCTGCAGTAGGGACAGTTCATGTCAAAGCTCCAACCTTTGACGGAAGCACTCACTGGGCAACGTACCTCCGCCAATTTGAAGCTGCTGCATGCGCAAATAATTGGACAGAAAAAGACAAGGCTGTTTCACTTGTTCTTGCATTAAAAGGACCCGCGGCAGAACTACTACAGAAAGTGCCACCTGACAGCCAGAACATCTATGCCGAGTTGATAAAAGCTCTAGAATTACGCTACGGTGATAAACATTTGCGAGAGGTGTACTACGCGCAGTTGAGAACAAGACGACAACGTTCCGGGGAAAGTCTTCAAGAATTTGAAGCAAGTATCGACAGATTGATTAGATTGGCCTATCCTGAAGCACCAGAAGACTTCCGAATAAGGTTTACGGTGCAGACATTTATTGATGGCATCGGAGATTGTGAACTTCAGCAAGTGTTACGAATGGCAAGACACCGAGATAGCTCAGAAGCTCTTGTTCACGCCCTAGAGTTTGAAGCTGCCAAGTCAGCGTCCCGCTACATTAATGGGTTTGTGCCATCACATTGCAGTCAGAAGATCCCTGTTTCACATTACCGTTACGATGGGTGCAGAAAAACAGTGTTGTCGGACAAACAATTCAAAAGTTCAAGAGAGTCGCAACGATTTGAAAAAGGCAGAAGACCGAAATGTTACAACTGTGGAAAACGTGGTCATCTACAGGTAGACTGTTGGGAGAAGAAGATACCGAGAGAAGAGACTGATCGCACCAATTGGAGAAGTAAAGGCCCAGAACAGCACACAGTTTCCACGCTACATAAGATCAGTGGAAACTTGATTGTTAGTGGATTTGCGGATGGTAAACCAACATCATTTACAGTTGACACGGGCGCAACAGTGTCCATTGTGCGCCCTGACTTAGTCTGTAACCGCCATCCTCTAATTAGCTCTTGTACAATACAGACTGTGACTGGAAGCCCCGTCAAGGTGCTAGGAAAGGTAGACGTACGTGTACGCCTGGGTCTTCTTGAGTTTAGCCACCAAATGCTCGTTGCAGACATTGTCGATGAAGTGATTCTTGGCACGGACATTATGAATGCCTACGGATTCGTTGTGGACTTAAGAGAGAATGTCCTGAAAGTTGGCCAAGAGAAGATAAAGCTTTGCATGGCTAAAATGACAGGGTCTACCAACCATTCGATTAAGCGAGTGGCATTAGTCGAAGAAAAATTCAACAAGTCTGGTCAAGAGGAAACCTCCCTGTTGCAAGCGGAAATGGAGGAAGAACTAGCAGAGGAAGTACAAATAAGTATAACGACAAAAGAAGTGGTGTGTGAGCGTCGCGGCCTTAGTTTTCAGTTCAATGCGAGATTTTTGACTGTGCGGTTCGAGAGTATTAGTGCGATATATTTTACAGAGCGGTTCGGGTTATTACGGTGTACGTTCAAGTAGTTATTAGTGAAGTGTTGCGTTTATATTCGGACGGTATAATTGTAATACAGTTGAGTTTTAATATTAGTGGACATATTTTATTGCGTATGAACAATTTCATTTGATTTGTTGTAGACACTGTGTTGTTAATTACGAACTGTTTTACTATAACAATTAAAGGTGTGATTAATTGGTGTCTTGTACTTATTTTGTTTCCACTGTACCTACGACGATCGAGTAGACCGTCGTAACAGTGGTGTCAGAACTGGGATAGAACGGTTAACAGTGGAAACAGTGGATACTTTGTACAAGATGAGTGTAATTCGTAATTAATCGAAAAACAATGGATGCCAGTCAGATGATGGAAAATTTCCAGGCGCTGTTGTTGCAGACAGAAGAACGACGACGACAGGATTCAGAGAAAGCGGAAGAGAGACAGAAAACCCTCCTGCTGGAAGCAGAGGAAAGACGCAGACAGGAGGCGGAAGAAGCAGAAAGACGACAAAAAGAAGAACGAAGACAAGAAAGAGAAGAAGCAGAAAAACGACAGGATGAAAAACGTAAGCAAGAAGCAGATAAAACGGAAGCTCTCTTTGAAGTTATGCAGAAACAGTTGCAAGAACACAGTACCGCAGAATTGGGTATCCTACGAGGTGAGCTTAATAAACAAGTTACTAAAATATCGGAGGTACAAGAATCAATGACATTAAAAATAGCTGAAGTAGAAAAATCTGTCTTGACTGTTGAAGAATCGATGTCTACAAAAATATCTGTTATAGAAGAATCTGTTTCAAATAAAATATCTGCAGTAGAAAACTCAATGGCAAACATAAGAGAACAAATTAAAATTGAAGTTGAACAGTGCATGAAGATTCAACCAAAACAAATTTCTGAACAGACTGTACCAGTGATCAAGACAGAAAAATACACAGAAAATAAGTTAACAGAGAAAGTCAGTTTGCCTGCAGTAGGGACAGTTCATGTCAAAGCTCCAACCTTTGACGGAAGCACTCACTGGGCAACGTACCTCCGCCAATTTGAAGCTGCTGGATGCGCAAATAATTGGACAGAAAAAGACAAGGCTGTTTCACTTGTTTTTGCATTAAAAGGACCCGCGGCAGAACTACTACAGAAAGTGCCACCTGACAGCCAGAACACCTATGCCGAGTTGATAAAAGCTCTGGAATTACGGTATGGTGATAAACATTTGCGAGATGTGTACTGCACCCAGTTGAGAGCAAGGCGACAGCATTCCGGGGAAAGTCTTCAAGAGTTTGAAGCAAGTATCGACAGACTAATTAGACTGGCCTATCCTGAAGCGCCAGAAGATTTTCGAACGCGTTTTGCGATGCAGACATTTACTGCCGGTGTCCGAGATAACGAACTACAGCAAGTGTTACGAATGGCAAGACACCAGAACAGTGCGGACGCCATGGTACATGCTTTGCAATTTGAGGCCGACAAATCAGCGTCTGGTTGGACAAGTCATAAAGTGCGCGAGCTAAAAGATCGAGACGGCACAGACGATGAGGAAGAAGAACAAGGAACAGAGACTCGACGGTCGGCGCCACAGAATAAAATAAGAAAGGATGGAAGACCGAAGTGTTATCGATGTGGGAAACCTGGACATCTACAACGAGATTGTCGGGTTAGAATTCAGCAGCAGGGAAACGAGCAATAGTCGGTGCAACGGGGCGTGTGCTGACTAACTGGAGGAACGAAGCCCCTAGAGAATACGCAATTTCTACGCTTCAGAAAAACACCGGGAGCTTGGTAGTTACCGGATTTGTTCAAGAAAGGCCAACCTCGATTACAGTTGACACAGGCGCAACAGTTTCTATTGTGCGCCCCGACGTGGTGAAAGATCTCAAGCCAATCTGGTGCTCTTGCAGCTTGCGAACAGCTACTGGACGGCCTGTAAAAGTGTATGGAAAAGTGGAGATACACCTAGGCCTCGGTAGACTTGAGTTTAATCATCAAGTACTTGTTGCAGACATTGTGGATGAAGCAATTCTTGGTGTGGACGTTATGAACGCATACGGATTTATAGTCGACTTCAAAAACAATGTCTTGAGAATCGGAGGCGAAGAGGTAATGCTATCAACAATGACGACAGCAGAAAAATCGATGGACGTCATAAACCAAGTGGCCGTAACTGTTCCGCCAAACTCCGAAAAGATCATCATGGTTAGAACTGCGGTAGATACTAGGGGCAATCAGTGCTCTATATTCGAACCCCAGGTAGTCAGCACACCGGGCATACTAATTGCCAGAAGTTTAGTAAAACCTGACGAAACCGGAAATGTACCTATTAGAGTGGCGAATATTTTGGATCAAGCTATCACTTTACAAAGCAATACGCTCCTAGGCAAATTGACTCCTGTGGCCTGGGTAGCCGGAATAACGCAACGAAGACCCAGTTCTTCGGATGCTTCTAAATTACCAGAGGAACTGCAAGAATTATTGAACAGATCTTCTAACGACCTCTCAAGTGGTGAGGTAAAAGAACTCGGACAGTTTTTACACGAATTCAAAGATTGTTTTGCAGTTCGGGGACAGTCACTGGGAAGAACCTCTCTTGTGCAACATCGCATCAATACCGGGGACACAACACCGATACGCCAACCTCCTCGAAGGCCTCCATTATCTAAACAAGAGGAGATGTCTCGGTTAGTACAGGACATGTTGACAGAGGGAGTAATTGAACCTTCGTCAAGTGCTGGTGTCTTCCCCTGTAGTGCTGGTAGCGAAGAAGGATGGTGAATTGCGTTTCTGCGTAGACTACCGGAGGTTAAATGACGTTACAAAGAAAGACTGCTATCCATTACCTCGCGTTGACGATACACTCGACACGTTGTCCGGAGCACAGTGGTTTTCCACATTGGACCTGAAGAGTGGATATTGGCAAGTGGGTCTTCATCAAGAAGACAAGGAAAAGACCGCTTTCTCGACCCCCAAGTGGCTTATTCCAATTTAACGTCATGCCATTTGGACTCTGTAATGCACCGGCAACATTTGAGAGATTGATGGACCTGATACTCCGAGGCCTGACGTGGAAAACTTGCCTTGTTTACTTAGACGATGTCATAGTGATCGGGAAGACTTTCAAAGATCATTTGGAAAACCTTAAGGAAGTTCTAACTAGAATTCACGGTGCACAACTGAAGCTGAGCCCGAAGAAGTGTTCTCTATTCCAGAAGGAAGTACAGTATTTGGGCCATCTGGTTTCGGCAGCGGGCGTTAGCATGGATCCTAATAAAGTATACACCGTAAGAGACTGGCCAGTTCCGAAGAATAAACACGAAGTTCGGAGTTTCCTGGGGTTATGCTCATATTACCGACGTTTTGTGAAAGGCTTCGCTACTATTGCTAAACCACTACATGAGCTAACGGAAAATAAACGAAACTTCCAATGGTAGAGAGAGTGTGAACAAGCATTTAGAACGTTGAAGATTGCATTATGTTCGCAGCCAATTCTCGCTTTTCCAGCTTCCGAAGGGAAGTACATCGTAGACACAGACGCAAGCAATACTGGTCTAGGAGCAGTTTTGTCTCAAGTGCAGAACGGTGAAGAACGAGTAATAGCGTATTACAGCAAGACGCTTTCTAAACCAGAGAGAAATTATTGTGTTACAAGAAGAGAGTTGTTGGCAATTGTCAGAGCTTTGGAGCACTTCCATAAATACCTCTATGGGAGAGAGTTTTCACTACGTACCGACCATGCTGCACTTGCATGGCTCTTGAGATTTAAAAATCCGGAAGGACAGTTGGCAAGGTGGATCGAACGTCTGCAAGAGTACAACTTCAAGGTACAACATCGGCGGGGGCGCCTGCACGGTAATGCAGATGGCTTATCACGAAGACCGTGCCCAGAAGACTGCCGACATTGCCACAGAAAGGAAGAACAAAACTCAAGCGAACATGTTCAAGCCATCACTGTAGATTTCCTGGCTGATGGCTGGACAACACAAGACTGTCGACAAGAACAGATGACTGATGAAGACATTGGACCGATCTTGACAGCAAAAGAGGAAGGTCGCCGCCCGGATTGGCAAGATATCTGCCATGGTTCCGAAGTGCTGAAGGGCTACTGGGCACAATGGGAATCTCTCACCTTAGAAAACGGATTGCTGAAAGGGCTTGGGAAAGTGCAGATGGACGAGACGTGGTCATGCAGTTGATAGTTCCCCGAAGTAAAGTGCAGTCTGTTTTGAAGGAGATGCATGATGGAACATCTGGAGGCCATCTTGGCGTTAACAAAACCCTTGACAAAATACGGAAGCGATTCTATTGGCTTCATCTTCGCCACGACGTAGAGGAATGGGTTCGGACGTGTGAAATATGTGCTGCAAGCAAGGGCCCACAAACCAGAAGCAGGGGAAAAATGAGACAGTATAACGTTGGACAACCTTTCGAGAGAATTGCCATAGACATTGCTGGACCATTCCCAGTTACTGACGATGGAAACCGGTACATCATGGTTGTAGGTGACTACTTTACTAAGTGGGTGGAAGCATACGCAATTCCAAATCAGGAGGTTACCACTGTGGCAAAGCAGTTAGTTTACAACTTCTGTTGCCGTTATGGAGCCCCTATGGAAATCCATACGGATCAAGGGAGAGATTTCGAATCAGGAGTGTTTAAAGAATTATGCCGTCTACTGGGAATTCGAAAGACCAGGACAACGCCTCTGCATCCTCAGTCGGACGGGATGGTTGAGAGATTCAACAGGACACTTGAGCAGCATCTTTCGAAAGATGTTGACGAGAACCAAACAGACTGGGACCAACGTATACCACTATTCCTTATGGCGTATAGGTCATCAGTACATGACACAACCGGCATGACTCCAGCAAAATTGGTGTTTGGGCGGGAGATTCGTCTTCCTGGGGACTTGATGTTTGGATCACCTGAGACTCAGTCCCAAGAGCCAAAGAACTATTCCTCGCAATTAGAAAACCAACTGCGAGAAATGAATCGCTTGGTAAGAGGACGGCTCAAGATTGCCAGTGATAAAATGAAAACTCGGTATGACATTCGCAGCAATAGTGTGGGTTTCCAAGAAGGAGATCAGGTCTGGTTGTTCAATGCAAAGCGCCGTCGTGGTCGCTCACCTAAGCTTCAGTCTAACTGGGAAGGACCCTACACTGTAAAAAAAAGGATTAACGATGTTGTTTATCGGATTCAACAGGAAGGACAGCGAAAGTTCAAGGTCGTCCACCTAGATCGCCTGGCTAAATACAAATTTAGAGACGCTTTGCCAGTTCGGGACGAACAGGCTTAAGGAGGGGGCAGTGCTACGACAGCACAGAACAATCTACGCTTTTATCGAATGCGCCAGAAAGATCTCGACGTAAGCGTGTGGTGTACGTGCTACTAAACGCATTTTGCGAGAATTTTCTCGACTGTGCCAGGCTCCGCTCGGGCGCTCGGACTGTGTCAAGGCCGTAGCAATTTACGTAGTTCGCGAGAGATAAGACGCAGTTTGGAAGCTTCTGGTGTGTGAGCGTAACTATAAATACATCGCGTCGCGGCCTTAGTTTTCAGTTCAATGCGAGATTTTTGACTGTGCGGTTCGAGAGTATTAGTGCGATATATTTTACAGAGCGGTTCGGGTTATTACGGTGTACGTTCAAGTAGTTATTAGTGAAGTGTTGCGTTTATATTCGGACGGTATAATTGTAATACAGTTGAGTTTTAATATTAGTGGACATATTTTATTGCGTATGAACAATTTCATTTGATTTGTTGTAGACACTGTGTTGTTAATTACGAACTGTTTTACTATAACAATTAAAGGTGTGATTAATTGGTGTCTTGTACTTATTTTGTTTCCACTGTACCTACGACGATCGAGTAGACCGTCGTAACAGTGGTGTCAGAACTGGGATAGAACGGTTAACAGTGGAAACAGTGGATACTTTGTACAAGATGAGATTAATTCGTAATTAATCGAAAAACAATGGATGCCAGTCAGATGATGGAAAATTTCCAGGCGCTGTTGTTGCAGACGGAAGAACGACGACGACAGGATTCAGAGAAAGCGGAAGAGAGACAGAAAACCCTCCTGCTGGAAGCAGAGGAAAGACGCAGACAGGAGGCGGAAGAAGCAGAAAGACGACAAAAAGAAGAACGAAGACAAGAAAGAGAAGAAGCAGAAAAACGACAGGATGAAAAACGTAAGCAAGAAGCAGATAAAACGGAAGCTCTCTTTGAAGTTATGCAGAAACAGTTGCAAGAACACAGTACCGCAGAATTGGGTATCCTACGAGGTGAGCTTAATAAACAAGTTACTAAAATATCGGAGGTACAAGAATCAATGACATTAAAAATAGCTGAAGTAGAAAAATCTGTCTTGACTGTTGAAGAATCGATGTCTACAAAAATATCTGTTATAGAAGAATCTGTTTCAAATAAAATATCTGCAGTAGAAAACTCAATGGCAAACATAAGAGAACAAATTAAAATTGAAGTTGAACAGTGCATGAAGATTCAACCAAAACAAATTTCTGAACAGACTGTACCAGTGATCAAGACAGAAAAATACACAGAAAATAAGTTATCAGAGAAAGTCACTTTGCCTGCAGTAGGGACAGTTCATGTCAAAGCTCCAACCTTTGACGGAAGCACTCACTGGGCAACGTACCTCCGCCAATTTGAAGCTGCTGCATGCGCAAATAATTGGACAGAAAAAGACAAGGCTGTTTCACTTGTTTTTGCATTAAAAGGACCCGCGGCAGAACTACTACAGAAAGTGCCACCTGACAGCCAGAACACCTATGCCGAGTTGATAAAAGCTCTGGAATTACGGTATGGTGATAAACATTTGCGAGATGTGTACTGCACCCAGTTGAGAGCAAGGCGACAGCATTCCGGGGAAAGTCTTCAAGAGTTTGAAGCAAGTATCGACAGACTAATTAGACTGGCCTATCCTGAAGCGCCAGAAGATTTTCGAACGCGTTTTGCGATGCAGACATTTACTGCCGGTGTCCGAGATAACGAACTACAGCAAGTGTTACGAATGGCAAGACACCAGAACAGTGCGGACGCCCTGGTACATGCTTTGCAATTTGAGGCCGACAAATCAGCGTCTGGTTGGACAAGTCATAAAGTGCGCGAGCTAAAAGATCGAGACGGCACAGACGATGAGGAAGAAGAACAAGGAACAGAGACTCGACGGTCGGCGCCACAGAATAAAATAAGAAAGGATGGAAGACCGAAGTGTTATCGATGTGGGAAACCTGGACATCTACAACGAGATTGTCGGGTTAGAATTCAGCAGCAGGGAAACGAGCAATAGTCGGTGCAACGGGGCGTGTGCTGACTAACTGGAGGAACGAAGCCCCTAGAGAATACGCAATTTCTACGCTTCAGAAAAACACCGGGAGCTTGGTAGTTACCGGATTTGTTCAAGAAAGGCCAACCTCGATTACAGTTGACACAGGCGCAACAGTTTCTATTGTGCGCCCCGACGTGGTGAAAGATCTCAAGCCAATCTGGTGCTCTTGCAGCTTGCGAACAGCTACTGGACGGCCTGTAAAAGTGTATGGAAAAGTGGAGATACACCTACGCCTCGGTATACTTGAGTTTAATCATCAAGTACTTGTTGCAGACATTGTGGATGAAGCAATTCTTGGTGTGGACGTTATGAACGCATACGGATTTATAGTCGACTTCAAAAACAATGTCTTGAGAATCGGAGGCGAAGAGGTAATGCTATCAACAATGACGACAGCAGAAAAATCGATGGACGTCATAAACCAAGTGGCCGTAACTGTTCCGCCAAACTCCGAAAAGATCATCATGGTTAGAACTGCGGTAGATACTAGGGGCAATCAGTGCTCTATATTCGAACCCCAGGTAGTCAGCACACCGGGCATACTAATTGCCAGAAGTTTAGTAAAACCTGACGAAACCGGAAATGTACCTATTAGAGTGGCGAATATTTTGGATCAAGCTATCACTTTACAAAGCAATACGCTCCTAGGCAAATTGACTCCTGTGGCCTGGGTAGCCGGAATAACGCAACGAAGACCCAGTTCTTCGGATGCTTCTAAATTACCAGAGGAACTGCAAGAATTATTGAACAGATCTTCTAACGACCTCTCAAGTGGTGAGGTAAAAGAACTCGGACAGTTTTTACACGAATTCAAAGATTGTTTTGCAGTTCGGGGACAGTCACTGGGAAGAACCTCTCTTGTGCAACATCGCATCAATACCGGGGACACAACACCGATACGCCAACCTCCTCGAAGGCCTCCATTATCTAAACAAGAGG
This sequence comes from Magicicada septendecula, assembly GCA_034769895.1. Lineage (NCBI taxonomy): Eukaryota > Metazoa > Arthropoda > Insecta > Hemiptera > Cicadidae > Magicicada > Magicicada septendecula. Next base: position 159,133,860 of record CM068370.1, on the reverse strand, counting down.
AGATGTCTCGGTTAGTACAGGACATGTTGACAGAGGGAGTAATTGAACCTTCGTCAAGTGCTTGGTCTTCCCCTGTAGTGCTGGTAGCGAAGAAGGATGGTGGATTGCGTTTCTGCGTAGACTACCGGAGGTTAAATGACGTTACAAAGAAAGACTGCTATCCATTACCTCGCGTTGACGATACACTCGACACGTTGTCCGGAGCACAGTGGTTTTCCACATTGGACCTGAAGAGTGGATATTGGCAAGTGGGTCTTCATCAAGAAGACAAGGAAAAGACCGCTTTCTCGACCCCCAAGTGGCTTATTCCAATTTAACGTCATGCCATTTGGACTCTGTAATGCACCGGCAACATTTGAGAGATTGATGGACCTGATACTCCGAGGCCTGACGTGGAAAACTTGCCTTGTTTCCTTAGACGATGTCATAGTGATCGGGAAGACTTTCAAAGATCATTTGGAAAACCTTAAGGAAGTTCTAACTAGAATTCACGGTGCACAACTGAAGCTGAGCCGAGGAAGTGTTCTCTATTCCAGAAGGAAGTACAGTATTTGGGCCATCTGGTTTCGGCAGCGGGCGTTAGCATGGATCCTAATAAAGTATACACCGTAAGAGACTGGCCAGTTCCGAAGAATAAACACGAAGTTCGGAGTTTCCTGGGGTTATGCTCATATTACCGACGTTTTGTGAAAGGCTTCGCTACTATTGCTAAACCACTACATGAGCTAACGGAAAATAAACGAAACTTCCAATGGTCGAGAGAGTGTGAACAAGCATTTAGAACGTTGAAGATTGCATTATGTTCGCAGCCAATTCTCGCTTTTCCAGCTTCCGAAGGGAAGTACATCGTAGACACAGACGCAAGCAATACTGGTCTAGGAGCAGTTTTGTCTCAAGTGCAGAACGGTGAAGAACGAGTAATAGCGTATTACAGCAAGACGCTTTCTAAACCAGAGAGAAATTATTGTGTTACAAGAAGAGAGTTGTTGGCAATTGTCAGAGCTTTGGAGCACTTCCATAAATACCTCTATGGGAGAGAGTTTTCACTACGTACCGACCATGCTGCACTTGCATGGCTCTTGAGATTTAAAAATCCGGAAGGACAGTTGGCAAGGTGGCTCGAACGTCTGCAAGAGTACAACTTCAAGGTACAACATCGGCGGGGGCGCCTGCACGGTAATGCAGATGGCTTATCACGAAGACCGTGCCCAGAAGACTGCCGACATTGCCACAGAAAGGAAGAACAAAACTCAAGCGAACATGTTCAAGCCATCACTGTAGATTTCCTGGCTGATGGCTGGACAACACAAGACTGTCGACAAGAACAGATGACTGATGAAGACATTGGACCGATCTTGACAGCAAAAGAGGAAGGTCGCCGCCCGGATTGGCAAGATATCTGCCATGGTTCCGAAGTGCTGAAGGGCTACTGGGCACAATGGGAATCTCTCACCTTAGAAAACGGATTGCTGAAAGGGCTTGGGAAAGTGCAGATGGACGAGACGTGGTCATGCAGTTGATAGTTCCCCGAAGTAAAGTGCAGTCTGTTTTGAAGGAGATGCATGATGGAACATCTGGAGGCCATCTTGGCGTTAACAAAACCCTTGACAAAATACGGAAGCGATTCTATTGGCTTCATCTTCGCCACGACGTAGAGGAATGGGTTCGGACGTGTGAAATATGTGCTGCAAGCAAGGGCCCACAAACCAGAAGCAGGGGAAAAATGAGACAGTATAACGTTGGACAACCTTTCGAGAGAATTGCCATAGACATTGCTGGACCATTCCCAGTTACTGACGATGGAAACCGGTACATCATGGTTGTAGGTGACTACTTTACTAAGTGGGTGGAAGCATACGCAATTCCAAATCAGGAGGTTACCACTGTGGCAAAACAGTTAGTTTACAACTTCTGTTGCCGTTATGGAGCCCCTATGGAAATCCATACGGATCAAGGGAGAGATTTCGAATCAGGAGTGTTTAAAGAATTATGCCGTCTACTGGGAATTCGAAAGACCAGGACAACGCCTCTGCATCCTCAGTCGGACGGGATGGTTGAGAGATTCAACAGGACACTTGAGCAGCATCTTTCGAAAGATGTTGACGAGAACCAAACAGACTGGGACCAACGTATACCACTATTCCTTATGGCGTATAGGTCATCAGTACATGACACAACCGGCATGACTCCAGCAAAATTGGTGTTTGGGCGGGAGATTCGTCTTCCTGGGGACTTGATGTTTGGATCACCTGAGACTCAGTCCCAAGAGCCAAAGAACTATTCCTCGCAATTAGAAAACCAACTGCGAGAAATGAATCGCTTGGTAAGAGGACGGCTCAAGATTGCCAGTGATAAAATGAAAACTCGGTATGACATTCGCAGCAATAGTGTGGGTTTCCAAGAAGGAGATCAGGTCTGGTTGTTCAATGCAAAGCGCCGTCGTGGTCGCTCACCTAAGCTTCAGTCTAACTGGGAAGGACCCTACACTGTAAAAAAAAGGATTAACGATGTTGTTTATCGGATTCAACAGGAAGGACAGCGAAAGTTCAAGGTCGTCCACCTAGATCGCCTGGCTAAATACAAATTTAGAGACGCTTTGCCAGTTCGGGACGAACAGGCTTAAGGAGGGGGCAGTGCTACGACAGCACAGAACAATCTACGCTTTTATCGAATGCGCCAGAAAGATCTCGACGTAAGCGTGTGGTGTACGTGCTACTAAACGCATTTTGCGAGAATTTTCTCGACTGTGCCAGGCTCCGCTCGGGCGCTCGGACTGTGTCAAGGCCGTAGCAATTTACGTAGTTCGCGAGAGATAAGACGCAGTTTGGAAGCTTCTGGTGTGTGAGCGTAACTATAAATAGATCGCGTCGCGGCCTTAGTTTTCAGTTCAATGCGAGATTTTTGACTGTGCGGTTCGAGAGTATTAGTGCGATATATTTTACAGAGCGGTTCGGGTTATTACGGTGTACGTTCAAGTAGTTATTAGTGAAGTGTTGCGTTTATATTCGGACGGTATAATTGTAATACAGTTGAGTTTTAATATTAGTGGACATATTTTATTGCGTATGAACAATTTCATTTGATTTGTTGTAGACACTGTGTTGTTAATTACGAACTGTTTTACTATAACAATTAAAGGTGTGATTAATTGGTGTCTTGTACTTATTTTGTTTCCACTGTACCTACGACGATCGAGTAGACCGTCGTAACAGTGGTGTCAGAACTGGGATAGAACGGTTAACAGTGCAAACAGTGGACGCTTTGTACAAGACGAGTGTGATTCGTAATTAATCAGTAAACATGGATCCCCCAGTCAGATGATGGAAGCTTTACAAACACTGCTGCGGCAGACACAGGAAGAAGCAGAAAGACGACAAAAAGAAGAACGAATACAAGACAGAGAAGAAGCAGAGAAACGACAGGATGAGAAACGCAGGCAGGAAAGAGAAGAAGCTGAGGAACGTCAGAAAGCACTAATGCTAGAAACAGAAGAAAGACAAAAAGATAAATCGGGAGCTCTCTTTCAAACTATGCAGAAACAGTTGCAAGAACACAGTACCGCAGAATTGGGTATCCTATGGGGTGAGCTTAATAAACAAGTTACTAAAATATCGGAGGTACAAGAGTCAATGACATTAAAAATAGCTGAAGTAGAAAAATCTGTCTTGATTGTTGAAGAATCGATGTCTACAAAAATATCTGTTATAGAAGAATCTGTGTCAAATAAAATATCTGCAGTAGAAAACTCAATGGCAAACATAAGAGAACAAATTAAAAGTGAAGTCGAACAGTGCATGAAGATTCAACCAAAACAAATTTCTGAACAGACTGTACCAGTGATAAAGACAGAAAAAGACACAGAAAATAAGTTAACAGAGAAAGTCACTTTGCCTGCAGTAGGGACAGTTCATGTCAAAGCTCCAACCTTTGACGGAAGCACTCACTGGGCAACGTACCTCCGCCAATTTGAAGCTGCTGCATGCGCAAATAATTGGACAGAAAAAGACAAGGCTGTTTCACTTGTTCTTGCATTAAAAGGACCCGCGGCAGAACTACTACAGAAAGTGCCACCTGACAGCCAGAACATCTATGCCGAGTTGATAAAAGCTCTAGAATTACGCTACGGTGATAAACATTTGCGAGAGGTGTACTACGCGCAGTTGAGAACAAGACGACAACGTTCCGGGGAAAGTCTTCAAGAATTTGAAGCAAGTATCGACAGATTGATTAGATTGGCCTATCCTGAAGCACCAGAAGACTTCCGAATAAGGTTTACGGTGCAGACATTTATTGATGGCATCGGAGATTGTGAACTTCAGCAAGTGTTACGAATGGCAAGACACCGAGATAGCTCAGAAGCTCTTGTTCACGCCCTAGAGTTTGAAGCTGCCAAGTCAGCGTCCCGCTACATTAATGGGTTTGTGCCATCACATTGCAGTCAGAAGATCCCTGTTTCACATTACCGTTACGATGGGTGCAGAAAAACAGTGTTGTCGGACAAACAATTCAAAAGTTCAAGAGAGTCGCAACGATTTGAAAAAGGCAGAAGACCGAAATGTTACAACTGTGGAAAACGTGGTCATCTACAGGTAGACTGTTGGGAGAAGAAGATACCGAGAGAAGAGACTGATCGCACCAATTGGAGAAGTAAAGGCCCAGAACAGCACACAGTTTCCACGCTACATAAGATCAGTGGAAACTTGATTGTTAGTGGATTTGCGGATGGTAAACCAACATCATTTACAGTTGACACGGGCGCAACAGTGTCCATTGTGCGCCCTGACTTAGTCTGTAACCGCCATCCTCTAATTAGCTCTTGTACAATACAGACTGTGACTGGAAGCCCCGTCAAGGTGCTAGGAAAGGTAGACGTACGTGTACGCCTGGGTCTTCTTGAGTTTAGCCACCAAATGCTCGTTGCAGACATTGTCGATGAAGTGATTCTTGGCACGGACATTATGAATGCCTACGGATTCGTTGTGGACTTAAGAGAGAATGTCCTGAAAGTTGGCCAAGAGAAGATAAAGCTTTGCATGGCTAAAATGACAGGGTCTACCAACCATTCGATTAAGCGAGTGGCATTAGTCGAAGAAAAATTCAACAAGTCTGGTCAAGAGGAAACCTCCCTGTTGCAAGCGGAAATGGAGGAAGAACTAGCAGAGGAAGTACAAATAAGTATAACGACAAAAGAAGTGGTGTGTGAGCGTCGCGGCCTTAGTTTTCAGTTCAATGCGAGATTTTTGACTGTGCGGTTCGAGAGTATTAGTGCGATATATTTTACAGAGCGGTTCGGGTTATTACGGTGTACGTTCAAGTAGTTATTAGTGAAGTGTTGCGTTTATATTCGGACGGTATAATTGTAATACAGTTGAGTTTTAATATTAGTGGACATATTTTATTGCGTATGAACAATTTCATTTGATTTGTTGTAGACACTGTGTTGTTAATTACGAACTGTTTTACTATAACAATTAAAGGTGTGATTAATTGGTGTCTTGTACTTATTTTGTTTCCACTGTACCTACGACGATCGAGTAGACCGTCGTAACAGTGGTGTCAGAACTGGGATAGAACGGTTAACAGTGGAAACAGTGGATACTTTGTACAAGATGAGTGTAATTCGTAATTAATCGAAAAACAATGGATGCCAGTCAGATGATGGAAAATTTCCAGGCGCTGTTGTTGCAGACAGAAGAACGACGACGACAGGATTCAGAGAAAGCGGAAGAGAGACAGAAAACCCTCCTGCTGGAAGCAGAGGAAAGACGCAGACAGGAGGCGGAAGAAGCAGAAAGACGACAAAAAGAAGAACGAAGACAAGAAAGAGAAGAAGCAGAAAAACGACAGGATGAAAAACGTAAGCAAGAAGCAGATAAAACGGAAGCTCTCTTTGAAGTTATGCAGAAACAGTTGCAAGAACACAGTACCGCAGAATTGGGTATCCTACGAGGTGAGCTTAATAAACAAGTTACTAAAATATCGGAGGTACAAGAATCAATGACATTAAAAATAGCTGAAGTAGAAAAATCTGTCTTGACTGTTGAAGAATCGATGTCTACAAAAATATCTGTTATAGAAGAATCTGTTTCAAATAAAATATCTGCAGTAGAAAACTCAATGGCAAACATAAGAGAACAAATTAAAATTGAAGTTGAACAGTGCATGAAGATTCAACCAAAACAAATTTCTGAACAGACTGTACCAGTGATCAAGACAGAAAAATACACAGAAAATAAGTTAACAGAGAAAGTCACTTTGCCTGCAGTAGGGACAGTTCATGTCAAAGCTCCAACCTTTGACGGAAGCACTCACTGGGCAACGTACCTCCGCCAATTTGAAGCTGCTGGATGCGCAAATAATTGGACAGAAAAAGACAAGGCTGTTTCACTTGTTTTTGCATTAAAAGGACCCGCGGCAGAACTACTACAGAAAGTGCCACCTGACAGCCAGAACACCTATGCCGAGTTGATAAAAGCTCTGGAATTACGGTATGGTGATAAACATTTGCGAGATGTGTACTGCACCCAGTTGAGAGCAAGGCGACAGCATTCCGGGGAAAGTCTTCAAGAGTTTGAAGCAAGTATCGACAGACTAATTAGACTGGCCTATCCTGAAGCGCCAGAAGATTTTCGAACGCGTTTTGCGATGCAGACATTTACTGCCGGTGTCCGAGATAACGAACTACAGCAAGTGTTACGAATGGCAAGACACCAGAACAGTGCGGACGCCATGGTACATGCTTTGCAATTTGAGGCCGACAAATCAGCGTCTGGTTGGACAAGTCATAAAGTGCGCGAGCTAAAAGATCGAGACGGCACAGACGATGAGGAAGAAGAACAAGGAACAGAGACTCGACGGTCGGCGCCACAGAATAAAATAAGAAAGGATGGAAGACCGAAGTGTTATCGATGTGGGAAACCTGGACATCTACAACGAGATTGTCGGGTTAGAATTCAGCAGCAGGGAAACGAGCAATAGTCGGTGCAACGGGGCGTGTGCTGACTAACTGGAGGAACGAAGCCCCTAGAGAATACGCAATTTCTACGCTTCAGAAAAACACCGGGAGCTTGGTAGTTACCGGATTTGTTCAAGAAAGGCCAACCTCGATTACAGTTGACACAGGCGCAACAGTTTCTATTGTGCGCCCCGACGTGGTGAAAGATCTCAAGCCAATCTGGTGCTCTTGCAGCTTGCGAACAGCTACTGGACGGCCTGTAAAAGTGTATGGAAAAGTGGAGATACACCTAGGCCTCGGTAGACTTGAGTTTAATCATCAAGTACTTGTTGCAGACATTGTGGATGAAGCAATTCTTGGTGTGGACGTTATGAACGCATACGGATTTATAGTCGACTTCAAAAACAATGTCTTGAGAATCGGAGGCGAAGAGGTAATGCTATCAACAATGACGACAGCAGAAAAATCGATGGACGTCATAAACCAAGTGGCCGTAACTGTTCCGCCAAACTCCGAAAAGATCATCATGGTTAGAACTGCGGTAGATACTAGGGGCAATCAGTGCTCTATATTCGAACCCCAGGTAGTCAGCACACCGGGCATACTAATTGCCAGAAGTTTAGTAAAACCTGACGAAACCGGAAATGTACCTATTAGAGTGGCGAATATTTTGGATCAAGCTATCACTTTACAAAGCAATACGCTCCTAGGCAAATTGACTCCTGTGGCCTGGGTAGCCGGAATAACGCAACGAAGACCCAGTTCTTCGGATGCTTCTAAATTACCAGAGGAACTGCAAGAATTATTGAACAGATCTTCTAACGACCTCTCAAGTGGTGAGGTAAAAGAACTCGGACAGTTTTTACACGAATTCAAAGATTGTTTTGCAGTTCGGGGACAGTCACTGGGAAGAACCTCTCTTGTGCAACATCGCATCAATACCAAGGACACAACACCGATACGCCAACCTCCTCGAAGGCCTCCATTATCTAAACAAGAGGAGATGTCTCGGTTAGTACAGGACATGTTGACAGAGGGAGTAATTGAACCTTCGTCAAGTGCTTGGTCTTCCCCTGTAGTGCTGGTAGCGAAGAAGGATGGTGAATTGCGTTTCTGCGTAGACTACCGGAGGTTAAATGACGTTACAAAGAAAGACTGCTATCCATTACCTCGCGTTGACGATACACTCGACACGTTGTCCGGAGCACAGTGGTTTTCCACATTGGACCTGAAGAGTGGATATTGGCAAGTGGGTCTTCATCAAGAAGACAAGGAAAAGACCGCTTTCTCGACCCCCAAGTGGCTTATTCCAATTTAACGTCATGCCATTTGGACTCTGTAATGCACCGGCAACATTTGAGAGATTGATGGACCTGATACTCCGAGGCCTGACGTGGAAAACTTGCCTTGTTTACTTAGACGATGTCATAGTGATCGGGAAGACTTTCAAAGATCATTTGGAAAACCTTAAGGAAGTTCTAACTAGAACTCACGGTGCACAACTGAAGCTGAGCCCGAAGAAGTGTTCTCTATTCCAGAAGGAAGTACAGTATTTGGGCCATCTGGTTTCGGCAGCGGGCGTTAGCATGGATCCTAATAAAGTATACACCGTAAGAGACTGGCCAGTTCCGAAGAATAAACACGAAGTTCGGAGTTTCCTGGGGTTATGCTCATATTACCGACGTTTTGTGAAAGGCTTCGCTACTATTGCTAAACCACTACATGAGCTAACGGAAAATAAACGAAACTTCCAATGGTAGAGAGAGTGTGAACAAGCATTTAGAACGTTGAAGATTGCATTATGTTCGCAGCCAATTCTCGCTTTTCCAGCTTCCGAAGGGAAGTACATCGTAGACACAGACGCAAGCAATACTGGTCTAGGAGCAGTTTTGTCTCAAGTGCAGAACGGTGAAGAACGAGTAATAGCGTATTACAGCAAGACGCTTTCTAAACCAGAGAGAAATTATTGTGTTACAAGAAGAGAGTTGTTGGCAATTGTCAGAGCTTTGGAGCACTTCCATAAATACCTCTATGGGAGAGAGTTTTCACTACGTACCGACCATGCTGCACTTGCATGGCTCTTGAGATTTAAAAATCCGGAAGGACAATTGGCAAGGTGGATCGAACGTCTGCAAGAGTACAACTTCAAGGTACAACATCGGCGGGGGCGCCTGCACGGTAATGCAGATGGCTTATCACGAAGACCGTGCCCAGAAGACTGCCGACATTGCCACAGAAAGGAAGAACAAAACTCAAGCGAACATGTTCAAGCCATCACTGTAGATTTCCTGGCTGATGGCTGGACAACACAAGACTGTCGACAAGAACAGATGACTGATGAAGACATTGGACCGATCTTGACAGCAAAAGAGGAAGGTCGCCGCCCGGATTGGCAAGATATCTGCCATGGTTCCGAAGTGCTGAAGGGCTACTGGGCACAATGGGAATCTCTCACCTTAGAAAACGGATTGCTGAAAGGGCTTGGGAAAGTGCAGATGGACGAGACGTGGTCATGCAGTTGATAGTTCCCCGAAGTAAAGTGCAGTCTGTTTTGAAGGAGATGCATGATGGAACATCTGGAGGCCATCTTGGCGTTAACAAAACCCTTGACAAAATACGGAAGCGATTCTATTGGCTTCATCTTCGCCACGACGTAGAGGAATGGGTTCGGACGTGTGAAATATGTGCGCAAGCAAGGGCCCACAAACCAGAAGCAGGGGAAAAATGAGACAGTATAACGTTGGACAACCTTTCGAGAGAATTGCCATAGACATTGCTGGACCATTCCCAGTTACTGACGATGGAAACCGGTACATCATGGTTGTAGGTGACTACTTTACTAAGTGGGTGGAAGCATACGCAATTCCAAATCAGGAGGTTACCACTGTGGCAAAGCAGTTAGTTCACAACTTCTGTTGCCGTTATGGAGCCCCTATGGAAATCCATACGGATCAAGGGAGAAATTTCGAATCAGGAGTGTTTAAAGAATTATGCCGTCTACTGGGAATTCGAAAGACCAGGACAACGCCTCTGCATCCTCAGTCGGACGGGATGGTTGAGAGATTCAACAGGACACTTGAGCAGCATCTTTCGAAAGATGTTGACGAGAACCAAACAGACTGGGACCAACGTATACCACTATTCCTTATGGCGTATAGGTCATCAGTACATGACACAACCGGCATGACTCCAGCAAAATTGGTGTTTGGGCGGGAGATTCGTCTTCCTGGGGACTTGATGTTTGGATCACCTGAGACTCAGTCCCAAGAGCCAAAGAACTATTCCTCGCAATTAGAAAACCAACTGCGAGAAATGAATCGCTTGGTAAGAGGACGGCTCAAGATTGCCAGTGATAAAATGAAAACTCGGTATGACATTCGCAGCAATAGTGTGGGTTTCCAAGAAGGAGATCAGGTCTGGTTGTTCAATGCAAAGCGCCGTCGTGGTCGCTCACCTAAGCTTCAGTCTAACTGGGAAGGACCCTACACTGTAAAAAAAAGGATTAACGATGTTGTTTATCGGATTCAACAGGAAGGACAGCGAAAGTTCAAGGTCGTCCACCTAGATCGCCTGGCTAAATACAAATTTAGAGACGCTTTGCCAGTTCGGGACGAACAGGCTTAAGGAGGGGGCAGTGCTACGACAGCACAGAACAATCTACGCTTTTATCGAATGCGCCAGAAAGATCTCGACGTAAGCGTGTGGTGTACGTGCTACTAAACGCATTTTGCGAGAATTTTCTCGACTGTGCCAGGCTCCGCTCGGGCGCTCGGACTGTGTCAAGGCCGTAGCAATTTACATAGTTCGCGAGAGATAAGACGCAGTTTGGAAGCTTCTGGTGTGTGAGCGTAACTATAAATACATCGCGTCGCGGCCTTAGTTTTCAGTTCAATGCGAGATTTTTGACTGTGCGGTTCGAGAGTATTAGTGCGATATATTTTACAGAGCGGTTCGGGTTATTACGGTGTACGTTCAAGTAGTTATTAGTGAAGTGTTGCGTTTATATTCGGACGGTATAATTGTAATACAGTTGAGTTTTAATATTAGTGGACATATTTTATTGCGTATGAACAATTTCATTTGATTTGTTGTAGACACTGTGTTGTTAATTACGAACTGTTTTACTATAACAATTAAAGGTGTGATTAATTGGTGTCTTGTACTTATTTTGTTTCCACTGTACCTACGACGATCGAGTAGACCGTCGTAACAGTGGTGTCAGAACTGGGATAGAACGGTTAACAGTGGAAACAGTGGATACTTTGTACAAGATGAGTGTAATTCGTAATTAATCGAAAAACAATGGATGCCAGTCAGATGATGGAAAATTTCCAGGCGCTGTTGTTGCAGACAGAAGAACGACGACGACAGGATTCAGAGAAAGCGGAAGAGAGACAGAAAACCCTCCTGCTGGAAGCAGAGGAAAGACGCAGACAGGAGGCGGAAGAAGCAGAAAGACGACAAAAAGAAGAACGAAGACAAGAAAGAGAAGAAGCAGAAAAACGACAGGATGAAAAACGTAAGCAAGAAGCAGATAAAACGGAAGCTCTCTTTGAAGTTATGCAGAAACAGTTGCAAGAACACAGTACCGCAGAATTGGGTATCCTACGAGGTGAGCTTAATAAACAAGTTACTAAAATATCGGAGGTACAAGAATCAATGACATTAAAAATAGCTGAAGTAGAAAAATCTGTCTTGACTGTTGAAGAATCGATGTCTACAAAAATATCTGTTATAGAAGAATCTGTTTCAAATAAAATATCTGCAGTAGAAAACTCAATGGCAAACATAAGAGAACAAATTAAAATTGAAGTTGAACAGTGCATGAAGATTCAACCAAAACAAATTTCTGAACAGACTGTACCAGTGATCAAGACAGAAAAATACACAGAAAATAAGTTAACAGAGAAAGTCACTTTGCCTGCAGTAGGGACAGTTCATGTCAAAGCTCCAACCTTTGACGGAAGCACTCACTGGGCAACGTACCTCCGCCAATTTGAAGCTGCTGGATGCGCAAATAATTGGACAGAAAAAGACAAGGCTGTTTCACTTGTTTTTGCATTAAAAGGACCCGCGGCAGAACAACTACAGAAAGTGCCACCTGACAGCCAGAACACCTATGCCGAGTTGATAAAAGCTCTGGAATTACGGTATGGTGATAAACATTTGCGAGATGTGTACTGCACCCAGTTGAGAGCAAGGCGACAGCATTCCGGGGAAAGTCTTCAAGAGTTTGAAGCAAGTATCGACAGACTAATTAGACTGGCCTATCCTGAAGCGCCAGAAGATTTTCGAACGCGTTTTGCGATGCAGACATTTACTGCCGGTGTCCGAGATAACGAACTACAGCAAGTGTTACGAATGGCAAGACACCAGAACAGTGCGGACGCCCTGGTACATGCTTTGCAATTTGAGGCCGACAAATCAGCGTCTGGTTGGACAAGTCATAAAGTGCGCGAGCTAAAAGATCGAGACGGCACAGACGATGAGGAAGAAGAACAAGGAACAGAGACTCGACGGTCGGCGCCACAGAATAAAATAAGAAAGGATGGAAGACCGAAGTGTTATCGATGTGGGAAACCTGGACATCTACAACGAGATTGTCGGGTTAGAATTCAGCAGCAGGGAAACGAGCAATAGTCGGTGCAACGGGGCGTGTGCTGACTAACTGGAGGAACGAAGCCCCTAGAGAATACGCAATTTCTACGCTTCAGAAAAACACCGGGAGCTTGGTAGTTACCGGATTTGTTCAAGAAATGCCAACCTCGATTACAGTTGACACAGGCGCAACAGTTTCTATTGTGCGCCCCGACGTGGTGAAAGATCTCAAGCCAATCTGGTGCTCTTGCAGCTTGCGAACAGCTACTGGACGGCCTGTAAAAGTGTATGGAAAAGTGGAGATACACCTACGCCTCGGTATACTTGAGTTTAATCATCAAGTACTTGTTGCAGACATTGTGGATGAAGCAATTCTTGGTGTGGACGTTATGAACGCATACGGATTTATAGTCGACTTCAAAAACAATGTCTTGAGAATCGGAGGCGAAGAGGTAATGCTATCAACAATGACGACAGCAGAAAAATCGATGGACGTCATAAACCAAGTGGCCGTAACTGTTCCGCCAAACTCCGAAAAGATCATCATGGTTAGAACTGCGGTAGATACTAGGGGCAATCAGTGCTCTATATTCGAACCCCAGGTAGTCAGCACACCGGGCATACTAATTGCCAGAAGTTTAGTAAAACCTGACGAAACCGGAAATGTACCTATTAGAGTGGCGAATATTTTGGATCAAGCTATCACTTTACAAAGCAATACGCTCCTAGGCAAATTGACTCCTGTGGCCTGGGTAGCCGGAATAACGCAACGAAGACCCAGTTCTTCGGATGCTTCTAAATTACCAGAGGAACTGCAAGAATTATTGAACAGATCTTCTAACGACCTCTCAAGTGGTGAGGTAAAAGAACTCGGACAGTTTTTACACGAATTCAAAGATTGTTTTGCAGTTCGGGGACAGTCACTGGGAAGAACCTCTCTTGTGCAACATCGCATCAATACCGGGGACACAACACCGATACGCCAACCTCCTCGAAGGCCTCCATTATCTAAACAAGAGGAGATGTCTCGGTTAGTACAGGACATGTTGACAGAGGGAGTAATTGAACCTTCGTCAAGTGCTTGGTCTTCCCCTGTAGTGCTGGTAGCGAAGAAGGATGGTGAATTGCGTTTCTGCGTAGACTACCGGAGGTTAAATGACGTTACAAAGAAAGACTGCTATCCATTACCTCGCGTTGACGATACACTCGACACGTTGTCCGGAGCACAGTGGTTTTCCACATTGGACCTGAAGAGTGGATATTGGCAAGTGGGTCTTCATCAAGAAGACAAGGAAAAGACCGCTTTCTCGACCCCCAAGTGGCTTATTCCAATTTAACGTCACGCCATTTGGACTCTGTAATGCACCGGCAACATTTGAGAGATTGATGGACCTGATACTCCGAGGCCTGACGTGGAAAACTTGCCTTGTTTACTTAGACGATGTCATAGTGATCGGGAAGACTTTCAAAGATCATTTGGAAAACCTTAAGGAAGTTCTAACTAGAACTCACGGTGCACAACTGAAGCTGAGCCCGAAGAAGTGTTCTCTATTCCAGAAGGAAGTACAGTATTTGGGCCATCTGGTTTCGGCAGCGGGCGTTAGCATGGATCCTAATAAAGTATACACCGTAAGAGACTGGCCAGTTCCGAAGAATAAACACGAAGTTCGGAGTTTCCTGGGGTTATGCTCATATTACCGACGTTTTGTGAAAGGCTTCGCTACTATTGCTAAACCACTACATGAGCTAACGGAAAATAAACGAAACTTCCAATGGTCGAGAGAGTGTGAACAAGCATTTAGAACGTTGAAGATTGCATTATGTTCGCAGCCAATTCTCGCTTTTCCAGCTTCCGAAGGGAAGTACATCGTAGACACAGACGCAAGCAATACTGGTCTAGGAGCAGTTTTGTCTCAAGTGCAGAACGGTGAAGAACGAGTAATAGCGTATTACAGCAAGACGCTTTCTAAACCAGAGAGAAATTATTGTGTTACAAGAAGAGAGTTGTTGGCAATTGTCAGAGCTTTGGAGCACTTCCATAAATACCTCTATGGGAGAGAGTTTTCACTACGTACCGACCATGCTGCACTTGCATGGCTCTTGAGATTTAAAAATCCGGAAGGACAGTTGGCAAGGTGGATCGAACGTCTGCAAGAGTACAACTTCAAGGTACAACATCGGCGGGGGCGCCTGCACGGTAATGCAGATGGCTTATCACGAAGACCGTGCCCAGAAGACTGCCGACATTGCCACAGAAAGGAAGAACAAAACTCAAGCGAACATGTTCAAGCCATCACTGTAGATTTCCTGGCTGATGGCTGGACAACACAAGACTGTCGACAAGAACAGATGACTGATGAAGACATTGGACCGATCTTGACAGCAAAAGAGGAAGGTCGCCGCCCGGATTGGCAAGATATCTGCCATGGTTCCGAAGTGCTGAAGGGCTACTGGGCACAATGGGAATCTCTCACCTTAGAAAACGGATTGCTGAAAGGGCTTGGGAAAGTGCAGATGGACGAGACGTGGTCATGCAGTTGATAGTTCCCCGAAGTAAAGTGCAGTCTGTTTTGAAGGAGATGCATGATGGAACATCTGGAGGCCATCTTGGCGTTAACAAAACCCTTGACAAAATACGGAAGCGATTCTATTGGCTTCATCTTCGCCACGACGTAGAGGAATGGGTTCGGACGTGTGAAATATGTGCTGCAAGCAAGGGCCCACAAACCAGAAGCAGGGGAAAAATGAGACAGTATAACGTTGGACAACCTTTCGAGAGAATTGCCATAGACATTGCTGGACCATTCCCAGTTACTGACGATGGAAACCGGTACATCATGGTTGTAGGTGACTACTTTACTAAGTGGGTGGAAGCATACGCAATTCCAAATCAGGAGGTTACCACTGTGGCAAAGCAGTTAGTTCACAACTTCTGTTGCCGTTATGGAGCCCCTATGGAAATCCATACGGATCAAGGGAGAAATTTCGAATCAGGAGTGTTTAAAGAATTATGCCGTCTACTGGGAATTCGAAAGACCAGGACAACGCCTCTGCATCCTCAGTCGGACGGGATGGTTGAGAGATTCAACAGGACACTTGAGCAGCATCTTTCGAAAGATGTTGACGAGAACCAAACAGACTGGGACAAACGTATACCACTATTCCTTATGGCGTATAGGTCATCAGTACATGACACAACCGGCATGACTCCAGCAAAATTGGTGTTTGGGCGGGAGATTCGTCTTCCTGGGGACTTGATGTTTGGATCACCTGAGACTCAGTCCCAAGAGCCAAAGAACTATTCCTCGCAATTAGAAAACCAACTGCGAGAAATGAATCGCTTGGTAAGAGGACGGCTCAAGATTGCCAGTGATAAAATGAAAACTCGGTATGACATTCGCAGCAATAGTGTGGGTTTCCAAGAAGGAGATCAGGTCTGGTTGTTCAATGCAAAGCGCCGTCGTGGTCGCTCACCTAAGCTTCAGTCTAACTGGGAAGGACCCTACACTGTAAAAAAAAGGATTAACGATGTTGTTTATCGGATTCAACAGGAAGGACAGCGAAAGTTCAAGGTCGTCCACCTAGATCGCCTGGCTAAATACAAATTTAGAGACGCTTTGCCAGTTCGGGACGAACAGGCTTAAGGAGGGGGCAGTGCTACGACAGCACAGAACAATCTACGCTTTTATCGAATGCGCCAGAAAGATCTCGACGTAAGCGTGTGGTGTACGTGCTACTAAACGCATTTTGCGAGAATTTTCTCGACTGTGCCAGGCTCCGCTCGGGCGCTCGGACTGTGTCAAGGCCGTAGCAATTTACGTAGTTCGCGAGAGATAAGACGCAGTTTGGAAGCTTCTGGTGTGTGAGCGTAACTATAAATACATCGCGTCGCGGCCTTAGTTTTCAGTTCAATGCGAGATTTTTGACTGTGCGGTTCGAGAGTATTAGTGCGATATATTTTACAGAGCGGTTCGGGTTATTACGGTGTACGTTCAAGTAGTTATTAGTGAAGTGTTGCGTTTATATTCGGACGGTATAATTGTAATACAGTTGAGTTTTAATATTAGTGGACATATTTTATTGCGTATGAACAATTTCATTTGATTTGTTGTAGACACTGTGTTGTTAATTACGAACTGTTTTACTATAACAATTAAAGGTGTGATTAATTGGTGTCTTGTACTTATTTTGTTTCCACTGTACCTACGACGATCGAGTAGACCGTCGTAACAGTGGTGTCAGAACTGGGATAGAACGGTTAACAGTGGAAACAGTGGATACTTTGTACAAGATGAGTGTAATTCGTAATTAATCGAAAAACAATGGATGCCAGTCAGATGATGGAAAATTTCCAGGCGCTGTTGTTGCAGACAGAAGAACGACGACGACAGGATTCAGAGAAAGCGGAAGAGAGACAGAAAACCCTCCTGCTGGAAGCAGAGGAAAGACGCAGACAGGAGGCGGAAGAAGCAGAAAGACGACAAAAAGAAGAACGAAGACAAGAAAGAGAAGAAGCAGAAAAACGACAGGATGAAAAACGTAAGCAAGAAGCAGATAAAACGGAAGCTCTCTTTGAAGTTATGCAGAAACAGTTGCAAGAACACAGTACCGCAGAATTGGGTATCCTACGAGGTGAGCTTAATAAACAAGTTACTAAAATATCGGAGGTACAAGAATCAATGACATTAAAAATAGCTGAAGTAGAAAAATCTGTCTTGACTGTTGAAGAATCGATGTCTACAAAAATATCTGTTATAGAAGAATCTGTTTCAAATAAAATATCTGCAGTAGAAAACTCAATGGCAAACATAAGAGAACAAATTAAAATTGAAGTTGAACAGTGCATGAAGATTCAACCAAAACAAATTTCTGAACAGACTGTACCAGTGATCAAGACAGAAAAATACACAGAAAATAAGTTAACAGAGAAAGTCACTTTGCCTGCAGTAGGGACAGTTCATGTCAAAGCTCCAACCTTTGACGGAAGCACTCACTGGGCAACGTACCTCCGCCAATTTGAAGCTGCTGGATGCGCAAATAATTGGACAGAAAAAGACAAGGCTGTTTCACTTGTTTTTGCATTAAAAGGACCCGCGGCAGAACTACTACAGAAAGTGCCACCTGACAGCCAGAACACCTATGCCGAGTTGATAAAAGCTCTGGAATTACGGTATGGTGATAAACATTTGCGAGATGTGTACTGCACCCAGTTGAGAGCAAGGCGACAGCATTCCGGGGAAAGTCTTCAAGAGTTTGAAGCAAGTATCGACAGACTAATTAGACTGGCCTATCCTGAAGCGCCAGAAGATTTTCGAACGCGTTTTGCGATGCAGACATTTACTGCCGGTGTCCGAGATAACGAACTACAGCAAGTGTTACGAATGGCAAGACACCAGAACAGTGCGGACGCCCTGGTACATGCTTTGCAATTTGAGGCCGACAAATCAGCGTCTGGTTGGACAAGTCATAAAGTGCGCGAGCTAAAAGATCGAGACGGCACAGACGATGAGGAAGAAGAACAAGGAACAGAGACTCGACGGTCGGCGCCACAGAATAAAATAAGAAAGGATGGAAGACCGAAGTGTTATCGATGTGGGAAACCTGGACATCTACAACGAGATTGTCGGGTTAGAATTCAGCAGCAGGGAAACGAGCAATAGTCGGTGCAACGGGGCGTGTGCTGACTAACTGGAGGAACGAAGCCCCTAGAGAATACGCAATTTCTACGCTTCAGAAAAACACCGGGAGCTTGGTAGTTACCGGATTTGTTCAAGAAAGGCCAACCTCGATTACAGTTGACACAGGCGCAACAGTTTCTATTGTGCGCCCCGACGTGGTGAAAGATCTCAAGCCAATCTGGTGCTCTTGCAGCTTGCGAACAGCTACTGGACGGCCTGTAAAAGTGTATGGAAAAGTGGAGATACACCTACGCCTCGGTATACTTGAGTTTAATCATCAAGTACTTGTTGCAGACATTGTGGATGAAGCAATTCTTGGTGTGGACGTTATGAACGCATACGGATTTATAGTCGACTTCAAAAACAATGTCTTGAGAATCGGAGGCGAAGAGGTAATGCTATCAACAATGACGACAGCAGAAAAATCGATGGACGTCATAAACCAAGTGGCCGTAACTGTTCCGCCAAACTCCGAAAAGATCATCATGGTTAGAACTGCGGTAGATACTAGGGGCAATCAGTGCTCTATATTCGAACCCCAGGTAGTCAGCACACCGGGCATACTAATTGCCAGAAGTTTAGTAAAACCTGACGAAACCGGAAATGTACCTATTAGAGTGGCGAATATTTTGGATCAAGCTATCACTTTACAAAGCAATACGCTCCTAGGCAAATTGACTCCTGTGGCCTGGGTAGCCGGAATAACGCAACGAAGACCCAGTTCTTCGGATGCTTCTAAATTACCAGAGGAACTGCAAGAATTATTGAACAGATCTTCTAACGACCTCTCAAGTGGTGAGGTAAAAGAACTCGGACAGTTTTTACACGAATTCAAAGATTGTTTTGCAGTTCGGGGACAGTCACTGGGAAGAACCTCTCTTGTGCAACATCGCATCAATACCGGGGACACAACACCGATACGCCAACCTCCTCGAAGGCCTCCATTATCTAAACAAGAGGAGATGTCTCGGTTAGTACAGGACATGTTGACAGAGGGAGTAATTGAACCTTCGTCAAGTGCTTGGTCTTCCCCTGTAGTGCTGGTAGCGAAGAAGGATGGTGAATTGCGTTTCTGCGTAGACTACCGGAGGTTAAATGACGTTACAAAGAAAGACTGCTATCCATTACCTCGCGTTGACGATACACTCGACACGTTGTCCGGAGCACAGTGGTTTTCCACATTGGACCTGAAGAGTGGATATTGGCAAGTGGGTCTTCATCAAGAAGACAAGGAAAAGACCGCTTTCTCGACCCCCAAGTGGCTTATTCCAATTTAACGTCACGCCATTTGGACTCTGTAATGCACCGGCAACATTTGAGAGATTGATGGACCTGATACTCCGAGGCCTGACGTGGAAAACTTGCCTTGTTTACTTAGACGATGTCATAGTGATCGGGAAGACTTTCAAAGATCATTTGGAAAACCTTAAGGAAGTTCTAACTAGAACTCACGGTGCACAACTGAAGCTGAGCCCGAAGAAGTGTTCTCTATTCCAGAAGGAAGTACAGTATTTGGGCCATCTGGTTTCGGCAGCGGGCGTTAGCATGGATCCTAATAAAGTATACACCGTAAGAGACTGGCCAGTTCCGAAGAATAAACACGAAGTTCGGAGTTTCCTGGGGTTATGCTCATATTACCGACGTTTTGTGAAAGGCTTCGCTACTATTGCTAAACCACTACATGAGCTAACGGAAAATAAACGAAACTTCCAATGGTCGAGAGAGTGTGAACAAGCATTTAGAACGTTGAAGATTGCATTATGTTCGCAGCCAATTCTCGCTTTTCCAGCTTCCGAAGGGAAGTACATCGTAGACACAGACGCAAGCAATACTGGTCTAGGAGCAGTTTTGTCTCAAGTGCAGAACGGTGAAGAACGAGTAATAGCGTATTACAGCAAGACGCTTTCTAAACCAGAGAGAAATTATTGTGTTACAAGAAGAGAGTTGTTGGCAATTGTCAGAGCTTTGGAGCACTTCCATAAATACCTCTATGGGAGAGAGTTTTCACTACGTACCGACCATGCTGCACTTGCATGGCTCTTGAGATTTAAAAATCCGGAAGGACAGTTGGCAAGGTGGCTCGAACGTCTGCAAGAGTACAACTTCAAGGTACAACATCGGCGGGGGCGCCTGCACGGTAATGCAGATGGCTTATCACGAAGACCGTGCCCGGAAGACTGCCGACATTGCCACAGAAAGGAAGAACAAAACTCAAGCGAACATGTTCAAGCCATCACTGTAGATTTCCTGGCTGATGGCTGGACAACACAAGACTGTCGACAAGAACAGATGACTGATGAAGACATTGGACCGATCTTGACAGCAAAAGAAAAAGGTCGCCGCCCGGATTGGCAAGATATCTGCCATGGTTCCGAAGTGCTGAAGGGCTACTGGGCACAATGGGAATCTCTCACCTTAGAAAACGGATTGCTGAAAGGGCTTGGGAAAGTGCAGATGGACGAGACGTGGTCATGCAGTTGATAGTTCCCCGAAGTAAAGTGCAGTCTGTTTTGAAGGAGATGCATGATGGAACATCTGGAGGCCATCTTGGCGTTAACAAAACCCTTGACAAAATACGGAAGCGATTCTATTGGCTTCATCTTCGCCACGACGTAGAGGAATGGGTTCGGACGTGTGAAATATGTGCTGCAAGCAAGGGCCCACAAACCAGAAGCAGGGGAAAAATGAGACAGTATAACGTTGGACAACCTTTCGAGAGAATTGCCATAGACATTGCTGGACCATTCCCAGTTACTGACGATGGAAACCGGTACATCATGGTTGTAGGTGACTACTTTACTAAGTGGGTGGAAGCATACGCAATTCCAAATCAGGAGGTTACCACTGTGGCAAAGCAGTTAGTTCACAACTTCTGTTGCCGTTATGGAGCCCCTATGGAAATCCATACGGATCAAGGGAGAAATTTCGAATCAGGAGTGTTTAAAGAATTATGCCGTCTACTGGGAATTCGAAAGACCAGGACAACGCCTCTGCATCCTCAGTCGGACGGGATGGTTGAGAGATTCAACAGGACACTTGAGCAGCATCTTTCGAAAGATGTTGACGAGAACCAAACAGACTGGGACCAACGTATACCACTATTCCTTATGGCGTATAGGTCATCAGTACATGACACAACCGGCATGACTCCAGCAAAATTGGTGTTTGGGCGGGAGATTCGTCTTCCTGGGGACTTGATGTTTGGATCACCTGAGACTCAGTCCCAAGAGCCAAAGAACTATTCCTCGCAATTAGAAAACCAACTGCGAGAAATGAATCGCTTGGTAAGAGGACGGCTCAAGATTGCCAGTGATAAAATGAAAACTCGGTATGACATTCGCAGCAATAGTGTGGGTTTCCAAGAAGGAGATCAGGTCTGGTTGTTCAATGCAAAGCGCCGTCGTGGTCGCTCACCTAAGCTTCAGTCTAACTGGGAAGGACCCTACACTGTAAAAAAAAGGATTAACGATGTTGTTTATCGGATTCAACAGGAAGGACAGCGAAAGTTCAAGGTCGTCCACCTAGATCGCCTGGCTAAATACAAATTTAGAGACGCTTTGCCAGTTCGGGACGAACAGGCTTAAGGAGGGGGCAGTGCTACGACAGCACAGAACAATCTACGCTTTTATCGAATGCGCCAGAAAGATCTCGACGTAAGCGTGTGGTGTACGTGCTACTAAACGCATTTTGCGAGAATTTTCTCGACTGTGCCAGGCTCCGCTCGGGCGCTCGGACTGTGTCAAGGCCGTAGCAATTTACGTAGTTCGCGAGAGATAAGACGCAGTTTGGAAGCTTCTGGTGTGTGAGCGTAACTATAAATACATCGCGTCGCGGCCTTAGTTTTCAGTTCAATGCGAGATTTTTGACTGTGCGGTTCGAGAGTATTAGTGCGATATATTTTACAGAGCGGTTCGGGTTATTACGGTGTACGTTCAAGTAGTTATTAGTGAAGTGTTGCGTTTATATTCGGACGGTATAATTGTAATACAGTTGAGTTTTAATATTAGTGGACATATTTTATTGCGTATGAACAATTTCATTTGATTTGTTGTAGACACTGTGTTGTTAATTACGAACTGTTTTACTATAACAATTAAAGGTGTGATTAATTGGTGTCTTGTACTTATTTTGTTTCCACTGTACCTACGACGATCGAGTAGACCGTCGTAACAGTGGTGTCAGAACTGGGATAGAACGGTTAACAGTGGAAACAGTGGATACTTTGTACAAGATGTGTGTAATTCGTAATTAATCGAAAAACAATGGATGCCAGTCAGATGATGGAAAATTTCCAGGCGCTGTTGTTGCAGACAGAAGAACGACGACGACAGGATTCAGAGAAAGCGGAAGAGAGACAGAAAACCCTCCTGCTGGAAGCAGAGGAAAGACGCAGACAGGAGGCGGAAGAAGCAGAAAGACGACAAAAAGAAGAACGAAGACAAGAAAGAGAAGAAGCAGAAAAACGACAGGATGAAAAACGTAAGCAAGAAGCAGATAAAACGGAAGCTCTCTTTGAAGTTATGCAGAAACAGTTGCAAGAACACAGTACCGCAGAATTGGGTATCCTACGAGGTGAGCTTAATAAACAAGTTACTAAAATATCGGAGGTACAAGAATCAATGACATTAAAAATAGCTGAAGTAGAAAAATCTGTCTTGACTGTTGAAGAATCGATGTCTACAAAAATATCTGTTATAGAAGAATCTGTTTCAAATAAAATATCTGCAGTAGAAAACTCAATGGCAAACATAAGAGAACAAATTAAAATTGAAGTTGAACAGTGCATGAAGATTCAACCAAAACAAATTTCTGAACAGACTGTACCAGTGATCAAGACAGAAAAATACACAGAAAATAAGTTAACAGAGAAAGTCACTTTGCCTGCAGTAGGGACAGTTCATGTCAAAGCTCCAACCTTTGACGGAAGCACTCACTGGGCAACGTACCTCCGCCAATTTGAAGCTGCTGGATGCGCAAATAATTGGACAGAAAAAGACAAGGCTGTTTCACTTGTTTTTGCATTAAAAGGACCCGCGGCAGAACTACTACAGAAAGTGCCACCTGACAGCCAGAACACCTATGCCGAGTTGATAAAAGCTCTGGAATTACGGTATGGTGATAAACATTTGCGAGATGTGTACTGCACCCAGTTGAGAGCAAGGCGACAGCATTCCGGGGAAAGTCTTCAAGAGTTTGAAGCAAGTATCGACAGACTAATTAGACTGGCCTATCCTGAAGCGCCAGAAGATTTTCGAACGCGTTTTGCGATGCAGACATTTACTGCCGGTGTCCGAGATAACGAACTACAGCAAGTGTTACGAATGGCAAGACACCAGAACAGTGCGGACGCCCTGGTACATGCTTTGCAATTTGAGGCCGACAAATCAGCGTCTGGTTGGACAAGTCATAAAGTGCGCGAGCTAAAAGATCGAGACGGCACAGACGATGAGGAAGAAGAACAAGGAACAGAGACTCGACGGTCGGCGCCACAGAATAAAATAAGAAAGGATGGAAGACCGAAGTGTTATCGATGTGGGAAACCTGGACATCTACAACGAGATTGTCGGGTTAGAATTCAGCAGCAGGGAAACGAGCAATAGTCGGTGCAACGGGGCGTGTGCTGACTAACTGGAGGAACGAAGCCCCTAGAGAATACGCAATTTCTACGCTTCAGAAAAACACCGGGAGCTTGGTAGTTACCGGATTTGTTCAAGAAAGGCCAACCTCGATTACAGTTGACACAGGCGCAACAGTTTCTATTGTGCGCCCCGACGTGGTGAAAGATCTCAAGCCAATCTGGTGCTCTTGCAGCTTGCGAACAGCTACTGGACGGCCTGTAAAAGTGTATGGAAAAGTGGAGATACACCTACGCCTCGGTATACTTGAGTTTAATCATCAAGTACTTGTTGCAGACATTGTGGATGAAGCAATTCTTGGTGTGGACGTTATGAACGCATACGGATTTATAGTCGACTTCAAAAACAATGTCTTGAGAATCGGAGGCGAAGAGGTAATGCTATCAACAATGACGACAGCAGAAAAATCGATGGACGTCATAAACCAAGTGGCCGTAACTGTTCCGCCAAACTCCGAAAAGATCATCATGGTTAGAACTGCGGTAGATACTAGGGGCAATCAGTGCTCTATATTCGAACCCCAGGTAGTCAGCACACCGGGCATACTAATTGCCAGAAGTTTAGTAAAACCTGACGAAACCGGAAATGTACCTATTAGAGTGGCGAATATTTTGGATCAAGCTATCACTTTACAAAGCAATACGCTCCTAGGCAAATTGACTCCTGTGGCCTGGGTAGCCGGAATAACGCAACGAAGACCCAGTTCTTCGGATGCTTCTAAATTACCAGAGGAACTGCAAGAATTATTGAACAGATCTTCTAACGACCTCTCAAGTGGTGAGGTAAAAGAACTCGGACAGTTTTTACACGAATTCAAAGATTGTTTTGCAGTTCGGGGACAGTCACTGGGAAGAACCTCTCTTGTGCAACATCGCATCAATACCGGGGACACAACACCGATACGCCAACCTCCTCGAAGGCCTCCATTATCTAAACAAGAGGAGATGTCTCGGTTAGTACAGGACATGTTGACAGAGGGAGTAATTGAAACTTCGTCAAGTGCTTGGTCTTCCCCTGTAGTGCTGGTAGCGAAGAAGGATGGTGGATTGCGTTTCTGCGTAGACTACCGGAGGTTAAATGACGTTACAAAGAAAGACTGCTATCCATTACCTCGCGTTGACGATACACTCGACACGTTGTCCGGAGCACAGTGGTTTTCCACATTGGACCTGAAGAGTGGATATTGGCAAGTGGGTCTTCATCAAGAAGACAAGGAAAAGACCGCTTTCTCGACCCCCAAGTGGCTTATTCCAATTTAACGTCATGCCATTTGGACTCTGTAAATGCACCGGCAACATTTGAGAGATTGATGGACCTGATACTCCGAGGCCTGACGTGGAAAACTTGCCTTGTTTCCTTAGACGATGTCATAGTGATCGGGAAGACTTTCAAAGATCATTTGGAAAACCTTAAGGAAGTTCTAACTAGAATTCACGGTGCACAACTGAAGCTGAGCCCGAAGAAGTGTTCTCTATTCCAGAAGGAAGTACAGTATTTGGGCCATCTGGTTTCGGCAGCGGGCGTTAGCATGGATCCTAATAAAGTATACACCGTAAGAGACTGGCCAGTTCCGAAGAATAAACACGAAGTTCGGAGTTTCCTGGGGTTATGCTCATATTACCGACGTTTTGTGAAAGGCTTCGCTACTATTGCTAAACCACTACATGAGCTAACGGAAAATAAACGAAACTTCCAATGGTCGAGAGAGTGTGAACAAGCATTTAGAACGTTGAAGATTGCATTATGTTCGCAGCCAATTCTCGCTTTTCCAGCTTCCGAAGGGAAGTACATCGTAGACACAGACGCAAGCAATACTGGTATAGGAGCAGTTTTGTCTCAAGTGCAGAACGGTGAAGAACGAGTAATAGCGTATTACAGCAAGACGCTTTCTAAACCAGAGAGAAATTATTGTGTTACAAGAAGAGAGTTGTTGGCAATTGTCAGAGCTTTGGAGCACTTCCATAAATACCTCTATGGGAGAGAGTTTTCACTACGTACCGACCATGCTGCACTTGCATGGCTCTTGAGATTTAAAAATCCGGAAGGACAGTTGGCAAGGTGGCTCGAACGTCTGCAAGAGTACAACTTCAAGGTACAACATCGGCGGGGGCGCCTGCACGGTAATGCAGATGGCTTATCACGAAGACCGTGCCCGGAAGACTGCCGACATTGCCACAGAAAGGAAGAACAAAACTCAAGCGAACATGTTCAAGCCATCACTGTAGATTTCCTGGCTGATGGCTGGACAACACAAGACTGTCGACAAGAACAGATGACTGATGAAGACATTGGACCGATCTTGACAGCAAAAGAGGAAGGTCGCCGCCCGGATTGGCAAGATATCTGCCATGGTTCCGAAGTGCTGAAGGGCTACTGGGCACAATGGGAATCTCTCACCTTAGAAAACGGATTGCTGAAAGGGCTTGGGAAAGTGCAGATGGACGAGACGTGGTCATGCAGTTGATAGTTCCCCGAAGTAAAGTGCAGTCTGTTTTGAAGGAGATGCATGATGGAACATCTGGAGGCCATCTTGGCGTTAACAAAACCCTTGACAAAATACGGAAGCGATTCTATTGGCTTCATCTTCGCCACGACGTAGAGGAATGGGTTCGGACGTGTGAAATATGTGCTGCAAGTAAGGGCCCACAAACCAGAAGCAGGGGAAAAATGAGACAGTATAACGTTGGACAACCTTTCGAGAGAATTGCCATAGACATTGCTGGACCATTCCCAGTTACTGACGATGGAAACCGGTACATCATGGTTGTAGGTGACTACTTTACTAAGTGGGTGGAAGCATACGCAATTCCAAATCAGGAGGTTACCACTGTGGCAAAGCAGTTAGTTTACAACTTCTGTTGCCGTTATGGAGCCCCTATGGAAATCCATACGGATCAAGGGAGAAATTTCGAATCAGGAGTGTTTAAAGAATTATGCCGTCTACTGGGAATTCGAAAGACCAGGACAACGCCTCTGCATCCTCAGTCGGACGGGATGGTTGAGAGATTCAACAGGACACTTGAGCAGCATCTTTCGAAAGATGTTGACGAGAACCAAACAGACTGGGACCAACGTATACCACTATTCCTTATGGCGTATAGGTCATCAGTACATGACACAACCGGCATGACTCCAGCAAAATTGGTGTTTGGGCGGGAGATTCGTCTTCCTGGGGACTTGATGTTTGGATCACCTGAGACTCAGTCCCAAGAGCCAAAGAACTATTCCTCGCAATTAGAAAACCAACTGCGAGAAATGAATCGCTTGGTAAGAGGACGGCTCAAGATTGCCAGTGATAAAATGAAAACTCGGTATGACATTCGCAGCAATAGTGTGGGTTTCCAAGAAGGAGATCAGGTCTGGTTGTTCAATGCAAAGCGCCGTCGTGGTCGCTCACCTAAGCTTCAGTCTAACTGGGAAGGACCCTACACTGTAAAAAAAAGGATTAACGATGTTGTTTATCGGATTCAACAGGAAGGACAGCGAAAGTTCAAGGTCGTCCACCTAGATCGCCTGGCTAAATACAAATTTAGAGACGCTTTGCCAGTTCGGGACGAACAGGCTTAAGGAGGGGGCAGTGCTACGACAGCACAGAACAATCTACGCTTTTATCGAATGCGCCAGAAAGATCTCGACGTAAGCGTGTGGTGTACGTGCTACTAAACGCATTTTGCGAGAATTTTCTCGACTGTGCCAGGCTCCGCTCGGGCGCTCGGACTGTGTCAAGGCCGTAGCAATTTACGTAGTTCGCGAGAGATAAGACGCAGTTTGGAAGCTTCTGGTGTGTGAGCGTAACTATAAATACATCGCGTCGCGGCCTTAGTTTTCAGTTCAATGCGAGATTTTTGACTGTGCGGTTCGAGAGTATTAGTGCGATATATTTTACAGAGCGGTTCGGGTTATTCCGGTGTACGTTCAAGTAGTTATTAGTGAAGTGTTGCGTTTATATTCGGACGGTATAATTGTAATACAGTTGAGTTTTAATATTAGTGGACATATTTTATTGCGTATGAACAATTTCATTTGATTTGTTGTAGACACTGTGTTGTTAATTACGAACTGTTTTACTATAACAATTAAAGGTGTGATTAATTGGTGTCTTGTACTTATTTTGTTTCCACTGTACCTACGACGATCGAGTAGACCGTCGTAACAGTGGTGTCAGAACTGGGATAGAACGGTTAACAGTGCAAACAGTGGACGCTTTGTACAAGACGAGTGTGATTCGTAATTAATCAGTAAACATGGATCCCAGTCAGATGATGGAAGCTTTACAAACACTGCTGCGGCAGACACAGGAAGAAGCAGAAAGACGACAAAAAGAAGAACGAATACAAGACAGAGAAGAAGCAGAGAAACGACAGGATGAGAAACGCAGGCAGGAAAGAGAAGAAGCTGAGGAACGTCAGAAAGCACTAATGCTAGAAACAGAAGAAAGACAAAAAGATAAATCGGGAGCTCTCTTTGAAACTATGCAGAAACAGTTGCAAGAACACAGTACCGCAGAATTGGGTATCCTATGGGGTGAGCTTAATAAACAAGTTACTAAAATATCGGAGGTACAAGAGTCAATGACATTAAAAATAGCTGAAGTAGAAAAATCTGTCTTGATTGTTGAAGAATCGATTTCTACAAAAATATCTGTTATAGAAGAATCTGTGTCAAATAAAATATCTGCAGTAGAAAACTCAATGGCAAACATAAGAGAACAAATTAAAAGTGAAGTCGAACAGTGCATGAAGATTCAACCAAAACAAATTTCTGAACAGACTGTACCAGTGATAAAGACAGAAAAAGACACAGAAAATAAGTTAACAGAGAAAGTCACTTTGCCTGCAGTAGGGACAGTTCATGTCAAAGCTCCAACCTTTGACGGAAGCACTCACTGGGCAACGTACCTCCGCCAATTTGAAGCTGCTGCATGCGCAAATAATTGGACAGAAAAAGACAAGGCTGTTTCACTTGTTCTTGCATTAAAAGGACCCGCGGCAGAACTACTACAGAAAGTGCCACCTGACAGCCAGAACATCTATGCCGAGTTGATAAAAGCTCTAGAATTACGCTACGGTGATAAACATTTGCGAGAGGTGTACTACGCTCAGTTGAGAACAAGACGACAACGTTCCGGGGAAAGTCTTCAAGAATTTGAAGCAAGTATCGACAGATTGATTAGATTGGCCTATCCTGAAGCACCAGAAGACTTCCGAATAAGGTTTACGGTGCAGACATTTATTGATGGCATCGGAGATTGTGAAGTTCAGCAAGTATTACGAATGGCAAGACACCGAGATAGCTCAGAAGCTCTTGTTCACGCCCTAGAGTTTGAAGCTGCCAAGTCAGCGTCCCGCTACATTAATGGGTTTGTGCCATCACATTGCAGTCAGAAGATCCCTGTTTCACATTACCGTTACGATGGGTGCAGAAAAACAGTGTTGTCGGACAAACAATTCAAAAGTTCAAGAGAGTCGCAACGATTTGAAAAAGGCAGAAGACCGAAATGTTACAACTGTGGAAAACGTGGTCATCTACAGGTAGACTGTTGGGAGAAGAAGATACCGAGAGAAGAGACTGATCGCACCAATTGGAGAAGTAAAGGCCCAGAACAGCACACAGTTTCCACGCTACATAAGATCAGTGGAAACTTGATTGTTAGTGGATTTGCGGATGGTAAACCAACATCATTTACAGTTGACACGGGCGCAACAGTGTCCATTGTGCGCCCTGACTTAGTCTGTAACCGCCATCCTCTAATTAGCTCTTGTACAATACAGACTGTGACTGGAAGCCCCGTCAAGGTGCTAGGAAAGGTAGACGTACGTGTACGCCTGGGTCTTCTTGAGTTTAGCCACCAAATGCTCGTTGCAGACATTGTCGATGAAGTGATTCTTGGCACGGACATTATGAATGCCTACGGATTCGTTGTGGACTTAAGAGAGAATGTCCTGAAAGTTGGCCAAGAGAAGATAAAGCTTTGCATGGCTAAAATGACAGGGTCTACCAACCATTCGATTAAGCGAGTGGCATTAGTCGAAGAAAAATTCAACAAGTCTGGTCAAGAGGAAACCTCCCTGTTGCAAGCGGAAATGGAGGAAGAACTAGCAGAGGAAGTACAAATAAGTATAACGACAAAAGAAGTGGTGTGTGAGCGTCGCGGCCTTAGTTTTCAGTTCAATGCGAGATTTTTGACTGTGCGGTTCGAGAGTATTAGTGCGATATATTTTACAGAGCGGTTCGGGTTATTACGGTGTA
Organism: Magicicada septendecula; assembly: GCA_034769895.1. Classification (NCBI taxonomy): domain Eukaryota; kingdom Metazoa; phylum Arthropoda; class Insecta; order Hemiptera; family Cicadidae; genus Magicicada; species Magicicada septendecula. The sequence goes on along the minus strand of CM068370.1, from coordinate 159,103,744 downwards.
CGTTCAAGTAGTTATTAGTGAAGTGTTGCGTTTATATTCGGACGGTATAATTGTAATACAGTTGAGTTTTAATATTAGTGGACATTTTATTGCGTATGAACAATTTCATTTGATTTGTTGTAGACACTGTGTTGTTAATTACGAACTGTTTTACTATAACAATTAAAGGTGTGATTAATTGGTGTCTTGTACTTATTTTGTTTCCACTGTACCTACGACGATCGAGTAGACCGTCGTAACAGTGGTGTCAGAACGGGATAGAACGGTTAACAGTGGAAACAGTGGATACTTTGTACAAGATGAGTGTAATTCGTAATTAATCGAAAAACAATGGATGCCAGTCAGATGATGGAAAATTTCCAGGCGCTGTTGTTGCAGACAGAAGAACGACGACGACAGGATTCAGAGAAAGCGGAAGAGAGACAGAAAACCCTCCTGCTGGAAGCAGAGGAAAGACGCAGACAGGAGGCGGAAGAAGCAGAAAGACGACAAAAAGAAGAACGAAGACAAGAAAGAGAAGAAGCAGAAAAACGACAGGATGAAAAACGTAAGCAAGAAGCAGATAAAACGGAAGCTCTCTTTGAAGTTATGCAGAAACAGTTGCAAGAACACAGTACCGCAGAATTGGGTATCCTACGAGGTGAGCTTAATAAACAAGTTACTAAAATATCGGAGGTACAAGAATCAATGACATTAAAAATAGCTGAAGTAGAAAAATCTGTCTTGACTGTTGAAGAATCGATGTCTACAAAAATATCTGTTATAGAAGAATCTGTTTCAAATAAAATATCTGCAGTAGAAAACTCAATGGCAAACATAAGAGAACAAATTAAAATTGAAGTTGAACAGTGCATGAAGATTCAACCAAAACAAATTTCTGAACAGACTGTACCAGTGATCAAGACAGAAAAATACACAGAAAATAAGTTAACAGAGAAAGTCACTTTGCCTGCAGTAGGGACAGTTCATGTCAAAGCTCCAACCTTTGACGGAAGCACTCACTGGGCAACGTACCTCCGCCAATTTGAAGCTGCTGCATGCGCAAATAATTGGACAGAAAAAGACAAGGCTGTTTCACTTGTTTTTGCATTAAAAGGACCCGCGGCAGAACTACTACAGAAAGTGCCACCTGACAGCCAGAACACCTATGCCGAGTTGATAAAAGCTCTGGAATTACGGTATGGTGATAAACATTTGCGAGATGTGTACTGCACCCAGTTGAGAGCAAGGCGACAGCATTCCGGGGAAAGTCTTCAAGAGTTTGAAGCAAGTATCGACAGACTAATTAGACTGGCCTATCCTGAAGCGCCAGAAGATTTTCGAACGCGTTTTGCGATGCAGACATTTACTGCCGGTGTCCGAGATAACGAACTACAGCAAGTGTTACGAATGGCAAGACACCAGAACAGTGCGGACGCCCTGGTACATGCTTTGCAATTTGAGGCCGACAAATCAGCGTCTGGTTGGACAAGTCATAAAGTGCGCGAGCTAAAAGATCGAGACGGCACAGACGATGAGGAAGAAGAACAAGGAACAGAGACTCGACGGTCGGCGCCACAGAATAAAATAAGAAAGGATGGAAGACCGAAGTGTTATCGATGTGGGAAACCTGGACATCTACAACGAGATTGTCGGGTTAGAATTCAGCAGCAGGGAAACGAGCAATAGTCGGTGCAACGGGGCGTGTGCTGACTAACTGGAGGAACGAAGCCCCTAGAGAATACGCAATTTCTACGCTTCAGAAAAACACCGGGAGCTTGGTAGTTACCGGATTTGTTCAAGAAAGGCCAACCTCGATTACAGTTGACACAGGCGCAACAGTTTCTATTGTGCGCCCCGACGTGGTGAAAGATCTCAAGCCAATCTGGTGCTCTTGCAGCTTGCGAACAGCTACTGGACGGCCTGTAAAAGTGTATGGAAAAGTGGAGATACACCTACGCCTCGGTATACTTGAGTTTAATCATCAAGTACTTGTTGCAGACATTGTGGATGAAGCAATTCTTGGTGTGGACGTTATGAACGCATACGGATTTATAGTCGACTTCAAAAACAATGTCTTGAGAATCGGAGGCGAAGAGGTAATGCTATCAACAATGACGACAGCAGAAAAATCGATGGACGTCATAAACCAAGTGGCCGTAACTGTTCCGCCAAACTCCGAAAAGATCATCATGGTTAGAACTGCGGTAGATACTAGGGGCATTCAGTGCTCTATATTCGACCCCCAGGTAGTCAGCACACCGGGCATACTAATTGCCAGAAGTTTAGTAAAACCTGACGAAACCGGAAATGTACCTATTAGAGTGGCGAATATTTTGGATCAAGCTATCACTTTACAAAGCAATACGCTCCTAGGCAAATTGACTCCTGTGGCCTGGGTAGCCGGAATAACGCAACGAAGACCCAGTTCTTCGGATGCTTCTAAATTACCAGAGGAACTGCAAGAATTATTGAACAGACCTTCTAACGACCTCTCAAGTGGTGAGGTAAAAGAACTCGGACAGTTTTTATACGAATTCAAAGATTGTTTTGCAGTTCGGGGACAGTCACTGGGAAGAACCTCTCTTGTGCAACATCGCATCAATACCGGGGACACAACACCGATACGCCAACCTCCTCGAAGGCCTCCATTATCTAAACAAGAGGAGATGTCTCGGTTAGTACAGGACATGTTGACAGAGGGAGTAATTGAACCTTCGTCAAGTGCTTGGTCTTCCCCTGTAGTGCTGGTAGCGAAGAAGGATGGTGGATTGCGTTTCTGCGTAGACTACCGGAGGTTAAATGACGTTACAAAGAAAGACTGCTATCCATTACCTCGCGTTGACGATACACTCGACACGTTGTCCGGAGCACAGTGGTTTTCCACATTGGACCTGAAGAGTGGATATTGGCAAGTGGGTCTTCATCAAGAAGACAAGGAAAAGACCGCTTTCTCGACCCCCAAGTGGCTTATTCCAATTTAACGTCATGCCATTTGGACTCTGTAATGCACCGGCAACATTTGAGAGATTGATGGACCTGATACTCCGAGGCCTGACGTGGAAAACTTGCCTTGTTTCCTTAGACGATGTCATAGTGATCGGGAAGACTTTCAAAGATCATTTGGAAAACCTTAAGGAAGTTCTAACTAGAATTCACGGTGCACAACTGAAGCTGAGCCCGAAGAAGTGTTCTCTATTCCAGAAGGAAGTACAGTATTTGGGCCATCTGGTTTCGGCAGCGGGCGTTAGCATGGATCCTAATAAAGTATACACCGTAAGAGACTGGCCAGTTCCGAAGAATAAACACGAAGTTCGGAGTTTCCTGGGGTTATGCTCATATTACCGACGTTTTGTGAAAGGCTTCGCTACTATTGCTAAACCACTACATGAGCTAACGGAAAATAAACGAAACTTCCAATGGTCGAGAGATTGTGAACAAGCATTTAGAACGTTGAAGATTGCATTATGTTCGCAGCCAATTCTCGCTTTTCCAGCTTCCGAAGGGAAGTACATCGTAGACACAGACGCAAGCAATACTGGTCTAGGAGCAGTTTTGTCTCAAGTGCAGAACGGTGAAGAACGAGTAATAGCGTATTACAGCAAGACGCTTTCTAAACCAGAGAGAAATTATTGTGTTACAAGAAGAGAGTTGTTGGCAATTGTCAGAGCTTTGGAGCACTTCCATAAATACCTCTATGGGAGAGAGTTTTCACTACGTGCCGACCATGCTGCACTTGCATGGCTCTTGAGATTTAAAAATCCGGAAGGACAGTTGGCAAGGTGGCTCGAACGTCTGCAAGAGTACAACTTCAAGGTACAACATCGGTGGGGGCGCCTGCACGGTAATGCAGATGGCTTATCACGAAGACCGTGCCCGGAAGACTGCCGACATTGCCACAGAAAGGAAGAACAAAACTCAAGCGAACATGTTCAAGCCATCACTGTAGATTTCCTGGCTGATGGCTGGACAACACAAGACTGTCGACAAGAACAGATGACTGATGAAGACATTGGACCGATCTTGACAGCAAAAGAGGAAGGTCGCCGCCCGGATTGGCAAGATATCTGCCATGGTTCCGAAGTGCTGAAGGGCTACTGGGCACAATGGGAATCTCTCACCTTAGAAAACGGATTGCTGAAAGGGCTTGGGAAAGTGCAGATGGACGAGACGTGGTCATGCAGTTGATAGTTCCCCGAAGTAAAGTGCAGTCTGTTTTGAAGGAGATGCATGATGGAACATCTGGAGGCCATCTTGGCGTTAACAAAACCCTTGACAAAATACGGAAGCGATTCTATTGGCTTCATCTTCGCCACGACGTAGAGGAATGGGTTCGGACGTGTGAAATATGTGCTGCAAGTAAGGGCCCACAAACCAGAAGCAGGGGAAAAATGAGACAGTATAACGTTGGACAACCTTTCGAGAGAATTGCCATAGACATTGCTGGACCATTCCCAGTTACTGACGATGGAAACCGGTACATCATGGTTGTAGGTGACTACTTTACTAAGTGGGTGGAAGCATACGCAATTCCAAATCAGGAGGTTACCACTGTGGCAAAGCAGTTAGTTCACAACTTCTGTTGCCGTTATGGAGCCCCTATGGAAATCCATACGGATCAAGGGAGAAATTTCGAATCAGGAGTGTTTAAAGAATTATGCCGTCTACTGGGAATTCGAAAGACCAGGACAACGCCTCTGCATCCTCAGTCGGACGGGATGGTTGAGAGATTCAACAGGACACTTGAGCAGCATCTTTCGAAAGATGTTGACGAGAACCAAACAGACTGGGACCAACGTATACCACTATTCCTTATGGCGTATAGGTCATCAGTACATGACACAACCGGCATGACTCCAGCAAAATTGGTGTTTGGGCGGGAGATTCGTCTTCCTGGGGACTTGATGTTTGGATCACCTGAGACTCAGTCCCAAGAGCCAAAGAACTATTCCTCGCAATTAGAAAACCAACTGCGAGAAATGAATCGCTTGGTAAGAGGACGGCTCAAGATTGCCAGTGATAAAATGAAAACTCGGTATGACATTCGCAGCAATAGTGTGGGTTTCCAAGAAGGAGATCAGGTCTGGTTGTTCAATGCAAAGCGCCGTCGTGGTCGCTCACCTAAGCTTCAGTCTAACTGGGAAGGACCCTACACTGTAAAAAAAAGGATTAACGATGTTGTTTATCGGATTCAACAGGAAGGACAGCGAAAGTTCAAGGTCGTCCACCTAGATCGCCTGGCTAAATACAAATTTAGAGACGCTTTGCCAGTTCGGGACGAACAGGCTTAAGGAGGGGGCAGTGCTACGACAGCACAGAACAATCTACGCTTTTATCGAATGCGCCAGAAAGATCTCGACGTAAGCGTGTGGTGTACGTGCTACTAAACGCATTTTGCGAGAATTTTCTCGACTGTGCCAGGCTCCGCTCGGGCGCTCGGACTGTGTCAAGGCCGTAGCAATTTACGTAGTTCGCGAGAGATAAGACGCAGTTTGGAAGCTTCTGGTGTGTGAGCGTAACTATAAATACATCGCGTCGCGGCCTTAGTTTTCAGTTCAATGCGAGATTTTTGACTGTGCGGTTCGAGAGTATTAGTGCGATATATTTTACAGAGCGGTTCGGGTTATTACGGTGTACGTTCAAGTAGTTATTAGTGAAGTGTTGCGTTTATATTCGGACGGTATAATTGTAATACAGTTGAGTTTTAATATTAGTGGACATATTTTATTGCGTATGAACAATTTCATTTGATTTGTTGTAGACACTGTGTTGTTAATTACGAACTGTTTTACTATAACAATTAAAGGTGTGATTAATTGGTGTCTTGTACTTATTTTGTTTCCACTGTACCTACGACGATCGAGTAGACCGTCGTAACAGTGGTGTCAGAACTGGGATAGAACGGTTAACAGTGCAAACAGTGGACGCTTTGTACAAGACGAGTGTGATTCGTAATTAATCAGTAAACATGGATCCCAGTCAGATGATGGAAGCTTTACAAACACTGCTGCGGCAGACACAGGAAGAAGCAGAAAGACGACAAAAAGAAGAACGAATACAAGACAGAGAAGAAGCAGAGAAACGACAGGATGAGAAACGCAGGCAGGAAAGAGAAGAAGCTGAGGAACGTCAGAAAGCACTAATGCTAGAAACAGAAGAAAGACAAAAAGATAAATCGGGAGCTCTCTTTGAAACTATGCAGAAACAGTTGCAAGAACACAGTACCGCAGAATTGGGTATCCTATGGGGTGAGCTTAATAAACAAGTTACTAAAATATCGGAGGTACAAGAGTCAATGACATTAAAAATAGCTGAAGTAGAAAAATCTGTCTTGATTGTTGAAGAATCGATGTCTACAAAAATATCTGTTATAGAAGAATCTGTGTCAAATAAAATATCTGCAGTAGAAAACTCAATGGCAAACATAAGAGAACAAATTAAAAGTGAAGTCGAACAGTGCATGAAGATTCAACCAAAACAAATTTCTGAACAGACTGTACCAGTGATAAAGACAGAAAAAGACACAGAAAATAAGTTAACAGAGAAAGTCACTTTGCCTGCAGTAGGGACAGTTCATGTCAAAGCTCCAACCTTTGACGGAAGCACTCACTGGGCAACGTACCTCCGCCAATTTGAAGCTGCTGCATGCGCAAATAATTGGACAGAAAAAGACAAGGCTGTTTCACTTGTTCTTGCATTAAAAGGACCCGCGGCAGAACTACTACAGAAAGTGCCACCTGACAGCCAGAACATCTATGCCGAGTTGATAAAAGCTCTAGAATTACGCTACGGTGATAAACATTTGCGAGAGGTGTACTACGCTCAGTTGAGAACAAGACGACAACGTTCCGGGGAAAGTCTTCAAGAATTTGAAGCAAGTATCGACAGATTGATTAGATTGGCCTATCCTGAAGCACCAGAAGACTTCCGAATAAGGTTTACGGTGCAGACATTTATTGATGGCATCGGAGATTGTGAACTTCAGCAAGTATTACGAATGGCAAGACACCGAGATAGCTCAGAAGCTCTTGTTCACGCCCTAGAGTTTGAAGCTGCCAAGTCAGCGTCCCGCTACATTAATGGGTTTGTGCCATCACATTGCAGTCAGAAGATCCCTGTTTCACATTACCGTTACGATGGGTGCAGAAAAACAGTGTTGTCGGACAAACAATTCAAAAGTTCAAGAGAGTCGCAACGATTTGAAAAAGGCAGAAGACCGAAATGTTACAACTGTGGAAAACGTGGTCATCTACAGGTAGACTGTTGGGAGAAGAAGATACCGAGAGAAGAGACTGATCGCACCAATTGGAGAAGTAAAGGCCCAGAACAGCACACAGTTTCCACGCTACATAAGATCAGTGGAAACTTGATTGTTAATGGATTTGCGGATGGTAAACCAACATCATTTACAGTTGACACGGGCGCAACAGTGTCCATTGTGCGCCCTGACTTAGTCTGTAACCGCCATCCTCTAATTAGCTCTTGTACAATACAGACTGTGACTGGAAGCCCCGTCAAGGTGCTAGGAAAGGTAGACGTACGTGTACGCCTGGGTCTTCTTGAGTTTAGCCACCAAATGCTCGTTGCAGACATTGTCGATGAAGTGATTCTTGGCACGGACATTATGTATGCCTACGGATTCGTTGTGGACTTAAGAGAGAATGTCCTGAAAGTTGGCCAAGAGAAGATAAAGCTTTGCATGGCTAAAATGACAGGGTCTACCAACCATTCGATTAAGCGAGTGGCATTAGTCGAAGAAAAATTCAACAAGTCTGGTCAAGAGGAAACCTCCCTGTTGCAAGCGGAAATGGAGGAAGAACTAGCAGAGGAAGTACAAATAAGTATAACGACAAAAGAAGTGATTGGAGAGCCAACTATGGGTGTCGAGACAAAACTCTTGCTTGTTCCTGAGCTGATAGAAGCGGCCGAGGGTAAAGTGGCTGAAGATGAGGTTACGCAAGAGGTTGTTGACGAGAACCAAACAAACTTGAATCAGCCAGTGGTATTTAGGTTATTAGTACATGACGCAACGAGAGTGATTCCAGCGAAGCTAGTGGTTGCGCGAAAGATTCGCATTCCTGGGAACGTGATGTTCGGATCACACGAGACTGAATTCGAAGAACGGGAAAATTATCCTTCGCAAGGATGGCCACCTAGATCGCCTGGTCGAGTATTACTTCGAAGACGCTTTGCCAGTTCGGGACGAACAGGCTTAAGGAGGGGGCAGTGCTACGACAGCACAGAACAATCTACGCGTTTATCGAATGCGCCAGAAAGATCTCGACGTAAGCGTGTGGTGTACGTGCTACTAAACGCATTTTGCGAGAATTTTCTCGACTGTGCCAGCCTTCGCTCGGGCGCTCGGACTGGGTCAAGGCCGCAGCAATTACGTAGTTCGCGAGAGATAAGACGCAGTTTGGAAGCTTCTGTTGTGTGAGCGTAACTATAAATACATCGCGTCGTGGCCTTAGTTTTCAGTTCAATGCGAGATTTTTGACTGTGCGGTTCAAGAGTATTAGTGCGATATACTTACAGAGCGGTTCGAGTTATTACGGTGTACGTTCAAGTAGTTATTAGTGAAGTGTTGCGTTTTATATTCGGACGGTATAATTGTAATACAGTTGAGTTTTAATATTAGTGGACATTTTATTGCGTATGAACAATTTCATTTGATTTGTTGTAGACGCTGTGTTGTTAATTACGAACTGTTTTACTATAACAATTAAAGGTGTGATTAGTGACTTAATTGGTGTCTTGTACTTATTTTGTTTCCACTGTACCTACGACGATCGAGTAGACCGTCGTAACAATATCATTATAATTTTCACTTGTTTTACTCTTACCTGTATTTATCACACCCACTCCCATTCTCTCAATATTCTGTTCCAATTTATTCAAGTTATTTTTAAATATTTCATGGGTATTTTCTACATGCTTCTTGATCTCATTGATATGGTTTTTTAACTCATTAAATCTAATATTTTGTTCATCTAATTTCTCATTTACACTACTTTTAATTTCTTGGATTTCGTTTTTCTGTTCATCGAATTTGCTGTTCTGAACAACAAATTTTACATTAATACTACTATTCATTTTATTGATATCACTACTCAAATTCTCAGACATTGTTTTCATTAACTCTTTGACTCTTGTTGTCGTTGGAGTAGAGTGTGCTGCTACATTATTGTCAGTGAAGCTGACTTCATTACTTTCACTCGTTAACAATGACTCTGTTTGGATACCTGAATCGCTTTTTGTTTGACTTTCTGTCTGGCTGTCAGTGAAGCTGACTTCGTTATTAATACCCTCATTCGTATCCATTATTTATTCTTTTATAAGACTTGTTAATTTACTCTAATTAATTTACTTCCTCATAACACAATTTCAATCTTAAGTAAATAATGCGTGAATTATGTACTTCTAAGTATTTTTTGCGTATTGTTACTCAACCTTAAATCACACTTGCATCTTATTTGTAGGTGTGGAATTTACTGAAATTTAATTTCTAAAATTCGTCCAAGTTCGTGGCGCCATTGTTACTTTAATTACCCTTTTAATTAGATTACAATAATAAAATTATTTATTATCCACCTACCTTTAAAATTTTCTTCTCCGCCCAGAGTTCGTCACACTAACGTTGAGATGCAAGAGTGATTATAAGGTTATATCAATAACAGACGCAACTCGCATTTATGAAGAGAAACAAATTAAATTTTATTTTATTCTTTAAATGTTCAAACTTCAAATTATTATTTATTCATTTCTGTATCTCTTAAATCAGTCTATTACTTCTTGCCAAAATTTAAAATAAATACAACATTCTTGAAATATTTATGACATTATCTGATACCGCTAAAACTTACTTAAACATCTTATCTTAACGAAAGCAGCCCAGCCTGCTCATACTCAACATTCACACCATTTAAAATTTACTCCTTTTTATTTAGATAGACCCCATTTATTACTCAAACTTAAACATATACCCCTTGCCGGCAACGTGGCGTCTCTCCAACCTCATGGCACATCACTTACAAAATCCGCTATTTCTGTCCGAAACAATTGATGATTTTCATTTTCTTCCGAAAGAACTGCGCTCACTTCCGCATTTCTGGAAAACTGCACTCACTTTTACTTGATATTAAAGTTTTATTGATGAGCGCCGTTTGGCGGCTACCTGGCCAGGTTAGCGTCGGTGAGGAAACTGCGAAGAAGCTCTGCCTAGTACCCCACTACTTAGATTTTTTTTGGACAAGACGGAAAGCAATGCCTTGTGCGTTAAAGTCATACTCACTGTTCAGGCAACACATGCAACTCCCGTGTGTTGTACGTCGATGAAATCTCACTGCCTGTAATTACGTCACACATATGGGCGGGATCTCTATTATGCTTCCGGCATGTCGAGAGCACATGTTGAAAAATTCGCCCAAAGCCATTTTGCGCGACTTCTGTTTAGCGTCGGTTGTGCGTGTCACTCAACACTACAGTTCCTGGAATTTTATTGCGTTGTTGCCCCTTGACACATTCCATCGTACAGCTACACCTCACAACTTCTTTGTTTGATTCTTCGTATTGTTTAAATTAGCAGCCATCCTTACTTTTCTTTTATAAAATTGCTAAACTGCTATAATTGTTTTTATTATTTAGACAAAGCTTTTCGTCATTACTGACATCTTCAGGTCTTAAACAACCTACTAACTTTGTTTAAACAAAGTTCTTTGTTTGAACTAAAACTTTTATTCAACACGTGGCTGGCCACACAAATGAAAACAAATTTATGATATTTTTAATAAATACAAAAAACCCCTCCTTTTAGCCCAGTTACACAATGACAAGAATATCAGACGACATGACTATGACTACTACACCCAGGAGGGAAGCTCAAATGATAAAAAAATGTAAATAAATGTTAATGTAAATAGAAATATAGTGGATGAGTGTTAATAAGTTAGTAATTAAGTAAGAAAACATTTGTTATGGTATGAGTCTATCAAACCATATAGAGATCTGCGAACCTCAAACAGTTATTGTATGTAATCTCACTACAGACTATAAGTGATATAAAAAAAAAAAAAATTAAAATAATACTAAACCCATAATTACCAACTACCTAATGTAAGAAAGGTGAAAATAATGAAAATAACAGTGATTAATGTTAAAAATCCGTGTATACGTTTTCAGAATTTTGTGCAGTGAAAGTGCATAGGAAATAGACATTGTTATAATATAAACAGTGAGTAACACATGTAATTTATATAAAATAACTATGTAACTAACCTAATAAGATTAAGCAATGTGTACAATACTTATAATTAGTGGAATATATCCCTAAAAACTAATTGTGTACATCACGGACAAGTAAAAATAAGGTTAGGATAAATCATGTTAATTATAAAGAGTAAAAACAACCCTGTGAACCATAAAACATGTTGTGAAGCCAAGAGCTTTACCAAGTGAATCTATAGAGACTAAAAGAAAGAGAAAGAGAGTTGATTGTTGAATTTCAAAAAAGCCAGAGCACATATAATTAGAAGCTTAACATTTCTACAGTACTAAAAGATAATGTTATACTGTATATTAATGAAGGAAAGTTCCTGAAATAATGAAAAGTACACCGTGTTTAATATAAAACACTGAAACGGATGCCAGAAGAATTATAACAAGAAAATAATCTGTAAAACTAAACAGCAATCTGGTGAGAGGGTTCTATGTATATACGATTAGGCTAAGACATACATTTGTTCACTCATTATTAAATTTAAAGTAACTAGAACAGTGAACTGATATAACACAAACACTATAAACATTATGAACAGTGAAGTCCACACTAATTTACTATAAACTAAAGTGGAAAACTGTGTATTTTATTGAAAATAAGATTTGAACTAGTCTATAGACAGTGGCGGCGCTAACAAAACGGGGGCCCCCCGCGAAACTAATTAGGGGGCCCTATAAAAATGGTTAAATTTTGTATACATAATAGGGGAAAACACTCAAATGAGTTTCTATTTACGTGTGTTTCACAACAATGGTTTGTGAATACTTTCTCGTCTATCACAAAGCGTTTGCAATTTGCAAAGGATGTTTTACACGTGTACAAACTCTTAAAATTCATTGTTGCTAAATAGACAAAGTTCTATACAAACTATAAAAATACCAAAATAAAAAGAATGATTTATTTTTACGTCAAAGATCTAAATTCAGACTATGAAATAGTAGCGCACACAGAGTGTTAAAAATTTATTATTTAAAAACGAATATCAAAGTAACATTCTAGCTTTTTTCAAACATTTACATTAGTTTGTAACTGAATTTGTAAAATTCTTGAATATACTCTATACAAGTTCTCCTTAAGTCTAATCCAATTCAATAACACTCGAACTCAAGTAATGTACAATATTTACAGATGAGGATCAACCAAAGTTCACTGTTTTCCTAAGCCTAGTCTTCTTTTTTTAATAGCTAAGAACTTTTCAACCACTTCGTTGATATTAGTTTTCTGTGTCTCTTCATGCTCAATGCTTAACAGTGCCAAGTCACTCAACCAAGTTTGGGCCATGGTACTTCTTAAGTATGACTTAATTAATTTAAGTTTTGAAAAGCTTCTTTCCGCTGTAGCTGTTGTGACAGGTATGGTAAAATAAAGCTGCAAAGCTGTAGTTAAGTCTGGGAGGCAGCTCATAAGGCAGCTGTTTTCTTCAACCAGTAAATTCATCATTTCTCGAATGCTTTTCTTGTGTACAATTTCTTTGGCCATCAGAGCTTTGAAGGATATTACTTGGTCAGGCAGTGATGTGGAAAGGTCACCAGGATACACATTTACCAGAGCCTTACTTTTCTCCACTATTGTCTCTTGTGAGAAGTTTACTAAATTCTGAGGCGTCAGGAATGAAAACCTATCATCAATGCAACGCAATCCTTCGAATCTCATTTGTAGCTGAGCTATTACAATATCTAGTGTTGCACTGAAAACTTTTACTTCAAATGATTTCACTGGGTCGTCAATTCTATGGTCAACTGATAATTCACCAAAGAAGCGTTTTACAACTCGCTTACGCTTATTTTTCATGTTACAAGTTATGTCCCATGACTGGGCCAACTGTTTAGCACCAGCAAGAAAGCCGGCAAAGTCCTTTCTTAAAACTTTTAACTCATCACAAGCGCGGCTTAGAAACTGCCACGCTCTGCCTAGGTCAACAGTTGGCCTCTGTAGTGCTTTTGAAGTTATATTTACATTCTCTAAAATCTTAGTTTCAAGGCAGAGCACAAGAATAAATTCAAAGTTTTCCAGGTGGTTTCTAATTGCTAATGCTTCTTCTGCCTCGGGCTCGGGCTTCTTCTTTTTTTGAGCTGTACAGAATAATTTCTGTCAAACACTTAATCACATTTTTGAAATTATTTCTTAAAGCTAACAGACAGTCGTGTCTAGAAGACCACCTTGTTGGACATAGCTTTTTTAAAGTTAGATTTTTGGCAGAGCTGTCTTCTTTAACGGCAGTGTTAAGTTCTTGCCATCTATATAAGCCTTCACTGAAAAACACATAAGTTTTCTGAACTATGTCATAAAATTGTCTTATTTCAGAAATATTTGATACTGAATCATTGATCACCAAGTTCAGGTTATGTGCAGCACATTGTACGTAATCCGCGTTTGGGACTATATCCATAATTCTTTTTTGTAACCCAGCTCATTGTTGCTGCACCGTCATAACCTTGACCTCTACACTTACTAATGTCAATTTCATTTGTTTTCAAAAAGTCTAAAATCTTACTTTGAAACCCCTCACTGTTGGGATCCTTTATTTCTTGAAATCCCAAAAAGGACTCACTAATCACAGTTTTATAATTGCCAGGAGATTCTTCTACTATGTTAATGTATCTGATTACAACACTCATTTGGTGAATCTTAGAAATGTCTTGTGTGCTATCAACAATTATAGAAAAAAAAGGAGACGAGTGAATCTGTTTTAGTAAGGCAGTCAATACTGATTTTCCTAGCAAGTTAATGATTTCATTTTGAATGTCATGGTGGAGGTATTTTGATCTGTTTTTTTTTCATTTTCTAAGTGTGCACTAAGGAGAGAATCGTAGCAAGAAACTAAAGATAGTATGTTCAAAAAATTTCCACTTTCAGGATTTATTTCATGTAATGATTCTCTATGGCCACGAAACGGCAATGAACACAGTGCCATGGTTCGAATGACATCCACAATCCGTATGAAAATATCTTTCCATTTTTTCCGCTCATCGGAAATTTGATCAGCTACCGTTTTACTCTTTTTCCAAGTGGCATACGTGAGACAAGATTGTAAATGAGCATTGCTACTTTCATGAACTTTAATTTTTTTACTGAGACCTTTCCATTCTCTAATATCGCCTTCACACCAGCTTTGGGCATCAGCACTTTGGCTGAAAAGCCAACATGGTAAACAATAGACTCCATCTAGATTACGAGAGTAACAAAGCCAAAACCTGTGAACAATTTGGCCTGCTGCAGTTTTGAAAGAATAATATGCTGTACGAAAGACCGCTTAGAAACGGAATCCTTCGGGAAATGACCCTTTGGATGACACGGTTCACTTAACGTTATTAACTTTTTCACCTCGTCTGTCATTGCAGCTTGATTTTTATAGAATGCAATATCTGTCTCAAAACTTTGGCAGTTTGGATCGGAAGGGCCTGCTAAACTAGTTTTATTTGCGTGATTACTTATAACTTCAGTTGGTTCAAACTGATTTTCTGGTCCAGGTATGTCTTCGGACTGGCGAACACATTCAATGCCTAGCAGTTGTTCTTCTTGTTCATGTTGCAGTTGCTTATTTGTTTCCGTAGTTGTATCACTTGTATCCGACGGACTAATGTTTAAATCAGGTTTATTGTCACTGTCACAATCAACTTCAAGTCCGATTTTTGTTTCTTTTTCATTACTTGCACTTGGCCCGAGTTTGGGTTGTTCAACTTCACATTTTGATGATTTTTTTAAAAACTGGTCGAGTTTTGAAAGTTTACTTTTAGATTCTTCTCGTTGTTTTTGCAGTTTCCTTTTCTTAGCACCACTTAAATATTCATGCTTACTTTCCATTTTATAAACTCTGTCTCTAACACTCTAACTCTACACAAAATACAAAAACTAAAATCAAATGTTAAGTCATTAAACTTAAACGGCACTAAATTACGAAATGAATGCAATCAGTACTATCGCGCAGGAGATGCGATGCACTACTGAGTACTGAACTACATTGTGTTGTGTTTGTTTACGTCTCCTCAATGCCGAGTGACTCATCGCACCGGATGTACGGGCACCACAAGACTACAAATGGTGGTCTTCGCTTACAAACTACAAACAGTAATGTCATTTCGGAAAACGTAGTTTTTTTGCATGTCTATACACTGAAATAAAACGTATATTTCGTATTTTAAATACAAATTTGCTGGTAGTCGGATCCCATTAAAACTTTTTTTCCTATTATAGCTTGTTTCATATTTTTTTCTAGGGGCCAGAGGGGCGGGGCCCCCCAGAGGGTCAGGGCCCCCCGCGGCGTGGGGTCTGCGGGGGCCTTATCGCCGCCACTGCTTATAGACAGATCCAACATGGCGGCAGTGTTGAATTAGAAATAGCATCAAACCAATGAGTGGGAGTGAGACCCAATGCATATATAATGAGTGCGAGTAAGATGGTGAGATTCTCACAGCGCTCATAGTGGACAATGCAATAAACTCACTTAACAAGACTATATTGTTTTTAATTATTAATGAGTACAGTGGAGTCGCGATTAACTGAGTTAATGTGCACCAAGGCCTCCTCAGAAGACAAATGGAAAGAAAGAAATCAAGACTCAACTTTAAAAAAGAAAAATGACTAGTATAGTATTGACAAGAAAGACTTTGATAACACTATAAACATCCCTCGGCCCATCGCAGCAAGTGTCCAATTTCATATTACAGGAATCAGATCGCAGCTACCTTTAGCTAGCTCTTCATTCGACCTACAGACATACATACATACATACATCCTCGGCGCTACAGCCCAGTCCGGGCCCTGGCCTCCAAAAGAAATCTTCCCCACTGGTCTCTACTCCCGGCCAATGTCCACCAGTTTGCTGCACCCAGCCTCACTGCCTCCTTACCAACCTGGTCCAGCCATCTTGTACGCGGTCTTCCCTTCCTTCTCCTTCCCATCGGCAAATAATTCATCACGACCTACAGACATTTTATCCAAAAGTACAGTCCTTCCTCACGAAGGTTGAGGATAGTCTTAATCCACCTAACATGGTGGTACCATTTTAGCTGATACATAATTTCTTCAGAACTCAAGCATCCACTTATTTAATTAATATTTAAATGATTTTAAATATAAATTTTAGGAAATGGAAGTCATGTATACCGATTATTGAAATAATTGTACAATTTTTTTTTTTAATGTAGCATTGTATTCACAGTGGGCTACGGAAACTATACTGTTGTTAAAACGATTCAAGAAATCAGAGAAGTGGATGCAGTGACAGACCATAATGTAACGAACAGTGAAGAAGTCTTACTTTGCATTACTAACCGCTTTTGTAAGGATTGACTTGGAGAAGAATTCTGGTCTATCCATCCATGTTCCATTCTAACATGTATAGAGGACACGCCCTAGGATAACTTCGAATGGCAGTCCTATTTACTCACTGCTCTATAGGAAACCGACCTGTCCATTGTGACAGCAGGCGAGAGACTTATGTCGGTCGGTCATCAGCGCATGGTCTTGTCTCGACAATATATCGAGGACGCCGTTGTAGTCCTCTCGGGAGTTTCCGTTGACATTCTGTTGGTTTCGGCGAATAAACCAATGGTCTATGGACGTTCCATTCTAACATGAAAAGAGGACATGTCCAAGGAAAACTTTTCGGATGGTAGTCCTATTTACTCACTGCTCTATAGGGAGATCCGACCTGGATGTCGTGCCGGTAATTGGGGGGGGGGCTTCTGTCGGTTGGCGCATGGTCTTGTCGTGACAATATATGGAGGCCACCGCTATTGTATTGCTCTCGGTAGTTCCCGTTGACATTCTGTTGGTTTCGGTGAATAAACCAACGGTCTATGGACATTCCATTCTAACATGAAAAGAGGGCACGTCCAAGGAAAACTGTTCAGATGGCAGTCCTATTTACTCACTGCTCTATCGGGAACCAAGTTGGCCGTTATGGCGGTGGGGGTGCCTCCTGTCAGTCGGTCATCAGCGCATGGTCTTGTCTTGACGATATATCAAGGCCACCGTTGTAGAGCTCTCGGGAGTTCCCGTTGATATTCTGTTGGTTTCGGCGAATAAACCGACAAACTCGAGTTCTAGACATTGAGTTGGCCTGGATACACTCTACCGAGTAGCCTAC
The DNA here is from genome assembly GCA_034769895.1 of Magicicada septendecula. Lineage (NCBI taxonomy): Eukaryota > Metazoa > Arthropoda > Insecta > Hemiptera > Cicadidae > Magicicada > Magicicada septendecula. The sequence goes on along the minus strand of CM068370.1, from coordinate 159,086,399 downwards.
GTGGAAAGGTTATCCTTGCAGCTTTGATGTTCACATGGAGATTCAGGCCCACCATCAGGTCTACTCTGAGGTCTCCGTCTGCGTTTGCGTCACGTGAAATTCTTCACCTTCGTAATTGTGGCTGATGATTAGAAGTGCCATTTGTGTTGCGAAGGCTTCATTAATGGTCTGTTGAATTTCCTGAACACAAACAAATGACTGTGAAATTACTCAGTACAAAAATGAAATGTACTGCTTTTTTGAATTTTTAATTTTTTTTTGCAAATTCAAATTGTAAATATTTTTATTGAAAAACAAAATTTTAAGGAAAGAACATCAAAAAGTAATATTTGTGGAAGTCTCATTAATAAGTATTAACGCTGTAACGCAACATAGTTGAGGTTCCCCAACGTTACATAAAAGACTGAATGAAATATGGTCAAAGACCATACCCTGACTTAAGGTTGTTCGATAGTTCATATGTTTGAGAAGGACCTCAAGTAAAAAGGAGGCAATGACTAATAGTAAATGTATAAAACCCAGACTAATGAATGATTGGATGTAATGAAATGTTTGTTTTGTACTGTGACATGTTAAGGTCTACAGAATATTTATATTGTATGTTGAATGTGTTAAAAATGAAATGATGTTGTTTGATAATAATACTTACTCAATAATTATGTTTATATTTTATATTAGATTTGTTTTTATACAGCACAATAGTTACCAATGTTAGGCACGGTACTAAGTTGTCAGTATTGTATAAAATTGAAAGATACTGTTGTTCTAATTAATGTTTATAAACTGGATCAGGAGTGTGACCAGTGTTTCAAGTCTAACAAGTAGTTCTGACAATTATGTCATAAATTAATAAAGGGTTCCAGAACCAATTGATTAATGTAAAAACAAATAACCACCAGTAAATTAAAATTCATGTAATTAACTATGTAATCAATAATTAATTGTACAGTAGGTCAGGTAAAAAGAAAATTAAGTTAAAAACCAAATAATGTTATAATGGTTGTAAATGAATCTATAGGCCTAAATTCCATATTAGTGAAAGGAAATTAATACCTTTTTAGTAAACCCAGTCCAACGAAACTCTAGTAAAACATTTACTGTTTAATAAGGAAGGTTAGGGGAGAATTTTATGTGATTCAATATTAATCCAAGCATGGAGTATTTTATTGGAAAAGAGTAGTAATATTCTATAATGCCGGCTCAAGGATATATAGAAAACATGGTTGTTAAGGGCAACTGATTTTTTAGTAACTTGTTGATTTTGGATAGATGGTACTGATTGTTACAAGCTATTAGGTTGAGATGAACCGATATATTTAAAAATATATGAATAAATATAAAGAAAATATATATCCTAATTGAAAAAGCATTTTTGCAAAACAATTATACTGGAATGTTAATGAATCATACAAATTAAATAACCCTATAAATTATCAATGAATACAATAAAAAAGAACTGAAAGCGTCTCACCTCATTCACTAAACAATTCCGCTGAATTTGGTATCAAACCAATTCATGCTATAAATTGAAGACCAATAAAGAGTTGAAGCCTGAATTAACGGAAATATTTGGAAATACAGAAGATTCGATTGACGAAATAACCTTCATTGGCAGCAGAAGCTGAGATCCTAATTCCAATTCACTGGGACCAAGACTTGTGAAGACCGCAAAAGAAGAATAGAAGCCAGAAGATCTCATAAGGGGTTACCAGTACACACCACCATCAATTTTATTGAAAATCAGAGCAGTTTCACTGGATGAAGACGATATAAACTGGATTTTGATCGTTGTTGACAAACGTTCACCGCCTAACGAAGTTTCGTCGATTTGGTAAAAAACAACTTATTTTCATTCCATTGTAATTTAAGTAAATAATATTATTTTGTAAATTGAACAACCTTAATTATGCGTTTTACCTGGCCTTACTAATGGTTCAAAGAACTACACGAACCCTGGTATAAGAATTATTTGTCATTATTTTCAAAGTATATATGTTTTTCTTATTAGAATTCGAATAATTAAGAATCGATACATGTTGGGATAGTCGATTGTATTGTCTTATTGTTTGTCTGAGACAACGTAACTGGTTAAATACCAGAGGAAAATAAATAAAGTACATTTGTTGTATGAGTTAACGTTTTAATCATTGCAGAGAAAATACTATATGTAATTGGCGTAATAATTTATTAACAGATTGATACAAACACTCAGAATAACTAACCTATACGCACACATATTTACAATAACAGCGCTCGAAGCTTGCAGCTGGTGAGACGGGAGATTGCTGAACTAACGGGTTTTGCCATACTAAATTTGAATGGAATTTTTATCGTTGAGGGACTAGGGTTGAGACAAAAACCACTTACATTCAGTAAATACTCCATATAAATTGCTCATATTAAACAACCACTGAGGATTAAATTAAGTCTACAGAATAATACCATTATAAATTCAGGAATATAATTCTAAGTTTGTGGACTTAATAATCTGTATCCTGAGGGTTTCACTGGTCACAACCGCAAGGTATATTTAATTAATAACATATTAATTAAATCAGGTAACAGCATTTTAATTGTTACGAATCGCTACCTACAACGTACTACTTGGCGTTTGTTACACCGGAGTCTCTTATAACTAATTACACTCATAGACAAGATCTCTTTATAATTTGACGTCTCCAGCTGGTATCATACATTATTACATACGTCCTCACATAATTAACAAGCAGTTCGTTACTAAATTGATTACAACAGTGGGGTTTGAATAAGACGGACATCTCCGCTAGCACCGGTACATATTAGTCTCTTTACAAATTGGCACATAACAACGTGGAACTTATTTAAACACGTACTCGACACATTCTATATATTTTCACTTCTTTACAAATTGCCGCCATCAACGTGGGGCTTAAACGAAAACGAAGACGTCTCCCTAATTTTTCCTTTTATAACAAATTGGCGCTCAACGAGTGGGCTTTAGTTAAGTAAAAACTCATATTATTTGTTACTTAACTGGAGCAGGCAACCATTAGAGGCACAGGAATGCAATAAAGAGTTATGATACAACAGGAAACGAAAATGCCCGAACAAGAAAGACGACTAAGCTACGCGGAATGGATGACGACGCTATTTAAAAAATTCAGCATGGATATGGAGTATATTAACAAGAACGCCACCGATCACGAAAGAGCGCAAATGAGTCGTGCGAATGCAATGGGAACACCAAACGATAAAATGACTTTGAGAGACATTTATGATGAAATGTGGGCGTTAGATGCCAGGTGTAATAAAGAAAAGACTATTGGGACGAATAACGAAAAAGACGATAACAAGGTGGAAAGGATGACTGAAGAAGATTGGGAAAGATGGGACGATAATGTAGAACAAATGAAAACCGAAAGAACAGGAGTATACGCCCAAGTGACAGAACAATATACTCAGGAAGACTATGAACAATGGAAACGAGAAATAAGACCACCTGAAAACCCAATACAAACAGAAAACAAAGAATTAAGGGAATGGATCAGGGTGATGTTTGAACTATCCCGAGAAGATATGTGTCACTGGAGGAAAGAACATAATCAAATAGAAGAATTTATAGGAACGCCAAATCATAAAAAGATAGAACAACCCAATGTACAAAAAGAAGTAAAAATAGTCAAAGCGAAGCAACAGAAGCAAATACCAGAACAAAAGAAGGAGGAAAGCTTTGAGGAATGGAGGGACAAGTTTTTTAAAAGATTCGGTAAGGTAATCGAAGAATATGATAGGAAAATGAGTGATAAGGAGCGACAACAACTTGGACAGTGGATAGAACGTTTCAAGAAAATGAATGAAACACTAAAAACCACTTCTGAAGGGAGAAAGGAAACAGAAATTAAAGAAGACCAAAATGCAGAGCCATCTAAAAATAAAAATAGAAAGAACAAAGAGAATATCCAAACCAGGAAAGAGAATATCAAGAAAATAAGGCAAACACATCAAAGGAAATTAATAGATACACGGGAAGAATTGGAAATGATTAAAGGGGGATTAGTTAAACTGCATAATAGACCAATTACGGAAAACAGAGAAGTAAGGCAAGTGAGAAACTTTAAACGAACCACACTTGAATTCCCAGATGGACTAGAAGGACCAAAAAGGCCAAAACTAACTAAGGAGAATGGAGGACTTATGGAATTTATGTATGAACCATCAGAACCATTAAGAGACAGTACAGAAGAATCAGTTCAAAGGACAATGATGAGCTTGACTATAAATGACAATTTTATAGTGACAAGAGGCAAGAACTGTACAATAATGAGATATGTCACAAGGACAGAAATAACTCTATACACTAGAGAGACCCGAACAACCAGTATAGACGAAATAATGGACCACGGTTAAACAGATTCCAAACAGAATATAGTGAAAAGGGACGGATTTTATGGATACAGGACCAAGCAACCCATTGTTAATAAAAAAAAAAAAAAAACCCAAAATTCTAAAAGCATGTAAGAACAGCTTACTCATAATTATTCAGAAACAGTATGATTTAAAATAAAGAGAATAAATACCCCAAAATTCAAAAAATGAAGTAAGCTCAACTTACAAACAAGTATCTAAGAAAACAATTTATGAATTATATAAGAAAGAGAATTTTGAAGATAAAAAGAACAACCAAAGTCGAAAAATAAGTAAGAACACCTTACTATACAATTTAGAAGAAATTGCTTTAAACTGATATGAAAGAAGAAAAATATTTTACACTAATTCAACCTAATAAAAATCATCAAAACCAGAAGACGAAATGAGTTTATCTAATGTAACATAATAGTGAGAAATGTAATTTAGAATGTAAAAGAAATAATAATGATTGTGCCAGAAGAATATAGCTACATAATGTAATGTATAGTACTGACCAAAATCTCATAACCAGCTGTATTGATCACAAAGGAATATGAGCCAATGAAGACAAAGGAATGAAGAAGCCAAAATGGAACCATCAAAAGGATCACCAGAAAAGAAAAAACAAATATTTAAGAATTATCCGTAAACAAAACCCAATTAATAAATGTCAATAAAATAGCCAAGTATTGGAGAGAAAAAGTGTATAATAGAAGGAAGAATTAATATGAAGAAATAATATGATCTGAGTTAAAGTACAGTGAATAATCCCTAGAATATGATTATTATTTATTATTTTATTGAAGGTCACATGATGACTACCTTACGAGGTTTATTAATGAAGATTGACTGTAGAATATTCCAGCAATCATTTGACTGGGCAGAGATGATGTTCCTCTGATCCCAGAAAGTATGTAACGGACGACGGTAATTGGTTAGCCGATAGAGCACCACCGATTCGATTCCAGTTATAATGTTAGGGAGGTTTAGGAAAATTAAATATTAGAGGGAAAACTCACAAATAAATATAGAGAATTAAATAAAACCAGATCCAAAATGTATAATTAATGAAGAATGTCACAAGAATGATTATAGAAATAAGATTTAAACTTGGGAAATAATTGACTTTAAGAAGGAACGAAGAAATGATAATAAAATAACGAATAATTGGGAAATATAAAAGTACTATCAATAGGAAACCAATTGGCCAGAGACAAATTAGAAGTTTATTTCTTGCTAAACTTTGTTTATACCAAAATAAACTTATTTCGAAGGGGGGGTGTTATGTAACGCAACATAGTTGAGGTTCCCCAACGTTACATAAAAGACTGAATGAAATATGGTCAAAGACCATACCCTGACTTAAGGTTGTTCGATAGTTCATATGTTTGAGAAGGACCTCAAGTAAAAAGGAGGCAATGACTAATAGTAAATGTATAAAACCCAGACTAATGAATGATTGGATGTAATGAAATGTTTGTTTTGTACTGTGACATGTTAAGGTCTACAGAATATTTATATTGTATGTTGAATGTGTTAAAAATGAAATGATGTTGTTTGATAATAATACTTACTCAATAATTATGTTTATATTTTATATTAGATTTGTTTTTATACAGCACAATAGTTACCAATGTTAGGCACGGTACTAAGTTGTCAGTATTGTATAAAATTGAAAGATACTGTTGTTCTAATTAATGTTTATAAACTGGATCAGGAGTGTGACCAGTGTTTCAAGTCTAACAAGTAGTTCTGACAATTATGTCATAAATTAATAAAGGGTTCCAGAACCAATTGATTAATGTAAAAACAAATAACCACCAGTAAATTAAAATTCATGTAATTAACTATGTAATCAATAATTAATTGTACAGTAGGTCAGGTAAAAAGAAAATTAAGTTAAAAACCAAATAATGTTATAATGGTTGTAAATGAATCTATAGGCCTAAATTCCATATTAGCGAAAGGAAATTAATACCTTTTTAGTAAACCCAGTCCAACGAAACTCTAGTAAAACATTTACTGTTTAATAAGGAAGGTTAGGGGAGAATTTTATGTGATTCAATATTAATCCAAGCATGGAGTATTTTATTGGAAAAGAGTAGTAATATTCTATAATGCCGGCTCAAGGATATATAGAAAACATGGTTGTTAAGGGCAACTGATTTTTTAGTAACTTGTTGATTTTGGATAGATGGTACTGATTGTTACAAGCTATTAGGTTGAGATGAACCGATATATTTAAAAATATATGAATAAATATAAAGAAAATATATATCCTAATTGAAAAAGCATTTTTGCAAAACAATTATACTGGAATGTTAATGAATCATACAAATTAAATAACCCTATAAATTATCAATGAATACAATAAAAAAGAACTGAAAGCGTCTCACCTCATTCACTAAACAATTCCGCTGAATTTGGTATCAAACCAATTCATGCTATAAATTGAAGACCAATAAAGAGTTGAAGCCTGAATTAACGGAAATATTTGGAAATACAGAAGATTCGATTGACGAAATAACCTTCATTGGCAGCAGAAGCTGAGATCCTAATTCCAATTCACTGGGACCAAGACTTGTGAAGACCGCAAAAGAAGAATAGAAGCCAGAAGATCTCATAAGGGGTTACCAGTACACACCACCATCAATTTTATTGAAAATCAGAGCAGTTTCACTGGATGAAGACGATATAAACTGGATTTTGATCGTTGTTGACAAACGTTCACCGCCTAACGAAGTTTCGTCGATTTGGTAAAAAACAACTTATTTTCATTCCATTGTAATTTAAGTAAATAATATTATTTTGTAAATTGAACAACCTTAATTATGCGTTTTACCTGGCCTTACTAATGGTTCAAAGAACTACACGAACCCTGGTATAAGAATTATTTGTCATTATTTTCAAAGTATATATGTTTTTCTTATTAGAATTCGAATAATTAAGAATCGATACATGTTGGGATAGTCGATTGTATTGTCTTATTGTTTGTCTGAGACAACGTAACTGGTTAAATACCAGAGGAAAATAAATAAAGTACATTTGTTGTATGAGTTAACGTTTTAATCATTGCAGAGAAAATACTATATGTAATTGGCGTAATAATTTATTAACAGATTGATACAAACACTCAGAATAACTAACCTATACGCACACATATTTACAATAACAGCGCTCGAAGCTTGCAGCTGGTGAGACGGGAGATTGCTGAACTAACGGGTTTTGCCATACTAAATTTGAATGGAATTTTTATCGTTGAGGGACTAGGGTTGAGACAAAAACCACTTACATTCAGTAAATACTCCATATAAATTGCTCATATTAAACAACCACTGAGGATTAAATTAAGTCTACAGAATAATACCATTATAAATTCAGGAATATAATTCTAAGTTTGTGGACTTAATAATCTGTATCCTGAGGGTTTCACTGGTCACAACCGCAAGGTATATTTAATTAATAACATATTAATTAAATCAGGTAACAGCATTTTAATTGTTACGAATCGCTACCTACAACGTACTACTTGGCGTTTGTTACACCGGAGTCTCTTATAACTAATTACACTCATAGACAAGATCTCTTTATAATTTGACGTCTCCAGCTGGTATCATACATTATTACATACGTCCTCACATAATTAACAAGCAGTTCGTTACTAAATTGATTACAACAGTGGGGTTTGAATAAGACGGACATCTCCGCTAGCACCGGTACATATTAGTCTCTTTACAAATTGGCACATAACAACGTGGAACTTATTTAAACACGTACTCGACACATTCTATATATTTTCACTTCTTTACAAATTGCCGCCATCAACGTGGGGCTTAAACGAAAACGAAGACGTCTCCCTAATTTTTCCTTTTATAACAACGCTTATCATTGAATTTGTTCACTCTTACATGTAAAATTATATAATTAAATTTGTATCTTTTTACATTATTTTTGTTTTTAATAATAAATAAATTATGTTTATTTTTTCTTACAAGAATATATTAAAACTCTTGCAAAAATTTGCAAAAAGTGTTTGTGTATGTATATATGGGCCTCTTGTATACAAACGCTTCTTGCTACAATCAATTTCTTGATACATAAATTATTTAATATTTATTACTATTTTACATCCTTTTTTTGGCTGAGGATGGAAAAAATATTTAATTCCCAAAACATGTCCCAAGTAAGGAAACATTATATCTTGCTTATAAAATAGTAATAATTATTAAATATACTGCAGGAAAAATAAATTTTGACCTCGAAAAAATTAGTACAAGCAAGGAATTTGGTGGAGATGTTCCACTTGCCATCCTAATAAATATACTAAAAGTCCCCTAAAATTGAAGCTGTGCTTCGCCCGCCATATTGAAAAATGGCGGTTCATTTTCAGATTTTTGCATATAAATCCTTTACAGTTGCAGATAGGAAAAAAAGTTTCAAATAAAAAAATGTAGGCAATAATAAACCAAACAATTTTTGATATCAACATTTTTTTCTCTAAATCGAACGGTTTTTGAATTATGAGCTGCAGAATGTTATTGAATTTTCAAAAATCCCAATTTTGTACAAAATACACTGTAAAATGTGTGTTGATAGGTTCTAAGTAAAACAAAAAATTTTTTTTAGGTATATTACCATTACAGAAGAAAAATGTACTGTAATTATGAAGCCTATAACAAATAGAATAAAAATACGAAAATACGTTATGACATTAGTTCGTCATTATCAATGTCGTCGTCAGGTATCATATCTTCTGAGTTGCTGCAAGATAATCCCTGGCAATATCCAGACATGGCAGAACACTTTAACCCTGCTGATGAGCACTTACAACGTTTTGTGCATCTCGATTTGCAACCACAGGATATGAGCTTCAGTAAATTGCTAGGGGCTGGATCTAAACGTGTCAAAACTGGTTTCAAAGCCCCATGGCTTAACTGCCAACCCCAGGCAGTCGGCTCTAAATTATTACCCATCCACTGCTGGACTTGGAGGTATGTGCGATATGAGTGATTGGCAGCTGCTGCACTTGTAGGAGGCAACACTGCCAAGTTAAATATGGAATGTAATTGCAGTTTACTGATCAAACAATTGTAGGAAAAGTATCTATACTCATCGAGCATCTGGGACTTTGTTGCCCCATAAAAGGCAAGTAGAAATTTTTCCCTGCAGCTGCAATGTCATCTTGGGATACAGCATCCTCCGTAAATAATGCAACAATCTGTCACAGATTCGGGTTTTGTTCTAAAAGGCGTAAGGCTTTAATCTTGCTCTTTCTAATGGGCGCTGAGGTTGTGTCACAACCTGTAACAGCATTTGTAAACATCAGACAGTTTAATGTATTCCTGTGCAAATTTTGTTGCTTTGGCATATAATAAATTGAGCTTTTTTTATTCCCTGAGCCTGGCCGAAGGAACCAAATATGCATCTCATCTGTTGACAAAGTAATTAGGAGGACTAATAAGTCAGTGTCCTGGCCAACAACAACTACTCTAGAACCATCCCTTGCTTTCTCAATAGCTGCTGCTACGATCGACACATCAGCATCAGCCTCAGCCTCTTCTACCTGGACACCCCGACTTCTTAACTGGACGGCTAGATATTTTATAAGAAGTTTTTTTATTTGCACTGTTTGCAAGAAATTGTGCTTGCATTGTTGTGGTGACAGTATTCAAAGTATTCTCACTTATGTTTATATCTGCTGATGTCCTTCTTGCCGCTCTTCTTTATTGTTCGTTTCCCATCGTTGTTGGGTATACAGGATAACCGTCAAATACCACAACGCAATTACCGCCATACCGGCTAATGACATGTGAGGTGTAATTGATAATGACCTCTTGATAGGTTGCGGGCCTGGGCCAGACAATACTGTGAAGAATATGTCCCCCATCTAGGACGTAAATACAGCTGTCTATTTCTGGTGATTCCTCCATTTTAAAAGCTGCGACAAGTGATGATTTCTTGCCTTTCCTCATACCAACCTCATTGAAAAGAGAAGTAGGAGAAGGTGCGAGTTCATGTTTGAAACATTCTTTTAGCTCCTTCGTTCCTTTAACTACACACACAATTCGGTTGAATAACTGTTTTGGGTTCACAGCAACAATGTTTTCTCTCACTTTGATTGATGAGTTCATTGACGACATAGCCTTTACTTTGTTATTTCTTCGAATTACAATCTCACAAAAATTGTTCCCAGCCATTGACGACATTGAACGTAGACCCTTTTGAAGTGCTTGATCGCAGTCTATAGTATGATCAGCTACTAACCCTGAAGATAAGCTAACCAAATTCTCACAACGCTGGTTAAAGGGATTATGCTGTTACATCCAGTTTATAAAAGTTTGCTTATCGCGGGTGTCTCTAGCTTGTCGACTTGATCTTTCTTCAACGTGTTGTTCTGAAGTGTAGGAAGAAATGCCAGGGGAACGTCTACGGAAATGGGAGCACAAGCAACCCATCGCATTAGAGTATTTTCTGTTATTCCTCGACCATGAGTGAGACCTCCAATAGATTTCATACTTCGCATTAGACACTGCTCGATAATGTTATCAGTCCAGGTTCCACTCCAAAATCTCTCTGACCGTCTTACAGTGAAAAATCCGTTAGAGGTGAATTGCTTAAATTCGGTTGGTGATAGATGAGACTCCAGCTCAGACATCTGTTGGGCATACAGATGAGCTGATTTTGCATAAAGTATGTGCCCTGCAGAGTGAAGGTAACATCTTAACAATGGTAGAGACATGAAGGTTCCAGTTCCCAAGTCTCTCTGCTCTAATAAACTGGAGAACCAGTACCATTTGCTCGAAGTATTGAATCCACAATTTTGGAGTTCTTCCGCTGGCTTTAGCTTCCTCCAATAATGATTCAAATTTACTCTGAAAGCTTATAACGTCACTAGACAGTTTTGTATCTTCCGGTGATATTTGGTTAGATAACAGTTCTTCACCCAACTGCAGCAATGCGTTTACTGAATCCTGTAAACTAGGAAATTGCACACATATTATACTGTACAATGCAATTAAAGTTAGAATATGCGCTCTCAGGCTGCGGGCATATGCATGTCCTGTTATCAAATGTGGTACGGTGTTTTTAGCATACATAGTTTCCCACACTAAACCGCTACCCTCCATGTTTTGCCCAATACATCCTAAAAAAGACATAAGGAAATGAAATACTCCCAAACGCACAACAATGGAGGATAAAGGGCTGTTTTTATCGGCTGCTGCCACTATTTCTGACGATTTCAAATACAAGGGCTGGGTCAAATGTTACTATGCACATCTGATTTCTTTTAGCACATTCTGCTGATGCAAATAAAAGGGCTGAGTGAAGTGTTGTTAAATTACTTGCTTGTAAGTTAACGAAAGGCAGTGGCATTACTCTAGAAGTTTGAAAGCTGCCTGATTGTTGTGTTGCTTCTTGCATATAACCATTCCAACTTGGCAGCTGATCATTAGAATGTACGAAGCATGTCATCCAAAGTAAATCCAGTGTGAACTCTTTTTGAACCGCCTGAATATCCTTTACAGAACCAGAAAGATCTTTGATGATTATCTTTTTCAGGCCCGAATTCAGTGACTTTGGGTATGGCTTAATAGGTATTAGTTGTGCTTTATTAACTTCATTGAGCTTTTTTCGTGGAATTACATGAGGGATGGTAACTAAGTCTTTTGGCGTTGCGCATCTAACGCCGCCTAAAATGTGTATGGTCCCAGATCCATCCAGTGTGTTAATATTTGTGTCAGCGTTATCAAACACGTACTGAACAAATGCACTGCTTTCTATATTAGGCTGTATGAAAGATACTGCACAATCCATATATCGAATTGTCTCACTGTAGGAACTACAAAGAGCAAGAGAATGTAACGTGTCTATCAAGTATCTAGACCCATATTTTGATTGCAAGTGTACTGACAGCCCCAGCTGGAGCGGGGAGATGAAAGACCTTGGTCTGCATGTCGAAATTATGGCATGATTAATGGTAGCTCATCGATGACTTCCTTCTTCCATAGTTTTTCTTCCCCAGAGGTCACACATTTCATAAAAAGTTGAAGGCTGTTTGGAATAAGATCTGTGCCTCCTCTTTCCATGTCTCCAAATGTCGGATAATTTTTAGTTTCATAAATTTTGGCTCTTATGTCTTCTTTTATAATAGCTGCGGCAGTTTGAACAATTCTGAGTCTCTCACTCACTTTGGACTTTTCTCTGTTCTGATACCACTGTTCAGATAAAATTTGATGTGGTGTTCCAAGGAAACTAAAGATTGTTGGCCTTCCGTTCATCTCTGTAAAAATTACTCCTCCATCATACTTTTGTTTTAGCCGAGTCTTCAGTAAATAATCGCTAATTTCTTCGTCCTCTCCTCCAGGCAATTGTTTATTGATGTCTCTTAGTTCTGTTGCTGTATATTGGCATTCAGTGTTTTCCTCGAGGTAATCAAAAAGCAAACAGAACAGATTTTCAAGCGATTTGTTTACTGGTCTGCCAGACTTATCAAAAGCTTTATATTTTTGAAATTCTGAGTAACAGTCTAAATGGTACCTTGCTTCCTCTGACACAAGATCTGTCCAAGGTGTTACAATTATCTCCTCCAATTCATCTTTGTGAACGGCACAAATTTGAAGAATCGAATCTTTTATTTCATTAGTTTCAACTTCTCTTATTTGTCTCCTTCGGTTTTTAGGCAACTTTACATTAACACTCTCCATCACCTGACCACAAAATAAGCAGTTTTTCTTGTAATCGAATCTCACTTCTCGAGGTCTTAAACGCGACACTTTATGGGCCGGCTCGCCGACTTCTGGCTTAGTAAAAGCCTTGATGGAGCTATGCCTTGTATAGTTTTTCCGACACAATGCGTGAACTGTAAGTTCGTTGGCATTAGCCATGATTTTATGTTTTTCATCTTTCCTCTCCTGACTTGCATGAATGAGCATGGGTAGCCCCTTTCCAACGACAACCACTTCTCCTTCTGTAAGGCTTTTACAGCAAAGAAAACATATTCCAGCATCCATAACTTATCTTGTTAATCTGAAACAAAAGAGAAAAGTATCCATACAATGCAAAGTGTTTAGAGGACAGCTCATAATTCAAAAACCGTTCGATTTAGAGAAAAAATGTTAATATTAAAAATTGTTTGTTTTATTATTGCCTACATTTTTTATTTGTAACTTTTTTTCCTATCTGCAATGGTAAAGGATTTATATACAAAAATCTGATAATTAACCGCCATTTTTCAATATGGCGGGCGTAGAACAGCTTAGATTTTAGGAGAATTTTAGTATATTCAATAAGATGGTAACTGCAACATCTCCACCAAATTCCTTGCTTGTACTAATTTTTTCAAGGTTCGTATACTTTTAGGCTTATTTTTCTTGCACTAATAATATCTATATATATATATATATAAATAAAATTTATAAAATTGTTATTAACAGATCTTTTATAGAGACTATATTTAATCTATGTTTTATTGGAATATATTTAAACTTGAAATATTGGAAAGACGAATTATTAGGATAATATTAGGCCCACGAAAAACTTCAGAAGATGGGAAATTAAGAAGTAATGATGAAATATATCAAAGTATGGAAAATATAACAGAAACAATGAGAAAAAAAGACTAGTATTTTTTGAACATTTATATAGAATTGACAACAACAGGTTAACAAAACAGATCTTCAAATATCTGTGGAGAAAGAAGTCAACATCAAGTTGGATTAAAGAATTCAAAAAGGATTAAAAAAAAAATAGTTTAAACGCAGAAGAAGCAGAAAGAAAAGTTTTTTGGGTAAAAGTGTTAAGAATGGGAGGAGTTCAGGGTAGGCGGGAGAAAAACACAGGTTTAAAGTGGACTGAAGACAGGAAGAAGAGAAATAGTGAAAAGATGAAATAATATTGGAGGAAAATAAAAGAACAAGGAATAAAGAATTGAAAGTGAATTTGATTCTCAGATGGCCGATACAAATAAAAAAAAAAATAAATAAAAATTAGAGTAGGTGGTTCTTCCAGTATCAACTTGAAAGAAAACAGTCGGCTTGGTGCGGTCATGTCTAAACAATATAGTGTAATGGTACAGAATTGTGAGCCACCCCAGTTTAATTTTATATTAATTCAAATCATCAATTCAGTTCAAGTATCAAATTGTTAATTTTCACCTGTAAGTAGCCCCAGTACAACATACATACTGCTAGCCTAAACAATTGCCCAGACGGATTGCGTAACCGCCCAGCAGCAGGCTTGTGTGAAACCCAGTCTGCAGATTGTCACCATTGAATGAGCATCAGACAGTAAAGCTTTGTGAATTGAAAAAAAGTGGCCTCGGGTGCAATATAGGCCGTAACATTAATTCGGCCTATTTTGTAAAGTATAGCAAATATTAAAATCGCATAAACGGTATAACGTGCGGCCAGCCTACAACAACATATAAGTGTTCGAATAGTTACGTCAGCCGACACAATTATTAAATGTGACAAACGTGGTTGTAGTGACCAGTAAAACTTGGTACCAGTTCAAAGACAAAATTACTTTAATGAGCATCAATTGACTTTCAGAGTGAGGCATAAAAACGTGCATCGTTAGTTGGAATAGAGCAACATCCAGGATGAGTATTATTCAGAATTTTTAAATACATTAACATTTATATTTGCCGACGTTTTCCTAAATCATGAGATCTCAGAGTGGGGTTCAATCTATATATATTCAAATAGAATGGCCATGTAAAAGAATGGATGTGTGAGTGTGGGGTGGAATTACGTATTGGTTCATTACAAATATAAATAGTTTGTCATAGGCTAGTTAAGTAAGAAATATTCATTTTGTCACTTTGTTTGATTTTTGCTAATTGTTTCTCATTCAACGAGTATTTAATATAACAGAAAAGAAATAAGAAATTTAAATGTCATAAAAGGGAGACTAAGTAATTAATTTGCATAATAAACTAGAAGCAATTTGTTTTAGCACAAACTGTGTATTGATCTTTACACCTAGTATCTCAAATAATCCTTTCTGTAGCTGGTTTCATCTGAATGACTCTTGGAAAAACCCGAAGGTAAGAGTTAATTATAATTTTGTAATTAATTGAGTAGTTTCAATGGCGCCCGAACAGGGACTCGAGTTATATATAATTTGGCGTAAATTCATAAAGTTTCAATAGGTTAAAAAACTTGCAGTGGATATTTTCGACCTTGTTCAAGCCAAAAGACCTAAGAACATCTTTACAGAAAGGCTTTGTAACAAATAATGTCAATGAGCTTAAGAGACCTGAGAGAAGGCCAGTGGAATGACAGAATGGTACAGAAGTTAGAAAACAGACAATGTCGCTTGGTATTGTAACACTTAAAATATTAAATAGTTCTTACAAGTTTTTTCTTATACACTGAAATAATTATTTTAATTGCGAGGTACAGACAAATGTTATTAGAAGGTAAAATCGCATGTGAAGTGAAATATTGATCGTTATATTTGAAAAAAATAAAATAACAATGTGTGTTCCACTTCTCTGATTTCCTGAATTGTTTTTACAATGGTGTAGATTCCGTATCCCACTGTGAATGTAACGCAGCACTGAAAAAAACGAATTGTACAGATTATTTCAAAAAAGCTGAGTACATCTTGACTTGTGCATTGTAAACAATATTAATAAGCTAATATGTCGCATGTATACATATTTATACATATTGTTACAACACAAATAAGCCACCCCAATACCAGGGATAAAAATGAGGAATCAACTATATAAAACGTTTAAACTAATGAAAACAAAATGACAATGACGCGACAAATGACGACATGACCTAACCAAAGTGATTGACCAAATAAAAGGAAACCAAAGGAGAAGGGGAAAACCGAAACCAAATGAGAAAGTGATGGAATGAAATGCACTCAATACAACCAACTAAAATAAAACCAGATGAGAAGGGGAAAACCAAAATAAAATGAAATTAAAAGGAAATAAAATGAAATCGGAGAAGGAGGAAAATGAAAATGAAACAAAACAAGTATAAAGGAAATAAAAAGAAACAAATGATAAGACACAAACAAATAATATAGAATAGAAAAAGGAGAAATGGTACACTCAAATATAATAATGGAAACGAAACCAATAACTAACCAATGTAAAAGATAATTATTATTATCGATTAAACGATCAATGTAAATGATAATTGATAAAACCCGATAAAGTAATGAGAAAAATAAAAGTACACTAACCAAAGAATTAGAGTTTAAATGTAATAAAGAACTCTATAAAGACATGAACTTATTAATCGTATAAATAACATTTGTAAAGAGAGAGATAGTGAGAAAGTAAACATAACTAAGTGACAAAGAGAATGTAATGTTAGGGATTACCCACTAATAACACTTAAAATAAAATTTAAGAAGTACAAAAGTGAAAGTGTAAAACCCCAAAATAATGAGAAACCCTATTGATAGGTGTAAACACTTAATAATCTGTGATAAACACTAAATGATTAATAGTGAACAATATTATTTAATAAGAATCTTGTTATTGATAGCATTAAGTTTAATTGTAAGTAAGGGATACAATAGTATTCAAAGGGGGAATCCCATGGAAGTTTAATAGTTAGGGTTACCATGGATAGAAGGTAAAGTTTGTATAAGAAAAAATATAATAAAGAAAACAAGAGCAAAATAAAATAAACACCCCATGTTCTAAGGGATAATCAATTAAGTAAGTTTAAATGGTGTAATGATGTTTATCACCCAAAAGATAAGTAAGAATGAAACGAATTGTAAGCAAACATTGCATATTAACTGTTAAATAATTGTTTGATTTAATCTATGAATAGGATATGGCTGAAGGAATTATACAGACCATAGGCCTAGATGTTATGTTTTATGTAATAGAGAATAGTAAGTAATAGCCTAGTTGTTAACAATGGCAAAATAAGTAAATAGAAAGAATACAGATCTAATAACACTGGAAAATCAGTTAGGAAATAATTAACAAACCATAATGTAGAAACTAATGGTAACATACAATTATTATAAAAACAGATCCAAAACACATCAATAAATAAACAAATCATTTATAATATCAAAACAAAACATCTATGAGGGTAAATTAAGATGTAATTTGTATAAAATGAGTAAATATAGTCAGTTACTAGTTAGGCCTATGAAATGCCTAACTGTAAAAAACAAATAACTACAAATTGTAAAAAACTAACAAAAATATTAGCAAATCCAAGGCAAATAACTAGTCAAGGATAATTTGTGAATCATATTAAAAGATAAATGTTAGATTTAAGGACTTAAAATAAAAAAGAAATGTAATTAACAAATATCAACATAATTGTCCAAACATAATACATTAGAAAACCCAACCTTACGGGATGTCAAAATGATCTTTGAAAAAAAATACGAACAGTAGTGATAATATTTAATACGTAGAGAGGAAGACGGAAGAATAATAGCAATCAGAAGATATACAGTGATTTTGAATAAAAATTCAAATGTGATAACAATGGTCTTAAGTCAAGCTAAGCCAATCAGAAGCTATCAGTTCCCATGACAATGGAACGTTGGTTACGAATTTTCCGTTAAAACCTATTATTCCATAAGTGACGCTCATCAAGAATAGACGCCAGGCCGCAAATGACCAAAATTTTAATATAAAACATTTAAAAAGTAATCCAAATTTGCAAAGATGATGACGTAAGAAGCTGATGAAGGACGAGAACATTTAACTGATGCCAAGGACCAATTTAACAAATTCTAAATTAATAAATTTCAACAACTAATATGAAAAAGATGCCAGACACACTTAAGTTCCAAAATAATTGAAGATTGAAGATGATTGAAGACCCCATCCCATTACAACTAACGGACAGTACACCACCAGTCGACTGATTTGATAAGTATTGCTAAAATACCCAAATTTCTGAATTAAATTATCTTTACATTTTTCTCACAACAATCTGAACTCTCACTATAAACTGAATATTATTTCTTTCAAAGATTAATAAAAATTAAAGCACTAAAATTATGTTAACTAGCAAAATAACCTGTATGAAAATTATGAACTTTTGAAACACACTTTACCACACTTCAGGAACAAATTATAATTACACAGTATATTATCTAAGTACAACTAATGTAAGGTAGTGTACTTTATTGTAATCATTATTAATATCTTTTTCGTAATCACAAGAATCCAGGACCTGAACGAAATTAATTGTAAACAAACGGTTTCAGTCGCCATGTTTGACTGAATTATTTGTTCAGATCGCTTCGCCGAACCTTGAGATTTTTGTCTTATAATAATTGCCGGTGCAAATTTGTTTAATAACAAAAATATAATTTTATATCTTATTGAATAAATCCAAATTGGAATTAAAGAAACTAGTACAGAGTTGTAAACACTGTTTTTTACTTCATAGGGAAGTGCATTATATAAATTGTGTATTATTTAGCAAAGAGCAAAGATGACGGTAAGCGCTCACATCGGAAACTCGGTGAACTATCAGTGAGATTTATAAACCCGTACAGGCGGGAATAATTGAATTCACCAGACCGTCATAGCCACGAACGTTCAATCGACCTATTTTGTATTTTAATTGTTTTCAGCATAAACAATTTGGCGCCACCCGGGATTTATGCACACCTACTAAGAACAGGTAAGGTTCCCACATTAGTGTACTGGTAATTTGAAGTATCGCTACGGACATCGTCAGCGCAACATAAATTAACGACACCAATGTGAGGCACTATACCTACATTTTTAAAGAACACGTAAGAAAAGCGTCGTTACAGATTGGCGCCCAACGTGGGGCTCGAATTGAAGACTAGCGGCGATTACGGAAAAATATGAAACATTACAAGGTATAAAACTAAGAAGGGAACTGAGGGTACCGACGAAGAAGAAATGGAAATGATAGAAGAAATGATCGAAGAGGCTGCCCAAAAGGACCAACCAGAAAACCCAACCCAACCAGAACTGGAAGTAGAAGGAATCGTCGGGGACCAACCAAGTAAACCCATTCAGAAAGAGGACCTGAGCATGCAGGAGATGTTGAGGATTCTTATGGAAGGAAATAACAAAATCCAGGAAGATAATAAGAGAACAAATGAAAAAATAGACCAAATGGAGGAAAAAATTAGATTAAATTAGAAGACAAATTGAGATTTTAAGGGAAGATATTGAGACACTGAACAACAAAATTGAAGGAAATAATGAAACATTGAAGCAGCAGATAAACGAGAAAATGGAGGAACACAGTGATACTTTGCGGAAGAACCAAGAAGCCCTACAACAGCAATTGACGGAGAATATCCAAAAAAGAAATGAAGAACTGATGGAAGAATTGAAGGGACAAATGAAGGAAAACAGTGAGAAGAACAGAGAAGAATTAAGATACATACTAATAGGGTATCGTAAAAAAGTCAAGCAGACAAAAACGGGGATGAATAAGAAACGGTGAATAAGAACAGGGAACCAGTGAATCAGAAAATAAAAGAGAAGGAGGAGAAATTAGAGAATAAAGAAGACAAAAGTGTATTGTTACCTGAGAATAAAGATAACAAAAACAAAGAGAAAATTAAGCGCATAAAAACCAACCGTAGAGAAGTAAAGAAGAATCGAATAATTAAGAAGATTAAGAAAACAAAAGATATAGGAAAAATATATAAAAAGAAACAAATAAAAACAAGAGAAGAATGGGAAATGATGAAGCATGGACTAATCAATGTGTTTAATTTACCAATGACCAACCAAAGCTAATTAATGAAATATAAAGACTGTAGGAGGACCTTAAAAGAAATTATAGAGGGAATTCACAACAAACCAGCGGATGAAAACTTCAGCAAATCGATATGTAAATGGAAAATACCCAAAATTGAAAGGACTCACAACAAAACAGTGTATAACAAATTAAGAAGGTCTCTAAAGCACTCGGATACACCAGAAATAGAAATGCTGAATAAAAAACCAATGATAACATTAATGAGGGAGGTACAATTAACTTCTTTGATTAATAAACAACATAATATAGTGAATGATGTAGGCATGGAGACAAATGAACATATGATATTAGAAGAATTGTGGTAAAAGGTAGAAGAGACCTATTTCACAAGGAAGGAAATAGTTTTACACATTAAGGTTATCCGAACCACAAGTGCAGAGGAATTGATGGACCACGGGTAAACTAAGTGAAGATAAACACCAAGAAATGGGACTGATCTTCGAATTACTGACCATGCAAACCAATGGAGAAGAAAAGAGAAAGTGATTTACCAAATTCAAAAGATGTAAGATCAACTTACAATAATATTTAGATGACATATAAAGTAAAATAAAGAAAAAAATATGTGCATAAAATGTAACGTATTCCCGTGTTACAAATCCAGGGAACCCATCTTAACTGACCTCTGCCAATTACATGGGCTGCCTACGTTGTAACGAACTGTATTCAAATCAAATTCACTGAACAAATTACTTACTATCTGTGTAAGGAAGCAAGGGAAGGTATTTTACTGATTTATGCACTCATCTTCTGGTGTAACAAGACGACTTCTCTTTATTTAACAGCAGTTACTGACAGATCCCATGACATCATTAATTAAACTAAAACATTTAAATATTATACTTCTCATAAACCTTTGGGATCAAATTGATTCTATATTCTTATACCTCGGATCCGAGTTAACTTTCTGTTTATTTATAGTAAAGACTTCTAATTACTTTCAATTCATTTTATAAGCTTGCAAGACTTCTTTAACCATTTGAAGAATGGTACTATTACTTGGAATGATAATAAGTTACATTAACATATAAAGTGTTACAACGTATGATAATTGAGTTTTTACAGTAAACTCTTAGATTTACTCTCTTAATGTTTACATAAAATTAATCGTCTTTGAAAAGTCTCTTTTAGAAGTGTGTAGTGTAACAAATATTATTAACTCTCGATAGACAGGCTATCGAGTCACCTTTAGAATGGAATGTAGAAACCTCGTCCTGGGGTGTCCGTCTTGGGAGTCCTTGTAGTCGGCGTCATCATCCGGGTCGTGTCTACGTCAAGAATAGGTCGGATGTTCACAGAGGAGATTGAAGCTTCTTTTGTTGTAAGTGTATGTAGATTCTCAGATCTCCTAAGCAGCGTCTTATGCCTGGTATACGTGTTTTTATGAAGTTCCTGCAGATCATACCTTCGGGAGTGATGTTGAATATGGAGTTACAACTTGAAGGGAGTCGTCATCTTGCTTAACACTATTTATGTTTTTGTGTGTTACATATTCTGTCTTATTGTTACCACATATTTATAGTTATCGGTACATGACACACGCTTTTAGCAGTGGTAGTTAATATACTACATTTTAAATTTAAACAAATAAATTAACAACATTTTGCCAGAGCTTTCGCTCGTACGTCTGCACTCAGTGAAGTCAACATAGCGAGAGAGAGTTTTTCTGCTCGCTTCAACTGGTACTTAACAAAAGGAGAAGGGCAACTACTCCGCGACAATATAGTCCCTACCTTTATTCAAGTTAACATTTTTATTATCAAAACTATGCCTTAATTATACATATATAATTTAAGTGAGTTATTTTAACGACTATTTGTGTCTTCAGATTTCTAATTATAAACATTATGATTTTTATCTTATTCTAAATTACAGACGACTCGGTAGACACGTCGAGTCCGGAATTAACAGGTCACCGCATGATAACAAGCAAAGGGTTAAATATGACAATAATAACTTTTTACAATTTGCCCTTTTTATTAATGTTTCTATGGACCTCTTAATTGCTTCACATTCTCATACTGAGTACATACAGGGGTTTTAAGTATTATAGTGAGATTTAAAATGGCTTAATCGCTCGCAAACTTAATTTTTAATTTTTTTTAATTTTATAATTACTGTTACAATTTAAATCGTCACATACTCCACCGCTTAATTTTCACGTTACGGTTGTTTGGTGAGTCTAACGCACAATTGGGGACTGGGAGTATGTTTAGTGTCAGTGTGTGAAGTTATTTATTATTACTATTATTTATTATTAGTGCACAGTTTGTTTTCTCTAATTCTCTTTAAATGATCTTGTTCATTTAAATGTTCTCCTCCGTGAAATTCCCTTTTTCTCATTTCTTAACACTCTAACTTATATTTTAAGTCTTAATACTAATTTCCAAACCTTAGATTGGAAAGATCCCTACTTATCCGTAACTCACAATATCGTGGCCCGACTGACATCAGCTTACTCTAACTACACCAGTTAGCTCTCAGCACTCATTTAATGATCTTTGGCACCTTTCTGCCCCCATCATTACCCTTTTCAGTCGGTGCCATTGTGACTTGTTACGTTACATGTATATAATTCTCTCTTAATTATATACCATAAACTTATCTCTAATATAATCTAAAGAGGATCCCATACTCCACTTTAGATTACTGTTAATCCTAACATCTTATATTACTTGAGAGAAGCGGAATCTCACGAGGATAATTCTCATTATCCCTTTAACAATTCTTAAACAAACTATGCGGAAGGGGAGACACTTTACACAATGCATTGTAATGCACACTAGGGTGGTTTTCAATTGTTTAGGGACGCTACCATTTCGTACAATAAGGGGAAGGTAAGTGGCTGCTTACTACAATTCTTAACACGCACTATTTCCTAGAACAGGCCACGACTGGGGTGTTTACACTATGCAACTACACTGTTATTATTATTTTCCTTTTTATTTACTGCTACACTTCACACAAATTTAGTTTAAACTTAGATTTATTCAGCTCTATTATTATTTAATGCAATTATTATTCACTTATTATTACTTTCTTTATTTATTTATTATTTACTTAGGGGAGATTTAAGAAACTTACCTAGAACTATTTACTACCCAATTACCATATTTATTTAGCACACTTTATTTATTATTATAAATTTATTATTATTAAGTCACTACATTATTTAATTGTCGTCACGGTGAAAATACTTGCTCTACTATACTGTACACGTTAATCGCATATATAAGATAAATTCTTAAGTAAATAATTTGCACAATTTAGAAAAGAACAATTTCTCTTCTAAGGGAGAGACAGAAATTCCACACACATATTTATCAAGGTTAAATAGCCAATCAGCTGTTTTCTGGAATGTAGGTCACCCACTTTATTTAGTTAACAAAGGTAGGCTGAGTGTGTCAGTGAGAATGGGGCGTTTTACTCTTACGTATTGTTCTCTACACAATGCCACCGATTACTTTCTGAACAGGCCAGAACTGGCGGAAGGGGAGCGAGCTGGCACGCATAGGGTGAATCTTATTCAACAATGCACACTTCTTCAATTTACACTACTATTACGCTTTATAACCTTTGACTCTATTCATTCATGTACTTTCCCCAATTAAATCAATTAGTTATTTTGTTCACAATTTCAAATTACGAAATTCTTTCTACGTAATTAACTGGGTCTACATTACGCAGGAGCATTATTATTAACAAATTTTTTGTGACAACAGACATATGTTCGTGTATGTCTAACATATACTATGCAGGAGTATTCAAGAAACAACAGGTCTTGGATTGTCATAAAACAAACCTGTTAAAGACTGATCAGTTGACCAAACATTACAAGTCATGTATGCAAGTAGGTACATGCATATATCTTCATACAATGATATTTCAACTTATATTGACTATCATTTACGTATGTTTTGAGATACGTAAGATATGAGATATGTTTTGAAAATTAAAGTTACCTTAATTACATTCTCTGAGTGCATAGATCAATAACTGAATGCCGTGAGTTATTTTGTCTACTAATAAATTAATCAAGCCAAAAACAGAGTGGAGCAATTTTGTTTGTGACACTCTGTACACAGTTACTCTTACAAGACAGCAACAACACAATACACAATTAATTATTATTTACAGCTCATCAAAGCCCAACAAAGCACAGCAAATTAGATAACAACAGCACAATACCTTTTATAAAAATAAGCAGAGTGGCGCAATTTTGTTTGCGTCACGATGCTTACAAAACCTTTATATAATAAAGCAGAGTGGCACAATTTTGTATGCGTCACTATGCTTACCAACCCTTTTTAAAAATAAGCAGAGTGGCGCAATTTTGTAACGTATTCCCGCGTTACAAATCCAGGGAACCCATCTTAACTGACCTCTGCCAATTACATGGGCTGCCTACGTTGTAACGAACTGTATTCAAATCAAATTCACTGAACAAATTACTTACTATCTGTGTAAGGAAGCAAGGGAAGGTATTTTACTGATTTATGCACTCATCTTCTGGTGTAACAAGACGACTTCTCTTTATTTAACAGCAGTTACTGACAGATCCCATGACATCATTAATTAAACTAAAACATTTAAATATTATACTTCTCATAAAACTTTGGGATCAAATTGATTCTATATTCTTATACCTCGGATCCGAGTTAACTTTCTGTTTATTTATAGTAAAGACTTCTAATTACTTTCAATTCATTTTATAAGCTTGCAAGACTTCTTTAACCGTTTGAAGAATGGTACTATTACTTGGAATGATAATAAGTTACATTAACATATAAAGCGTTACAATGTATGATAATTGAGTTTTTACAGTAAACTCTTAGATTTACTCTCTTAATGTTTACATAAAATTAATCGTCTTTGAAAAGTCTCTTTTAGAAGTGTGTAGTGTAACAAATATTATTAACTCTCGATAGACAGGCTATCGAGTCACTTTTAGAATGGAATGTAGAAACCTCGTCCTGGGGTGTCCGTCTTGGGAGTCCTTGTAGTCAGCGTCATCATCCGGGTCGCGTCTACGTCAAGAATAGGTCGGATGTTCACAGAGGAGATTGAAGCTTCTTTTGTTGTAAGTGTATGTAGATTCTCAGATCTCCTAAGCAGCGTCTTATGCCTGGTATACGTGTTTTTATGAAGTTCCTGCAGATCATACCTTCGGGAGTGATGTTGAATATGGAGTTACAACTTGAAGGGAGTCGTCATCTTGCTTAACACTATTTATGTTTTTGTTTGTTACATATTCTGTCTTCTTGTTACCACATATTTATAGTTATCGGTACATGACACACGCTTTTAGCAGTGGTAGTTAATATACTACATTTTAAATTTAAACAAATAAATTAACAACATTTTGCCAGAGCTTTCGCTCGTACGTCTGCACTCAGTGAAGTCAACATAGCGAGAGAGAGTTTTTCTGCTCGCTTCAACTGGTACTTAACAAAAGGAGAAGGGCAACTACTCCGCGACAATATAGTCCCTACCTTTATTCAAGTTAACATTTTTATTATCAAAACTATGCCTTAATTATACATATATAATTTAAGTGAGTTATTTTAACGACTATTTGTGTCTTCAGATTTCTAATTATAAACATTATGATTTTTATCTTATTCTAAATTACAGACCTTATTCTGATTTTTATCTAGATTCGGTAGACACGTCGAGTCCGGAATTAACAGGTCACCGCATGATAACAAGCAAAGGGTTAAATATGACAATAATAACTTTTTACAATTTGCCCTTTTTATTAATGTTTCTATGGACCTCTTAATTGCTTCACATTCTCATACTGAGTACATACAGGGGTTTTAAGTATTATAGTGAGATTTAAAATGGCTTAATCGCTCGCAAACTTAATTTTTAATTTTTTTTAATTTTATAATTACTGTTACAATTTAAATTGTCACAAAAAGAAAGGAATAAGTTACAAAAATTCCTATAAAGTAAGAACAACAAACTTACAAAAATTATTTAGAATAATATTTGAGACAAAACAAAATAAACAAAAATAAAATCAAGCAAGAACTGATAAGACAAATACCTAAAATTATAAAGAATATAGAGTATTCAAAGAAAAAAAAATGAACTGGTATAAGAAAAAAAAAATGTAACAAGCAAATATACAGCAAATGGCTAAAGCAAAATAATGGTAATCAACCAAGAAAAAGAAAAAAGATGTCTAAGATAATTAAAATGATCACAAGAAGAAGAGAAAAACAAACTAATTAAAAGTTAGAAATAATGAATTAACAACTAAATAAATAAAAAACAACCAACTGTATGAGTAGATAACAGTATATAGCAAAGGTACAGCGGAAGGAAGAATGAGTAAAAGGTTAAAAATTATCTAAAAAACCCATAAAGTGGACAATCCCCAAAAAATTATTATTATTAATGAAAGTCACAAGATGACAAAAAAGGTATTTAAGATTGACTGAGAATAGGTCCAGCAATCAAATTAACTGAGCAGAGATGATGTTCCACTGGTCTCAGAAAAAATGGGTAGTAATGGAAGAAACCAGCTACTAAAAAGTTAGGGAAAAAATTATATAAAAGGGAGAACGCACTAATGGAAATATATAAAAACAGATCTAAATAAAAAGGAATGGAACGAGTAAGAAGAGAAACAAGAAAGAAGAAATAAGCAAGAAGAAAAAGGAAAAAGTATATATAACTGATAATTTCATAAAAAACTATGCTAGTGTTTTACAAAATGATCAATTTTGAAGGAGAGGCATTATGTTACAACACAAATAAGCCACCCCAATACCAGGGATAAAAATGAGGAATCAACTATATAAAATGTTTAAACTAATGAAAATAAAATGACAATGACGCGACAAACGATGACATGACCTAACCCAAGTGATTGACCAAATAAAAGGAAACCAAAGGAGAAGGGGAAAACCGAAACCAAATGAGAAAGTGATGGAATGAAATGCTTGACTCAATACAACCAACTAAAATAAAACCAGATGAGAAGGGGAAAACCAAAATAAAATGAAATTAAAAGGAAATAAAATGAAATCGGAGAAGGATGAAAATGAAAATGTAACAAAAAAAGTATAAAGGAAATAAAATGAAATCAAATGATAAGACACAAACAAATAATATAGAATAGAAAAAGGAGAAATGGTACACTCAAATATAATAATGGAAACGAAACCAATAACTAACCAATGTAAAAGATTATTATTATCGATTAAACGATCAATGTAAATGATAATTGATAAAACCCGATAAAGTAATGAGAAAAATAAAAGTACACTAACCAAAGAATTAGAGTTTAAATGTAATAAAGAACTCTATAAAGACATGAACTTATTAATCGTATAAATAATATTTGTAAAGAGAGAGATAGTGAGAAAGTAAACATAACTAAGTGACAAAGTGAATGTAATGTTAGGGATTACCCACTAATAACACTTAAAATAAAATTTAAGAAGTGCAAAAGTGAAAGTGTAAAACCCCAAAATAATGAGAAACCCTATTGATAGGTGTAAACACTTAATAATCTGTGATAAACACTAAATGATTAATAGTGAACAATATTATTTAATAAGAATCTTGTTATTGATAGCATTAAGTTTAATTGTAAGTAAGGGATACAATAGTATTCAAAGGGGGAATCCCATGGAAGTTTAATAGTTAGGGTTACCATGGATAGAAGGTAAAGTTTGTATAAGAAAAAATATAATAAAGAAAACAAGAGCAAAATAAAATAAACATCCCATGTTCTAAGGGATAATCAATTAAGTAAGTTTAAATGGTGTAATGATGTTTATCACCCAAAAGATAAGTAAGAATGAAACGAATTGTAAGCAAACATTGCATAATAACTGTTAAATAATTGTTTGATTTAATCTATGAATAGGATATGGCTGAAGGAATTATACAGACCATAGGCCTAGATGTTTTGTTTTATGTAATAGAGAATAGTAAATAATAGCCTAGTTGTTAACAATGGCAAAATAAGTAAATAGAAAGAATACAGATCTAATAACACTGGAAAATCAGTTAGGAAATAATTAACAAACCATAATGTAGAAACTAATGGTAACATACAATTATTATAAAAACAGATCCAAAACACATCAATAAATAAACAAATCATTTATAATATCAAAACAAAACATGTATGAGGGTAAATTAAGATGTAATTTGTATAAAATGAGTAAATATAGTCAGTTACTAGTTAGGCCTATGAAATGCCTAACTGTAAAAAACAAATAACTACAAATTGTAAAAAACTAACAAAAATATTAGCAAATCCAAGGCAAATAACTAGTCAAGAATAATTTGTGAATCATATTAAAAGATAAATGTTAGATTAAGGACTTAAAATAAAAAAGAAATGTAATTAACAAATATCAACATAATTGTCCAAACATAATACATTAGAAAACCCAACCTTACGGGATGTCAAAATGATCTTTGAAAGAAAATACGAACAGTAGTGATAATATTTAATACGGAGAGAGGAAGACGGAAGAATAATAGCAATCAGAAGATATACAGTGATTTTGAATAAAAATTCAAATGTGATAACAATGGTCTTAAGTCAAGCTAAGCCAATCAGAAGCTATCAGTTCCCATGACAATGGAACGTTGGTTACGAATTTTCCATTAAAACCTATTATTCCATAAGTGACGATCATCAAGACTAGATGCCAGGCCGCAAATGACCAAAATTTTAATATAAAACGTTTAAAAAGTAATCCAAATTTGCAAAGATGATGACGTAAGAAGCTAATGAAGGACGAGAACATTTAACTGATGCCAAGGACCAATTTAACAAATTCTAAATTAATAAATTTCAACAACTAATATGAAAAAGATGCCAGACACACTTAAGTTCCAAAATAATTGAAGATTGAAGATGATTGAAGACCCCATCCCATTACAACTGACGGACAGTACACCACCAGTCGACTGATTTGATAAGTATTGCTAAAATACCCAAATTTCTGAATTAAATTATCTTTACATTTTTCTCACAACAATCTGAACTCTCACTATAAACTGAATATTATTTCTTTCAAAGATTAATAAAAATTAAAGCACTAAAATTATGTTAACTAGCAAAATAACCTGTATGAAAATTACGAACTTTTGAAACACACTTTACCACACTTCAGGA
This sequence comes from Magicicada septendecula, assembly GCA_034769895.1. NCBI lineage: Eukaryota > Metazoa > Arthropoda > Insecta > Hemiptera > Cicadidae > Magicicada > Magicicada septendecula. The sequence goes on along the minus strand of CM068370.1, from coordinate 159,057,098 downwards.
ACAAATTATAATTACACAGTATATTATCTAAGTACAACTAATGTAAGGTAGTGTACTTTATTGTAATCATTATTAATATCTTTTTCGTAATCACAAGAATCCAGGACCTGAACGAAATTAATTGTAAACAAACGGTTTCAGTCGCCATGTTTGACTGAATTATTTGTTCAGATCGCTTCGCCGAACCTTGAGATTTTTGTCTTATAATAATTGCCGGTGCAAATTTGTTTAATAACAAAAATATAATTTTATATCTTATTGAATAAATCCAAATTGCAATTAAAGAAACTAGTACAGAGTTGTAACCTCTGTTTTTTATTTCATAGGGAAGTGCATTATATAAATTGTGTATTATTTAGCAAAGAGCAAAGATGACGGTAAGCACTCACATCGGAAACTCGGCGAACTATCAGTGAGATTTATAAACCCGTACAGGCGGGAATAATTGAATTCACCAGACCGTCATAGCCACGAACGTTCAATCGACCTATTTTGTATTTTAATTGTTTTCAGCATAAACAATTTGGCGCCACCCGGTATTTATGCACACCTACTAAGAACAGGTAAGGTTCCCACATTAGTGTACTGGTAATTTGAAGGATCACTATGGACATCGTCAGCGCAACATAAAGTAACGACACCAGTGTGAGGCGAACACACTATACCTACATTTTTAAAGAACACATAAGAAAAGCGTCATTACAGTGTGTGTGTGTGTGTGTGTGTGTGTGTGTGTGTGTGTGTGTGTGTGTGTGTGTGTGCACGAGCACCCGATTGGTGTAACTGCGTTAAGAGTTAACAATTATGAATTCTGTAAAGGTTCTAAACCTACGTCTACGATATGTAGAATTTCATCAAATACCAGAGACTTGAAATCAGTTGGATGTACAGGTTTCAAGCTGTCTTTATTTGGCAAATCACAGACATATTCCACAAGATCACAAGATGTTTTGGTAACTTTCGAATTCTGCCAAGATTAGAGGAATCTGTGGGAATATCAGGGCCTATTTTTGTTGCTACATCTACACTTTCTTTCCATACAGAAATGAAACCTGTATCAGATTCACGCATTTGGTTGAAAAGATCCCTTATAGTTTCAACCAAATTGATCACAGCAACAATATCACAATCTTTGACCTGAAGGAAATCAGATAGTGACTTGCATTCTTTCAACAAACATGTGAACAGGCATAAATGAAAAATAAAAAGAAAAGTTCAACTTGGCACTGAATCCCGACCCTTCTGCAGCTCATTTTGAATTTTCACTCTGGATATTTACTAGTGTTACAATAATAGCTTCAATTGTCTTCACAGCCAAACATAAGCATACTGACAGGCCCATCGGGTGTCACTTAACTTTTTCAATTCCACTTTTCCTATCTTCATTTTCATTTGTGTATCTATAAACATTTGATGGATTGCTGACCCACTCATGAAAACATACAGTCCCTGCAGTGTCATAAAAAAATGTGTACCTGACATGATCCCTCTACATGTTGCCACTATAACGATATTCAATTTATGGTTCATACAGTGTGCGTAGATGGCTTGTGGAAATTCCCTGCTTAAAAGAGCTTGAACACCTGCACAAGAACCACTCATAACTGCAGCTCCATTATACGTTTGTCCAACACAGTAGTTTAAATCAACTCCACACTTTGCTATTTTTTGTTTACTTCCATTTTTTGTGGGTTCAAAGCCCAGAAATCTTTCTTATATATTCCCATCTAATTAGTAATGAATCACTATTGATAATTGTTCGGTTTTTGAACAATCTTTTGGCTCGTCAACCATTAGAGCAAAATACTGAGCTTTTTTTACCTCATATGTTATATGTTCTAGCACGATGTTGCTCATGTGCTAAGAATTTCTTTTTGAATACCATGATGAGTGTATTTTTCTCTTTTATATTCAAGTTATTTTTAACACTTGGATCTTTTTCCCCTATAAGTTCCATTAATTCTAAAAAATGTCCCTTGTTTTCACTCTGTTCCGATTCATCATGACCTCTTTGAGCTATTCCTTGTAGGGCTGTGGATGATTTTATTCGCAGCGGAGGACGAATATGTTTGTTAAAGTGTCGTAAGAAAGATAAATGGATTAATAATTACAATCCCATTTTACTAAAAATGTGGAAAGGGAATATGGATATACAACCATGTGGTTCAAATGAGGCAATAGCATACTACATTGGTAAATATTTATCGAAATCTGAGCCAACAGATCTGAGTCCAGGTATTGCGCAAACAATTAGAGAAATACAGCGTGAAGAAAATGATACTTCTCGTAGATTGTTCAAAATATGTATGAGAATATTGCAGGAAAGACAAGTATCTGCATGTGAATGCGTATTTAGATTGTGTCATCTTCATTATTTTATCCTTTTTAGTACATTGAACATTTTGTTAATTTTAAATATAAGCATTTTTTTATAATTTTTTTACTTTTTTTTATTTCACACTTTTTAGTTAAATTTTATAGATGAATTATATAATGAAAAGAGAATGATACATAAACAATAAACAATTATTTATGAAATAGATAAATAGATAGATAAATTGCTTTTTATTGTATAAAATATACATAATTTTTTGCATGATCACAGTAATTTTTGCAATTGCATTCGTACATTGCAGTGTATTGACAACACAGTAGTATTTACAAGATTAAATAGAATTAATATAATTACAATAGTTTACATTCTTGGATTTCGTTGTCCATGACGTGTCCGTTACTTAACTAAATATCACTAAAGTATTGACGACTCGGAACACTAAGTTTTTTATAAGTAAAAACTTTACGTTTTTAACTTTACGTTAAAAGGTAAAACTTTACGTTTTTACTTATAAAAAACTTAGTGTTCCGAGTCGTCAATACTTTAGTGATATTTAGTAATAGTTTACAATATCATTGTTATCATATACTATATGTTTTAACATTTATCTTGGATGGTGTGATCACATTCTGTCCATTTTAGCTAATGCATCATTATTACATGGTTTTTTCCGAGAAGTTTTGTGTTATCTATTTCTTCAATTTGAAGTCCTTTTAAAGATTTGACTCTACTAAGAGCCACGTATGCCTGTCCTTCTGCAAACATTTTTGGTCCCAAATAAACAACTGCATGATCTACAGTACTGCCTTGCATCTTGTGCACTGTTGAAGCCCACGACAAGACCATTGGCAGCATTCTTCTTTCAACAGTGCCATAACTGAATTTTGCAGGAAATTGGATAGACATTGGATCAATTTTATGTATTTCACCTTGGCCAAAGTCCACACGAACTGATGGTATGTCTGCTTCATACATTTGTGCGCGACGAAAATATGGCCATATAATTTCGGTGATAAATCCATTTGCACCATTAACAAGACTTTTATTAAAATCTATGTTTGAACATAACATAATTTTAACTCCTACAAAAATTTCCAAATCTTTTGGCATACCTCCTGTTTTGTTAATATCAGTCGAGATGATATTATCCAAATTTTTATCCTCCATGTTCCGAGTGGCATCCACCAGTATATCTTGAGCTTTTATTACATTCATGGTGATTCCTTTGCTTTTGAAATGGTTAATTACTAACTGGTTATGTTTGAATACTTGCTCATTTGTAGGATAGATTCTTAGAGCTATTTCTATTGAAAATTCACCAATCGCTTCATCACTGACTTTTTTCATTAATATCGCAATATGTTCAGCTGTAAGTTTTCCAATTCTCAAAGCGTTGAGAATATCAATAAAAGTTGTATCTCCTTGTTTGTAACGGTCCAAACTTGTTTGTATCTGTATTTTTAAATTTATTTCATTTTCGGGGATTGACAAAGGTATTGTGTAAATTTTATTCCAACAAACCAGAACACGTGGCAAATAGAACAGTTTATAACCAAGGCAGCAACGCAATATTACGTTGCGAAATCAGTTGAGGTATGCAGCCACCTCAGTTTTCCAAGAACTTTGTTGAATGTGGTCATGCGCCTGTACGCATGACACAGGTATATGCGCGGGTGGGGACGCGAAGCGGATCAACCGACGCTGTCGAAAATGGCGCAGAGACGACGTTTTGGTGAGACCTGCAACCCGAGCTGAAGGATATGCAAATTAAGGACCGCCTTTTTAGTGACATCAAACCGGAAGCGACTAAATATCGTCGGCGTACACTACAGAAAAAACCACTATGTAGCATGCATATAGCGATTAAACTGCAACAACTCCAGTATGAGTGTCGACGGAATTCGTCCGCCAAGGCATGAAGATCCGCCCGCCACAAAGAGACTCTTTGCGCAGTTCGTCCCAAGTAGTACCGGCCGGTGCAACTCGAAGGGGTTACCTCTTCCCAAAATTTTAAAATGTGTCAGTAAAAGTGAACTAGCCATTTTAAAACCAGTGGCAGTGATGCGAGACTAACAACAGAACACCAACACACAAATTTGTTTTTTTTTTGTTTCGGGACGACTACAAACTTACAACGGGGCGGTCACGAGGTCAACGGATGAACGCGTTGCCGGCTGGGGTTTTATATAATGTACTAAATTAATAAATCAGGTAACGGGTTTTTTTTTTTGTAGAATGTGAGAGTGAATGAAAGGCAGGCTGGGCTACCTACAATAGACGTAAGTAATTTAATTTAAGTGTATCGTGGTAAGATGTATGAAACAGAGTAACAAAATTTGGAAAACCATGTGAGAAAATTTATTGGAAAAAATGAACCTTTAACGTTGCAATATTTTGATAATTAAAAATCATAATTTCTCTTCATAAAATGTGTAGAGTAAGTCATTTCACCAACCTATGAAACACATGTTTGCATCTGATGTACGTGCGATCGCATTCTGGACCCAGATAAAGAAAGAACCTTTACAGGTAGGTAAAAATAAATTATATTTTTGTATTTTATATATTTAAACTGTATTTAAACATCACAATGGCGCCCGAACAGGGATGAATTTAATAAATTAAATTCCGCACCTACAAAGAGGCAAACGTGTGTTTTAGGGTTAGCATAACAAAATAAAAATGCGTCATTTACACAAAGTTAATATGAGATAGAAAGTACATTATAAAAAATTAGATTAATTAAAATATTTTAAATACCAATTATAAAAAATGGCAGATAATAATGAAGTCAGTTTCTCTGACAATCAGATAGAAAGTCAAATAAGTAGCGACTCCGGAATTCAAACAAATGACAGTAGTCTTGAGGAGTCAAAAATAATACAGACAGTTGAGATTCATTCAACACCTATTTTAGGAAATCAAAATAAGAAATCTGATGATGATAATATGTTAACAAGATTGTATAATATGATCTACAATAGTTTAGAAAAACAAGATAGTAATTTTAGAGAATTGAAAGACGAAATGAATGAGAAATTTGAGGTTCAAAAGAACAGTTTTGATGAGCTAAAAAACCAAATTAACGAAATTAATAGATGTTGTAAAAATACCGGTGAAGAATGTACTAATAAAATTAACCAAGTAGATACCAAGTTAGATAATTCAATGCAGAAGATAGATGTTAAATTTAATGAAATAGATAGTCAGATAGATAGAGTTGATAAACAAATAAATGAGAATAACGAGTATTTAATAAATTCAATGAATGAGCATAACAATGAAATGGAATATAAAATAAATAAGTGTAATACTGAAACTGAATGTAAGCTGAGTAGCGTAGTAATGACAGTTGAAAAAATTAGTCAGAATATTGAGGAACACCAAAATAAGGTAGACTTTAAAATAAATGAAATTGAAAATAATTGTAAGACAGAAATACAAGCAGTGAATGAATCTATTGATGTAATATCAAAAAATAACATACAGTCTGAATATAGTCATGATAAAAAATTATATTCACTTGAACAGAACATTAGTAGTATGAGAGACGAATTAAGTTTAGTAAGAAACCAAAATTTAAACAATGTCACTGAACGCATATTCATGACACGAGACACAAACAATGAAATAGAATTAGAAACGTTTAGTAGTGAGAATCGTAGAATACATCCGATGCAATTTCTGAACCGAACACGGGAATTTAATCGATTCAACAGTAGTAGTTGGGAAGTCAAACTATTGAAAATTTTAAAATGTTTTAAGGGTAGTGCCGAGATATGGGCGGAAGTGCACAATGTCGAATGGGGTAATTACGAGGATTTTGAAGTAGCTTTTCGAAACAAATACTGGTCAGAAGAGGACCAGGAAATCCTAAGGAGTAAAATAATGGGTAACAGGAATTTCGGCAGAATGAATAACCACCTAACCATATACGTGATGACTATATATAACGAGGCCAAGTATCTAGAACCACCGTTACCATTCCGATCATTCGTAAGACATGTTAGTAAGCACCTGCCCAGAGAGGTGCAAATCACGCTAATGACTAAAGAAATTACCAATATCAATGAGCTGGAGAACATGTTAGACGTGTTACAGAATATAGGGGAGTGCGACATAGGGCGACGTCCAAACCCACCAGTAGTACCTAACTATAGTAATAATTACCATCAAAGTAGGGGTACACAGAATTTTCATAGAGGAGCGTGGGGAGGAAGTTTTGATAATAGGGGCGAGAGTTGGAGGTGTAGAGAATGTGAAACAGATAATTATGCTAACCGAACCAATTGTTTTAGATGTCATCGAAACAGGGAGTGCGCCAGGAACGAGAGAATGAATCCACCACCAAATCAGCAGTCGAGAGGAGGAGAATTTTATAGAGGAGCGCCAAGAGGAGGAGTACATTACAATAGAGGAAGAGGAGGAAACCATCCAGCCATGGCCGGTCCATCCACGGGAAACTAAGGAGGACAATGGAGAAGGGGGCCCAACCATTGTCAACAGAGAACCGGGTCCAAGTAACCAACGAATATGCGAGCAACATTATCAAGGTAGACATGGCAAAAGAATTGTTAGAAGAAGAGGAGAACAAGGTGATAGAACGCAAAACAGGATTGACTGAGGTGACAATTAACATTGAAGGTAAGAATTATAAAACTTTAATTGATACAGGTAGCGAGATCTCAGTAATTTCTGAAAATGTCATGGGTGAATTAAGAGAGATAAATAAGAATATACCATCATTACCAGTTGCGGGGGTTACAGTAGTGGGGGTAACTGGGGTGAGAAGTAAGAGAATAACCAGACAAGTACAATTAAATATTCTAATAAATGAAATTGAATTTGAAAACACTTTCCTAGTAGTTAAAGGGTTGAGTCTAGATGTAATATTGGGAAATGATTTTTTGGAAAGAAACGGAGCAGTAATAGACTTTAATAAACAAATAGTAAAACTTGAAAAGGGGAATAAACCAGTCAGAATAGAGTTTAAGAAAGTAGTAAATGAAGCTAAAGTCACGGGAATAAAAATGTTACATAAGCAGATAGGCGATGGGGAGATAGAGACCAAAATAAATATATGTCGAGAGAGTGATAGCCTAGAGAATGAGGAGGGAGAGATGCATGAGAGTAATGAGAGTGTGTGGGCAGATAGAGCCAACAAATTTTTTAATGAAGATTTAGTTGTAGGAAATACTCAGCGAGAGGAGCTGTGGGCAGTTGTGGAGCGTTTCAGAGAGGTGTTTGATGAATCACCAGGGAAAGCGAAGGATTACATCCGTGAGCTGACAGTTCGGGACCACGCACCATACATGCAGAGGAGTTACCCGGTGCCGTTTTCAAAGAGGAGGGCGGTACAGGAGGAACTAGACCGGATGATGCAGGGAGACATAATTGAACGCTCAGTATCACCCTACTCAAACCCTTTGGTAGTAGTGATTAAAAAGGATGGAAAGGTAAGGTTATGTTTAGATGCCAGAAAGATTAACCAAATTATTATACCTGACCGGGAATCTCCGGAACCCATTAATGAGATTTTACAGAAGTTCAGCGGAGTCAAATACATGACCTCATTAGACCTGACAGCTGGATACTGGCAGGTACCATTAGCGGTGGAGAGCAGAAAATATACAGCTTTTCTTTTTAACGGTAAGAATTACCAATTCAAACGCTTACCTTTTGGATTAAACACCAGTGTTGCCAGCTTTATTAAATGTTTAGATAATATATTACAACCTAAGGATCTCGACTTTTTGACAGTATATGTAGATGATATCTTGATAGCTTCTAGAACATTCACTGAACATTTAGAACACATAGAGTATGTATTAGATAAGCTATAAAGAGGGGGTTTAACAGTTAATTGGGACAAATCTAAGTTTCTGCAGACCGAAATACATTTCTTAGGATTTATTATTACACAGGAGGGAATATTAGCTAACCCTGACAAAGTAGAAGCCATAATGCGGTTCCCCGAACCAAAGAACATTAAACAATTACAAAGTTTCTTAGGCTTATGCAATTTTTACAGAAAATTCCAGGAGAATTATGCACACACCACATCCAAACTAAGTGCTGTACTGCAGAAAAATAAACAGTGGAGATGGGGAGATACGGAACGAAATGCATTCAACGAAATTAAGAGAAAGTTTAGCCACATGATTATGATGAATCATCCCGATTTTAATAAAACGTTTTATTTACAGACCGACGCCAGCAATGTAGCGCTAGGGGCGGAGCTCTACCAGGAGGGCTGCGACAAGGAACATCTAACGATCGCCTTCGCCAGTAGATCGCTGCTGTCTGCCGAGAAAAATTACACGACAACAGAAAAGGAACTTTTAAGTATTGTGTTCGCCGTGGGTAAATTCCGGAAATACATCCTAGGCAATACAACAATAATCCGGACGGACCACAAGGCATTATCATTCCTCAATTCATGTAAGCTAACACACAGTCGTCTGACCAGGTGGGTATTAGCTTTACAAGAATATAACTTTTCCTGGGAATATATAAAGGGGTCAGACAATAAGGTACCCGACACACTTTCTAGAGTAGACTTTATAGAAAACAAAACTGGTAGGGATCTTAAAGAAATAGAAATTTTTAGATTAACTAGAGAAGATAGAATTTTTGGTGAAGAATTAAGTGATATTAAAAATATGCAAAGATCTGATAGTAAACTGGGGAAAGTAATTGTTAGTTTAGAGACGGAGGTAGAGGGATCTGAATATAATGAGCGATTTCAAGTATACCAAGGTATTTTGTTTAAAAAAGTAGATAGTGGGGAGCGTGATTGGAGGTTAGTTATACCCGAGGGGTTAATTGATAAAATTGTTTGGGATTGTCATGTAAGGTATGGTCATTTTGGGGCGAGAAAGTGTGCTAATGTTTTGAAAGAGTCATGTATATTTAAGAATATGGAGAAGAGAGTTAGAAGAGTGTTAAGAGTGTGTGATTTATGTCAGAAATCGAAAGTAGTGAATTATAAAGTAGAAGGAGAGATGAATTACATAAAAGTTGAGAGACCGTTCGATTTAGTTGTGGTCGATTTATATGGGCCATTACCCAGAGGTAGAGGGGATGTATTGTATGTATTTGTAGTTCTAGACACTTTTTCAAAATTTGTGAAATTATATAGCATTAAGAGAGCGACGAGTAAAGTACTCAGTGAAAAAATAGTAAAAGACTACATGATTAATGTTGGAAAACCGAAAATTATATTATCTGACCACGGACCACAGTTTATAAGCGGCAAATGGCGACAGACGCTTGGATGGGAAGGCGTCATACCCAAGCATACGGCCGTGTATCATCCTCAGTCGAACCAAGCGGAACGGGTGATGAGAGAGATTGGTAGGATATTTCGGGCGTACTGTCATGCCAAACACACAGAATGGCCATCCTACATGAAAAAAGTAGAGGAATGGCTGAATTGTACCACCCATGAGTCCACAGGATTTACGCCGTATGAGTTGATCAGGGGAACAAGGCCGCCCAGGATATTGGAACAACTTTTCGAATACCCACCAGAAGGTCAAGTTTTGGACAGAAACATGAAAATTAGATTGGCAAACGAGAACTTACTTATGAGAGGAGAGCGAAGGAAACAGAAACATGATGTTAAGGGTAAGTGGACCAAATATGAGGTAGGTCAGTTAGTGTTAGTAAAGCGGCATGATTTGTCCAGTGCTCAAGATAGAGAAATAAAGAAGTTTTTCTTGTTGTATGAAGGACCATATGAAATTGTAGAAATAAAAATGCAGAATGCGTATGTGTTAAGGAACCCAGCGACACAGGAAATAGTAGGCACTCAAAATGCGACGAATTTAAAAGTATATCAGTCACTTTAATCATGGCATGTTTATGAATAATGTTTAAAATATTGTTGTATGTTTACAGAAGGGATCCTCCCCCATTTACGGGCGGTCACGATCTTACCAGTCCGGCCGTGGAATTCGGAACTTGGAGGCGGGCCATGGTTGGCGGATCTTCCTTCGGGCGGTGAAAACAACGATGGTCCGGCTCCACCAAAATTGGTTAAAAGTAGAGAACTAACTACACATGTGAACGGGGAGGGGGACCCCAAAAGGTACGTGACACAAATTATCATTAATACACTCCAGGTGCAGCGGTCTTAGTGTACCTGTCACGTGCCTGCACTGCCTTAGAGTGTTTGTACATAATGGAGGCTGCACCTAAATAAAAGGCAGTGCGTGCAATTTAAAAAATTTTCAGTGTCAATGGCAAAATTAAAGTTGAGCCATTGACAGTAGTTTTGTTTAAACCGAAATGAAGAGTTTTGCGGAGAGGCAGATTTGGCGACGGGTAAGACGACGGGTCTGAAGAAATGAGGGCGATAAGGGAGTAGAGTTGGGTATAAAGGGGAAGTAACTGCACAAAGTAGATCTTACTTGTGTCCAAATTTGCCTCATAGCAAAAACACCCCCGTTTCAGGCGGGGATACTGACCACTAGAATATAAAAGTTTTTGAAAAAAAAAAAAAAAGAAATACCAAAATAGTTTGGATGTTTGTAATGTTAAATTCAAATAAAGTGTAGAATTAAGTGACCAAATATAATTGTCAAGTTTTAGTATCAGTGAGCATGGGAACGTTTTAAAAGATGTGAAATAAAATAAAACTTGTTGTCAATGCAAGATGTGGGGATAATTTTGGGGGGTAGATTGGTGCTCAAAGAAGTGATAGAACAGTGGAGTGTGGAACTGCAATTGTCGAAAGTTTTAGTTCATTACTTTTAATTATTTAGTTAGTAAGTTGCTATTGCGGGGGTGGCCTGTGCCCTCGTAGATAGTGAAATGGGTTGGGGGTAACAGAGAGTGTTACCTCCATCGGAGGCGAAAATGGCGAAAATGTGCGACACACCTTTTTCGTGCAAATTCAATGTGTACACTGACAGACGTTCGTGTCGCACATACTAATAACGAAGTAGAACAGGCAATGAAATGCAAGTTAGATTTCCCCAACTTTTCGGGCGATTACTGCCTTACCAGCACTAATCGTGGCTTTGGCTAGCGGTTAGCTATGGTCATACCAAGTGCCTTGACCATAGCTGACTTGAAATTGGTATATAGTAGAAATTAAATGGGGGGTGAAATTAGGGGAAATCCAGGAACTATGGAACAGCGGCTACCACTCTGTTCGAGTAGGAACAGCAAGGCCAGGTGGTAGACCCGTTTTAAGGGCGTTTAAATATAACCAAGAATATGTTGATATTCAAAAATGTTAAAATGTAACTGCCGAAGCAAAGACACGGAGGCATCAAATTCCTCCAAATATGCAGTCTTTGTGGAAGCAAATAGGCGCTACAGTCTAACATAAATTGCAATAGCGTGTGTGGATGGGAGGTGGCTCAGATGAGCCACGAATTTAAATTTATAACATAAAAACTGCTAACTCTGATTTTGATCTAATAAAAATGCTTGTGTTCTGTTTAAATAACTAGATGCTCATACATTCACTATAAGGTGTTCATTCTATGTTTTAAATGGAATATTTTATTGTAGTAGGTTAGATATAAGAGTTGATAGAAAGTATATGTTTTATATAATTTGTGTATTTTTTAAACTAAGCAAATAACTAAACCGACTGGCAGGCGGTTAACATAAATTATCAGAATCAGGAAAAGGGGAAACAAGGAGGTTAGAAGTAAGTATTGATAAATATATATATTTCATGTGATTTGCTAAATTTTGAGATGTGTTTTCACTTTGTTAAGAATGTCAGCTGATCAGCAATAAAATGTCACTGTTATATTGGTTGTAAATGTTCCAGGTAATTAATGTTTAATGTAATGTTTTAATGTATTACAGATGCTATTGAAAATAATGAGAAAAGTAGTTTAATGTAGTAAGATTTTAAAGGAATTGTTAGAAATAACAAAAGATAGGTTGTGGGTGATGAATATTTGTGGGACATATCGATCAGTCCAAGTTGAAATTAAAGTTGAAATAGTAGAGATGAAAATAATGTAATGTTGTTGTGAGATAATGTAATAGAATTTGAGAAGTATTGATGTTGACACAGTAGTTATGGGTAATATATGTAGAGCTTTGAGTGATATATTGAGGTTTATAATTGATGATGTTATTTTGTTGTAGTTGAAGTGAGGTAATAAGATTGAGATTTTGGGGACGGCAATTTTGTAATAGGGGGTAGTGTAATGTGGGAGTCCGCAACATAATGGTTGGGACGGGAAGGGACCGATTTAGTGGGAAGGGGTTGCCTTAGGTAGAATCCAGGAACCAACATAATGGGAAATGAGCTTTTTGGGGGGGGGAAACACGTATCCTAAGTACAAAGGGTTAGAGAGTATTTTTTTTATATATATAGAGAGAAGGTGGCGATTTGAGTTTAATGATAAGTTGGGGTTAGAGAGTGTTTTGATAGATATTTTGATAGAGATGGGTATCATGGTAGTTACATTTGTTAGTGGTTAGAGTCAGAGAGAGATAAAGACGATACATGTATAAATGTCAAGTAGTGAATTAAATAAGTATCTAAATCACCCACAGTGATGTAGAATGAGATTGTTAAATGAAGAAAGTTATAGTTGAATATATAAAATTTTTTAATTGAAACCAGTAACAAAATTTTGATAGAATTTGGAAATGCAAAGTTAGAAAGTGTTTATTTGAATAATTTAAATGTCAATTTGATTGTTATTTATAATAATATTTTGTTATTTTAAAAGTTTTATTTTATTATGTTTCTGTGTTTTAAGAGAGAATTTTACAGATGTTAAGTGCATTTTCAGATAGAACTTGTACAGAACGTAGGTAGGTCAAGGTTGTGGACTTGACCTAGTTTTGATCAGCTGATAGTGAGGTCATATACATACTAGGCATGTTTAGTATGGAAGTTAATTCAACTTTGGGTTTTAATTAATTTGAACAAACTGCAAATAATTTCTATATGGGAAAAAGAAAATATTTTAAGAAAGTTAAAATTTTTGGAATTTAAGATTTTTTTTTTTGGAAATTTTGGAATTTAACATTTTTTTTTATTTTGCGCCTGCTAGATAATGGATAATTTTAAACTTTGATTATTTGATTGTTTGTGTACTAACCAGGTTTATTATTATTGATTTATTTTATTGAATTGTATTGTTAGACTCTAGGTGTAATCACATGTTAGGTTAAGGATGTTCTTAATTGTAAGAAATGTTTAAACCGATTTATTTTAAAATAAAAAACAAAAACCAATGAAGAGAATAATTCAAAATAAGTACAAAATTTGTGATTTGATTTTAAATGAAAACAACCAATGAGTTGTAAATTAAACAGATTTTTAAGGAATTTTTCAATTTATAATATGTAATGTGAGTGTGTGTGAGCCCAGTATCTGCTAAAGGCAGCCCAGCTTGCATATAAGGGGAAACATATCGGCTGAGGATCTGGCGTAATCTAAGCCAGGGATGGAGGATTTTTGGGGTAGCATGATAGAAGGTGAGGTGCGCCGTGGTGCGTGTCTGTTCGATTTTTCGGTGTTGGGATCTTGCACAGAGAAGTCCAGTGATCTCGTTCAGATGCGTCCATAGTCGCCGAGCCAGGGGGGTCGTATACCCATGCAGAGTAAGAACAAAGGGGGGTTGTTGGCACCAGTTCCTCACCGGTCCTCTTAGGGGTTTTATCAATGAGATTTCTTCTGTTTTGGACAGAAGACTTCTCATTGAGGGGGTATTGTAACGGTCCAAATTTGTGGGTATCTGTATTTTTAAATTTATTTCATTTTCGGGGATTGACAAAGGTATTGTGTAAATTTTATTCCAACAAACCAGAACACGTGGCAAATAGAACAGTTTATAACCAAGGCAGCAACGCAATATTACGTTGCGAAATCAGTTGAGGTATGCAGCCACCTCAGTTTTCCAAGAACTTTGTTGAATGTGGTCATGCGCCTGTACGCATGACACAGGTATACGCGCGGGTGGGGACGCGAAGTGGATCAACCGACGCTGTCGAAAATGGCGCAGAGACGACGTTTTTGTGAGACCTACAACCCGAGCTGAAGGATATGCAAATTAAGGACCGCCTTTTTAGTGACATCAAACCGGAAGCGACTAAATATCGTCGGCGTACACTACAGAAAAAACCACTATGTAGCATGCATATAGCGATTAAACTGCAACAACTCCAGTATGACCGTCGACGGAATTCGTCCGGCAAGGCATGAAGATCCGCCCGCCACAAAGAGACTCTTGCGCAGTTCGTCCCAAGTAGTACCGGCCGGTGCAACTCGAAGGGGTTACCTCTTCCCAAAATTTTAAAATGTGTCAGTAAAAGTGAACTAGCCGTTTTAAAACCAGTGGCAGTGATGCGAGACTAACAACAGAACACCAACACACAAATTTGTTTTTTTTTGTTTCGGGACGACTACAAACTTACAACTTACGTGGTGGGGCGGCCACGAGGTCAACGGATGAACGCGTTGCCGGCTGGGGTTTTATATAATGTACTAAATTAATAAATCAGGGTAACGGGGGTTTTTTTTTTTTTTTTGTAGAATGTGAGAGTGAATGAAAGGCAGGCTGGGCTACCTACAATAGACGTAAGTAATTTAATTTAAGTGTACCAAGGTAAGATGTATGAAACAGAGTAACAAAATTTGGAAAACCATGTGAGAAAATTTATTGGAAAAAATGAACCTTTAACGTTGCAATATTTTGATAATTAAAAATCATAATTTCTCTTCATAAAATGTGTAGAGTAAGTCATTTCACCACCTATGAAACACATGTTTGCGTCTGATGTACGTGCGATCGCATTCTGGACCCAGATAAAGAAAGAACCTTTACAGGTAGGTGAAAATAAATTATATTTTTGTATTTTATATATTTAAACTGTATTTAAACGTCACATGTTGTCTCATATTCTCAGTAAGTTCAACTAGAGTAAACAATTGCCACAAATGTGTTGCCGGTGCTAGATGGAGAGGCTGGTGGAATACTTGACTTCCTCTGACAGGTGGTAGCTGCATTAGATCACCAAATAATATAACATTGATACCCCCGAAAACTCATCACAATTCTTTAATTGCTTTAATCTTGAATCATTCATGCATAGCATTTTGTAAGGTACCATAGATATTTCATCTATGAATATAAATTCAACATCTTTCCACTGCAGACGCATTTGTCTTAAGTAAAGTCCAGTCAAAAGGGGCAGTTGTAAAATTCTTCCATCTTTTTGAACGGGTAGCTTTAAAGTGCTGTGTAATGTAGAGCCTCCAACTAATCGTGCTGCTACTCCAGTTAGTGCACATACCTTTACAGCATTTTTTTCATAACCTCGATTTACCTGATTTTTAAGATGTAATGTGAAACTCTTTCCTGTTCCTGCATTTCCTGTAATGAATAATCTAATGCGATCTTTATTGCCGTTCATGATTTGGTTGTGGACGTTTCGTGTAATGAATGAAAACACTTCTCTTTGTCCAACATTCATTGCTCGTTGTGCTTGTTGGAATTCATCTTGATTCATTGGTCGATGTAGTACTTCTATTATCATTATCATTATCAGAATCTGTAGAAACAGGCTCTTCATTAAGTATCTCAAATGCATGTACTTGATTCATTGCATTCTCGAGTTGTTGGTCTCGTTTTCTAAACAATTGCATGTGTTCGTTCATTTGTTTCATGTGTTCTTCTCGAGCCATAAATGCTTCTTTTCAATTACGCAGTCTGCAAGCAATTCACTTTCAACACGATAAGGTAAGTATTGCAGAAGCATACTGTAATAGTAATTTTCTGGATCATCTGATGCCTTGAAGTAAGGTACCCACACAACTGCTGGTTTATTTCTTATCAACATTTTACTATTGTCATTTAACGTAATGAATCGATTTCTAGTTTGTACAACCTCATTTTCATTGGTCAATGGATTCTTCATTATCATCTTTTTTCTATTGTAATGTGGTTCAAATTGCATTGCGAATTCAAGCAAATTCCCTTTCCACTTTTTTAGTAAAATGGGATTGTAATTATTAATCCATTTATCTTTCTTACGACGCTTCAACAAACATATTCGTCCTCCACTGCGAATAAAATCATCTGATGAATGAGCAACAATTTTAGTTTTTGCACACTCTTGACGAGGAAAACTGAATCTACATGTTGTATTATTCTTTTTACACATGATTGTATGTAGATGAATTTGACACTTAATTACTAATTCGTGTAAATCTGATTCCTCCGATGGTAATTCACAAGAGCAAATTTCATCTATTCGACGTAAACCCTCTTCTGAATCGAATGAAGGATGATTTTCAACCCACACAATCATATGAAGATGCGGACTGACTCGATTTTGAAATTCAATCTGCCACCAAAAGTCTACTACTTTGCCTCCAAACACATCACAGTTACTTCTCAAAAATTTCATGAGTGCATTGACACGAACTATAAAATGTTGGGAGACGATAACGGGATATTTTTCAATCAAACGTTGTGTTTCCTGTATATCAAGATCGTTTGGATCTACATTTGGCCTTCCATCTGCAATCAATAGTGCTTTTCTCATATCTAACCAATGTGAATCATTGCAACTGAATGTTATGAAATAATGTGGTGGGCCGATGCATTTTATCATTGCAATCAATTCATACAAAGCTGTTCGCCAGTAAGCTGCAGTACTTCTTTAAGTTTTTCAAGTACAAATGCACGTCTTCAACCATTCCATTTTCACCTTCAATCTTTTTTCCACAAGCTGAAATAGTGGCCCTTACACATTCATTTTCGAACATGGATAATGCATAGAAAAGATAATCATTTCTTTGAAATCTTATATCTTTCCCAAGAATCCTGAACTGAAAGTAATCTAAATGACTAATTTTTACTCGTCTTGAAGTTTCTCTCAACCCATTGATTCCAGATGGGAATAGATAAACCCAACTGAATTCTTCTGCTCTCAGTTCATGGTGAACATTTACAATGTTGTTTTTTTGTTTTTCGAACAATCTTATTCAATTCATCTGATAATTCATATTGCTGTTTAACGTCTGGTTCTCTAAAATCAATTTGAGCCATAACACTTGTTTGTACAGAGGGCGCATCCACAGCTATCGAATATGTATTTTCTTCTTCTCTTTCCTCTTCTTCTCTTACACATTCCAAGACAGGGTCATATTTTACATTAACCTTTATATAATTTATCATAAATTGTTGATTTTGTGAACCTGTTGATTGCTTACACATGCGTTCAAGTTCTGCAAGTGTATTGCATTCAATTATACAAGCTCTTCCAAGATCTTGTACTACACTCTCACCATTTGGACCACACGAATGTGAATCAGTAAGATAAAATTTGTCGTTATAATGCATTACTGCAAAAGATTTTGATGATGCAATTAAAATTCCAGCTTGATGATAATAATTGAATAATGCAAGTAATGCTTCATTCAGCATTATTCCAAAACCATTTTGATTTTTATCATCTTGTACGTTCCCAAAAATATTAGTGTCATTAATATATTCTACAGAAAAATTCATGTCATACATGATCAAATCTTCTTTAATGATGCCAAAGTTACGCACGTCCAAGTACCCATCTTCACTGATAGGAGAAGCATTCGGATTATTTGCTGTTAGCATTATAATTTCTTTATAAATTTGATATCCTTGAAACATGTTCACATCTAGAGTATTTGTAGACCACTGTTTCGGTGGCAATATATATGCTCTTATTATGTTTGCTAATGCCATTGCACAACATTGAACACCTGCGTAGCCTGAAGTGAACACTGCTTGATTATTTTGGTTTCATGATGCTTGTACAATTCTTGCAACATTATTTATCTGGATGTAAGCATTAACTACTCTTTGTTGTTGCTCTACAGTTTGATTAAATTGTTGTTGTTCAATTGAATTTTGTGTATGAAACTGTTCATTGCTATGAATGAGATATCCATTATTTTCTTCATTAACTGTATTTTCAGAGATAGCTTTATTCATATTAACATCAATATAACTCTCGATTCATTTACCATATCTACAGATATAGCATTATTCATATTAACATCAATATTGTTCATATTAACGTCAATATAACTTAAAGTAAATAGTTTATTTTTAGATCCGGTTGATAGTCTAATTATACGTTCAAGTTCTACAAGGGTATCGCATTCAATTATACATGCTCTACCAAGATCTGGTCTTGCACTTGCACCTTTTGGACTACATGAGTGAGAATCGGTAAAATAGAATTTTTCATTATAATGCATTACTCCAAGAGATTTTGAAGATGCAATTAAAGTTTCAGCTTGATGATGTTCGAATAATGCAAGCAAGGCTTCATTCAGAGTTATTCCATTATTGTTTTGACTTAAATTATTTTGGACATTTCCAAAAATATTAGTGTATTCCTCATATTCTAAAGAGAAATTCAAATCATATACAATTAAATCGTTTTTTATCACAGAGAAATTACATATCTCTAAGTATCCGTCTTTGTTAATAGGAAATGCAGCTGGATCATTTTCTGTTAACACTCTATGTTTGTAAATACGATCTCCTTCAATCATGTTCATATCTAAAGTATCCATAGACCAATTTTGGGGTGGATAAACAAATGCTCTCACAATATTTGCAAGTGTCATCACACAACATTGAACACCTGCATAGCCTGAGGTAAAAACATCTCGATTATCTTGACTCCATGATGCCTGCAGAATTCTTGATACTCCGTTAATTTTTGTATAAAAATTATCTTGATGTTCTTTATCAATAATTTCATGTAATTGTTGATGCGGTTTTTCAACAATTCTTACCAAATCCTCTACATCCATTCGAACATTTTTATTGATCTCCTCGTCTTTATATAAAGGGTTATGTTCTTGTAACCATTTTAATGCATTGTACACTTTTTCATGAGATATAGAGAATTCTCTAATAATATTCAAGTCTACAAGATGTTCAGTAACAATCACTATTCCAGCATTACTTGAAGATCTTGGAAGCATATTTGGTAGTTTTTCATTGACTTCAAATATGTCTTGAGAAAATAGCACCACTTGACCTCGAAAGCTGTATTGACCAAACTGTCCGTCAAATTTTATAATTTTAACAAATGGCATTATTCTTAAGAGTAATCTCTGTTCACACTGAGACAGTTGTTGCAAAACAGCAGGTTGAACACCAGGATCCAAACAGTTCCAGTAAGCCTTTGAAGGAAATGTCACTTTATTACTGGTGATATGTGCTTTACACCTATGACAAAAAAGTAGGGTTGATTTTTGCTTTAGTTCATTAGGTAGGTATGATTCTGCTGGTGCACTAGGTCGGCATGTTGCTACTTGATTCGGATAGCATTGTTTTGTACAAACATCACATATTTTATCACAAAATGTATTAATAGATTTATCAAACGTTTGCAGGTCAATATTCAACTGTGATATTTTTTGCGAGTATTTTTGTCTATCATTCTCCAATCGAATTTCCCGTTGTTGTAACGTTTCAGCAGCTCTTACTTATGAATGATACAAACGATCACGTTCTAATTGTGTTCACGTTGTTCTGGTGTTTCTTTTTGTAATTTCTGTGACTTATACATTTTGTATTGCATTAATCTAGCTTCTTTTTCTTCTACTGTTTCGGAAGGTACTGTTAATGAAAAGCATCTTCTACCCATTTCTAATCTAGCTTCAAGATTTTTATTTGACTGTTTCACTTTATGTTCTCTGCATTTTTGTAATCTAGCTTTCTTTGTCTCGATATCTTCATTTTTTAATTTCTCTAGTCTTTTATGGCATTTTTTTCCAATCGCCTTTTTCTCTGAGTAGTCGTTTCTGTTTGACTCATTTTTCAACACCTACAAAATTAATTATTCATTAAATATTTTGTACACAGTTTGATAGTAAAAGTAAATTTTAGCTAATTTGAGTGTACAAGTAAAATTGTAAGTTTATTGTAAATTTATTACTTAAATATTTCTTACAATAGGCAAAACGACATAACTTCTCTTTCATTGGAAAATTTCGAAGTGAAACGTTTTGTACAAAGTAAAATTACTTACCGTTATTTGTAATCACGTAGACAGTTTCACCAAACTGATTTTAATTTTGATTGCTCCACTAAGCCTAAAAGTATCCTGCCCCCTTTACAAAATGTTTGGCGGCCGCTGGTACAGATGACACATAAGTTTGTATTAACGTAGATACAGCAAGTTAAAAACCAACTGCCATTATTCATTTTTCATTTCACGTACATATTTCCAACTGTTGATACTGGAGGTAAAGTCTTTAGTTATACACATTGTTTACAATTAAGGACTCGGAATCGGACATCAGTCGGGTTAGGTGTACAGTGAACCGGAGTTAAATTATAATCGAGTGATAAAACTATATAGTGAATTGTTAAAATAATAATAAATGAATTATATAGTGGAAACAACCAAAAAGGAATATAAAAGTGAATTTAAAAAGGAAAGTATTGTGATATTAATCTAATTTAAAAAATTTTTATTGGTTATTATAAACTAACCTGTGACACTATGTGTATATATATATATATATATATATATATATATATACATGTGACTAGTATATATACTAGCGAACTATTTTTTCACAAACACTGAACTATCACACAATAACACTGTGGTAATTTTTTTTTGTTAGTTGTTAATCATTATTTTTGTGTGTTTAATTTTAAGAAGTGTAGTATTAATTAACCTAAAAAAGACCACATCTGAGATTGAAAACTTTCAATAGTGCCATATACCAAGCTAGGGTAATTCATATTAAGAATTATTTATTTATTTTAATTTTAAAAGAGAAAAATTCAAAGTGAAACGTGTTGTACAAAGTAAAATTACTTACCGTTATTTGTAATCACATAGACAGTTTTAACATTGAAAATGTTTATAAGGACGTGTCGCACATTTGCGCGTGATCGAAAATGGGAACCGGTGAGTTTCCATAGATACTACTTCTTTGTTGTCAATAACGTAGTACTGTACACATATAAAACTTTGCTTATGAATGCGACTACATTTAACTTATAATCTGTAAATTGGTAAATGTATGTATGTATTTTTTTTTCATAATATTGTATTGTCACGTGATTCAACTGTGTATGCAAAATTTCAAGTCGCTATCACATCGGGAAGTATGCGAAAATCCAATTTGAAAAATCCACTTTAGACCGACGGGAAAAGCAAGTTAAATAAAAGCGTTTAAAAAGACAACACTCACTGTGAACTTTAAATTCTATCAAACTAAATTCACTGCCTTCCAGTTTGATTCTTCAATTCTAGAAATGTCGTTTTTAAAATAGAACTGTCTTTTGATCATCGTCACCATTATTTTCATTAGGATTTTTTATTGGAAAAAATTGTAGTATTTTTAATTTGGGTCTCATTTGTGGGAAAACTTAATACTAAACAAACATAAAACATCTGTTAAACTTAGGCGGAACAACTAATTGTCTGAGCCAAAATCCGGGGCACTTTTAGAGATTGATGTTTTGTCAGAAAACATGTTGTAACATAACAAGATTATGCCCTAGAATAAATATAATTTAATCATCAAAATTCGTTGTGAATTATGTCTAAATGCAATCTTTCTTATAAATAAAATACAAAGAAGTATAAAATCAAGTTAACAAATAAAGAAATGAAAATAAAATGTAACTATTTAAAAATAAATAATAATGTCAAGGAGTAAAAGATAATAAAAAACAAAAGGGAAATATTATAATAATGAATATTAATTGCTAAACTTTCACGTGTGAAACTTACTTTGTTTATTTTCCTCGTACGCATTTCAGCGTGATGTTCACCTTCCTCAGCGAGGTGTGATACAGAATGTCCGGAACTTGTAACGGTTTTTTCTAGTTGGTGGTTGTGTGTGGGGGGGGGGGGGTGGGTGGAAGGGAGTTGGTGCAGGATTCCAAATTATTGTATGTTTTGTGTATAATTGTGTCAAAGAGTGCATGTGATTTAAAGTGTAATTGGTGGTTAAGTATGTTGTTTGGTTGTGTTGTGTAGTGTTTGTATATTTCGTATTGTTCTGCTGTGTTAAGTTTTCGACTTTTAGGCAAGTAGTGTAGGATCTCAAGATTATTTTTTATGTTGGTGTTGTAGCTGTTTTTTTGTATGTATGTGTGTGGCGAACACGGAGTGATTGTTGTTGCTGGATAAAGCTTTTAAGTGTTCAGAATATCTTGAAGAAAAAGATCTTCCCGTCTGGCCTATATAGAAACTATTACAATCATTGCAGTTTAATTTGTATACCTGCATAATACAAATTATATATAATAAGTACATAATTTGTATATTATAATAAGTAGGCCTACATACAATAGAAATAAGAAATGAAAACTTACTAATTAATTAGTTTAATGACAATGACAAGACTATCAGACGACATGACTATGACTACTACACCCAGGAGGGAAGATCGAATAATAAAATTGTAAATAGTTGTTAATAAATAGAAATATAGTGTGTA
Source organism: Magicicada septendecula (assembly GCA_034769895.1). NCBI lineage: Eukaryota > Metazoa > Arthropoda > Insecta > Hemiptera > Cicadidae > Magicicada > Magicicada septendecula. The sequence goes on along the minus strand of CM068370.1, from coordinate 159,034,299 downwards.
AATGTTAACAAGCTAGGAAGTAAGTAAAAACACATTTGTTCCTGTATAAGCCTATTAAACTATAGAGAGGTCTACGAACCTAAGCAGTTATTTTGTGTAATTGTACTACAAACTGTAAATGATATTAAAAAATAATTAAAATAATATTAAACAATAATCACAAACTACCTAACGTAAGAAAGTGGAAATAACAAAAATAACGGTGATTAACGTTAAAAAACAGTGTATTGTGAAAGTGCATAGGAAAAGACCTGGTTATAATATAAACAGTGAGTAACACATATAATTTATATAAAACAACTATATAGCTAATATAATAAAATTAAACAAGGTGTACAATAATTAAAACTAGTGGAATATATCCCTAGAAACTAATTATGTGTATCAGGGACGAGTAAAAATAAGATTCAAATGAATCATGTTAATTATAGGGTATAAAAACAAACCTGTGACCCATAAAACGTGTCATGGAGCCAAGAGCTTTACTAAGTAAATCTAGAGATTAAAAGGAATCTTATTGTTGTTGAATTTGAAAAATAAGCCAGAACAGATATAATTTAAAGATGAACATTTTCTACAAAAAAAAATAATGTCACACAGTTAATTAATGAAGGAAAACTCCGGAAATAATGAGAAGTGTAATGGCTTAATATAATACACGGAAAACTGAAGGCCAGAAGAATTATAACAAGAAAATAATCTGTAAACTAAACTACAATTTGGTGAGATTGTTCTATTATGCTAAGACATATATTTGTTCAATCATTATTCAATTTAAAGCACTCAAACAGTGAAATGTGTAGCATGACAGATTATCCACATTATAATGAACGAAATAATGATCATAAATAAATTAAAATAAAAATGAAATCAAAGAAAAATACCATAAAAAACAATTAAGGACCACAGTAAAGTGCACTCATAGTTTGAAGAAATAAAAATAAATTAAAAACAACTGTGCAATATAAATGAGTAATAAAAAATAAAACAAAAGCCAAGATAAAGTAAGAAGGTACCCAGGTAGGATAGGAGTAAGTAAGGCAATACCCAGAACAAACCGACATCCCTAATAACAGGACTGAAATTGGGAGAAACCACGTAGTAGAATAAAATAAAGTAGGGAAATACCCAAAGCAAACCCAGTAATAAGAAAAAACGAAACCCCAAAAGAGAGTATATATAACAAATGAATGTATAACACCTAAAATAAAAAAATAATGTAAAGTAGATATAAACAAAAGTGTATAAAGGTAGAATTAACAGTGAACCAGTGGAAATTATTTATATAATGGAAAAAACAAATCTTCATAATCCTCTATAAATAAGATTCTTTATCTTATAAGACTATAAAAATGATTACAGATAAGATCCAAGAATAACAGGGGACCAGTGCAAGTTAATTTATTATGTTAAATAGACTTCATGTGTCAATGTTTAAATTCATAAACTAAGTGAATTAGTGCCTTTATACAACTTTAAAGTTTTTGTATTGAATTCAGAAATAATATTTGCAGAATATTATTAAGAAAATAAACTAAAAATGTTTCTAAGTGAGTGCCACTCTTTATCTAACAACATTTATTAAAATGACTAAAGATGAACAAGAGCAGGCATTAAATAAGTGAAGTGACCAAGGGTACATCCCCAAAATAAACAAAAACAGCCAAGACTGCACAAAATTAGTTTTAAGAAATACTTTAAATAATGAAGGGACAGATGTGTTTTGTTTATATTAAGGTCAAGGAACTCTATACTTAAATGTTTGAAATAGAGTATAATGTTTTTTGTTATTCTAAAATATTTATTATGTTTAATAGTATTAATCAAGACTGAAATGTCTGAGTTTGAGTACAACTCTTTTGTTTTAAAATATTTGTTATGTATTAATAGTATTAATCAAAACTAAATGTTAATGTAGTTAAGTAAGAGAATTTTAATTAAGATTGTATAAGAATAGAAGGTCAGAAGGGGTATAAGCAAGCTGTAATAGTCATAAAACATTATAGGTGAACAAAACTAAAATCTTGTAAATCTCAACAACCTTATCAATGATAAATAAGTAAAATAAATTAAGTAAATTGATGAAATTTGTATAAAGTAAATCCAACACAGTGTATAATAACTGTACCAATACTTTATAAAGATATTGAAGAAATGTATAAAGGATTAAATATCACTATAATATTGACGACTCGGAACACAATGTTTTTTATAAGTAAAAACGTAAAGTTTTACCTTACAGCCTAAACCGGCTTTCACCTATAGAAGGCTTCATCAGAGGCTTCATCAGCCTCTGATGAAGCCTTCTATAGGTGAAAGCCGGTTTAGGCTGTAAGGTAAAACTTTACGTTTTTACTTATAAAAAACATTGTGTTCCGAGTCGTCAATATTATAGTGATATTTAGTTAAGTAACGGACACGTCATGGACAATGAAATCCAAGAATATAAAGGATTATTAGAAAAAATGCAAGTGTAATAACACTAGAACATAAGGGGAAGATTTAAATTAAAGATATAATTTAAAAAAGATAACTAATTCATAAAATTACAAGGAATTAAGGAAAAATAAACATTTTATTTCAATCAGGGATCATGTTCAATAATAATTATAAATTCATAAAGATTGTAAACTATTTAATGTGACAGGAAGTAAAATTTTAGGCCTACATGTAAAAATACTGTAAATAGGGCATTTCGAGATGGAAAACATTGTAAAAGTATCATATTTTGTATTAAATCACGTAGAATTAACTAAAGAAAGAGAATATGTGTTAGGTATTTAATAAAATTAAATAATAATAAAAATGTATTCATTCATATAATGTAAAAGTCAACCATGTAAGCGGAAATGATAGAGATTTAAAACAATGTCTTTTTAATATTAAATTGGCTAAGACATTTCGGATGAAGAAGAAAGTAAAACAGTTGATTATTATACGTTGAGTAGTTCACATCAGAATGAGAGCTCGCGAAATATTCACATATAACGAAGGAAGAAGAAAGATGGTGAGCATCAACCAAGCCTATTCAATGTAAAATCACGAATTTTGACAAAACATAATCAACACAAATTATGGAAGCGAATCACTTACCACTGATCCAGGACAACTACACTATCACTAGAGGGATTAATCACTAATGCTGAGACGAGGAAAACTTGGAAAAGCAACATTTATTTGAAGAGGATTCCTTGAGGTGCAGCAGCTGGCGACATCTGCGGTACGAAGCGGCCATCTTTGAATTCCCACAATTCTCCACGGCCAGACGTCATCGTCAGAACGAGATTGGTTCGATCAACTTACTTTACTAACCATTATGTATTAAATAATATCTTTGTATTTTTAGATCTTAAGCTTGTAATTGTAAGTGTTATACTTCCTTGACTTTGCCCTTTCTCTGACTATTCTAAAATAACAGCTTAAAGAACCTGAGAATTAATATTAATAATTTGTATAATAAATTTTCTCGCCCTGAAAGAGAGAGTCGATTAATCAATCGATACAAAATCGATTATTTTATATTTTGTCAATAAAAATTCTTGAAGGTTATAATTGTTGCTTCTATTTATTTGAATTAATATAAATAGAAGAATCTTAGTTAATATTTGATAAATAGACTACAAAGAAAACCGAATTTAACAACTTCAGAGGAGAACACACTTAGTAGAACGAAAAATCGCAAATCGATTGTTACTGGAGACAATCCATTTAACAAAGAGATATAATTCCAATTACACAAGGTGATATATTTTGACAAAAACAATCATAAAAGAAATAAAATTTACACGAATACAATACAAAATTAATTAATAAATAATAAATGAAGAAAAAAATAATATTTTTATAAATTAAAACAAAATTTTTAACAAAAACACTATAAACATTATGATTATTAATTTTATTTTCTCAATGTACTATTTTAGTGTATTTTGGTTAGATTAAGTTGTTTCTTTTGTATAATCCAAAGAACCCATGACCCAACACACATACACAACATCACATTACTGAAACCGATTTATAATTATTATATTTTCTATCATATGTATGACTTTGACTGTACATCGACTTTAATTTTTTTATTAACCCTGAGAAAGAGTTTTTATGTTATCAAACCTAAAGGAGCTACTAACGGAAGAGAAGGGCATTGCATGTTAATAAATGTCAATATATGTTAAAAAGAAAAGAGCAATAAAATTTATTGAAAATAAGACAAGACAATACGAGTTAAATATTTTATTTCACATTACATATAAAATTGGCACCAACAACTTGGAGCTACAGGATATAATTACATTGAAGGGTAAGATTACAACACAGATTTATATTATACAATTATTATAATAATAGAAAAACTAACACGTTACAATGTTAGAATTATTTTTAACTCATTATTTTATTACAACTACATATATTACGCTTACATGATATAATAAGAAATACATGATTACTAAGAAAAAATACTATTATTATTATTATTATTATTATTATTACTATCATTATTATTCCATTGCGATTATTATTTGATTGCTCTTAAGTTTGTTTTTAAATGCACCCACGCAATAGTTATGAGAGTCCGATTCTTCTGATCTTGAAGGTTCAAGCGTGAGTACTTTTCAGGTGTATCAGTACATTTTTAGAATTCACTTTTTTCAGAAAAACATTGTTATAAAAGTATACACATTGAATTCAAGAATCTTACGCACTGTGTTAAATTTTAGTTTGCTTTCACTATTAGACTATTGAACTTTCAGATACAAGAATATTTTTTCTGTGCTGGTGTTGTAAGATGATATCGTGAGTGAATAATTACACAGTTTTAGTAGAAGTTCAGAGTTTTTTTTATTAATCTCACAATTGAAAAAAGAAATCTATTCACTTTTGTGACTAATTTTTTCTTCGCTTTTTTCGTGATCATCAAAATAAACATTCATACTTAACTATATTTAAAAACCGGGACAAATCAACGTCCTGGTAGTTCAGAACAAGATGTTACCTTAGTTAGACAGATTACTGTCATAATTATCTCATAACTGAGTTGGCTGACATTGATTTTTTATCATACTGTACATAAGCTGAAGCAGTGGTTCCAAGAAATGTACTGGCTCAGCAACTCTCTAGATGCTTACCTACATTATGACTACAAGTGCAGAGTGATTTGTTCTTGATTATTGAAGCCCGATTTTAATAGTAACTTCCGCTACAGTTCATCAAAAATTAATTACAATATTAAGCAAGCCTACGACTTTCTATGTTGAACACTTATAAAAGTTGGCATACATTTTTAATAAACGGTACCGTACTGTCAAGCAAGGAAAACTCAACAAAATATTCAGAATATTTGTAACAGCAGATTTATTGTAATGGTGGGTTCATTGCATTGTCACTGTGTGTTAATAAAAATTACAAACCAAGGTCCCCCAACATTATCAAAAGTAGGGGAGGCCTTTTATATTGAGGCCCCTGCTACAGGTTTTTTATCGTATAGGCAATGGCGGCGCTACGGGTGGGCCCGGCCCCACCCAAAATTTTCTTGGCCCACCCAGATAAGACGGAGAAATTTCAATTTCAGAGGTCAAAGTCAAACTGTCTTTTATAAAATACAACAAGAAATTTGTTTTCCACGTGTTTAGAACGAAACTAAAAGATCTTGGTGGAAACATAAAACAAACAACCAGTCAGAGCGTACACAACCAAACCATTGGTCTTCAGTCTTGGTTTCTCGATCTGTGGTCATACTTTCATTTTGGTTAAGTCAATGATTAAACATGTTTAACTACCAATTTTATTTTAATATAAACACCAGTTTTTCTCATGTTCGATTCATTCTTTCGGTTTTTATGTTATGTACTTTTTAATACATTTGAGGTTATTTTGCATATAAACAAACAATAAAAGGTGTCATAACAGTGGTCCGTGTTTCGTGTTTGACCATTTGTATAGAATATTGTGCATCTTATTGAAAGTGAATGTGGAAAAGTGACAATAAAAATGGCAAAACGTCCTAGCATTTCGGACTACTTCATTCGGCAACAAAAATTGTTAAACCAAATGAAGAGGACATTACAATCCCTGTGTCTACACCTGTAACTGCTGAGGTTAGTTTTCAGGATCCCAAAACTGAACTTGAAAAAATTGTGTTCGATGATGATGATATGGAAGTAGGGAAAGAAGGAAAACAGTCAGAAAATGAAGAAGAACTAGGTGAAAATAAAGGTACTGCTGAATCGAAACAGAGTGAAAACAAGGGACATTTTTTAGAATGAATGGAACTTATAGGGAAAAAAGATCCAAGTGTTAAAAAAAACTTGAATATAAAAGAGAAAAATACACTCATCATGGTATTCAAAATGAAATTCTTAGCACTATGAGCAATATCATGCTAGAACATATAACAAGCTCAGTATTTTGCTTTAATGGTTGACGAGCCAAAAGATTGTTCAAAAACTGAACAATTATCAATAGTGATTCGTTACTATTTAGATGGGAATATATAAGAAAGATTTCTAGGCTTTGAACCCACAAAAAATGGAAGTAAACAAAAAATAGCAAAGTGTGGAGTTGATTTAAACTACTGTGTTGGACAAACGTATAATGAAGCTGCAGTTATGAGTGGTTCTTGTGCAGGTGTTCAAGCTGTTTTAAGCAGGGAAGTTCCACAAGCCATCTACGCACACTGTATGAACCATAAATTGAATATCGTTATAGTGGCAACATGTAGAGGGATCAAGTCAGGTACACATTTTTTTATGACACTGCAGGGACTGTATGTTTTCATGAGTGGGTCGGCAATCCATCAAATGTTTATAGATACACAAATGAAAATGAAGATAGGAAAAGTGGAATTGAAAAAGTTAAGTGACACCCGATGGGCCTGTCAGTATGCTTCATGTTTGGCTGTGAAGACAATTATTGAAGCTATTATTGTAACACTAGTAAATATCCAGAGTGAAAATTCAGAACGAGCTGCAGAAGCGTCGGGATTCAGTGCCAAGTTGAACTTTTCTTTTTATTTTCACTTATGCCTGTTCACATGTTTGTTGAAAGAATACAAGTCACTATCTGATTTCCTCCAGGGCAAAGATTGTGATATTGTTGCTGTGATCAATTTGGTTGAAACTACAAGGGATCTTTTCAACCAAATGCGTGAATCTGATACAGGTTTCATTTCTGTATGGAAAGAAAGTGTAGATGTAGCAACAAAAATAGGCGCTGATATTCCCACAGATTCCTCTAATCTTGGCAGAATTCGAAAGTTACCAAAACATCTTGTGATCTTGTGGAATATGTCTGTGATTTGCCAAATAAAGACAGCTTGAAACCTGTACATCCAACTGATTTCAAGTCTCTGGTATTTGATGAAATTCTACATATCGTAGACAGTGAACTTGAGAGATGTTTTATTTCAAACTCTGCAATAATTAAAGGAATCACTTGTCTGAATCCCAAAAGTGAAATGTTCCTGCATAAAGAAATGTTAATGCCGTAGGCACAAAATTATTCATGCAACACTGATTCATTGGAGGCAGAAATAAAAATATTACAAAATCTCATCCTAAGGTATGAACAACAAACCGGAGTGGAGACTGCGATTCTACTTCTATTGCTTAAGTTGTTAGAGCAATACAACCTAGCGTTCATGGACTTGTACAAATTGACTCAAATAGCAGTGACTATTCCAGCTTCTTCTGCATCATGTGAGAGAACATTCTCGTGTATGCAACGTGTAAAGAGTTATTTACAAAATTCGATGTCTGATGAACGTCTTAGCTATTTGTCCGTGCTCGCAATAGAAAGGACTTTGACCAAGAACATTGACTTGAAAAGAGTTGTTGATGATTTTGCCATTAATCACAACAATCGAAGAATTAATCTGTTTTAAAAGTAAGTTAAAGCCTGTTTACTATTTTGCATTCATAGTATTTTATTTTGCTTAATATTTCAGCTATTCTGTTTTAGCCTATCAATTATCATCTTTATTTGTCAGCACTGATTTAAACATTGTACATTTAAAATATTGTCAGTTTGTATAAATAAAATACCAGTATACATTGTAACATACAAGATTATGCCCTAGAATAAATATAAATTAATCATCAAAATTCATTTTGAATTATGCCTAAATGCAATCTTTCTTATAGATAATATACAGAAAAGTATACAAATAATTTAACAAATAAAGGAATGAAAATAAGATGTAACTATTTGAAAATAAATAATAATTTCAATGAGTAAAAAGTAATAAAAAAGGAAATATTTTGATAAGTACATGCAATGGGAATAGGAAATAAAAACCTATTAATTAATTATTTTAAGGACAATGCCAAGACTATCTGACAACATGACTATGACTACTACACCCAGGAGGGAAGATCAAATGATAAAATAAATGTTAATGTAAATAGAAATATAGTGGATGAGTGTTAATAAGTTTGTAATTAAGTAAGAAAACATTTGTTATGGTATGAGTCTATCAAACCATATACAGATCTGCGAACCTCAAACAGTTATTGTATGTAATCTCACTACAGACTATAAGTGATATAAAAAAACAATAAAATAATACTAAACCCATAATTACCAACTACCTAATGTAAGAAAGGTGAAAATAATGAAAATAACAGTGATTAATGTTAAAAAGCAGTGTATAAGTTTTCAGAATTTTGTGTAGTGAAAGTGCATAGGAAATGGACATTGTTATAATATAAACAGTGAGTAACACATGTAATTTATATAAAATAGTTAACCTAATAAGATTAAGCAATGTGTACAATACTTATAACTAGTGGAATATATCCCTAAAAACTAATTATGTACATCAGGGACAAGTAAAAATAAGGTTAGAATATATCATGTTAATTATAAAGAGTAAAAACAACCCTATGACCCATAAAACATGTTGTGAAGCCAAGAGCTTTACCAAGTGAATCTATAGTGTAAGTAAACCCGCTTTTGGTGTATAGTTTTTACGCCTCATGTTGTATGCGTCAATCTGTTATAGAACGTCGTTTAGGGTTCTGGGGAGCTAACTTCCCGTTTAGTTTTGTTTAATATTTGTAAAAACTTTTGCTCAGTGTTGTATTATTATTCACTTATCCCGTTCAATTCAACCTAGCATTGAATCCAATCTGAATAAGTCCGGTTGATGCACAAGAAATTATTTATCGAAGTATTTTTACTTCGGTTAGTTTATTCACACGGATGTTCTTCCGTTGACTCGTTGAAGCGGTGGTATAGTTTCCGTGCTGAAAACACAAATATTTTGCACTAATAAACACTTACTTGGTGAGCCTTGTCGAATTTGCAGGGTCGCTATCTCAAGTCGCTATATATACGGACTTACCGTATTTGTATTTGCCGCTGCTTGTTGGGTTGACCAATCAAATTCCTTCACCTGTTTTCAACTAGTCTACTGAAATAAACTGACTGACTCTGTTTTCTTATGTCAACAAATATTTTATTCAAATCAAGTGTTCTTTCTGAATGAGCAGAAGTATTGTTTCTAATTAAATTCAGAATAATAAGCATGAGATTTTTAGTTTTATAAAAATTTGCCTCAGGGTGGCAGAACTGTTTACAAAGTTAATGTGTTTAACTGTTTTTTGGTTAATATTAGTTTAATACCTTCGTGAATTCTTTGAGCTGACAGAATACCAAGTCATCGAATAGAACTATTATCAATTGTTATCAAATAATTTGATGTTGACTATAATTCAGTCACTTATAATTAATACACAAAAATAATAACCATGTGTCTAATCTGGACATTACAGGTTAGTAGAATTATTAAATTCAATTGATAATAAATGCTTGAAACAAAGTTAATTAATGTCAAAATAATTCTTGACAAGACAATTAAAATGAACAATGATATTATATATTTTGAAACAGTGTCATTTGGTAGAACATCTGATTCATGGTTTAGTGTTATATAAATATAATTGCATGGCTGTAAGTAACCATATATTCTAGCAACCTTGGTTATTATTCACAACAAGAAATAACATTGAAATATTATAATAGTAGGTTCCTTTCCTAAATCATAAAACATAAAAACATTGAAATATTATAGTAACTTTCGTTAATAAATCAATCATTTGACAAGCCTCGGTCATTGGTAATTGTTGGTTAAATTAATTGATCTACAATAGTTGACAACTGTCATTAAGTGTGGTTAATTCACACAAAAATAATTATACATAGAAATTAATTGCAAGTTTAATAAATTCACAAAATTAGAATAATAAAATCTCTGAGGATTGTCATTATTGTTGATTAGTTACTGTTACAAATACATCTTAACCTATGTTCATTGTTAGTAAATGTTTCGATTATATCGTTTTTCATTATTTGATTAAAATGGTAATAATCACTTATACTCCCTTTTATTTTATAACTTTAATCCCGGAATTGCTCTGGATTATACACTGAGCAATCCTTATTACGCACTGTTACACTTCACACCTCTGATACTAACTTATATTCGCTGTCACAATTTTAGGTTAGGTCACTCTGTTTACATCGGTGATGCGCACACATTAATAGATCAGCTGACTTTTTCTCTCGACTGTCGGCATCTTCTCGCTTCCAAAGTTGATTAAAAAGTGACCAGAACGCAAGCCTCACTCTGCCGTTCCGTTCAGTAAACGTCCAAAATTTGGTTAAATCCGTAGATCTGATTGGTGGGCGATCTTTAATTTGGTGCACATACCCCCTCGGCATTTTATTTCAATTGTTGAAGCCGGCGTGGGTCTTTGGTTTCAAGAGTATAAACGTTTTTCTCAATTTGACACGAATTCTTTAAAATTGTAACAACTTTGTTAATATGGCTGTGATTTTAAATCTGAGCATATCACTGGATTCGTAACACTTGGCTCTTTATTTTGAGTCCACTCATGGTGTGCTTTGGTCCATTATTAAGGAAGTTAATGTTTGTGATTAGCACCATTCACTATACACTATTATTTTATATTTAATTCTTTATTATCACTATATAATGGCACTCATACCCACTTCGGGGCATGCCTTCCAAGTTCTCTTACACTCCTTAGTTGCTATTTACTTAAATTTATTTACAAGATACATTTCTTATGCTACTATCATCTTAGTCTAGGTTCTTATATTTGTATATATTACATATTTTACCTATTAGAAAGCGTTTGTTTACCTTCTATATGTATCACAAAGGGTTATAACTACTGATCACCTTTGTTAGCTGGAAAATTAAGTATTTTCTGGTCATTTCTGGTTAATTAAGTGGTCTCTATTTATCATCATGAGATGCCTACTTAATGTTATTCTTATTTGGTATTTAAGTTCTTTTGTTATTATCTTTTAGTTACAATAGATGAGTAATAACATTGTCTTTGTAATGGACTTGGTGTGTTTAATACACTAGACTTTTCCATATTGTATTTGATTAAATCATACTAGTTACACCTGGTGTCACATGACAGGTGCACTTAAATACAATTGTAATATATTATATTCTGTCTTATAATCTTTGTACACTAGTACAGTAGTGGTATTACACTCTATTTGTGGTATTGACATCAACATTTTGTTTCTATTCGGTTTTATAATATGATTTTATACAAGTTTTATATAGTGAATTCCATTTTGGTGGGTTTTGGTTCACTTTCTTTGTTTATATTATAACATCGCCAATTTCAGATCAATTTTGATAACAATAAGTATACAAAATGCTAAAAAATAATATATTTTAATAAATAAATAATGAAGAGAATAAAAATATAAAAAGTAATTAAGAAAGAAGGAGAAAGAGTTATAAACCAAAAGTGATTAATAAAGAAACTCACCGACTAGACTGACAGACAAACGACATTGACCCAACCCCAGAGATTGGCCAGCTAAGAACCAAAATAAAGTAAACAAGATGAAAAGAGAAGGAGAAGAAAAATGAGAACAAAGAGGGAACAAACCAACGATGAAGAAAATAAAATGAAACACGTCAAGAAAACACAGACATAGAGAATAGAGAAGGGAGAAATAATGTAATCAAAAATAATAAAGGAAACAAACCCGGTAAAGAACCAATATAAATAATGAATATTAGTATTGATTGAATGACAATTGTAAATAGTCATTAATAAAACACGATAGCTAAAAATACACTAGCCAAAGAGTTAGAAGTACATATAAGTTGTTAATAGAGAAAGACATGATATTAATAAGTATATATAATATGTGTAGAGAAAGAGAAATAGATTAAAATAGTGAGAAGTAAATGGAAGTTAACATAGTGAAAGTGAAATTACCCTAAGTGAAATGATAGAAAAAGAAACACTGAGTAAATTATAATTAACACAAAATAATTTAAAAGTGCAAGTGATAAATAAATAAAAATATTGTCAATGATAGAAATAAGGATCTATAAAAAGGAGTATTCGCACTTGCCATCTTTGTTCCGAGACTGACATAATATTATGGTGCCGCTTGTGGTTACATGGGACGCAGTATAAGTTTGTTTTTGATATTACATAAACTATTATAGTTTTTCGTGCCAAAAATATAATTTCAAAGTGTGAAATTATGTCCCACGTCCTTAAAAATATGGAAATAATAGTTTTCATCTTAAAACTTACTGATTCAGACCATAGTAAGAGGAGAATAATTTTGTCTAAAAAACAACAAATACTAATCGTTACCACTTACCACTTTGTTAGGTATATATTCTCAGATTTTACTTTTATTCCTGTTTATAATAGATGGCTGTTGAATTAATGTTTACTAAACTTCGTTTGTCCAAAAGTCCAAATAAAGTTACTAAAACTATTTTTAATAAACACGAATTTACATTTTTAACTTACTTACTATTAAGTTTATATTCAGGTTTTTTGCTTAACATTTAGTTAAAATTAATAATAAAAAGTTTAGCTTAACATTTTATTAAAATTAACAATAATGTATTTTTCATTGCACTAGACATTTTATAGTCAAAAGTATTTTTCTCAGTTAGTAGGAAGGGTTAAACTTTGTTAGTACAGGCAAAAAATTTGCAAGTTACAACTTCTCACGGCCATATCTTGAAAACAACTTGTGGATTAAAACCCGGCCAAAACGCATTTTGTTTGTTATTTCGTATAGAATAATTTTGGTCCTATTCATTTTTACTATAAACTCAAACGTTTTTTAGTTATTCGCAAAAAATTACGCTAAAATCCTGTTTTTTGGGGGTAAAAATCGAAAATGTTGATTTGGAATAACTCGAAAACAACGCATTTTTCAAAACAGTTGCGTACTGACTTTTTTGCTTAGAATTTGATTCTCTATTGGATCCTGTGGTTAATTTTTTTTTATCAATCACCCTTGAAAAAGGGGTGGTTCTCATCCCCAAATAAAAAGCGTACAGTTTAACTTTGTTCTAGAGTGCATATAGAACATACATATCAAATTTCGTGAAATTCCATCGACGGTCAAAATTTTGTTACGTCAAAAGCTGTGCTTACTGGACTAGAATTTCTTCGTGCTGATTTTGTTCTCGACTTTGTTTACGATCTGCGTGTATGTTTCGCGCTTGCCTATCGCGCAGCTGATTTTCGAAAAACAGGTAAATGTGCAATTTTGTGCATTAAAACTACAGAATGTGCAATTTTATGCAGTAACCCCCAAAACGTGCAATTTTGTGCAAAATAAAATGTATGTTAAAATGACCTACACATCCCGATTCGGATAAATAACTTGTCACTGGCCGTTTACGAACTAGCAAAAAAAAGATGCAATTGCACGTGAATCCGGGCTTTAGTTATAACATTATATTTATAATTAATGGATTAAAAAAATAAACCACCTTGTACAGTGATCTGCGTGGAACTGGGCCGATCCTAGGAGGTGGATTTGGTACGTCAAAGTCGGTATGGCATTAGGCTTCAGTTTTTTCCAACCATCTACTCGTGCCTGTTCAAACTGTGAACTTTCAAAATGAACCTAAAAGTGCAAAGGTGTATTACATTTTTAGTCGTTATGATTAACATTCACAAACTTTTAAGGAACAACCTTAAATTTACCTCACACAGACGCATTCCCTTGCTTAGTATAAATTTGTCTCGTCTCATAATTTGAATCCATTTTGCACATCGAATAGGGTCTGCCGGAAATTTGAATGTTCTAAACTTAGTTTCTGTTCGATTTTTATAATTTACAGCACAACAACCAGTCATTATGATTATGAGATGTAGTACAACAATCTGCAAAACCTAGTCTATTACATAACATTAATAATATCTCTAACACCAGTATTTATAACCTTGTTTTCACTGACAAGATGAGATGATTATTATACATATTCGTGTGTAATACATAAATCAAATTAGTACACTAAGGTTATAACCCTGATATGTAAAAATATTAATATTTACATACATAATTTACATTAAATAATCCAACGCACAGCGTGCTTACATTGCTCCCGCCACATTACATTTAAAAGTCACGGAGCAAAGATGGCGGGTGCGAATACCTATATTATAGAGCTCTAATAGAAATAGTAAAAATAGGGAAGGCTAAGATAAACACTTAGTAAAAGTAACAAACACTTAAGTTTTAATAGTGAGCAATAACATTTAAGAAAGTTATTAAGAATAATATTTAAAATAAAACATTGATTCAGTAATAATGAACACTGAAGAGTGATATTAACTGTAGTGATTATAAAATAATATTATTGTAGAGCTTAAAAGTGTATTGTAGGATTTAAAGGTGAGAATCACATGACAAAGTAATGAGATAGTGTTAACATGGAAAAGAAAGCAAAGAGTTTTTATAAAATAAGTAGTTTAAAACCATAAGTAAACACCCATGTTATAAGGGAAGAGTAATGAAACAAGTTCAATAGAGGTGAGGTTGTTTATCACCCAAGCAATAAATCGAAGTTAATGAATTGTACACAAATATTAGATAATAAGTGTTAAATAATTATCTAAACAATTATTTATGAATAGGGTATGGATTGGGTAATTATCCCAAACATAGACCTAAATGTTATATGTTATATGATGAAAAAATAGTAATTAATAGCCATATTGTTGACATTGGCAGAGTAAATAAATAAGAAAAGAAAGCAATGTTTGAGTTAGAAAAGAGAAAACAGTTGTAACACAATAAAATCACACAAAGACTGAACCAAAAGCACATCCATAGATAATAAACATAATTATAAAAACAAAATAATGCTCTAGGACAAAATGAGATATAATGTGTATGAAATAATCAAAAATCAGTAATGGCTACTTAGACTTGAAACAGGCCTAACGGTCAAACACCAACAAATACTAATTGTATGAAAATAGCCAAGTAATTAACAAATCCAAGGTGACTAATTAACCAAGGATAAATGGTAAATTTTATTAAAAACAAAATATTAAAATAAGGAGTTATATAAACAGAGAAATGTAATTAGTAAATATTAAATTAATTGTAAACTTAGAAAACATGAAATAACCCAATATTGTGGGATACCAAAATAATCTTTGAGAGAAAATACAAATGACAGTGCTAATAATTAATACTTAAGAAGGAAGATAATGGAAGGAAGAAAGTCAGAAGATATAGGAAGATTTGAAAAGAATTCAGATTTTGATAACAATGGATTTATATCAAGCTAGTCCAATCAGATTTCTTTGGTAACCATAGAAACGGGACTGGTAGAAAAAATTGCCGTTGAATATCGTTACTCAAAAAGTGACGCTCAGGAAAAACAGACGCCAGAATTCTGAACAACCAATTTTCTTATTTAAAATGTTTTAAAAGTTAAACAAATTGTCAAAATTGAACGAGAAGGAGGCGGACTATCACTGAACTCAATTACCTGATGGAGAAGACTTTTTATTTCAAGACGAAGTGAATAAATTAATCCAAATACTTTGAAAAAGATGCCAGAAGCCCGAATACTTGAAAACTGAATTATATTGCGGCTGCAGTCTTTTGTTCCAGACCAACAGATTAATCACATGCTACGAAGCTGTTAAGTATCCAATAAATTATCTAAACTTCCGAAATAACGCACTTTGAATATTTCTCACTATATTCTGAAATATCACTGAATCAGTTTTATTCTCTTTCAAAGATTAAATAAAAATATTAAGACACTGAAAATTTGTCAAATTATAAAGCTAACCTAGTATTAATGTACGAACCTTTAAAACACTTTTACTACACTCCAACAAACCACTTATAGCTACACGTTACAATATTTAAGTAGAAACATTGTAAGGTTGTGTATTTTTATTATTGTAATTGCATCTAAGCCTTTTAACGTGATCAAAAGAATCCAAACATTTGAACGAAAATATTTGTTTACCACTTAGGTAGAGTAGAAAGGGGTAGGACAATTAAATAGGAGTTTTGGTCATAAGTTTTGTCGTCTGCTAAAAACTGCACCACACAGTCACTACGAGCGCTAGTGCGGCAGCTGGCAGCGCTGAAACGAGAAATTGGTGAGTTAGCGAATGGTTGGCGCTTCTTTTGGGCTTTGCATGTAGAAGACGCCATTTTGGTCATTGTTTGGGTTGCGTTATATTCACAGTCCTATTTTGTGTTTGTAAAAATGAAGAAGAAGAATTGTACAGTGAGAGGCTGTTATAATATTGATGATGGGAGAAGGCAGTTTTTTTATTTTCCACAACGGAAACAAGAAGCACGGTAAGTACCTTATAAGAAACTTAATTTTTAAGTAGCTTTGACAATTACTATACATAATGATAGGTTAATGAAGTGTGAGTCATAATTATTTAGTTTTCGTAATTAGATAGGTTGTGAATATTTTCGGATCACAGTAGTAGGCATATATGTTGAATATAATTGTTGATACCAAGAGTATAAACGAAATCGAAGAGTATATTATATTGTTTACCTGTTGTTGATATCCTCAGTTATATTTGTAACGAAGCCTTAAAATTGAAAGACCAGGTACTTACTTTCTGCATTGAACTAGACATTTCAACAGGCTTTACTATATTAAATATTAAATTAGTGCCAGTATGACTAAGTACGAATAATAGCTGCCATGTAATCTGTTACTGATGTGTTTACATAAAGTTGGAAAAGAAATTTAATCTATATGAAATGTGTATAGATTTATTGTAGTATAGTTGTACTAAATTATTTTGAAAGTAGAGTAAGAGATTTGTGGTGTATAGATTTATTTATTTATTGTATCTTAAACAAAACAAGTAAGACGATTGAAGACAGAATATTATTGTATGTCAACAATACACCCTATAGCTGTGAGGAGAACTTATTTTCTGGTCAGTTGTAAATTAACAGTAGGCTAGATATTGGTGAGCCTATTTCTTTGTAAGGCTCAGAGTATAAAACTGTTACATAATTTTAATATTTATCACAGTATAAT
Organism: Magicicada septendecula; assembly: GCA_034769895.1. Taxonomy (NCBI): domain Eukaryota; kingdom Metazoa; phylum Arthropoda; class Insecta; order Hemiptera; family Cicadidae; genus Magicicada; species Magicicada septendecula. The sequence goes on along the minus strand of CM068370.1, from coordinate 159,016,934 downwards.
CATTATTATCAGAGTTAGTAGAACCAAGAGTAGTTCATATCAAACGTGAGCATCTCACAGCTGAATAAAGGAAAATATATATATTAAAGTATTTGTACTTTATTCTTATTAAAATATATATTATTCTCTGTATGCTGTTGATTAAGGAAAGTAGATTATTTTTATTTATTTGTATATTGATTTTAAAAATTTACATATTACTGATTACCTTATTTAAGTTATATTAAACTTGTATTTGCTGTGACAATTTTATTTGTAAATGTAGTATATTTTACTTAGTGTGCATTTGAATTGACACGGTTCACACTAATCACATTACGCTGTATGTTTTCAGAATGTTTATATATCTTTCATAACAATATATACTTATATTTTTTTCTGTACACATATTTTATTAATATTTACTTTTGTTGACTTGTAAAGCTCATGAGACAGTAACTGAATTAGTGTCAGTGATTGATACACTTACCTTGCTATGATTTTTTTCAAGTGTATAAAAGTATAATCAAAATCGGCCACATAATTTTACCAGTTTAGTATATACACTTGTGTGTTGCAGGTTTCAGCAGTGGGTGGACTTTTGTCAGGACAAAAGTTTTGAAAATATAGTAGACCGCGTATACAGGGTAGTCTGTGAGGACCATTTTACACCAGAGGATTTCATTGGAAACAGACTGCGGCCTACTGCAATACCAAAACTTCGTGGTCCTCCACCCATTGCTGAAGAAGTAATGCAAGTGCCACTTGCTACAGGAGAAGATCAGCTTGCTGAGACAAGGAATCAACAAGTTCCGAGTACTTCAACTCCTCTCGAATTATCACCAGACACATCCTATCCTACTACCTCATATATTTCTGCTACGTCCACACCTGTTCCTAACTGTAAAAGGAGATTACCTTTTAGCACTCCTAGTCCTGCTGACCAAATATTGACAGAGTCATCTTCTTATTCTGGAGTACAGTATGAGGACTCTTATGCTGACCAAGGCAAATTTAATGAATGTTTATCTCACACAGTTACTTCATCAGATCTGTCTTATCAGGTTGATTCACTAACCTTAAAAAAAATTGCAATGACAAGGAATTCACAGTTGGATACCCCCAGGAAGAAGTTCCTATACAAATATGCAAAGAAAAAGGAGAGTGAAATCAAAAAATTAACTAAGAAGTGCAAGAAAATGAGACGACAAATGCAGAACCTATGTGACCCAAAGAATTTAACTGTAAATGCAGTTCATTCTTTGAGTAAGCATATATGTCTGCTGCATCTCTTCTTTGCTTGTCTTCTTACTTAAAGTCCTCATGGAAAACACCACTGGCAAGAAGATGGACTGTTGAAGAAAAGACGTTAGCTTTGTCTTTGTACAAAAGAAGTCCAAAAGCTTACACATTATTTAGTAATATTTTGGCACTTCCTTGTAAAAAAACATTGAAGCGTCTAGTCAACAAACTTCCTTTCAGCTCTGGGATAAATGCAATTATGGAAGTCAGTCAGGGAAGAATGTGAAGACATTCAATTTTTATCAGTCAGATGTCTGAATCAAGATCCACTGGAGAATGTTTTTGGTTCTGTTCGAGCGAACTGTGGAGCCAATAATAATCCTACTGTGCCACAGTTTGTTGATGCTCTTAAGACCTGCATCATCAATGGGCTTGCATTTCAGAATCTTAAAAATGCTAACTGCCTGGATGATGATGCAGATCTTTTAAGTAATCTTCAAACTTTCCTTGGTTCTGACATTCTGACTGATAAACGCAGTGCATTTACTCCATACACTGCTGACACCAATTCTGTTACTTGTGACAAAGACCCTGACGTCTCATTTAATGTGAATCGGTTGTCCACAGCGTATGTAAGTGGATTTACTGCCAGAAAACTTTTAGGCAATAGTACATGTGACGACTGCAGAGCAGGTCTCTGCTCCAATGACACAAATAAACTTTCTCATCTGGGTATTCTATTCAGAGAGTACACTGAGGGCACAGAAACACGGCTTACATATCCAACAGAAAATTTGGTTACCTGTGTTTCTCAATGTGCTAACGTTGTGGATGAAATACTGGATGAGAAATGCTATTTGGACAAGTTGACAGAAGTCGTCATGTGTGCAATTACACAAAAAGATAGTTTCACATGGCTGATGAACTGCTGTGAAGTCCATTATGAAACAAACTTACAAAATTTTTTAAAAATTATATTTAAAACATGTGTTAGGTGGTGGGTTAGGAGAAGAAACAATGAACTGCATAACAAATAAATTTGTACATGTTTTAAATATTTATATTAATTTTATATGAAATTTAATTAACGTAATATATTCATTAATGGAAAGATGGTATCTGCACCAAATGATATGCTGTACTTTTTAATGTGGGTATTAAATTCTGAGAGTACAGAGTCTAACGTATCCATCAAAAAATTTAGTCTTGTGTGTTGCTCAGTATTCAGGTTTGTGGATAAAATACTTGATAGCAAAAGTCGTCAAATTTGATCGGCAGAAGTTGTATGTACTATTAAATGAGCTAGATTTTAATTGATTTCGGGTTGTTGTATAGTTCATTATCAGACATGTAAAAACATTTGTAGACTCCTATAAAATATGTATAGTCTCATGGTGCGGACATAAAAACAATTGTTTAGTTGAAACAAAAAGGTATGTTAAAAATCACTAAATAATTGATTATGACAATGTATTGCTTTGGTGTAAGGATGGTCTCTGCTCTGTAAGGATCAGTGTGTTAATCTTGTGAATGAAGTACTTTATGTCAGTATATCAGTTTAATTGATTGGCAGAATTGACAAATGTACTATTCAGGAACAATGTAGGTTTTAAATTCATATTGGGCTTCTATGCAGTTCATTAATCTAAAGGTTTTCTGGGTCTTTTGCCAATAAACTTCTTAGTCTGATGATTTCTGTATTTCAAAATAATGTTTATGTTTATTATAAACATATATATATATATATATATATATATATATATATATATATATGTATAATTTCAAATTGTCTGTAGTGTTTAGCTGTTAGGTCTTGTACATCATGCAGTGTTTATAGATTTGTGTTGAGTTTTGCATATAAGTGGTAAAACTGAAATTTGAATGTATTATGTGTTATGTCATGTTTTGTGAATTTTTATTGGTTAAGTTTTTGGATAATAAACTTCAAGTCTGTTCATTTGTATAATATTTCAAAATAATGTTTGGGTTTATATATTTGTATTATTTCAAATTGTTCTGGTGAAGTGTTTATAGATTTGTTTGACTTTTGTATGTAACTAGTAGAACTGGAATTTGAATGTATTATGCGTTATTTCATGTTCTGTGAATTTGTATTGAGTAAGTTTTTTTATAATAAACTTCAAGTCTGTTCATTTGTATAATATTTCAAAATAATGTTTGGGTTTATATATTTGTATTATTTCAAATTGTTCTGTAGTGATTAGCTGTTAGGTCTTGTACATAATGTGAAGTGTTTGTAGATTAGTGTTGAGTTTTGCATATAAGTGGTAGAGCTGAAATTTGAATGTATTATGTGTTAGTCATGTTTTGTGAATTTTTATTGAGTAAGTTTTTTATAATAAACTTCAAGTCTGTTCATTTGTATAATATTTCAAAATAATGTTTGGGTTTATATATTTGTATTATTTCAAATTGTTCTGTAGTGATTAGCTGTTAGGTCTTGTACATAATGTGAAGTGTTTGTAGATTAGTGTTGAGTTTTGCATTTAAGTGGTAGAGCTGAAATTTGAATGTATTATGTGATAGTCATGTTTTGTGAATTTTTATTGAGTAAGTTTTTTATAATAAACTTTAAGTCTGTTCATTTGTATAATATTTCAAAATAATGTTTGCATTTATATATTTGTATTATTTCAGATTGTTCTGTAGTGATTAGCTGTTAGGTCTTGTACATAATGTGAAGTGTTTGTAGATTTGTTTGACTTTTGTATGTAACTAGTAGAACTGGAATTTGAATTATTATGTGTTATGTAATATTTTATAAATTTGCTTAGTTATTTCTACTCACTGTATGTATTTTTGTAATTATAAATGTTTTTGAGTAAAAATAAAAATAAAATACTTAAATTTGTTTTTCCTTGATTTTTACCTAAGTGTTTATCAACTATTTGTGACCTTATGTCAATAAAATGCACACAGTGGTTTTCAAAAACAAATGATTAATATCCTTGAAACCAAAGGTAATTAAAGTGTATTTTCATTAAAGCAAAGTAAAGACATTTTCAATTATTTGTAAACAAGTGTTTATGAAAAGATAAATTTTTATGAACGTTTTATACACAAAATGTTTTGTGATGCCACATGTACAAAAAATTGTAAAAACCTAATTACTTTGTTGATGTAACTAGTACAATTAATGTTTTGTAAATGTAAGTTTTCTAATTTTTTAATTCACTTTTCATGCATTTGCTTACTAAATTTTGATTAAAATGTTTTAAGTTTTTAGACATTTACATGTCTACCTTGAAACATTGTAATTATTCTTTTTTTTAACATTTTTCTATAATTACAATGACATGAAAATATGTCTGATGAAACTAAACATTTAAGAGTAATTTCAAATAAAGCCTAGGAGCATTTCCTTTTTTAGATTTCCCGCCTATGCAGCAGAGGATAATACAGTATACTGGAGTCACGTGACCATACTGCATTATCATTTAGCTCCACTTAGTGGGCAACACAGTCACCAGGAGCGCTAGAAACTTCAGTCAAAATTTTAACATTGGCTTTCCCCTCTCTATATATTCGTACTCTGTGGAGTAGAATGCCATACTGTATGTTTGGTACGTTCAAAATCAATTTGTAAAACCCAGAGAGAAATTGTCTCATAGATAAATAACCGGTGCAAAATTGTATATAGAAATCAAATATAGCTTGTGTCTATGAAAACAGTAATAACCAATCGTTAATAAATCAATACTGTGTATATAAAAATGTGTTTTATTTTCAGTAGGAAGGTGTATTCTTAATATTATAAATTATAGCGAACGTCGATGAAGTGGTAACTAGCGCTCAAGCAGCGAATACGGCAAACTGCTGGCTTGATCATACAACTCGATAAGCGGCGGGACAAATTGAATTCTTCACACCGCATGAGCAGAACCGCTGATAATAATACATTTTAAATTGTTTTCAATAAACAATTTGGCGCCACCCGGGAATCATACACTCCTAGTGAACCTCAGGGCAGTACTACGATACCTGGTTATCCGTACGTTCGCGACGGACTCAAGCATCGTAAGTTACGTTACCGAGCGAGGACGAATTGGTAAGACACACATACACAAGTTACACTCTGATACACTTCTACATTTTACAGAATACATTAAGGACGACGTTTACACTCTTGCTTAAACAATAAAAACGGAAAGCAGGGTTGTAATAATATACTTATTTAAAGTTTATTTTGGGTATCTTATATTGTTACCTATAGAAAGATTGTTATTTCTACTTGTTTTTTCATATAAAACATTCTGGTGTGGGTAGGTTTTTCCTACTGCTAGTTGTGAATTCAGGTGAATATTACCTACATCATAGGTTATGTTATTTTGTCATTTGTGCCAACAATGTGTATGTTAGTTTGACACACATTGGTATTCTTTTAACCTTATTTTTTACATGTTTGGTTTTAATAATAAATATCACTATAATATTGACGACTCGGAACACTAAGTTTTTTATAAGTAAAAACGTAAAGTTTTACCTTACAGCCTAAACCGGCTTTCACCTATAGAAGGCTTCATCAGAGGCTCAGATATATATGTTGGTCCACTCAACATTCAGATGACTCGTACGGTGCTTTCTCCATACTCCTGGGATATCGACCTTGGATGCTCCCCTGTCGGGCATAGCCTTTGGCTGCAGATGTGTTCCAGTGAATGAAGGTCGAGGTTGGTGATACTCGCTTATTTATACCGTCGGGCCCAAAATTATGTTTCAACCATTCTGTGCACGATTTATATTGTTATAGTTTGTCAAGCATCCCTTTACAGATTCGTTTATTTTTCATACTTATTTTAATTCTATTCGCAACATGCGAAGTCTTTTGTTTATTACTCGATGTTCATATGATCGGTAATTTTTTTATGTATAATTGTATGTTAACAGTTTTTCTATACTTTAATTGTTCTTGGTTCTATTTACTTTTATTTACACTGCATTAATATGTATTATTTGCTTCGCACTAGATTTTGCACATGTGTGTGTCTTTATATTATTAATAATGTGGCATAATTTGTTTTATCATATCTTACGCGCACTTACCAAAATTTAAATAAATTACTTATTTAATTCACATTTATTCAGGGGTGACGCTATGCCGGTTTCTACTGGCTCACACACACACATCACTTACATTGTACAGTCTTAGCTTGAGTGTGGCGTGATATGCCAGTACTGTCCTGCACATTTGGTGTTCTCCTTCGCTGGTTACTTACGGTTTTCAATACACATTTTTTTTTAATATTGACACTATTAATTATTTATTCTAATTTAGCAGTATTTGTTTTTAACTAACTGCGACAATGCACAGTAACGTACGCAGACTATATATATACGTATATATCACAAGTAATTATTTTCACTCAGGTGTATTACCTTTCATGTTTAACAAGTTAACAGAAGACTTACTGTCATCATACATAATCAAAACACTTCATCACCATACTTCTTTTCATTCTCGTGGGTTAATTTGTGTTTTGACAAATTCATGTATACTTCACCACATATATTACACTGGTATATTAATACAAGTTCATGTTTCGACAAACACTTGGCCAAGCAAATGTATTACATACATCACATTTGTACTTTGTTACCTTTACGTATTATTTTATGTCTTGATAAACTATTTGATGTAAAGAAGTTCTTGTTACATATTTCACACTTAAACCTCTTAATACCTCTATGGAATAATTTATGTGTTGACAAATGGCTAGATGTTTTAAAATCTTTATCACATATATCACACTTGTAGTTCTTAATATCACTGTGGGTTATGTAAAATTATTTACTCTCTTCATTTATTTTACTTGGTTACAAAAAAATCATCTGTGGCTTGCGTCTACTTTCGGATGCCATTGTTAATTGTTACCAACTTACTTACCATGGTCCAAGGTTCGTTTGGGTGAGCTAGAAAGAGCAGAATGGTTATTCGAAATAAATTAGTCTAGCCCAGTTTTAGTTTAACATTTCAATACCGTACTTTTATTAATTAAATTTTCCAAGTTTAAGTTTCTTTACTTTTCACTAGTTTCTATTACCATTTCTGTCATTTTCTCTACCAATTTACGTTCACATCACATAACGTCATATACTCAGTTCTTCAATATCTCTTTCTTTACAAATGGTTATAAAAGAAGTAAAATCTTAGTAACTAAATTTTTCTTACATTTTATTAAACAAACCAGTACTTTGAATTTATTTATTTCTCTTTATTTCGCACACTCTCTCTCACTCATTCTTGATGCCAACCCAAATTAGAGATCTCATTTCAAATTTAATACGTTATCCATAACAAAAGAAATTGATAAAAATTATGTTTAATTTTATTCAGTTGATTATGTTCTTTAGTTTGCTACTCATCTGGTCAGTGCAATCCAACGGTTTACGCCACCACGTGTTACGCACTTTTTGTTTGTAGAACACTCCGAAAACTGATTTTACACTGTTTAACTTTGATTATTTTGTCAATCACATACTTTATTGCTGTTTCACAAATAACATCACTATTCTTTTTAGTCGGTCGGCTTACATTGTTCGTGAGCACGGTTTTTTGGAGAACCGCGCGTTAACACATCCGTGTGATTCTGAAATTAGATGCCGATTGAGAAATTCAGGATTCTTCCCATATAATTTTATAAATACATTTGGAACTGTCCCAACATCCATACCCGCACTACATTTTCGACGTTCATCCAAAATGGCGAGAATACTCTCGGTGGACTTTTTGCGACCACCAACTTGCTTCCTGATTGGCTGGTGAGCATCTCGCGCCTTTCTCGACATCTCGTGAAAGGCGGGAACGAGACCATGTGCGTGACTTTTACATCGCAAAGGGTGGCACATGCGCGCTCTTACACATTCCAATGTTATAATTGCTTTTGTACCTTGCACCGCATGACACCGCACTGACCACTGGGTGTTTCCAAAAGTCACACATTTAGTGATCTAAAAATGTTGCTCAGCGTGGGTTGCTACAGATTGTTACACTTATTATGAAATTAAAAACCCCCTTAGTTTGCCCCGTTACAATACCCCCCCCACCAATGAGAGGATTTCTGCCGAAACAGAAAAACTCTCATTGCTAAAACCTAAGAGGACCAGCAAGGATATGGCACCACAACCCCCCATAATTCCTTACCATACTCATGGGTAACTTACCCCCCTAATCCGGTGACTGCGGCTGCACCTGCATGACCTTACTGGACTTCCCTTGTCGAGATCCCAACACCATAAAGTCAGACAGGCTTGCCACCACAGTATCACCAGACTCTGTAACAATTCAAACAAAACGTCAATAACTGGGCTTTCACCATACCATATCCCCAACTGATTTGGTTTCCTCCTAGCCTGTACTGGTTTGTCTTTTGCAAAGTACTGGTTTCTTATGTTGAATATATATTACATGGTTTGCCTACATATATCCTTAACATAAACAGATTACATTTGATATCTTTATCTCTGTAACATACACAACACATATTGATCATTTATTAGAAACAACCAACAAAAATAAAAAATTAAACTCCAAAAATAATTCAAATTCACCTATCAACTCCCATCACCAAAAAAAATTTTGCCCCATTCCATTATTAATTCAATTAACAATATTCCCTTTCCATTAAAATCTACATTTACTCTTTCAATGTCCTTATTACAAAGCGGACTACTACTGTTATTTTATACAACACAAAGCACAATCATTACAAAACAGCAAGTGAGTCAATACCATAACCACACATATAATCAGAACAAATCAAATCCAACTTTACTGTAATTATGACATCATAATCCATAACTGACTATTCAGTTATACTCATTTTATCATATCCCCCCTAACCCCGTTACAATTTGGTAAATAACCTCACGGGTAAACCGTGCAAGGCATCTACACATTTGCATAAATGCTATATTTATGCCCCTGGCTTGTAACGGCCAGCTCCTTTCCCCACACTCTATTGCTTTCTATGTTGGATTGTAGCGCCCATTTGATTCAACAAGAACTGAAGTTTATTATGGCATAAACGCTGCTTACACCGTTCTTGTTTCAGCGTTATAAAACATTTGGCATTACTGGTATCCAAAGATACCAGTAATCCTACTAAAATTTACATGCCCTTAAATGGTCTACCAGAGTTTATGATTGATTCCCCTGATTCACCCTCCCCCCCAGTTAATTTTTAAGTTACACCAATTTCAAAGGCAACCGACTATGGTCAGTGTACAATAAGTCTGCCCATAGCTGGTTGTCAGCTAAAACCACGGTCTGGGCTGGTAAGGCTGGGACCGCCTGAAATGTGGGGAATCTATTTTAAAATATATCACATTTGTTTCACATGTATACCTAATTACATAATACTCAATTAAAATTTGTGTTTCACATGATAAACCTAATACACCATAATAAACATTCAAAATGAACATTATCCATATTACATTAAGACAAACATTTCAAATAAACATTTCAACTCTGAATTTCCATAAAATTTACTAACATTACACAACTTTTAATTTCAATTTCTATTTATTAAACATTTTAATTGTTTATCTTGCATTCTCACTTCAACTTTGACTTTTTATTAAACATTTTAATCAGCAACCTTTAATTATTTCTTATACAATTCGATTCAAAATCAATTATTCAAATTTATTACACTTATTTCCATCTTTTAACTTAATTAACCCATCTCAAATTAATTTAATTCCATCATTCTTCAAAACACTGTAAGTTATTTTAATTACATTATTCAAAATACTTTCAATTCATTTAATTTCATCTTGCATTTATTTACTTTCATAATAAAATTCATTTATCATTTTGTAACCTTCAAATCAAAACTTTCAAATTGACTACCAAATTCCTATCTTTTACACATTTTACATTAATTTTATTTTCCATTATAAAGTTTCATGATTAACTACTATTAATTATTCAATTCAAACTAAAACATTATTGTTGTTATCAACTCCATCATGATTGTAAACATTGATCACACAAAATACAATGTACATAACCTTAACAAAATACATTTAACATCAATACAAATTTATTTACACTCTACATTATATCATTTTATTGTTTACCACACCTCATTACATAAGTTAGCCAAATAATTACCATAAACTAAAATAATTAAATGTTCATTCACTATATATCTAACCACCATCGTCGAAATTTAATCTGATTTTAACATAACAATTTGCATTCTCAAATAAACTTATTTTGTTATTATCAATATAATAACTATTTAATATTCTAAATTGTTCCGTTATACCCACATAATAATTTACTGGGTTATCCCACATTATTGTTCTACCATATAACCTGTCTATATCAGTAATTCTAGTCCTGTCACCGTCAGTATTATCATTTGTCGCAATTAAGCATTTTATCGTCTCCTTATTATCAGAGTCAGCTGCTATTAATATCCCAATTCTATGCACAGGTAAGTACTCAATATAATTATCATCATTCACCACCGCTGTAGTGTTTTCGTCATATGGTAAGTTTTTTATTTTATTAACTCTCTCAACCTTTATTCTTTCTAACAATTCTTCATAACTTCTACTAACCTCAAACAACACTACCTCTCTCTCTCTCTCTCTCTCTCTCTCTCTCTCTCTCTCTCTCTCTCTCACAAAATCACCTTCCCACTCCCCTTTCACATTTTCTCTCTCTCTCTCACAAAATCACCTTCCCACTCCCCTTTCACATTCTCTCTCTCTCTCTCTCTCTCTCTCTCTCTCTCTCTCTCTCTCTCTCTCTCTCCATGCAGAGGGCACTACAACATTATAAAAACACCTCCTGGCTCTTCCAGGAACACCACAAAAACTTAAGGGACCATTTTGAGACCTTCCGTCTCCGATTGAGGAACACTCGTCCTCCAAAAACACCTGTGAAACCTTGTTTCACAATTTACCTGGGGAAAATTTGCCCTCTGCCCCACTTCCACAAATAACTCTCTTCATATTCTCTCTCCACCATCTCTATACTTATCATTACTCTCTCGCTACCCCCTACTAATCCTATATTCTCATCATCACTATTAATTTTTTCTGTAGCACCCTTAGGTACCCCATTTTCAACTATTTCACCACTACTACTTGTTAACTCATTATTATAATTACCACTTACCTCATTAATTATTTCTTCGTTATTATTCGTCATCATATCACCATTATAATTATCACCTGTATTAATACCATTATTATTATCCCTTATATTTCCATTATTACTTTCACTTACCTCGTCGTTTTTTACCTCCACTGCACTTAAACTAATACTATTGTTTGTAAAAGTATCATCATCATTATTACCTCCACTATCAGAACTACTTACCTGGTTTAGTTCGCTTTCTGTATTCTCTTTTAATTTATCTGTCTCTAGTTTCCACTTTTCATTTCGTTCTTTCATATCATTAATCATTTGTTTTTGTGAATTTATTAACTCATCAAAACATTATTTCATATAATTCATTATATCGGCCCATGATGGACCTACTCCGTTTTCCTGTACCTCAGCCATGTTTTAAAAAAAATTATTTATATTATACCCCTTAACAAACTACAACCCTCCTAATACACGATAATTATACACATTAATTCAAAATATTCAACACATAAAATCGTAATCAATATGTAAACGTAAACATACAATAGTCAAGTATGTTACACTACCCAAACATAACCCCATAACATGCGTCTATTTAGATGTAAATAAATAAAATTTTTTTTTATTCATTTCCTTAGAACAACCCATTCTGTTTTCCCAAAACAGACCCACGTTTACATAAATAAATTTTTATTCAACGTCCCTGTTCGCGGCGCCATTGTAAAATTATTTACTCTCTTCATTTATTTTACTTGGTTACAAAAAAAATCATCTGTGGCTTGCATCTACTTTCGGACGCCATTGTTAATTATTACCAACTTACTTACCGTGGTCCAAGGTTCGTTTGGGCGAGCTGGAAAGAGCAGAATGGTTATTCGAAATAAATTAGTCTAGCCCAGTTTTAGTTTAACATTTCAATAATTTTATTAATTAAATTTTCCAAGTTTAAGTTTCTTTACTTTTCACTAGTTTATATTACCATCTCTGCCATTTTCTCTACCAATTTATGTTCACATCACATAACGTCATATACTCAGTTCTTCGATATCTCTTTCTTTACAAATGGTTATAACAGAAGTAAAATCTTACTTAACTAAATTTTTCTTACATTTTATTAAACAAACCAGTACTTTGAATTTATTTATTTCTCTTTATTTCGCACACTCTCTCTCACTCATTCTTGACACCAACCCAAATTAGAGATCTCATTTCAAATTTAATATATTATCCATAACAAAAGAAATTGATAAAAATTATGTTTAATTTTATTCAGTTGATTATGTTCTTTAGTTTGCTACTCATCTGGTCATTGCAATCCAACGGTTTACGCCACCACGTGTTATGCACTTTTTGTTTGTAGAACACTCCGAAAACTGATTTTACACTGTTTAACTTTGATTATTTTGTCAATCACATACTTTATTGCTGTTTCACAAATAACATCACTATTCTTTTTAGTCGGTCGGCTTACATTGTTCGCGAGCACGGTTTTTTGGTGAAGCGCGCATTAACACATCCGCGCAGTTCTGAAATTAGATGCCGACTGCGGCGTCCAAAATGGCGAGAATACTCTCGGTGGACTTTTCGTGACCACCAACTTGCTACCTGATTGGCTGGTGAGCGTCTCGCGCCTTTCTCGACATCTCGCCTTTCTTGGGTTGCTACAAATTGTTACACTTATTATGAAATAAAAAAAAATCCTTAGTTTTCCCCGTTATAGTTACTTTATGTGCTGATAAATTAGCAGCCCTTGTGAAGGCCTTATTACAAACATCACACTTAAGTCTTTAATATCACTATGGATTAATTTATGTTTTGACAAGTGCCTTGTCTTGAAGAAGGGCTTACTACATATGTCATACTTGTATCTTCTAGTGTGGATTAATTTATGACAACAGAATATTTAGACGAGTAAAAACATTATTACACACATCACGCTGGTGCTTCTCCTTATGGCTTAATTTATCATACATATACTTTTTAATACCATTGTCAATTAATTTATGTTCTCTAATATTATTTGATTTAGTTAAGTCCTTATCATATCATTCACATTTGCATTTCTTTCCTGTATCGGTTAATTCCATTCCTGGTACCTCACTTTGATGACCTAAAGTTCTATGACATACACCACACTGTAAGTTGTCACCAATTTGTGCACTCACTTGCTGTTTTGTTAGTAACTGTTCTGTAGGTAACAAAGCTGCTGTATCAGGATCACACTGATTTGACCCAACTGTTTGTTTTCCATAACGATTTTCTTCATTTACTAAAGCACCTGATCCAGGAGGTACATAATGGATTCTGAAAACATAATGGATTTTACAACATATTATTTATCATTTTGTTATTTAAAACATAATATAACAATATATATCATTAACATGATTGTATATTAAAATCAGTATTGCTGTCAAAGTATTAAAACAAACCATTTTTGAAAGTGTAGCAACAAAGACAAATAACTGCATCCCCATCACATCATTAAGCTACACTATACATCTAGATAACAATGAATAAAACATTACAAACACTAATACAAATAGTACATATAAAACATTCTGGGCTTATAGGCTGTGGTCTACCTTCAAATACTCTGCTAAACATTTAACTTACACCCAAGATGGCCATTTTTTTTGCAGCACAAATTGGAAGGGCAGTAGAGAACTCACAGCAGCCAGCAAATGACAACCTTGCCCATAGACGTGTGCCTCCCCATACAAACTTCTGGCTCAGCACTGCTTAAGGTACGTCCAGATTTCAGCTAATCACAACACCACCTCTTCTCACCACCTTCAATGCGATGCTACAGGTGTACCACAGACAAAAATAGTTCCAGTGCGCATGCACTGGTTTGGCGGAGAAGGCTCTCACCCCTATTATGTCCGTCCGTTAACATACTTGACGGCTGTGTAAGCGGCCGGACCGGGGACTGTGTTATTCAGTTAGATGGTGAAAACATATTTATGAATATTTTGCGTTTTCGTTTAATTTATAGGATTTATTTACAAATACAGTAAAACCTCTATTACTGGTGTTAATTTGGAATGTGCAATGCATGGTTGCTGAAAAACAGTTAATCCACTGATCCTTCCATGTGTCATTGTGGCTCCCCAAAATTGTAACTGTCAGCATAACTGAGTCTAATGTAGGATCGGAACTGATTATCACGTGTACACAAATCCCCCGCATACTTGTGTGTATAATTTACACAAACTGAACGAAGGGGTACTGATCTTGAACAAAATTGTTTTGGGGGATGAAAACAAATCGGTATTGTAAATAATGAAAAGATACATAAACTGATAAAATACAATTTATTTCGATTTATGTGATGCGTAATTTTGTTAAAATAAACGTATACAAGAAAAAAATATTCTGAAAACACGTGTAGAGAAGAACACTGCAAGCTTTTCCATTAAATTAAAACAGTAATAATTTTTTAAAGCCACAGTTACACCCTGGTCCATGGATTGACAAAGACTAATGACAATGGAATTTGAAAACAGCTTTTATTTCACCATCATCCGATATTAGAACTGATTCTAATGGGTGGAAAGTGGCGTTATCAATTAATAAAACTGCTTATTCAGTAAACCAAATGACAATTGTTTAAAATCATGTTTTAAAAATGTGTCTATCCATATAAACACCTTTTTGATTATGACGATGATGATAATAATAAACCAGCAAAAGACTTTGTGATCTCAATTTCGTGAAACATCGAGGCTTTTTTGCTTTCTTGTATGCCAGTTTTAATTTATGCATACCGGCAGCATTAGCAGCGCCGGTATAATTGTCATTCTCTTTTTGCTGATTTTGTGTCAAGGAATGCTTTTTCAGCAGCTAGAGAGTTTGACGATAGATGATGATGATTAAGACTGTATTTAAATGATTAATATAGATATTATATTGACAAAATTTCAGTTGCTGGTAAAGGTTAAAGCATTTAACTGTGAAAATACATTTATACTCGACGAAATAATTCGTGTAAAAGGCCGTATTCACTTTGTCTGCCACCTTACCATCCCGATCTGAATGCTACAGACCTTGTCTGGGGAGACATTGAAGGAGAACTTACAGGTAATTTTAGTGAATTATCTTTAGATGGAAAACAAAATTGTTGCAAAAAAAGTATTTGAAAATTTTACAACTGAAAAGATGAAAAAGTGTTGTGCCATACAAAAAAATTGAAGAACAATAGTGAATTATGGACGTTGTTATAGACGAAGAAGTGGTCAAAATAATTATTTATGTGGGAGAACATTCAGATTCAAGTACAAATAAAGATTCAGATGACAAATAGGTAGAAATTTAATACCATAAATATTTACCAGTTTTTTGTATTATTAATAATTATAAATAATTAAAGTTAGTTTATTATTTAAAATGATTAATAAACATTAATTGTTACTACAGCGGTAGGCACCTCGATTTACAGTTTTTAAAGTTTGCCTTCCATAAATTTTTGGGGTAGTTTCTGTTAATATTATTTGTATATTATCTATACAAATTTAAGGATTTTTAGAACTTGTTAATTGTTTTATAGGGACGTGCATTATTATTTTATGATCTATTACTTCCAATAGTCTGTTGCAAATTAACAGTACACGTATGTTACCGCACACTAGGAATGAGTTATTGCTGGTATACAAATATCACATGTAAAATACTGAGCAAACAGTGTGATTGATGACAATGGAGGGGGTAACGTTCCCCCTTCGTTGTGATGTGTTTGTGTCGGCAATCCCCACTCCAGCTATTTTTTGTTTGTGGTCGAGCTATAATATTCAAGGCCAGGATTTCTGCACCCACTATTCCAATGGTGAATACGAACAGTGTAGTGAAACAACAACTGGAATCAAGAGCGCTTCTCTGGCTGACAAATAAGTAAAGGACTGCTTGATAGATAGGGAGGGAGGGAGGGTAGGGTGCGAGAGAGAGAGAGAGAGAGAGAGAGAGAGAGCATGTGTGTGTTTATACATATTCCTGAATTTTTACCTGAACAGTCAATTAAAACATGAAAAACAAAGATGTATTTATAAGAAACAGAAATTAATGAATATTTACAGGTTATCAGCTAGACATTTTATGTTATGCAATGACGTTTAAGTTAACACATACTCAAGTTTTAAAATTTCAAAGACTAACTATTTTTAATTAAAAACACAGATATATCAATCCAAAAATTATCACAGCAATCTGGACCACTAGTTCCTTCTGTACCGCTTGATGTACCGGTACTTAAAGTGTACACGTCGGAAAACACTTATTGAATTAAATATTTTTATAGGTATTCAAAAGGGAATCTGCACTAGTAAAACTAAAAAATGATTTGCATGCACAGATTATAGTATGATTTTATAATGGCATAAGTCAGACCATTCTAATTATAAAAATGCAAACACCTCTTCACAAAGTACAAAATCTTGTAACCTATATTACAGGAAACCATTAATGTTGTTTATAAAATACCTCATGTTCAGGATGATCCTGGTATGTCTGTTCCAGCACTAACTCTTTTTTTTTTGACTATACAAACATCTGATTCTTCTTTATCAACAGAACTTATACTTGCTGTTGTAGTCACCAACACATCTACAGAATCTTCTGAATGTACGGTGGTGCATACTACACCTAACTGGTCATCAGTGAGCTCTTGCTTAATTACTACATTTATACCTGAATAAGTATAATGTGCATCTCCTAAAATACATTCTTCCTTGGTTACATTACTTATAACTGCTCCCAAGTCACTCCCAGTGACTTCTTTCTCTGCCAGAAGGCACGACATGTCTAACTGCAAACAACAAATAATAACTCTTAACAAGAAACTGAAAATGGTAGACAAAGCTAATTTATACAAGAAATGCATATTAAAACACACAAAAACACATAAAAAAGACATCCTAAATGAACAGACACAATTCAAATCACATATATTATTTGAACATATCACATCCCATATAAAACTTTTACATTTTACCAATAAAAAACTTTCGAGTTCCAAGTCGGTAGTGATATACTTATATTTATAAATTGTTCTATTGGAGTTCATAATGTTTGTAATAACTATGCACTCACCCCCCCCGCTGAAATGTTCCGAGCATTATAAAATTTTGTTTCCAGTTGTTATAAATAAAAACTAACAAATAGTCAAACAGGAGACAGTTTCTATGCTTGCGAGCACAGTAAGCACTATTTATCAACGTCTGTACTGTTATCAGACGACTAGTTACCATAAATTTATTATTCTTATTTCTTTCAAAGAAACTTGTAAGGGGAATGTTTGACAGATTTGAATGATATAATTCAAAATAATATTTCTGTTCAAAAAAAACAAATGCTAGAGATCTAATTAACTGGAATACAATGCGTGCCTTTTACACAAACAAAGACTTGTTTTGGAACAGCGTAATGAAATAAGCGCAGCTGTACTTTTAAGAATGTCCTTTCTTTACTTTCCTCTCTTTGTCAAACATATTCTTCTGAGTCATCATCTCTGTGCTCGGATTGTTTACTGTTTGATTTGAGATTATCGCTGTTTTCAGTTCAGCAGAATGTTGCAAACACTACAGGCCAGTGTAAAAGAGAGTGTAGGAGTAACAGACTCGGCAGTACGAACAAAGCTGGCTTACTGTGCAAGACATCGATGGCTTTGTTCACGAATCTTAAAAGACGGTCGTTTGGAACTGTTATTTGTTAATGATTACTGATACAAGTGCGGTTGTGTACGTAGTCTGTTAAAGTACACATCGCTTGTCTCTTTCTTAATTCGTTATTGTTGTGATTGTTTTGTTTTTTTGTGTACCTAAGATGAGATAAGAAACTCAAAGGAGTAACACTGCTTAATTTCTTTGAAAATTGCCTGACTGACAATTTGAAAATTTCTTTGTGTTGTGACTGATTCGGATTACTGCTACTACTGCCGAGCATTTTGTGACAGTGTGCCTAAGGGAGAGGATGCGTTTATGAAAACTGGGTATAAGAATTGGAGGAGCTGAAATTGTTTATGTTTATAGGCCTACAGTATATTTGTTCTAGATAAACATAACTGGAAGTACAACTTATGAAGAAAGGTTTCTTGATCATTAAAAAATGAAACTGTCCCTCGTTTACTAACTAAGAATTATTACTTGTAAGGGTACAAAACTGGCATGACAAAATTTACTTAACCATTTTTAAAACATTTATTTAGAAGCATGGGTAGTGTGACAAAGCGTGTATGACGCATGCAATGCAATCCGAATGGGACCAGACCAAAAATGTTACAGTACGCCTAACAAAGAGTGTATTGAGATGTAATACAGCGGCGATAAACTTGTTAATATGATGAAAATACCACAGTGAAGATTATATATCAGTTTTTAACCAGTCAGTTTGAGTGTTTAGTGAGAAAGGATCGGACAACATAGTGCGCAATATTTGGATACTACGTACAGATAAGTAACAGTGTAAAAGCCAATTAGTTGGCCAAAAGTGAATTAAAGTTGGTATAGTAAAACATTAATAATAGAATGAGCTCAAATAAAGAGGGGGGGGTAAAGAGTAGGCTAATAATAAGTATAAAGAGAGAGAGAGTATATAAGAGAAAGAGAAAAACCGAAGTACTGGTTTGCAGATACACTTTTTATATTATATGTTTGTCTATTAGATTTTGTTTCATTTATCGTAATAAAATTACAAGAAAACTAATATGTTTAATAAAAGTAAATACGATATTACTAGAACCATGTTTTAGTGTAATTATTATGCCAAACTACCATAACCTATTCTGTGCCAAAAGCTCGCCTAAACGAACCTGAGTTTATATATATATATATATATATATATATAATATATATGGGGAATTAAATTATCTCTAAATTATTTAAATGGGAAGAGTGTCAAAGGTTTCTACATTTCCTTCTCCAAATGTAGTGGCGGCCTTGTAAGTTTTGTGGGATTTTCAGTGTTTAAGGTAAGTTCGTAAAAAGATCGTAGTCAACGGGGTAAGTAAAGTAGTATATTCTTGTCGTGTGTGATTTGTAAGTGTTTCAACAGTTACAATTGGCGACCCCTGCCAGGATGCTTATATGCATTTTTTGATATAGGTTAGGCCTGCTTGAAGGTTCCAAAAAATGAAAGAAAATATGAACAAAAGTATAGAATCTTTAAAGGAGGGTATGAACAAAAATATAGAATCCCTGAATAAAAACAGACAGGAAGATAAGGAGGAAATAAAAGGAAGCATAGAGTCCCTGAAAAAAGAAATTAGCATAAAATACGAAATAGTAAACAAAAGGATCGATGATAATAAGATCGATAGTGACAGGAAGGTCGAAAACATGGAGAAACAGTTGGAAAGGTTACGGTAGGGAAACAATACACGTTTCGAAAGTATAGAGGAGCAAACAGTAGAGACCAAACAAGATGTTAGAAATCTCGAAAACAAGGTAAGGCAGAACCAAGACGCCATCATGCAGGAAGTCCAGAAAGACGTTAGCGAGAGGATGCAGGAAACATATGACATCGCTAACAGGCTGGACGAACAGATAAAAACTAACAAAAATAGTATACTGGAAATAGACCAGAGAGAGAAAAACCTGCAGGAAAGATTAGAGGCGCTGAGAGACACACCAATACTAAACACTCATACGTGTCATGGTGAAAACAGGGAAGTAATCAACTTCCAGGACTATCGACGAAACCCAATGGAATTTCTGGAAAGAATGGAGGAGGTTATTGGGAGAAGTAGAGAAACAAGGTGGGACAGGATAAGAGAGATGCTTGACGAGACGTTTAAAAATACTAAGGATAACTGGTGGATAGCGGTACGACCAGAAATAACGAATTTAGCAGAGTTTAAACGCCAGTTTAAGGAAAAGTATTGGTCAGAGACCGCACAAAACAGGGTAAGAATGGACATTTTCTATGGCAAATACGACGCGTCCTATGGACAGTCCCCGACGTCTTATTTCCTGGGAAAGGTATGTTTAGCACGGAAGTTGATACCGCCGATCCCAGAAGAATGTTTGGTAAGGCAGTTAGCTGGACATTACAGCTATGGTATCAAGGATGCCCAATTATACCAACAAATTAGCAAAATAGCCGATCTGGCCAAATTATTGGAAAATTGCGAATCCACAGGAAGGTTCCAGGATTACCAACCCCCCAATCGTAAGGTAGAGTACAACAACAATAATAACGGACCAAACCGGAATGGAGGTGGGAACGGTAATAATCTAAACACCAATAATCAGAATAATAATGTCCCACCAAATGGCCGAAATGATAACACTCAGGGCCCAATTAACCGCAACTATCCGGGACCAAACAGAGGTAATTACACCGGGAATAACTACGGTAGGAACTTCCACCAGGGAAACGGTTATCGCGGGAATAATTATAGAGGAAGTAATTATGGTCAACGTAATGGTTATCGCAACGGGGGAAACCAAGGAGGAGGCGGTAGGAGAAACCAAAATGAATATAGGCCCCAAGTAAATTATATGATGGCCGATAATCGACGACCATATCCACCCAATTTACCAAGTTACGGGTATATGACTCAACAGGCGCCAGGTAGCCAGGGTGATACGGCGAATAACCGGCAGCAGTTTTCAGAGGGTAGGAGTAACGAACCACCCCGAAACGAAAGTAACAACCAACAAGAGCCAAACGCTAATCAAAATAATAATGAGAATCGGGTAACAGTTCACGAAAATCCGGGTTTTTCATTACAGCATAATCAGGCAAATAATGACGAAAAACCCCGAGTATTTTATGTAAACCATGTATTGGCAGAAACTGGCCGAGAACCAGATAACGATCCCCGAAATGAAAGTGAGAGAGAGGAGGAATTCCGCTATGCAGAAAAATTATGGCCCAAACATGTGATGAGATGGTAATGCCATGGATTAATCATCCAGAATAAATGTCATAGACCAGGCATTTGAAGGAGTAAAGGTGATAAACATCGAAGGTCGAATATTGAAAAGAGAAGGAATTAAAAAGGAATGGGAATGATAATAATGATATAATAAAAGGAACACAACCAAAAGGAGTTGAAATGATTAACCCAAACTGACAAATATAACCCAAATATTATCAAACATGAAAACAATACCTACGAGGTAACTGACACAATCAGGAACAAGGTGAAAGGAACGTATAACCAGACTTCATTAAAAAAGTACCATGATTAAAAAAAAAAAAATCGCAAGTCAAATACTCAATCAGTGACCAAGTACCATGACCAAAGACCCAAGTCAAATACAGCATCATAGAGAAGGTACCTTGACTAAACATGTCAACGTGAATTTTTTAACTTAGCCATAATTAGAAAGGAGGTAGAGATTTTTAAATAAATATAAATATTATTGTATAATGATTATTATTAATAAATATTACGAGATGGACACATTCCACCATAGGCAAGATTTATTTCCAATAGCCAAGTCAACGTATATTTACCAGCTTACCCGTACTTAGAGAAGGAGAGAGATTGTTATTAATAAATATTACGAGATGGACACATTCCATCATAGGCAAGATTTATTTCCAATAGCCATGTCAACGTATATCTACCAGCTTACCCGTACTTAGAGAAGGAGAGAGATTATTATTAATAAATACTACGAGAAGGACACTTAGTAAAGGAGAAAAGAAGGAGAAATACTGTCATATATTTGATACTAAATGGAAATGATAAATGGAAAAAAAAAGGGGGAAAACAGTGTGTTACATAAGGAGGTAATGATGAATATAAATATAGCTATTAACATTGAATGATTTTAAACGATAATTTTAACCTGCGGAGAACGATATATTAATATAATTGTGAATTAATCAGAAGAGTTTAAGAAAGGGAATTTATGTGTAGGAGCCTATGATCTTTGAATATTGTATTTTTTTTATTATTATTATTATTTATCGCAAAGGTGCAATTATTATTTTCTGAACAGGGATGTGTTGCCTCTGATTTCAGTAGTTATAGACAGGAAGGGACAGAGAATGTATGCCATAGCGAGCCACTCTGACTCCCAACCCTCTATGTAAGTTAGGGAATTGATAGGGAATTATATCAAAGATTAATTATAAAACATCAAGGTAAAAAGGAAAGGAATAGGTGATATGACAAAGAACGAACTAGGAATATTGAGTTGGATTAATATATTAAAGGAGTAGTACAGGAATTTTATTATAAGATAAAAGAATGAAATATAAAGAAGCTAATAATAAAGGGTTATTATAGAGATGATAATTTTATCAAAACCAAAGATATGTTTTTCCAAAATTATCAACTTTAACGAAGAGGCATATGTAACGTCACAGAACGTTCCATAAAAAGAAATCATTTATATAGTAAGTTAGCATAAGAGGAAAGTGAAGTGAACAGTATCGAACCCAAGTAGTCCCAAAAAATTGTGTAATTTTGTATAATAATTATTTCTATCAACTTGAAAAAACGACCAAACTATGACTAAGACAAAACCCCATATATATTATTAAAGTGAATAAGAGTGAAAAAACCATAAGACACTATAAGAGAGAGAAATAATGTCAGAATCCACCAGAATAAAGTCAATAATTATTAAGTTTTATAACTATGAATATAGTATTAAAAACTATTTTTTGTGAATAAATGGACATGATCCATTATTATATTATGTGATGTAAATAAAATAAATGTATTAAATGACTTAAATACATTATTAGAAAGAGTTTAAGTTAAAATAAAAATTGTATATTTGTTATGACAAAAAAATATTAATGTGTTGGATGTGAGACCATACACCAAGATTTCATGAAAAAATTAATTATTATCAGATTTAAATAAAACCTATATGTAATTGTCAAGCAGACAATAGTGAACAATTTATCTTAAATAAAGGAAGCTGTCAAATGAATAAAAAGCAGCCAAAATAGCCAAAAACAGTGTTAACTAAAAACATGTAATAAGCATCTAATATTGTATAATTTATGAATTTAATGTTGCCAAAATGCAACCAAACTGTATTAGAAAGCTGTAATATGATATAAAGCAACTATACTAATATACCTGACTGACTTTAACATTGTAATAGTCAAGTCAGCAAAATATTTACTTATACCATGTATGGCTGAAGCCAATCATCCAGTACAAAAATAATCATATCTGGCTAAATACTTACATAATACTAACAAAAATAAGATAGAAAGGTACAATACATCAGAATACCTTAATAAGAAACAAACTCAGTTGAAAGTAAAGTCAATTCTAAAAAAATTTAACTAATTAGAGTGAGATTTGTCACACCATAAAAAATGACATCTCAAGACCAATCAATGATGCTATGTCATCTTGTGATAAATATAATATATGTACAGAGTAACCAGGTATCACAAAAGATAGACAAAATAATAAACTCTGTGTGTACAGTGGTGAAATAATACATATATTAAAGAAAAAGACTAATCATTGTATTAGAAAACTGACAAGAATCTAGGCCATGAGCAGAGGCCATATAAAATTGTATTTATTTGTGTTTTATTGATGTTAAAATTTGTTTATTTTGTTGTAGGAAAGTAGTAGTAGTAGATGTTCAGCTTGTGGAAGGAACTTTGTAACTCCACAACAATTTTTGTTATAAAAATTGAGTTTTCAATGACAACAACTCAAGGTGAGGGTTGTATATTGTATTGTTTATTAGACTTAAGTTAATTAGATACCAATCATATTTAGTATCGCTAGATTCAGTTAAAAACAAGGAATCTAAATGCATTAATGGCATACAAATTGTGAGTACTAATGTGAAACTGTTTGATAAATACCAGTGTAAATTTTGAAATATCCTTTGTATGAAGAATAAGAAATTCGTTCTAAAAGCTTCTACGGAAGTGAAAATTGTTCTATGACATTCCATTTCGTTTATTCTCGAACAATCTAGAAAGAATTTTTACACAAATATACCGGAAGTCGATGAAAACAGTCATCCCGATTTAGTATAAAAGCGAGACCAAATTCGACCCAAAAACACTTGAAGATTGAACTCCAGAACTGATGCATCTCACACAACACTGATCAACGCAGCTAAGGCGAAACCAAAGAGGCGAAAAATCGACAAGACACGGGAGGAAGGCTTTTCCCGTACATAGACATAACCGACTGACTTAACCTCAACGAGAGTCTACGCCAAAAAGTATCGCTGAAATAGAGCAGCGATACGGCAAATTTTAATAGAAATCACGCAGCCAGAACGTCGACGGCCCAGGAGGGACCAAACATTTAAATAGAGAACGAATTCTGCTGTGTTCGCATTGACTGACTAACGTGACAAATAATTCCCCCGAACGTAAACAAACAATACACTAAGCCTTCCTCAACACTGCATGGGAATCAGCGCTGCGGTGGCAGATTTCTGAATCAACGCTAAACAGATGATTCGTAGCGGCGGCGTTTGAACGAGATTCTACTCCCAAACGTTTTGACAAAAGTGCGGAAAAAGTAATGATCGCAAAATTTGACTTTAAATAGATTCAGTGTACACCCGAAGAGGCGAGATTGAGAAACTACCCGAAGGAAGTGTCCAGTGAGAGAATAAACGACCATTGGAACGCGAGTTACCAAAATTAAAGTCATTTGTTACCTGGTTACATGTATCACACAGTTGTACTTTACACGCCACACATACACCTTCAAATCACTTAGTTTTTTCTTGTAAGGCATCTAATTGATATGTCTTGGTAGTTCAAAGGAGTCACGTCCTGAGAGTAAAGTTTTTCACATATTAAACTCATGCTTTTCAACTGAGTCAAAATCTGAATTATACTAGCCGATACTTGATTGGATACATAAAAAAAAATTGTCAATAATAATCACTTGTAAAATTTTTTTCTCTGCAATTTTATAATTTTTTATGAATGATAGTCCTTCAGACGATTTGTTTGTTTTTAAAGAACCATTAAACTTAACTGATTTTTCCAAGCTAAACTGACTTGCTTAAATTTTTTCGTAGATTTAAAAATTTTATCAATCATTTATTTTTTTCTTGGAACAAACGTTTCCAAGTGGCGCCCACAAAAAGCATAGTTTTAAGTTGTGTTACAGGACTACATCACTGCAGAGGATCCAATCAACAGAGTAAGTAACAAAAGTGCGCGGAGGTAACGCCCGACACAGTTTACAATACAAACATTAACACCCACTATTTCTATTACGTTATAATATGTACATAAATTTTCATTTACGCAGCTATGCAATAATGCATTAAGAAACTTAAGTGATGTGACAAGACTATAGGTATATTGTCATTTTGAATAATTCACATTTTCAATAACATTCATAACAATTTAAAAAAAGAAAAAGGAAATTAAGTACCTATTATATTATAGTAAGTAATATATTAAGGTGTACACAGATCACTGGCTCCCGCATCATATCAGAATTTAGCAAATTATTTAAATTACAACAATTGTTCACCTCCTCTATATTTAACTATCGTTTTCGAATCACATTTTACATTTCGGTCATGGCTGATGTGAAGGCGTTAATTAAGAAACGGGGCACAATTAAGGCGTCTATATCCCGTGTGAATACTTTCGCTGACAATTTCGATCCGGACATAAGCGATCACCATGCCTTAAAAATTAAACTCCGCTATTTGATGGAATTGTCCGCGAAGTATGACAAAATTCAGACTCAAATTGATTCCGATTTCACATCAGTCAGTGACAGAGTTCAAACAGAGGATGATCTCTGTAATATTGAGTGCAAGTTACACCATTTATTGGAGCAAGTAGAGGAGGTGAACAAGAAGTCATTGATCCAAGCTGAAGTCACACCAATTAAACCCCCCCACCTATACAGTTAGAGCCAATTAAATTGCCCTGCTTCTCAGGCAGCATTATTTAGTGGCAACATTATCAGAATATGTTTGTGGAATTAGTACACGTTAGAACTGACCTGACGGACATTCAGAAATTACACTATTTGCACTCTTCATTAAGGGACGAGGCGTTAACTGTAATAAAATCTCTTCCAATCACACATGAAAATTATGCGGTAGCCATTGATCTATTAAGAGCCAGGCACGACAGCAAATTCATTGTCTCAGCCTATCACATAGGGAATGTCTTGGGCGTGAAGTCCATTCAACAAGAGTCCATGCTTAGCATTTCCAAATTCATTGACGAGATTACCGCGAATATAAATGCTTTAAATTCATTACATTTATCTGTAAATATATTTTAAATCATTTTCGTTCAATACTTAACGCAAAAACTCGATAACCATACATGTCGGCTCTGGAAAGAAAGCTTGTCTGACGAACGATTTCCTAATTTCAGTAATTTTATTAAATTTTTAAATAATAGAAGGCAGTTATTGCAAAACGTCGACGGCGCGACCAGCTCAGTAAGCAAAATACACGTTAGCGATAAGACTCCCTATCGCAAAGCTATTAAACCGGTTGATATTACTAGGTCGACATTCCATTCTCATATCGGCAACATCTGTCAGCTGTGTCGTGGTAAACACCGCCTTTCTGAGTGCCCACAATTCGTGGCTATATCTCCCCTGGAACAAAAAAATATTTTAATTAAAAATAAACTCTGCTTAAATTGCATACGTCCAGGTCATGATCTCGCACACTGTCCTTCCAAATTTGCTTGCAGAACGTGTGCTAAACGCCATCACACAATGATCCACATATCAGGCAATAACGCTTCGTGCAGGAACAATCAGTTTTCATTAAAACTGCAAACAAACAAATCTATATTATTATCCACCGCTGTCTGCATGACAACTGACCATGCCGGTATGAAGCACCCAGTAAGGATTATTGGACTCAGGATTGCAAGCTAACTCCTGCACCATGAATTTCGCACGTCGCATGGGTCTAAAACTAATTAAATCTCAATTACACATCACCGGTATAAATAATTCATTATCTCAAGCTGACTTCAGTACCAGGGTAAGGTTGCATTCACGTTATAAGAATTATAGTTTAAACATACATTGCGCTGTGCTTCCCAGTATCACGAATAATCTCCCTGCGGAATCACTTGATATCTCATCCCTAAATTTACCAAAAGGCATATTCCTAGCCGACCCACAACTGAACTTCTCTTCGCAAATCGACCTATTGCTTGGTGCTCAGTATTACTTACAATTAATTGAACCTGTCAAATTCATCCGTAGCCCACATTTTCCCATAATACAGGAGACAAAATTGGGATTCATTCTTGCGGGTAACTTGCCATTTAATGTCAACATGACAAAACCTGTCTCATCATTCATAGCATGTAAAAATAATAACGCCATTTCCTCGCAACTAAAGGACTTCTGGAAGTTAGAGGACATTGCTATTCGTGCTCCCTCCGTTGAGGACTCGGAATGCGAAAGTCATTTTGTATCTAATACTTTCCGTAATAATGATGGCAGATTCGTGGTATCCCTACCTTGCAGGTCATACAATTCTCATTTGGGCGATTCTCTTCACGGAGCTATCCGCAGATGTCCATCACTGGAACTCAAGTCCAAGCAGAACCCTGCCCATGAGTCATCATCATGGCCCACCAGTGCCTTCGATGCCCATTCACCCTGCACTCATCCCGATATTGAGAAGGAACAACGTAAGCAGGTCCAAACCTCATTGATTGTCGCTTCATGTATGTCTAGTTATTATGAAAACTACTCTTAGCTTTCAAAACTCCTTCATGTATTTTCGTATTGCCTTTGATTCATTCGGAACTCTAGGCTCCCCACAGCGGTTAGAGGCACTTCCTTTTTAACCTCCCATGAGGTACATGGTATACTTTTGGTTTTTACTCGCCAGTCTCAGAAGTCGCAATTTAGCATCGAAATCAAGGAACTTGAAGCACAACGCTGCATCCCTAATAATAGTAAAATTCTGTCACTTAACCCCTTTCTGGACAATGCGGGGATATTGCGCGTGGACGGACGCCTTCAGCATTCCCAGCTTACCTACGAGAGCAAACACCAAATCATACACCACCCGCACTCCCATCGGAGCAAATTAATCATACAAAGCGAGCATCTTCGTTTACTACACGCTGGTGTACAATTGACTCAGTTCTCTCTACGGCAGAAATATTGGATAATTAATGATAAATCTTATATAGATTCAGTAATACATAAATGTACCACTTGTTTTCGATTCCGTGCTAGGGGCGCAAGCCAATTATTAAGACAATTACCCCCTTCCCGGGTTACGCCTGCTAAGCCATTTTCTCAATCTGCAGTCGACTATGCCGGTCCCGTATTTATACGTCATGGCGGGCAGCGTTCAAAATCGACATCAAAGGCTTATATTGTTTTATTTATATGCATGACCACTAAGGCCATTCATCTGGAACTAGTCTCAGATCTTACATCAGACGCCTTTATAGCAGCTTTAAAACGGTTTATAGCGCGTAGAGGGATCCCTTATCAGATATTCTCCGACAATGGAACAAACTTTCGTCGTGCTAGTAGCACACTTCACGAATTATACAAACTTTTTCACTCCAACAGATTTGAACAGACCACCCAGGATTTTACCAGTGCCCAAGGCATCAAATGGTCCTTTATTCCCTCCCTCAGCACCTCATTTCGGTGGCCTGTGGGAAAGCGGAGTCAAGAGCGTCAAATTTCATTTGCGGCGCGTTGTCGGCGGAACCATTCTTACGTTTGAGGAGTATTACACTATCCTAACTCAAATAGAGTCCTGCCTCAACTCACGCCCTTTGTTCGCCATATCAAATGACTCTAGGGACCCCGAACCTTTAACTCCAGCTCACTTCCTGGTTGGTTCTCCGCTTACTGCACTCCCGGAACCTGACTATTCCCAAGTCAATAATAGTCGTCTGGGCAGATGACAGCTGCTCCAAAGATTCACCCAATCTATATGGTACAGGTGGTCGAAAGATTATTTGCACCAGTTACAACAACGCAACAAATGGCGCATCCCGTCAAAAAATTTGACTCCCGGACAACTCGTCCTTATTCTAGATGACAGTTCCCCCCCCCCACCACAGTGGAAACGCGGGGTAGTCACGAATGTCTATTCGGGTCAGGATTCAATAGTGCGCGTCGCGGATGTACGCACCCCAAATGGTATCCTACGTCGACCCATTCATAAATTTTGTCCACTTCCAGTAGCCTCAGACTAAATGCATGAGCGTTCATGCGACATGCATCCTTAATTCGAACCTTTATCATGCTGTACATTTGTGATTTTTATTATATTATTATTAAGCTTTTTATTATTGTATTGCCATATTGAATCAGTTTTTGAGGATGTTTTCTTTATATAGATTAAGTGTTATTAGTTACATTTGTTAAAAATTAAATATATGCATTTACTGACATTGTTCATGATTCAAGAAAGATCATGTTTAGTTATATAAGAACTTTGTTTTTTTTTTCATGAGTTTTTATTTTGTACATTCTTTAGCACAGAAATTGTTTTGTTTTGCTTTCGAGTTTTTCTGATAGCTTAATTAATTTTATTATTTACAGATTTTTATGTCAGAGATGATTTACTTTAAAAAAAAGGAGGATCAATTTAATGTATAAAACTTTCAAGTATTGTGTGTTGCCTTTGTGTATAACATTTGATAATAACTATTATGCTTTTTATTATTATAATATTATGCATATTGTAATAAGACGATTCTTGTCGTCGTTAACTTGACAGGTATACTTGTCCGTTTAAGCCCCGCGATTTAACGCCTTGTTGTAATAAGACGAATTCGTGGTGTATTTGTTCTTTGTCAATAGTGTTGTGATTGCACCTAATTTATCGTCTCAAACGTTCGCCAATTTGTAATATGACGATGTTTAGTTTATATTTATTTTAATTATTTGTCTCAGGGTTATTTATTTAATATGGGGTTTTGTAATTTGTTTATTATTATTATTCAAAGCTCGTACTTTATTATTAAGTCGTTGGTTAGTGATTTATTCCACCCAATTCAACCTATTGTTGAATCCGATAGTGAATAAATCGGTTACTTACACTTTTTATCGTCGTTTTAAAAATCAGTTTATGTGGTTTAAAAATGTTTTTTAATTCACTTCTTAGAGTTGATTCCCTTGAAGTTCCGTTGACTCTCCGTTGGCTCTCCATTGGTCGGCGGTGGTGAGATGATCAGTAATGTCCTGCCTATACACTAACATAAACATACACAAACATGATATTTACGATAATTTATACTGTATAATAAAATATATAGGTCGGTGCGGTTGGAAAAAATCATTCCATTTGAATGATTCGCTCTGGAAGTCTGGTACCAACCGTCTCGTTTTTCTCACTAAGCTGTATCTACTGATTACAATAAAAGCCAAATCTGTCAAAGGTTCAGATGACAATAATGATTTATTCAAATCTAGAACAATAAAATTTAGTACAATAATATAATTTATTTTCCTTTTGGTTAACAGTTAAATTCGAACATGGACTCTAAAACATTTAAAAATCTCTGGTTGGTATGACTGCATTTGGCTAGTCGAATAATTTTGTTGGTAAACAAATAGGTTATGAAGTGTTATTAAACTTGTAATGTTATTAATATTATTAGTAGTAGTAGTAATAATAGTAGTAGGTTCTTTGAGTCTGCAAAATACACATAATTAATAAAACTGCTACGGTTTTAATAAGTAGATAAAATATAAACTCATTGATTATTAATTTGAAAGAAAATAAAATATGAACAACTGTTCATGGTTAAACATTGAAGTTGAGATAGGTTCGTGCAACCTTGTTTGTTTAAGAGTTATTAATTGTTTGTTAATAAGTGATAATAATTATTAGAATTCAGTGTCATGGATCATTACCATCTCCTAGACTGGATGTACATAACTCAGGTATTTGTAATTAATTGGATATATTTATGCCACCCTCTGGTGTAACTCTTAATTAATTATTGAAATAAAATATTGAACACTCTTATCTTACTAATGGTTAGGCCACATACTCCCTTCATTGGTTATACAATGTCTTTACTTATACTAATACATTAGAATTATACAAATAGTGAAAATTGTCGTCAATGAAAGCGTTCAATTTTGACATTGTTTATCTGTATTACAGAGTTCCCTTCCTTTTGGAATTGGGTATTTAATTGATTAACTGATGTTAATTCAATAAGCTATTAGCGTTCTGTTACGTATATATTACTATACAATCATAATATAATAGTTGTGGGTATTTGATACTTGCGTTACTGGTCGTTCGTAGGGTTTACACTTTTTCTTAAAATTTTTAATTAATTAAAATTCTTTAATTAATTAATTAAACTTATATAACTGCACTACACTCACTCCTATGCGCATGTACTCCGAATTATTTTCACTTAAAAATATACTGCACTATTTTTCTTCAGTAGACATAACCTCCACTCATGGTTTGAGGTTAGCGTACGTTTACATCTGGCCGCTGTCAAACGCACGTTTTTCTGGAGAAACGGCGTGCATGTAGTTCGCCTCGTTGCTGGTAAAAGACTGTTTTCGCTTCCTCTGTCGGAATGATGCATTTCGTATTTTTTATAGGATCTGATTGGTCAATATATTTTAATTCGTCTATTTTCGGCGGGCTTCGTCAAAACAGACGCTTACAAACGCGTCACTTTTTTGTGTTGAGATTAAGAATTGGTGGTCAACATACCCACGCGCAAGGGCTCAGCATCATACAATTATTTTTATAAGTCCAATATCTTACTTATAACTGCACTGATGTCATTTTAATTACCCTCATTGTTTCTAATTTTTTATGACGATTATTTTGAATCCCCTCATCATATATTTCAGATTCGGGGTTGCTGAAATCGCACTTGGTATATACACTTAGTGTCCATTAAGCTATTAATTATTATTAATACATTGTTTTTATCCCATATTCGATGGTAATAACGTATTCTTATCTTACTGTACAATTTTCCCTTAAAACTATGCCTTAATATTAATACTATGTCCGTTTTCATAGATTCAATCCTAGGTCTATGACTATACATGTTTGTTTTTTCTTATATTTTAATAATACTAACATTTAACTAATTTCTAATAGGGCCTATTTACACACTAATGGGTTTAGTCACTATTGACAGTGTTCTTGTTCCCTAAATTATGAGTCTATTGCCTTAATTATTGTTTGTTAAGTAGGCTTGTCATACTTCATGGAGTTACCTTACTGTATCCTTTGTATTCTATACATATTATTCCTATTGTTATTCAAATGATAATTATAATGGTCTCAGTGACATTGTTATCAATGTGCTGCAGTTCATTCTGCATTTGTACTGGTTATCACCTTGGTTTAGTAGTTATCAAGATTGCTTGCAGCTAGTTGTTACTATAGTTTTGTTGTTATTATTGTTGTTTTGATTATTTAGATAGTTATCTTGGTTGAATTTATTCATTTGAACAGTATTCTGTCCCACTTCAAGTTGTTAGTTGAGTTACTAGTTTTGTATAATAAGTTTATAACATAATTTGGTTGCATCATGCATCTTTGTTATTACAAGCATATAATTATATTGGATTACATTAATATAGCTTTTATATTTAGTTATTATATCATCTATTGTGTACAAAACGTTCCTTATATCATCTAGTTACTTCCTAGCTTAATACATTCTGGTTTGATATTATTTTGGCTTTGTTTTTCTTAAGTTTTAGTGAAAACTGGTTGCCCAGACTAGGTTATGTTGCAGGTTTGGTAAGCAGTAATGTGTTGCTGCTGGCTGTGTATTTTTGCATTAATCTGGTTGATTGGCTTTCATTCAATGTTTGTACATTGGTTGTTGGTTATTATTATTGTACCTTTGGTTTACTCTTTTATTGTCTTAATTATTGTTAATTAGTGGGTTTTTACTAACATCAATCCCACTGTACAACTGGTCATTTATTTTGGAACCTATTCTTCTTTTAACGTCTACACATCATTTAGCTAAAATAAACTTATCCTATTCTTATTCAGTTTGTTGGTGATTCTTTATTTACAATACTTAGTCCTTATTGATTACAGTTTATTCTACATGGACAAGGAATGTATTCATCAAATGAGTTGTGGTCAGTGTTGACTTTACCATACAGCTTAGGGATTTATATCATGTAATTAATTAACATTTCTTCTTTCTTCTTAGTACAATTATTCGTTCATAGGTTTATGTTAGTTCGTTATATTTCAATT
This sequence comes from Magicicada septendecula, assembly GCA_034769895.1. Classification (NCBI taxonomy): domain Eukaryota; kingdom Metazoa; phylum Arthropoda; class Insecta; order Hemiptera; family Cicadidae; genus Magicicada; species Magicicada septendecula. Next base: position 158,983,427 of record CM068370.1, on the reverse strand, counting down.
TCTTTCCCTTTTTTCTTGTGTCTGGTCTAGATATCTTCCTTCTTCTTTTCTTCACTGATCTCTTTCTCACTCTTATTTATTTTATACATGATGTTGTTTTCACTTGTCTCCTTCGCATTGTTTCTTCTTTCTTCTTTCTTGAGGTCGTTATCGTTGTGTTCTTCTCGCTGATTCTGCATTCTTCTTTTGTTTGGGTTTTCATTGTGTTCTTCTCACTGATTTATTTCTCTTCTTTTGTTTCCGTTGTTCTTCTCACTGATCTATTGGGTAAGGTATGTCAGTCGTCTCGTCTTTAGTCTTCTTTTCTTCTTTATTGGTACATTTACTAGTAATTACTCCTTCATGATACTTCACTTATTTTAACATATGATACTTTCTCCTTCTGTATCCATGGTGGTATTCTTGACCTTTTATGTATTCTTAACAGTAGTGGCTTTCAAATTAATTTTCGGTACGTTGGTGGATGTAGTGTTATATGTACCGTTACAATATCAATTATTATGTCTTTATCATTATATTATCATATTGTTATATATTTTTGGAATTTTTTGGGATCATTGTCCTATTATTATGTACTGCCAACTATTATGTCTGTCTGATTATTGTATTATTGTGTATCATTATCATGTTATTATGTGACATGGAATTTTTAGTATCATTATTCTATCAATATGTAACGTAAATTATTATGTATTATGTATCCTTACAGAATTTTGGTGTCATAAAATGGCAATTATTATGTACTATACAGACAATGAATTAAGTTGCAAAATCGCCCGATTTTGTGCGGGCAGTATGGTTATACTTTGTACTCATGTAAACTTTGTACTGTAAAATGCCGCATTGCGGGTGCGTGTAGTGACGTCATTTTTCTCTCTGCTATCTGCTGCCGGTTTGATACAGGCTGACAGCAGTCAAAATTAAGCTAGTTCCTTGCAAGACTCCGAGCGGGCATCTCGCTCAGTTCGCCAACCGCGGCTACATAAAGTTTTCAATATTTCATAATTTTAGCATTGTCATCATGCGATAATTTACTTAGGCGATTCTTGGCCTCTACACACTATTATGGGTTTTCAATATTAATTCTTTTTTAATTCTCCGGCATTTATGCCGCGCCAAAACTGCACGCGCCAGCAATTATGTCTTATTAATTTTCAATCAAGAATTATACAGTCCACTTCATTATTTCATTTCACACCAGCACCACAACTAAGCGTTCTAAGACCAACTTGAGATTGCATCGAGAGCATCTAAGACGCAACATTTGGTCCTCCGCGACCGGATTTCACATTTTGGTACTAGAGCAGCATTTTGGTCCACCACGATTTCAAATATATTTCATTTAATGGGCCCAAACAACCTGTGGTTCAAGCCCGAATACTTTCGAACTTTAGAGTGCCGGCCGTTGCATGCCTTCATTTTTCTCAAAACAAACTTCATACGTGACATGCAAGATTCTGCAGAGCATCAACTCTGAGACAACAAGACATTTGTCCTACAGCAGCGAAATTCCAGAATTTTAAAACTATACGGAGAGCTACAACTTCAAGCGTCATCCGACCAGCAGAAGCAAGAGTTGCGCCAACTTCTAAGGATTGTCGAACAGGATCAACACGGAACCAACAGGATCGGAGCCGTTTTGAACACGCCGGGATTCAACATCCACGTGACTATAAACTTTCATTTTTTATAATTTTTCATGTATAATTGATGGGTACAGCAAACTGAGTAATATTTTGCGCAGATTTAATAACATTTAATATAACATCATTAATAATTTTTACGTAAGCAGATATTATTGCCAAGTGGGCATAAACTTGTATTTTTATCTAGATTTGCATATGTACATAAATTTTCATTTACGCAGCTATGCAATAATGCATTAAGAAACTTAAGTGATGTAACAAGACTATAGGTATATTCTCATTTTGAATAATTCACATTTTCAATAACATTCATAACAATTTAAAAAAAAAAAAAAGGAAATTAAGTACCTATTATATTATAGTAATTAATATATTAAGGTGTACACAGATCACTGGCTCCCGCATCATATCAGAATTTAGCAAATTATTTAAATTACAACAATTGTTCACCTCCTCTATATTTAACTATCGTTTTCGAATCACATTTTACATTTCGGTCATGGCTGATGTGAAGGCGTTAATTAAGAAACGGGGCACAATTAAGGCGTCTATATCCCGTGTGAATACTTTCGCTGACAATTTCGATCCGGACATAAGCGATCACCATGCCTTAAAAATTAAACTCCGCTTTTTGATGGAATTGTCCGCGAAGTATGACAAAATTCAGACGCAAATTGAGGCTGATGATTCCGATTTCACATCAGTCAGTGACAGAGTTCAAACAGAGGATGATCTCTGTAATATTGAGTGCAAGTTACACCATTTATTGGAGCAAGTAGAGGAGGTGAACAAGAAGTCATTAATCCAAGCTGAAGTCACACCAATTAAACCCCCCACCTATACAGTTAGAGCCAATTAAATTGCCCTGCTTCTCAGGCAGCATTATTTATTGGCAACATTATCAGAATATGTTTGTGGAATTAGTACACGTTAGAACTGACCTGACGGACATTCAGAAATTACACTATTTGCACTCTTCATTAAGGGACGAGGCGTTAACTGTAATAAAATCTCTTCCAATCACACATGAAAATTATGCGGTAGCCATTGATCTATTAAGAGCCAGGTACGACAGCAAATTCATTGTCTCAGCCTATCACATTGGGAATGTCTTGGGCGTGAAGTCCATTCAACAAGAGTCCATGCTTAGCATTTCCAAATTCATTGACGAGATTACCGCGAATATAAATGCTTTAAATTCATTACATTTATCTGTAAATATATTTTAAATCATTTTCGTTCAATACTTAACGCAAAAACTCGAAAACCATACATGTCGGCTCTGGAAAGAAAGCTTGTCTGACGAACGATTTCCTAATTTCAGTAATTTTATTAAATTTTTGGTAATTATTGTTGATCCGGACTATGCTCAAATTGCGGTGAAATATTTCTTTTCCTATTCTTCTATACTATATAAGCACGAAAAAAATTATTTTAAACGGGGGTCGAACCTATTTACGGAGAAAAAAAATTAAATAATTACTCCCATAAGCGTGCATGTAAAGTGAATGACCGCCATGTTATCTAAGAAACGGCGCACAGTTACACAGCGAATGACGAGTTATGACGTCATTGCGGAGAGTACTCAGCGCTGTACTTCCTAAGTTTACGCGGCAAATAACGTAGCGTTTTTTGGCGCCTTATGGGAGAAATTATTTAATTTTTTGTCTTCGTAAATAGGTTCGACCACCGTTTAAAATTATTTTTCTCGTGTTTATATAGTATAGAAGAATAGAAAAAGAAATATTTCACGGCAATTTGAATATTTCACGCACACACACACACACACACACACACACACACACAGATGTAATCCATCCTATTATGAAAAGATGAAAATCTTACCTTAATGTAGCAGGCCATTGTGTATTAAAATGTTACACAATTACACAAACTAAAGGACTGAAAATCACATTACGCGGAGGGTAAATATTTACCTGTGCTACACCATATGCCATATTAACTGAGTAGTTAGTGGGATCACCACTACATTTTGCCTTAACGTAATTCAATTGCCTACAACGCAAAGCATTACATTTCAGACTCGTGGGTGGCCGACTCATCAGTTTCCTACAGTATCCACCGCTGAGAGTGATTTTGGGTAGCCGGCTCACCGCACATGCTTTAGTCTACGGCGCCTTCGGCGCCTCCGAGGTTACTAATAATAAACTCGCGGTGGGCTCAACGCAAAGCTTTACACCGCCGTTTGGGCTCAACGCAATTTTGAACATGTAAGAATCATGTACATTTGAAGCTTCGTAATTCACTTCAAGATTGTATGGTGGAGCACAGGTAAATATTAACCACGCGGAGTACCCAGCGCTGTACTTCATAAATTTCTAAAGTAATCGGCTCAATATTACAAACGTTATTAATAGTAAATAACCCTAAACAACAGAAATAATTAAACCATAATTAATAACACCGCACAATTACACAAACACAAACACGCACCAGACTACCTAACGCGGCGACAGTACACGCTATGCAATATGCAACTTATGGTGAAATTCGCGCGTTTATTCTCAACGGTGAAACCGCTGTTTTGTCTTAACCAATTACAAAGGCGAGATTACAAAATTTTAAACTCAGCCGTTGATTTTTTCTCAAGTACCAATGGTAATTCAGCATTACATCAGCCTCTGGAAATTTTTGGCATTTGGGTACCCGTATTTCAGCAATTGACTCAACTCGCTTTTCATACAGTCCAATTTTTGCGGTTCGCCTTAATTTTTATTATCTGGAACAATGAACTATATCCCGCGGCCCTTCGGGCCGCCTATAACTGAATAGTTAGTGGGATCACCACTACATTTTGCCTTAACGTAATTCAATTGCCTACAACGCAAAGCATTACATTTCAGACTCGTGGGTGGCCGGCTCATCAGTTTCCTACAGTATCCACCGCTGAGAGTGATTTTGGGTAGCCGGCTCACCGCAAATGCTTTAGTCTACGGCGCCTTCGGCGCCTCCGAGGTTACTAATAATAAACTCGCGGTGGGCTCAACGCAAAGCTTTAAACCGCCGTTTGGGCTCAACGCAATTCTGAACATGTAAGAATCATGTAAATTTTGTTTTGTTCGATTTTCATCCAACTCGCTTGTAAATGTTTGGAAAATGGTTATATATACATCCCAAAGGCCAATTTGCAGCGACAGCTGATGTACAACCGGTGACGTCACGCGTCGTCCTGTACCGGTGTACGTATTCAGTCTGAAAATGGCGTTCACCGGCTATTTGCATGCATTCTAATGTGAGTAATTATTTAATTTTTTTTCTCCGTAAATAGGTTCGACCCCCGTTTAAAATAATTTTTTTCGTGCTTATATAGTATAGAAGAATAGGAAAAGAAATATTTCACCGCAATTTGAGCATAGTCCGGATCAACAATAATTACCAAATTTTTAAATAATAGAAGGCAGTTATTGCAAAACGTCGACGGCGCGACCAGCTCAGTAAGCAAAATACACGTTAGCGATAAGACTCCCTATCGCAAAGCTATTAAACCGGTTGATATTACTAGGTCGACATTCCATTCTCATATCGGCAACATCTGTCAGCTGTGTCGTGGTAAACACCGCCTTTCTGAGTGCCCACAATTCGTGGCTATATCTCCCCTGGAACAAAAAAATATTTTAATTAAAAATAAACTCTGCTTAAATTGCATACGTCCAGGTCATGATCTCGCACACTGTCCTTCCAAATTTGCTTGCAGAACGTGTGCTAAACGCCACCACACAATGATCCACATATCAGGCAATAACGCTTCGTGCAGGAACAATCAGTTTTCATTAAAACTGCAAACAAACAAATCTATATTATTATCCACAGCTGTCTGCATGACAACTGACCATGCCGGTATGAAGCACCCAGTAAGGATTATTGGACTCAGGATTGCAAGCTAACTCCTGCATCATGAATTTCGCACGTCGCATGGGTCTAAAACTAATTAAATCTCAATTACACATCACCGGTATAAATAATTCATTATCTCAAGCTGACTTCAGTACCAGGGTAAGGTTTGCATTCACGTTATAAGAATTATAGTTTAAACATACATTGCGCTGTGCTTCCCAGTATCACGAATAATCTCCCTGCGGAATCACTTGATATCTCATCCCGAAATTTACCAAAAGGCATATTCCTAGCCGACCCACAACTGAACTTCTCTTCGCAAATCGACCTATTGCTTGGTGCTCAGTATTGCTTACAATTAATTGAACCTGTCAAATTCATCCGTAGCCCACATTTTCCCATAATACAGGAGACAAAATTGGGATTCATTCTTGCGGGTAACTTGCCATTTAATGTCAACATGACAAAACCTGTCTCATCATTCATAGCATGTGAAGATAATAACGCCATTTCCTCGCAACTAAAGGACTTCTGGAAGTTAGAGGACGTTGCTATTCGTGCTCCCTCCGTTGAGGACTCGGAATGCGAAAGTCATTTTGTATCTAATACTTTCCGTAATAATGGTGGCAGATTCGTGGTATCCCTACCTTGCAGGTCATACAATTCTCATTTGGGCGATTCTCTTCACGGAGCTATCCGCAGATGTCCATCACTGGAACTCAAGTCCAAGCAGAACCCTGCATATGAGTCATCATCATGGCCCACCAGTGCCTTCGATGCCCATTCACCCTGCCCTCATCCCGATATTGAGAAGGAACAACGTAAGCAGGTCCAAACCTCATTGATTGTCGCTTCATGTATGTCTAGTTATTATTATTATAATCTAGTAAGATTATTTGCACCAGTTACAACAACGCAACAAATGGCGCATCCCGTCAAAAAATTTGACTCCCGGACAACTCGTCCTTATTCTAGATGACCCCCCCCACCGCAGTGGAAACGCGGGGTAGTCACGAATGTCTATTCGGGTCAGGATTCAATAGTGCGCGTCGCGGATGTACGCACCCCAAATGGTATCCTACGTCGACCCATTCATAAATTTTGTCCACTTCCAGTAGCCTCAGACTAAATGCATGAGCGTTCATGCGACATGCATCCTTAATTCGAACCTTTATCATGCTGTACATTTGTGATTTTTATTATATTATTATTAAGCTTTTTATTATTGTATTGCCATATTGAATCAGTTTTTGAGGATGTTTTCTTTATATAGATTAAGTGTTATTAGTTACATTTGTTAAAAATTAAATATATGCATTTACTGACATTGTTCATGATTCAAGAAAGATCATGTTTAGTTATATAAGAACTTTGTTTTTTTTTCATGAGTTTTTATTTTGTACATTCTTTAGCACAGAAATTGTTTTGTTTTGCTTTCGAGTTTTTCTGATAGCTTAATTAATTTTATTATTTACAGATTTTTATGTCAGAGATGATTTACTTTAAAAAAAAGGAGGATCAATTTAATGTATAAAACTTTCAAGTATTGTGTGTTGCCTTTGTGTATAACATTTGATAATAACTATTATGCTTTTTATTATTATAATATTATGCATATTGTAATAAGACGATTCTTGTCGTCGTTAACTTGACAGGTATACTTGTCCGTTTAAGCCCCGCGATGGAACGCCTTGTTGTAATAAGACGAATTCGTGGTGTATTTGTTCTTTGTCAATAGTGTTGTGATTGCACCTAATTTATCGTCTCAAACGTTCGCCAATTTGTAATATGACGATGTTTAGTTTATATTTATTTTAATTATTTGTCTCAGGGTTATTTATTTAATATGGGGTTTTGTAATTTGTTTATTATTATTATTCAAAGCTCGTACTTTATTATTAAGTCGTTGGTTAGTGATTTATTCCACCCAATTCAACCTATTGTTGAATCCGATAGTGAATAAATCGGTTACTTACACTTTTTATCGTCGTTTTAAAAATCAGTTTATTTGGTTTAAAAATGTTTTTTAATTCACTTCTTAGAGTTGATTCCCTTGAAGTTCCGTTGGCTCTCCGTTGGTCGGCGGTGGTGAGATGATCAGTAATGTCCTGCCTATACACTAACATAAACATACACAAACATGATATTTACGATAATTTATACTGTATAATAATATATATAGGTCGGTGCGGTTGGAAAAAATCATTCCATTTGAATGATTCGCTCTGGAAGTCTGGTACCAACCGTCTCGTTTTTCTCACTAAGCTGTATCTACTGATTACAATAAAAGCCAAATCTTTCAAAGGTTCAGATGACAATAATGATTTATTCAAATCTAGAACAATAAAATTTAGTACAATAATATAATTTATTTTCCTTTTGGTTAACAGTTAAATTCGAACATGAACTCTAAAACATTTAAAAATCTCAGGTTGGTATGACTGCATTTGGCTAGTCGAATAATTTTGTTGGTAAACAAATAGGTTATGAAGTGTTATTAAACTTGTAATGTTATTAATATTATTAGTAGTAGTAGTAATAATAGTAGTAGGTTCTTTGAGTCTGCAAAATACACATAATTAATAAAACTGCTACGGTTATAATAAGTAGATAAAATATAAACTCATTGATTATTAATTTGAAAGAAAATAAAATATGAACAACTGTTCATGGTTAAACATTGAAGTTGAGATAGGTTCGTGCAACCTTGTTTGTTTAAGAGTTATTAATTGTTTGTTAATAAGTGATAATAATTATTAGAATTCAGTGTCATGGATCATTACCATCTCCTAGACTGGATGTACATAACTCAGGTATTTGTAATTCATTGGATATATTTATGCCACCCTCTGGTGTAACTCTTAATTAATTATTGAAATAAAATATTGAACACTCTTATCTTACTAATGGTTAGGCCACATACTCCCTTCATTGGTTATACAATGTCTTTACTTATACTAATACATTAGAATTATACAAATAGTGAAAATTGTCGTCAATGAAAGCGTTCAATATTGACATTGTTTATCTGTATTACAGAGTTCCCTTCCTTTTGGAATTGGGTATTTAATTGATTAACTGATGTTAATTCAATAAGCTATTAGCGTTCTGTTACGTATATATTACTATACAATCATAATATAATAGTTGTGGGTATTTGATACTTGCGTAACTGGTCGTTCGTAGGGTTTACACTTTTTCTTAAAATTTTTAATTAATTAAAATTCTTTAATTAATTAATTAAACTTATATAACTGCACTACACTCACTCCTATGCGCATGTACTCCGAATTATTTTCACTTAAAAATATACTGCACTATTTTTCTTCAGTAGACATAACCTCCACTCATGGTTTGAGGTTAGCGTACGTTTACATCTGGCCGCTGTCAAACGCACGTTTTTCTGGAGAAACGGCGTGCATGTAGTTCGCCTCGTTGCTGGTAAAAGACTGTTTTCGCTTCCTCTGTCGGAATGATGCATTTCGTATTTTTTATAGGATCTGATTGGTCAATATATTTTAATTCGTCTATTTTCGGCGGGCTTCGTCAAAACAGACGCTTACAAACGCGTCACTTTTTTGTGTTGAGATTAAGAATTGGTGGTCAACATACCCACGCGCAAGGGCTCAGCATCATACAATTATTTTTATAAGTCCAATATCTTACTTATAACTGCACTGATGTCATTTTAATTACCCTCATTGTTTCTAATTTTTTATGACGATTATTTTGAATCCCCTCATCATATATTTCAGATTCGGGGTTGCTGAAATCGCACTTGGTATATACACTTAGTGTCCATTAAGCTATTAATTACTATTAATACATTGTTTTTATCCCATATTCGATGGTAATAACGTATTCTTATCTTACTGTACAATTTTCCCTTAAAACTATGCCTTAATATTAATAATATGTCCGTTTTCATAGATTCAATCCTAGGTCTATGACTATACATGTTTGTTTTTTCTTATATTTTAATAATACTAACATTTAACTAATTTCTAATAGGGCCTATTTACACACTAATGGGTTTAGTCACTATTGACAGTGTTCTTGTTCCCTAAATTATGAGTCTATTGCCTTAATTATTGTTTGTTAAGTAGGCTTGTCATACTTCATGGAGTTACCTTACTGTATGCTTTGTATTCTATACATATTATTCCTATTGTTATTCAAATGATAATTATAATGTTCTCAGTGACATTGTTATCAATGTGCTGCAGTTCATTCTGCATTTGTACTGGTTATCACCTTGGTTTAGTAGTTATCAAGATTGCTTGCAGCTAGTTGTTACTATAGTTTTGTTGTTATTATTGTTGTTTTGATTATTTAGATAGTTATCTTGGTTGAATTTATTCATTTGAACAGTATTCTGTCACACTTCAAGTTGTTAGTTGAGTTACTACTTTTGTATAATAAGTTTATAACATAATTTGGTTGCATCATGCATCTTTGTTATTACAAGCATAGGCCTATAATTATATTGGATTACATTAATATAGCTTTTATATTTAGTTATTATATCATCTATTGTGTACAAAACGTTCCTTATATCATCTAGTTACTTCCTAGCTTAATATATTCTGGTTTGATATTATTTTGGCTTTGTTTTTCTTAAGTTTTAGTGAAAACCGGTTGCCCAGATTAGGTTATGTTGCAGGTTTGGTAAGCAGTAATGTGTTGCTGCTGGCTGTGTATTTTTGCATTAATCTGGTTGATTGGCTTTCATTCAATGTTTGTACATTGGTTGTTGGTTATTATTATTGTACCTTTGGTTTACTCTTTTATTGTCTTAATTATTGTTAATTAGTGGGTTTTTACTAACATCAATCCCACTGTACAACTGGTCATTTATTTTGGAACCTATTCTTCTTTTAACGTCTACACATCATTTAGCTAAAATAAACTTATCCTATTCTTATTCAGTTTGTTGGTGATTCTTTATTTACAATACTTAGTCCTCATTGATTACAGTTTATTCTACATGGACAAGGAATGTATTCATCAAATGAGTTGTGGTCAGTGTTGACTTTACCATACAGCTTAGGGATTTATATCATGTAATTAATTAACATTTCTTCTTTCTTCTTAGTACAATTATTCCTTCATAGGTTTATGTTAGTTCGTTATATTTCAATTTCTTTCCCTTTTTTCTTGTGTCTGGTCTAGATATCTTCCTTCTTCTTTTCTTCACTGATCTCTTTCTCACTCTTATTTATTTTATACATGATGTTGTTTTCACTTGTCTCCTTCGCATTGTTTCTTCTTTCTTCTTTCTTGAGGTCGTTATCGTTGTGTTCTTCTCGCTGATTCTGCATTCTTCTTTTGTTTGGGTTTTCATTGTGTTCTTCTCACTGATTTATTTCTCTTCTTTTGTTTCCGTTGTTCTTCTCACTGATCTATTGGGTAAGGTATGTCAGTCGTCTCGTCTTTAGTCTTCTTTTCTTCTTTATTGGTACATTTACTAGTAATTACTCCTTCATGATACTTCACTTATTTTAACATATGATACTTTCTCCTTCTGTATCCATGGTGGTATTCTTGACCTTTTATGTATTCTTAACAGTAGTGGCTTTCAAATTAATTTTCGGTACGTTGGTGGATGTAGTGTTATATGTACCGTTACAATATCAATTATTATGTCTTTATCATTATATTATCATATTGTTATATATTTTTGGAATTTTTTGGGATCATTGTCCTATTATTATGTACTGCCAACTATTATGTCTGTCTGATTATTGTATTATTGTGTATCATTATCATGTTATTATGTGACATGGAATTTTTAGTATCATTATTCTATCAATATGTAACGTAAATTATTATGTATTATGTATCCTTACAGAATTTTGGTGTCATAAAATGGCAATTATTATGTACTATACAGACAATGAATTAAGTTGCAAAATCGCCCGATTTTGTGCGGGCAGTATGGTTATACTTTGTACTCATGTAAACTTTGTACTGTAAAATGCCGCATTGCGGGTGCGTGTAGTGACGTCATTTTTCTCTCTGCTATCTGCTGCCGGTTTGATACAGGCTGACAGCAGTCAAAATTAAGCTAGTTCCTTGCAAGACTCCGAGCGGGCATCTCGCTCAGTTCGCCAACCGCGGCTACATAAAGTTTTCAATATTTCATAATTTTAGCATTGTCATCATGCGATAATTTACTTAGGCGATTCTTGGCCTCTACACACTATTATGGGTTTTCAATATTAATTCTTTTTTAATTCTCCGGCATTTATGCCGCGCCAAAACTGCACGCGCCAGCAATTATGTCTTATTAATTTTCAATCAAGAATTATACAGTCCACTTCATTATTTCATTTCACACCAGCACCACAACTAAGCGTTCTAAGACCAACTTGAGATTGCATCGAGAGCATCTAAGACGCAACATTTGGTCCTCCGCGACCGGATTTCACATTTTGGTACTAGAGCAGCATTTTGGTCCACCACGATTTCAAATATATTTCATTTAATGGGCCCAAACAACCTGTGGTTCAAGCCCGAATACTTTCGAACTTTAGAGTGCCGGCCGTTGCATGCCTTCATTTTTCTCAAAACAAACTTCATACGTGACATGCAAGATTCTGCAGAGCATCAACTCTGAGACAACAAGACATTTGTCCTACAGCAGCGAAATTCCAGAATTTTAAAACTATACGGAGAGCTACAACTTCAAGCGTCATCCGACCAGCAGAAGCAAGAGTTGCGCCAACTTCTAAGGATTGTCGAACAGGATCAACACGGAACCAACAGGATCGGAGCCGTTTTGAACACGCCGGGATTCAACATCCACGTGACTATAAACTTTCATTTTTTATAATTTTTCATGTATAATTGATGGGTACAGCAAACTGAGTAATATTTTGCGCAGATTTAATAACATTTAATATAACATCATTAATAATTTTTACGTAAGCAGATATTATTGCCAAGTGGGCATAAACTTGTATTTTTATCTAGATTTGCATATGTACATAAATTTTCATTTACGCAGCTATGCAATAATGCATTAAGAAACTTAAGTGATGTAACAAGACTATAGGTATATTGTCATTTTGAATAATTCACATTTTCAATAACATTCATAACAATTTAAAAAAAAAAAAAAGGAAATTAAGTACCTATTATATTATAGTAAGTAATATATTAAGGTGTACACAGATCACTGGCTCCCGCATCATATCAGAATTTAGCAAATTATTTAAATTACAACAATTGTTCACCTCCTCTATATTTAACTATCGTTTTCGAATCACATTTTACATTTCGGTCATGGCTGATGTGAAGGCGTTAGTTAAGAAACGGGGCACAATTAAGGCGTCTATATCCCGTGTGAATACTTTCGCTGACAATTTCGATCCGGACATAAGCGATCACCATGCCTTAAAAATTAAACTCCGCTTTTTGATGGAATTGTCCGCGAAGTATGACAAAATTCAGACTCAAATTGAGGCTGATGATTCCGATTTCACATCAGTCAGTGACAGAGTTCAAACAGAGGGTGATCTCTGTAATATTGAGTGCAAGTTACACCATTTATTGGAGCAAGTAGAGGAGGTGAACAAGAAGTCATTGATCCAAGCTGAAGTCACACCAATTAAAACCCCCCACCTATACAGTTAGAGCCAATTAAATTGCCCTGCTTCTCAGGCAGCATTATTGATTGGCAACATTATCAGAATATGTTTGTGGAATTAGTACACGTTAGAACTGACCTGACGGACATTCAGAAATTACACTATTTGCACTCTTCATTAAGGGACGAGGCGTTAACTGTAATAAAATCTCTTCCAATCACACATGAAAATTATGCGGTAGCCATTGATCTATTAAGAGCCAGGTACGACAGCAAATTCATTGTCTCAGCCTATCACATAGGGAATGTCTTGGGCGTGAAGTCCATTCAACAAGAGTCCATGCTTAGCATTTCCAAATTCATTGACGAGATTACCGCGAATATAAATGCTTTAAATTCATTACATTTATCTGTAAATATATTTTAAATCATTTTCGTTCAATACTTAACGCAAAAACTCGATAACCATACATGTCGGCTCTGGAAAGAAAGCTTGTCTGACGAACGATTTCCTAATTCCAGTAATTTTATTAAATTTTTAAATAATAGAAGGCAGTTATTGCAAAACGTCGACGGCGCGACCAGCTCAGTAAGCAAAATACACGTTAGCGATAAGACTCCCTATCGCAAAGCTATTAAACCGGTTGATATTACTAGGTCGACATTCCATTCTCATATCGGCAACATCTGTCAGCTGTGTCGTGGTAAACACCGCCTTTCTGAGTGCCCACAATTCGTGGCTATATCTCCCCTGGAACAAAAAAATATTTTAATTAAAAATAAACTCTGCTTAAATTGCATACGTCCAGGTCATGATCTCGCACACTGTCCTTCCAAATTTGCTTGCAGAACGTGTGCTAAACGCCACCACACAATGATCCACATATCAGGCAATAACGCTTCGTGCAGGAACAATCAGTTTTCATTAAAACTGCAAACAAACAAATCTATATTATTATCCACCGCTGTCTGCATGACAACTGACCATGCCGGTATGAAGCACCCAGTAAGGATTATTGGACTCAGGATTGCAAGCTAACTCCTGCATCATGAATTTCGCACGTCGCATGGGTCTAAAACTAATTAAATCTCAATTACACATCACCGGTATAAATAATTCATTATCTCAAGCTGACTTCAGTACCAGGGTAAGGTTGCATTCACGTTATAAGAATTATAGTTTAAACATACATTGCGCTGTGCTTCCCAGTATCACGAATAATCTCCCTGCGGAATCACTTGATATCTCATCCCTAAATTTACCAAAAGGCATATTCCTAGCCGACCCACAACTGAACTTCTCTTCGCAAATCGACCTATTGCTTGGTGCTCAGTATTGCTTACAATTAATTGAACCTGTCAAATTCATCCGTAGCCCACATTTTCCCATAATACAGGAGACAAAATTGGGATTCATTCTTGCGGGTAACTTGCCATTTAATGTCAACATGACAAAACCTGTCTCATCATTCATAGCATGTGAAGATAATAACGCCATTTCCTCGCAACTAAAGGACTTCTGGAAGTTAGAGGACGTTGCTATTCGTGCTCCCTCCGTTGAGGACTCGGAATGCGAAAGTCATTTTGTATCTAATACTTTCCGTAATAATGATGGCAGATTCGTGGTATCCCTACCTTGCAGGTCATACAATTCTCATTTGGGCGATTCTCTTCACGGAGCTATCCGCAGATGTCCATCACTGGAACTCAAGTCCAAGCAGAACCCTGCCCATGAGTCATCATCATGGCCCACCAGTGCCTTCGATGCCCATTCACCCTGCACTCATCCCGATATTGAGAAGGAACAACGTAAGCAGGTCCAAACCTCATTGATTGTCGCTTCATCTATGTCTAGTTATTATAAAAACTACTCTTAGCTTTCAAAACTCCTTCGTGTATTTTCGTATTGCCTTTGATTCATTCGGAACTCTAGGCTCCCCACAGCGGTTAGAGGCACTTCCTTTTTAACCTCCCATGAGGTACATGGTATACTTTTGGTTTTTACTCGCCAGTCTCAGAAGTCGCAATTTAGCATCGAAATGAAGGAACTTGAAGCAAAACGCTGCATCCCTAATAATAGTAAAATTCTGTCACTTAACCCCTTTCTGGACAATGCGGGGATATTGCGCGTGGACGGACGCCTTCAGCATTCCCAGCTTACCTACGAGAGCAAACACCAAATCATACACCACCCGCACTCCCATCGGAGCAAATTAATCATACAAAGCGAGCATCTTCGTTTACTACACGCTGGTGTACAATTGACTCAGTTCTCTCTACGGCAGAAATATTGGATAATTAATGATAAATCTTATATAGATTCAATGTATCACTTGTTTTCGATTCCGTGCTAGGGGCGCAAGCCAATTATTAAGACAATTACCCCCTTCCCGGGTTACGCCTGCTAAGCCATTTTCTCAATCTGCAGTCGACTATGCCGGTCCCGTATTTATACGTCATGGCGGGCAGCGTTCAAAATCGACATCAAAGGCTTATATTGTTTTATTTATATGCATGACCACTAAGGCTATTCATCTGGAACTAGTCTCAGATCTTACATCAGACGCCTTTATAGCAGCTTTAAAACGGTTTATAGCGCATAGGGGGATCCCTTATCAGATATTCTCCGACAATGGAACAAACTTTCGTCGTGCTAGTAGCACACTTCACGAATTATACAAACTTTTTCACTCCAACAGATTTGAACAGACCACCCAGGATTTTACCAGTGCCCAAGGCATCAAATGGTCCTTTATTCCCTCCCTCAGCACCTCATTTCGGTGGCCTGTGGGAAAGCGGAGTCAAGAGCGTCAAATTTCATTTGCGGCGCGTTGTCGGCGGAACCATTCTTACGTTTGAGGAGTATTACACTATCCTAACTCAAATAGAGTCCTGCCTCAACTCACGCCCTTTGTTCGCCATATCAAATGACTCTAGGGACCCCGAACCTTTAACTCCAGCTCACTTCCTGGTTGGTTCTCCGCTCACTGCACTCCCGGAACCTGACTATTCCCAAGTCAATATTAGTCGTCTGGGCAGATGACAGCTGCTCCAAAGATTCACCCAATCTATATGGTACAGGTGGTCGTAAGATTATTTGCACCAGTTACAACAACGCAACAAATGGCGCATCCCGTCAAAAAATTTGACTCCCGGACAACTCGTCCTTATTCTAGATGACCCCCCCCACCGCAGTGGAAACGCGGGGTAGTCACGAATGTCTATTCGGGTCAGGATTCAATAGTGCGCGTCGCGGATGTACGCACCCCAAATGGTATCCTACGTCGACCCATTCATAAATTTTGTCCACTTCCAGTAGCCTCAGACTAAATGCATGAGCGTTCATGCGACATGCATCCTTAATTCGAACCTTTATCATGCTGTACATTTGTGATTTTTATTATATTATTATTAAGCTTTTTATTATTGTATTGCCATATTGAATCAGTTTTTGAGGATGTTTTCTTTATATAGATTAAGTGTTATTAGTTACATTTGTTAAAAATTAAATATATGCATTTACTGACATTGTTCATGATTCAAGAAAGATCATGTTTAGTTATATAAGAACTTTGTTTTTTTTTCATGAGTTTTTATTTTGTACATTCTTTAGCACAGAAATTGTTTTGTTTTGCTTTCGAGTTTTTCTGATAGCTTAATTAATTTTATTATTTACAGATTTTTATGTCAGAGATGATTTACTTTAAAAAAAAGGAGGATCAATTTAATGTATAAAACTTTCAAGTATTGTGTGTTGCCTTTGTGTATAACATTTGATAATAACTATTATGCTTTTTATTATTATAATATTATGCATATTGTAATAAGACGATTCTTGTCGTCGTTAACTTGACAGGTATACTTGTCCGTTTAAGCCCCGCGATGGAACGCCTTGTTGTAATAAGACGAATTCGTGGTGTATTTGTTCTTTGTCAATAGTGTTGTGATTGCACCTAATTTATCGTCTCAAACGTTCGCCAATTTGTAATATGACGATGTTTAGTTTATATTTATTTTAATTATTTGTCTCAGGGTTATTTATTTAATATGGGGTTTTGTAATTTGTTTATTATTATTATTCAAAGCTCGTACTTTATTATTAAGTCGTTGGTTAGTGATTTATTCCACCCAATTCAACCTATTGTTGAATCCGATAGTGAATAAATCGGTTACTTACACTTTTTATCGTCGTTTTAAAAATCAGTTTATTTGGTTTAAAAATGTTTTTTAATTCACTTCTTAGAGTTGATTCCCTTGAAGTTCCGTTGGCTCTCCGTTGGTCGGCGGTGGTGAGATGATCAGTAATGTCCTGCCTATACACTAACATAAACATACACAAACATGATATTTACGATAATTTATACTGTATAATAATATATATAGGTCGGTGCGGTTGGAAAAAATCATTCCATTTGAATGATTCGCTCTGGAAGTCTGGTACCAACCGTCTCGTTTTTCTCACTAAGCTGTATCTACTGATTACAATAAAAGCCAAATCTTTCAAAGGTTCAGATGACAATAATGATTTATTCAAATCTAGAACAATAAAATTTAGTACAATAATATAATTTATTTTCCTTTTGGTTAACAGTTAAATTCGAACATGGACTCTAAAACATTTAAAAATCTCAGGTTGGTATGACTGCATTTGGCTAGTCGAATAATTTTGTTGGTAAACAAATAGGTTATGAAGTGTTATTAAACTTGTAATGTTATTAATATTATTAGTAGTAGTAGTAATAATAGTAGTAGGTTCTTTGAGTCTGCAAAATACACATAATTAATAAAACTGCTACGGTTATAATAAGTAGATAAAATATAAACTCATTGATTATTAATTTGAAAGAAAATAAAATATGAACAACTGTTCATGGTTAAACATTGAAGTT
Organism: Magicicada septendecula; assembly: GCA_034769895.1. Taxonomy (NCBI): domain Eukaryota; kingdom Metazoa; phylum Arthropoda; class Insecta; order Hemiptera; family Cicadidae; genus Magicicada; species Magicicada septendecula. The sequence goes on along the minus strand of CM068370.1, from coordinate 158,965,446 downwards.
GAGATAGGTTCGTGCAACCTTGTTTGTTTAAGAGTTATTAATTGTTTGTTAATAAGTGATAATAATTATTAGAATTCAGTGTCATGGATCATTACCATCTCCTAGACTGGATGTACATAACTCAGGTATTTGTAATTCATTGGATATATTTATGCCACCCTCTGGTGTAACTCTTAATTAATTATTGAAATAAAATATTGAACACTCTTATCTTACTAATGGTTAGGCCACATACTCCCTTCATTGGTTATACAATGTCTTTACTTATACTAATACATTAGAATTATACAAATAGTGAAAATTGTCGTCAATGAAAGCGTTCAATTTTGACATTGTTTATCTGTATTACAGAGTTCCCTTCCTTTTGGAATTGGGTATTTAATTGATTAACTGATGTTAATTCAATAAGCTATTAGCGTTCTGTTACGTATATATTACTATACAATCATAATATAATAGTTGTGGGTATTTGATACTTGCGTTACTGGTCGTTCGTAGGGTTTACACTTTTTCTTAAAATTTTTAATTAATTAAAATTCTTTAATTAATTAATTAAACTTATATAACTGCACTACACTCACTCCTATGCGCATGTACTCCGAATTATTTTCACTTAAAAATATACTGCACTATTTTTCTTCAGTAGACATAACCTCCACTCATGGTTTGAGGTTAGCGTACGTTTACATCTGGCCGCTGTCAAACGCACGTTTTTCTGGAGAAACGGCGTGCATGTAGTTCGCCTCGTTGCTGGTAAAAGACTGTTTTCGCTTCCTCTGTCGGAATGATGCATTTCGTATTTTTTATAGGATCTGATTGGTCAATATATTTTAATTCGTCTATTTTCGGCGGGCTTCGTCAAAACAGACGCTTACAAACGCGTCACTTTTTTGTGTTGAGATTAAGAATTGGTGGTCAACATACCCACGCGCAAGGGCTCAGCATCATACAATTATTTTTATAAGTCCAATATCTTACTTATAACTGCACTGATGTCATTTTAATTACCCTCATTGTTTCTAATTTTTTATGACGATTATTTTGAATCCCCTCATCATATATTTCAGATTCGGGGTTGCTGAAATCGCACTTGGTATATACACTTAGTGTCCATTAAGCTATTAATTATTATTAATACATTGTTTTTATCCCATATTCGATGGTAATAACGTATTCTTATCTTACTGTACAATTTTCCCTTAAAACTATGCCTTAATATTAATACTATGTCCGTTTTCATAGATTCAATCCTAGGTCTATGACTATACATGTTTGTTTTTTCTTATATTTTAATAATACTAACATTTAACTAATTTCTAATAGGGCCTATTTACACACTAATGGGTTTAGTCACTATTGACAGTGTTCTTGTTCCCTAAATTATGAGTCTATTGCCTTAATTATTGTTTGTTAAGTAGGCTTGTCATACTTCATGGAGTTACCTTACTGTATCCTTTGTATTCTATACATATTATTCCTATTGTTATTCAAATGATAATTATAATGGTCTCAGTGACATTGTTATCAATGTGCTGCAGTTCATTCTGCATTTGTACTGGTTATCACCTTGGTTTAGTAGTTATCAAGATTGCTTGCAGCTAGTTGTTACTATAGTTTTGTTGTTATTATTGTTGTTTTGATTATTTAGATAGTTATCTTGGTTGAATTTATTCATTTGAACAGTATTCTGTCCCACTTCAAGTTGTTAGTTGAGTTACTACTTTTGTATAATAAGTTTATAACATAATTTGGTTGCATCATGCATCTTTGTTATTACAAGCATAGGCCTATAATTATATTGGATTACATTAATATAGCTTTTATATTTAGTTATTATATCATCTATTGTGTACAAAACGTTCCTTATATCATCTAGTTACTTCCTAGCTTAATATATTCTGGTTTGATATTATTTTGGCTTTGTTTTTCTTAAGTTTTAGTGAAAACCGGTTGCCCAGATTAGGTTATGTTGCAGGTTTGGTAAGCAGTAATGTGTTGCTGCTGGCTGTGTATTTTTGCATTAATCTGGTTGATTGGCTTTCATTCAATGTTTGTACATTGGTTGTTGGTTATTATTATTGTACCTTTGGTTTACTCTTTTATTGTCTTAATTATTGTTAATTAGTGGGTTTTTACTAACATCAATCCCACTGTACAACTGGTCATTTATTTTGGAACCTATTCTTCTTTTAACGTCTACACATCATTTAGCTAAAATAAACTTATCCTATTCTTATTCAGTTTGTTGGTGATTCTTTATTTACAATACTTAGTCCTCATTGATTACAGTTTATTCTACATGGACAAGGAATGTATTCATCAAATGAGTTGTGGTCAGTGTTGACTTTACCATACAGCTTAGGGATTTATATCATGTAATTAATTAACATTTCTTCTTTCTTCTTAGTACAATTATTCCTTCATAGGTTTATGTTAGTTCGTTATATTTCAATTTCTTTCCCTTTTTTCTTGTGTCTGGTCTAGATATCTTCCTTCTTCTTTTCTTCACTGATCTCTTTCTCACTCTTATTTATTTTATACATGATGTTGTTTTCACTTGTCTCCTTCGCATTGTTTCTTCTTTCTTCTTTCTTGAGGTCGTTATCGTTGTGTTCTTCTCGCTGATTCTGCATTCTTCTTTTGTTTGGGTTTTCATTGTGTTCTTCTCACTGATTTATTTCTCTTCTTTTGTTTCCGTTGTTCTTCTCACTGATCTATTGGGTAAGGTATGTCAGTCGTCTCGTCTTTAGTCTTCTTTTCTTCTTTATTGGTACATTTACTAGTAATTACTCCTTCATGATACTTCACTTATTTTAACATATGATACTTTCTCCTTCTGTATCCATGGTGGTATTCTTGACCTTTTATGTATTCTTAACAGTAGTGGCTTTCAAATTAATTTTCGGTACGTTGGTGGATGTAGTGTTATATGTACCGTTACAATATCAATTATTATGTCTTTATCATTATATTATCATATTGTTATATATTTTTGGAATTTTTTGGGATCATTGTCCTATTATTATGTACTGCCAACTATTATGTCTGTCTAATTATTGTATTATTATGTATCATTATCATGTTATTATGTGACATGGAATTTTTAGTATCATTATTCTATCAATATGTAACGTAAATTATTATGTATTATGTATCCTTACAGAATTTTGGTGTCATAAAATGGCAATTATTATGTACTATACACACAATAAATTAAGTTGCAAAATCGCCCGATTTTGTGCGGGCAGTATGGTTATACTTTGTACTCATGTAAACTTTGTACTGTAAAATGCCGCATTGCGGGTGCGTGTAGTGACGTCATTTTTCTCTCTGCTATCTGCTGCCGGTTTGATACAGGCTGACAGCAGTCAAAATTAAGCTAGCTCCTTGCAAGACTCCGAGCGGGCATCTCGCTCAGTTCGCCAACCGCGGCTACATAAAGTTTTCAATATTTCATAATTTTAGCATTGTCATCATGCGATAATTTACTTAGGCGATTCTTGGCCTCTACACACTATTATGGGTTTTCAATATTAATTCTTTTTTAATTCTCCGGCATTTATGCCGCGCCAAAACTGCACGCGCCAGCAATTATGTCTTATTAATTTTCAATCAAGAATTATACAGTCCACTTCATTATTTCATTTCACACCAGCACCACAACTAAGCGTTCTAAGACCAACTTGAGATTGCATCGAGAGCATCTAAGACGCAACATTTGGTCCTCCGCGACCGGATTTCACATTTTGGTACTAGAGCAGCATTTTGGTCCACCACGATTTCAAATATATTTCATTTAATGGGCCCAAACAACCTGTGGTTCAAGCCCGAATACTTTCGAACTTTAGAGTGCCGGCCGTTGCATGCCTTCATTTTTCTCAAAACAAACTTCATACGTGACATGCAAGATTCTGCAGAGCATCAACTCTGAGACAACAAGACATTTGTCCTACAGCAGCGAAATTCCAGAATTTTAAAACTATACGGAGAGCTACAACTTCAAGCGTCATCCGACCAGCAGAAGCAAGAGTTGCGCCAACTTCTAAGGATTGTCGAACAGGATCAACACGGAACCAACAGGATCGGAGCCGTTTTGAACACGCCGGGATTCAACATCCACGTGACTATAAACTTTCATTTTTTATAATTTTTCATGTATAATTGATGGGTACAGCAAACTGAGTAATATTTTGCGCAGATTTAATAACATTTAATATAACATCATTAATAATTTTTACGTAAGCAGATATTATTGCCAAGTGGCCATAAACTTGTATTTTTATCTAGATTTGCATATGTACATAAATTTTCATTTACGCAGCTATGCAATAATGCATTAAGAAACTTAAGTGATGTAACAAGACTATAGGTATATTGTCATTTTGAATAATTCACATTTTCAATAACATTCATAACAATTTAAAAAAAAAAAAAAGGAAATTAAGTACCTATTATATTATAGTAAGTAATATATTAAGGTGTACACAGATCACTGGCTCCCGCATCATATCAGAATTTAGCAAATTATTTAAATTACAACAATTGTTCACCTCCTCTATATTTAACTATCGTTTTCGAATCACATTTTACATTTCGGTCATGGCTGATGTGAAGGCGTTAATTAAGAAACGGGGCACAATTAAGGCGTCTATATCCCGTGTGAATACTTTCGCTGACAATTTCGATCCGGACATAAGCGATCACCATGCCTTAAAAATTAAACTCCGCTTTTTGATGGAATTGTCCGCGAAGTATGACAAAATTCAGACTCAAATTGAGGCTGATGATTCCGATTTCACATCAGTCAGTGACAGAGTTCAAACAGAGGGTGATCTCTGTAATATTGAGTGCAAGTTACACCATTTATTGGAGCAAGTAGAGGAGGTGAACAAGAAGTCATTGATCCAAGCTGAAGTCACACCAATTAAAACCCCCCACCTATACAGTTAGAGCCAATTAAATTGCCCTGCTTCTCAGGCAGCATTATTGATTGGCAACATTATCAGAATATGTTTGTGGAATTAGTACACGTTAGAACTGACCTGACGGACATTCAGAAATTACACTATTTGCACTCTTCATTAAGGGACGAGGCGTTAACTGTAATAAAATCTCTTCCAATCACACATGAAAATTATGCGGTAGCCATTGATCTATTAAGAGCCAGGTACGACAGCAAATTCATTGTCTCAGCCTATCACATAGGGAATGTCTTGGGCGTGAAGTCCATTCAACAAGAGTCCATGCTTAGCATTTCCAAATTCATTGACGAGATTACCGCGAATATAAATGCTTTAAATTCATTACATTTATCTGTAAATATATTTTAAATCATTTTCGTTCAATACTTAACGCAAAAACTCGATAACCATACATGTCGGCTCTGGAAAGAAAGCTTGTCTGACGAACGATTTCCTAATTCCAGTAATTTTATTAAATTTTTAAATAATAGAAGGCAGTTATTGCAAAACGTCGACGGCGCGACCAGCTCAGTAAGCAAAATACACGATAGCGATAAGACTCCCTATCGCAAAGCTATTAAACCGGTTGATATTACTAGGTCGACATTCCATTCTCATATCGGCAACATCTGTCAGCTGTGTCGTGGTAAACACCGCCTTTCTGAGTGCCCACAATTCGTGGCTATATCTCCCCTGGAACAAAAAAATATTTTAATTAAAAATAAACTCTGCTTAAATTGCATACGTCCAGGTCATGATCTCGCACACTGTCCTTCCAAATTTGCTTGCAGAACGTGTGCTAAACGCCACCACACAATGATCCACATATCAGGCAATAACGCTTCGTGCAGGAACAATCAGTTTTCATTAAAACTGCAAACAAACAAATCTATATTATTATCCACCGCTGTCTGCATGACAACTGACCATGCCGGTATGAAGCACCCAGTAAGGATTATTGGACTCAGGATTGCAAGCTAACTCCTGCATCATGAATTTCGCACGTCGCATGGGTCTAAAACTAATTAAATCTCAATTACACATCACCGGTATAAATAATTCATTATCTCAAGCTGACTTCAGTACCAGGGTAAGGTTGCATTCACGTTATAAGAATTATAGTTTAAACATACATTGCGCTGTGCTTCCCAGTATCACGAATAATCTCCCTGCGGAATCACTTGATATCTCATCCCTAAATTTACCAAAAGGCATATTCCTAGCCGACCCACAACTGAACTTCTCTTCGCAAATCGACCTATTGCTTGGTGCTCAGTATTGCTTACAATTAATTGAACCTGTCAAATTCATCCGTAGCCCACATTTTCCCATAATACAGGAGACAAAATTGGGATTCATTCTTGCGGGTAACTTGCCATTTAATGTCAACATGACAAAACCTGTCTCATCATTCATAGCATGTGAAGATAATAACGCCATTTCCTCGCAACTAAAGGACTTCTGGAAGTTAGAGGACGTTGCTATTCGTGCTCCCTCCGTTGAGGACTCGGAATGCGAAAGTCATTTTGTATCTAATACTTTCCGTAATAATGATGGCAGATTCGTGGTATCCCTACCTTGCAGGTCATACAATTCTCATTTGGGCGATTCTCTTCACGGAGCTATCCGCAGATGTCCATCACTGGAACTCAAGTCCAAGCAGAACCCTGCCCATGAGTCATCATCATGGCCCACCAGTGCCTTCGATGCCCATTCACCCTGCACTCATCCCGATATTGAGAAGGAACAACGTAAGCAGGTCCAAACCTCATTGATTGTCGCTTCATCTATGTCTAGTTATTATAAAAACTACTCTTAGCTTTCAAAACTCCTTCGTGTATTTTCGTATTGCCTTTGATTCATTCGGAACTCTAGGCTCCCCACAGCGGTTAGAGGCACTTCCTTTTTAACCTCCCATGAGGTACATGGTATACTTTTGGTTTTTACTCGCCAGTCTCAGAAGTCGCAATTTAGCATCGAAATGAAGGAACTTGAAGCACAACGCTGCATCCCTAATAATAGTAAAATTCTGTCACTTAACCCCTTTCTGGACAATGCGGGGATATTGCGCGTGGACGGACGCCTTCAGCATTCCCAGCTTACCTACGAGAGCAAACACCAAATCATACACCACCCGCACTCCCATCGGAGCAAATTAATCATACAAAGCGAGCATCTTCGTTTACTACACGCTGGTGTACAATTGACTCAGTTCTCTCTACGGCAGAAATATTGGATAATTAATGATAAATCTTATATAGATTCAATGTATCACTTGTTTTCGATTCCGTGCTAGGGGCGCAAGCCAATTATTAAGACAATTACCCCCTTCCCGGGTTACGCCTGCTAAGCCATTTTCTCAATCTGCAGTCGACTATGCCGGTCCCGTATTTATACGTCATGGCGGGCAGCGTTCAAAATCGACATCAAAGGCTTATATTGTTTTATTTATATGCATGACCACTAAGGCCATTCATCTGGAACTAGTCTCAGATCTTACATCAGACGCCTTTATAGCAGCTTTAAAACGGTTTATAGCGCATAGGGGGATCCCTTATCAGATATTCTCCGACAATGGAACAAACTTTCGTCGTGCTAGTAGCACACTTCACGAATTATACAAACTTTTTCACTCCAACAGATTTGAACAGACCACCCAGGATTTTACCAGTGCCCAAGGCATCAAATGGTCCTTTATTCCCTCCCTCAGCACCTCATTTCGGTGGCCTGTGGGAAAGCGGAGTCAAGAGCGTCAAATTTCATTTGCGGCGCGTTGTCGGCGGAACCATTCTTACGTTTGAGGAGTATTACACTATCCTAACTCAAATAGAGTCCTGCCTCAACTCACGCCCTTTGTTCGCCATATCAAATGACTCTAGGGACCCCGAACCTTTAACTCCAGCTCACTTCCTGGTTGGTTCTCCGCTCACTGCACTCCCGGAACCTGACTATTCCCAAGTCAATATTAGTCGTCTGGGCAGATGACAGCTGCTCCAAAGATTCACCCAATCTATATGGTACAGGTGGTCGTAAGATTATTTGCACCAGTTACAACAACGCAACAAATGGCGCATCCCGTCAAAAAATTTGACTCCCGGACAACTCGTCCTTATTCTAGATGACAGTTCCCCCCCCCCCACCGCAGTGGAAACGCGGGGTAGTCACGAATGTCTATTCGGGTCAGGATTCAATAGTGCGCGTCGCGGATGTACGCACCCCAAATGGTATCCTACGTCGACCCATTCATAAATTTTGTCCACTTCCAGTAGCCTCAGACTAAATGCATGAGCGTTCATGCGACATGCATCCTTAATTCGAACCTTTATCATGCTGTACATTTGTGATTTTTATTATATTATTATTAAGCTTTTTATTATTGTATTGCCATATTGAATCAGTTTTTGAGGATGTTTTCTTTATATAGATTAAGTGTTATTAGTTACATTTGTTAAAAATTAAATATATGCATTTACTGACATTGTTCATGATTCAAGAAAGATCATGTTTAGTTATATAAGAACTTTGTTTTTTTTTCATGAGTTTTTATTTTGTACATTCTTTAGCACAGAAATTGTTTTGTTTTGCTTTCGAGTTTTTCTGATAGCTTAATTAATTTTATTATTTACAGATTTTTATGTCAGAGATGATTTACTTTAAAAAAAAGGAGGATCAATTTAATGTATAAAACTTTCAAGTATTGTGTGTTGCCTTTGTGTATAACATTTGATAATAACTATTATGCTTTTTATTATTATAATATTATGCATATTGTAATAAGACGATTCTTGTCGTCGTTAACTTGACAGGTATACTTGTCCGTTTAAGCCCCGCGATGGAACGCCTTGTTGTAATAAGACGAATTCGTGGTGTATTTGTTCTTTGTCAATAGTGTTGTGATTGCACCTAATTTATCGTCTCAAACGTTCGCCAATTTGTAATATGACGATGTTTAGTTTATATTTATTTTAATTATTTGTCTCAGGGTTATTTATTTAATATGGGGTTTTGTAATTTGTTTATTATTATTATTCAAAGCTCGTACTTTATTATTAAGTCGTTGGTTAGTGATTTATTCCACCCAATTCAACCTATTGTTGAATCCGATAGTGAATAAATCGGTTACTTACACTTTTTATCGTCGTTTTAAAAATCAGTTTATTTGGTTTAAAAATGTTTTTTAATTCACTTCTTAGAGTTGATTCCCTTGAAGTTCCGTTGGCTCTCCGTTGGTCGGCGGTGGTGAGATGATCAGTAATGTCCTGCCTATACACTAACATAAACATACACAAACATGATATTTACGATAATTTATACTGTATAATAATATATATAGGTCGGTGCGGTTGGAAAAAATCATTCCATTTGAATGATTCGCTCTGGAAGTCTGGTACCAACCGTCTCGTTTTTCTCACTAAGCTGTATCTACTGATTACAATAAAAGCCAAATCTTTCAAAGGTTCAGATGACAATAATGATTTATTCAAATCTAGAACAATAAAATTTAGTACAATAATATAATTTATTTTCCTTTTGGTTAACAGTTAAATTCGAACATGGACTCTAAAACATTTAAAAATCTCAGGTTGGTATGACTGCATTTGGCTAGTCGAATAATTTTGTTGGTAAACAAATAGGTTATGAAGTGTTATTAAACTTGTAATGTTATTAATATTATTAGTAGTAGTAGTAATAATAGTAGTAGGTTCTTTGAGTCTGCAAAATACACATAATTAATAAAACTGCTACGGTTATAATAAGTAGATAAAATATAAACTCATTGATTATTAATTTGAAAGAAAATAAAATATGAACAACTGTTCATGGTTAAACATTGAAGTTGAGATAGGTTCGTGCAACCTTGTTTGTTTAAGAGTTATTAATTGTTTGTTAATAAGTGATAATAATTATTAGAATTCAGTGTCATGGATCATTACCATCTCCTAGACTGGATGTACATAACTCAGGTATTTGTAATTCATTGGATATATTTATGCCACCCTCTGGTGTAACTCTTAATTAATTATTGAAATAAAATATTGAACACTCTTATCTTACTAATGGTTAGGCCACATACTCCCTTCATTGGTTATACAATGTCTTTACTTATACTAATACATTAGAATTATACAAATAGTGAAAATTGTCGTCAATGAAAGCGTTCAATTTTGACATTGTTTATCTGTATTACAGAGTTCCCTTCCTTTTGGAATTGGGTATTTAATTGATTAACTGATGTTAATTCAATAAGCTATTAGCGTTCTGTTACGTATATATTACTATACAATCATAATATAATAGTTGTGGGTATTTGATACTTGCGTTACTGGTCGTTCGTAGGGTTTACACTTTTTCTTAAAATTTTTAATTAATTAAAATTCTTTAATTAATTAATTAAACTTATATAACTGCACTACACTCACTCCTATGCGCATGTACTCCGAATTATTTTCACTTAAAAATATACTGCACTATTTTTCTTCAGTAGACATAACCTCCACTCATGGTTTGAGGTTAGCGTACGTTTACATCTGGCCGCTGTCAAACGCACGTTTTTCTGGAGAAACGGCGTGCATGTAGTTCGCCTCGTTGCTGGTAAAAGACTGTTTTCGCTTCCTCTGTCGGAATGATGCATTTCGTATTTTTTATAGGATCTGATTGGTCAATATATTTTAATTCGTCTATTTTCGGCGGGCTTCGTCAAAACAGACGCTTACAAACGCGTCACTTTTTTGTGTTGAGATTAAGAATTGGTGGTCAACATACCCACGCGCAAGGGCTCAGCATCATACAATTATTTTTATAAGTCCAATATCTTACTTATAACTGCACTGATGTCATTTTAATTACCCTCATTGTTTCTAATTTTTTATGACGATTATTTTGAATCCCCTCATCATATATTTCAGATTCGGGGTTGCTGAAATCGCACTTGGTATATACACTTAGTGTCCATTAAGCTATTAATTACTATTAATACATTGTTTTTATCCCATATTCGATGGTAATAACGTATTCTTATCTTACTGTACAATTTTCCCTTAAAACTATGCCTTAATATTAATACTATGTCCGTTTTCATAGATTCAATCCTAGGTCTATGACTATACATGTTTGTTTTTTCTTATATTTTAATAATACTAACATTTAACTAATTTCTAATAGGGCCTATTTACACACTAATGGGTTTAGTCACTATTGACAGTGTTCTTGTTCCCTAAATTATGAGTCTATTGCCTTAATTATTGTTTGTTAAGTAGGCTTGTCATACTTCATGGAGTTACCTTACTGTATGCTTTGTATTCTATACATATTATTCCTAATGTTATTCAAATGATAATTATAATGGTCTCAGTGACATTGTTATCAATGTGCTGCAGTTCATTCTGCATTTGTACTGGTTATCACCTTGGTTTAGTAGTTATCAAGATTGCTTGCAGCTAGTTGTTACTATAGTTTTGTTGTTATTATTGTTGTTTTGATTATTTAGATAGTTATCTTGGTTGAATTTATTCATTTGAACAGTATTCTGTCCCACTTCAAGTTGTTAGTTGAGTTACTACTTTTGTATAATAAGTTTATAACATAATTTGGTTGCATCATGCATCTTTGTTATTACAAGCATATAATTATATTGGATTACATTAATATAGCTTTTATATTTAGTTATTATATCATCTATTGTGTACAAAACGTTCCTTATATCATCTAGTTACTTCCTAGCTTAATACATTCTGGTTTGATATTATTTTGGCTTTGTTTTTCTTAAGTTTTAGTGAAAACCGGTTGCCCAGATTAGGTTATGTTGCAGGTTTGGTAAGCAGTAATGTGTTGCTGCTGGCTGTGTATTTTTGCATTAATCTGGTTGATTGGCTTTCATTCAATGTTTGTACATTGGTTGTTGGTTATTATTATTGTACCTTTGGTTTACTCTTTTATTGTCTTAATTATTGTTAATTAGTGGGTTTTTTCTAACATCAATCCCACTGTACAACTGGTCATTTATTTTGGAACCTATTCTTCTTTTAACGTCTACACATCATTTAGCTAAAATAAACTTATCCTATTCTTATTCAGTTTGTTGGTGATTCTTTATTTACAATACTTAGTCCTCATTGATTACAGTTTATTCTACATGGACAAGGAATGTATTCATCAAATGAGTTGTGGTCAGTGTTGACTTTACCATACAGCTTAGGGATTTATATCATGTAATTAATTAACATTTCTTCTTTCTTCTTAGTACAATTATTCCTTCATAGGTTTATGTTAGTTCGTTATATTTCAATTTCTTTCCCTTTTTTCTTGTGTCTGGTCTAGATATCTTCCTTCTTCTTTTCTTCACTGATCTCTTTCTCACTCTTATTTATTTTATACATGATGTTGTTTTCACTTGTCTCCTTCGCATTGTTTCTTCTTTCTTCTTTCTTGAGGTCGTTATCGTTGTGTTCTTCTCGCTGATTCTGCATTCTTCTTTTGTTTGGGTTTTCATTGTGTTCTTCTCACTGATTTATTTCTCTTCTTTTGTTTCCGTTGTTCTTCTCACTGATCTATTGGGTAAGGTATGTCAGTCGTCTCGTCTTTAGTCTTCTTTTCTTCTTTATTGGTACATTTACTAGTAATTACTCCTTCATGATACTTCACTTATTTTAACATATGATACTTTCTCCTTCTGTATCCATGGTGGTATTCTTGACCTTTTATGTATTCTTAACAGTAGTGGCTTTCAAATTAATTTTCGGTACGTTGGTGGATGTAGTGTTATATGTACCGTTACAATATCAATTATTATGTCTTTATCATTATATTATCATATTGTTATATATTTTTGGAATTTTTTGGGATCATTGTCCTATTATTATGTACTGCCAACTATTATGTCTGTCTGATTATTGTATTATTGTGTATCATTATCATGTTATTATGTGACATGGAATTTTTAGTATCATTATTCTATCAATATGTAACGTAAATTATTATGTATTATGTATCCTTACAGAATTTTGGTGTCATAAAATGGCAATTATTATGTACTATACACACAATAAATTAAGTTGCAAAATCGCCCGATTTTGTGCGGGCAGTATGGTTATACTTTGTACTCATGTAAACTTTGTACTGTAAAATGCCGCATTGCGGGTGCGTGTAGTGACGTCATTTTTCTCTCTGCTATCTGCTGCCGGTTTGATACAGGCTGACAGCAGTCAAAATTAAGCTAGCTCCTTGCAAGACTCCGAGCGGGCATCTCGCTCAGTTCGCCAACCGCGGCTACATAAAGTTTTCAATATTTCATAATTTTAGCATTGTCATCATGCGATAATTTACTTAGGCGATTCTTGGCCTCTACACACTATTATGGGTTTTCAATATTAATTATTTTTTAATTCTCCGGCATTTATGCCGCGCCAAAACTGCACGCGCCAGCAATTATGTCTTATTAATTTTCAATCAAGAATTATACAGTCCACTTCATTATTTCATTTCACACCAGCACCACAACTAAGCGTTCTAAGACCAACTTGAGATTGCATCGAGAGCATCTAAGACGCAACATTTGGTCCTCCGCGACCGGATTTCACATTTTGGTACTAGAGCAGCATTTTGGTCCACCACGATTTCAAATATATTTCATTTAATGGGCCCAAACAACCTGTGGTTCAAGCCCGAATACTTTCGAACTTTAGAGTGCCGGCCGTTGCATGCCTTCATTTTTCTCAAAACAAACTTCATACGTGACATGCAAGATTCTGCAGAGCATCAACTCTGAGACAACAAGACATTTGTCCTACAGCAGCGAAATTCCAGAATTTTAAAACTATACGGAGAGCTACAACTTCAAGCGTCATCCGACCAGCAGAAGCAAGAGTTGCGCCAACTTCTAAGGATTGTCGAACAGGATCAACACGGAACCAACAGGATCGGAACCGTTTTGAACACGCCGGGATTCAACATCCACGTGACTATAAACTTTCATTTTTTATAATTTTTCATGTATAATTGATGGGTACAGCAAACTGAGTAATATTTTGCGCAGATTTAATAACATTTAATATAACATCATTAATAATTTTTACGTAAGCAGATATTATTGCCAAGTGGCCATAAACTTGTATTTTTATCTAGATTTGCATATGTACATAAATTTTCATTTACGCAGCTATGCAATAATGCATTAAGAAACTTAAGTGATGTGACAAGACTATAGGTATATTGTCATTTTGAATAATTCACATTTTCAATAACATTCATAACAATTTAAAAAAAAAAAAAAAGGAAATTAAGTACCTATTATATTATAGTAAGTAATATATTAAGGTGTACACAGATCACTGGCTCCCGCATCATATCAGAATTTAGCAAATTATTTAAAGTACAACAATTGTTCACCTCCTCTATATTTAACTATCGTTTTCGAATCACATTTTACATTTCGGTCATGGCTGATGTGAAGGCGTTAATTAAGAAACGGGGCACAATTAAGGCGTCTATATCCCGTGTGAATACTTTCGCTGACAATTTCGATCCGGACATAAGCGATCACCATGCCTTAAAAATTAAACTCCGCTATTTGCTGGAATTGTCCGCGAAGTATGACAAAATTCAGACTCAAATTGAGGCTGATGATTCCGATTTCACATCAGTCAGTGACAGAGTTCAAACAGAGGATGATCTCTGTAATATTGAGTGCAAGTTACACCATTTATTGGAGCAAGTAGAGGAGGTGAACAAGAAGTCATTGATCCAAGCTGAAGTCACACCAATTAAAACCCCCCCTATACAGTTAGAGCCAATTAAATGGCCCTGCTTCTCAGGCAGCATTATTGATTGGCAACATTATCAGAATATGTTTGTGGAATTAGTACACGTTAGAACTGACCTGAAGGACATTCAGAAATTACACTATTTGCACTCTTCATTAAGGGACGAGGCGTTAACTGTAATAAAATCTCTTCCAATCACACATGAAAATTATGCGGTAGCCATTGATCTATTAAGAGCCAGGTACGACAGCAAATTCATTGTCTCAGCCTATCACATAGGGAATGTCTTGGGCGTGAAGTCCATTCAACAAGAGTCCATGCTTAGCATTTCCAAATTCATTGACGAGATTACCGCGAATATAAATGCTTTAAATTCATTACATTTATCTGTAAATATATTTTAAATCATTTTCGTTCAATACTTAACGCAAAAACTCGATAACCATACATGTCGGCTCTGGAAAGAAAGCTTGTCTGACGAACGATTTCCTAATTCCAGTAATTTTATTAAATTTTTAAATAATAGAAGGCAGTTATTGCAAAACGTCGACGGCGCGACCAGCTCAGTAAGCAAAATACACGTTAGCGATAAGACTCCCTATCGCAAAGCTATTAAACCGGTTGATATTACTAGGTCGACATTCCATTCTCATATCGGCAACATCTGTCAGCTGTGTCGTGGTAAACACCGCCTTTCTGAGTGCCCACAATTCGTGGCTATATCTTCCCTGGAACAAAAAAATATTTTAATTAAAAATAAACTCTGCTTAAATTGCATACGTCCAGGTCATGATCTCGCACACTGTCCTTCCAAATTTGCTTGCAGAACGTGTGCTAAACGCCACCACACAATGATCCACATATCAGGCAATAACGCTTCGTGCAGGAACAATCAGTTTTCATTAAAACTGCAAACAAACAAATCTATATTATTATCCACCGCTGTCTGCATGACAACTGACCATGCCGGTATGAAGCACCCAGTAAGGATTATTGGACTCAGGATTGCAAGCTAACTCCTGCATCATGAATTTCGCACGTCGCATGGGTCTAAAACTAATTAAATCTCAATTACACATCACCGGTATAAATAATTCATTATCTCAAGCTGACTTCAGTACCAGGGTAAGGTTGCATTCACGTTATAAGAATTATAGTTTAAACATACATTGCGCTGTGCTTCCCAGTATCACGAATAATCTCCCTGCGGAATCACTTGATATCTTATCCCTAAATTTACCAAAAGGCATATTCCTAGCCGACCCACAACTGAACTTCTCTTCGCAAATCGACCTATTGCTTGGTGCTCAGTATTGCTTACAATTAATTGAACCTGTCAAATTCATCCGTAGCCCACATTTTCCCATAATACAGGAGACAAAATTGGGATTCATTCTTGCGGGTAACTTGCCATTTAATGTCAACATGACAAAACCTGTCTCATCATTCATAGCATGTGAAGATAATAACGCCATTTCCTCGCAACTAAAGGACTTCTGGAAGTTAGAGGACGTTGCTATTCGTGCTCCCTCCGTTGAGGACTCGGAATGCGAAAGTCATTTTGTATCTAATACTTTCCGTAATAATGATGGCAGATTCGTGGTATCCCTACCTTGCAGGTCATACAATTCTCATTTGGGCGATTCTCTTCACGGAGATATCCGCAGATGTCCATCACTGGAACTCAAGTCCAAGCAGAACCCTGCCCATGAGTCATCATCATGGCCCACCAGTGCCTTCGATGCCCATTCACCCTGCACTCATCCCGATATTGAGAAGGAACAACGTAAGCAGGTCCAAACCTCATTGATTGTCGCTTCATCTATGTCTAGTTATTATGAAAACTACTCTTAGCTTTCAAAACTCCTTCGTGTATTTTCGTATTGCCTTTGATTCATTCGGAACTCTAGGCTCCCCACAGCGGTTAGAGGCACTTCCTTTTTAACCTCCCATGAGGTACATGGTATACTTTTGGTTTTTACTCGCCAGTCTCAGAAGTCGCAATTTAGCATCGAAATCAAGGAACTTGAAGCACAACGCTGCATCCCTAATAATAGTAAAATTCTGTCACTTAACCCCTTTCTGGACAATGCGGGGATATTGCGCGTGGACGGACGCCTTCAGCATTCCCAGCTTACCTACGAGAGCAAACACCAAATCATACTCCACCCGCACTCCCATCTGAGCAAATTAATCATACAAAGCGAGCATCTTCGTTTACTACACGCTGGTGTACAATTGACTCAGTTCTCTCTACGGCAGAAATATTGGATAATTAATGATAAATCTTATATACGTTCAGTAATACATAAATGTATCACTTGTTTTCGATTCCGTGCTAGGGGCGCAAGCCAATTATTAAGACAATTACCCCCTTCCCGGGTTACGCCTGCTAAGCCATTTTCTCAATCTGCAGTCGACTATGCCGGTCCCGTATTTATACGTCATGGCGGGCAGCGTTCAAAATCGACATCAAAGGCTTATATTGTTTTATTTATACGCATGACCACTAAGGCCATTCATCTGGAACTAGTCTCAGATCTTACATCAGACGCCTTTATAGCAGCTTTAAAACGGTTTATAGCGCGTAGAGGGATCCCTTATCAGATATTCTACGACAATGGAACAAACTTTCGTCGTGCTAGTAGCACACTTCACGAATTATACAAACTTTTTCACTCCAACGGATTTGAACAGACCACCCAGGATTTTACCAGTGCCCAAGGCATCAAATGGTCCTTTATTCCCCCACTCAGCACCTCATTTCGGTGGCCTGTGGGAAAGCAGAGTCAAGAGCGTCAAATTTCATTTGCGGCGCGTTGTCGGCGGAACCATTCTTACGTTTGAGGAGTATTACACTATCCTAACTCAAATAGAGTCCTGCCTCAACTCACGCCCTTTGTTCGCCATATCAAATGACTCTATGGACCCCGAACCTTTAACTCCAGCTCACTTCCTGATTGGTTCTCCGCTCAATGCACTCCCGGAATCTAACTATTCCTAAGTCAATATTAGTCGTCTGGGCAGATGGCAGCTGCTCCAAAGATTCACCCAATCTAAATGGATACAGGCTGACAGCAGTCAAAATTAAGTTAGTTCCTTGCAAGACCCCGAGCGGGCATCTCAGTTCGCCAACCGCGGCTACATAAAGTTTTCAGTATTTCATAATATTAGCATTGTCATCATGCGATAATTTACTTAGGCGATTCTTGGCCTCTACACACTATTATGGTTTTTCAATATTATAACAAATTAAAATGTATGTGTCGTCGCGTTTTCGTCAATTTGTAACGTTTGAGGTGTGTCTTTTCAGGTGTTACACTCCGCGCATTTCTACTTACTAATTGTCTGTTTCTCTTCGAAGATGTAGTCCTGCAAATACAACTTATGCTAATATGTGTGTGTGTGGGCGCCACTTGGATATTTAGTCCAAGAAATTATTATTATTAAAAATTGATCTTTTAATTGTTAAATTAATTATAGAAAAAAATGTAAACAAGACAATTTGAGTTGCAAATAACATATGTTTAATGACTTTTCTTTCATAAAATCGTCTGAAGGACTAACAATAAAATTATGTAAAATTGCAGAGTTACAAAAATTATTGACAAAATTTTATTAAGTATCGGCTAATAAATATTTTATTGCTCAGTTGAATCGCATGAATTTAATCTTTGAAAAAACTTTATACTGAGGACGTGACTCCTTTGAACTATCAAGACAAATCAGTGGGATGCTTTACAAAATTTGTGTGAATTGAAGGTGTTTGATATATGTAGTACAATTGTGTGACAAAGATACCAGTTAAAACGATTTTAATTTTGGACAACTCACGTTCCGGTGGGTAAATATTTCCTTCACTGGACACTGTTCTTTGGGACGACTCCAATCTTGCGCCTCTTCGTATTTACGTTTCGTCACTCACTTGTAACTATTTAAAAGTCAAATTACGATTTGAAAACTCCGCACAATTTAAATAAAAATCGTACTGTTTCTATGCTTTAAATCGTTGCCGGCGAAAAACAGCTGACTGCGTTCCGTGACCTCGCTATACTGCCGTCTCAGCGCTAGTTACACACTCAATGTAGGGCTTGCGTTAGTAATTTGTTTGGGATTTTGTCAAAGTCTCTTTATGTCGCTAATACCAGCAAAATTTGATTTTTCTCTATTAAAATCGGTCCTTTTCAGGGCCGCTGGATATTTGGCTGTGTACGTTCTATTAGATTTGGCGTGCTGTTGCTCTATTCAACATGCACGTTAGCGATTTAGCGATATACTCCTTTTTAGGTTAAGTATGTCTTTCGTCTGGTACGGGGAAAAGCATTTTTTGAGTTTTCGGGTCGGATTCCTCTTCTTCGAGTTCGCCTTGGATTAGATGTTCGAATTCGTATGTGAAGTGTCTCTCGTGGTTTCAAAGCATAAAGTCCTCTTCTGTCGATTTTGGTCTCGCTTATATACTCTTTGTAAGGTGCATTGTTTTAATTTTTATTCATGACTTCCGGTACTTGTTAGTAACATTTTCTTCTGGAACGTTCGAGAATATGCAAATAGAACATCATGGAACAAATTCAACTTCCGTAGAAGCTTTAGAACAAAAACTTCTTGTTCTTCATACTAAAGGATATTACTGAAATTATTCTGGTATTTGTCAAACAATTTTACAGAACTACTTACAATCTGCATGTCATTATTATTTTTAGATTCTCTGCTTTCAACTGATTAAAATTATACCATTCATGATTGGTTTTAAATAAATTAAATCTAATAAATTAACATAAAATACATATCCTTACCTTGTAGTATTTATACAAAATTCTAGTTTTCTTATTAATAAAATGTTATTAAGTTCCTCGGCTCTTACTATAACATTAACACATAACATAGTTAGCTGTACATAACAAAACAAACAAATATTAAAGCACATAACATATAATTAATTTCATTTTTCTGTAGGCATAACATATGGCCTAGTTTTCTTGTCACTGTTATTTATAGTAATTTGTCTTTTCTGGTATTATTTCTGGGATTTCTTGGGTATTCACTTAGAGTTTGTTATATTGTTTATCTTTGGGAATACCTGGTTTTTCCTAATACTTTTTAATTTTATTGTAATCTCAATTAGCATCTCACTGTCTTTGTACAGATAAGCTATTTCATGTGTGTGACAAATTTCACTTTTATATTTAAAAATTCTCTATGAATTAAGCTTGTCTTCAATTGAGCAAGTATTTTTCCATTGTACATTATAGAATTGTATCTTTTTCTATATTCCTTCTAATATCAATTAATCTGTCAAATATGACTAATTTTGTGACTGTTTTTTGATCTCAGCCTAGTATGGTCTATGTAACTATTTTCATATATATGTGTTTTAGGTGGTCATATTTATAAGTATAGTTACTTTATATTGTGTTTCAACTTTCAAATACAAGTTTGTTGCATTTTGATAACTTTAAAGTCATAAATTTTACAATTTTACATGTTCACTACATGTTTTCAGTTTAACACTGTTTTTGGTTCTTTTCATTGACTTTAATCAATTTACAGATTTCTCTATTTGTAGTATTTTGTTTGTCTTTGTCTAATTGACATTTACATCTAGTTTTTTCTTGATTTTGTAATAATTAATTTTCACATACATCTGAGTGATTGGTCTCAACTCTAAAACTTTGATTTTCTGTTACAAAATTACATCTTTTTTATTTTAATTTACATCCTATTTAATGATGTGTTTAAATCATTTGATACATCTATTTTATATATATTATAAAGTATTGGAATAGATCTTGTCTATTATTTCACAATAAATTGGTTTTTATGCTCTATTCAGAGTTACATTTCTAACATTTCATGACCTCATTTTGGTCATTTCTGAGATTATTAGTTTCTCTTATTATACAATATCAGTTTTATTCTGTTCTTCACTTAAACAATATATGGGGTTTGAGTCTTGGTCAAAGTCTTCATCGTTTTTACATATTATTGATATTAACTATTGGACAATATTACTAAATTTTTTGGATTACTTGGGTTCGATACTGTTCATTTCACCTTCCTCTTATGATAATTTACTTTTGCACTTATTTTCTTTATGGAACGTTTTGTGACGTTACAATATTAATTCTATTTTAATTCTCCGGCACTTATGCCGCGCCAAACCTGCACGCGCCAGCAATTGTCTTATTAATTTTCAGTGTTTTTTAAGGTCTTGTTTCAGCTGTCTGACTTCCCGGGGATGTCGGATGGCACCCTCCTTGAGCTCGTGTATTCCTACTGTCGGTCCATGGCTGAGCGGGTCGCGCAAACTATAAGATGTGGCGGCAGTGTGACGTCTTTCCATCGGGGGGTGTTGGACGCATGCGTGCCTGGCCGATTGCGGGAGCAGCTGCAACATAGGCATTGTTATATGGTGCAAGCCCACGGGGAGAGTTTTGCTGAGTTTGCGCTCAGTATCCGTGAAGCTGTACGAATTCTAGGGTTGGGACTGCCCGAAATGGAGGTGGTACAGACGATTTTCGAGGGGGTCACTCCCCAGGAGAGGTCACGTTTGATTTTTGCCGAGCGGCCACGCAGTTATGAAGACCTAAATAAGATGTGTGTGTTATCCCGGGCCATACAAGCGAATGATGAGTCCCGCGGGCCTGTAAGGGCTAGTCTGGGAGAGGTTCGAGCGGTGGAGCGACGTGCTGTTCAGTCCCAACCCCGACCGGAAAGAACCACCGGCGATCGTGGTGGACTGTTGAGAGGCGTAGTTTGTTTTCGTTGTCGAAGACAGGGGCATGTTGCCCGCGATTGTTCGGAGAGTGGTCTGCGTCCAACGCTTCCCCCGAGGGTCCGGTCTTCAAAAAACTAAATAGCCAGGGGAAGACAAGTCGGAGCGAAGCGCGGGTCGCGAGTAGTGCAGTGTCCCGAGTCTCAGAAAGGACTCCTGCCACTGGGTCTGTTGGAGTTCATTATATACTTTTTATCTACTTATGGGGGGGGGGTCTGAAGCGACCTGCGATTGGTGGATTATACCACCGGGACTAGCAAACGAGGTCGCTTCCAGGACTCACCTGGTCGCTGGGTGTATTTACCAAGTCCGGCAATGAGGGAATTGTGGGTTACTCTGTCGGAACGAACATGGAATCGTCGCGCCAGGCGTCTCACGGTGTCATCAAGAGAGCGGACACCGAGTCCTCTCCTCAAAAGACGAGAAGAGTACCTCCGGGGGACTTTGCACGCGAGCTTCAGTCCCCGGTCGAGTACGCGCTGGAGCGCGATTCTATGGCCACGAGCCAGGTATCCCCAAACAGGACAGGCGTAGGTAATCACCGGCAACACGTACGTGTTGACTATGAGCTTACCTAGCCGGGGGGTCATTGCCGGATTAGAAAGTACGGGCCAGAGTCTACTGAGTTGCGCCGAAGCGCGTTGTCAGATGTACTGTGCATGGGTTCGCCAGGTGAGTCGGGAATCCACGTGGAGCCCGAGGTACTTGACGCTATTGGTCCAGGGCACCTCGACGGGGCCTACTTTAAGCGGCCGAGGCCGCTTACGTTTTCGCGAGAATATTACCGCGGCGCTCTTGGAAGCGTTAACGGCAACTCTCCAGTCATCGGTCCACCCGACATACGCGTCGAGTTGGCGCTGGAGCTTAACTGCCGCATAACTCGCGTTCGGCTCTGAGGCAAAAGCCGCAGTGTCGTCCGCGAACAGCGACAATTTTACTCCAGGAACTCGGGGCGTGTCGTTGACAAACAACGAGAACAGGAGAGGCCCAAGGACACTTCCCTGAGGGACGCCGGCGGTAATACGCCTCTCCGAAGAGAGAGCGTGGTCTACTCTCACTCGGAAGCTACGGTCTCGCAGAAAGCTGCCGATCAAGTGAACGTAGCAGTCTGGGAGAAGGACTTCCGTTAGTTTGTAAAGGACACCCTCGTGCCACACGCGGTCAAAGGCTTTCTCTACGTCTAGGAAGATCGCAGCCGTCTGTTTGCCCTGGCAGCCAGCCTCGGTTATGCATTCCACGAGTCTCATCAGCTGATGAGTCGAGGAGTGCAGCTCACGAAAGCCGAACTGTTCGGGGATCAGCACGTCTAGTCTTTCTAGATGGTCGCGGATCCTACGCTGGATCAGACGCTCAAAAACCTTGGACGTCGCGGACAAGAGGCTGATGGGCCTGAGGTTCTCCACTCGAGAAGAATTCTTTCCCGGCTTGGGTATCACGATGACGGTAGCCGTTTTCCATTTCACCGGAAAATAGGCCAGTCTGAGGCATGAATTGAACAGGTCAGTGAGGAACTGGGTTCCTCGCTCCGGAAGGCGATGGAGGGCGGAATTCATGACTCCGTCTGGGCCAGGCGCCTTCCGGGGCTTGAGCTGAACAATCCTCTCAGAGACCTCCTCCGGGGAGATGGGCTCCGGCTGGACTGTGATATCGGCCGAGAGAAAGCGCTCTACCTCGCGGCAGATTTGCTCAGTGAAGGCCGGGTTCTTGGATGGGTTGGGAGCGAACTGACGCTCTAAACTGTCAGCCAAGAACTCTGCCTTTTTGAGGGGGCGGCCAAGGGGTTGACCGCCGTGTCCGGCCAGTGCGGGGAGAGGCGCGCGTTTGCGCTTTCCCGTTAGGGCACTGGGAATCCGCCAGACATTACGGTCCTCGGCAGGGCCATCCATCTGTGTAACAGCTAGCTCCCAGTTGCGTCTACGGAACGCCAGCATGTCGCGACGCAACTTGCCGGACGCTCTGTTGAACGCAGCCTTGTCAGCCGGGTCACGAGTCCTCTGCCAGCGTCTCCGGAGGCGATTCCTCTCGCAAGCGAGCTGAGACACCTCTTCGGGGATCCGCTGATAGTCGGGCGTGAGCCCCGGCTTCATCCGGGAGGACACGTCTACCGCCGAGACTACGGCTGTGTCGAATAAGGCAACTGCCTCGTCGACATGCTGGGTAGTGTCGAGCGGGATATGCTCTGGTAGGCGGCGACTGAACGCCGGGCCAAAGCGGTCCCACTCGATTACCCGCCGCTCGTCGCGGACGGTGGCGTGCTGGGTAGCTATATGCACACTGATAGGGCAATGGTCCGAGGACAGTTCCGAAATGACGGAGACGTGGACCGGGCAATAAAAACCCCTGACCGCGGCAATGTCCAGTACGTCAGGGCGGGAGTTAGCCCTCGAGGGATAGTATGTAGGCCCGGTAGGACCCATGACTGTGACCCGAGCCGCATCAGCGTACCTGCGTAAGCGGGTCCCGTTTGGGTTAGCCAAGCGGCTCCCCCAATCGGGGTGCTTACAGTTCAGGTCGCCCGCCAGGACTACCCTCCTGTGTGCTCCAAAGACGGCCTCCAGATCGTTCGACAGGAGCTCCGTGTGTGGAGGCTTGTAAGCGGAAACCACGAGTAGACCGCCGAGAGCACCATGGAGCTCGACCGCGGTGCACTCGAGGTTCCGCCGCTGAGGCAGGACAACGCGGTGATGGCGAAGACTCGCCTTCACCGCGATGGCTGTGCCCCCTCCTGCGCGACCCGACCGGTCGTCCCGGTGGCACACGTAGTTGGGTAGTCGGAAACGACGATGCGGGGTCAGGTGCGTCTCGCCAAGAAGAAGCACGTCGGGCTTGTGACGGGCAACGAACTCTAAGAGCTCAGAATGCCGGGAAGCGAGGCCGTTGGCGTTCCACGCCACGAGCTCGAGGTCTCGCTTGAGGGATTGCCGTGGTTGTCCGTTCATAACAGACCTGTAACACGGCAGGCTTCCACCAAGAGGAGGAACTTATCTTGGGGCGAGGCTGTTGCCAAGCGTTCCTTGATTTTAAGGAAAGTCTGGGCTACTTTCTCCAATCCGTAGCTTGCCAGAAAGTCTGATACGACGGCGAGATCATCGGAAGATGAGGCCGGGGGAGAACGCTTGGCGGCAGCTGCATAGCTGCGGCGGGGCGAGACGGTGGAAGCCTTGGGGGCAGGTACTGGAGCGGGTGGCCGCTCTGGCTTTTGGTGGACGGGCTTGGGTCCAGTGGCAGGTGGTTTAGGCTGGCCCGTGTTCTTGGCCTGAGTCCTAACTTTCTTGCCCGATCTGAGGAATCTAGGCTTGGGTGGCGGCGGCAATGGAGGATCAATTTCCTCATCGTCCGGCAGCGGGACTTGGGAGTAGTGTGGAACTTCGCGTTCCGGTTCCGGGGGCGCGGTGGTTGGTTTGGCCTGTGGAGCTTCGCTCGGGCTCACTGCACTGCTGGGTTTCGGAACCGGAGCAGACCTAGGGGCTGGTTTCCGGACCACAGGTTGAGCGGCTTTGGCCGGTGTTACTGGTTTGGCAACAACATTGCGAGGCTTAGGCTGGACCGGTTTCTTAAGTTTGTCCAGCTGCTCGTTATATACTGGGCAGCGCCTGTTATTTGCAGCATGGGCGCCGCCACAGTTTATACAATATCGGTGGTTGGCCGGGACAGCGCAGGCCTGCGTCAAGTGGTCATTCCCACAGCGGACGCAGGTCGGCGCGTTCCGACAACCGAAGCTGCTGTGGCCGAACCGCTGGCACCTGTGGCACTGGGAAAGTCGCCCGGTCTGGCGGCAGGGCTCTACGCTCACGCAGAGCCCGAAAAGCCGTTTTAAATCTAACAAGGCCTGGGAGGAGTCGCCCTTCTCTACCAGGAGTCTGATTAGCGGGAGTGGTCGACGCGAGCCATAAGTAGTGTACAGCCGTGAGGCTCCCACAACCTTATAGCCCGCGTCGCGCAGTTCGTCTAGGACGACCTGCGGATCCGCCTGTATGTCCAGGCCCCGAAGGACGAGGGCTACAGGCTTGACTCTGTTGAGAGTGTAGGTATGGAACTGGAACGATTCACGTTCAAGCCACTGGACAACTCCGAAGTGCTCGGATGCACTGCGGCAGGTAACGCGCACAGTCTCGCTCGCAAGGAGCTTGACCGATGCGTTATCTGCCAGCGCAACGACCTTGCGGAGCCGGCGAACAAAGCCGATTACATCCCTGACGTTCGTAACGAACACCGACGGGATCCTTCCTTCGGAGGTGCGACTAGGCGCAACCTCAGCGGAGGCTTGGAATGCCGCCGAGTCCGTGGCCGAACTCAAGGAGGTCAGGGAGGGAGACTTTCTCGGCTTGCCACCGTGCCCTACTACCACCCAGTCGGTGGAAGCCGAGGTCTCCATGGCTGGGGAGTCAGACTCCGGCAGAGGTACAGGGCTGCTTGGCCTACTGGCGGCCATGCAGCCGGAAGGTCCGGCCTTTGCGGGCTTGGTCGGCCCTAATAAGGACCGGTTTTTCTGACGAGCTTGCGCGGGTTCAGCAGTGCGCCAAAAATTCTAGCGGCGCTCTTTTTATGCCCTGACAGGTCGTGTGCCATGAACCTATCAGAGTGCCGCTGGTCCCTGGTTGGCTCGCCTCGAGCACGTTAGATGGTCACGTCGAAGCCAATCAAGCTGCTGCTGTTCCTTGATTGGCTCGCCTCGCCTTCTCGTGTCACGTCTCGGCTGGCGCCGAGAGCAGATCTTCGCCTCGCTACGTCACAATATATAAAATATAAATTTATTTCCAACAGCTAAGTAAACGTAAATTTACCAACTTACCCGTACTTAGAGAAGGAAAGGAGGAAAAGACATAATTTCCTATGTTATTCAAATTAATTAAATAAATTATTGAACAATCAAATAACAATTGATATTACTAAGGAGGAGAAATAGTGTCATATAATTGATACTAAAAGGAAATGATAATTGAAAAAAAAGGGAAACAGTGTGTTACATAAGGAGGTGATGATGAATTTATAAATATAGCTATTAAAACAACAACTAATCTATTATTGACATCGAATGATTTTAAAAGATAATTTTACATGCGGAGAACAGTATATTAATATAACTGAGAAATCATCAGAAGAGATTAAGAAAGAGAATTTATGTGTAGGGGGCCTATGATCTTTGAATATGAATTTTATTATTATTATTATTATTTGTTGCGAAGGTGCAGTTTATAAGTACGTCTTATATATTTTCTGGACAGAGATGTGTTTCCTCTGATTTCAGTGGTTATAGTTAGGGAACGGCGGAGAATGGATTGCCAATGGGGCCCCTCTGACTCCGAACCCGCTATAAAAGTTAGGGAATTGTTAGGGAGTTATAATGTATCAAAGATTAAATAATTAACAACAACAAGGTAAAGGAAAGGAACAGGAGATATGGTAAAGATTGAGACATGGATAAAGAGATGGATTAATATATTAAAGGAGTAGTTCAGGTATTTAATTATAATATAAAAGAATAAAAGGTTTATATAGAAATGATAATTTCATCAAAACTGAAGAAATGTTTTTCCCAAATTATCAATTTTAACGAGGAGGCATATGTAACGTCACAAAACGTTCCATAAAGAAAATAAGTGCAAAAGTAAATTATCATAAGAGGAAGGTGAAATGAACAGTATCGAACCCAAGTAATCCAAAAAATTTAGTAATATTGTCCAATAGTTAATATCAATAATATGTAAAAACGATGAAGACTTTGACCAAGACTCAAACCCCATACATTGTTTAAGTGAAGAACAGAATAAAACTGATATTGTATAATAAGAGAAACGAATAATCTCAGAAATGACCAAAATGAGGTCATGAAATGTTAGAAATGTAACTCTGAATAGAGCTACAAAAACCAATTTATTGTGAAATAATAGACAAGATCTATTCCAATACTTTATAATATATATAAAATAGATGTATCAAATGATTTAAACACATCATTAAATAGGATGTAAATTAAAATAAAAAAGATGTAATTTTGTAACAGAAAATCAAAGTTTTAGAGTTGAGACCAATCACTCAGATGTATGTGAAAATTAATTATTATAAAATCAAGAAAAAACTAGATGTAAATGTCAATTAGACAAAGACAAACAAAATACTTCAAATAGAGAAATCTGTAAATTGATTAAAGTCAATGAAAAGAACCAAAAACAGTGTTAAACTGAAAACATGTAGTGAACATGTAAAATTGTAAAATTTATGACTTTAAAGTTATCAAAATGCAACAAACTTGTATTTGAAAGTTGAAACACAATATAAAGTAACTATACTTATAAATATGACCACCTAAAACACATATATATGAAAATAGTTACATAGACCATACTAGGCTGAGATCAAAAAACAGTCACAAAATTAGTCATATTTGACAGATTAATTGATATTAGAAGGAATATAGAAAAAGATACAATTCTATAATGTACAATGGAAAAATACTTGCTCAATTGAAGACAAGCTTAATTCATAGAGAATTTTTAAATATAAAAGTGAAATTTGTCACACACATGAAATAGCTTATCTGTACAAAGACAGTGAGATGCTAATTGAGATTACAATAAAATTAAAATGTATTAGGAAAAACCAGGTATTCCCAAAGATAAACAATATAACAAACTCTAAGTGAATACCCAAAAATCCCAGAAATAATACCAGAAAAGACAAATTACTATAAATAACAGTGACAAGAAAACTAGGCCATATGTTATGCCTACAGAAAAATGAAATTAATTATATGTTATGTGCTTTAATATTTGTTTGTTTTGTTATGTACAGCTAACTATGTTATGTGTTAATGTTATAGTAAGAGCCGAGGAACTTAATAACATTTTATTAATAAAAAAACTAGAATTTTGTATAAATACTACAAGGTAAGGATATGTATTTTATGTTAATTTATTAGATTTAATTTATTTAAAACCAATCATGAATGGTATAATTTTAATCAGTTGAAAGCAGAGAATCTAAAAATAATAATGACATGCAGATTGTAAGTAGTTCTGTAAAATTGTTTGACAAATACCATAATAATTACAGTAATATCCTTTAGTATGAAGAACAAGAAGTTTTTGTTCTAAAGCTTCTACGGAAGTTGAATTTGTTCCATGATGTTCTATTTGCATATTCTCGAACGTTCCAGAAGAAAATGTTACTAACAAATACCGGAAGTCATGAATAAAAATTAAAACAATGCACCTTACAAAGAGTATATAAGCGAGACCAAAATCGACAGAAGAGGACTTTATGCTTTGAAACCACGAGAGACACTTCACATACGAATTCGAACATCTGATCCAAGGCGAACTCGAAGAAGAGGAATCCGACCCGAAAACTCAAAAAATGCTTTTCCCCGTACCAGACGAAAGACATACTTAACCTAAAAAGGAGTATATCGCTAAATCGCTAACGTGCATGTTGAATAGAGCAACAGCACGCCAAATCTAATAGAACGTACACAGCCAAATATCCAGCGGCCCTGAAAAGGACCGATTTTAATAGAGAAAAATCAAATTTTGCTGGTATTAGCGACATAAAGAGACTGACAAAATCCCAAACATATTACTAACGCAAGCCCTACATTGAGTGTGTAACTAGCGCTGAGACGGCAGTATAGCGAGGTCACGGAACGCAGTCAGCTGTTTTTCGCCGGCAACGATTTAAAGCATGGAAACAGTACGATTTTTATTTAAATTGTGCGGAGTTTTCAAATCGTAATTTGACTTTTAAATAGTTACAAGTGAGTGAGGAAACGTAAATACGAAGAGGCGCAAGATTGGAGTCGTCCCCAAGAACAGTGTCCAGTGAAGGAAGTATTTACCCACCGGAACGTGAGTTGTCCAAAATTGAAATCGTTTTACCTGGTATCTTTGTCACACAATTGTACTACATATATCAAACACCTTCAATTCACACAAATTTTGTAAAGCATCCCACTGATTTGTCTTGATAGTTCAAAGGAGTCACGTCCTCAGTATAAAGTTTTTTCAAAGATTAAATTCATGCGATTCAACTGAGCAATAAAATATTTATTAGCCGATACTTAATAAAATCTTGTCAATAATTTTTGTAACTCTGCAATTTTACATAATTTTATTGTTAGTCCTTCAGACGATTTTATGAAAGAAAAGTCATTAAACATATGTTATTTGCAACTCAAATTGTCTTGTTTACATTTTTTTCTATAATTAATTTAACAACTAAAAGATCAATTTTTAATAATAATAATTTCTTGGACTAAATATCCAAGTGGCGCCCACACACACATATATTAGCATAAGTTGTATTTGCAGGACTACATCTTCGAAGAGAAACAGACAATTAGTAAGTAGAATTGCGCGTAGTGTAACACCCGACAAGACACACCTCAAACGTTACAAATTGACGAAAACGTGATGACACATACATTTTAATTTGTTATAAATTGGCAGCCCAGCTAGTGAGGCTTGAAAGGAAAGGAACAAGCCCGGCAACTATCAACAAATCAAGATGCCGTTACCAAAAGGAAAGAAGGGGAAGAAATACTTAGAACCCGAATTAAGTGTGGAAGATGGGGAGGCAGTCCAAGTTGAGGAGATACAAATAGAGCCGCCCACACCAGAAATTGAAAAACCCATGCAAACGGGAGATGAACCAGAGGAACAAGCGGGAGAAAGACCCATACAAATGGGAGACCAAACAGATAAACCCACACAAAGAAGGGATGAAACAGAGAAACCCGAACCGGAAAAAGCAACAGGGAGCGTCGACATGAATGCAATAATGATGATGTTCCAAAGAATAGAATCGTCCAATGAAAAAACGGAGACGTTAATAGGATCCCTAAGGGAGGATAATAATAAAAATAGACAGGAAGATAGGGAGGATAATAATAAAAATAGACAGGAAGATAGGGGGAGGAATTAGATAAAAAGATAGAATCTTTAAGGGAATATATAACTAATAAAATCAATGATCATGGAAAAAAGCTGGAGGTATTTCAGGAGGAAAATAAAAAAAGTATAGAGTCCCTGAAAAAGGAAATCAGTGCAAATTATGAGACGGTAAACCAAAAAATCGACGATAGTAAAGTCGACAGTGACAGGAGGGTCGAAACAATTAGAAAGATTGCAGGAAGGAAATGATACCCGTTTCGAAACCATGGAGGAACGAACTGTAGAGACGAAACAAAGTGTTCAAACTCTCGATAATAAAGTCAGGCAAAACCAGGACGAAATTATGCAGGAGGTAGGAGAAGTCCGGAAAGACGTTAGCGAGAGGATACAAAGAACGTATGACATAGCTAATAGGTTAGACGAACAAATAAGAACCAATAAAAATAATATACAGGAAATTGTTCAAAGGGAGAAAAACCTGCAGGAGAGATTAGAAGCGCTAAGGGATACACCGATCTTAAGTACCCATACGTGTCATAGCGAAAATAGGGAGGTGATTAATTTCCAAAATTATCGCCGGAACCCTATGGAATTTTTAGAAAGGATGGAAGAGTTCATAGAGAGAAATAGGGAAACAAGATGGGATAGAATAAGGGAAATGTTAGATGAAACATTCCGGAATACAAGAGATAATTGGTGGATAGCAATATGACCCGAAATAACGAACCTGAATGAATTCAAACGCCAATTCAAGGAAAAATATTGGTCAGAAACGGCACAAAACAAGGTAAGAATGGATATATTTTACGGGAAATACGACGCATCCAAGGGACAATCCCCAACATCATATTTCCTGGTAAAAATATGTTTAGCTCGAAAATTAATACCGCCAATCCCAGAAGAATGCTTGGTAAGACAATTGGCTGGACACTATAGCTATGGTATTAAAGACGCGCAATTATACCAGCAACTCAGTAAAATCACTGACTTAGCGAAGTTATTAGAGAACTATGAAAGTAGTGAAAGTATGAAATTAGAGAAATATGACTAATTTTGTGACTGTTTTTTGATCTCAGCCTAGTATGGTCTATGTAACTATTTTCATATATATGTGTTTTAGGTGGTCATATTTATAAGTATAGTTACTTTATATTGTGTTTCAACTTTCAAATACAAGTTTGTTGCATTTTGATAACTTTAAAGTCATAAATTTTACAATTTTACATGTTCACTACATGTTTTCAGTTTAACACTGTTTTTGGTTCTTTTCATTGACTTTAATCAATTTACAGATTTCTCTATTTGAAGTATTTTGTTTGTCTTTGTCTAATTGACATTTACATCTAGTTTTTTCTTGATTTTGTAATAATTAATTTTCACATACATCTGAGTGATTGGTCTCAACTCTAAAACTTTGATTTTCTGTTACAAAATTACATCTTTTTTATTTTAATTTACATCCTATTTAATGATGTGTTTAAATCATTTGATACATCTATTTTATATATATTATAAAGTATTGGAATAGATCTTGTCTATTATTTCACAATAAATTGGTTTTTATGCTCTATTCAGAGTTACATTTCTAACATTTCATGACCTCATTTTGGTCATTTCTGAGATTATTAGTTTCTCTTATTATACAATATCAGTTTTATTCTGTTCTTCACTTAAACAATATATGGGGTTTGAGTCTTGGTCAAAGTCTTCATCGTTTTTACATATTATTGATATTAACTATTGGACAATATTACTAAATTTTTTGGATTACTTGGGTTCGATACTGTTCATTTCACCTTCCTCTTATGATAATTTACTTTTGCACTTATTTTCTTTATGGAACGTTTTGTGACGTTACAATATTAATTCTATTTTAATTCTCCGGCACTTATGCCGCGCCAAACCTGCACGCGCCAGCAATTGTCTTATTAATTTTCAGTGTTTTTTAAGGTCTTGTTTCAGCTGTCTGACTTCCCGGGGATGTCGGATGGCACCCTCCTTGAGCTCGTGTATTCCTACTGTCGGTCCATGGCTGAGCGGGTCGCGCAAACTATAAGATGTGGCGGCAGTGTGACGTCTTTCCATCGGGGGGTGTTGGACGCATGCGTGCCTGGCCGATTGCGGGAGCAGCTGCAACATAGGCATTGTTATATGGTGCAAGCCCACGGGGAGAGTTTTGCTGAGTTTGCGCTCAGTATCCGTGAAGCTGTACGAATTCTAGGGTTGGGACTGCCCGAAATGGAGGTGGTACAGACGATTTTCGAGGGGGTCACTCCCCAGGAGAGGTCACGTTTGATTTTTGCCGAGCGGCCACGCAGTTATGAAGACCTAAATAAGATGTGTGTGTTATCCCGGGCCATACAAGCGAATGATGAGTCCCGCGGGCCTGTAAGGGCTAGTCTGGGAGAGTTTCGAGCGGTGGAGCGACGTGCTGTTCAGTCCCAACCCCGACCGGAAAGAACCACCGGCGATCGTGGTGGACTGTTGAGAGGCGTAGTTTGTTTTCGTTGTCGAAGACAGGGGCATGTTGCCCGCGATTGTTCGGAGAGTGGTCTGCGTCCAACGCTTCCCCCGAGGGTCCGGTCTTCAAAAAACTAAATAGCCAGGGGAAGACAAGTCGGAGCGAAGCGCGGGTCGCGAGTAGTGCAGTGTCCCGAGTCTCAGAAAGGACTCCTGCCACTGGGTCTGTTGGAGTTCATTATATACTTTTTATCTACTTATGGGGGGGGGTCTGAAGCGACCTGCGATTGGTGGATTATACCACCGGGACTAGCAAACGAGGTCGCTTCCAGGACTCACCTGGTCGCTGGGTGTATTTACCAAGTCCGGCAATGAGGGAATTGTGGGTTACTCTGTCGGAACGAACATGGAATCGTCGCGCCAGGCGTCTCACGGTGTCATCAAGAGAGCGGACACCGAGTCCTCTCCTCAAAAGACGAGAAGAGTACCTCCGGGGGACTTTGCACGCGAGCTTCAGTCCCCGGTCGAGTACGCGCTGGAGCGTGATTCTATGGCCACGAGCCAGGTATCCCCAAACAGGACAGGCGTAGGTAATCACCGGCAACACGTACGTGTTGACTATGAGCTTACCTAGCCGGGGGGTCATTGCCGGATTAGAAAGTACGGGCCAGAGTCTACTGAGTTGCACCGAAGCGCGTTGTCAGATGTACTGTGCATGGGTTCGCCAGGTGAGTCGGGAATCCACGTGGAGCCCGAGGTACTTGACGCTATTGGTCCAGGGCACCTCGACGGGGCCTACTTTAAGCGGCCGAGGCCGCTTACGTTTTCGCGAGAATATTACCGCGGCGCTCTTGGAAGCGTTAACGGCAACTCTCCAGTCATCGGTCCACCCGACATACGCGTCGAGTTGGCGCTGGAGCTTAACTGCCGCATAACTCGCGTTCGGCTCTGAGGCAAAAGCCGCAGTGTCGTCCGCGAACAGCGACAATTTTACTCCAGGAACTCGGGGCGTGTCGTTGACAAACAACGAGAACAGGAGAGGCCCAAGGACACTTCCCTGAGGGACGCCAGCGGTAATACGCCTCTCCGAAGAGAGAGCGTGGTCTACTCTCACTCGGAAGCTACGGTCTCGCAGAAAGCTGCCGATCAAGTGAACGTAGCAGTCTGGGAGGACTTCCGTGAGTTTGTAGAGGACACCCTCGTGCCACACGCGGTCAAAGGCTTTCTCTACGTCTAGGAAGATCGCAGCCGTCTGTTTGCCCTGGCAGCCAGCCTCGGTTATGCATTCCACGAGTCTCATCAGCTGATGAGTCGAGGAGTGCAGCTCACGAAAGCCGAACTGTTCGGGGATCAGCACGTCTAGTCTTTCTAGATGGTCGCAGATCCTACGCTGGATCAGACGCTCAAAAACCTTGGACGTCGCGGACAAGAGGCTGATGGGCCTGAGGTTCTCCACTCGAGAAGAATTCTTTCCCGGATTTGGTATCACAATGACGGTAGCCGTTTTCCATTTCACCGGAAAATAGGCCAGTCTGAGGCATGAATTGAACAGGTCAGTGAGGAACTGGGTTCCTCGCTCCGGAAGGCGATGGAGGGCGGAATTCATGACTCCGTCTGGGCCAGGCGCCTTCCGGGGCTTGAGCTGAACAATCCTCTCAGAGACCTCCTCCGGGGAGATGGGCTCCGGCTGGACTGTGATATCGGCCGAGAGAAAGCGCTCTACCTCGCGGCAGATTTGCTCAGTGAAGGCCGGGTTCTTGGATGGGTTGGGAGCGAACTGACGCTCTAAACTGTCAGCCAAGAACTCTGCCTTTTTGAGGGGGCGGCCAAGGGGTTGACCGCCGTGTCCGGCCAGTGCGGGGAGAGGCGCGCGTTTGCGCTTTCCCGTTAGGGCACTGGGAATCCGCCAGACATTACGGTCCTCGGCAGGGCCATCCATCTGTGTAACAGCTAGCTCCCAGTTGCGTCTACGGAACGCCAGCATGTCGCGACGCAACTTGCCGGACGCTCTGTTGAACGCAGCCTTGTCAGCCGGGTCACGAGTCCTCTGCCAGCGTCTCCGGAGGCGATTCCTCTCGCAAGCGAGCTGAGACACCTCTTCGGGGATCCGCTGATAGTCGGGCGTGAGCCCCGGCTTCATCCGGGAGGACACGTCTACCGCCGAGACTACGGCTGTGTCGAATAAGGCAACTGCCTCGTCGACATGCTGGGTAGTGTCGAGCGGGATATGCTCTGGTAGGCGGCGACTGAACGCCGGGCCAAAGCGGTCCCACTCGATTACCCGCCGCTCGTCGCGGACGGTGGCGTGCTGGGTAGCTATATGCACACTGATAGGGCAATGGTCCGAGGACAGTTCCGAAATGACGGAGACGTGGACCGGGCAATAAAAACCCCTGACCGCGGCAATGTCCAGTACGTCAGGGCGGGAGTTAGCCCTCGAGGGATAGTATGTAGGCCCGGTAGGACCCATGACTGTGACCCGAGCCGCATCAGCGTACCTGCGTAAGCGGGTCCCGTTTGGGTTAGCCAAGCGGCTCCCCCAATCGGGGTGCTTACAGTTCAGGTCGCCCGCCAGGACTACCCTCCTGTGTGCTCCAAAGACGGCCTCCAGATCGTTCGACAGGAGCTCCGTGTGTGGAGGCTTGTAAGCGGAAACCACGAGTAGACCGCCGAGAGCACCATGGAGCTCGACCGCGGTGCACTCGAGGTTCCGCCGCTGAGGCAGGACAACGCGGTGATGGCGAAGACTCGCCTTCACCGCGATGGCTGTGCCCCCTCCTGCGCGACCCGACCGGTCGTCCCGGTGGCACACGTAGTTGGGTAGTCGGAAACGACGATGCGGGGTCAGGTGCGTCTCGCCAAGAAGAAGCACGTCGGGCTTGTGACGGGCAACGAACTCTAAGAGCTCAGAATGCCGGGAAGCGAGGCCGTTGGCGTTCCACGCCACGAGCTCGAGGTCTCGCTTGAGGGATTGCCGTGGTTGTCCGTTCATAACAGACCTGTAACACGGCAGGCTTCCACCAAGAGGAGGAACTTATCTTGGGGCGAGGCTGTTGCCAAGCGTTCCTTGATTTTAAGGAAAGTCTGGGCTACTTTCTCCAAGTCGTAGCTTGCCAGAAAGTCTGATACGACGGCGAGATCATCGGAAGATGAGGCAGG
This sequence comes from Magicicada septendecula, assembly GCA_034769895.1. Taxonomy (NCBI): domain Eukaryota; kingdom Metazoa; phylum Arthropoda; class Insecta; order Hemiptera; family Cicadidae; genus Magicicada; species Magicicada septendecula. Next base: position 158,929,448 of record CM068370.1, on the reverse strand, counting down.
GGGAGAACGCTTGGCGGCAGCTGCATAGCTGCGGCGGGGCGAGACGGTGGAAGCCTTGGGGGCAGGTACTGGAGCGGGTGGCCGCTCTGGCTTTTGGTGGACGGGCTTGGGTCCAGTGGCAGGTGGTTTAGGCTGGCCCGTGTTCTTGGCCTGAGTCCTAACTTTCTTGCCCGATCTGAGGAATCTAGGCTTGGGTGGCGGCGGCAATGGAGGATCAATTTCCTCATCGTCCGGCAGCGGGACTTGGGAGTAGTGTGGAACTTCGCGTTCCGGTTCCGGGGGCGCGGTGGTTGGTTTGGCCTGTGGAGCTTCGCTCGGGCTCACTGCACTGCTGGGTTTCGGAACCGGAGCAGACCTAGGGGCTGGTTTCCGGACCACAGGTTGAGCGGCTTTGGCCGGTGTTACTGGTTTGGCAACAACATTGCGAGGCTTAGGCTGGACCGGTTTCTTAAGTTTGTCCAGCTGCTCGTTATATACTGGGCAGCGCCTGTTATTTGCAGCATGGGCGCCGCCACAGTTTATACAATATCGGTGGTTGGCCGGGACAGCGCAGGCCTGCGTCAAGTGGTCATTCCCACAGCGGACGCAGGTCGGCGCGTTCCGACAACCGAAGCTGCTGTGGCCGAACCGCTGGCACCTGTGGCACTGGGAAAGTCGCCCGGTCTGGCGGCAGGGCTCTACGCTCACGCAGAGCCCGAAAAGCCGTTTTAAATCTAACAAGGCCTGGGAGGAGTCGCCCTTCTCTACCAGGAGTCTGATTAGCGGGAGTGGTCGACGCGAGCCATAAGTAGTGTACAGCCGTGAGGCTCCCACAACCTTATAGCCCGCGTCGCGCAGTTCGTCTAGGACGACCTGCGGATCCGCCTGTATGTCCAGGCCCCGAAGGACGAGGGCTACAGGCTTGACTCTGTTGAGAGTGTAGGTATGGAACTGGAACGATTCACGTTCAAGCCACTGGACAACTCCGAAGTGCTCGGATGCACTGCGGCAGGTAACGCGCACAGTCTCGCTCGCAAGGAGCTTGACCGATGCGTTATCTGCCAGCGCAACGACCTTGCGGAGCCGGCGAACAAAGCCGATTACATCCCTGACGTTCGTAACGAACACCGACGGGATCCTTCCTTCGGAGGTGCGACTAGGCGCAACCTCAGCGGAGGCTTGGAATGCCGCCGAGTCCGTGGCCGAACTCAAGGAGGTCAGGGAGGGAGACTTTCTCGGCTTGCCACCGTGCCCTACTACCACCCAGTCGGTGGAAGCCGAGGTCTCCATGGCTGGGGAGTCAGACTCCGGCAGAGGTACAGGGCTGCTTGGCCTACTGGCGGCCATGCAGCCGGAAGGTCCGGCCTTTGCGGGCTTGGTCGGCCCTAATAAGGACCGGTTTTTCTGACGAGCTTGCGCGGGTTCAGCAGTGCGCCAAAAATTCTAGCGGCGCTCTTTTTATGCCCTGACAGGTCGTGTGCCATGAACCTATCAGAGTGCCGCTGGTCCCTGGTTGGCTCGCCTCGAGCACGTTAGATGGTCACGTCGAAGCCAATCAAGCTGCTGCTGTTCCTTGATTGGCTCGCCTCGCCTTCTCGTGTCACGTCTCGGCTGGCGCCGAGAGCAGATCTTCGCCTCGCTACGTCACAATATATAAAATATAAATTTATTTCCAACAGCTAAGTAAACGTAAATTTACCAACTTACCCGTACTTAGAGAAGGAAAGGAGGAAAAGACATAATTTCCTATGTTATTCAAATTAATTAAATAAATTATTGAACAATCAAATAACAATTGATATTACTAAGGAGGAGAAATAGTGTCATATAATTGATACTAAAAGGAAATGATAATTGAAAAAAAAGGGAAACAGTGTGTTACATAAGGAGGTGATGATGAATTTATAAATATAGCTATTAAAACAACAACTAATCTATTATTGACATCGAATGATTTTAAAAGATAATTTTACATGCGGAGAACAGTATATTAATATAACTGAGAAATCATCAGAAGAGATTAAGAAAGAGAATTTATGTGTAGGGGGCCTATGATCTTTGAATATGAATTTTATTATTATTATTATTATTTGTTGCGAAGGTGCAGTTTATAAGTACGTCTTATATATTTTCTGGACAGAGATGTGTTTCCTCTGATTTCAGTGGTTATAGTTAGGGAACGGCGGAGAATGGATTGCCAATGGGGCCCCTCTGACTCCGAACCCGCTATAAAAGTTAGGGAATTGTTAGGGAGTTATAATGTATCAAAGATTAAATAATTAACAACAACAAGGTAAAGGAAAGGAACAGGAGATATGGTAAAGATTGAGACATGGATAAAGAGATGGATTAATATATTAAAGGAGTAGTTCAGGTATTTAATTATAATATAAAAGAATAAAAGGTTTATATAGAAATGATAATTTCATCAAAACTGAAGAAATGTTTTTCCCAAATTATCAATTTTAACGAGGAGGCATATGTAACGTCACAAAACGTTCCATAAAGAAAATAAGTGCAAAAGTAAATTATCATAAGAGGAAGGTGAAATGAACAGTATCGAACCCAAGTAATCCAAAAAATTTAGTAATATTGTCCAATAGTTAATATCAATAATATGTAAAAACGATGAAGACTTTGACCAAGACTCAAACCCCATACATTGTTTAAGTGAAGAACAGAATAAAACTGATATTGTATAATAAGAGAAACGAATAATCTCAGAAATGACCAAAATGAGGTCATGAAATGTTAGAAATGTAACTCTGAATAGAGCTACAAAAACCAATTTATTGTGAAATAATAGACAAGATCTATTCCAATACTTTATAATATATATAAAATAGATGTATCAAATGATTTAAACACATCATTAAATAGGATGTAAATTAAAATAAAAAAGATGTAATTTTGTAACAGAAAATCAAAGTTTTAGAGTTGAGACCAATCACTCAGATGTATGTGAAAATTAATTATTATAAAATCAAGAAAAAACTAGATGTAAATGTCAATTAGACAAAGACAAACAAAATACTTCAAATAGAGAAATCTGTAAATTGATTAAAGTCAATGAAAAGAACCAAAAACAGTGTTAAACTGAAAACATGTAGTGAACATGTAAAATTGTAAAATTTATGACTTTAAAGTTATCAAAATGCAACAAACTTGTATTTGAAAGTTGAAACACAATATAAAGTAACTATACTTATAAATATGACCACCTAAAACACATATATATGAAAATAGTTACATAGACCATACTAGGCTGAGATCAAAAAACAGTCACAAAATTAGTCATATTTGACAGATTAATTGATATTAGAAGGAATATAGAAAAAGATACAATTCTATAATGTACAATGGAAAAATACTTGCTCAATTGAAGACAAGCTTAATTCATAGAGAATTTTTAAATATAAAAGTGAAATTTGTCACACACATGAAATAGCTTATCTGTACAAAGACAGTGAGATGCTAATTAAGATTACAATAAAATTAAAATGTATTAGGAAAAACCAGGTATTCCCAAAGATAAACAATATAACAAACTCTAAGTGAATACCCAAAAATCCCAGAAATAATACCAGAAAAGACAAATTACTATAAATAACAGTGACAAGAAAACTAGGCCATATGTTATGCCTACAGAAAAATGAAATTAATTATATGTTATGTGCTTTAATATTTGTTTGTTTTGTTATGTACAGCTAACTATGTTATGTGTTAATGTTATAGTAAGAGCCGAGGAACTTAATAACATTTTATTAATAAAAAAACTAGAATTTTGTATAAATACTACAAGGTAAGGATATGTATTTTATGTTAATTTATTAGATTTAATTTATTTAAAACCAATCATGAATGGTATAATTTTAATCAGTTGAAAGCAGAGAATCTAAAAATAATAATGACATGCAGATTGTAAGTAGTTCTGTAAAATTGTTTGACAAATACCAGAATAATTTCAGTAATATCCTTTAGTATGAAGAACAAGAAGTTTTTGTTCTAAAGCTTCTACGGAAGTTGAATTTGTTCCATGATGTTCTATTTGCATATTCTCGAACGTTCCAGAAGAAAATGTTACTAACAAATACCGGAAGTCATGAATAAAAATTAAAACAATGCACCTTACAAAGAGTATATAAGCGAGACCAAAATCGACAGAAGAGGACTTTATGCTTTGAAACCACGAGAGACACTTCACATACGAATTCGAACATCTAATCCAAGGCGAACTCGAAGAAGAGGAATCCGACCAGAAAACTCAAAAAATGCTTTTCCCCGTACCAGACGAAAGACATACTTAACCTAAAAAGGAGTATATCGCTAAATCGCTAACGTGCATGTTGAATAGAGCAACAGCACGCCAAATCTAATAGAACGTACACAGCCAAATATCCAGCGGCCCTGAAAAGGACCGATTTTAATAGAGAAAAATCAAATTTTGCTGGTATTAGCGACATAAAGAGACTTTGACAAAATCCCAAACAAATTACTAACGCAAGCCCTACATTGAGTGTGTAACTAGCGCTGAGACGGCAGTATAGCGAGGTCACGGAACGCAGTCAGCTGTTTTTCGCCGGCAACGATTTAAAGCATAGAAACAGTACGATTTTTATTTAAATTGTGCGGAGTTTTCAAATCGTAATTTGACTTTTAAATAGTTACAAGTGAGTGAGGAAACGTAAATACGAAGAGGCGCAAGATTGGAGTCGTCCCCAAGAACAGTGTCCAGTGAAGGAAATATTTACCCACCGGAACGTGAGTTGTCCAAAATTAAAATCGTTTTAACTGGTATCTTTGTCACACAATTGTACTACATATATCAAACACCTTCAATTCACACAAATTTTGTAAAGCATCCCACTGATTTGTCTTGATAGTTCAAAGGAGTCACGTCCTCAGTATAAAGTTTTTTCAAAGATTAAATTCATGCGATTCAACTGAGCAATAAAATATTTATTAGCCGATACTTAATAAAATTTTGTCAATAATTTTTGTAACTCTGCAATTTTACATAATTTTATTGTTAGTCCTTCAGACGATTTTATGAAAGAAAAGTCATTAAACATATGTTATTTGCAACTCAAATTGTCTTGTTTACATTTTTTTCTATAATTAATTTAACAATTAAAAGATCAATTTTTAATAATAATAATTTCTTGGACTAAATATCCAAGTGGCGCCCACACACACACATATTAGCATAAGTTGTATTTGCAGGACTACATCTTCGAAGAGAAACAGACAATTAGTAAGTAGAAATGCGCGGAGTGTAACACCTGAAAAGACACACCTCAAACGTTACAAATTGACGAAAACGCGACGACACATACATTTTAATTTGTTATAATATTGAAAAACCATAATAGTGTGTAGAGGCCAAGAATCGCCTAAGTAAATTATCGCATGATGACAATGCTAATATTATGAAATACTGAAAACTTTATGTAGCCGCGGTTGGCGAACTGAGATGCCCGCTCGGGGTCTTGCAAGGAACTAACTTAATTTTGACTGCTGTCAGCCTGTATCCATTTAGATTGGGTGAATCTTTGGAGCAGCTGCCATCTGCCCAGACGACTAATATTGACTTAGGAATAGTTAGATTCCGGGAGTGCATTGAGCGGAGAACCAATCAGGAAGTGAGCTGGAGTTAAAGGTTCGGGGTCCATAGAGTCATTTGATATGGCGAACAAAGGGCGTGAGTTGAGGCAGGACTCTATTTGAGTTAGGATAGTGTAATACTCCTCAAACGTAAGAATGGTTCCGCCGACAACGCGCCGCAAATGAAATTTGACGCTCTTGACTCTGCTTTCCCACAGGCCACCGAAATGAGGTGCTGAGTGGGGGAATAAAGGACCATTTGATGCCTTGGGCACTGGTAAAATCCTGGGTGGTCTGTTCAAATCCGTTGGAGTGAAAAAGTTTGTATAATTCGTGAAGTGTGCTACTAGCACGACGAAAGTTTGTTCCATTGTCGTAGAATATCTGATAAGGGATCCCTCTACGCGCTATAAACCGTTTTAAAGCTGCTATAAAGGCGTCTGATGTAAGATCTGAGACTAGTTCCAGATGAATGGCCTTAGTGGTCATGCGTATAAATAAAACAATATAAGCCTTTGATGTCGATTTTGAACGCTGCCCGCCATGACGTATAAATACGGGACCGGCATAGTCGACTGCAGATTGAGAAAATGGCTTAGCAGGCGTAACCCGGGAAGGGGGTAATTGTCTTAATAATTGGCTTGCGCCCCTAGCACGGAATCGAAAACAAGTGATACATTTATGTATTACTGAACGTATATAAGATTTATCATTAATTATCCAATATTTCTGCCGTAGAGAGAACTGAGTCAATTGTACACCAGCGTGTAGTAAACGAAGATGCTCGCTTTGTATGATTAATTTGCTCAGATGGGAGTGCGGGTGGAGTATGATTTGGTGTTTGCTCTCGTAGGTAAGCTGGGAATGCTGAAGGCGTCCGTCCACGCGCAATATCCCCGCATTGTCCAGAAAGGGGTTAAGTGACAGAATTTTACTATTATTAGGGATGCAGCGTTGTGCTTCAAGTTCCTTGATTTCGATGCTAAATTGCGACTTCTGAGACTGGCGAGTAAAAACCAAAAGTATACCATGTACCTCATGGGAGGTTAAAAAGGAAGTGCCTCTAACCGCTGTGGGGAGCCTAGAGTTCCGAATGAATCAAAGGCAATACGAAAATACACGAAGGAGTTTTGAAAGCTAAGAGTAGTTTTCATAATAACTAGGCATAGATGAAGCGACAATCAATGAGGTTTGGACCTGCTTACGTTGTTCCTTCTCAATATCGGGATGAGTGCAGGGTGAATGGGCATCGAAGGCACTGGTGGGCCATGATGATGACTCATGGGCAGGGTTCTGCTTGGACTTGAGTTCCAGTGATGGACATCTGCGGATAGCTCCGTGAAGAGAATCGCCCAAATGAGAATTGTATGACCTGCAAGGTAGGGATACCACGAATCTGCCATCATTATTACGGAAAGTATTAGATACAAAATGACTTTCGCATTCCGAGTCCTCAACGGAGGGAGCACGAATAGCAACGTCCTCTAACTTCCAGAAGTCCTTTAGTTGCGAGGAAATGGCGTTATTATCTTCACATGCTATGAATGATGAGACAGGTTTTGTCATGTTGACATTAAATGGCAAGTTACCCGCAAGAATGAATCCCAATTTTGTCTCCTGTATTATGGGAAAATGTGGGCTACGGATGAATTTGACAGGTTCAATTAATTGTAAGCAATACTGAGCACCAAGCAATAGGTCGATTTGCGAAGAGAAGTTCAGTTGTGGGTCGGCTAGGAATATGCCTTTTGGTAAATTTAGGGATGAGATATCAAGTGATTCCGCAGGGAGATTATTCGTGATACTGGGAAGCACAGCGCAATGTATGTTTAAACTATAATTCTTATAACGTGAATGCAACCTTACCCTGGTACTGAAGTCAGCTTGAGATAATGAATTATTTATACCGGTGATGTGTAATTGAGATTTAATTAGTTTTAGACCCATGCGACGTGCGAAATTCATGATGCAGGAGTTAGCTTGCAATCCTGAGTCCAATAATCCTTACTGGGTGCTTCATACCGGCATGGTCTGTTGTCATGCAGACAGCGGTGGATAATAATATAGATTTGTTTGTTTGCAGTTTTAATGAAAACTGATTGCTCCTGCACGAAGCGTTATTGCCTGATATGTGGATCATTGTGTGGTGGCGTTTAGCACACGTTCTGAAAGCAAATTTGGAAGGACAGTGTGCGAGATCATGACCTGGACGTATGCAATTTAAGCAGAGTTTATTTTTAATTAAAATATTTTTTTGTTCCAGGGGAGATATAGCCACGAATTGTGGGCACTCAGAAAGGCGGTGTTTACCACGACACAGCTGACAGATGTTGCCGATATGAGAATGGAATGTCGACCTAGTAATATCAACCGGTTTAATAGCTTTGCGATAGGGAGTCTTATCGCTAACGTGTATTTTGCTTACTGAGCTGGTCGCGCCGTCGACGTTTTGCAATAACTGCCTTCTATTATTTAAAAATTTAATAAAATTACTGAAATTAGGAAATCGTTCGTCAGACAAGCTTTCTTTCCAGAGCCGACATGTATGGTTATCGAGTTTTTGCGTTAAGTATTGAACGAAAATGATTTAAAATATATTTACAGATAAATGTAATGAATTTAAAGCATTTATATTCGCGGTAATCTCGTCAATGAATTTGGAAATGCTAAGCATGGACTCTTGTTGAATGGACTTCACGCCCAAGACATTCCCTATGTGATAGGCTGAGACAATGAATTTGCTGTCGTACCTGGCTCTTAATAGATCAATGGCTACCGCATAATTTTCATGTGTGATTGGAAGAGATTTTATTACAGTTAACGCCTCGTCCCTTAATGAAGAGTGCAAATAGTGTAATTTCTGAATGTCCGTCAGGTCAGTTCTAACGTGTACTAATTCCACAAACATATTCTGATAATGTTGCCAATCAATAATGCTGCCTGAGAAGCAGGGCAATTTAATTGGCTCTAACTGTATAGGGGGGGTTTTAATTGGTGTGACTTCAGCTTGGATCAAAGACTTCTTGTTCACCTCCTCTACTTGCTCCAATAAATGGTGTAACTTGCACTCAATATTACAGAGATCATCCTCTGTTTGAACTCTGTCACTGACTGATGTGAAATCGGAATCATCAGCCTCAATTTGAGTCTGAATTTTGTCATACTTCGCGGACAATTCCATCAAATAGCGGAGTTTAATTTTTAAGGCATGGTGATCGCTTATGTCCGGATCGAAATTGTCAGCGAAAGTATTCACACGGGATATAGACGCCTTAATTGTGCCCCGTTTCTTAATTAACGCCTTCACATCAGCCATGACCGAAATGTAAAATGTGATTCGAAAACGATAGTTAAATATAGAGGAGGTGAACAATTGTTGTAATTTAAATAATTTGCTAAATTCTGATATGATGCGGGAGCCAGTGATCTGTGTACACCTTAATATATTACTTACTATAATATAATAGGTACTTAATTTCCTTTTTTTTTTTTTTTTTTAAATTGTTATGAATGTTATTGAAAATGTGAATTATTCAAAATGACAATATACCTATAGTCTTGTCATATCACTTAAGTTTCTTAATGCATTATTGCATAGCTGCGTAAATGAAAATTTATGTACATATGCAAATCTAGATAAAAATACAAGTTTATGCCCACTTGGCAATAATATCTGCTTACGTAAAAATTATTAATGATGTTATATTAAATGTTATTAAATCTGCGCAAAATATTACTCAGTTTGCTGTACCCATCAATTATACATGAAAAATTATAAAAAATGAAAGTTTATAGTCACGTGGATGTTGAATCCCGGCGTGTTCAAAACGGCTCCGATCCTGTTGGTTCCGTGTTGATCCTGTTCGACAATCCTTAGAAGTTGGCGCAACTCTTGCTTCTGCTGGTCGGATGACGCTTGAAGTTGTAGCTCTCCGTATAGTTTTAAAATTCTGGAATTTCGCTGCTGTAGGACAAATGTCTTGTTGTCTCAGAGTTGATGCTCTGCAGAACCTTGCATGTCACGTATGAAGTTTGTTTTGAGAAAAATGAAGGCATGCAACGGCCGGCACTCTAAAGTTCGAAAGTATTCGGGCTTGAACCACAGGTTGTTTGGGCCCATTAAATGAAATATATTTGAAATCGTGGTGGACCAAAATGCTGCTCTAGTACCAAAATGTGAAATCCGGTCGCGGAGGACCAAATGTTGCGTCTTAGATGCTCTCGATGCAATCTCAAGTTGGTCTTAGAACGCTTAGTTGTGGTGCTGGTGTGAAATGAAATAATGAAGTGGACTGTATAATTCTTGATTGAAAATTAATAAGACATAATTGCTGGCGCGTGCAGTTTTGGCGCGGCATAAATGCCGGAGAATTAAAAAAGAATTAATATTGAAAACCCATAATAGTGTGTAGAGGCCAAGAATCGCCTAAGTAAATTATCGCATGATGACAATGCTAAAATTATGAAATATTGAAAACTTTATGTAGCCGCGGTTGGCGAACTGAGCGAGATGCCCGCTCGGAGTCTTGCAAGGAACTAGCTTAATTTTGACTGCTGTCAGCCTGTATCAAACCGGCAGCAGATAGCAGAGAGAAAAATGACGTCACTACACGCACCCGCAATGCGGCATTTTACAGTACAAAGTTTACATGAGTACAAAGTATAACCATACTGCCCGCACAAAATCGGGCGATTTTGCAACTTAATTTATTGTGTGTATAGTACATAATAATTGCCATTTTATGACACCAAAATTCTGTAAGGATACATAATACATAATAATTTACGTTACATATTGATAGAATAATGATACTAAAAATTCCATGTCACATAATAACATGATAATGATACATAATAATACAATAATTAGACAGACATAATAGTTGGCAGTACATAATAATAAGACAATGATCCCAAAAAATTCCAAAAATATATAACAATATGATAATATAATGATAAAGACATAATAATTGATATTGTAACGGTACATATAACACTACATCCACCAACGTACCGAAAATTAATTTGAAAGCCACTACTGTTAAGAATACATAAAAGGTCAAGAATACCACCATGGATACAGAAGGAGAAAGTATCATATGTTAAAATAAGTGAAGTATCATGAAGGAGTAATTACTAGTAAATGTACCAATAAAGAAGAAAAGAAGACTAAAGACGAGACGACTGACATACCTTACCCAATAGATCAGTGAGAAAAACAACGGAAACAAAAGAAGAGAAATAAATCAGTGAGAAGAACACAATGAAAACCCAAACAAAAGAAGAATGCAGAATCAGCGAGAAGAACACAACGATAACGACCTCAAGAAAGAAGAAAGAAGAAACAATGCGAAGGAGACAAGTGAAAACAACATCATGTATAAAATAAATAAGAGTGAGAAAGAGATCAGTGAAGAAAAGAAGAAGGAAGATATCTAGACCAGACACAAGAAAAAAGGGAAAGAAATTGAAATATAACGAACTAACATAAACCTATGAAGGAATAATTGTACTAAGAAGAAAGAAGAAATGTTAATTAATTACATGATATAAATCCCTAAGCTGTATGGTAAAGTCAACACTGACCACAACTCATTTGATGAATACATTCCTTGTCCATGTAGAATAAACTGTAATCAATAAGGACTAAGTATTGTAAATAAAGAATCACCAACAAACTGAATAAGAATAGGATAAGTTTATTTTAGCTAAATGATGTGTAGACGTTAAAAGAAGAATAGGTTCCAAAATAAATGACCAGTTGTACAGTGGGATTGATGTTAGTAAAAACCCACTAATTAACAATAATTAAGACAATAAAAGAGTAAACCAAAGGTACAATAATAATAACCAACAACCAATGTACAAACATTGAATGAAAGCCAATCAACCAGATTAATGCAAAAATACACAGCCAGCAGCAACACATTACTGCTTACCAAACCTGCAACATAACCTAATCTGGGCAACCAGTTTTCACTAAAACTTAAGAAAAACAAAGCCAAAATAATATCAAACCAGAATGTATTAAGCTAGGAAGTATCTAGATGATATAAGGAACGTTTTGTACACAATAGATGATATAATAACTAAATATAAAAGTTATATTAATGTAATCCAATATAATTATATGCTTGTAATAACAAAGATGCATGATGCAACCAAATTATGTTATAAACTTATTATACAAAAGTAGTAACTCAACTAACAACTTGAAGTGGGACAGAATACTGTTCAAATGAATAAATTCAACCAAGATAACTATCTAAATAATCAAAACAACAATAATAACAACAAAACTATAGTAACAACTAGCTGCAAGCAATCTTGATAACTACTAAACCAAGGTGATAACCAGTACAAATGCAGAATGAACTGCAGCACATTGATAACAATGTCACTGAGACCATTATAATTATCATTTGAATAACAATAGGAATAATATGTATAGAATACAAAGCATACAGTAAGGTAGTATGGTAAAAAACCATGAAGTATGACAAGCCTACTTAACAAACAATAATTAAGGCAATAGACTCATAATTTAGTGAACAAGAATACTGTCAATAGTGACTAAACCCATTAGTGTGTAAATAGGCCCTATTAGAAATTAGTTAAATGTTAGTATTATTAAAATATAAGAAAAAACAAACATGTATAGTCATAGACCTAGGATTGAATCTATGAAAACGGACATAGTATTAATATTAAGGCATAGTTTTAAGGGAAAATTGTACAGTAAGATAAGAATACGTTATTACCATCGAATATGGGATAAAAACAATGTATTAATAATAATTAATAGCTTAATGGACACTAAGTGTATATACCAAGTGCGATTTCAGCAACCCCGAATCTGAAATATATGATGAGGGGATTCAAAATAATCGTCATAAAAAATTAGAAACAATGAGGGTAATTAAAATGACATCAGTGCAGTTATAAGTAAGATATTGGACTTATAAAAATAATTGTATGATGCTGAGCCCTTGCGCGTGGGTATGTTGACCACCAATTCTTAATCTCAACACAAAAAAGTGACGCGTTTGTAAGCGTCTGTTTTGACGAAGCCCGCCGAAAATAGACGAATTAAAATATATTGACCAATCAGATCCTATAAAAAATACGAAATGCATCATTCCGACAGAGGAAGCGAAAACAGTCTTTTACCAGCAACGAGGCGAACTACATGCACGCCGTTTCTCCAGAAAAACGTGCGTTTGACAGCGGCCAGATGTAAACGTACGCTAACCTCAAACCATGAGTGGAGGTTATGTCTACTGAAGAAAAATAGTGCAGTATATTTTTAAGTGAAAATAATTCGGAGTACATGCGCATAGGAGTGAGTGTAGTGCAGTTATATAAGTTTAATTAATTAATTAAAGAATTTTAATTAATTAAAAATTTTAAGAAAAAGTGTAAACCCTACGAACGACCAGTAACGCAAGTATCAAATACCCACAACTATTATATTATGATTGTATAATAATATATACGTAACAGAACGCTAATAGCTTATTGAATTAACATCAGTTAATCAATTAAATACCCAATTCCAAAAGGAAGGGAACTCTGTAATACAGATAAACAATGTCAAAATTGAACGCTTTCATTGACGACAATTTTCACTATTTGTATAATTCTAATGTATTAGTATAAGTAAAGACATTGTATAACCAATGAAGGGAGTATGTGGCCTAACCATTAGTAAGATAAGAGTGTTCAATATTTTATTTCAATAATTAATTAAGAGTTACACCAGAGGGTGGCATAAATATATCCAATGAATTACAAATACCTGAGTTATGTACATCCAGTCTAGGAGATGGTAATGATCCATGACACTGAATTCTAATAATTATTATCACTTATTAACAAACAATTAATAACTCTTAAACAAACAAGGTTGCACGAACCTATCTCAACTTCAATGTTTAACCATGAACAGTTGTTCATATTTTATTTTCTTTCAAATTAATAATCAATGAGTTTATATTTTATCTACTTATTATAACCGTAGCAGTTTTATTAATTATGTGTATTTTGCAGACTCAAAGAACCTACTACTATTATTACTACTACTACTAATAATATTAATAACATTACAAGTTTAATAACACTTCATAACCTATTTGTTTACCAACAAAATTATTCGACTAGCCAAATGCAGTCATACCAACCTGAGATTTTTAAATGTTTTAGAGTCCATGTTCGAATTTAACTTTTAACCAAAAGGAAAATAAATTATATTATTGTACTAAATTTTATTGTTCTAGATTTGAATAAATCATTATTGTCATCTGAACCTTTGAAAGATTTGGCTTTTATTGTAATCAGTAGATACAGCTTAGTGAGAAAAACGAGACGGTTGGTACCAGACTTCCAGAGCGAATCATTCAAATGGAATGATTTTTTCCAACCGCACCGACCTATATATATTATTATACAGTATAAATTATCGTAAATATCATGTTTGTGTATGTTTATGTTAGTGTATAGGCAGGACATTACTGATCATCTCACCACCGCCGACCAACGGAGAGCCAACGGAACTTCAAGGGAATCAACTCTAAGAAGTGAATTAAAAAACATTTTTAAACCAAATAAACTGATTTTTAAAACGACGATAAAAAGTGTAAGTAACCGATTTATTCACTATCGGATTCAACAATAGGTTGAATTGGGTGGAATAAATCACTAACCAACGACTTAATAATAAAGTACGAGCTTTGAATAATAATAATAAACAAATTACAAAACCCCATATTAAATAAATAACCCTGAGACAAATAATTAAAATAAATATAAACTAAACATCGTCATATTACAAATTGGCGAACGTTTGAGACGATAAATTAGGTGCAATCACAACACTATTGACAAAGAACAAATACACCACGAATTCGTCTTATTACAACAAGGCGTTCCATCGCGGGGCTTAAACGGACAAGTATACCTGTCAAGTTAACGACGACAAGAATCGTCTTATTACAATATGCATAATATTATAATAATAAAAAGCATAATAGTTATTATCAAATGTTATACACAAAGGCAACACACAATACTTGAAAGTTTTATACATTAAATTGATCCTCCTTTTTTTTAAAGTAAATCATCTCTGACATAAAAATCTGTAAATAATAAAATTAATTAAGCTATCAGAAAAACTCGAAAGCAAAACAAAACAATTTCTGTGCTAAAGAATGTACAAAATAAAAACTCATGAAAAAAAAACAAAGTTCTTATATAACTAAACATGATCTTTCTTGAATCATGAACAATGTCAGTAAATGCATATATTTAATTTTTAACAAATGTAACTAATAACACTTAATCTATATAAAGAAAACATCCTCAAAAACTGATTCAATATGGCAATACAATAATAAAAAGCTTAATAATAATATAATAAAAATCACAAATGTACAGCATGATAAAGGTTCGAATTAAGGATGCATGTCGCATGAACGCTCATGCATTTAGTCTGAGGCTACTGGAAGTGGACAAAATTTATGAATGGGTCGACGTAGGATACCATTTGGGGTGCGTACATCCGCGACGCGCACTATTGAATCCTGACCCGAATAGACATTCGTGACTACCCCGCGTTTCCACTGTTGGGGGGGAGGGAACTGTCATCTAGAATAAGGACGAGTTGTCCGGGAGTCAAATTTTTTGACGGGATGCGCCATTTGTTGCGTTGTTGTAACTGGTGCAAATAATCTTTCGACCACCTGTACCATATAGATTGGGTGAATCTTTGGAGCAGCTGTCATCTGCCCAGACGACTAATATTGACTTGGGAATAGTCAGGTTCCGGGAGTGCAGTGAGCGGAGAACCAACCAGGAAGTGAGCTGGAGTTAAAGGTTCGGGGTCCCTAGAGTCATTTGATATGGCGAACAAAGGGCGTGAGTTGAGGCAGGACTCTATTTGAGTTAGGATAGTGTAATACTCCTCAAACGTAAGAATGGTTCCGCCGACAACGCGCCGCAAATGAAATTTGACGCTCTTGACTCCGCTTTCCCACAGGCCACCGAAATGAGGTGCTGAGGGAGGGAATAAAGGACCATTTGATGCCTTGGGCACTGGTAAAATCCTGGGTGGTCTGTTCAAATCTGTTGGAGTGAAAAAGTTTGTATAATTCGTGAAGTGTGCTACTAGCACGACGAAAGTTTGTTCCATTGTCGGAGAATATCTGATAAGGGATCCCTCTATGCGCTATAAACCGTTTTAAAGCTGCTATAAAGGCGTCTGATGTAAGATCTGAGACTAGTTCCAGATGAATGGCCTTAGTGGTCATGCATATAAATAAAACAATATAAGCCTTTGATGTCGATTTTGAACGCTGCCCGCCATGACGTATAAATACGGGACCGGCATAGTCGACTGCAGATTGAGAAAATGGCTTAGCAGGCGTAACCCGGGAAGGGGGTAATTGTCTTAATAATTGGCTTGCGCCCCTAGCACGGAATCGAAAACAAGTGATACATTTATGTATTACTGAATCTATATAAGATTTATCATTAATTATCCAATATTTCTGCCGTAGAGAGAACTGAGTCAATTGTACACCAGCGTGTAGTAAACGAAGATGCTCGCTTTGTATGATTAATTTGCTCCGATGGGAGTGCGGGTTGTGTATGATTTGGTGTTTGCTCTCGTATGTAAGCTGGGAATGCTGAAGGCGTCCGTCCACGCGCAATATCCCCGCATTGTCCAGAAAGGGGTTAAGTGACAGAATTTTACTATTATTAGGGATGCAGCGTTGTGCTTCAAGTTCCTTGATTTCGATGCTAAATTGCGACTTCTGAGACTGGCGAGTAAAAACCAAAAGTATACCATGTACCTCATGGGAGGTTAAAAAGGAAGTGCCTCTAACCGCTGTGGGGAGCCTAGAGTTCCGAATGAATCAAAGGCAATACGAAAATACACGAAGGAGTTTTGAAAGCTAAGAGTAGTTTTCATAATAACTAGACATAGATGAAGCGACAATCAATGAGGTTTGGACCTGCTTACGTTGTTCCTTCTCAATATCGGGATGAGTGCAGGGTGAATGGGCATCGAAGGCACTGGTGGGCCATGATGATGACTCATGGGCAGGGTTCTGCTTGGACTTGAGTTCCAGTGATGGACATATGCGGATATCTCCGTGAAGAGAATCGCCCAAATGAGAATTGTATGACCTGCAAGGTAGGATACCACGAATCTGCCATCATTATTACGGAAAGTATTAGATACAAAATGACTTTCGCATCCGAGTCCTCAACGGAGGGAGCACGAATAGCAACGTCCTCTAACTTCCAGAAGTCCTTTAGTTGCGAGGAAATGGCGTTATTATCTTCACATGCTATGAATGATGAGACAGGTTTTGTCATGTTGACATTAAATGGCAAGTTACCCGCAAGAATGAATCCCAATTTTGTCTCCTGTATTATGGGAAAATGTGGGCTACGGATGAATTTGACAGGTTCAATTAATTGTAAGCAATACTGAGCACCAAGCAATAGGTCGATTTGCGAGGAGAAGTTCAGTTGTGGGTCGGCTAGGAATATGCCTTTTGGTAAATTTGGGGATAAGATATCAAGTGATTCCGCAGGGAGATTATTCGTGATACTGGGAAGCACAGCGCAATGTATGTTTAAACTATAATTCTTATAACGTGAATGCAACCTTACCCTGGTACTGAAGTCAGCTTGAGATAATGAATTATTTATACCGGTGATGTGTAATTGAGATTTAATTAGTTTTAGACCCATGCGAAATGCGAAATTCATGATGCAGGAGTTAGCTTGCAATCCTGAGTCCAATAATCCTTACTGGGTGCTTCATACCGGCATGGTCAGTTGTCATGCAGACAGCGGTGGATAATAATATAGATTTGTTTGTTTGCAGTTTTAATGAAAACTGATTGCTCCTGCACGAAGCGTTATTGCCTGATATGTGGATCATTGTGTGGTGGCGTTTAGCACACGTTCTGAAAGCAAATTTGGAAGGACAGTGTGCGAGATCATGACCTGGACGTATGCAATTTAAGCAGAGTTTATTTTTAATTAAAATATTTTTTTGTTCCAGGGGAGATATAGCCACGAATTGTGGGCACTCAGAAAGGCGGTGTTTACCACGACACAGCTGACAGATGTTGCCGATATGAGAATGGAATGTCGACCTAGTAATATCAACCGGTTTAATAGCTTTGCGATAGGGAGTCTTATCGCTAACGTGTATTTTGCTTACTGAGCTGGTCGCGCCGTCGACGTTTTGCAATAACTGCCTTCTATTATTTAAAAATTTAATAAAATTACTGAAATTAGGAAATCGTTCGTCAGACAAGCTTTCTTTCCAGAGCCGACATGTATGGTTATCGAGTTTTTGCGTTAAGTATTGAACGAAAATGATTTAAAATATATTTACAGATAAATGTAATGAATTTAAAGCATTTATATTCGCGGTAATCTCGTCAATGAATTTGGAAATGCTAAGCATGGACTCTTGTTGAATGGACTTCACGCCCAAGACATTCCCTATGTGATAGGCTGAGACAATGAATTTGCTGTCGTACCTGGCTCTTAATAGATCAATGGCTACCGCATAATTTTCATGTGTGATTGGAAGAGATTTTATTACAGTTAACGCCTCGTCCCTTAATGAAGAGTGCAAATAGTGTAATTTCTGAATGTCCGTCAGGTCAGTTCTAACGTGTACTAATTCCACAAACATATTCTGATAATGTTGCCAATCAATAATGCTGCCTGAGAAGCAGGGCAATTTAATTGGCTCTAACTGTATAGGGGGGGTTTTAATTGGTGTGACTTCAGCTTGGATCAATGACTTCTTGTTCACCTCCTCTACTTGCTCCAATAAATGGTGTAACTTGCACTCAATATTACAGAGATCATCCTCTGTTTGAACTCTGTCACTGACTGATGTGAAATCGGAATCATCAGCCTCAATTTGAGTCTGAATTTTGTCATACTTCGCGGACAATTCCATCAAATAGCGGAGTTTAATTTTTAAGGCATGGTGATCGCTTATGTCCGGATCGAAATTGTCAGCGAAAGTATTCACACGGGATATAGACGCCTTAATTGTGCCCCGTTTCTTAATTAACGCCTTCACATCAGCCATGACCGAAATCTAAAATGTGATTCGAAAACGATAGTTAAATATAGAGGAGGTGAACAATTGTTGTAATTTAAATAATTTGCTAAATTCTGATATGATGCGGGAGCCAGTGATCTGTGTACACCTTAATATATTACTTACTATAATATAATAGGTACTTAATTTCCTTTTTTTTTTTTTTAAATTGTTATGAATGTTATTGAAAATGTGAATTATTCAAAATGACAATATACCTATAGTCTTGTCACATCACTTAAGTTTCTTAATGCATTATTGCATAGCTGCGTAAATGAAAATTTATGTACATATGCAAATCTAGATAAAAATACAAGTTTATGGCCACTTGGCAATAATATCTGCTTACGTAAAAATTATTAATGATGTTATATTAAATGTTATTAAATCTGCGCAAAATATTACTCAGTTTGCTGTACCCATCAATTATACATGAAAAATTATAAAAAATGAAAGTTTATAGTCACGTGGATGTTGAATCCCGGCGTGTTCAAAACGGCTCCGATCCTGTTGGTTCCGTGTTGATCCTGTTCGACAATCCTTAGAAGTTGGCGCAACTCTTGCTTCTGCTGGTCGGATGACGCTTGAAGTTGTAGCTCTCCGTATAGTTTTAAAATTCTGGAATTTCGCTGCTGTAGGACAAATGTCTTGTTGTCTCAGAGTTGATGCTCTGCAGAATCTTGCATGTCACGTATGAAGTTTGTTTTGAGAAAAATGAAGGCATGCAACGGCCGGCACTCTAAAGTTCGAAAGTATTCGGGCTTGAACCACAGGTTGTTTGGGCCCATTAAATGAAATATATTTGAAATCGTGGTGGACCAAAATGCTGCTCTAGTACCAAAATGTGAAATCCGGTCGCGGAGGACCAAATGTTGCGTCTTAGATGCTCTCGATGCAATCTCAAGTTGGTCTTAGAACGCTTAGTTGTGGTGCTGGTGTGAAATGAAATAATGAAGTGGACTGTATAATTCTTGATTGAAAATTAATAAGACATAATTGCTGGCGCGTGCAGTTTTGGCGCGGCATAAATGCCGGAGAATTAAAAAAGAATTAATATTGAAAACCCATAATAGTGTGTAGAGGCCAAGAATCGCCTAAGTAAATTATCGCATGATGACAATGCTAAAATTATGAAATATTGAAAACTTTATGTAGCCGCGGTTGGCGAACTGAGCGAGATGCCCGCTCGGAGTCTTGCAAGGAACTAGCTTAATTTTGACTGCTGTCAGCCTGTATCAAACCGGCAGCAGATAGCAGAGAGAAAAATGACGTCACTACACGCACCCGCAATGCGGCATTTTACAGTACAAAGTTTACATGAGTACAAAGTATAACCATACTGCCCGCACAAAATCGGGCGATTTTGCAACTTAATTTATTGTGTGTATAGTACATAATAATTGCCATTTTATGACACCAAAATTCTGTAAGGATACATAATACATAATAATTTACGTTACATATTGATAGAATAATGATACTAAAAATTCCATGTCACATAATAACATGATAATGATACATAATAATACAATAATTAGACAGACATAATAGTTGGCAGTACATAATAATAAGACAATGATCCCAAAAAATTCCAAAAATATATAAAAATATGATAATATAATGATAAAGACATAATAATTGATATTGTAATGGTACATATAACACTACATCCACCAACGTACCGAAAATTAATTTGAAAGCCACTACTGTTAAGAATACATAAAAGGTCAAGAATACCACCATGGATACAGAAGGAGAAAGTATCATATGTTAAAATAAGTGAAGTATCATGAAGGAGTAATTACTAGTAAATGTACCAATAAAGAAGAAAAGAAGACTAAAGACGAGACGACTGACATACCTTACCCAATAGATCAGTGAGAAGAACAACGGAAACAAAAGAAGAGAAATAAATCAGTGAGAAGAACACAATGAAAACCCAAACAAAAGAAGAATGCAGAATCAGCGAGAAGAACACAACGATAACGACCTCAAGAAAGAAGAAAGAAGAAACAATGCGAAGGAGACAAGTGAAAACAACATCATGTATAAAATAAATAAGAGTGAGAAAGAGATCAGTGAAGAAAAGAAGAAGGAAGATATCTAGACCAGACACAAGAAAAAAGGGAAAGAAATTAAAATATAACGAACTAACATAAACCTATGAAGGAATAATTGTACTAAGAAGAAAGAAGAAATGTTAATTAATTACATGATATAAATCCCTAAGCTGTATGGTAAAGTCAACACTGACCACAACTCATTTGATGAATACATTCCTTGTCCATGTAGAATAAACTGTAATCAATGAGGACTAAGTATTGTAAATAAAGAATCACCAACAAACTGAATAAGAATAGGATAAGTTTATTTTAGCTAAATGATGTGTAGACGTTAAAAGAAGAATAGGTTCCAAAATAAATGACCAGTTGTACAGTGGGATTGATGTTAGTAAAAACCCACTAATTAACAATAATTAAGACAATAAAAGAGTAAACCAAAGGTACAATAATAATAACCAACAACCAATGTACAAACATTGAATGAAAGCCAATCAACCAGATTAATGCAAAAATACACAGCCAGCAGCAACACATTACTGCTTACCAAACCTGCAACATAACCTAATCTGGGCAACCGGTTTTCACTAAAACTTAAGAAAAACAAAGCCAAAATAATATCAAACCAGAATGTATTAAGCTAGGAAGTAACTAGATGATATAAGGAACGTTTTGTACACAATAGATGATATAATAACTAAATATAAAAGCTATATTAATGTAATCCAATATAATTATATGCTTGTAATAACAAAGATGCATGATGCAACCAAATTATGTTATAAACTTATTATACAAAAGTAGTAACTCAACTAACAACTTGAAGTGGGACAGAATACTGTTCAAATGAATAAATTCAACCAAGATAACTATCTAAATAATCAAAACAACAATAATAACAACAAAACTATAGTAACAACTAGCTGCAAGCAATCTTGATAACTACTAAACCAAGGTGATAACCAGTACAAATGCAGAATGAACTGCAGCACATTGATAACAATGTCACTGAGACCATTATAATTATCATTTGAATAACAATAGGAATAATATGTATAGAATACAAAGCAT
This sequence comes from Magicicada septendecula, assembly GCA_034769895.1. Lineage (NCBI taxonomy): Eukaryota > Metazoa > Arthropoda > Insecta > Hemiptera > Cicadidae > Magicicada > Magicicada septendecula. The sequence goes on along the minus strand of CM068370.1, from coordinate 158,907,593 downwards.
ACAGTAAGGTAACTCCATGAAGTATGACAAGCCTACTTAACAAACAATAATTAAGGCAATAGACTCAAAATTTAGGGAACAAGAACACTGTCAATAGTGACTAAACCCATTAGTGTGTAAATAGGCCCTATTAGAAATTAGTTAAATGTTAGTATTATTAAAATATAAGAAAAAACAAACATGTATAGTCATAGACCTAGGATTGAATCTATGAAAACGGACATAGTATTAATATTAAGGCATAGTTTTAAGGGAAAATTGTACAGTAAGATAAGAATACGTTATTACCATCGAATATGGGATAAAAACAATGTATTAATAATAATTAATAGCTTAATGGACACTAAGTGTATATACCAAGTGCGATTTCAGCAACCCCGAATCTGAAATATATGATGAGGGGATTCAAAATAATCGTCATAAAAAATTAGAAACAATGAGGGTAATTAAAATGACATCAGTGCAGTTATAAGTAAGATATTGGACTTATAAAAATAATTGTATGATGCTGAGCCCTTGCGCGTGGGTATGTTGACCACCAATTCTTAATCTCAACACAAAAAAGTGACGCGTTTGTAAGCGTCTGTTTTGACGAAGCCCGCCGAAAATAGACGAATTAAAATATATTGACCAATCAGATCCTATAAAAAATACGAAATGCATCATTCCGACAGAGGAAGCGAAAACAGTCTTTTACCAGCAACGAGGCGAACTACATGCACGCCGTTTCTCCAGAAAAACGTGCGTTTGACAGCGGCCAGATGTAAACGTACGCTAACCTCAAACCATGAGTGGAGGTTATGTCTACTGAAGAAAAATAGTGCAGTATATTTTTAAGTGAAAATAATTCGGAGTACATGCGCATAGGAGTGAGTGTAGTGCAGTTATATAAGTTTAATTAATTAATTAAAGAATTTTAATTAATTAAAAATTTTAAGAAAAAGTGTAAACCCTACGAACGACCAGTAACGCAAGTATCAAATACCCACAACTATTATATTATGATTGTATAGTAATATATACGTAACAGAACGCTAATAGCTTATTGAATTAACATCAGTTAATCAATTAAATACCCAATTCCAAAAGGAAGGGAACTCTGTAATACAGATAAACAATGTCAAAATTGAACGCTTTCATTGACGACAATTTTCACTATTTGTATAATTCTAATGTATTAGTATAAGTAAAGACATTGTATAACCAATGAAGGGAGTATGTGGCCTAACCATTAGTAAGATAAGAGTGTTCAATATTTTATTTCAATAATTAATTAAGAGTTACACCAGAGGGTGGCATAAATATATCCAATGAATTACAAATACCTGAGTTATGTACATCCAGTCTAGGAGATGGTAATGATCCATGACACTGAATTCTAATAATTATTATCACTTATTAACAAACAATTAATAACTCTTAAACAAACAAGGTTGCACGAACCTATCTCAACTTCAATGTTTAACCATGAACAGTTGTTCATATTTTATTTTCTTTCAAATTAATAATCAATGAGTTTATATTTTATCTACTTATTATAACCGTAGCAGTTTTATTAATTATGTGTATTTTGCAGACTCAAAGAACCTACTACTATTATTACTACTACTACTAATAATATTAATAACATTACAAGTTTAATAACACTTCATAACCTATTTGTTTACCAACAAAATTATTCGACTAGCCAAATGCAGTCATACCAACCTGAGATTTTTAAATGTTTTAGAGTCCATGTTCGAATTTAACTGTTAACCAAAAGGAAAATAAATTATATTATTGTACTAAATTTTATTGTTCTAGATTTGAATAAATCATTATTGTCATCTGAACCTTTGAAAGATTTGGCTTTTATTGTAATCAGTAGATACAGCTTAGTGAGAAAAACGAGACGGTTGGTACCAGACTTCCAGAGCGAATCATTCAAATGGAATGATTTTTTCCAACCGCACCGACCTATATATATTATTATACAGTATAAATTATCGTAAATATCATGTTTGTGTATGTTTATGTTAGTGTATAGGCAGGACATTACTGATCATCTCACCACCGCCGACCAACGGAGAGCCAACGGAACTTCAAGGGAATCAACTCTAAGAAGTGAATTAAAAAACATTTTTAAACCAAATAAACTGATTTTTAAAACGACGATAAAAAGTGTAAGTAACCGATTTATTCACTATCGGATTCAACAATAGGTTGAATTGGGTGGAATAAATCACTAACCAACGACTTAATAATAAAGTACGAGCTTTGAATAATAATAATAAACAAATTACAAAACCCCATATTAAATAAATAACCCTGAGACAAATAATTAAAATAAATATAAACTAAACATCGTCATATTACAAATTGGCGAACGTTTGAGACGATAAATTAGGTGCAATCACAACACTATTGACAAAGAACAAATACACCACGAATTCGTCTTATTACAACAAGGCGTTCCATCGCGGGGCTTAAACGGACAAGTATACCTGTCAAGTTAACGACGACAAGAATCGTCTTATTACAATATGCAAAATATTATAATAATAAAAAGCATAATAGTTATTATCAAATGTTATACACAAAGGCAACACACAATACTTGAAAGTTTTATACATTAAATTGATCCTCCTTTTTTTTAAAGTAAATCATCTCTGACATAAAAATCTGTAAATAATAAAATTAAATAAGCTATCAGAAAAACTCGAAAGCAAAACAAAACAATTTCTGTGCTAAAGAATGTACAAAATAAAAACTCATGAAAAAAACAAAGTTCTTATATAACTAAACATGATCTTTCTTGAATCATGAACAATGTCAGTAAATGCATATATTTAATTTTTAACAAATATAACTAATAACACTTAATCTATATAAAGAAAACATCCTCAAAAACTGATTCAATATGGCAATACAATAATAAAAAGCTTAATAATAATATAATAAAAATCACAAATGTACAGCATGATAAAGGTTCGAATTAAGGATGCATGTCGCATGAACGCTCATGCATTTAGTCTGAGGCTACTGGAAGTGGACAAAATTTATGAATGGGTCGACGTAGGATACCATTTGCGGTGCGTACATCCGCGACGCGCACTATTGAATCCTGACCCGAATAGACATTCGTGACTACCCCGCGTTTCCACTGTTGGGGGGGGGAACTGTCATCTAGAATAAGGACGAGTTTTCCGGGAGTCAAATTTTCTGACGGGATGCGCCATTTGTTGCGTTGTTGTAACTGGTGCAAATAATCTTTCGACCACCTGTACCATATAGATTGGGTGAATCTTTGGAGCAGCTGTCATCTGCCCAGACGACTAATATTGACTTGGGAATAGTCAGGTTCCGGGAGTGCAGTGAGCGGAGAACCAACCAGGAAGTGAGCTGGAGTTAAAGGTTCGGGGTCCCTAGAGTCATTTGATATGGCGAACAAAGGGCGTGAGTTGAGGCAGGACTCTATTTGAGTTAGGATAGTGTAATACTCCTCAAACGTAAGAATGGTTCCGCCGACAACGCGCCGCAAATGAAATTTGACGCTCTTGACTCCGCTTTCCCACAGGCCACCGAAATGAGGTGCTGAGGGAGGGAATAAAGGACCATTTGATGCCTTGGGCACTGGTAAAATCCTGGGTGGTCTGTTCAAATCTGTTGGAGTGAAAAAGTTTGTATAATTCGTGAAGTGTGCTACTAGCACGACGAAAGTTTGTTCCATTGTCGGAGAATATCTGATAAGGGATCCCTCTATGCGCTATAAACCGTTTTAAAGCTGCTATAAAGGCGTCTGATGTAAGATCTGAGACTAGTTCCAGATGAATGGCCTTAGTGGTCATGCATATAAATAAAACAATATAAGCCTTTGATGTCGATTTTGAACGCTGCCCGCCATGACGTATAAATACGGGACCGGCATAGTCGACTGCAGATTGAGAAAATGGCTTAGCAGGCGTAACCCGGGAAGGGGGTAATTGTCTTAATAATTGGCTTGCGCCCCTAGCACGGAATCGAAAACAAGTGATACATTTATGTATTACTGAATCTATATAAGATTTATCATTAATTATCCAATATTTCTGCCGTAGAGAGAACTGAGTCAATTGTACACCAGCGTGTAGTAAACGAAGATGCTCGCTTTGTATGATTAATTTGCTCAGATGGGGGTGCGGGTGGAGTATGATTTGGTGTTTGCTCTCGTAGGTAAGCTGGGAATGCTGAAGGCGTCCGTCCACGCGCAATATCCCCGCATTGTCCAGAAAGGGGTTAAGTGACAGAATTTTACTATTATTAGGGATGCAGCGTTGTGCTTCAAGTTCCTTGATTTCGATGCTAAATTGCGACTTCTGAGACTGGCGAGTAAAAACCAAAAGTATACCATGTACCTCATGGGAGGTTAAAAAGGAAGTGCCTCTAACCGCTGTGGGGAGCCTAGAGTTCCGAATGAATCAAAGGCAATACGAAAATACACGAAGGAGTTTTGAAAGCTAAGAGTAGTTTTCATAATAACTAGACATAGATGAAGCGACAATCAATGAGGTTTGGACCTGCTTACGTTGTTCCTTCTCAATATCGGGATGAGTGCAGTGTGAATGGGCATCGAAGGCACTGGTGGGCCATGATGATGACTCATGGGCAGGGTTCTGCTTGGACTTGAGTTCCAGTGATGGACATCTGCGGATATCTCCGTGAAGAGAATCGCCCAAATGAGAATTGTATGACCTGCAAGGTAGGGATACCACGTATCTGCCATCATTATTACGGAAAGTATTAGATACAAAATGACTTTCGCATTCCGAGTCCTCAACGGAGGGAGCACGAATAGCAACGTCCTCTAACTTCCAGAAGTCCTTTAGTTGCGAGGAAATGGCGTTATTATCTTCACATGCTATGAATGATGAGACAGGTTTTGTCATGTTGACATTAAATGGCAAGTTACCCGCAAGAATGAATCCCAATTTTGTCTCCTGTATTATGGGAAAATGTGGGCTACGGATGAATTTGACAGGTTCAATTAATTGTAAGCAATACTGAGCACCAAGCAATAGGTCGATTTGCGAAGAGAACTTCAGTTGTGGGTCGGCTAGGAATATGCCTTTGGGTAAATTTAGGGATGAGATATGAAGTGATTCCGCAGGGAGATTATTCGTGATACTGGGAAGCACAGCGCAATGTATGTTTAAACTATAATTCTTATAACGTGAATGCAACCTTACCCTGGTACTGAAGTCAGCTTGAGATAATGAATTATTTATACCGGTGATGTGTAATTGAGATTTAATTAGTTTTAGACCCATGCGACGTGCGAAATTCATGATGCAGGAGTTAGCTTGCAATCCTGAGTCCAATAATCCTTACTGGGTGCTTCATACCGGCATGGTCAGTTGTCATGCAGACAGCGGTGGATAATAATAAAGATTTGTTTGTTTGCAGTTTTAATGAAAACTGATTGTTCCTGCACGAAGCGTTATTGCCTGATATGTGGATCATTGTGTGGTGGCGTTTAGCACACGTTCTGCAAGCAAATTTGGAAGGACAGTGTGCGAGATCATGACCTGGACGTATGCAATTTAAGCAGAGTTTATTTTTAATTAAAATATTTTTTTGTTCCAGGGGAGATATAGCCACGAATTGTGGGCACTCAGAAAGGCGGTGTTTACCACGACACAGCTGACAGATGTTGCCGATATGAGAATGGAATGTCGACCTAGTAATATCAACCGGTTTAATAGCTTTGCGATAGGGAGTCTTATCGCTATCGTGTATTTTGCTTACTGAGCTGGTCGCGCCGTCGACGTTTTGCAATAACTGCCTTCTATTATTTAAAAATTTAATAAAATTACTGGAATTAGGAAATCGTTCGTCAGACAAGCTTTCTTTCCAGAGCCGACATGTATGGTTATCGAGTTTTTGCGTTAAGTATTGAACGAAAATGATTTAAAATATATTTACAGATAAATGTAATGAATTTAAAGCATTTATATTCGCGGTAATCTCGTCAATGAATTTGGAAATGCTAAGCATGGACTCTTGTTGAATGGACTTCACGCCCAAGACATTCCCTATGTGATAGGCTGAGACAATGAATTTGCTGTCGTACCTGGCTCTTAATAGATCAATGGCTACCGCATAATTTTCATGTGTGATTGGAAGAGATTTTATTACAGTTAACGCCTCGTCCCTTAATGAAGAGTGCAAATAGTGTAATTTCTGAATGTCCTTCAGGTCAGTTCTAACGTGTACTAATTCCACAAACATATTCTGATAATGTTGCCAATCAATAATGCTGCCTGAGAAGCAGGGCCATTTAATTGGCTCTAACTGTATAGGGGGGGTTTTAATTGGTGTGACTTCAGCTTGGATCAATGACTTCTTGTTCACCTCCTCTACTTGCTCCAATAAATGGTGTAACTTGCACTCAATATTACAGAGATCATCCTCTGTTTGAACTCTGTCACTGACTGATGTGAAATCGGAATCATCAGCCTCAATTTGAGTCTGAATTTTGTCATACTTCGCGGACAATTCCATCAAAAAGCGGAGTTTAATTTTTAAGGCATGGTGATCGCTTATGTCCGGATCGAAATTGTCAGCGAAAGTATTCACACGGGATATAGACGCCTTAATTGTGCCCCGTTTCTTAATTAACGCCTTCACATCAGCCATGACCGAAATGTAAAATGTGATTCGAAAACGATAGTTAAATATAGAGGAGGTGAACAATTGTTGTAATTTAAATAATTTGCTAAATTCTGATATGATGCGGGAGCCAGTGATCTGTGTACACCTTAATATATTACTTACTATAATATAATAGGTACTTAATTTCCTTTTTTTTTTTTTTAAATTGTTATGAATGTTATTGAAAATGTGAATTATTCAAAATGACAATATACCTATAGTCTTGTTACATCACTTAAGTTTCTTAATGCATTATTGCATAGCTGCGTAAATGAAAATTTATGTACATATGCAAATCTAGATAAAAATACAAGTTTATGGCCACTTGGCAATAATATCTGCTTACGTAAAAATTATTAATGATGTTATATTAAATGTTATTAAATCTGCGCAAAATATTACTCAGTTTGCTGTACCCATCAATTATACATGAAAAATTATAAAAAATGAAAGTTTATAGTCACGTGGATGTTGAATCCCGGCGTGTTCAAAACGGCTCCGATCCTGTTGGTTCTGTGTTGATCCTGTTCGACAATCCTTAGAAGTTGGCGCAACTCTTGCTTCTGCTGGTCGGATGACGCTTGAAGTTGTAGCTCTCCGTATAGTTATAAAATTCTGGAATTTCGCTGCTGTAGGACAAATGTCTTGTTGTCTCAGAGTTGATGCTCTGCAGACTCTTGCATGTCACGTATGAAGTTTGTTTTGAGAAAAATGAAGGCATGCAACGGCCGGCACTCTAAAGTTCGAAAGTATTCGGGCTTGAACCACAGGTTGTTTGGGCCCATTAAATGAAATATATTTGAAATCGTGGTGGACCAAAATGCTGCTCTAGTACCAAAATGTGAAATCCGGTCGCGGAGGACCAAATGTTGCGTCTTAGATGCTCTCGATGCAATCTCAAGTTGGTCTTAGAACGCTTAGTTGTGGTGCTGGTGTGAAATGAAATAATGAAGTGGACTGTATAATTCTTGATTGAAAATTAATAAGACATAATTGCTGGCGCGTGCAGTTTTGGCGCGGCATAAATGCCGGAGAATTAAAAAAGAATTAATATTGAAAACCCATAATAGTGTGTAGAGGCCAAGAATCGCCTAAGTAAATTATCGCATGATGACAATGCTAAAATTATGAAATATTGAAAACTTTATGTAGCCGCGGTTGGCGAACTGAGCGAGATGCCCGCTCGGAGTCTTGCAAGGAACTAGCTTAATTTTGACTGCTGTCAGCCTGTATCAAACCGGCAGCAGATAGCAGAGAGAAAAATGACGTCACTACACGCACCCGCAATGCGGCATTTTACAGTACAAAGTTTACATGAGTACAAAGTATAACCATACTGCCCGCACAAAATCGGGCGATTTTGCAACTTAATTTATTGTGTGTATAGTACATAATAATTGCCATTTTATGACACCAAAATTCTGTAAGGATACATAATACATAATAATTTACGTTACATATTGATAGAATAATGATACTAAAAATTCCATGTCACATAATAACATGATAATGATACATAATAATACAATAATCAGACAGACATAATAGTTGGCAGTACATAATAATAGGACAATGATCCCAAAAAATTCCAAAAATATATAACAATATGATAATATAATGATAAAGACATAATAATTGATATTGTAACGGTACATATAACACTACATCCACCAACGTACCGAAAATTAATTTGAAAGCCACTACTGTTAAGAATACATAAAAGGTCAAGAATACCACCATGGATACAGAAGGAGAAAGTATCATATTTTAAAATAAGTGAAGTATCATGAAGGAGTAATTACTAGTAAATGTACCAATAAAGAAGAAAAGAAGACTAAAGACGAGACGACTGACATACCTTACCCAATAGATCAGTGAGAAGAACAACGGAAACAAAAGAAGAGAAATAAATCAGTGAGAAGAACACAATGAAAACCCAAACAAAAGAAGAATGCAGAATCAGCGAGAAGAACACAACGATAACGACCTCAAGAAAGAAGAAAGAAGAAACAATGCGAAGGAGACAAGTGAAAACAACATCATGTATAAAATAAATAAGAGTGAGAAAGAGATCAGTGAAGAAAAGAAGAAGGAAGATATCTAGACCAGACACAAGAAAAAAGGGAAAGAAATTAAAATATAACGAACTAACATAAACCTATGAAGGAATAATTGTACTAAGAAGAAAGAAGAAATGTTAATTAATTACATGATATAAATCCCTAAGCTGTATGGTAAAGTCAACACTGACCACAACTCATTTGATGAATACATTCCTTGTCCATGTAGAATAAACTGTAATCAATGAGGACTAAGTATTGTAAATAAAGAATCACCAACAAACTGAATAAGAATAGGATAAGTTTATTTTAGCTAAATGATGTGTAGACGTTAAAAGAAGAATAGGTTCCAAAATAAATGACCAGTTGTACAGTGGGATTGATGTTAGTAAAAACCCACTAATTAACAATAATTAAGACAATAAAAGAGTAAACCAAAGGTACAATAATAATAACCAACAACCAATGTACAAACATTGAATGAAAGCCAATCAACCAGATTAATGCAAAAATACACAGCCAGCAGCAACACATTACTGCTTACCAAACCTGCAACATAACCTAATCTGGGCAACCGGTTTTCACTAAAACTTAAGAAAAACAAAGCCAAAATAATATCAAACCAGAATGTATTAAGCTAGGAAGTAACTAGATGATATAAGGAACGTTTTGTACACAATAGATGATATAATAACTAAATATAAAAGCTATATTAATGTAATCCAATATAATTATATGCTTGTAATAACAAAGATGCATGATGCAACCAAATTATGTTATAAACTTATTATACAAAAGTAGTAACTCAACTAACAACTTGAAGTGGGACAGAATACTGTTCAAATGAATAAATTCAACCAAGATAACTATCTAAATAATCAAAACAACAATAATAACAACAAAACTATAGTAACAACTAGCTGCAAGCAATCTTGATAACTACTAAACCAAGGTGATAACCAGTACAAATGCAGAATGAACTGCAGCACATTGATAACAATGTCACTGAGACCATTATAATTATCATTTGAATAACAATAGGAATAATATGTATAGAATACAAAGCATACAGTAAGGTAGTATGGTAAAAAACCATGAAGTATGACAAGCCTACTTAACAAACAATAATTAAGGCAATAGACTCATAATTTAGGGAACAAGAATACTGTCAATAGTGACTAAACCCATTAGTGTGTAAATAGGCCCTATTAGAAATTAGTTAAATGTTAGTATTATTAAAATATAAGAAAAAACAAACATGTATAGTCATAGACCTAGGATTGAATCTATGAAAACGGACATAGTATTAATATTAAGGCATAGTTTTAAGGGAAAATTGTACAGTAAGATAAGAATACGTTATTACCATCGAATATGGGATAAAAACAATGTATTAATAATAATTAATAGCTTAATGGACACTAAGTGTATATACCAAGTGCGATTTCAGCAACCCCGAATCTGAAATATATGATGAGGGGATTCAAAATAATCGTCATAAAAAATTAGAAACAATGAGGGTAATTAAAATGACATCAGTGCAGTTATAAGTAAGATATTGGACTTATAAAAATAATTGTATGATGCTGAGCCCTTGCGCGTGGGTATGTTGACCACCAATTCTTAATCTCAACACAAAAAAGTGACGCGTTTGTAAGCGTCTGTTTTGACGAAGCCCGCCGAAAATAGACGAATTAAAATATATTGACCAATCAGATCCTATAAAAAATACGAAATGCATCATTTCGACAGAGGAAGCGAAAACAGTCTTTTACCAGCAACGAGGCGAACTACATGCACGCCGTTTCTCCAGAAAAACGTGCGTTTGACAGCGGCCAGATGTAAACGTACGCTAACCTCAAACCATGAGTGGAGGTTATGTCTACTGAAGAAAAATAGTGCAGTATATTTTTAAGTGAAAATAATTCGGAGTACATGCGCATAGGAGTGAGTGTAGTGCAGTTATATAAGTTTAATTAATTAATTAAAGAATTTTAATTAATTAAAAATTTTAAGAAAAAGTGTAATCCCTACGAACGACCAGTAACGCAAGTATCAAATACCCACAACTATTATATTATGATTGTATAATAATATATACGTAACAGAACGCTAATAGCTTATTGAATTAACATCAGTTAATCAATTAAATACCCAATTCCAAAAGGAAGGGAACTCTGTAATACAGATAAACAATGTCAAAATTGAACGCTTTCATTGACGACAATTTTCACTATTTGTATAATTCTAATGTATTAGTATAAGTAAAGACATTGTATAACCAATGAAGGGAGTATGTGGCCTAACCATTAGTAAGATAAGAGTGTTCAATATTTTATTTCAATAATTAATTAAGAGTTACACCAGAGGGTGGCATAAATATATCCAATGAATTACAAATACCTGACTTATGTACATCCAGTCTAGGAGATGGTAATGATCCATGACACTGAATTCTAATAATTATTATCACTTATTAACAAACAATTAATAACTCTTAAACAAACAAGGTTGCACGAACCTATCTCAACTTCAATGTTTAACCATGAACAGTTGTTCATATTTTATTTTCTTTCAAATTAATAATCAATGAGTTTATATTTTATCTACTTATTATAACCGTAGCAGTTTTATTAATTATGTGTATTTTGCAGACTCAAAGAACCTACTACTATTATTACTACTACTACTAATAATATTAATAACATTACAAGTTTAATAACACTTCATAACCTGTTTTGTTTACCAACAAAATTATTCGACTAGCCAAATGCAGTCATACCAACCTGAGATTTTTAAATGTTTTAGAGTCCATGTTCGAATTTAACTGTTAACCAAAAGGAAAATAAATTATATTATTGTACTAAATTTTATTGTTCTAGATTTGAATAAATCATTATTGTCATCTGAACCTTTGAAAGATTTGGCTTTTATTGTAATCAGTAGATACAGCTTAGTGAGAAAAACGAGACGGTTGGTACCAGACTTCCAGAACGAATCATTCAAATGGAATGATTTTTTCCAACCGCACCGACCTATATATATTATTATACAGTATAAATTCTCGTAAATATCATGTTTGTGTATGTTTATGATAGTGTATAGGCAGGACATTACTGATCATCTCACCACCGCCGACCAACGGAGAGCCAACGGAACTTCAAGGGAATCAACTCCAAGAAGTGAATTAAAAAAACATTTTTAAACCAAATAAACTGATTTTTAAAACGACGATAAAAAGTGTAAGTAACCGATTTATTCACTATCGGATTCAACAATAGGTTGAATTGGGTGGAATAAATCACTAACCAACGACTTAATAATAAAGTACGAGCTTTGAATAATAATAATAAACAAATTACAAAACCCCATATTAAATAAATAACCCTGAGACAAATAATTAAAATAAATATAAACTAAACATCGTCATATTACAAATTGGCGAACGTTTGAGACGATAAATTAGGTGCAATCACAACACTATTGACAAAGAACAAATACACCACGAATTCGTCTTATTACAACAAGGCGTTAAATCGCGGGGCTTAAACGGACAAGTATACCTGTCAAGTTAACGACGACAAGAATCGTCTTATTACAATATGCATAATATTATAATAATAAAAAGCATAATAGTTATTATCAAATGTTATACACAAAGGCAACACACAATACTTGAAAGTTTTATACATTAAATTGATCCTCCTTTTTTTTAAAGTAAATCATCTCTGACATAAAAATCTGTAAATAATAAAATTAATTAAGCTATCAGAAAAACTCGAAAGCAAAACAAAACAATTTCTGTGCTAAAGAATGAACAAAATAAAAACTCATGAAAAAAAAACAAAGTTCTTATATAACTAAACATGATCTTTCTTGAATCATGAACAATGTCAGTAAATGCATATATTTAATTTTTAACAAATGTAACTAATAACACTTAATCTATATAAAGAAAACATCCTCAAAAACTGATTCAATATGGCAATACAATAATAAAAAGCTTAATAATAATATAATAAAAATCACAAATGTACAACATGATAAAGGTTCGAATTAAGGATGCATGTCGCATCAACGCTCATGCATTTAGTCTGAGGCTACTGGAAGTGGACAAAATTTATGAATGGGTCGACGTAGGATACCATTTGGGGTGCGTACATCCGCGACGCGCACTATTGAATCCTGACCCGAATAGACATTCGTGACTACCCCGCGTTTCCACTGTTGTGGGGGGGGGGGAACTGTCATCTAGAATAAGGACGAGTTGTCCGGGAGTCAAATTTTTTGACGGGATGCGCCATTTGTTGCGTTGTTGTAACTGGTGCAAATAATCTTTCGACCACCTGTACCATATAGATTGGGTGAATCTTTGGAGCAGCTGTCATCTGCCCAGACGACTAATATTGACTTGGGAATAGTCAGGTTCCGGGAGTGCAGTGAGCGGAGAACCAACCAGGAAGTGAGCTGGAGTTAAAGGTTCGGGGTCCCTAGAGTCATTTGATATGGCGAACAAAGGGCGTGAGTTGAGGCAGGACTCTATTTGAGTTAGGATAGTGTAATACTCCTCAAACGTAAGAATGGTTCCGCCGACAACGCGCCGCAAATGAAATTTGACGCTCTTGACTCCGCTTTCCCACAGGCCACCGAAATGAGGTGCTGAGGGAGGGAATAAAGGACCATTTGATGCCTTGGGCACTGGTAAAATCCTGGGTGGTCTGTTCAAATCTGTTGGAGTGAAAAAGTTTGTATAATTCGTGAAGTGTGCTACTAGCACGACGAAAGTTTGTTCCATTGTCGTAGAATATCTGATAAGGGATCCCTCTACGCGCTATAAACCGTTTTAAAGCTGCTATAAAGGCGTCTGATGTAAGATCTGAGACTAGTTCCAGATGAATGGCCTTAGTGGTCATGCATATAAATAAATCAATATAAGCCTTTGATGTCGATTTTGAACGCAGCCCGCCATGACGTATAAATACGGGACCGGCATAGTCGACTGCAGATTGAGAAAATGGCTTAGCAGGCGTAACCCGGGAAGGGGGTAATTGTCTTAATAATTGGCTTGCGCCCCTAGCACGGAATCGAAAACAAGTGATGCATTTATGTATTACTGAATCTATATAAGATTTATCATTAATTATCCAATATTTCTGCCGTAGAGTGAACTGAGTCAATTGTACACCAGCGTGTAGTAAACGAAGATGCTCGCTTTGTATGATTAATTTGCTCCGATGGGAGTGCGGGTGGTGTATGATTTGGTGTTTGCTCTCGTAGGTAAGCTGGGAATGCTGAAGGCGTCCATCCACGCGCAATATCCCCGCATTGTCCAGAAAGGGGTTAAGTGACAGAATTTTACTATTATTAGGGATGCAGCGTTGTGCTTCAAGTTCCTTGATTTCGATGCTAAATTGCGACTTCTGAGACTGGCGAGTAAAAACCAAAAGTATACCATGTACCTCATGGGAGGTTAAAAAGGAAGTGCCTCTAACCGCTGTGGGGAGCCTAGAGTTCCGAATGAATCAAAGGCAATACGAAAATACATGAAGGAGTTTTGAAAGCTAAGAGTAGTTTTCATAATAACTAGACATAGATGAAGCGACAATCAATGAGGTTTGGACCTGCTTACGTTGTTCCTTCTCAATATCGGGATGAGGGCAGGGTGAATGGGCATCGAAGGTACTGGTGGGCCATGATGATGACTCATATGCAGGGTTCTGCTTGGACTTGAGTTCCAGTGATGGACATCTGCGGATAGCTCCGTGAAGAGAATCGCCCAAATGAGAATTGTATGACCTGCAAGGTAGGGATACCACGAATCTGCCACCATTATTACGGAAAGTATTAGATACAAAATGACTTTCGCATTCCGAGTCCTCAACGGAGGGAGCACGAATAGCAACGTCCTCTAACTTCCAGAAGTCCTTTAGTTGGCGTTATTATCTTCACATGCTATGAATGATGAGACAGGTTTTGTCATGTTGACATTAAATGGCAAGTTACCCGCAAGAATGAATCCCAATTTCGTCTCCTGTATTATGGGAAAATGTGGGCTACGGATGAATTTGACAGGTTCAATTAATTGTAAGCAATACTGAGCACCAAGCAATAGGTCGATTTGCGAAGAGAACTTCAGTTGTGGGTCGGCTAGGAATATGCCTTTGGGTAAATTTAGGGATGAGATATCAAGTGATTCCGCAGGGAGATTATTCGTGATACTGGGAAGCACAGCGCAATGTATGTTTAAACTATAATTCTTATAACGTGAATGCAACCTTACCCTGGTACTGAAGTCAGCTTGAGATAATGAATTATTTATACCGGTGATGTGTAATTGAGATTTAATTAGTTTTAGACCCATGCGACGTGCGAAATTCATGATGCAGGAGTTAGCTTGCAATCCTGAGTCCAATAATCCTTACTGGGTGCTTCATACCGGCATGGTCAGTTGTCATGCAGACAGCGGTGGATAATAATATAGATTTGTTTGTTTGCAGTTTTAATGAAAACTGATTGTTCCTGCACGAAGCGTTATTGCCTGATATGTGGATCATTGTGTGGTGGCGTTTAGCACACGTTCTGCAAGCAAATTTGGAAGGACAGTGTGCGAGATCATGACCTGGACGTATGCAATTTAAGCAGAGTTTATTTTTAATTAAAATATTTTTTTGTTCCAGGGGAGATATAGCCACGAATTGTGGGCACTCAGAAAGGCGGTGTTTACCACGACACAGCTGACAGATGTTGCCGATATGAGAATGGAATGTCGACCTAGTAATATCAACCGGTTTAATAGCTTTGCGATAGGGAGTCTTATCGCTAACGTGTATTTTGCTTACTGAGCTGGTCGCGCCGTCGACGTTTTGCAATAACTGCCTTCTATTATTTAAAAATTTAATAAAATTACTGAAATTAGGATATCGTTCGTCAGACAAGCTTTCTTTCCAGAGCCGACATGTATGGTTATCGAGTTTTTGCGTTAAATATTGAACGAAAATGATTTAAAATATATTTACAGATAAATGTAATGAATTTAAAGCATTTATATTCGCGGTAATCTCGTCAATGAATTTGGAAATGCTAAGCATGGACTCTTGTTGAATGGACTTCACGCCCAAGACATTCCCTATGTGATAGGCTGAGACAATGAATTTGCTGTCGTACCTGGCTCTTAATAGATCAATGGCTACCGCATAATTTTCATGTGTGATTGGAAGAGATTTTATTACAGTTAACGCCTCGTCCCTTAATGAATAGTGCAAATAGTGTAATTTCTGAATGTCCGTCAGGTCAGTTCTAACGTGTACTAATTCCACAAACATATTCTGATAATGTTGCCAATCAATAATGCTGCCTGAGAAGCAGGGCAATTTAATTGGCTCTAACTGTATAGGTGGGGGGTTTAATTGGTGTGACTTCAGCTTGGATTAATGACTTCTTGTTCACCTCCTCTACTTGCTCCAATAAATGGTGTAACTTGCACTCAATATTACAGAGATCATCCTCTGTTTGAACTCTGTCACTGACTGATGTGAAATCGGAATCATCAGCCTCAATTTGAGTCTGAATTTTGTCATACTTCGCGGACAATTCCATCAAATAGCGGAGTTTAATTTTTAAGGCATGGTGATCGCTTATGTCCGGATCGAAATTGTCAGCGAAAGTATTCACACGGGATATAGACGCCTTAATTGTGCCCCGTTTCTTAATTAACGCCTTCACATCAGCCATGACCGAAATGTAAAATGTGATTCGAAAACGATAGTTAAATATAGAGGAGGTGAACAATTGTTGTAATTTAAATAATTTGCTAAATTCTGATATGATGCGGGAGCCAGTGATCTGTGTACACCTTAATATATTACTTACTATAATATAATAGGTACTTAATTTCCTTTTTTTTTTTTTAAATTGTTATGAATGTTATTGAAAATGTGAATTATTCAAAATGACAATATACCTATAGTCTTGTCACATCACTTAAGTTTCTTAATGCATTATTGCATAGCTGCGTAAATGAAAATTTATGTACATATGCAAATCTAGATAAAAATACAAGTTTATGGCCACTTGGCAATAATATCTGCTTACGTAAAAATTATTAATGATGTTATATTAAATGTTATTAAATCTGCGCAAAATATTACTCAGTTTGCTGTACCCATCAATTATACATGAAAAATTAAAAAAAATGAAAATTTATAGTCACGTGGATGTTGAATCCCGGCGTGTTCAAAACGGCTCCGATCCTGTTGGTTCCGTGTTGATCCTGTTCGACAATCCTTAGAAGTTGGCGCAACTCTTGCTTCTGCTGGTCGGATGACGCTTGAAGTTGTAGCTCTCCGTATAGTTTTAAAATTCTGGAATTTCGCTGCTGTAGGACAAATGTCTTGTTGTCTCAGAGTTGATGCTCTGCAGAATCTTGCATGTCACGTATGAAGTTTGTTTTGAGAAAAATGAAGGCATGCAACGGCCGGCACTCTAAAGTTCGAAAGTATTCGGGCTTGAACCACAGGTTGTTTGGGCCCATTAAATGAAATATATTTGAAATCGTGGTGGACCAAAATGCTGCTCTAGTACCAAAATGTGAAATCCGGTCGCGGAGGACCAAATGCTGCGTCTTAGATGCTCTCGATGCAATCTCAAGTTGGTCTTAGAACGCTTAGTTGTGGTGCTGGTGTGAAATGAAATAATGAAGTGGACTGTATAATTCTTGATTGAAAATTAATAAGACATAATTGCTGGCGCGTGCAGTTTTGGCGCGGCATAAATGCCGGAGAATTAAAAAAGAATTAATATTGAAAACCCATAATAGTGTGTAGAGGCCAAGAATCGTCTAAGTAAATTATCGCATGATGACAATGCTAAAATTATGAAATATTGAAAACTTTATGTAGCCGCGGTTGGCGAACTGAGCGAGATGCCCGCTCGGAGTCTTGCAAGGAACTAGCTTAATTTTGACTGCTGTCAGCCTGTATCAAACCGGCAGCAGATAGCAGAGAGAAAAATGACGTCACTACACGCACCCGCAATGCGGCATTTTACAGTACAAAGTTTACATGAGTACAAAGTATAACCATACTGCCCGCACAAAATCGGGCGATTTTGCAACTTAATTCATTGTGTGTATAGTACATAATAATTGCCATTTTATGACACCAAAATTCTGTAAGGATACATAATACATAATAATTTACGTTACATATTGATAGAATAATGATACTAAAAATTCCATGTCACATAATAACATGATAATGATACACAATAATACAATAATCAGACAGACATAATAGTTGGCAGTACATAATAATAGGACAATGATCCCAAAAAATTCCAAAAATATATAACAATATGATAATATAATGATAAAGACATAATAATTGATATTGTAACGGTACATATAACACTACATCCACCAACGTACCGAAAATTAATTTGAAAGCCACTACTGTTAAGAATACATAAAAGGTCAAGAATACCACCATGGATACAGAAGGAGAAAGTATCATATGTTAAAATAAGTGAAGTATCATGAAGGAGTAATTACTAGTAAATGTACCAATAAAGAAGAAAAGAAGACTAAAGACGAGACGACTGACATACCTTACCCAATAGATCAGTGAGAAGAACAACGGAAACAAAAGAAGAGAAATAAATCAGTGAGAAGAACACAATGAAAACCCAAACAAAAGAAGAATGCAGAATCAGCAAGAAGAACACAACGATAACGACCTCAAGAAAGAAGAAAGAAGAAACAATGCGAAGGAGACAAGTGAAAACAACATCATGTATAAAATAAATAAGAGTGAGAAAGAGATCAGTGAAGATAAGAAGAAGGAAGATATCTAGACCAGACACAAGAAAAAAGGGAAAGAAATTGAAATATAACGAACTAACATAAACCTATGAAGGAATAATTGTACTAAGAAGAAAGAAGAAATGTTAATTAATTACATGATATAAATCCCTAAGCTGTATGGTAAAGTCAACACTGACCACAACTCATTTGATGAATACATTCCTTGTCCATGTAGAATAAACTGTAATCAATAAGGACTAAGTATTGTAAATAAAGAATCACCAACAAACTGAATAAGAATAGGATAAGTTTATTTTAGCTAAATGATGTGTAGACGTTAAAAGAAGAATAGGTTCCAAAATAAATGACCAGTTGTACAGTGGGATTGATGTTAGTAAAAACCCACTAATTAACAATAATTAAGACAATAAAAGAGTAAACCAAAGGTACAATAATAATAACCAACAACCAATGTACAAACATTGAATGAAAGCCAATCAACCAGATTAATGCAAAAATACACAGCCAGCAGCAACACATTACTGCTTACCAAACCTGCAACATAACCTAATCTGGGCAACCAGTTTTCACTAAAACTTAAGAAAAACAAAGCCAAAATAATATCAAACCAGAATGTATTAAGCTAGGAAGTAACTAGATGATATAAGGAACGTTTTGTACACAATAGATGATATAATAACTAAATATAAAAGCTATATTAATGTAATTAAATATAATTATATGCTTGTAATAACAAAGATGCATGATGCAACCAAATTATGTTATAAACTTATTATACAAAAGTAGTAACTCAACTAACAACTTGAAGTGGGACAGAATACTGTTCAAATGAATAAATTCAACCAAGATAACTATCTAAATAATCAAAACAACAATAATAACAACAAAACTATAGTAACAACTAGCTGCAAGCAATCTTGATAACTACTAAACCAAGGTGATAACCAGTACAAATGCAGAATGAACTGCAGCACATTGATAACAATGTCACTGAGACCATTATAATTATCATTTGAATAACAATAGGAATAATATGTATAGAATACAAAGCATACAGTAAGGTAACTCCATGAAGTATGACAAGCCTACTTAACAAACAATAATTAAGGCAATAGACTCATAATTTAGGGAACAAGAACACTGTCAATAGTGACTAAACCCATTAGTGTGTAAATAGGTCCTATTAGAAATTATGTTAAATGTTAGTATTATTAAAATATAAGAAAAAACACACATGTATAGTCATAGACCTAGGATTGAATCTATGAAAACGGACATAGTATTAATATTAAGGCATAGTTTTAAGGGAAAATTGTACAGTAAGATAAGAATACGTTATTACCATCGAATATGGGATAAAAACAATATATTAATAATAATTAATAGCTTAATGGACACTAAGTGTATATACCAAGTGCGATTTCAGCAACCCCGAATCTGAAATATATGATGAGGGGATTCAAAATAATCGTCATAAAAAATTAGAAACAATGAGGGTAATTAAAATGACACCAGTGCAGTTATAAGTAAGATATTGGACTTATAAAAATAATTGTATGATGCTGAGCCCTTGCGCGTGGGTATGTTGACCACCAATTCTTAATCTCAACACAAAAAAGTGACGCGTTTGTAAGCGTCTGTTTTGACGAAGCCCGCCGAAAATAGACGAATTAAAATATATTGACCAATCAGATCCTATAAAAAATACGAAACGCATCATTCCGACAGAGGAAGCGAAAACAGTCTTTTACCAGCAACGAGGCGAACTACATGCACGCCGTTTCTCCAGAAAAACGTGCGTTTGACAGCGGCCAGATGTAAACGTACGCTAACCTCAAACCATGAGTGGAGGTTATGTCTACTGAAGAAAAATAGTGCAGTATATTTTTAAGTGAAAATAATTCGGAGTACATGCGCATAGGAGTGAGTGTAGTGCAGTTATATAAGTTTAATTAATTAATTAAAGAATTTTAATTAATTAAAAATTTTAAGAAAAAGTGTAAACCCTACGAACGACCAGTTACGCAAGTATCAAATACCCACAACTATTATATTATGATTGTATAGTAATATATACGTAACAGAACGCTAATAGCTTATTGAATTAACATCAGTTAATCAATTAAATACCCAATTCCAAAAGGAATGGAACTCTGTAATACAGATAAACAATGTCAAAATTGAACGCTTTCATTGACGACAATTTTCACTATTTGTATAATTCTAATGTATTAGTATAAGTAAAGACATTGTATAACCAATGAAGGGAGAATGTGACCTAACCATTAGTAAGATAAGTGTGTTCAATATTTTATTTCAATAATTAATTAAGAGTTACACCAGAGGGTGGCATAAATATATCCAATGAATTACAAATACCTGACTTATGTACATCCAGTCTAGGAGATGGTAATGATCCATGACACTGAATTCTAATAATTATTATCACTTATTAACAAACAATTAATAACTCTTAAACAAACAAGGTTGCACGAACCTATCTCAACTTCAATGTTTAACCATGAACAGTTGTTCATATTTTATTTTCTTTCAAATTAAAAATCAATGAGTTTATATTTTATCTACTTATTATAACCGTAGCAGTTTTATTAATTATGTGTATTTTGCAGACTCAAAGAACCTACTACTATTATTACTACTACTACTAATAATATTAATAACATTACAAGTTTAATAACACTTCATAACCTATTTGTTTACCAACAAAATTATTCGACTAGCCAAATGCAGTCATACCAACCTGAGATTTTTAAATGTTTTAGAGTCCATGTTCGAATTTAACTGTTAACCAAAAGGAAAATAAATTATATTATTGTACTAAATTTTATTGTTCTAGATTTGAATAAATCATTATTGTCATCTGAACCTTTGAAATATTTGGCTTTTATTGTAATCAGTAGATACAGCTTAGTGAGAAAAACGAGACGGTTGGTACCAGACTTCCAGAGCGAATCATTCAAATGGAATGATTTTTTCCAACCGCACCGACCTATATATATTATTATACAGTATAAATTATCGTAAATATCATGTTTGTGTATGTTTATGTTAGTGTATAGGCAGGACATTACTGATCATCTCACCACCGCCGACCAACGGAGAGCCAAAGGAACTTCAAGGGAATCAACTCTAAGAAGTGAATTAAAAAACATTTTTAAACCAAATAAACTGATTTTTAAAACGACGATAAAAAGTGTAAGTAGCCGATTTATTCACTATCGGATTCAACAATAGGTTGAATTGGGTGGAATAAATCACTAACCAACGACTTAATAATAAAGTACGAGCTTTGAATAATAATAATAAACAAATTACAAAACCCCATATTAAATAAATAACCCTGAGACAAATAATTAAAATAAATATAAACTAAACATCGTCATATTACAAATTGGCGAACGTTTGAGAAGATAAATTAGGTGCAATCACAACACTATTGACAAAGAACAAATACACCACGAATTCGTCTTATTACAACAAGGCGTTCCATCGCGGGGCTTAAACGGACAAGTATACCTGTCAAGTTAACGACGACAAGAATCGTCTTATTACAATATGCATAAAATTATAATAATAAAAAGCATAATAGTTATTATCAAATGTTATACACAAAGGCAACACACAATACTTGAAAGTTTTATACATTAAATTGATCCTCCTTTTTTTTAAAGTAAATCATCTCTGACATAAAAATCTGTAAATAATAAAATTAATTAAGCTATCAGAAAAACTCGAAAGCAAAACAAAACAATTTCTGTGCTAAAGAATGTACAAAATAAAAACTCATGAAAAAAAAACAAAGTTCTTATATAACTAAACATGATCTTTCTTGAATCATGAACAATGCCAGTAAATGCATATATTTAATTTTTAACAAATGTAACTAATAACACTTAATCTATATAAAGAAGACATCCTCAAAAACTGATTCAATATGGCAATACAATAATAAAAAGCTTAATAATAATATAATAAAAATCACAAATGTACAGCATGATAAAGGTTCATGCATTTAGTCTGAGGCTACTGGAAGTGGACAAAATTTATGAATGGGTCGACGTAGGGTACCATTTGGGGTGCGTACATCCGCGACGCGCACTATTGAATCCTGACCCGAATAGACATTCGTGACTACCCCGCGTTTCCACAGGGTGGGGGGGAACTGTCATCTAGAATAAGGACGAGTTGTCCGGGAGTCAAATTTTTTGACGGGATGCGCCATTTGTTGCGTTGTTGTAACTGGTGCAAATAATCTTTCGACCATCTGTACCATATAGATTGGGTGAATCTTTGGAGCAGCTGTCACCTGCCCAGACGACTAATATTGACTTGGGAATAGTCAGGTTCCGCGAGTGCAGTGAGCGGAGAACCAACCAGGAAGTGAGCTGGAGTTAAAGGTTCGGGGCCCCTAGAGTCATTTGATATGGCGAACAAAGGGCGTGAGTTGAGGCAGGACTCTATTTGAGTTAGGATAGTGTAATACTCCTCAAACGTAAGAATGGTTCCGCCGACAACGCGCCGCAAATGAAATTTGACGCTCTTGACTCCGCTTTCCCACAGGCCACCGAAATGAGGTGCTGAGGGAGGGAATAAAGGACTATTTGATGCCTTGGGCACTGGTAAAATCCTGGGTGGTCTGTTCAAATCTGTTGGAGTGAAAAAGTTTGTATAATTCGTGAAGTGTGCTACTAGCACGACGAAAGTTTGTTCCATTTGGCTCTCCGTTGGTCGGCGGTGGTGAGATGATCAGTAATGTCCTGCCTATACACTAACATAAACATACACAAACATGATATTTACGATAATTTATACTGTATAATAATATATATAGGTCGGTGCGGTTGGAAAAAATCATTCCATTTGAATGATTCGCTCTGGAAGTCTGGTACCAACCGTCTCGTTTTTCTCACTAAGCTGTATCTACTGATTACAATAAAAGCCAAATCTTTCAAAGGTTCAGATGACAATAATGATTTATTCAAATCTAGAAACAATAAAATTTAGTACAATAATATAATTTATTTTCCTTTTGGTTAACAGTTAAATTCGAACATGGACTCTAAAACATTTAAAAATCTCAGGTTGGTATGACTGCATTTGGCTAGTCGAATAATTTTGTTGCTAAACAAATAGGTTATGAAGTGTTATTAAACTTGTAATGTTATTAATATTATTAGTAGTAGTAGTAATAATAGTAGTAGGTTCTTTGAGTCTGCAAAATACACATAATTAATAAAACTGCTACGGTTATAATAAGTAGATAAAATATAAACTCATTGATTATTAATTTGAAAGAAAATAAAATATGAACAACTGTTCATGGTTAAACATTGAAGTTGAGATAGGTTCGTGCAACCTTGTTTGTTTAAGAGTTATTAATTGTTTGTTAATAAGTGATAATAATTATTAGAATTCAGTGTCATGGATCATTACCATCTCCTAGACTGGATGTACATAAGTCAGGTATTTGTAATTCATTGGATATATTTATGCCACCCTCTGGTGTAACTCTTAATTAATTATTGAAATAAAATATTGAACACTCTTATCTTACTAATGGTTAGGCCACATACTCCCTTCATTGGTTATACAATGTCTTTACTTATACTAATACATTAGAATTATACAAATAGTGAAAATTGTCGTCAATGAAAGCGTTCAATTTTGACATTGTTTATCTGTATTACAGAGTTCCCTTCCTTTTGGAATTGGGTATTTAATTGATTAACTGATGTTAATTCAATAAGCTATTAGCGTTCTGTTACGTATATATTACTATACAATCATAATATAATAGTTGTGGGTATTTGATACTTGCGTAACTGGTCGTTCGTAGGGTTTACACTTTTTCTTAAAATTTTTAATTAATTAATTAAACTTATATAACTGCACTACACTCACTCCTATGCGCATGTACTCCGAATTATTTTCACTTAAAAATATACTGCACTATTTTTCTTCAGTAGACATAACCTCCACTCATGGTTTGAGGTTAGCGTACGTTTACATCTGGCCGCTGTCAAACGCACGTTTTTCTGGAGAAACGGCGTGCATGTAGTTCGCCTCTTTGCTGGTAAAAGACTGTTTTCGCTTCCTCTGTCGGAATGATGCATTTCGTATTTTTTATAGGATCTGATTGGTCAATATATTTTAATTCGTCTATTTTCGGCGGGCTTCGTCAAAACAGACGCTTACAAACGCGTCACTTTTTTGTGTTGAGATTAAGAATTGGTGGTCAACATACCCACGCGCAAGGGCTCAGCATCATACAATTATTTTTATAAGTCCAATATCTTACTTATAACTGCACTGATGTCATTTTAATTACCCTCATTGTTTCTAATTTTTTATGACGATTATTTTGAATCCCCTCATCATATATTTCAGATTCGGGGTTGCTGAAATCGCACTTGGTATATACACTTAGTGTCCATTAAGCTATTAATTATTATTAATACATTGTTTTTATCCCATATTCGATGGTAATAACGTATTCTTATCTTACTGTACAATTTTCCCTTAAAACTATGCCTTAATATTAATACTATGTCCGTTTTCATAGATTCAATCCTAGGTCTATGACTATACATGTTTGTTTTTTCTTATATTTTAATAATACTAACATTTAACTAATTTCTAATAGGGCCTATTTACACACTAATGGGTTTAGTCACTATTGACAGTGTTCTTGTTCCCTAAATTATGAGTCTATTGCCTTAATTATTGTTTGTTAAGTAGGCTTGTCATACTTCATGGAGTTACCTTACTGTATGCTTTGTATTCTATACATATTATTCCTATTGTTATTCAAATGATAATTATAATGGTCTCAGTGACATTGTTATCAATGTGCTGCAGTTCATTCTGCATTTGTACTGGTTATCACCTTGGTTTAGTAGTTATCAAGATTGCTTGCAACTAGTTGTTACTATAGTTTTGTTGTTATTATTGTTGTTTTGATTATTTAGATAGTTATCTTGGTTGAATTTATTCATTTGAACAGTATTATGTCCCACTTCAAGTTGTTAGTTGAGTTACTACTTTTGTATAATAAGTTTATAACATAATTTGGTTGCATCATGCATCTTTGTTATTACAAGCATATAATTATATTGGATTACATTACTGTAGCTTTTATATTTAGTTATTATATCATCTATTGTGTACAAAACGTTCCTTATATCATCTAGTTACTTCCTAGCTTAATACATTCTGGTTTGATATTATTTTGGCTTTGTTTTTCTTAAGTTTTAGTGAAAACCGGTTGCCCAGATTAGGTTATGTTGCAGGTTTGGTAAGCAGTAATGTGTTGCTGCTGGCTGTGTATTTTTGCATTAATCTGGTTGATTGGCTTTCATTCAATGTTTGTACATTGGTTGTTGGTTATTATTATTGTACCTTTGGTTTACTCTTTTATTGTCTTAATTATTGTTAATTAGTGGGTTTTTACTAACATCAATCCCACTGTACAACTGGTCATTTATTTTGGAACCTATTCTTCTTTTAACGTCTACACATCATTTAGCTAAAATAAACTTATCCTATTCTTATTCAGTTTGTTGGTGATTCTTTATTTACAATATTTAGTCCTCATTGATTACAGTTTATTCTACATGGACAAGGAATGTATTCATCAAATGAGTTGTGGTCAGTGTTGACTTTACCATACAGCTTAGGGATTTATATCATGTAATTAATTAACATTTCTTCTTTCTTCTTAGTACAATTATTCCTTCATAGGTTTATGTTAGTTCGTTATATTTTAATTTCTTTCCCTTTTTTCTTGTGTCTGGTCTAGATATCTTCCTTCTTCTTTTCTTCACTGATCTCTTTCTCACTCTTATTTATTTTATACATGATGTTGTTTTCACTTGTCTCCTTCGCATTGTTTCTTCTTTCTTCTTTCTTGAGGTCATTATCGTTGTGTTCTTCTCGCTGATTCTGCATTCTTCTTTTGTTTGGGTTTTCATTGTGTTCTTCTCACTGATTTATTTCTCTTCTTTTGTTTCCGTTGTTCTTCTCACTGATCTATTGGGTAAGGTATGTCAGTCGTCTCGTCTTTAGTCTTCTTTTCTTCTTTATTGGTACATTTACTAGTAATTACTCCTTCATGATACTTCACTTATTTTAACATATGATACTTTCTCCTTCTGTATCCATGGTGGTATTCTTGACCTTTTATGTATTCTTAACAGTAGTGGCTTTCAAATTAATTTTCGGTACGTTGGTGGATGTAGTGTTATATGTACCGTTACAATATCAATTATTATGTCTTTATCATTATATTATCATATTGTTATATATTTTTGGAATTTTTTGGGATCATTGTCCTATTATTATGTACTGCCAACTATTATGTCTGTCTGATTATTGTATTATTATGTATCATTATCATGTTATTATGTGACATGGAATTTTTAGTATCATTATTCTATCAATATGTAACGTAAATTATTATGTATTATGTATCCTTACAGAATTTTGGTGTCATAAAATGGCAATTATTATGTACTATACACACAATAAATTAAGTTGCAAAATCGCCCGATTTTGTGCGGGCAGTATGGTTATACTTTGTTCTCATGTAAACTTTGTACTGTAAAATGCCGCATTGCGGGTGCGTGTAGTGACGTCATTTCTCTCTCTGCTATCTGCTGCCGGTTTGATACAGGCTGACAGCAGTCAAAATTAAGCTAGTTCCTTGCAAGACTCCGAGCGGGCATCTCGCTCAGTTCGCCAACCGCGGCTACATAAAGTTTTCAATATTTCATAATTTTAGCATTGTCATCATGCGATAATTTACTTAGGCGATTCTTGGCCTCTACACACTATTATGGGTTTTCAATATTAATTCTTTTTTAATTCTCCGGCATTTATGCCGCGCCAAAACTGCACGCGCCAGCAATTATGTCTTATTAATTTTCAATCAAGAATTATACAGTCCACTTCATTATTTCATTTCACACCAGCACCACAACTAAGCGTTCTAAGACCAACTTGAGATTGCATCGAGAGCATCTAAGACGCAACATTTGGTCCTCCGCGACCGGATTTCACATTTTGGTACTAGAGCAGCATTTTGGTCCACCACGATTTCAAATATATTTCATTTAATGGGCCCAAACAACCTGTGGTTCAAGCCCGAATACTTTCGAACTTTAGAGTGCCGGCCGTTGCATGCCTTCATTTTTCTCAAAACAAACTTCATACGTGACATCCAAGAGTCTGCAGAGCATCAACTCTGAGACAACAAGACATTTGTCCTACAGCAGCGAAATTCCAGAATTTTAAAACTATACGGAGAGCTACAACTTCAAGCGTCATCCGACCAGCAGAAGCAAGAGTTGCGCCAACTTCTAAGGATTGTCGAACAGGATCAACACGGAACCAACAGGATCGGAGCCGTTTTGAACACGCCGCGATTCAACATCCACGTGACTATAAACTTTCATTTTTTATAATTTTTCATGTATAATTGATGGGTACAGCAAACTGAGTAATATTTTGCGCAGATTTAATAACATTTAATATAACATCATTAATAATTTTTACGTAAGCAGATATTATTGCCAAGTGGCCATAAACTTGTATTTTTATCTAGATTTGCATATGTACATAAATTTTCATTTACGCAGCTATGCAATAATGCATTAAGAAACTTAAGTGATGTAACAAGACTATAGGTATATTGTCATTTTGAATAATTCACATTTTCAATAACATTCATAACAATTTAAAAAAAAAAAAAGGAAATTAAGTACCTATTATATTATAGTAAGTAATATATTAAGGTGTACACAGATCACTGGCTCCCGCATCATATCAGAATTTAGCAAATTATTTAAATTACAACAATTGTTCACCTCCTCTATATTTAACTATCGTTTTCGAATCACATTTTACATTTCGTTCATGGCTGATGTGAAGGCGTTAATTAAGAAACGGGGCACAATTAAGGCGTCTATATCCCGTGTGAATACTTTCGCTGACAATTTCGATCCGGACATAAGCGATCACCATGCCTTAAAAATTAAACTCCGCTATTTGATGGAATTGTCCGCGAAGTATGACAAAATTCAGACTCAAATTGAGGCTGATGATTCCGATTTCACATCAGTCAGTGACAGAGTTCAAACAGAGGATGATCTCTGTAATATTGAGTGCAAGTTACACCATTTATTGGAGCAAGTAGAGGAGGTGAACAAGAAGTCATTAATCCAAGCTGAAGTCACACCCATTAAAACCCCACTATACAGTTAGAGCCAATTAAATTGCCCTGCTTCTCAGGCAGCATTATTTATTGGCAACATTATCAGAATATGTTTGTGGAATTAGTACACGTTAGAACTGACCTGACGGACATTCAGAAATTACACTATTTGCACTATTCATTAAGGGACGAGGCGTTAACTGTAATAAAATCTCTTCCAATCACACATGAAAATTATCCGGTAGCCATTGATCTATTAAGAGCCAGGTACGACAGCAAATTCATTGTCTCAGCCTATCACATAGGGAATGTCTTGGGCGTGAAGTCCATTCAACAAGAGTCCATGCTTAGCATTTCCAAATTCATTGACGAGATTACCGCGAATATAAATGCTTTAAATTCATTACATTTATCTGTAAATATATTTTAAATCATTTTCGTTCAATACTTAACGCAAAAACTCGATAACCATACATGTCGGCTCTGGAAAGAAAGCTTGTCTGACGAACGATTTCCTAATTTCAGTAATTTTATTAAATTTTTAAATAAAAGAAGGCAGTTATTGCAAAACGTCGACGGCGCGACCAGCTCAGTAAGCAAAATACACGTTAGCGATAAGACTCCCTATCGCAAAGCTATTAAACCGGTTGATATTACTAGGTCGACATTCCATTCTCATATCGGCAACATCTGTCAGCTGTGTCGTGGTAAACACCGCCTTTCTGAGTGCCCACAATTCGTGGCTATATCTCCCCTGGAACAAAAAAATATTTTAATTAAAAATAAACTCTGCTTAAATTGCATACGTCCAGGTCATGATCTCGCACACTGTCCTTCCAAATTTGCTTGCAGAACGTGTGCTAAACGCCACCACACAATGATCCACATATCAGGCAATAACGCTTCGTGCAGGAACAATCAGTTTTCATTAAAACTGCAAACAAACAAATCTATATTATTATCCACCGCTGTCTGCATGACAACTGACCATGCCGGTATGAAGCACCCAGTAAGGATTATTGGACTCAGGATTGCAAGCTAACTCCTGCATCATGAATTTCGCACGTCGCATGGGTCTAAAACTAATTAAATCTCAATTACACATCACCGGTATAAATAATTCATTATCTCAAGCTGACTTCAGTACCAGGGTAAGGTTGCATTCACGTTATAAGAATTATAGTTTAAACATACATTGCGCTGTGCTTCCCAGTATCACGAATAATCTCCCTGCGGAATCACTTGATATCTCATCCCTAAATTTACCCAAAGGCATATTCCTAGCCGACCCACAACTGAACTTCTCTTCGCAAATCGACCTATTGCTTGGTGCTCAGTATTGCTTACAATGAATTGAACCTGTCAAATTCATCCGTAGCCCACATTTTCCCATAATACAGGAGACAAAATTGGTATTCATTCTTGCGGGTAACTTGCCATTTAATGTCAACATGACAAAACCTGTCTCATCATTCATAGCATGTGAAGATAATAACGCCAACTAAAGGACTTCTGGAAGTTAGAGGACGTTGCTATTCGTGCTCCCTCCGTTGAGGACTCGGAATGCGAAAGTCATTTTGTATCTAATACTTTCCGTAATAATGGTGGCAGATTCGTGGTATCCCTACCTTGCAGGTCATACAATTCTCATTTGGGCGATTCTCTTCACGGAGCTATCCGCAGATGTCCATCACTGGAACTCAAGTCCAAGCAGAACCCTGCATATGAGTCATCATCATGGCCCACCAGTGCCTTCGATGCCCATTCACCCTGCCCTCATCCCGATATTGAGAAGGAACAACGTAAGCAGGTCCAAACCTCATTGATTGTCGCTTCATGTATGTCTAGTTATTATGAAAACTACTCTTAGCTTTCAAAACTCCTTCATGTATTTTCGTATTGCCTTTGATTCATTCGGAACTCTAGGCTCCCCACAGCGGTTAGAGGCACTTCCTTTTTAACCTCCCATGAGGTACATGGTATACTTTTGGTTTTTACTCGCCAGTCTCAGAAGTCGCAATTTAGCATCGAAATCAAGGAACTTGAAACACAACGCTGCATCCCTAATAATAGTAAAATTCTGTCACTTAACCCCTTTCTGGACAATGCGGGGATATTGCGCGTGGACGGACGCCTTCAGCATTCCCAGCTTACCTACGAGAGCAAACACCAAATCATACACCACCCGCACTCCCATCGACCGTCAACACCCGCACTCAATCACACACCACCATCCACAGCCGGCGTCCCTCAAGGTAGTGTTCTAGGCCCCCTTCTGTTCTCGATCTACGTCAACGACGTGCCGAGACAGCCTGGAGTCCAGATGGCCCTCTTCGCTGTCGACACAGCCGTATTTACGGCCGATCGTCATGAGGAAAGGGCCGTCCTACGACTGCAGCGCCAGCTCGACACGCTCGTGGACTGGACTGAGAATTGGAGAGTGCAACTCAACGCCACCAAGAGTGTAGCCGTCGAATTCTCTAAGCGACGGAAGAACCCCGTTAGGCAACTACGTATCGGCAGAACGTACTTGCGCTGGTCCAACGAGGTCAAGTATCTTGGCTTACACCTTGACCGTCGGCTCACCTGGCGTACCCACGCACAGACAGTTCTTAAGCGAGCATCCACTCGCCTGTGCGCACTGTTTCCACTCCCGATCAGCTCAGCCATGACCAGGAAATTGGGTAGTATCGGCGCGTATCTGCTGCCGGTCATTACCTACGCCTGCCCGGTCTGGGGTTACCTCGCCGCAATGCATAAAAAGAAGTTGCAGAGCGTCCTCGACAGGGGTCTTCGGCTAGCGGCCAAAGTCCCCCGTCGCTTTTCATCTCGCCTTCTAAGGAGAGGACTTGGCGTCCGCTCCTTAGACGACACATTCAGGCGGCTTGCACGCAAATTTTATGCACGTGCGGCGAGGTTCCCAGGCAATCCTCTAGTGACTGGGCTGGGAAGGTACCGTATACGTCCAGGTGATTCGTGGAAACGCCCTCGGTGTATACTGCGCTAGTGTAGGCTAGCACAACAGCCGAGAATCGGCCTGCTATAGAGCACACGCCCTACTTGGGCAGGGCCACGAGCCAGGAGCTCCAGAAGGCAGCTCGGAACTCAGATACCGAGCGGTTCGTCTCTGCGACGCACAACCGCAAAGCCCAGAGCGAAAAAAAAAAAAATTTTGGCGCACTCCATCGGACGCCTTGAAGACAGCCGGAAGAAGAGGAAGAAGGAAGAATGGAGAGCACAGGAGAGCCAGTGATGGAAATCGACTGGGACAGCAGCGGGCTCTACATACCGCTGCTGAAAGAAGAGGACAGCAGTACGCCCGGAACAGCGGACGCAGCCGCCGAACATCACAGCGCGGCTCGGGCGGCGTCCGCAAATGATGTAGCGTCCTCGACAAACGGTCCTTTTAAGGACCACAAAAACGATAGTGTGTACGATTGGCGCCATTTGTCCGGTGACAAGTGGCGCCCAACATGGGGCAGCGATCATCTTGCGGATGCAAGATCCAGCCACGCCAGCGAGCTACCAGCCGGCACACCAATCAACATGGCGCCCAACAGACCTCCACAACATCTGGAGAAGAGCAGCAGGCTGGCTACCGGAGAGCAGTCAAGACCCGGTGGAGTTGTGACAGCAGCGGTATGCGAACATCTGCTCTCCGGTACCAGCGGTGGACACAGCGAGCCAATCCGGCATCACCAGCCGCCGAGACGTGTCCAACTACGTGTTCGGAGCTAGCCAATCAGCGATCTCGGTTAGTTAATAAAACCCGGGCCGGCAGAAAATTTTGCGCACTCTTCATCGCCACGCCAACGGACGCACTTCATCTCCTCTCCTCTCTCGGACGACATCGGCGCGGAGTCAGCCGGAAGGAACGGCCGAAGAATAGAACCGGCGTTCTTGCGTCTTCGCCCTCCAGTTCCGCGCCAGCGATGGATTTCGCTGGGCCGGCAGCCGACTCTACAACCGGTGCCGGAAGAAGAGGAGGACTGTAGTACGCCACGAACAGCGGGCGCAGCCGCCGAACATCTTAGCGCGGCACAACCAACATCAGCATTCTCGCCACCAGGTCCTTTTTAGGGCCACCAAAATAACTAGTGTGTACGATTGGCGCCATTTGTCATGCGGCAAGCCTTTTGTCCGGTGACAATATATATTTTTGCATTTGGTGGAAGGTGTCCTTCTCTTATTTGTATTTATTAATAATATTCTATTCCTTTCTCTCCTTCTCTAAGTATGGGTAAGTTGGTAAATTTACGTTGACTTGGCTGTTGGAAATAAATTTATATTTTACATATATATTTTTGCCTTTGGTGGAAGGTGTCCTTCTCGTATTTGTATTTATTAATAATATTCTATTCCTTTCTCTCCTTCTCTAAGTACGGGTAAGTTGGTAAATTTACGTTGACTTGTAATACCTTCTTAACGACGCCTGATTATATGTACCCTTTATTTTATTATTGATAGTGTCTGTTACCTCGTATGTATTATTTTCCTTATCTTTCGTAATTATAAAAGGTCCTGTATATAAAAGTAATAATTTTTTTGTTATACCTTGTATAGTACTGGGCAATTCTCTATTCCGGATTAACACCTTTTCTCCTACTTTATACTTAATAGCCTTTGGTTGGGACTGAACATATTTCTTTCGTTGTTGTTCTGTTTTTTTCTAATATTCTATTATAAAATTTGGTTCCTTCAAAATGATATTCAGGTTCGCTGGGAAAACAAATAATCTCCTTTATTTCCCGGGGTGGGGGTCTTTCGAACATAACTGTGTACGGTGACTCCTCTATTGTATTATGATAGGATAAATTGAGAAAGTCCTCTGTTGATGCTAAGTATTCGTGCCATCTCTTCTGTTCATCATGGCAGTAGGTCCTCAAAAACCGTCCTACTTCCCTCAACACTCTCTCGGCTGGATTACTATTTGGGTGATACACGGATGTCTTATACGTCTTTATTCCGTGTTCTATAAGATTCTCTTTCCATACTTTTCCTTTAAATTGGGTACCGTGGTCTGTAATTATAGAATGTGGCTTGCCTACTTCCATTATATACCTTTCTATTATAATTTCTATAATTTTCTTTGTCGTAGCCCTAGTTATCGGATACAGCTTAGTATATTTGCTGAAATGGTCAAAAATAATTACGATGAATTTATATACCTGTGCCTTCCACCGCTGCGTGGAAATGGTCCACAGATATCAAGAAATACCTTTTCTAATTTTTCGGTGGATGTTATGGGTATCATAACCCCTTCCTTTCTCTCGTTATTACATTTTACCTTCTGACAAATATCACATGACTACCGCCTGTTGCACCTTTTTATTAATCCCTTTGATGTATACCTGTTCTTCCAACGCTTTCCTTACCTTGCAGGCACCCATGTGTCCATATCTATCGTGATAATCAATAATTAGTGGCCTTTCTATCCCTGGTGGGATTACTAACTTCCAATTCTCTTGGTGTGGGGTGTTCCTTATAAACAAAGTATCATCGTGTATACAGTAATATTTATCTACAACTTCATCGCCTTTCAGTACCCTTTTCCTAATATTTCCTAATTTTGGGTCAGCCTCTTGTTGTGCCTTCACATCTTTTAAAATATTTTTCAAATCCTCCCTGCTTTTAATGATATGATATACCTTCGCTATTTGTTCTTTTTCGCCGTCAAATGTCTGGTTTTGTAAATTGATGCGGGATAGGACGTCGGCTGCTATGTTTTGCTTGCCTGGTATATACTCCCACGTGATATTATATTCCTGTAGGGCCAAGACCCATCTCGTCAGCCTCCCATGATTTAACTTGCAATGTTTTAAAAACGAGATTGACTTGTGATCACTCCTAACCGTGATGGGGTATCCTAATATATATGTTCGAAATTTACCGCATGCGAGAACTACACTCAGTAACTCTTTTCCTGTGGTATTGTAGTTTCGTTCGCAACTGTTCAGCACGCGGCTGGCGAAGCTAATCACTAAATGGTTTCCATCCTGATCTTCCTGATATAAGGCTGCACCTAAACTTACATTACTGGCATCGCAATTTAGATAAAATGGCTTCGTAAAGTCGGGGTGATGTAACATAACCGCTTCTAAAAATTTCTCCTTTATTAGATTGAGCACCCCATCTTGCTCTGGTCCCCAAGTCCATTTGTCTTTTGCTGATAACTGCTTTTGAAACCTGGCAGTTAGTTCTGAATAATTGGACCAAAACTTCCTGTAATAATTACAGATTCCTAAAAATGATTGAAGCTGTTTCCTGTTTTTTGGGGTGGGGAACTTCTGTATTGCCTCTACTTTCTCTTTGGATGGAATAATTAAAAGCTCAGTTAAATTAAAACCTAAAAATTTTACCTCATTTGCAATAAACTGGGACTTATCTAATTTGAGGGTAATATTATTCTCGGATAGCTTCTCTAACACCTGTTCAACCCTATTGCAATGGTCATCCCAATTAGCTGAAGTTACCAGTAAATCGTCGACGTATACTGTCGTAAATTTCAGCACTTCCTGTCCCAATATCCTGTCCATTATTTTTACAAATACCGCCACTGAATTAATTAAACCAAAGGGTAATCGCTTGAATTGATAGTTTCTGCCTTCAAATATGAATGCCATATATTTTCTACTATCTGGGTGGAGTTCTACCTGCCAGTAGCCGCATACTGTATCCCACGAACTTATATATTTTGTCCCGTGAAACTTTTTTAGTATTTCTTCTATCTCCCCAGGGGATGTGCGGTCGTTAACAATCATCTTGTTAATCTCCCTAGCATCGAGGCATGTTCGCACCTGTCCGTTCTTTTTTGGCACAGCTATGATTGGGCCAGTATAGGGCGAATGACTATATTCAATTATGTCGTCCTCTATCATCCTGTTCAGTTCCTCCCTAACTTCATTTTTTAGTGAGTAAGCAATCGGATACGATTTTTTATTGAATTCTACAGGGGTTTTAAATTTTATGGTGCATTGATAATTTTTTACCTTCCCCGGAGCATTTGAAAAGATATGTCGGTAATTATCATACACTGTAATCAATCGTTCGGCCTGTGCTTCGCTAATCTGACCCTTTGTTTTTGTCCTTTGGAATTCCCTTATTTCTTCCAATTTCTCTAACCATAATTCTGGGTTATCCTCCTGATATAAGGGCATATTTAGTGGTCGATCGGCACAATAATAATGATTTACAATGGCCTGATAATGTGCATTACTTGTACTATTTCCTTGGGTATCAATTAACTTAGCGGTCCAAATTCCCTCTTTCGTCTTTAGCGTTATTACCTTGCTGTCTAAATTTATTAT
Organism: Magicicada septendecula; assembly: GCA_034769895.1. Taxonomy (NCBI): domain Eukaryota; kingdom Metazoa; phylum Arthropoda; class Insecta; order Hemiptera; family Cicadidae; genus Magicicada; species Magicicada septendecula. The sequence continues at coordinate 158,871,506 of CM068370.1, read as the reverse complement.
TGCTTTATATGGCCTAAGTATATCACATCCTATTAAAATATTCATGGGTAAATTGTTCGCTACTAATAGTCCTATTGGCAACGTTATACCATTACTGGTCATCTCTAACGACACCTGCTTTTTTATAGACTTATTCTGCCTTCCCGTCGCTCCGACTAGTATAATGTTATTTATAGGCAGAGTGGGTATGGGTAGATTACTATTCTGTTTAATTCTTTCTAACTCCACACTATCTATTAACGATACGTTCGATCCTGTATCAATTAGTAATTAGTAAGGTGGCATCTATTCCATTTATATCTGCCTTAATCTGTACTATTCCATTATTCCCATTATTATTATTTTCAATTATATTATCTCTCTCTTCTAACAATTCCTCCCTAATATCTTTGAGATAATTATTTGTTCTCAATGTCACTGTCCCGTCTTCGTCATGTCTATTTTTTCGTCCAGTTACCCCATAATATTGGATCAGTGAAGGGCTGTCCTCCTTTTTCACTGCCGCGTCTAGTTTAAATGAGTGTTTGTCTCATTTGCCCGGTCTCCCGGAACATTGGGTTGCTGACTTGTTTGTGGTTCCTGTCTGACCTCTGGGTTACCACTAATAGGTCTGCTGTTTGTTGCATTATTTTGATTACATTGTGTTTGCTGTGGGTAATACACATAAGTTGGTAAATTATGTTGGTATGGTCGTTGACTATTGGCCACCACATAGTTTACCTGGGGTCTGTACTCCTGATTTCTTCTATCACCTCCCCCTTGATTGCCTCCGTTCCGATAATTATTTCCTTCGTTATAATTATTTCCTCTATAATTGTTGCCCCGATAATTATTTCCTTGATAGCTATTTCTATGGTAGTTATTTTCTGGGTAATTATTTCGATTTGGTCCCGGATTGTTACGGTTATTCGGACTCTGATTATTATTATTGCGGTTAATTACTGGGATGTTATTGTTATGGTTGTTTGGATTGAAGCTACTACCATTTCTGCTTCCATTCCGATTTGGCCCGTTGTTACTATTGTAATAGTCTACCTTACGACTGGGGGTTGGTAGTCTTGAAACTTTCTCGTAGACTCGCAGTTCTCTAATAACTTCGCTAAGTCAGTGATTTTACTGAGTTGCTGGTATAATTGCGCGTCTTTAATACCATAGCTATAGTGTCCAGCCAATTGTCTTACCAAGCATTCTTCTGGGATTGGCGGTATTAATTTTCGAGCTAAACATATTTTTACCAGGAAATATGATGTTGGGGATTGTCCCTTGGATGCGTCGTATTTCCCGTAAAATATATCCATTCTTACCTTGTTTTGTGCCGTTTCTGACCAATATTTTTCCTTGAATTGGCGTTTGAATTCATTCAGGTTCGTTATTTCGGGTCATATTGCTATCCACCAATTATCTCTTGTATTCCGGAATGTTTCATCTAACATTTCCCTTATTCTATCCCATCTTGTTTCCCTATTTCTCTCTATGAACTCTTCCATCCTTTCTAAAAATTCCATAGGGTTCCGGCGATAATTTTGGAAATTAATCACCTCCCTATTTTCGCTATGACACGTATGGGTACTTAAGATCGGTGTATCCCTTAGCGCTTCTAATCTCTCCTGCAGGTTTTTCTCCCTTTGAACAATTTCCTGTATATTATTTTTATTGGTTCTTATTTGTTCGTCTAACCTATTAGCTATGTCATACGTTCTTTGTATCCTCTCGCTAACGTCTTTCCGGACTTCTCCTACCTCCTGCATAATTTCGTCCTGGTTTTGCCTGACTTTATTATCGAGAGTTTGAACACTTTGTTTCGTCTCTACAGTTCGTTCCTCCATGGTTTCGAAACGGGTATCATTTCCTTCCTGCAATCTTTCTAATTGTTTCGACCCTCCTGTCACTGTCGACTTTACTATCGTCGATTTTTTGGTTTACCGTCTCATAATTTGCACTGATTTTCTTTTTCAGGGACTCTATACTTTTTTTATTTTCCTCCTGAAATACCTCCAGCTTTTTTCCATGATCATTGATTTTATTAGTTATATATTCCCTTAAAGATTCTATCTTTTTATCTAATTCCTCCCCCTATCTTCCTGTCTATTTTTATTATTATCCTCCCTATCTTCCTGTCTATTTTTATTATTATCCTCCCTTAGGGATCCTATTAACGTCTCCGTTTTTTCATTGGACGATTCTATTCTTTGGAACATCATCATTATTGCATTCATGTCGACGCTCCCTGTTGCTTTTTCCGGTTCGGGTTTCTCTGTTTCATCCCTTCTTTGTGTGGGTTTATCTGTTTGGTCTCCCATTTGTATGGGTCTTTCTCCCGCTTGTTCCTCTGGTTCATCTCCCGTTTGCATGGGGTTTTCAATTTCTGGTGTGGGCGGCTCTATTTGTATCTCCTCAACTTGGACTGCCTCCCCATCTTCCACACTTAATTCGGGTTCTAAGTATTTCTTCCCCTTCTTTCCTTTTGGTAACGGCATCTTGATTTGTTGATAGTTGCCGGGCTTGTTCCTTTCCTTTCAAGCCTCACTAGCTGGGCTGCCAATTTATAACAAATTAAAATGTATGTGTCATCACGTTTTCGTCAATTTGTAACGTTTGAGGTGTGTCTTGTCGGGTGTTACACTACGCGCAATTCTACTTACTAATTGTCTGTTTCTCTTCGAAGATGTAGTCCTGCAAATACAACTTATGCTAATATATGTGTGTGTGGGCGCCACTTGGATATTTAGTCCAAGAAATTATTATTATTAAAAATTGATCTTTTAGTTGTTAAATTAATTATAGAAAAAAATGTAAACAAGACAATTTGAGTTGCAAATAACATATGTTTAATGACTTTTCTTTCATAAAATCGTCTGAAGGACTAACAATAAAATTATGTAAAATTGCAGAGTTACAAAAATTATTGACAAGATTTTATTAAGCATCGGCTAATAAATATTTTATTGCTCAGTTGAATCGCATGAATTTAATCTTTGAAAAAACTTTATACTGAGGACGTGACTCCTTTGAACTATCAAGACAAATCAGTGGGATGCTTTACAAAATTTGTGTGAATTGAAGGTGTTTGATATATGTAGTACAATTGTGTGACAAAGATACCAGGTAAAACGATTTCAATTTTGGACAACTCACGTTCCGGTGGGTAAATATTTCCTTCACTGGACACTGTTCTTGGGGACGACTCCAATCTTGCGCCTCTTCGTATTTACGTTTCCTCACTCACTTGTAACTATTTAAAAGTCAAATTACGATTTGAAAACTCCGCACAATTTAAATAAAAATCGTACTGTTTCCATGCTTTAAATCGTTGCCGGCGAAAAACAGCTGACTGCGTTCCGTGACCTCGCTATACTGCCGTCTCAGCGCTAGTTACACACTCAATGTAGGGCTTGCGTTAGTAATATGTTTGGGATTTTGTCAGTCTCTTTATGTCGCTAATACCAGCAAAATTTGATTTTTCTCTATTAAAATCGGTCCTTTTCAGGGCCGCTGGATATTTGGCTGTGTACGTTCTATTAGATTTGGCGTGCTGTTGCTCTATTCAACATGCACGTTAGCGATTTAGCGATATACTCCTTTTTAGGTTAAGTATGTCTTTCGTCTGGTACGGGGAAAAGCATTTTTTGAGTTTTCGGGTCGGATTCCTCTTCTTCGAGTTCGCCTTGGATCAGATGTTCGAATTCGTATGTGAAGTGTCTCTCGTGGTTTCAAAGCATAAAGTCCTCTTCTGTCGATTTTGGTCTCGCTTATATACTCTTTGTAAGGTGCATTGTTTTAATTTTTATTCATGACTTCCGGTATTTGTTAGTAACATTTTCTTCTGGAACGTTCGAGAATATGCAAATAGAACATCATGGAACAAATTCAACTTCCGTAGAAGCTTTAGAACAAAAACTTCTTGTTCTTCATACTAAAGGATATTACTGAAATTATTCTGGTATTTGTCAAACAATTTTACAGAACTACTTACAATCTGCATGTCATTATTATTTTTAGATTCTCTGCTTTCAACTGATTAAAATTATACCATTCATGATTGGTTTTAAATAAATTAAATCTAATAAATTAACATAAAATACATATCCTTACCTTGTAGTATTTATACAAAATTCTAGTTTTCTTATTAATAAAATCTTATTAAGTTCCTCGGCTCTTACTATAACATTAACACATAACATAGTTAGCTGTACATAACAAAACAAACAAATATTAAAGCACATAACATATAATTAATTTCATTTTTCTGTAGGCATAACATATGGCCTAGTTTTCTTGTCACTGTTATTTATAGTAATTTGTCTTTTCTGGTATTATTTCTGGGATTTTTTGGGTATTCACTTAGAGTTTGTTATATTGTTTATCTTTGGGAATACCTGGTTTTTCCTAATACATTTTAATTTTATTGTAATCTCAATTAGCATCTCACTGTCTTTGTACAGATAAGCTATTTCATGTGTGTGACAAATTTCACTTTTATATTTAAAAATTCTCTATGAATTAAGCTTGTCTTCAATTGAGCAAGTATTTTTCCATTGTACATTATAGAATTGTATCTTTTTCTATATTCCTTCTAATATCAATTAATCTGTCAAATATGACTAATTTTGTGACTGTTTTTTGATCTCAGCCTAGTATGGTCTATGTAACTATTTTCATATATATGTGTTTTAGGTGGTCATATTTATAAGTATAGTTACTTTATATTGTGTTTCAACTTTCAAATACAAGTTTGTTGCATTTTGATAACTTTAAAGTCATAAATTTTACAATTTTACATGTTCACTACATGTTTTCAGTTTAACACTGTTTTTGGTTCTTTTCATTGACTTTAATCAATTTACAGATTTCTCTATTTGAAGTATTTTGTTTGTCTTTGTCTAATTGACATTTACATCTAGTTTTTTCTTGATTTTATAATAATTAATTTTCACATACATCTGAGTGATTGGTCTCAACTCTAAAACTTTGATTTTCTGTTACAAAATTACATCTTTTTTATTTTAATTTACATCCTATTTAATGATGTGTTTAAATCATTTGATACATCTATTTTATATATATTATAAAGTATTGGAATAGATCTTGTCTATTATTTCACAATAAATTGGTTTTTATGCTCTATTCAGAGTTACATTTCTAACATTTCATGACCTCATTTTGGTCATTTCTGAGATTATTAGTTTCTCTTATTATACAATATCAGTTTTATTCTGTTCTTCACTTAAACAATATATGGGGTTTGAGTCTTGGTCAAAGTCTTCATCGTTTTTACATATTATTGATATTAACTATTGGACAATATTACTAAATTTTTTGGATTACTTGGGTTCGATACTGTTCATTTCACCTTCCTCTTATGATAATTTACTTTTGCACTTATTTTCTTTATGGAACGTTTTGTGACGTTACAATATTAATTCTATTTTAATTCTCCGGCACTTATGCCGCGCCAAACCTGCATGCGCCAGCAATTGTCTTATTAATTTTCAGTGTTTTTTAAGGTCTTGTTTCAGCTGTCTGACTTCCCGGGGATGTCGGATGGCACCCTCCTTGAGCTCGTGTATTCCTACTGTCGGTCCATGGCTGAGCGGGTCGCGCAAACTATAAGATGTGGCGGCAGTGTGACGTCTTTCCATCGGGGGGTGTTGGACGCATGCGTGCCTGGCCGATTGCGGGAGCAGCTGCAACATAGGCATTGTTATCGGGTGCAAGCCCACGGGGAGAGTTTTGCTGAGTTTGCGCTCAGTATCCGTGAAGCTGTACGAATTCTAGGGTTGGGACTGCCCGAAATGGAGGTGGTACAGACGATTTTCGAGGGGGTCACTCCCCAGGAGAGGTCACGTTTGATTTTTGCCGAGCGGCCACGCAGTTATGAAGACCTAAATAAGATGTGTGTGTTATCCCGGGCCATACAAGCGAATGATGAGTCCCGCGGGCCTGTAAGGGCTAGTCTGGGAGAGTTTCGAGCGGTGGAGCGACGTGCTGTTCAGTCCCAACCCCGACCGGAAAGAACCACCGGCGATCGAGGTGGACTGTTGAGAGGCGTAGTTTGTTTTCGTTGTCGAAGACAGGGGCATGTTGCCCGCGATTGTCCGGAGGGTGGTCTGCGTCCAACGCTTCCCCCGAGGGTCCGGTCTTCAAAAAACTAAATAGCCAGGGGAAGACAAGTCGGAGGTTGTCTTCCCCTCGCCCTAAGACTTTTCGGTGTTCGAGTACCTCCAGGCCAAGGATAGGTCCTGACTCTTCTGATATCAAGGTCCTTGCTACTGTTCCGCAACAGGCTTCTATATGCCCCTTCCTGTCGCTCGAGGTAAAAAAGGGTCAGCTCAGAGCGTTAGTTGACTCCGGTTCAGCCCGATCTATTATCTCATCTCGAGTGTGTGCGGAACTTGAGAAGCAGGGCTTAATAAAAGGGTCGGATCGGTCGTCCGTAGTATGCTGGACTGCGTCACGGGAAATCCTGTCCATCTCCCGGGCGATTTCCTTCAAGTTCAAAATCGATGGTTTTTCTTGGGTGTGGCCTTTTTTAGTTTCTCCGGCTCTGGGAGTTGATTGTATCGTTGGTGCCGATTTCATCGCTAAAAGTGGTCTCGTGTTGGACATCCATGGGCACCAATGTTATTTCAAGTTTAATCGGGGAGTCGTTATTCCTTTCCTTGGATACCAGGTATCCAAGAGGTGGCTTGTCCCAATTCTGCACGAGACCATCTCACTCCCGCCCAGCAGAAGGCCTTAGACCAACTGTGTGAGGAATTTCCCTCGGTGTTAACTCCTACCTTGGGACTCACACATTTGTTGGAATACAAAATTCGTCTCACTGACTCCAAGATAGTGAGGTCACATCCTTATAAATTCGCCCCTCCGAAAATGGCCGTTCTAAGGGAGAAGGTTCAAGAGCTGTTAGAGCAAGGGGTCATTGAACCTTCCAATTCAAGTTATGCTAGTCCAGCGTTCCTGGTACCCAAGCCTGGGGGTAAGCGCCGCATGGTGATTGATTACCGAAAATTGAACACCAACATTGAGGTGGATTCGGTTCCCCTTCCGGATCTCCACTCGGCTTTTGACTGGTTTAGTGAGGCCAGGTACTTCACCGTAATTGACCTCAATGCCGCATATCACCAAATCCCTTTATCCAAAGAAAGCAGACCTTACACGGCGTTCTGCGTCCCGTGGAATTTATATCAGTATACGCGGGTTCCTGTGGGTCTGGCAGTGGGCGCCCAAACCCTCACGCGTCTGCTTGACCTGGTATTTCAGGATGTGAAATTCAAATTCATTTTTAATTATTTAGACGATTTGCTAGTATACAGCAAAACGTATGATGAACACCTATGTCATCTAAGGGAAGTGATGTGCAGGTTGAGGAACGCGGGCCTCCCGGTCAATCCTGAGAAAGTGCGATTTGCACAAGAGAGTATTTCATTTTTGGGTCATCTGGTCTCGCACCGAGGTGTCACAGTGGACCCTGAAAGGACACAGGGTATCCGGGAATTTCCCCCGCCTAGGGATGCCAAGCGCATCGCTAGGTTTGTGGGTATGGTAAATTTTTACAGAAGGTTTATTCCGAACGCGGCAGAGATAGCTGCACCATTAAATGAATTGAGAAAGAAGGGGGCCAGATTTGTGTGGGGTGAGAGTCAGCAGAAGGCTTTTGAGACTTTGAAGGAAGCTATCATCTCCCCACCGGTGCTACGGATGCCAGATTTTTCTCAACCATTCATCCTGCAGACGGACGCGAGTTCGGTGGCGCTCGGGGCGGTTCTGTCCCAAGTCGTTGATGGTGCTAGGCAGCCTGTGGCCTTTATTTCCCGAACGTTGACAGGAAAGAAAGTCTTCCGTGTATGAGCTAGAGTGTTTAGCTGTTGTGTACGCTCTAGATAAGTTCAGGCGTTTTCTGGAACACGCTGAGTTCCTGCTCGAGACCGACAATCAGGCTCTCTCTTGGCTTCTTGCTCATCCCCGGCAACTGGGTAAAATTGGTAGATGGGTGGTCAAGAGCTCATCCTTTAAGTTCAAGGTGCAACACATTAGGGGAACTCAAAATGTGGTTGCAGATGCTTTGTCACGAATGTTTTCCCAGCCCAGTGAAGTCCAATCTGAGCAACCCTGTTCTGTTCTGCTAGACTTTCCGTTAGCCTTCACTGATGTGTTGCCCCATCAGTTGAACGACGAAGAGCTGGATCCTATCATCCAAAATATAAAGGAGGGTAACGTACAGGCCCCTTACTTCTTGTCCAAGGGCGTCCTGTGTTGTAGAGAGAGAAAGGGACGTGCCCCTAAGATCGTGCTGCCTAGCAAGTTAGTGCCCATGGTCTTCAGTTATTATCACAATTCCCCAGTCGGAGGCCACAAGGGAATTTTGAAGACCATTTCCAGCATTAGGAGCCATTTCATCTGGAAGGGCATGGATAGGGACATCGCTACGAGGGTTAAGAGCTGTCATCTATGTGGCTTGAGTAAACCTGCCCAGAACACTAAGTTAGGGTTGTTGTCATCGGACGTGGCGAGCAGACCGATGGAGAAGTTATTCATAGACTACGTGGGACCTTTCCCGCGTAGCAAGTCAGGTAATTCTTACCTGCTTGTTTGTGTGGATGCTTTTTCGAAATTTGCCTGGCTACTGCCCTTACGGCAGGCAACGGCTCGTTTGACCATAAGCGCGCTCCAAAACCACATCTTTCAGCATTTCGGTCTTCCGACAATGGTCATCAGTTCATTTCGGGTGAGTTCAGGCGGATGTGTTTCGCCAGTGGGATCAAACATGTAACCACTTCTCCTTATTACCCACAGCCGTCCCATGCGGAGAGATTTAATAGGAATCTCAGGTCCGCACTCACTGCTTATCATGCTGAGCAACAGACAACCTGGGACCAGAATCTGAAGTGGTTACAGCTAGCCTTTAACACGGCCCTGCATGACAGTCATAAGGCCGTTCCCTTTGAAATCATGTTTGGATTCTCGCCCGCACTCCCGTTGACTAACTTGTGGAACATTGACGATCTTCTACCACAGGAGTCAGATAATGGAACTGCAGAGAGGTAGAGGGAGGCTCGGAAGAATTTGCTGCGAGCGCACGAGCGGGTCCGTCGACGATACAATCAGGGGCGAATTCCTAACCCCTTTCAGACCGGAGACTGGGTCTACTGTCAAAGCCATCCGATCAGCTCAGCTGTGGACAAAAGAGCCGCTAAGTTATGTTATCGCTGGTCGGGGCCATATCGTATCCTGGGGTTCGCGTCGCCTGTGACGGTTCGGTTGGAAGAGCCTGGTGGTAATTCTAAGGAGATTACCACGCATATTTCTAAATTGAAGCTATGTAGAAAGGGGTAAACGGGCTGACAAGGGGGGAAATAATTGGTGGTCTCTGTGTTGGTAGGGATTTTGTCATTCTGAAGGGGTGTGCTCCGGGGGTGTTGTCGAGAATGCTAGTGTAGCGGGTAGATGTTCCCCACAGTCCCAGTGGTGTTCGTCTACTTCAGGGATGCGCCCCTGCCTGCGCGAGCCTTGGCTTTCTCCATTCGTCCTTATTTCAGGAGGGGGCCATGTCCTTACCTTTAGTCCCAGCTCATGACCTTTCAATGATCCTTGACCTTTCCATCTTCCCGATTTTCCTAACCTTCCCCGCAGAAAAACATAAAAAAAAGGGAGTTAGAGAGAGGAGTGGGTGCCGTAAGGTGGGAGGGGTCGGTTGTGCACCTCTCCCGCCTTGCTGCTCCCTGCATGCCCTTGGAGCACACATGTAAAACTTAGTTGTATGTTAGATAAATAACAGATTGATGGGTTGCTTTGCTTTGCGGGCTGTCGAGAGTCTGGAGCATTGCATCATGGAGACCATCATTTCCCCTTTTCCCTTGCCCTGTGAGTGGACGGTAGAGTTGAGATAATGGGTTTCGTTATCGGGGGAGTCCCTCCCGTATGAATATAGGGCATGTGGCCCTGTTAAGGTGGCATTCGTGTTTCAAGATTGATTGGACAAGCCTCAGGAGGTCAGAACTCAGGGAGCTCCCGTTCTTTCTTTCGTCTTTTCTTCTCTGTCCCTTCTTTCAGCTCTTTCGTTTTCCTTCTGAGCCTCTGTTCTCCTGAGAGCAAGGACCACTAGGATCACCTTGGACGGGGGTACACTGCAGGGTACCCCCCCCCCCCGAGTTCAAGTGTGGGGCAAACAGGTTGCCCTTTTGGGGTGGGGGTGTGCCGGTGTTTGCATAACCCGGCGATCGAAGGTATACAAATTTTTTTTCCAATAATAAACTCGTGTATTAATGTCAGTGAGCGCGGCGATATTGGGAAGGCGCTGTCAGACAGCGCGCGCGATCTCGCGGCGAAGTTTGGTGTTCGTTGCGTTGTGGCCGTACCGGTCAGTTCCAGACAGCCCTTCACCGAATTAACAAGCAGCTCTCCTCTTGGACAGTCTACTTGGGCAGTTTTCTACTCGTCTTGATGGCAGGCTAATTTTTCGAGACTTCCCGGTGAGTGACTTACAGAATGGTATAAAATGATTTAATAGTAAGGGAATAATTAAACTCAAATGTATTCAGCCAGATGCGAAAGTTAGAATGCACGTGTTGCGATCAGACGTGTGTGTGTATGGTAAGAAAATTAATTGATGTTCTAGTGCATACCGCCAGTAATTCTTTTAATTATTGTTCAAGTAACAATCATTTGTTTAATTGTTGTATAAAATTATAACTACAGTAAGTACGTTATAGACAGAGTTGAATCGTGTTGGTTATGCATGAACACGCACTGGACCGGAAGTGTGTATTTTTCTTTAATTATATCAGTTGAAAGTGAATTGTGAGACCGCCCTTAGATGAAATACTGTAACTCTTTTAATTGTATGTAACTGTAAGGGCCTTTAGTGTGGTCATTTTCTGCCAAATTACGATATTTGTTTCGCCACGTGGCGAGGTGGCTCCAACCTGTATGATTATGTCGGCTCTTGTTAAATCTGGTGCGAGTGTCTCTTTACTATGCACATTTTATTATTATTTTTTTATGAGTTCATAATTACCTTGAAGATATAATTACTCCTCAGGCAATTTTCAAAAAAAAAAAACTTTTATGCATTATCTTGAGTTAGTCGGGAGCTCCAGTTCTGATGTTTAATACTTGACTAGGGTGCAAGTTTTAGTGGACAGTATTTTGAATCCTTTTTGAATCCTTAGGGTTCTCGCACCTAGACGGAAACGTGGCCCCAGCTGGTGTACTGCCGCCTTCACCAGTCATGAACCACCTGACACTCGTCTGTTCCGAGGAGGGAGCTTGCTAACCGTAAATAGGTCATTCTACCGCTGCAATTAAGGTGATATGAACTCTATTATTATTTTTTGTTGGCCTGGCCCGCAGAACATCCGTGTTACTAATTGTGTTCGAACCAGGTGCTTACTCAGCTAGACAGTCAGATCGAGGGTGTGTCACCAAGACATTCACTATGAACATTATCCATAATTGTAACGTACTATTATTGTAATTGTGGGCTGCACTGTGGGAGCGTGCCAGAGCTTATTTTTTGCTTTCTTCATAGACTTTTTTATGCAAAGGCCGTTAGAGTTATTATTCTTTAAATCTAAGTTTGAGTCATGTGTTTCTTGATTCTGAACCGGCTGGTTCAGGGCGGGGTTCATATTTTATTATTTTTCTGCATTTAAGGGGTGGGGGTTTCGTTTTCAGGCTGTTTCCGGGTGTTAAAATTTACATAGTTTTTTTTTGGACACAAGTTAGGCACACGTTGGTACCGTTTCATGCAGGTCTGATACCTGTCTTACCTGGTCAGGCCCATGCTGGCACACTTCCACAGCTGCTAGAATACAACATGCTGTTACTTTAATTTTATTTATGCACAGATGTCTGATATTAAAAATTTATTTTTTTGTGGGCATATACTAATAATTTTTGAGATTATAAAATCATACAGGCGGTACTGGTTATTGTAACTTAGGTTTTGACTTGCTTGCTGGACTTGTCTGTTTAATTAAACCATTATGATTAAAGAATGAATTCCTGATATATAGATATATATATATTGTAACGCAACAGAAATGCGGTCCTCGACGTTACATAAATAAAAATATTAAAAATAGGATAGGGAAGTAAATATCTATATCCCATTAATACAAGAGTCAGATAAATAAATTTATCATTATATAAAAATAATAAGAATGCAAGGTAGTAATAGTAATAAAAATAACCATGTACTATAGACAATAGTGAGAAATCTCAATGTTCAGTGAGAGGTAAATAAATAAAAAAACATTGATAAAAATTATAAGAAAGAAAACTAATATCGACTATGTTAAAGTAAATGATGGTGAAAATAGATAAAAATGAGTCAATAATGTACGTTACAAGTTAATCTAAAATAATGATTCTGAATTGTATAATGTTATGTTGTTATCATAAATATTATGTTAAAGTTTGTGTTATCATATGAAAGCTTACTTGTTGATGTAATATCAAATAATGAAGCAATATGTATTATTTGTTTACTGTTGTAGAAATGTGATGGAAATCAGTTAGTTAGTATTAATTAATTTCAATTTTTCTTATGTGTGATCTATAGGTCAAGATAAAGCTGTTGTTAGATATATTAAAGATAATTATGTGTGTACATGTACGTAGCTAAAGGTTGATTATGTTTGTAAACTTGTATAAAAAGGCTATAGTTGTTAACAAGTTAAATTCAAAGGTAGCTCAAAATATAATTAAAGGCCCAACAGCCAATAACACTATATAACAACTCAGAACAGAAAGGTTAGGTAAAGAAGTAAATAATAATTAATAAATATAATTAAATGAGTTAGAAAAAACCAATAATAATTAATAATAAATAATAAACAAACTCAATATAAACAAATTATGATAATGCCATAGTGCAATGATATCGATTGATAACGTTTGATATCGGAAAAATAATAATTATTAAAAGAAACAGACTAAGAGTGAAAAACCAGCAGAATATATAGAAATTAGTAAACAAGCTATAAATAAGATTACATTTTAATATAATGGAAGTTTAATAAGGAATTATTTTGATGAGTGGAAGAATAATATATGAAATTATCACTATATAACAAAACATTGAATAAGAATAAAAAAAAATTTGTTGCTAGTGACGACAAAAATTAATATAATTTGTTGATTTTGATTATTGTAATTTATCATATGAACGAGAAGAGATTAAACCAAGAGAGATGGTCAATAAAAACTAAATTAATCTAAATTATTAAATCCAGTAACATTCACAATAAATGAATGACTAATTGCCGTACTTTGGGCCGAATAAACCTTAACCAAATTGTATAATTGTATAATACAAAACGATAATAAGTAATTGAATTCAAAGGAACGACTTGGATGGCCCAATATCAGATCATGAAACGAATGTTAATCTAATGAAGTAATAAAACCAGATAAGGAACTACCTGTGTAAAGAGTTAATCCTATAAACCAAACGAAAATAGAATAACCATCGAATCACATTGGACATCGCAGTTTACATCATATAATAGAAAACGTATTTGGATCCAGAGTTTGCCGAAGCACGTAATCACAAGTTTGGACGTTGGTGAACAAAGGGAGCGGTATTTCTCCATCAACCCGGACCAAGGATTCCACTTTATTACAACGTTGAAGAAAAGAATAGAGAACATCATCTCATCTGTATTTCAATCTCTTCATGTTCGTAGTACAGCGTGCATGCATGCGAGCGCTCCGAGCGATTCAGTTGTTACGTTTTTATTTATATATATTTTATTTAAAAGATTTTAAATATTTTAAATTATGACAAACCACAAATTGTGGTATACATTTATGTTTTGATTATTGTGTATCTGAAGATGGGATTTTATCCCGAAACGCGTCATTAAACGACAGCAGCTAGTGTCACTAAGGTGGACCGAATAAGGTAATTTAATTATATTATTCATCTGTATTTGATACGGAACGACAACTACCAAGGTTAGAAGCAACAGCCTTCCTGAGTCGCATGGTACTTCGAACGGTAATTTTCAATTATATAAATAATATTAAACAAAATAACACTTTAATTTTGTAATATCTTGCATTCCTATTTATGTATTTTTAATCTTCCCCGCAGTTGAAAGAACCTTCACGCCCTGAATCTAAATTAATTATAAAAAACTATAACTGAATTTAAAATAAAATATTGTACCGATCAATAATCGATTAACTCAAACGTATAGTCTTTTGTATATCAAGTAAAAACAATCTTATTGGATGTTAAAATATTTGAACTAATAAAGAAACATTGTATAATTTCAAGATCTTATCATTTATGTATTATTTAATGAAGTGGGAATAAGAATTAAACAGACAGAGTGTATAACAACTAATCACTGTACGCGGTGGGTTAACCTCCAAATTTCGTTTGTTTTGGAACTGCAGCGCTTGTTGCAGAATTCTCCGATACCAAAGAGAAGAGAATTACACACGAATTTTCTATAATTCTCTGCAAGGCAGAATAGGCTTGGGCGGAATTTTTGAATAACACCCTACATACATAAGTTTCATTCACACCAACACTTTTAGATTAAATAGAGAGATAAGGTAGTCATAATTAACTATATTACTATATCTAGTAAACCCCGATATATAAGAAATTGACATATTAAATAATCAAGGAGAGGAAAGACAGAGCGGTACGTACCCGGTGCATTACAATATTTTTAACAAGGTTTAACACAAGATTTAACATTTAGTAAAATTATGCCAGTTGTTTTAAAACTTAAGTGATAAGGGTTTTTATCACTGTTGTATACAGTTCAAAAAATTTAAGGATTTTGATATACTTATAATATACAATTTCTTAGATGTTATAAAATCATATGGGCTGCCATGCCACTCTGACTTTGCAGTTTTTAGTCATTATCATCCATTCGGTTTCTTTAAAAATTTTCTTTTCATTTTTAATGGAGTTAAGGGGTTGTGGTTTTTTTTTATGAATTAATTCCAGCTGTGGCTGGAAGCTTAAATTTATGATTGCAGTTTGGGGGCTTTATGAAATATACAGATTTTCCTCCCAGTTATATGCGGGTTAGCTAGAATACTCAGGCTGTCTGCCAGGTTGAACATGAGTTTTAGCAGTGATGTATATTATATGTATATGTGTCTTTATGTTCCAGTATGTGATGTTGGTGCTAAGTGTTATCAGGGGGGGGATTTAAATAATTTATAGGACGTTGCTTAAGGAACCAGATTGATATATATTGTAACGACTCTTATGTTGTTACTTTGATTTAGTTATATGAGTGTGTGTACTGGGGTTCAATCAAGCTCCACGTCAGTATGCGCCAATTTGTTATGAATAACTTTATAAGGGAGTCCTTCTTATTTCAGCCCCACGTTGGAGTCGTCAATTGGTAACAATTAAAATGTTGTTACCTGGTTTAATTAATGTGTTATTAATAAATATATCTATTCGGTTGTGACCGATGAAACCTCCTGAAAATATATTATTAGACAAATAGAATTATAATAATGTTCTTTTAACTTATAATCGTACTACGACATAGGTTTACTTTTCTTTTATAAAATTGCTAAACTGCTATAATTGTTTTTATTATTTAGACAAAGCTTTTCGTCATTACTGACATCTTCAGGTCTTAAACAACGTCTGTCAACTGTACGTTGTAGGCTTTTATACTTCAGGCCCCTCCCCTTATGGCATCGCCCCTCCTATTGGTTCTAGCTGCTACCGCTCTTCACGGGAACTTTGTCTACCTTTTTCCGTTACGCATTTTTCTAACGTCCGTCAAATTGTTTTAAGAATCTCCCGTTAATTTCTTCATTCTTGACTTATAACCTTTTGCATTTCGTCATTTTTTAGTGTGTTATTCTTATTATTTTAATTTATTTTTGTTTATTGTTTAATATATAATAAAATATTTCTTCATTTGTAAAATCCACTTTTATATTCATTAATTTATTTTTATCTTCTTTTTTAACTTTAAGTATTTCTAGTTCTTCTATTAATTTTCTTTTTTGCGGATTGTTTTCTATTTTTATTATTTCCATATTTTCCTTGGGATTTATGAATTTATGGCCTGATTCGTTGAAATGTCTTGCATATAGTGAGTTCGTTACTCTAACCCCTTCTCCTTTTGCGTGTTCATTCATTCTAATTTTAAATTTTCTTCCAGTTTCGCCCAGATATATCTTATTACATTCCCCACATTTTAATTTGTATACGCCGCTTTTTTCTGTTAATGGAATTTCTTCAGTTTTATCATTTTTTATATATTCGAATACATTTTTCGTTTTCTTTATTCCTATCTGTATTTCATATTTTTCGAAACATTTTTGTAGCATTTTTGTTTGATATCCTATGTATGTTATTGCTCCTTTATATTTCTTTTCTTCATTTGTTTTTTCTTTTTTGTTATTTTCTATTTCTTTATTTTCCTCTATTTTCTTAACTATTCTATTAATTATTTTAGGGTTGTAATTATTATTTTTTGCTATTTGTTGTATTTTCTTTAATTCTTTTTGTTTGAGTTCTTCATTTTCTAGATAATTTATAGCTCTATAACAAAATGAATTTAATGCTGCCATTTTATAATTTACTGGATGATATGATTCTTGTGGAATTATTAAATCTGAGTATGTTTCTTTCCTATATATATCGAATTTGAGTTTGTTATCTTCAATTTTAATATTGATATCCAGGAAATTAATTTCTAATCCTCCAATTTCTTCTTGAAATTTTATTGTTTTTTCTATGTTATTTAGTTGTTCTGTAAATTTTTTAAATTCATTTACTTCACCTTCCCAAACTATTAGTATGTCATCTACATACCTGATCCATTTTTTAATTCTTCTTTCACCTTCCCAAACTATTAGTATGTCATCTACATACCTGATCCATTTTTTAATTCTTCTTTCTTTATCTATATCTTTTAAAATTTTGATTTCAAAGCTATTCATGAATATCTCTGCCATTAATGGTGAAAGCGGTGATCCCATTGGTAATCCATTTTCTTGTATGTAAAATTTGTTATTAAATCTGAAGTAGTTCTGGTTTAGGCATAATTCTAATCCTTCTATTATTTCGTTTTTCCATTCTACATTACTTAATTTGTTTTTCTTTATTATTTCTACTGTTTTTGCTATTGGTATGTTGGTGTACATATCTTTTATATCTAATGACATTAATTTTGTCTTATTTGTTATGGTAATTTCTTTTAATCTTTCTATTACCTTTTTACTATTTTCTATGCTGTGGATTTCTTCTTTTTCATATGCCATTTTGATTCTTTTACTTATTTCTTTTGATATTTTGTATGTTGGCGAATTTATAAATGATACTATAGGTCTTAATGGCATTTCTTTTTTATGTAACTTAATTTGACATCTAAATTTTGGAACTTCAGGATTATGTTCTATTTTTTGTTTCTTTTGCCATTCTGTTAAATATGTTGTCTTTTTTATCAATTTCTTTGTTTGTGCTTGAAATTTACTTGTGTAATCATATTTTATTTCTTTATATGGTCCTTTTTGTATAAATTGTTCTGCTTTTTCGATATAATCTCTTTTGTTCATTACCACTGCTGTGTTACCTTTATCGGCTTTTATAACTATCAAATTGTTCTCCGTGATTTTCTTTTTTAATTCTCTTATATTTCTTTTTATTTGTGTTTCGTTTTTATTTCTTACATTTTTGTTTTTCTTACATATTTTTTCTACTATTTCTTTTACTTCACTTCTTAATTGTTTTTTAGTTTCTTCATTTTTTATTTTATCGATTATTTCTTCACATTCTATTATTGTATTTTCTTTATCTATGTTTGTTTTTGTTGCATATTTTAAACTTTTCCCTAATAATTTATGTTCATTTTCTGTAAACTTTGTTTCTGTTAAATTTAATACTTTTTCAGCAAATTTTATTTCTTTATCTTTTTCTTTATTTTTATTTCTTGTTCCTTCCATTAATTCCTTGAGTTTCTTATTTAATCTCTCTTCCATTTTTCTTATTTTCTTTTCTATGTATTTTTCACCAAACTCTTTTCTCATTTCTTCTATTTCTATATAATTGTAACTTGTATATAATTTTTGATGTAATTGATACATTTCTTTGTTATATTTATTTATTTTACTGTATAAGTTCTTAATTTCAAGTTTTATCCATATTTTTTCCGCCATGTTTTTCACTTGGTTTGCTACTTTGCTTTTGTTATTAATTTTAATTTTTGCGTATTTTGGAGTTATTTTGTTAATTAAACACTGTTTATTAAACCAAATTTTCCCTAGCGTTTTTTTCAATTTTGCTTTAATTTTTAAATACTTAAAAAATTTCCTTACATTTTTATATTTATCTGCTTGCAATTCGCATGTTTTATTCTTCGTATTGTTTAAATTAGCAGCCATCCTTACTTTTCTTTTATAAAATTGCTAAACTGCTATAATTGTTTTTATTATTTAGACAAAGCTTTTCGTCATTACTGACATCTTCAGGTCTTAAACAACGTCTGTCAACTGTACGTTGTAGGCTTTTATACTTCAGGCCCCTCCCCTTATGTCATCGCCCCTCCTATTGGTTCTAGCTGCTACCGCTCTTCACGGGAACTTTGTCTACCTTTTTCCGTTACGCATTTTTCTAACGTCCGTCAAATTGTTTTAAGAATCTCCCGTTAATTTCTTCATTCTTGACTTATAACCTTTTGCATTTCGTCATTTTTTAGTGTGTTATTCTTATTATTTTAATTTATTTTTGTTTATTGTTTAATATATAATAAAATATTTCTTCATTTGTAAAATCCACTTTTATATTAATTAATTTATTTTTATCTTCTTTTTTAACTTTAAGTATTTCTAGTTCTTCTATTAATTTTCTTTTTTGCGGATTGTTTTCTATTTTTATTATTTCCATATTTTCCTTGGGATTTATGAATTTATGGCCTGATTCGTTGAAATGTCTTGCATATAGTGAGTTCGTTACTCTAACCCCTTCTCCTTTTGCGTGTTCATTCATTCTAATTTTAAATTTTCTTCCAGTTTCGCCCAGATATATCTTATTACATTCCCCACATGGAATTTCTTCAGTTTTATCATTTTTTATATATTCGAATACATTTTTCGTTTTCTTTATTCCTATCTGTATTTCATATTTTTCGAAACATTTTTGTAGCATTTTTGTTTGATATCCTATGTATGTTATTGCTCCTTTATATTTCTTTTCTTCATTTGTTTTTTCTTTTTTGTTATTTTCTATTTCTTTATTTTCCTCTATTTTCTTAACTATTCTATTAATTATTTTAGGGTTGTAATTATTATTTTTTGCTATTTGTTGTATTTTCTTTAATTCTTTTTGTTTGAGTTCTTCATTTTCTAGATAATTTATAGCTCTATAACAAAATGAATTTAATGCTGCCATTTTATAATTTACTGGATGATATGATTCTTGTGGAATTATTAAATCTGAGTATGTTTCTTTCCTATATATATCGAATTTGAGTTTGTTATCTTCAATTTTAATATTGATATCCAGGAAATTAATTTCTAATCCTCCAATTTCTTCTTGAAATTTTATTGTTTTTTCTATGTTATTTAGTTGTTCTTTATTTAGTAATTTCTTTTAAAGAAAACAATTTGATGGACGTTAGAAAAATGCCTAACGGAAAAAGGTAGACAAAGTTCCCGTGAAGAGCGGTAGCAGCTAGAACCAATAGGAGGGGCGATGACATAAGGGGAGGGGCCTGAAGTATAAAAGCCTACAACGTACAGTTGACAGACGTTGTTTAAGACCTGAAGATGTCAGTAATGACGAAAAGCTTTGTCTAAATAATAAAAACAATTATAGCAGTTTAGCAATTTTATAAAAGAAAAGTAAGGATGGCTGCTAATTTAAACAATACGAAGAATAAGACATAGGTTTAGCTTAGTATTCAGTAGTTGGGTAATATTAACGATATATATAGTGTATTAACTGAATGTAATGAATATTCTTGTCAACCCTAGTCACTCGACGTTAGGAAATTCTATTCAAACTTTGCACTGAAAACACGCTAGTTCAGCGATCTCCCGTTCCACCAGCTGTAAGCACTTGGCGCTGTTATTTGCAATAATCGTGTTTCTAGGTTAGCTGTTCATCGGGTTTAAATCAACCTTTTATTGTAAATTATTCTACCCACCACATATAGTACCTATTCTGTAATAACTTCCAACATTATCTCATACAATAAAGATACTTTATTAATTTGATCTATTAATTCACAGTCCCCGTTATCTCCAAAATAATAATATAATCAAATCGATTACACAAAAAATATATCGATTGTCAATTAGTCAAATTCCATTGACTTATACAAATGAAAAATAACAATAAATAGTTCTTATCCCAGGGTTCGTAAGGTTCTTGGAACCATTAGTAAGGCCAGGTAAAATGCACAATTAAGGTTACTCAAGTATTACAAAACAAAATTATTAACTCTAAATATATTGAATTTAAAATAGGTTGTTTTTTTACCAAGTCGACGAAAACTCCGACTGGCCGTGGACGTCTGTAAACAGTTGACGAGACTCAGCTTAACTCATCTTCATCCAGTAAAAGTGTTCTGGCCCTTAATAAAATTGATTGTGGAGTATACTGGGAAGCTCTCAGGAATTCTTCAGACCGCTGTTCTTCTACTATGATCTTGCTAGTTGTCGGTCTCGGCAAAATGAAAATAGGATCCCAGCTTCTTCTGCAAGTGAAGGTTAACTATGCCAAACGAGGTCTTCTTGTCCTTTCAATAATTCCGTTAGTTTCGTACTTTAATTCTCTTAACTGATCTTCTGGTTATAGGGGAAATCGTTTTAATACCGAATCCAGCGGAATTATTCTGGTGAATGAGGTGAGGGGTTTTCAACTCTTTTTAAATGTATTCAGTTATAATTTGGAAGTCTATTTAGTTTTATTATTCATCAGTATTATGATATAAATAGGTTTCAAAGAGGGTTTTTTAATTTTGATTTATATTTTCTTCAGAATTTATTATTCATTTTTTTAAATGCATCTGCCCATCTCAACTTAATAGCTTGTAACAATCAGAACGAATGATTCAATATCAACAACTCATGTACATTTCAGTTGCCTTAACAACCACTTTTTCCTGTCATTGGGTGAAACTAGATATCCTAGAGCCAGAATTATAGAATATTACTACTCTTTTTCAATAAAATACTCCATGCTTGGATTAATATTAAATTACCTAAAATTCTCGCCTAACCTTCCTTCTTAAACAGTAAATGTTTTACCATAGTTTCATTGGACTGGACTTCTTAAAAAGGTATTAATTTCCTTTCACAAATATGGAATTTAGGCCTATAGGTTTTCTTACAACCGTTATAACATTATTTGGTTTTTTAACTTAATTTTCTTTTACCTGACCTACTGTACAATTAATTATTGGTTAATGGTTAATTACATTGATTTTAATTTCATGGTGTTTACTTTATTACATTAATTAACTGGTCCTGGAACCCTTCATTAGTTTACAATATAATTATCAGAACTACTTGTCAAACCTTAAACATTGATTGCCCTCCTGGCCAAGTTTACAAACATTAATTAAAACAACAGCATTATTCACATTTAGACAATACTTAAGACTTAGTATAATGCCTAACACAGGTAACTATACTTGACTGTCTATAGACAAATTTAACAAAAATACAAACATAATCATTGATGAAGTATTCCTATTAAACAACATCAGTTCATTCTTACCATACTCAAAACATAACATACATATTCTGTGAACATTAACATGTTACAGTATAAAAACAAGCATAATTTATTATATTTAACTATTAATTGGTATGGTTTTTTATATTCAACACTAATTATTGCCTCTTTAGACTTGAGGTACTTCTCAGATGCATTAACTACTGAGCAACCTTAATTCAGGGTATGGTCCTTGACCATGTTTCATTCAATTTTTTATGTAACGTTGGGGACCTCAACTCTGTTACGTTACATAACACCCCCCCTTCGAAAGAAGTTTATTTTGTCTTAACAAAGTTTAGTAAAAAATAAACGCACAACTTGTATCTGACCAATTGGTTCCCCTATTCATAATACTTTTTTATTTCCGACTGGTTGTATGTACCTTTCACCCTATTATTTGCGGGATCCAATACTACGTAAGTATTGTTCTGATTGTCCTGGCTTATTATAAAAGGTCCAACATATAATAGCAACAATTTCTTTGCTATTCCTTCGAAACTGCTTGGTTGCTGATGATTTCTTATCAAAATTTTTTCTCCGATGGTGTATTTAATAATATTTTTCCGGGTAGCGTCTTGTTTTTTTCTTCGGGTTTCCAGTTTGTGAAGTAGCCTATTATACATATGGGTAAGGTCCAATTCTTCTTCAGGTCCTTCAGGGAATGGTATTAAATTGGTAATTTCTCGAGGTGGTGGTTTTGAAAACATCATCTGGTATGGTGTAAAACCAATGGTTTCATGATGAGCAACATTTAAAAAGGTTTCGGTTTCCTGTAAGAATTCACTCCATTTACTATGATTATCATAACAATAAGTACGAAGTACTCGTCCTACCTCTCTGAGTACTCTTTCTGCTGGATTACTACTAGGATGATAAATTGAAGTTTTGTATGTTTTAATTCCTCGATTGGACATCTCTAACTTCCATCTTCGACCCTTGAACTGGGTTCCATGGTCCGTTATTATGGAATATGGAGTGCCTACGTCTATAATGTACTTTTCTGCGACGACCTTGATGATAACATTGGTGGATGCCTTGCTGATGGGATACAATTTTGTATAACGTGTGAAATGGTCCAAGATGATGACAATGTATTGCGACAGTACAAATAAGTGATGTACTGAGCATGGAATATAAAAATTTAAATTTACTTAATAAACTGTAAATAATTAATAACATATTAGAAATAAGCATGTGAGGGATTGCAACCTTGGCTCAGACAAAAATATGAACAGGTGTTTCGACCTGAATCAACGTGCACACACACACAAATGTAACTGAAAGTGTGTACACCAGTATTTTGCTAGTGTGTGTGAACGCAGGTCTCTGCAGGCGAGTTTGCCACCCCAAGATGAATAATTGCACAATTACTGTTTTTCCGTAATTATTCATAAACTAGAAATCATAAACAAATAAATGATACTTTAACTACTATAACACGAGAACAGGATGATAAAATCCAAGCTATTAATAATGTATCCCAAGTAAATACCAGTAAACTTAGAGAAATAGAAACACGTACTATAGTTATTGAGAATAAAATTGAAGAAACTACGAAAGACCAGTCGGGAGACGTATCACATATGAAAGAAGAGATTCAAGAGGAAATGAACCAACTACGAAGTGAGTTAAGAAGACGACAGAACCAAATGACCATATTTCCTACACCAACAGAAGAAAGGAGCAGACTTAAGTTCTCAGGTGGTAAAGGGGAGAACAGTATGGAATTCCTAGCAAGAGTAGAGAAGGATATAGAGAAAATTGGGAGTGCAATAAATGATGACGAGAAGATAGACTTCGTCACGCGATATCTTAGAGATTCAGCCAGCCAATGGTACTCTATTATTAGAGATAACGTTAGTATATATCAGCAGTTTCGTGAAGCATTCGATAACCGATACTGGAATCTACATACCCAACGACAAGTACGGGATCAACTCGAATATGGAAAGTTCAATCCACAAGGACAGCAGAGTATTGAACAATACACAATTACGCAAATAGAACGTGTAAAGCATCTCAAACCTAAATTCTCAGAATATGAAATTGTTTCAAAATTATCTTACCATTTTCAGCGAGATATCCAGTTAGCAGTGTATATACAAGGGATCAAAACCATAGAAGAATTTTTAATCCTTGTAACACAGTCGGAGAATATCAATAAAGGTAAGAACACACAATACTGGGAACAAAAACATGCAAATCATCACCATAATTATCACAGAGATGACAAGAAAGCAATACAAAACACTATACCGCACCGTGATAATTATAAAATAAATTATTCGCCACCAATGTACAACACTACAACACGCACAGCTAAAGAAACTGAACAAAATAATACAGCTAGACGACAAGGAGACATTACATGGTCATCCAATCGTAAACAGTTTTCAAAACCAGCTGACAAACGCGTTGCCACAGTACGAGGGGACGACGAAAAAAAATTGAAGAGAGAAGGCCAAGGAATGAATGAGACAGTAACATTCCACAGCCGACCGTCTACATCAAAGGCGTCACAATGACTGAATAAACGGAAGCAAAATTATAAAATAAACAACATATACCCCTGCGATATTAGGGAAGACTTATTAAGCACCGAACAGGATATAAAGCGAGACGCGCAGCAAACACAATGCCCTATTGTGACTGTGAACATAAACAGGTGTAAAATACGAATGCTAGTTGATACCGGCAGCCAGCTGTCTGTTCTTAACGCTGCATGGGTTCAACGCAACAAGAAATATTTTTAAAATACTGCAATTTGGCCCGTAAATAATTTAAATATTACAACAGCTACCAATAAAAAAGAAAGAGTTAAACAACAAGCATATGTAACTCTAACATATAAAAATCTAGAGTTATAACACCCTATGATAATTATGCATAAATTGATTTATGATGGAATTTTAGGTATCGATATACTAAATACAATAAATGCTAAGATTAATATTAACAATAATATAATTATATGTAATTATAAAAATGTTCAATATGAAGTAAACATGAACAGCAAGGAAGAAGAGTGCAAGGTAAGTGAAACACCTATTACTTTGTACAAGCCACAAATACAATATGGTACAACTCGACATGTGAATGCGGTAGATGAAGGGATGACGACACAGGAAGAAGAGAAACTGCATGAGTTAATAGAAGAATATAGTGATGTATTTAGTGAAGTACCAACGCAGACGACAGTATACGAACATTCTATAGTTGTGTCAGACCCTACAAAAGTCATTAGGAAGACATACCCTATCCCAATGCGATATGAGGAAGAGGTTGAACTTGAAATTCGGCGTATGATCGAAAGTGGAGTCATAGAGCGATCGAACAGCAACTTCCTGAATCCTCTAGTGGTAGTGAAGAAGAAAAATGGAGAGATACGTCTATGCCTTGACATGAGGGAGCTGAACAGCATTGTATTAAAGGAGTATGACTGTGCACCAACTGCGGACGAACTATTTACTAAGTGTGAAGGAGCAAGGTATCTGACGAAGCTAGATTTACGCTCAAGTTTCTGGCAGATTCCAATTCGTGAAGAGAATAGAAAGTACACTGCTTTCCTGTATAAAAATAAATGCTACCAACACAGGGTAGTACCCTTCGGATTAAGCACGAGTTTAGCAGCCATCGTAAAGTGTCTAGAAAGAGCCCTAGGACCTGAAGTGGAACCCTACACCATGATATTTGTAGATGATATCTTAGTTGTATCTAAAACGTTAGATGAACATATAATACATCTAAGCACGATATTCCAAAAGTTTAGGCAAGCGAACATATCCCTTAACCTAAACAAATGTGAATTTATCAAAACCTCTATCCAATTCCTAGGTCACATTATTTCATCCTCCGGTATTCAACCCGATCCTATCAAAATTTCCAGCATAACTAATTTCCCTATACCCGGAAATCTCAAAGAGTTAAGAGCAGGACTCACAGGATACTACAGAAGATTCTCACCGTTATATGCAAGATATACGCAACCGCTTCTAGAGCTGACGAAGAAAGAAAAAAATGGAAGTGGGAGAAGAAACATCAAGATGCCTTTAACCAAGTGAAAGAGTTGTTCATCGAAAATATTATATTACATCATCCTCAACGAGAAGGAAAATTCGTAATATACTCCGATGCTAGTGACTACGCAGTAGGAAGTGTACTATATCAACAAGATACGATGGGAGAGCACCGAGTTATTGCCTACGCCAGTAGAGTCTTCAAAGGAGCTGAAAAACACTACTCCACATCAGAAAAAGAAATACTTGCTATAGTATACGCTCTTAAGCAATTCAGATATTATGTTTATGGTACTCATTTTGAGATACATACTGACCACCAAGCCTTATCATTTTTATTAAAATGCAAAGTAACAAATGCCCGATTATTAAGATGGATTTTAGCCATTAGCGAATACTCATTTACCATTAAATACTGTAAAGGTAAAGACAATATTGTAGCGGACACACTAAGCCGATACATCAAAGAAGATTGTGAAGAAGTTTATGTGAGCGAAAAGAAAGAAGTACGATTGTTATCAATTAAATTCAAAGAGAATGATGAAGTAAAACAAATGCTGAAAAACTTAGCACATCAACAAGATTTGGACGTGACGATAAGGGAGATGAAGAACCAAGAACAGCTACCAAATCATTATAAGGTACTAAATGGAATTCTTTTCAGGTTAGTAAGACAAGACTGGAAGATAGTACTAACGAATGACATGCTACAAAAATTAATTCGACCAGCACATGAGAGTTTAGCACATGCTGCCGCTCTGAAATGTTATTTGAGTCTACAAGAAGATTTTACGATAAATAATATGTATCGAAAGATAAAGAAAGAAGTAAAGAAGTGTTATGAGTGTCAAACGGCGAAAGGGCCGAATTTACACACATATGTAGGAATGCAAAGTATACAGAAGGAGAACAAAGGAGAGCTAATTGCAGTGGATTTTCTGGGACCATTACCACGATCAAGTCGAGGTGTGAAGCACATATTGGTATGTATCGATGTGTTTTCCAAGGCAGTCCGACTGTACCCAATTATGCGACCCACAACCAAAGTTGTTCTAAAGATACTACTGCAGAAATATATTCCGTTATATGGAAAAATGAAGAAGATACTCAGTGATCAAGGTGTACAATTCCAAAGTGAAAAATGGGAGAGGACGTTAAGGGAAAATGGAATACAACCAGTACTCACATCCATAAGACATCCTCAAGGAAACCTTGCTGAGAGAGTTAACAAAGAATTAGGTAAATATTTACGAATATATTGCCATAATCAACACAATAAATGGGCAGAATATTTACCATTTCTTGAAAAAGCCATTAACGAAAATTATAGTGAAGCAACAGGATACACTCCAATGGAATTAGAAGAAGATAAGAAGCCAACCAGATTTTGGACTAAAGATATAAACAAACCTAATAACCAAAATGTACCTGTACCAATAAGTGTGAAAATTGGATACGCAAGGCAATGGATAACAGAAAGGGGTAACAAGAGGGTAGAGAGATTTAATCTAACTCACAAGCTACAACAATTCAATGTGGGAGAAAATATACTACTCAAAGCAAATCCAGTGGGAAAACGGAGTGATAATACGGCGAAGAAATTCTTCAGACTTTATAATGGACCGTATACATTAAGACAGCAAGTAGGACAGAACACTTTCATCGTATATGATGAGTTACAGAAGAAAGAAATTGGTAAATTCCATGCAACGTCATTTAGGAAGTTCTACACATGAAAACAGAGGTCAATGAAACCAGTCAAATCAGCTGTTTGTAAAGCCACCCTACTACAAGGTCGCGAGCAGTGAGCGTACGAAGAGGGGAGGTAAGACATTTGTATACACTCCAATTAAGGGTGAAATGACGAATATTATTCTTTATTATTTGTTACATTTTTTTTTTGCAAATAATAATAATAAATAAATAAATAAAAAATTATAATAAATAAATTTATTAAATTTTTTTTTGTTACCAAGCAGAGGAATAATGCGACAGTACAAATAAGTGATGTACTGAGCATGGAATATAAAAATTTAAATTTACTTAATAAACTGTAAATAATTAATAATATATTAGAAATAAGCATGTGAGGGATTGCAAGCTTGGCTCAGACAAAAATATGAACAGGTGTTTCGACCTGAATCAACGTGCACACACACACAAATATAACTGAAAGTGTGTACACCAGTATTTTGCTAGTGTGTGTGAACGCACGTCTCTGCAGGCGAGTTTGCCACCCCAAGATGAATAATTGCACAATTACTGTTTCTCCGTAATTATTCATAAACTAGAATTAAGAATTAAAATCCAAAAGCACCATAAAATGTAAATAAATTTACTAAATACTGTGTACGAAAACCACGCGAAAATGACACACCGTACGAGTGTAATAGTGAAATAACTGTGTACAAATCGAAAGGGTTAAGTTGCAATGTCCAAAATTACAGTGAACATGTGTTGTAAAATTAGTTGTAAGATAAGTATAAGAGTATACTTACAGGACTCTGCAATTCGCAGAAATATAAAAAATAGCGAATTTGACAAAGAGTGGGGGAACTGAAGCCAGAGACAGTTTCTAACATGTCGATTTCGGATCACTGCAGGGTGTCAACCAAGACATGGGTATAAATAGGACACGCAAGCTACAGTGGTTCTCTTTCTTGAATCATCCACGGTGCAGCGGGAGCTTATGCCCGTCAGCACAGCATATTTATTTTTTTTTGTAAACAGTTTAAATTTGCCAGTTACGTACAAATATGTAACTAAGCTGTAAAGACAATCATTTTAATTAATAACAGCACTACTTAAGAAGATCCATTAACGTCAGAGACAACAAGAGGAGAGTTCCAGAGAATGATTCAACACTAGACAAGAGGAGAGTTCCATAGAGAGATACGACGCTGGACAAGAGGAGAGTTCCATAGAGAGATACGACGCTGGACAAGAGGAGAGTTCCATAGAGAGATACGACACTGGACAAGAGGAGAGTTCCAGAGAGAGATACGACGCTGGACAAGAGGAGAGTTCCAGAGAGAGAGAGACAGCCGACGCTGGAGGCGAGACGAGGACGAATGCCGATGGAACAAAAATGATCGAGTATGATTGACGACAATAAGGTGATAGACAACTTATTCATATCTTAATCATACAAATAATTCAAAGACAGTTAAAGACATTAATATTTTATTTAAAAATAAGAGCAATGTTTCTTATATAGTAGAGTTAAAATCATAGATGTTTTAGAAATACGATTAACGTAACAAGAGCTCAAATTAATACGATATAAACTGATTACAAAGCATTTAAATGAAAACGATTAGTATTTGAGAAAACAGTACTGAGAAACAATAACTATTAATATTTTGAGTACGTTACAATATAGAAAAAAAGATTTAAATATTGATATTTTGAAACATATTAATAGACTGAGTAGTCTGAAAATGAGATTTTTCTTTTATATAATAAGCAGTAGCATAGAATATTTAGTCAGTAAGGATGTATATATCTTAAGCCTTGCGGCATAATAACAAATAATAACTAATGTTTTAAAATCGAAGTCAGTGCCATGTGCACATATTCTTTTATAGTATCAAATAAATTTTAATTACCGTTTCAAGTTACATAGAGTTCTTATTGCAGATACACCTGACACCCAATTTAAATGTTATATTGTTACGTAATGTGTCAAACTTGAACGTGAGATCGTTCACGCCTATTTATGTATATGTAACGTTGCATAAATTTGGTGCTCCAAGACCGCGGGGCTCCACAAATTTAAATTATAATAAATTTGCAAATTGTCACGTTGCAGTATTTATATCGGCGCCTGCCTCCACTACGTGGGAAAGGTCCGCAAATGTCAAGAAACGTTTTTTCCAATTTTCCTTCTGAAGTAATAGTTATTAAAGCTCCCTCCTTTCGTTCATTGTTTACCTTAACCCTTTGACATATTCCACATCGTTTTATTAATTCCCTTACCTTCTTGTTCAAACCCTTAATATATACATGCTCCTCTAGTGCCTTCACTACCTTGATGGAACCCATGTGTGCATACATTTGATGGTAAATTTTTATTATTAATGGTTCTGTAGATTTGGGAATGTATAATTTCCATTTATTCTTTTCAACAGGAGACTTTGTGAAGATTAATTCTTTATAATTTTGATAATACTGCATAATTATATTATCATTATTCCGGAGGCGTTCTTGTATAGTGGACAATCTCTGATCCTTTGCTTGTTCTTCCTGAATTTTGGTTAGCACTTCTACTAATTCTTCTCTAGCTGATATTATAAGGTATATTTTTCCAACATCCTCTCTTTCAATTTCAAAAGTACCATTTTCCAGGTTTACCCTAGATAGAGCGTCAGCGACAGTGTTCTGTTTTCCTGGCACATATTCCCATGTTATGTTGTATTCCTGGAGAGCCAATATCCAACGAGTTAATATGCCGTGGTTTAGTTTGCATCTCTGTATAAATGATATGGATTTGTGGTCGGACCGTACTGTTAAAGGATAACCTAATACATATGTGCGGAATTTATTGCAGGCAAATACAACACTCAATAATTCTTTTTCCGTGACACTGTAATTTCTTTCACATTGATTTAGGACTCGACTGGCAAAACTTATTACTTGGTGGTCTCCTTCTGGATCTTCCTGATATAGCTCAGCACCCAGGCTCACATCACTGGCGTCACAATTTATAAAAAATGGTTTATCAAAATCAGGATGGCGCAGGATGATATTTTGTAAAAATTTCTCTTTAATTAACATGAATGTCTCATCATCTTCCTCCTTCCACTTCCATTTATGTTTAGATGACAAGTGTTTAAATCTTGCTGTTAATTGGGAATAATTCCTTTGGAATTTCCTGTAATAGTTGCACACTCCTAGGAATGATTGTAGCTGTCTAATATTTTTAGGTTTGGGGAAGTTTTGAATAGCTTCCACTTTTTCAGGGGATGTTGATATTCCATTTTCAGAGAGTATGAACCCTAAGAATTGTAATTGATTTGTTATTAATTTTGACTTATTCAATTTCAATGTAATGTTGCTCTTTTCTAACTTGCTTAACACCATTTCCACACGTCGGCAATGTTCCTCCCATGTGGTTGAATTTACTAGTATATCGTCTACATATACTGTTGTGAAGGCTAACACTTCTTCACCCAGAACCTGGTCCATGCACTTAATAAAAACCGCCACAGAGTTTACTAACCCAAAAGGAAGACGTTTAAAATGATAATTTCTACCTTCAAATATAAAGGCAACATAATTCCTACTGTTGGGATGTAACTCCACCTGCCAGTATCCACAAACAGCATCCCAAATGCTCATATATCTGCAATTCTTAAATTTCTTCATTAACTCTTCAATTTCTCCTGGTGAGGTTCTATCATTGATTATATTTTTATTTATTTCCCTGGCGTCCAAACATAAACGTACTGTACCATCCTTTTTCTTTATAGCTACTATAGGGCTGGTGTATGGTGATGAACTATATTCAATTATGTCCTGTTCCATCATACTCTGTATTTCCCTTCTCACTGCTGGTTTTAGAGATTGGGGTATAGGATATGATTTACGGTTAAAATTAATAGGTTGTTTAAATGACAATTCGCAAATAAAATTCCTGGCTTTCCCTGGCAAATCCGAAAATACTTTTTTATATCTGTTATAAATCTTTATTAATTGATTCCTTTGTTCAGGTGTTACTCTATTATTATTATTGACAGTTTTAAACAAATAAATCTCTTGCAATTTTTCCTTCCATTCATTCTCTTTAGTACAGGTTAATTCCTCGAAAGGTGCTTTATATTCCATTTCATCATCACGCATCAAAGTAAAAGAATGTCTTTTGTGAGTGGCATTTTTATGATCCACTAATTCACTTGACCATTCTCCATTTTCATGGTACAGGGTTATTTTTCCTCTGCCCATATTAATAATAGCTGAGTGGCACCGCAGCGTATCACACCCTAGCATTGCTTTAAATGGTAGTCCTTGAGCTACCATAAACACCATAGGAATAGTTTTACCTTCACTAGATACTTCCATCATTACTTGCTGTCGTATTGTTTTATTTGGTCTGCCAGTAGCACCTATAATAACCATGTTGTTAACTGGTAATGTTGGTATATTTTTCTTATACTTCTCCCTTATTCGGTTATATTCTACCTTGTCCAGTAGCGACACATTCGCGCCAGTATCAATCACTATCTCTGTCATAACTCCCTGCAATTCTGCCATAATGTATATAATTTGATTGCCAGTTTTATTTTCTGACGGTAACACTTCTTCCGTTAAATCATTTCGTATGTCCTTTAAATAATTGTTCCTTGTAATTTTTATAATTTGATTATTTTCCTTCTGCTTTTGTACATACCCTTCCAATCCCAGCAGCGAGGGGTTACTAGATACTTCCACTGCTGTACTTAGTTTTCCATCCTATCCTGCGGACGATCGTCCCTTGCAGTGGTTCCTGGGTTGCCATCATCAGGTCTAAAATCTCTATGGGTTTCTTGGTGTCTAGGCAGATCCTCCTCTCGATTTCGATTATTGGGTTGATTTCGTTGGTCGTTGTTGGCACGATTATTGTTCCAATACTCTCTCCCATTGTCCCAATTCCTGCGGCCTGTTCTGTATCTGTTATTCTCATGATTAGTATAGTGATTATTTGGGTAATAATTGTTACGATAACGATTGTTCATTAATTGGTCATTCACCCTTCGGTGATAATTATTATTGTTAAATCGATTTGTTCCTGGACGCGACTCTTGATTTGTCTCTTCCCTTCTATTGTTGTAATATTCACCTTGCCGTCGGGACCTTTGATAATAGTCTTCCATTCTGTAACTGGCTAATAAGGTTTCCATTGTTTCTACGGTCTTTACTTGTCCACTGCGCCTGGCACGAACTATCTCTTCTTCAAAATGGTATGACAATTTATTTACCAAACACTCCGCTGGTATCCATGGTTCCAAATGACGCGCTAAACATACTTTTCCCAAAAAGTAAGTAGTTGGTGACTGCTCTTGGTTAAAATTAAATCTCCCGTTAGTAATGTTATCTCTAATCATGTTCTGTACAGAATCTGACCAGTATTTTGACTTAAAAGTCCTTTTAAACTCCTCATAATCACTAAGTTCATTCCGGACAGCCGACCACCAATTATCATTTATACTTTTGAAACATTCATCTAAATAACTTTTTATTACGTTCCATCGAGTTACTTTAATTCAGTTAAACCATTCGTCTATCCTCTCCAGGAATTCTATGGGATTTCCCCTATAAATTTTAAAATTGATATTATCTTTATGCTCAGGGGCTATGTGATGTGCTAGATACATTGGTCTATTTTGTAAAATCTCTATTGATTCCTTTATATTACTTATTTCCTGATTTTTTATATTTTCTATAGTCTCTTTATGTTGAACTACTTGGGTTTTTATTTGTGTCATTTCATTATTTACCAATTCAATTCTCCCAGCTAGATTAATTTGTACCCCGTCCAATTTCTCTTGTGTTTCTAATTGTACTTGATTTATCATAGTTTTGTTGGTATTTTCCCCACGATTAATTTTGGCCTCTACTTCCATTGCAAGTTGTACTATGGTTTCATCTGTCTTTTCCAGACTCCCCTTAATTTCAGCTACTTGTTGTCTTACTTCCTCTTCGTTATTATCTACCCTTTTATTAAGTGTTTCATTGACATTTGTAACCCTTTCATTGATAACTTCCCTCAGCGCTTGATTTTGTTCATTTATAATTTGCCGTAATTCCTTATTACTGTTTTCAATTTTCTCATCTATTCGTTTATTATTTGCCTGAATCTGCTTTAATCTCTCATCATTCTTGTCAAACCTTTCATTAATTTGGTTTAGGCTTTCATTTATCAGCCGGTTATTCTCATCATTCTCCTCTTTACTTTGTCAAACTTCTCATTCATTAATTTGATTAAATTCTCACTCAAAATTTCATTTTGTTTCTTTGGGTTTTCATTAATACTGTCTATTTTTTCGTTAGTTTGTCTATTATCTTCTTTGCTACTGTCTAATTTTTCATTATTTTGTTTATTTTCCTCCTTCATACTACTCATTAGTTCCATTAATTTTTCCCAATTTAATCCTCCCCTGGCTTCCTCTTTATCTGGTTGGTCCCCTTGGGTATCCTCTTCAACTATTTCCTTCTCTGTGATAATTGCTTCAGTTTCTTCTTTATCACCCATTGTTTGTTCCATTTCACTGTCCGTAAATGTTTCTACCTCTCGTTCCTGTCCACCTTCTTCCTTCTCTTTCTCTTCTGCCCCCTTCTTCGATCTGCCTCTGGTATTATGCATTCCTGTGCCTCTAATGGTTGCCTGCTCAAGTTAAGTAACAATTAATATGATTTTTTACTTAACTAAAGCCCACTCATTGAGCGCCAATCTGTAACGACTCTTATGTTGTTACTTTGATTTAGTTATATGAGTGTGTGTACTGGGGTTCAATCAAGCTCCACGTCGGTATGCGGCAATTTGTTATGAATAACTTTATAAGGGAGTCCTTCTTATTTCAGCCCCACGTTGGAGTCGTCAATTGGTAACAATTAAAATGTTGTTACCTGGTTTAATTAATGTGTTATTAATAAATATATCTATTCGGTTGTGACCGATGAAACCTCCTGAAAATATATTATTAGACAAATAGAATTATAATAATGTTCTTTTAACTTATAATCGTACTACGACATAGGTTTAGCTTAGTATTCAGTAGTTGGGTAATATTAACGATATATATAGTGTATTAACTGAATGTAATGAATATTCTTGTCAACCCTAGTTACTCGACGTTAGGAAATTCTATTCAAACTTTGCACTGAAAACACGCTAGTTCAGCGATCTCCCGTTCCACCAGCTGTAAGCACTTGGCGCTGTTATTTGCAATAATCGTGTTTCTAGGTTAGCTGTTCATCGGGTTTAAATCAACCTTTTATTGTAAATTATTCTACCCACCACATATAGTACCTATTCTGTAATAACTTCCAACATTATCTCATACAATAAAGATCCTTTATTAATTTTATCTATTAATTCACAGTCCCCGTTATCTCCAAAATAATAATATAATCAAATCGATTACACAAAAAATATATCGATTGTCAATTAGTCAAATTCCATTGACTTATACAAATGAAAAATAACAATAAATAGTTCTTATCCCAGGGTTCGTAAGGTTCTTGGAACCATTAGTAAGGCCAGGTAAAATGCACAATTAAGGTTACTCAAGTATTACAAAACAAAATTATTAACTCTAAATATATTGAATTTAAAATAGGTTGTTTTTTAACCAAGTCGACGAAAACTCCGACTGGCCGTGGACGTCTGTAAACAGTTGACGAGACTCAGCTTAACTCATCTTCATCCAGTAAAAGTGTTCTGGCCCTTAATAAAATTGATTGTGGAGTATACTGGGAAGCTCTCAGGAATTCTTCAGACCGCTGTTCTTCTACTATGATCTTGCTAGTTGTCGGTCTTGGCAAAATGAAAATAGGATCCCAGCTTCTTCTGCAAGTGAAGGTTAACTATGCCAAACGAGGTCTTCTTGTCCTTTCAATAATTCCATTAGTTTCGTACTTTAATTCTCTTAACTGATCTTCTGGTTATAGGGGAAATCGTTTTAATACCGAATCCAGCGGAATTATTCTGGTGAATGAGGTGAGGGGTTTTCAACTCTTTTTAAATGTATTCAGTTATAATTTGGAAGTCTATTTAGTTTTATTACTCATCAGTATTATGATATAAATAGGTTTCAAAGAGGGTTTTTTAATTTTGATTTATATTTTCTTCAGAATTTATTATTCATTTTTTTAAATGCATCTGCCCATCTCAACTTAATAGCTTGTAACAATCAGAACGAATGATTCAATATCAACAACTCATGTACATTTCAGTTGCCTTAACAACCACTTTTTCCTGTCATTGGGTGAAATTAGATATCCTA
The DNA here is from genome assembly GCA_034769895.1 of Magicicada septendecula. Classification (NCBI taxonomy): domain Eukaryota; kingdom Metazoa; phylum Arthropoda; class Insecta; order Hemiptera; family Cicadidae; genus Magicicada; species Magicicada septendecula. The sequence goes on along the minus strand of CM068370.1, from coordinate 158,835,783 downwards.
GAGCCAGAATTATAGAATATTACTACTCTTTTTCAATAAAATACTCCATGCTTGGATTAATATTAAATTACCTAAAATTCTCGCCTAACCTTCCTTCTTAAACAGTAAATGTTTTACCATAGTTTCATTGGACTGGACTTCTTAAAAAGGTATTAATTTCCTTTCACAAATATGGAATTTAGGCCTATAGGTTTTCTTACAACCGTTATAACATTATTTGGTTTTTTAACTTAATTTTCTTTTACCTGACCTACTGTACAATTAATTATTGGTTAATGGTTAATTACATTGATTTTAATTTCATGGTGTTTACTTTATTACATTAATTAACTGGTCCTGGAACCCTTCATTAGTTTACAATATAATTATCAGAACTACTTGTCAAACCTTAAACATTGATTGCCCTCCTGGCCAAGTTTACAAACATTAATTAAAACAACAGCATTATTCACATTGTAACCTCTCTATGCTCTTAGTATATATTTTATTTCTTTTTAAATTTCTATCTCCTTGATTGTTGGTTTTCAAAGAGAGGTTACAAGTTATCTAGAACTAGGCAGGAGCCTAGAGAAGCAAAAATTATGCTGGGTCCAGTATGACGGGACTTGCAATAAAACTCAGCTGTAACAGGACGATAACAATTTATTTTTCTTCCTGCGCTGCTTTAACATCATTAAATCCGAATAACATATGTGCCCAATCACAAGTATGAATACAAGTAAAAAAATAACAAGTGTGTATAACTCTTAAGAATAACAAGTGTGTATAATCTTAAGAATAACAAGTGTGTATAAATATTAAGAATGACAAGTGTGTATAAATATAAAACATCACAAGTGTATATACATCAGTGGACACATGCATATATAATTATAGAATTCCCTTCCATCTCGTGGCTAGCTAGACACATAACAACACACTCAGAACACAAGGTACACGAACTCACAATTACATTAATCTTAACACACATGCCCCTGGAACGCACCCACCTACCAGGTAGAGGAACTACAATTTTATGACCCCGCGGTGATAAAATCTACGCCCTTCAGCAACCCGTTCAGTAGAACAACATAAGGCCAAAACCCCCAGGAAGAATGATAATAATTCATGAGGCACAAATAACCGGACCACCCCCTTATCTAGCATTCCATTGATCAATGACCCAAGATGAGTGTGTGAACCTTAAGTTCCTTTCACATCATTAATTGAAACTGACAAAACTACGTCCTCTATTTTCAGACGGTGTTTATAAAATTCTAAACAGTTATTTGACTTCAAAAAAAATATTCCAAAAAAAAAAGGAATCAATCTCTATGTACATTAGTAAACAAAATTAATTGTTGAGGCATTACTCTTTCTGAAGATTTTGACAATACATAATTTACTCAAAAAAGAAAATGATGAATACATGTTTTATAGTCAAAAATTAAACATCAAAAGCTATAAGTGTGAAGTCAACCCATATGCGCTTGCCAGTTAAGAAAACAATCAGTTTAGCCCTTGTGCAAGGGGCAAAATCAGTTAAAATATTTCCATTACATTAGGAATTATTTCTATTAGCCTCAAATGACTATATAAAATAATAAAGAAAAGAATACAATAAGGTGGTTGTGCTCTGGCATCTGTGGGAGCGCGCCCACATGTAGTTGACAAAAGTTGACAGGCATTCAACCTGTCTGAAGTTGCACAAGCATGTGTCAAAAAAACTAAGTGCCATATAGTAATCCCAGAAAAGACCCCAAAAAACCCCCCCAGGAAAGTCCCCAGCCCTTAAATGTGAAACCCATAGTTAAAATAATTTTTATACATAGCTGTTCCAGCCGGAACAGAGCTACTTAGCAATAATTAAATTTTGTAAAGAGTGAAATGAAAATGATGCAACAGTAAAATGGTACAAGCTTAAAATTTCTCTGGCGCGCTCCCGCAGTGCAGCACGCACTTACAGGCATAGCATTTAGTGTTATATAAATGAGTTATAAAAAAGGTTTATGAAATTTAAATTATAGTGTTCAGAGTCATGATCACAGCTCAACTTCCCGGTAAACAGTCTGGACACGTGGTCCCACGGCTTCCAGGCTATTTGCAGTAAACGGGCACACTGCCGGCCCGGCCCCCAAAAAATGAAATAAAGCATAAATATCACCTCATAAGTGCTGGCGAGTGTACACAGAAATTCTGTCTCCATCTCCCTCTTAGTATGCGATCTTGACATGGTTCACAGCTTAGGCGGATGTTCTGCCATCAGCAAACCAGGAAACCGGCTTAGTGCGAGAACCCGGGAGTCGTTTATTCTTTAGCCCATCATGTAGAGAGATACAAACTGCGTAGAACTATACAAAGGGGCGGAGACGGAGACGGAGACGATTCTCTAAGCGAGGCCAAGCGTTGACTGCCCACGCCGGCACACAATTTTCACTGCACACAGCCGAGTTGCGCGCGCAACGCACACACCGCCGCTCCCCTCACACCGTCGAACAAAGTCCGCTCCGCTGCCTCCCTCACGTGTGTTACAATTACGAAAACTTTCTAGAATTTTTGTAACCGCCGGCATCGAACCGGCACACCCCCACCCCGAAAGGGCAACCCGGTTGCCCCACACAAAAACTCTCGGGAAAGTACCCTGCAATGTACTCCCATCTGAAAAATCCGGTGGACATCGTGGGTGAGTTGGCCAGGCAGACCTGCTCCCGGGAGAACAGACATCCCCATGCGACCCTCTCCGCCACGCCAACCCCACGGGACCGCCCCAACACGTCACCCTCTCCGGTGACCACCAATTACTCCCACCGGTCCCACTCACATGCTCGTCCTAGGACCAAACAAGGCATCTCCCACCTTGGCATGTGAGCGACCGTACTACCTCTCGTCCCTCTCTCGGACCGACCAGCCACATGCACCCACAAGGCATCTCCAACCTTGCCATATGGCTGGCCCACTTCCCTACACAAGGGCGGACGGCCCCGCTTAGCCAGACAGAGAGGACCGCACCTAGGGCACACGAACATTAATCCAATCTCAACTCAACAAATACACCATAACTCGAGGGGGTTTTACTTCTCTACAGCACCGTCTACACAACTTTCTCTCGCAACAAAAAATAACACCAGGAAAACCGGAGAATGCGGCATGGCTCGGACCCTATAATGAACAACATCAACCTCAACAACTATTAACAATCAGCAACAGCACACCATCACTCCATCTAACCTTTAACACAGGGGAAACTGACGATCTCGAGGACCACAAGCTAAGTCTCTCTCTAACTCCGTTTTTTTTTTTTTTTTTTTTTTAAGGGGAGTGGTAGGAAAATTGGGAAGATGAAATGGGGCAAGGATCAGACTGAGGGTAAGGACCTGGCTACCTCCGGAAATAAGGAAGAATGGAGGAAACCAAGGCTCGTGTGGGCAGGGGCGCAACCCTGAAATAGATGAACACCACTGGGAATGTGGGGAACATCTACCCGCTACCCGTTAACCTCTGCTTCTTACCTTTCTATGCCGCACTTTAGGTATTCGCTCCTTTCGGACACCACTCTCTAAGAAATTATCTCGTGTTGAGCTGTACTGACCGGTTTCTTCGGAATCAGAATCAAGGCAACTTACCTCACTACTTTCACTCCGCCTTGGATTATGCTCATCGTCTAACTCCTCTGCTACAATTTCTTCCTTTTCTACAACTTCCCCTTCTTCGTCCACATAATCCAAAGCAACCTCCTGACACTGCGCCTCCTCAGTGTCTTCCCGTTGCTCCTCTGATCCAGCTTCAACCTCCTCTCCGATCTCATTTTCATCAACACGTTCATCACCAACGTCATCGCCATCACTTCCACTACCACCATCTGAACACTGCACATCCTCGTCCTCCTCTCGTTGCTCACCTGGTCCACCTGAAACTTCCTCCCGTTCCTCGGAATCCTCAACACTACTTACAGAAGGCGTCTGCACATCCTCACACACTACATCACTCTCACTCACAAACTCTACAATGCTGCCCCCAAATTCCTCCTCAACTTCTACCTCACTTGCGGCATGGACATCCCCTTGTCCATCCACAACCTCAGAAACACTCGCAGCCCGGACATCCCTGTGTCCATCTGCAACTTCAGACTCTACAGTCTCCCTAACCCCTACAACTATACTCACCTGCGCAGCATCTGCAGACCGCTCTTCTGTCGATTCCACTCCTTGACCACCTTCAGCAACCACAACGTCCTCAACATCTTCCACCCTGGAATCCAGCTGTCCAGGTTCATGTGCAATGACTAAATTAATTTCGACTGGCGATGGTGATGTTACAGGCTCTGGATCCCTCACGAACCGAGATGTAAATACCGGAACAAATTCTGCGGCCTCTGGATTCAACCATGACGTCCTCTTTGAGTCCGGTAATTCAGTATTAACTGACGCGCTCTTATCCTCTTGTATTGTTCCCACAAAGTCATTCCGCTCTTCTACTTCTGCTTCCTTTTCTTCATCTACTACTCTCTTGGGCACTTGTACTTCCTCTGGAACCTTTAAAGTTTCCTTTTTCTCCGAATAGGGATAACGCCTTGGTACAGGCTCCCTACTTGCCGCTGTCTGTTCCCTAAAATAATTTCTTTTTCCCCTGTTAATTTCATGTTTCTTTGTTTTCTGTGCTGTAGCTGTTGTCACCGTCTTCACACTTGCCACCCCCTTGTAGCCTCCATCACTTCCGGAATATTCAGGCTTTCTAAGCGTCTCTTGGGTTTTCCTCCAACCTCCATGTTTGTCCCTTTTGGCTCTTCCTGATGAACCACTGGAGGATTGGACATCTGTGGCATCTCTTCCTCGGGACTCGTCAGCCGCCTGGACCGTCCTTGAAAGCACACACAGTCGCTCAAGGTCCGCAAAACAACGTGGACGATCTGCGAATGCCAAACGAGATCTCTCCTGGGGAGTCAGTCCTTGCAGAATTGCTTGGATAACTTCCGTCTCCGGTAACCCCAATCTTAACACCCGGGCCGCTTTCCGTATATCGCGCACGAAGTCTCCTAACGCCTCTCCGTAGGCCTGTGGGCGATAGAATCTTTCCAACTCAAGCTTGAAGCGTCGTCGAGTGGGTATGAAGAAGTTCAACACCTCCCCATGGAAAGCATCAACACTGTCACCCCGACGCAGGGCCTTGGTGACCAGACCAGCCAACGTACTCCGGCAATACGGGTATATAAGATACAAGACCTCCCCATCGGACACCCCTGGGAGATCAGCCACCTGTAGGACCAGGTCCAAGAACACCAACAGATGGTCCTCATCAAATCCATCCACCACCGGAAATTTCTGGAGAACGTCTGTAAGAGGGTGGGGCAATTTCTCGTAGCATATCCCCGCCAGACTTACACAATTCAACACAAACAATCATAAAACAAATTCCCACTAAACACCTAACACCAACATAACCTACAAAACATATTAACAAAAATCGGAAAAACTCAAGTACTGTCCTTCCTTTGAGTAGACCCCCGGGTTCTCTAGCGCTGCGGAAACCTGGCCTATTCTGAACCATGCAAACCCCAACGAAAGGAGACAAGAGACAACAACCAAACTACACACACATAACAGCAAACAGCAACTTGACACACACGTCGTACCAACACATAATTGACAACAACCAACTAACCATCAACTACAAGTCCTAATTCGGGAATTAAAAATACTTCGACATCAACCGGACACAAGTCGGTACCGGTACCGATTCCCGATCGGGCCATACCGCATCCCGTCAATGTACCACGTTAAACACCGACCCTAATGAACATTCCATATTCCAGGCCACGCTTGCGACTCCCGGCCGTACAATCTATCAAAATTTTTTTTTTTTTTTTTTTTTTAACACCATTAACCGCCTCAGTGGTGCGACCCGACTCACAAAATTAAACAACCTATAACTAGCCTACACGGGCCCTAAATCAACTAAGTTACAATAATTGCATTAATATTTCCGAGTCTGCAAGCCCCGTCACACACCAGAACCCAAGGGTTCAAGCCTAGAATGAACCACGCTCTGCTACCATTTGTAACCTCTCTATGCTCTTAGTATATATTTTATTTCTTTTTCAATTTCTATCTCCTTGATTGTTGGTTTTCAAAGAGAGGTTACAAGTTATCTAGAACTAGGCAGGAGCCTAGAGAAGCAAAAATTATGCTGGGTCCAGTATGACGGGACTTGCAATAAAACTCAGCTGTAACAGGACGATAACAATTTATTTTTCTTCCTGCGCTGCTTTAACATCATTAAATCCGAATAACATATGTGCCCAATCACAAGTATGAATACAAGTAAAAAAATAACAAGTGTGTATAACTCTTTAAGAATAACAAGTGTGTATAATCTTAAGAATAACAAGTGTGTATAAATATTAAGAATGACAAGTGTGTATAAATATAAAACATCACAAGTGTATATACATCAGTGGACACATGCATATATAATTATAGAATTCCCTTCCATCTCGTGGCTAGCTAGACACATAACAACACACACAGAACACAAGGTACACGAACTCACAATTACATTAATCTTAACACACATGCCCCTGGAACGCACCCACCTACCAGGTAGAGGAACTACAATTTTATGACCCCGCGGTGATAAAATCTACGCCCTTCGGCAACCCGTTCAGTAGAACAACATAAGGCCAAAACCCCCAGGAAGAATGATAATAATTCATGAGGCACAAATAACCGGACCACCCCCTTATCTAGCATTCCATTGATCAATGACCCAAGATGAGTGTGTGAACCTTAAGTTCCTTTCACATCATTAATTGAAACTGACAAAACTACGTCCTCTATTTTCAGACGGTGTTTATAAAATTCTAAACAGTTATTTGACTTCAAAAAAAATATTCCAAAAAAAAAGGAATCAATCTCTATGTACATTAGTAAACAAAATTAATTGTTGAGGCATTACTCTTTCTGAAGATTTTGACAATACATAATTTACTCAAAAAAGAAAATGATGAATACATGTTTTATAGTCAAAAATTAAACATCAAAAGCTATAAGTGTGAAGTCAACCCATATGCGTTTGCCAGTTAAGAAAACAATCAGTTTAGCCCTTGTGCAAGGGGCAAAATCAGTTAAAATATTTCCATTACATTAAGAATTATTTCTATTAGCCTCAAATGACTATATAAAATAATAAAGAAAAGAATACAATAAGGTGGTTGTGCTCTGGCATCTGTGGGAGCGCGCCCACATGTAGTTGACAAAAGTTGACAGGCATTCAACCTGTCTGAAGTTGCACAAGCATGTGTCAAAAAAACTAAGTGCCATATAGTAATCCCAGAAAAGACCCCAAAAAAACCCCCCAGGAAAGTCCCCAGCCCTTAAATGTGAAACCCATAGTTAAAATAATTTTTATACATAGCTGTTCCAGCCGGAACAGAGCTACTTAGCAATAATTAAATTTTGTAAAGAGTGAAATGAAAATGATGCAACAGTAAAATGGTACAAGCTTAAAATTTCTCTGGCGCGCTCCCGCAGTGCAGCACGCACTTACAGGCATAGCATTTAGTGTTATATAAATGAGTTATAAAAAAGGTTTATGAAATTTAAATTATAGTGTTCAGAGTCATGATCACAGCTCAACTTCCCAGTAAACAGTCTGGACACGTGGTCCCACGGCTTCCAGGCTATTTGCAGTAAACGGGCACACTGCCGGCCCGGCCCCCAAAAAATGAAATAAAGCATAAATATCACCTCATAAGTGCTGGCGAGTGCAACACAGAAATTCTGTCTCCATCTCCCTCTTCGTATGCGATCTTGACATGGTTCACAGCTTAGGCGGATGTTCTGCCATCAGCAAACCAGGAAACCGGCTTAGTGCGAGAACCCGGGAGTCGTTTATTCTTTAGCCCATTATGTAGAGAGATACAAACTGCGTAGAACTATACAAAGGGGCGGAGACGGAGACGATTCTCTAAGCGAGGCCAAGCGTTGACTGCCCACGCCGGCACACAATTTTCACTGCACACAGCCGAGTTGCGCGCGCAACGCACACACCGCCGCTCCCCTCACACCGTCGAACAAAGTCCGCTCCGCTGCCTCCCTCACGTGTGTTACAATTACGAAAACTTTCTAGAATTTTTGTAACCGCCGGCATCGAACCGGCACAACATTTAGACAATACTTAAGACTTAGTATAATGCCTAACACAGGTAACTATACTTGATTGTCCATAGACAAATTTAACATAAATACAAACATAATCATTGATGAAGTATTCCTATTAAACAACATCAGTTCATTCTTACCATACTCAAAACATAACATACATATTCTGTGAACATTAACATGTTACAGTATAAAAACAAGCATAATTTATTATATTTAACTATTAATTGGTATGGTTTTTTATATTCAACACTAATTATTGCCTCTTTAGACTTGAGGTACTTCTCAGATGCATTAACTACTGAGCAACCTTAATTCAGGGTATGGTCCTTGACCATGTTTCATTCAATTTTTTATGTAACGTTGGGGACCTCAACTCTGTTACGTTACAATATATATATGTGGGTGAATATTTGTTAATATATTGAGATTATTTATTTATCAAGCCTATTGTTATATTTGCACTTCAGGGGAATTGTAAGTAATATATGTATGTAAAGAATTATGGGATGAATTGAAATGGCCTTATTGAAATGGATTTGTTAATATATTGAGATTATTTAATTATCAAGCCTATTGTTATATTGTTATGTATGTAACGAGTTATGGGATTAAGTAAGAATAAAAGATAGTTATTACTCTTTACCGACCGAGTTTTATTGCAAGTCCCGTCTCACTGGACCCAGTGCATTTTTGGCATCTCTAGGCCTTCCGCCTAGTTTTAAATAACTAGTGGCCTCTCTTTAAAAAAAAAAAAAAAAAAAAAATAAGTTTATATTTTTTTTATAAAGCGTAAAAAATGGAAAGAGGGGTTACAATGTTGTACAGATGAATTTTGGTAATAAATTTAAATGATTTTTCTGACATTTCGATTTTATAATAAATAGTAAATGATTAAACATACAATGTGTTTAGGTATTGAGTCATATTGTTATTACAAGGTATCAGAAGGTACATATGGTTATGTACATTATGTTTGTTGTGATAAAGGTTTATAATTTTGAGTCTATGACAGTGATCATGTTTTATTTGATCGAATGATTGACCATATGTAAGTGTGAATTTTATAATGAAATTGAAGTAAAGTAAAATGTTTGATAATGAAATTAAATGAGTTTGAAAGTATCTAAATTAGGTGATTAAATTAATTTGAGGTAGTTATGAATTTTCTAATGTAATTTTCAATGATTAACTTACTGTAAAATGTGGTAAAAGATGTAGTTTGGGTGATGAGTATTTCAATAAGGCATTGAGTCAGTCAGAGTCAATTTTAAATGGGTATTAGACAAAGTAAGAATTTGTGGGATAAAAGTAATATAGAAACGGGTCAGTAGTAGGGGACACAGTAGCGAGAGTGAATGTGTGTAGAGAGAAAGGGAGTGTTGAAAGTGGAGAGTAAATAGGTGTGAGAGCAGGGTAAATAAATTTTGTAGTGAGGGTGGAGGTGTAAGGATTGATTCCTCAACGCAAGGCGTTGTGGCGGGAGGTGAATAGTTTTAAATGGGGTTTGGCGGAGTTACCTGGAAAGGGCCAGGAACTAATAAAGGCGTGAGTATAAGGGAAGGGAACACACATCCTATGTACAAAGAGGGTATGAGGTGCTTTGTTCTAAGAGGAGAATGATTTAAGTACAGTTAGATAAAGGGTTGGAGGGGGTTGTTATTGAGAGATCGGTGTCACCCTATGCAAATCCGTTAGTTAGAAGGAAGAAGGTGAGTAAGGTTATGTCAAAATGCCCGTTCAATAAATCAGATCATTATTAATGACTGGGAGTCACCCGAACCAATTGATGATGAAAATGCTTAATAGCAATTCATAGTTGAAATTATAATGTAACAAGTGAAAGATATAATAGAATTTGAAACTAAAGTAAAACTGTAAGGTGTGGAATTTTTGGTCGAATATAAATTTGAAATGTTTATGTTAATGTAACAATGATAATGTTCATGTTGATTGTTTATTATATTGCATTACGTAGATTATAAATGTTTGATTAGGATGTAATTAGGTATAGATGTTGTAACATGACCAGATGTTACATAACCTAGACATATACCATCAGATTTAATAAATACATAACAGTAATGTAAATAGATAATATAATGATAAGAGTAGCCAAGAAGAGAGGAACCATTGAAGAAGAAAGAAGAAGAAGTGCCACAAGAAGCAGTAAACCTAAATACTGCTTGACACTACAACCATACTATAACTGACACAAACTAATGGACAAATTAAATTCACTTTAAGCTGTCAAGCGAGTCAGTGAATAAATTAAATGAAATGTGACGTGTTAATAAAAATAATTAAATAAGAATCCGAATAATGTGATATCAGCATCAGCATTTGGCTGAGAATAAATCAACTATGACTAGTAACTATTAATGCCAAGGACTAAGATTAGCTATGACCAAAATATGAGATTGAAGCTGTATTACAGTCTCAAATATGCTTATGACAAGTAAACATGTTTGTAAGAGGGAACCTTATACAAATAAGCTACCTCATCAAGGTACCGAAATGTGAACTAATAAACATTATTAAGGCTTAAATCCGATACAAACGGTATGCCTCAGCAATGCCTAAAACAAACAATCATCAGTAAGGTGATTAGCAGAAAGTACTATGAGTGTAAATCACATACACTGAACAATCTTTGTGCCAGACTTAGCGATAAGCAATATTAATGTTATACAATTAATAGTTCAATTGTTAATTAATAGCATGGAGCAAAATAATGTGAAACAAAATGTCATAGTGAGTAAGTATAGTTCATAGCAATGTATAAGTTAAGGTTTAATCATAATATTCAGTAAATAAATATCAGGACGGATATAATAGTGTTCTAACATAGACGTTTAAGTGAAAAAACGCGATGTGGAACACAAACAATATTAATAAGAGAGTGTAATCGTCGGCTTTGATTAGCAGACGACAGCGCGAACCCAAGTACCTGAACATTGTTTATTAAAAAATGTCAGTGAAAGTGTAAATAAACCAGCGTCAAACTATATCAAATTGAAGAGGAAAAAATATCCTTTAATTTGATAGCGATACGACCCCGATCGCAACTATAATAAGTGCGTGACAGGCGTTAGCATCATTTGCACAAAATGAATAAGAAATCGGTTTATCAACACTAACAACAACGACGGCTGTCAATCATTCTGGTGACGAGTCGGTTAAAAACCGTTAGTGACAGTTGGAAAGACAATACGTCACTTTCGTAACGCCTGGCTAAGCCAATCAGAAAATAGCTTAATAAGTAAAACAATCGCCTAAGGCTGATCAAACCATAGGGTATATAAAGAAGATCGGCTTATTACCGTTAGACACTTTTTAACGTTCAACCGGAGTGGCAAGTACGCTCGTCTCATCAAAATTTCTACTAACTGATAGCTTCATTGTAATAGTGGATCGATGGAATCTTTTCGGCAACAACAAAAAGTAACTACAAGATATTCTACATAGAGTCAGTGCATCTAAGTGCAGTATTATTTTATTTAGTGCGGGAAAATAACGAACAGAAGAAATAATTAAATAATATCATATAAGGTCCTTTTTAGTCAGAAGCAGACCAATGTTCTCTGTTCCAGTCCGTGTGTAGTGAATAACAATGGTCATTACAATCCGACCATTGATGTGTTTAATTGAATTTTAATTGAAAGATTAAAAACACAAAGGTAACAGGGTGACAATTTATTCTATTACACCGAGTGCAATAACCTATATGTTTCGATAAACAAATCTGTACTGACGCATAACATTGAAACATTTTCTGTATTACACCATGTCTGAATTTATTTAATGGATTTGTCAATCCTATTTAAGTTGGATGTTAGTCATAAGTGATCTCACCATATAACTTTGTAAATCATGAATCAAGCGTGACGAACGCCTAACCTATAAAATAGGTTTTATTTTTATATTAGTAAACTAAAAGGCATTACTAGTCGATATTATATTAGAAAATAATTAGCTATTGTGTAGGCATGAGCATTCTTTTTTGTGTTTCAAAGAACTTACGCCTGAGATATAAATTATATTAATGTTTAAAGTAAAGAGTATCTGGACTTAACCAGAATTATTGTGTATGCTCTGAGCCAGTTGTATAGGGTATGTAACAAAATATTTGCAATTGTACATCAATGTATTCCTTTAATTATATTTGTTTGAATTCACTATCAAGGGTACAAATAAAACCCCATTATTAGCAGCATAACTTGACTTAATTTATTTCTAAAAAACAGATAAATAAATCATTCAGAAGAATCAAAACAACTTTCAGTTGCGATTAAATATTGTTGAATTGCATTGCCATAAGGGCAATAAACACGATTTTAACTTTTTAAAATTATTATTTGATTCTATTAATGGGTTTTCCACGGGATTTTCCCGAAATAAACCTGTGTGGCGCCCATTATTAAACAAGGTAACCTAACCTTGTAGATAAAGTGAGTTGGTTTTGTAAACCGTCTTGGCAGCTTATTGATTTATTGAACTTCTGAACTTCCAGAAAACATGAACAGGTACGTGGAAGTGTATTTTATTAATTCTATTGTCCAGACGTTACTAGACTTTACGTACTTAGACGACTATCAACCTGGAGGAGGAGTTTCGCTGTTAGTATCAGCAAGACGGTCATCACCATCAAGCAACCAGCTAGTACACTTTATTTTTAAATTTAAGCAACGTTATTGTTCAAATAATATTAACGCAATTATTTTATTTTTTTATCTAAAGGAATTCTTTTCAGACAATTATAATTTTGCAATTGTAAACACACTTTTAATAACATCTAATGCTACATTTTAATTACTTTATAAAATTAGTAACTTTCAATTTTCAACAACTACAAACTTTAATATTTTAAATATAAACAGGAATAGTTTAGGTTTATTACAAATTGGCGACCAGCAACGTGGGGCTGAAAAAATATTAGATAAAAATATTTTTTATATTTATAATCAGCCCGGCAGACACAAAAGAACGATCACGCCTTGCATACACAGACACAATAATATATACAAAGCGAACACCGAAGCAAAGATGTGGGAACCTACAAAGGCACAGCAGGCAGAAATGATGAGAATGTTAATGGAATTAAAGGAAGAGTTTAGAATATCCCGGGAAGAGAATCAGAAGATGTGGGAAGATTTAAGGAAAACAGTTAACAATAATAATAAAAATACCGTGTCATTAAAGGAAGGTTTTGAAAGGACCAGAGAAGAAAGGAAGGATGATGGCAAACCGGCAATAGAAGAGGTACCAAATGACGAGACCGTGGAAGCGTTAAGTCTACAGTCCAAGGACGACGGTGAACCAGCAGAAAAGCAACAAGACGCAAGTACATTATTATCTGAAAATGAGCTTGACAGAAACAAGGAAGATATTCCATATCAGGAGATCGATGCCGAAGGTATAAAGGAGACTCGGGTAATTAAAGAAGCGGAAGAGTTAGTAGCCGAGAATGAAGACTTAGAACGAAATAATCTGCCCATGTGTGATGATCAAGTGGAGACAAAAGAATTACCCGGAAATAAAAACACCGAACAAGTGAATTTAAAAATTAAAATTCATGAAGATAGGAACGAAATAATTAAGAAAACGGAAGAAAAGGAGGCGAAGATAAGAAGAATAATACGCCCAAAGAAGACTAGAGTAACAAAAGAATTAATCGAAATGACTCGAAGTGGTCTAGTTAATATGATTTATTTCCCAGTCATCAACCGTAAAGAAGGGACCTATAGGAAGGAGTATCGAAAGAGCTTCATGAAGATGGACGAAGAGAAGAAATGTGCTACAACAAAGAAGACTATAACCAATAAAATACTTAAAGCAAATATTTCCAAAGGGAGAATAAGGCATTCCAAGAAAAGGAAAGGGTATCAAGAACAGCTGGACCGGATCATTGAAGGGTATGCCCAAGAAATAAAGGAATTACGGAAGAAGAGGGTCCAATCAATGGAAAAATCCAACCAGGAAACTAATGACGGTCAACCCGAATTAGAAGAGGTACTGGACGTCAATAATAACAAAGACCAGGAGTACACTGGACACATGGATACCAAAGATGATGAGAAGAAGAAGGCAAGAAAACGGGAAGCCGATGACTATCTGGTAGCCGCAAAGTGGAAGAACCGCATGATAGGGATAGGGTGCCAAATACCACAGACATGTAGTACTAGAGACAGCTATGAAAAAGGATACCTGTGAAACGTAATTGTCCCAAACAATGAACCCAATAGAGTGGAAAAGCACAATGTAACCCCAAATATGTAGACCATAAATGTGATTATTGTTAAGAACAGAATAAATTATAGTGGTACACAACATTTACCACCGGAATATTTAGTGTATAAGAAATTTTAAAAGTAACTACCATAAACGGATTCATTTAGTGATCAGAAGGATCATGTATTATGCCAAGGCATTGAAAGTGACTAATTGCCTATAGCAAACCTATTTGCCATATTGTGTTATAAAGTGTGTAGTATTAGTGTACAGGCCAAACTATTTGTTACCTATTAATTAAGAGCCAGATTTATTATACCGAATGGTAGGAAAATGTGTATTGTAAACCAAATAATTTAAAGAGAAGAAAGATATCTATTATATCATAGAGAACCAAAAGTGGCATATAACAAAAATATACCTAGGATAATGACATAAAATTACTCTAATACTCCTATGTTAGATTAATTTAAAGAGGAGATACTACTATTTTATAACTAAAATTACTATGCTATATTTAAGGAAGAGAAAGAAAAATGTTTATCAAATGAACATTGTATGTAACAAGATGTTTATCAAATGAATATTGTATATAACAAAGTGTTTATCGAATGAATATTGTATATAACAAAATGTTTATCAAATGAATATTGTATACCTCTCACAAAACTAAGATATTATATAAAATCATCCAGAATAAGTGGTAAACATCTATCACTTGAAGGAGAAGAGGAGCAAACCACCAAAGCGAGTAATATAAGAGAAGGCTATTATAAAGGAAAGAAAAGAAAGAAAAAAATGTTTATCAAATGAATATTGTATATAACAAAATGTTTATCAAATGAGTATTGTATATAACAAAATGTTTATCAAATGAATATTGTATGTAACAAGATGTTTATCAAATGAATATTGTATACCTCTCATAAAACTAAGATATTATATAAAATCATCCAGAATAGGTGTAAATTATCAGACACTTGAAGGAGTAGAGAGGCAGAATACCAAAGAGAGTTGATTATAAAGATGGCTATTATTATTGTGGAATGAAGAGAAAGAAAAATATTATTTAATTACCAAATATTGTATGTAACAAGATATGTCAGAGAACATCTAACAAAAACAATTAGTATATGAATACTGTAAACCCTGATAATTCAGGATAAGTGTAAATTATTGACGAGAGAAAAACTTGTAAACTATGGTAAGAAGGAAATATTGTAAACTCTATATGTAAGAAACAACTGCATAATTGTATAAGGATCAATGTAAGTGTGTAATTTTAAGAATACTCAAGTAAACCAAAACAAATTGTCAACTAGTATAAAAAGGTAACAATACGGCTAATAAAAAGCATGGCCGAGAATGTCAAGTCTGAAAAGAAATAATTACCTGTGAAAAGGAAGTATGTTAGAAAGTATAAAAGAAGGAGATGTGATACAAATGAAACCTCTAATACCTTGAATATTATATTGAATATGTTATATTATTGAAAAATGAATGATATGTTATATTTTATGGGTTGTGATAGTGCAACTATTGCTATGTGCAATTTTTATTTTGTCTCAGACAGAGATGAGGATGCCTCTGATTCTGAGTATGTGTAATGAAGAACGGCGGAGAATGTATGCCACAGTGAGCCACTCTGATTCCGAACCCACTACAAATGTTAGGGAATTATATAGTAATGTATCAAGGACTATTATTAAAGAATCTGTGAGGTAAAAAACGAAAGAACCATTGAGATAATCACAAAAGTAAAGATATGTAATGAGAAAGAAAAGTGTATATAAGACAGGAAATTGTTAATTTAAGAAGTGAAACCTATTGTAATTAAATGACTTAAAATGTGAGAAACTTGAAAAAATACTAGTAAGCTAAGAATTATATCACTAGCCGAGAACTCAAGCTAGTGTAACACACTAATAGTATGTTAAAGGTCAATGTAAAGAGTACAAGACAAAAAACAGTAGTAATATACTAAAAACTGAAATGAAATGATAATTTTATCCAAAAAAAAAATCAAATTTTCTC
This sequence comes from Magicicada septendecula, assembly GCA_034769895.1. Lineage (NCBI taxonomy): Eukaryota > Metazoa > Arthropoda > Insecta > Hemiptera > Cicadidae > Magicicada > Magicicada septendecula. The sequence continues at coordinate 158,819,383 of CM068370.1, read as the reverse complement.
TCAAATTATCAATTTTGAGGGGGGAGTATATGTAACATGACCAGATGTTACATAACCTAGACATATACCATCAGATTTAATAAATACATAACAGTAATGTAAATAGATAATATAATGATAAGAGTAGCCAAGAAGAGAGGAACCATTGAAGAAGAAAGAAGAAGAAGTGCCACAAGAAGCAGTAAACCTAAATACTGCTTGACACTACAACCATACTATAACTGACACAAACTAATGGACAAATTAAATTCACTTTAAGCTGTCAAGCGAGTCAGTGAACAAAATTAAATGAAATGTGACGTGTTAATAAAAATAATTAAATAAGAATCCGAATAATGTGATATCAGCATCAGCATTTGGCTGAGAATAAATCAACTATGACTAGTAACTATTAATGCCAAGGACTAAGATTAGCTATGACCACAATATGAGATTGAAGCTGTATTACAGTCTCAAATATGCTTATGACAAGTAAACATGTTTGTAAGAGGGAACCTTATACAAATAAGCTACCTCATCAAGGTACCGAAATGTGAACTAATAAACATTATTAAGGCTTAAATCCGATACAAACGGTATGCCTCAGCAATGCCTAAAACAAACAATCATCAGTAAGGTGATTAGCAGAAAGTACTATGAGTGTAAATCACATACACTGAACAATCTTTGTGCCAGACTTAGCGATAAGCATTATTAATATGTTATACAATTAATAGTTCAATTGTTAATTAATAGCATGGAGCAAAATAATGTGAAACAAAATGTCATAGTGAGTAAGTATAGTTCATAGCAATGTATAAGTTAAGGTTTAATCATAATATTCAGTAAATAAATATCAGGACGGATATAATAGTGTTCTAACATAGACGTTTAAGTGAAAAAACGCGATGTGGAACACAAACAATATTAATAAGAGAGTGTAATCGTCGGCTTTGATTAGCAGACGACAGCGCGAACCCAAGTACCTGAACATTGTTTATTAAAAAATGTCAGTGAAAGTGTAAATAAACCAGCGTCAAACTATATCAAATTGAAGAGGAAAAAATATCCTTTAATTTGATAGCGATACGACCCCGATCGCAACTATAATAAGTGCGTGACAGGCGTTAGCATCATTTGCACAAAATGAATAAGAAATCGGTTTATCAACACTAACAACAACGACGGCTGTCAATCATTCTGGTGACGAGTCGGTTAAAAACCGTTAGTGACAGTTGGAAAGACAATACGTCACTTTTGTAACGCCTGGCTAAGCCAATCAGAAAATAGCTTAATAAGTAAAACAATCGCCTAAGGCTGATCAAACCATAGGGTATATAAAGAAGATCAGCTTATTACCGTTAGACACTTTTTAACGTTCAACCGGAGCGGCAAGTACGCTCGTCTCATCAAAATTTCTACTAACTGATAGCTTCATTGTAATAGTGCATCGATGGAATCTTTTCGGCAACAACAAAAAGTAACTACAAGATATTCTACATAGAGTCAGTGCATCTAAGTGCAGTATTATTTTATTTAGTGCGGGAAAATAACGAACAGAAGAAATAATTAAATAATATCATATAAGGTCCTTTTTAGTCAGAAGCGGACCAATGTTCTCTGTTCCAGTGCGTGTGTAGTGAATAACAATGGTCATTACAATCTGACCATTGATGTGTTTAATTGAATTTTAATCGAAAGATTAAAAACACAAAGGTAACAGGGTGACAATTTATTCTATTACACCGAGTGCAATAACCTATATGTTTTTATAAACAAATCTGTACTGACGCATAACATTGAAACATTTTCTGTATTACACCATGTCTGAATTTATTTAATGGATTTGTCAATCCTATTTAAGTTGGATGTTAGTCATAAGTGATCTCACCATATAACTTTGTAAATCATGAATCAAGCGTGACGAACGCCTAACCTATAAAATAGGTTTTATTTTTATATTAGTAAACTAAAAGGCATTACTAGTCGATATTATATTAGAAAATAATTAGCTATTGTGTAGGCATGAGCATTCTTTTTTGTGTTTCAAAGAACTTACGCCTGAGATATAAATTATATTAATGTTTAAAGTAAAGAGTATCTGGACTTAACCAGAATTATTGTGTATGCTCTGAGCCAGTTGTATAGGGTATGTAACAAAATATTTGCAATTGTACATCAATGTATTCCTTTAATTATATTTGTTTGAATTCACTATCAAGGGTACAAATAAAACCCCATTATTAGCAGCATAACTTGACTTAATTTATTTCTAAAAAACAGATAAATAAATCATTCAGAAGAATCAAAACAACTTTCAGTTGCGATTAAATATTGTTGAATTGCATTGCCATAAGGGCAATAAACACGATTTTAACTTTTTAAAATTATTATTTGATTCTATTAATGGGTTTTCCACGGGATTTTCCCGAAATAAACCTGTGTGGTGCCCATTATTAAACAAGGTAACCTAACCTTGTAGATAAAGTGAGTTGGTTTTGTAAACCGTCTTGGCAGCTTATTGATTTATTGAACTTCTGAACTTCCAGAAAACACGAACAGGTACATGGAAGTGTATTTTATTAATTCTATTGTCCAGACGTTACTAGACTTTACGTACTTAGACGACTATCAACCTGGAGGAGGAGTTTCGCTGCTGGTATCAGCAAGACGGTCACCACCATCAAGCAACCAGCTAGTACACTTTATTTTTAAATTTAAGCAACGTTATTGTTCAAATAATATTAACGCAATTATTTTATTTTTTTATCTAAAGGAATTCTTTTCAGACAATTATAATTTTGCAATTGTAAACACACTTTTAATAACATCTAATGCTACATTTTAATTACTTTATAAAATTAGTAACTTTCAATTTTCAACAACTACAAACTTTAATATTTTAAATATAAACAGGAATAGTTTAGGTTTATTACAAATTGGCGACCAGCAATGTGGGGCTGAAAAAATATTAGATAAAAATATTTTTATATTTATAATCAGCCCGGCAGACACAAAAGAACGATCACGCCTTGCATACACAGACACAATAATATATACAAAGCGAACACCGAAGCAAAGATGTGGGAACCTACAAAGGCACAGCAGGCAGAAAAGATGAGAATGTTAATGGAATCAAAGGAAGAGCTTAGAATATCCCGGGAAGAGAATCAGAAGATGTGGGAAGATTTAAGGAAAACAGTTAACAATAATAATAAAAATACCGTGTCATTAAAGGAAGGTTTTGAAAGGACCAGAGAAGAAAGGAAGGACGATGGCAAACCGGCAATAGAAGAGGTACCAAATGACGAGACCGTGGAAGCATTAAGTCTACAGTCCAAGGACGACGGTGAACCAGCAGAAAAGCAACAAGACGCAAGTACATTATTATCTGAAAATGAGCTTGACAGAAACAACGAAGATATTCCATATAAGGAGATCGATGCCGAAGGTATAAAGGAGACTCGGGTAATTAAAGAAGCGGAAGAGTTAGTAGCCGAGAATGAAGACTTAGAACGAAATAATCTGCCCATGTGTGATGATCAAGTGGAGACAAAAGAATTACCCGGAAATAAAAACACCGAACAAGTGAATTTAAAAATTAAAATTCATGAAGATAGGAACGAAATAATTAAGAAAACGGAAGAAAAGGAGGCGAAGATAAGAAGAATAATACGCCCAAAGAAGACTAGAGTAACAAAAGAATTAATCGAAATGACTCGAAGTGGTCTAGTTAATATGATTTATTTCCCAGTCATCAACCGTAAAGAAGGGACCTATAGGAAGGAGTATCGAAAGAGCTTCATGAAGATGGACGAAGAGAAGAAATGTGCTACAACAAAGAAGACTATAACCAATAAAATACTTAAAGCAAATATTTCCAAAGGGAGAATAAGGCATTCCAAGAAAAGGAAAGGGTATCAAGAACAGCTGGACCGGATCATTGAAGGGTATGCCCAAGAAATAAAGGAATTACGGAAGAAGAGGGTCCAATCAATGGAAAAATCCAACCAGGAAACTAATGACGGTCAACCCGAATTAGAAGAGGTACTGGACGTCAATAATAACAAAGACCAGGAGTACACTGGACACATGGATACCAAAGATGATGAGAAGAAGAAGGCAAGAAAACGGGAAGCCGATGACTATCTGGTAGCCGCAAAGTGGAAGAACCGCATGATAGGGATAGGGTGCCAAATACCACAGACATGTAGTACTAGAGACAGCTATGAAAAAGGATACCTGTGAAACGTAATTGTCCCAAACAATGAACCCAATAGAGTGGAAAAGCACAATGTAACCCCAAATATGTAGACCATAAATGTGATTATTGTTAAGAACAGAATAAATTATAGTGGTACACAACATTTACCACCGGAATATTTAGTGTATAAGAAATTTTAAAAGTAACTACCATAAACGGATTCATTTAGTGATCAGAAGGATCATGTATTATGCCAAGGTATTGAAAGTGACTAATTGCCTATAGCAAACCTATTTGCCATATTGTGTTATAAAGTGTGTAGTATTAGTGTACAGGCCAAACTATTTGTTACCTATTAATTAAGAGCCAGATTTATTATACCGAATGGTAGGAAAATGTGTATTGTAAACCAAATAATTTAAAGAGAAGAAAGATATCTATTATATCATAGAGAACCAAAAGTGGCATATAACAAAAATATACCTAGGATAGTGACATAAAATTACTCTAATACTCCTATGTTAGATTAATTTAAAGAGGAGATACTACTATTTTATAACTAAAATTACTATGCTATATTTAAGGAAGAGAAAGAAAAATGTTTATCAAATGAACATTGTATGTAACAAGATGTTTATCAAATGAATATTGTATATAACAAAGTGTTTATCGAATGAATATTGTATATAACAAAATGTTTATCAAATGAATATTGTATACCTCTCACAAAACTAAGATATTATATAAAATCATCCAGAATAAGTGGTAAACATCTATCACTTGAAGGAGAAGAGGAGCAAACCACCAAAGCGAGTAATATAAGAGAAGGCTATTATAAAGGAAAGAAAAGAAAGAAAAAATGTTTATCAAATGAATATTGTATATAACAAAATGTTTATCAAATGAGTATTGTATATAACAAAATGTTTATCAAATGAATATTGTATGTAACAAGATGTTTATCAAATGAATATTGTATACCTCTCATAAAACTAAGATATTATATAAAATCATCCAGAATAGGTGTAAATTATCAGACACTTGAAGGAGTAGAGAGGCAGAATACCAAAGAGAGTTGATTATAAAGATGGCTATTATTATTGTGGAATGAAGAGAAAGAAAAATATTATTTAATTACCAAATATTGTATGTAACAAGATATGTCAGAGAACATCTAACAAAAACAATTAGTATATGAATACTGTAAACCCTGATAATTAAGGATAAGTGTAAATTATTGACGAGAGAAAAACTTGTAAACTATGGTAAGAAGGAAATATTGTAAACTCTATATGTAAGAAACAACTGCATAATTGTATAAGGATCAATGTAAGTGTGTAATTTTAAGAATACTCAAGTAAACCAAAACAAATTGTCAACTAGTATAAAAAGGTAACAATACGGCTAATAAAAAGCATGGCCGAGAATGTCAAGTCTGAAAAGAAATAATTACCTGTGAAAAGGAAGTATGTTAGAAAGTATAAAAGAAGGAGATGTGATACAAATGAAACCTCTAATACCTTGAATATTATATTGAATATGTTATATTATTGAAAAATGAATGATATGTTATATTTTATGGGTTGTGATAGTGCAACTATTGCTATGTGCAATTTTTATTTTGTCTCAGACAGAGATGAGGATGCCTCTGATTCTGAGTATGTGTAATGAGGAATGGTGGAGAATGTATGCCACAGTGAGCCACTCTGATTCCGAACCCACTACAAATGTTAGGGAATTATATAGTAATGTATCAAGGACTATTATTAAAGAATCTGTGAGGTAAAAAACGAAAGAACCATTGAGATAATCACAAAAGTAAAGATATGTAATGAGAAAGAAAAGTGTATATAAGACAGGAAATTGTTAATTTAAGAAGTGAAACCTATTGTAATTAAATGACTTAAAATGTGAGAAACTTGAAAAAATACTAGTAAGCTAAGAATTATATCACTAGCCGAGAACTCAAGCTAGTGTAACACACTAATAGTATGTTAAAGGTCAATGTAAAGAGTACAAGACAAAAAACAGTAGTAATATACTAAAAACTGAAATGAAATGATAATTTTATCAAAAAAAAAAAAATCAAATTTTCTCTCAAATTATCAATTTTGAGGGGGGAGTATATGTAACATGACCAGATGTTACATAACCTTGACATATACCATCAGATTTAATAAATACATAACAGTAATGTAAATAGATAATATAATGATAAGAGTAGCCAAGAAGAGAGGAAAAATTGAAGAAGAAAGAAGAAGAAGTGCCACAAGAAGCAGTAAACCTAAATACTGCTTGACACTACAACCATACTATAACTGACACAAACTAATGGACAAATTAAATTCACTTTAAGCTGTCAAGCGAGTCAGTGAATAAATTAAATGAAATGTGACGTGTTAATAAAAATAATTAAATAAGAATCCGAATAATGTGATATCAGCATCAGCATTTGGCTGAGAATAAATCAACTATGACTAGTAACTATTAATGCCAAGGACTAAGATTAGCTATGACCAAAATATGAGATTGAAGCTGTATTACAGTCTCAAATATGCTTATGACAAGTAAACATTTTTGTAAGAGGGAACCTTATACAACTAAGCTACCTCATCAAGGTACCGAAATGTGAACTAATAAACATTATTAAGGCTTAAATCCGATACAAACGGTATGCCTCAGCAATGCCTAAAACAAACAATCATCAGTAAGGTGATTAGCAGAAAGTACTATGAGTGTAAATCACATACACTGAACAATCTTTGTGCCAGACTTAGCGATAAGCATTATTAATATGTTATACAATTAATAGTTCAATTGTTAATTAATAGCATGGAGCAAAATAATGTGAAACAAAATGTCATAGTGAGTAAGTATAGTTCATAGCAATGTATAAGTTAAGGTTTAATCATAATATTCAGTAAATAAAAATCAGGACGGATATAATAGTGTTCTAACATAGACGTTTAAGTGAAAAAACGCGATGTGGAACACAAACAATATTAATAAGAAAGTTTAATCGTCGGCTTTGATTAGCAGACGACAGCGCGAAGCCAAGTACCTGAACATTGTTTATTAAAAAATGTCAGTGAAAGTGTAAATAAACCAGCGTCAAACTATATAAAATTGAAGAGCAAAAAATATCCTTCAATTTGATAGCGATACGACCCTGATCGCAACTATAATAAGTGCGTGACAGGCGTTAGCATCATTTGCACAAAATGAATAAGAAATCGGTTTATCAACACTAACAACAACGACGGCTGTCAATCATTCTGGTGACGAGTCGGTTAAAAACCGTTAGTGACAGTTGGAAAGACAATACGTCACTTTCGTAACGCCTGGCTAAGCCAATCAGAAAATAGCTTAATAAGTAAAACAATCGCCTAAGGCTGATCAAACCATAGGGTATATAAAGAAGATCGGCTTATTACCGTTAGACACTTTTTAACGTTCAACCGGAGCGGCAAGTACGCTCGTCTCATCAAAATTTCTACTAACTGATAGCTTCATTGTAATAGTGCATCGATGGAATTTTTTCGGCAACAACAAAAAGTAACTACAAGATATTCTACATAGAGTCAGTGCATCTAAGTGCAGTATTATTTTATTTAGTGCGGGAAAATAACGAACAGAAGAAATAATTAAATAATATCATATAAGGTCCTTTTTAGTCAGAAGCGGACCAATGTTCTCTGTTCCAGTGCGTGTGTAGTGAATAAAAATGGTCATTACAATCCGACCATTGATGTGTTTAATTGAATTTTAATCGAAAGATTAAAAACACAAAGGTAACAGGGTGACAATTTATTCTATTACACCGAGTGCAATAACCTATATGTTTTTATAAACAAATCTGTACTGACGCATAACATTGAAACATTTTCTGTATTACACCATGTCTGAATTTATTTAATGGATTTGTCAATCCTATTTAAGTTGGATGTTAGTCATAAGTGATCTCACCATATAACTTTGTAAATCATGAATCAAGCGTGACGAACGCCTAACCTATAAAATAGGTTTTATTTTTATATTAGTAAACTAAAAGGCATTACTAGTCGATATTATATTAGAAAATAATTAGCTATTGTGTAGGCATGAGCATTCTTTTTTGTGTTTCAAAGAACTTACGCCTGAGATATAAATAATATTAATGTTTAAAGTAAAGAGTATCTGGACTTAACCAGAATTATTGTGTATGCTCTGAGCCAGTTGTATAGGGTATGTAACAAAATATTTCCAATTGTACATCAATGTATTCCTTTAATTATATTTGTTTGAATTCACTATCAAGGGTACAAATAAAACCCCATTATTAGCAGCATAACTTGACTTAATTTATTTCTAAAAAACAGATAAATAAATCATTCAGAAGAATCAAAACAACTTTCAGTTGCGATTAAATATTGTTGAATTGCATTGCCATAAGGGCAATAAACACGATTTTAACTTTTTAAAATTATTTGATTCTATTAATGGGTTTTCCACGGGATTTTCCCAAAATAAACCTGTGTGGCGCCCATTATTAAACAACATAACCTAACCTTGTAGATAAAGTGAGTTGGTTTTGTAAACCGTCTTGGCAGCTTATTGATTTATTGAACTTCTGAACTTCCAGAAAACACGAACAGGTACGTGGAAGTGTATTTTATTAATTCTATTGTCCAGACGTTACTAGACTTTACGTACTTAGACGACTATCAACCTGGAGGAGGAGTTTCGCTGCTAGTATCAGCAAGACGGTCACCACCATCAAGCAACCAGCTAGTACACTTTATTTTTAAATTTAAGCAACGTTATTGTTCAAATAATATTAACGCAATTATTTTATTTTTTTATCTAAAGGAATTCTTTTCAGACAATTATAATTTTGCAATTGTAAACACACTTTTAATAACATCTAATGCTACATTTTAATTACTTTATAAAATTAGTAACTTTCAATTTTCAACAACTACAACCTTTAATATTTTAAATATAAACAGGAATAGTTTAGGTTTATTACAAATTGGTGACCAGCAACGTGGGGCTGAAAAAATATTAGATAAAAATATTTTTTATATTTATAATCAGCCCGGCAGACACAAAAGAACGATCACGCCTTGCATACACAGACACAATAATATATACAAAGCGAACACCGAAGCAAAGATGTGGGAACCTACAAAGGCATAGCAGGCAGAAATGATGAGAATGTTAATGGAATCAAAGGAAGAGTTTAGAATATCCCGGGAAGAGAATCAGAAGATGTGGGAAGATTTAAGGAAAACAGTTAACAATAATAATAAAAATACCGTGTCATTAAAGGAAGGTTTTGAAAGGACCAGAGAAGAAAGGAAGGACGATGGCAAACCGGCAATAGAAGAGGTACCAAATGACGAGACCGTGGAAGCATTAACTCTACAGTCCAAGGACGACGGTGAACCAGCAGAAAAGCAACAAGACGCAAGTACATTATTATCTGAAAATGAGCTTGACAGAAACAACGAAGATATTCCATATAAAGAGATCGATGCCGAAGGTATAAAGGAGACTCGGGTAATTAAAGAAGCGGAAGAGTTAGTACCCGAGAATGAAGACTTAGAACGAAATAATCTGCCCATGTGTGATGATCAAGTGGAGACAAAAGAATTACCCGGAAGTAAAAACACCGAACAAGTGAATTTAAAAATTAAAATTCATGAAGATAGGAACGAAATAATTAAGAAAACGGAAGAAAAGGAGGCGAAGATAAGAAGAATAATACGCCCAAAGAAGACTAGAGTAACAAAAGAATTAATCGAAATGACTCGAAGTGGTCTAGTTAATATGATTTATTTCCCAGTCATCAACCGTAAAGAAGGGACCTATAGGAAGGAGTATCGAAGGAGCTTCATGAAGATGGACGAAGAGAAGAAATGTGCTACAACAAAGAAGACTATGACCAATAAAATACTTAAAGCAAATATTTTCAAAGGGAGAATAAGGCATTCCAAGAAAAGGAAAGGGTATCAAGAACAGCTGGACCGGATCATTGAAGGGTATGCCCAAGAAATAAAGGAATTACGGAAGAAGAGGGTCCAATCAAAAGAAAAATCCAACCAGGAAACTAATGACGGTCAACCCGAATTAGAAGAGGTACTGAACGTCAATAATAACAAAGACCAGGAGTACACTGGACACATGGATACCAAAGATGATGAGAAGAAGAAGGCAAGAAAACGGGAAGCCGATGACTATCTGGTAGCCGCAAAGTGGAAGAACCGCATGATAGGGATAGGGTGCCAAATACCACAGACATGTAGTACTAGAGACAGTTATGAAAAAGGATACCTGTGAAACGTAATTGTCCCAAACAATGAACCCAATAGAGTGGAAAAGCACAATGTAACCCCAAATATGTAGACCATAAATGTGATTATTGTTAAGAACAGATTAAATTATAGTGGTACACAACATTTACCACCGGAATATTTAGTGTATAAGAAATTTTAAAAGTAACTACCATAAACGGATTCATTTAGTGATCAGAAGGATCATGTATTATGCCAAGGTATTGAAAGTGACTAATTGCCTATAGCAAACCTGTTTGCCATATTGTGTTATAAAAACTGTGTAGTATTAGTGTACAGGCCAAACTATTTGTTACCTATTAATTAAGAGCCAGATTTATTATACCGAATGGTAGGAAAATGTGTATTGTAAACCAAATAATTTAATGAGATGAAAGATATCTATTATATCATAGAGAACCAAAAGTGGCATATAACAAAAATATACCTAGGATAATGACATAAAATTACTCTAATACTCCTATGTTAGATTAATTTAAAGAGGAGATACTACTATTTTATAACTAAAATTACTATGCTATATTTAAGGAAGAGAAAGAAAAATATTTATAAATCAACATTGTTTGTAACAAGATGTTTATCAAATGAATATCGTATATAACAAAGTGTTTATCGAATGAATATTGTATATAACAAAATGTTTATCAAATGAATATTGTATACCTCTCACAAAACTAAGATATTATATAAAATTATCCAGAATAAGTGGTAAACATCTATCACTTGAAGGAGAAGAGGAGCAAACCACCAAAGCGAGTAATATAAGAGAAGGCTATTATAAAGGAAAGAAAAGAAGAAAAAAATGTTTATCAAATGAATATTGTATATAACAAAATGTTTATCAATAAATATTGTATATAACAAAATGTTTATCAAATGAGTATTGTATATAACAAAATGTTTATCAAATGAAAATTGTATGTAACAAGATGTTTATCAAATGAATATTGTATACCTCTCATAAAATTAAGATATTATATAAAATGATCCAGAATAGGTGTAAATTATCAGACACTTGAAGGAGTAGAGAGGCAGAATACCAAAGAGAGTTGATCATAAAGATGGCTATTATTATTGTGGAATGAAGAGAAAGAAAAATATTATTTAATTACTAAATATTGTATGTAACAAGATATGTCAGAGAACATCTAACAAAAACAATTAGTATATGAATACTGTAAACCCTGATAATTCAGGATAAGTGTAAATTATTGACGAGAGAAAAACTTGTAAACTATGGTAAGAAGGAAATATTGTAAACTCTATATGTAAGAAACAACTGCATAATTGTATAAGGATCAATGTAAGTGTGTAATTTTAAGAATACTCAAGTAAACCAAAACAAATTGTCAACTAGTATAAAAAGGTAACAATACGGCTAATAAAAAGCATGGCCGAGAATGTCAAGTCTGAAAAGAAATAATTACCTGTGAAAAGGAAGTATGTTAGAAAGTATAAAAAAAGGAGATGTGATACAAATGAAACCTCTAATACCTTGAATATTATATTGAATATGTTATATTATTGAAAAATGAATGATATGTTATATTTTATGGGTTGTGATAGTGCAACTATTGCTATGTGCAATTTTTATGTTGTCTCAGACAGAGATGAGGATGCCTCTGATTCCGAGTATGTGTAATGAGGAATGGTGGAGAATGTATGCCACAGTGAGCCACTCTGATTCCGAACCCACTACAAATGTTAGGGAATTATATAGTAATGTATCAAGGACTATTATTAAAGAATCTGTGAGGTAAAAAACGAAAGAACCATTGAGATAATCACAAAAGTAAAGATATGTAATGAGAAAGAAAAGTGTATATAAGACAGGAAATTGTTAATTTAAGAAGTGAAACCTATTGTAATTAAATGACTTAAAATGTGAGAAACTTGAAAAAATACTAGTAAGCTAAGAATTATATCACTAGCCGATAACTCAAGCTAGTGTAACACACTAATAGTATGTTAAAGGTCAATGTAAAGAGTACAAGACAAAAAACAGTAGTAATATACTAAAAACTGAAATGAAATGATAATTTTAGCAACAACAAAAAATCAAATTTTCTCTCAAATTATCAATTTTGAGGGGGGAGTATATGTAACATGACCAGATGTTACATAACCTAGACATATACCATCAGATTTAATAAATACATAACAGTAATGTAAATAGATAATATAATGATAAGAGTAGCCAAGAAGAGAGGAACCATTGAAGAAGAAAGAAGAAGAAGTGCCACAAGAAGCAGTAAACCTAAATACTGCTTGACACTACAACCATACTATAACTGACACAAACTAATGGACAAATTAAATTTACTTTAAGCTGTCAAGCGAGTCAGTGAATAAATTAAATGAAATGTGACGTGTTAATAAAAATAATTAAATAAGAATCCGAATAATGTGATATCAGCATCAGCATTTGGCTGAGAATAAATCAACTATGACTAGTAACTATTAATGCCAAGGACTAAGATTAGCTATGACCAAAATATGAGATTGAAGCTGTATTACAGTCTCAAATATGCTTATGACAAGTAAACATGTTTGTAAGAGGGAACCTTATACAACTAAGCTACCTCATCAAGGTACCGAAATGTGAACTAATAAACATTATTAAGGCTTAAATCCGATACAAACGGTATGCCTCAGCAACGCCTAAAACAAACAATCATCAGTAAGGTGATTAGCAGAAAGTACTATGAGTGTAAATCACATACACTGAACAATCTTTGTGCCAGACTTAGCGATAAGCATTATTAATATGTTATACAATTAATAGTTCAATTGTTAATTAATAGCATGGAGCAAAATAATGTGAAACAAAATGTCATAGTGAGTAAGTATAGTTCATAGCAATGTATAAGTTAAGGTTTAATCATAATATTCAGTAAATAAATATCAGGACGGATATAATAGTGTTCTAACATAGACGTTTAAGTGAAAAAACGCGATGTGGAACACAAACAATATTAATAAGAGAGTGTAATCGTCGGCTTTGATTAGCAGACGACAGCGCGAAGCCAAGTACCTGAACATTGTTTATTAAAAAATGTCAGTGAAAGTGTAAATAAACCAGCGTCAAACTATATCAAATTGAAGAGGAAAAACTATCCTTTAATTTGATAGCGATACGACCCCGATCGCAACTATAATAAGTGCATGACAGGCGTTAGCATCATTTGCACAAAATGAATAAGAAATCGGTTTATCAACACTAACAACAATGACGGCTGTCAATCATTCTGGTGACGAGTCGGTTAAAAACCGTTAGTGACACTTGGAAAGACAATACGTCACTTTCGTAACGCCTGGCTAAGCCAATCAGAAAATAGCTTAATAAGTAAAACAATCGCCTAAGGCTGATCAAACCATAGGGTATATAAAGAAGATCGGCTTATTACCGTTAGACACTTTTTAACGTTCAACCGGAGCGGCAAGTACGCTCGTCTCATCAAAATTTCTACTAACTGATAGCTTCATTGTAATAGTGCATCGATGGAATCTTTTCGGCAACAACAAAAAGTAACTACAAGATATTCTACATAGAGTCAGTGCATCTAAGTGCAGTATTATTTTATTTAGTGTGGGAAAATAACGAACAGAAGAAATAATTAAATAATATCATATAAGGTCCTTTTTAGTCAGAAGCGGACCAATGTTCTCTGTTCCAGTGCGTGTGTAGTGAATAACAATGGTCATTACAATCCGACCATTGATGTGTTTAATTGAATTTTAATCGAAAGATTAAAAACACAAAGGTAACAGGGTGACAATTTATTCTATTACACCGAGTGCAATAACCTATATGTTTTGATAAACAAATCTGTACTGACGCATAACATTGAAACATTTTCTGTATTACACCATGTCTGAATTTATTTAATGGATTTGTCAATCCTATTTAAGTTGGATGTTAGTCATAAGTGATCTCACCATATAACTTTGTAAATCATGAATCAAGCGTGACGAACGCCTAACCTATAAAATAGGTTTTATTTTTATATTAGTAAACTAAAAGGCATTACTAGTTGATATTATATTAGAAAATAATTAGCTATTGTGTAGGCATGAGCATTCTTTTTTGTGTTTCAAAGAACTTACGCCTGAGATATAAATAATATTAATGTTTAAAGTAAAGAGTATCTGGACTTAACCAGAATTATTGTGTATGCTCTGAGCCAGTTGTATAGGGTATGTAACAAAATATTTGCAATTGTACATCAATGTATTCCTTTAATTATATTTGTTTGAATTCACTATCAAGGGTACAAATAAAACCCCATTATTAGCAGCATAACTTGACTTAATTTATTTCTAAAAAACAGATAAATAAATCATTCAGAAGAATCAAAACAACTTTCAGTTGCGATTAAATATTGTTGAATTGCATTGCCATAAGGGCAATAAACACGATTTTAACTTTTTAAAATTATTTGATTCTATTAATGGGTTTTCCACGGGATTTTCCCAAAATAAACCTGTGTGGCGCCCATTATTAAACAACGTAACCTAACCTTGTAGATAAAGTGAGTTGGTTTTGTAAACCGTCTTGGCAGCTTATTGATTTATTGAACTTCTGAACTTCCAGAAAACACGAACAGGTACGTGGAAGTGTATTTTATTAATTCTATTGTCCAGACGTTACTAGACTTTACGTACTTAGACGACTATCAACCTGGAGGAGGAGTTTCGCTGCTAGTATCAGCAAGACGGTCACCACCATCAAGCAACCTGCTAGTACACTTTATTTTTAAATTTAAGCAACGTTATTGTTCAAATAATATTAACGCAATTATTTTATTATTTTATTTTTTTATCTAAAGGAATTCTTTTCAGACAATTATAATTTTGTAATTGTAAACACACTTTTAATAACATCTAATGCTACATTTTAATTACTTTATAAAATTAGTAACTTTCAATTTTCAACAACTACAACCTTTAATATTTTAAATATAAACAGGAATAGTTTAGGTTTATTACAAATTGGCGACCAGCAACGTGGGGCTGAAAAAATATTAGATAAAAATATTTTTTATATTTATAATCAGCCCGGCAGACACAAAAGAACGATCACGCCTTGCATACACAGACACAATAATATATACAAAGCGAACACCGAAGCAAAGATGTGGGAACCTACAAAGGCACAGCAGGCAGAAATGATGAGAATGTTAATGGAATTAAAGGAAGAGTTTAGAATATCCCGGGAAGAGAATCAGAAGATGTGGGAAGATTTAAGGAAAACAGTTAACAATAATAATAAAAATACCGTGTCATTAAAGGAAGGTTTTGAAAGGACCAGAGAAGAAAGGAAGGACGATGGCAAACCGGCAATAGAAGAGGTACCAAATGACGAGACCGTGGAAGCATTAAGTCTACAGTCCAAGGACGGCGGTGAACCAGCAGAAAAGCAACAAGACGCAAGTACATTATTATCTGAAAATGAGCTTGACAGAAACAAGGAAGATATTCCATATAAGGAGATCGATGCCGAAGGTATAAAGGAGACTCGGGTAATTAAAGAAGCGGAAGAGTTAGTAGCCGAGAATGAAGACTTAGAACGAAATAATCTGCCCATGTGTGATGATCAAGTGGAGACAAAAGAATTACCCGGAAATAAAAACACCGAACAAGTGAATTTAAAAATTAAAATTCATGAAGATAGGAACGAAATAATTAAGAAAACGGAAGAAAAGGAGGCGAAGATAAGAAGAATAATACGCCCAAAGAAGACTAGAGTAACAAAAGAATTAATCGAAATGACTCGAAGTGGTCTAGTTAATATGATTTATTTCCCAGTCATCAACCGTAAAGAAGGGACCTATAGGAAGGAGTATCGAAGGAGCTTCATGAAGATGGACGAAGAGAAGAAATGTGCTACAACAAAGAAGACTATAACCAATAAAATACTTAAAGCAAATATTTCCAAAGGGAGAATAAGGCATTCCAAGAAAAGGAAAGGGTATCAAGAACAGCTGGACCGGATCATTGAAGGGTATGCCCAAGAAATAAAGGAATTACGGAAGAAGAGGGTCCAATCAATGGAAAAATCCAACCAGGAAACTAATGACGGTCAACCCGAATTAGAAGAGGTACTGGACGTCAACAATAACAAAGACCAGGAGTACACTGGACACATGGATACCAAAGATGATGAGAAGAAGAAGGCAAGAAAACGGGAAGCCGATGACTATCTGGTAGCCGCAAAGTGGAAGAACCGCATGATAGGGATAGGGTGACAAATACCACAGAATGTAGTACTAGAGACAGCTATGAAAAAGGATACCTGTGAAACGTAATTGTCCCAAACAATGAACCCAATAGAGTGGAAAAGCACAATGTAACCCCAAATATGTAGACCATAAATGTGATTATTGTTAAGAACAGAATAAATTATAGTGGTATACAACATTTACCACCGGAATATTTAGTGTATAAGAAATTTTAAAAGTAACTACCATAAACGGATTCATTTAGTGATCAGAAGGATCATGTATTATGCCAAGGTATTGAAAGTGACTAATTGCCTATAGCAAACCTATTTGCCATATTGTGTTATAAAAAGTGTGTAGTATTAGTGTACAGGCCAAACTATTTGTTACCTATTAATTAAGAGCCAGATTTATTATACCGAATGGTAGGAAAATGTGTATTGTAAACCAAATAATTTAATGAGAAGAAAGATATCTATTATATCATAGAGAACCAAAAGTGGCATATAACAAAAATATACCTAGGATAATGACATAAAAATACTCTAATTCTCCTATGTTAGATTAATTTAAAGAGGAGATACTACTATTTTATAACTAAAATTACTATGCTATATTTAAGGAAGAGAAAGAAAAATGTTTATCAAATGAACATTGTATGTAACAACATGTTTATCAAATGAATATTGTATCTAACAAAGTGTTTATCGAATGAATATTGTATATAACAAAATGTTTATCAAATGAATATTGTATACCTCTCACAAAACTAAGATATTATATAAAATCATCCAGAATAAGTGGTAAACATCTATCACTTAAAGGAGAAGAGGAGCAAACCACCAAAGCGAGTAATATAAGAGAAGGCTATTATAAAGGAAAGAAAAGAAAAAAAAAAAGTTTATCAAATGAATATTGTATATAACAAAATGTTTATCAAATGAATATTGTATGTAACAAGATGTTTATCAAATGAATATTGTATACCTCTCATAAAACTAAGATATTATATAAAATCATCCAGAATAGGTGTAAATTATCAGACACTTGAAGGAGTAGAGAGGCAGAATACCAAAGAGAGTTGATTATAAAGATGGCTATTATTATTGTGGAATGAAGAGAAAGAAAAATATTATTTAATTACCAAATATTGTATGTAACAAGATATGTCAGAGAACATCTAACAAAAACAATTAGTATATGAATACTGTAAACCCTGATAATTAAGGATAAGTGTAAATTATTGACGAGAGAAAAACTTGTAAACTATGGTAAGAAGGAAATATTGTAAACTCTATATGTAAGAAACAACTGCATAATTGTATAAGGATCAATGTAAGTGTGTAATTTTAAGAATACTCAAGTAAACCAAAACAAATTGTCAACTAGTATAAAAAGGTAACAATGCGGCTAATAAAAAGCATGGCCGAGAATGTCAAGTCTGAAAAGAAATAATTACCTGTGAAAAGGAAGTATGTTAGAAAGTATAAAAGAAGGAGATGTGATACAAATGAAACCTCTAATACCTTGAATATTATATTGAATATGTTATATTATTGAAAAATGAATGATATGTTATATTTTATGGGTTGTGATAGTGCAACTATTGCTATGTGCAATTTTTATTTTGTCTCAGACAGAGATGAGGATGCCTCTGATTCTGAGTATGTGTAATGAGGAATGGCGGAGAATGTATGCCACAGTGAGCCACTCTGATTCCGAACCCACTACAAATGTTAGGGAATTATATAGTAATGTATCAAGGACTATTATTAAAGAATCTGTGAGGTAAAAAACGAAAGAACCATTGAGATAATCACAAAAGTAAAGATATGTAATGAGAAAGAAAAGTGTATATAAGACAGGAAATTGTTAATTTAAGAAGTGAAACCTATTGTAATTAAATGACTTAAAATGTGAGAAACTTGAAAAAATACTAGTAAGCTAAGAATTATATCACTAGCCGAGAACTCAAGCTAGTGTAACACACTAATAGTATGTTAAAGGTCAATGTAAAGAGTACAAGACAAAAAACAGTAGTAATATACTAAAAACTGAAATGAAATGATAATTTTATCAACAAAAAAAAATCAAATTTTCTCTCAAATTATCAATTTTGAGGGGGGAGTATATGTAACATGACCAGATGTTACATAACCTAGACATATACCATCAGATTTAATAAATACATAACAGTAATGTATGTAAGATAATATAATGATAAGAGTAGCCAAGAAGAGAGGAAAAATTGAAGAAGAAAGAAGAAGAAGTGCCACAAGAAGCAGTAAACCTAAATACTGCTTGACACTACAACCATACTATAACTGACACAAACTAATGGACAAATTAAATTCACTTTAAGCTGTCAAGCGAGTCAGTGAATAAATTAAATGAAATGTGACGTGTTAATAAAAATAATTAAATAAGAATCCGAATAATGTGATATCAGCATCAGCATTTGGCTGAGAATAAATCAACTATGACTAGTAACTATTAATGCCAAGGACTAAGATTAGCTATGACCAAAATATGAGATTGAAGCTGTATTACAGTCTCAAATATGCTTATGACAAGTAAACATGTTTGTAAGAGGGAACCTTATACAAATAAGCTACCTCATCAAGGTACCGAAATGTGAACTAATAAACATTATTAAGGCTTAAATCCGATACAAACGGTATGCCTCAGCAATGCCTAAAACAAACAATCATCAGTAAGGTGATTAGCAGAAAGTACTATGAGTGTAAATCACATACACTGAACAATCTTTGTGCCAGACTTAGCGATAAGCATTATTAATATGTTATACAATTAATAGTTCAATTGTTAATTAATAGCATGGAGCAAAATAATGTGAAACAAAATGTCATAGTGAGTAAGTATAGTTCATAGCAATGTATAAGTTAAGGTTTAATCATAATATTCAGTAAATAAATATCAGGACGGATATAATAGTGTTCTAACATAGACGTTTAAGTGAAAAAACGCGATGTGGAACACAAACAATATTAATAAGAGAGTGTAATCGTCGGCTTTGATTAGCAGACGACAGCGCGAAGCCAAGTACCTGAACATTGTTTATTAAAAAATGTCAGTGAAAGTGTAAATAAACCAGCGTCAAACTATATCAAATTGAAGAGGAAAAACTATCCTTTAATTTGATAGCGATACGACCCCGATCGCAACTATAATAAGTGCGTGACAGGCGTTAGCATCATTTGCACAAAATGAATAAGAAACCGGTATATCAACACTAACAACAACGACGGCTGTCAATCATTCTGGTGACGAGTCGGTTAAAAACCGTTAGTGACAGTTGGAAAGACAATACGTCACTTTCGTAACGCCTGGCTAAGCCAATCAGAAAATAGCTTAATAAGTAAAACAATCGCCTAAGGCTGATCAAACCATAGGGTATATAAAGAAGATCGGCTTATTACCGTTAGACACTTTTTAACGTTCAACCGGAGCGGCAAGTACGCTCGTCTCATCAAAATTTCTACTAACTGATAGCTTCATTGTAATAGTGCATCGATGGAATTTTTTCGGCAACAACAAAAAGTAACTACAAGATATTCTACATAGAGTCAGTGCATCTAAGTGCAGTATTATTTTATTTAGTGCGGGAAAATAACGAACAGAAGAAATAATTAAATAATATCATATAAGGTCCTTTTTAGTCAGAAGCGGACCAATGTTCTCTGTTCCAGTGCGTGTGTAGTGAATAACAATGGTCATTACAATCCGACCATTGATGTGTTTAATTGAATTTTAATCGAAAGATTAAAAACACAAAGGTAACAGGGTGACAATTTATTCTATTACACCGAGTGCAATAACCTATATGTTTTGATAAACAAATCTGTACTGACGCATAACATTGAAACATTTTCTGTATTACACCATGTCTGAATTTATTTAATGGATTTGTCAATCCTATTTAAGTTGGATGTTAGTCATAAGTGATCTCACCATATAACTTTGTAAATCATGAATCAAGCGTGACGAACGCCTAACTTATAAAATAGGTTTTATTTTTATATTAGTAAACTAAAAGGCATTACTAGTCGATATTATATTAGAAAATAATTAGCTATTGTGTAGGCATGAGCATTCTTTTTTGTGTTTCAAAGAACTTACGCCTGAGATGTAAATAATATTAATGTTTAAAGTAAAGAGTATCTGGACTTAACCAGAATTATTGTGTATGCTCTGAGCCAGTTGTATAGGGTATATAACAAAATATTTGCAATTGTACATCAATGTATTCCTTTAATTATATTTGTTTGAATTCACTATCAAGGGTACAAATAAAACCCCATTATTAGCAGCATAACTTGACTTAATTTATTTCTAAAAAACAGATAAATAAATCATTCAGAAGAATCAAAACAACTTTCAGTTGCTATTAAATATTGTTGAATTGCATTGCCATAAGGGCAATAAACACGATTTTAACTTTTTAAAATTATTATTTGATTCTATTAATGGGTTTTCCACGGGATTTTCCCAAAATAAACCTGTGTGGCGCCCATTATTAAACAACGTAACCTAACCTTGTAGATAAAGTGAGTTGGTTTTGTAAACCGTCTTGGCAGCTTATTGATTTATTGAACTTCTGAACTTCCAGAAAACACGAACAGGTACGTGGAAGTGTATTTTATTAATTCTATTGTCCAGACGTTACTAGACTTTACGTACTTAGACGACTATCAACCTGGAGGAGGAGTTTCGCTGCTAGTATCAGCAAGACGGTCACCACCATCAAGCAACCAGCTAGTACACTTTATTTTTAAATTTAAGCAACGTTATTGTTCAAATAATATTAACGCAATTATTTTATTTTTTTATCTAAAGGAATTCTTTTCAGACAATTATAATTTTGCAATTGTAAACACAATTTTAATAACATCTAATGCTACATTTTAATTACTTTATAAAATTAGTAACTTTCAATTTTCAACAACTACAACCTTTAATATTTTAAATATAAACAGGAATAGTTTAGGTTTATTACAAATTGGCGACCAGCAACGTGGGGCTGAAAAAATATTAGATAAAAATATTTTTTATATTTATAATCAGCCCGGCAGACACAAAAGAACGATCACGCCTTGCATACACAGACACAATAATATATACAAAGCGAACACCGAAGCAAAGATGTGGGAACCTACAAAGGCACAGCAGGCAGAAATGATGAGAATATTAATGGAATCAAAGGAAGAGTTTAGAATATCCCGGGAAGAGAATCAGAAGATGTGGGAAGATTTAAGGAAAACAGTTAACAATAATAATAAAAATACCGTGTCATTAAAGGAAGGTTTTGAAAGGACCAGAGAAGAAAGGAAGGACGATGGCAAACCGGCAATAGAAGAGGTACCAAATGACGAGACCGTGGAAGCATTAACTCTACAGTCCAAGGACGACGGTGAACCAGCAGAAAAGCAACAAGACGCAAGTACATTATTATCTGAAAATGAGCTTGACAGAAACAACGAAGATATTCCATATAAGGAGATCGATGCCGAAGGTATAAAGGAGACTCGGGTAATTAAAGAAGCGGAAGAGTTAGTAGCCGAGAATGAAGACTTAGAACAAAATAATCTGCCCATGTGTGATGATCAAGTGGAGACAAAAGAATTACCCGGAAATAAAAACACCGAACAAGTGAATTTAAAAATTAAAATTCATGAAGATAGGAACGAAATAATTAAGAAAACGGAAGAAAAGGAGGCGAAGATAAGAAGAATAATACGCCCAAAGAAGACTAGAGTAACAAAAGAATAAATCGAAATGACTCGAAGTGGTCTAGTTAATATGATTTATTTCCCAGTCATCAACCGTAAAGAAGGGACCTATAGGAAGGAGTATCGAAGGAGCTTCATGAAGATGGACGAAGAGAAGAAATGTGCTACAACAAAGAAGACTATAACCAATAAAATACTTAAAGCAAATATTTCCAAAGGGAGAATAAGGCATTCCAAGAAAAGGAAAGGGTATCAAGAACAGCTGGACCGGATCATTGAAGGGTATGCCCAAGAAATAAAGGAATTACGGAAGAAGAGGGTCCAATCAATGGAAAAATCCAACCAGGAAACTAATGACGGTCAACCCGAATTAGAAGAGGTACTGGACGTCAACAATAACAAAGACCAGGAGTACACTGGACACATGGATACCAAAGATGATGAGAAGAAGAAGGCAAGAAAACGGGAAGCCGATGACTATCTGGTAGCCGCAAAGTGGAAGAACCGCATGATAGGGATAGGGTGCCAAATACCACAGAATGTAGTACTAGAGACAGCTATGAAAAAGGATACCTGTGAAACGTAATTGTCCCAAACAATGAACCCAATAGAGTGGAAAAGCACAATGTAACCCCAAATATGTAGACCATAAATGTGATTATTGTTAAGAACAGAATAAATTATAGTGGTATACAACATTTACCACCGGAATATTTAGTGTATAAGAAATTTTAAAAGTAACTACCATAAACGGATTCATTTAGTGATCAGAAGGATCATGTATTATGCCAAGGTATTGAAAGTGACTAATTGCCTATAGCAAACCTATTTGCCATATTGTGTTATAAAGTGTGTAGTATTAGTGTACAGGCCAAACTATTTGTTACCTATTAATTAAGAGCCAGATTTATTATACCGAATGGTAGGAAAATGTGTATTGTAAACCAAATAATTTAAAGAGAAGAAAGATATCTATTATATCATAGAGAACCAAAAGTGGCATATAACAAAAATATACCTAGGATAGTGACATAAAATTACTCTAATACTCCTATGTTAGATTAATTTAAAGAGGAGATACTACTATTTTATAACTAAAATTACTATGCTATATTTAAGGAAGAGAAAGAAAAATGTTTATCAAATGAACATTGTATGTAACAAGATGTTTATCAAATGAATATTGTATATAACAAAGTGTTTATCGAATGAATATTGTATATAACAAAATGTTTATCAAATGAATATTGTATACCTCTCACAAAACTAAGATATTATATAAAATCATCCAGAATAAGTGGTAAACATCTATCACTTGAAGGAGAAGAGGAGCAAACCACCAAAGCGAGTAATATAAGAGAAGGCTATTATAAAGGAAAGAAAAGAAAAAAAAATGTTTATCAAATGAATATTGTATATAACAAAATGTTTATCAAATGAATATTGTATGTAACAAGATGTTTATCAAATGAATATTGTATACCTCTCATAAAACTAAGATATTATATAAAATCATCCAGAATAGGTGTAAATTATCAGACACTTGAAGGAGTAGAGAGGCAGAATACCAAAGAGAGTTGATTATAAAGATGGCTATTATTATTGTGGAATGAAGAGAAAGAAAAATATTATTTAATTACTAAATATTGTATGTAACAAGATATGTCAGAGAACATCTAACAAAAACAATTAGTATATGAATACTGTAAACCCTGATAATTAAGGATAAGTGTAAATTATTGACGAGAGAAAAACTTGTAAACTATGGTAAGAAGGAAATATTGTAAACTCTATATGTAAGAAACAACTGCATAATTGTATAAGGATCAATGTAAGTGTGTAATTTTAAGAATACTCAAGTAAACCAAAACAAATTGTCAACTAGTATAAAAAGGTAACAATACGGCTAATAAAAAGCATGGCCGAGAATGTCAAGTCTGAAAAGAAATAATTACCTGTGAAAAGGAAGTATGTTAGAAAGTATAAAAGAAGGAGATGTGATAAAAATTAAAACTCTAATACCTTGAATATTATATTGAATATGTTATATTATTGAAAAATGAATGATATGTTATATTTTATGGGTTGTGATAGTGCAACTATTGCTATGTGCAATTTTTATTTTGTCTCAGACAGAGATGAGGATGCCTCTGATTCTGAGTATGTGTAATGAGGAATGGCGGAGAATGTATGCCACAGTGAGCCACTCTGATTCCGAACCCACTACAAATGTTAGGGAATTATATAGTAATGTATCAAGGACTATTATTAAAGAATCTGTGAGGTAAAAAACGAAAGAACCATTGAGATAATCACAAAAGTAAAGATATGTAATGAGAAAGAAAAGTGTATATAAGACAGGAAATTGTTAATTTAAGAAGTGAAACCTATTGTAATTAAATGACTTAAAATGTGAGAAACTTGAAAAAATACTAGTAAGCTAAGAATTATATCACTAGCCGAGAACTCAAGCTAGTGTAACACACTAATAGTATGTTAAAGGTCAATGTAAAGAGTACAAGACAAAAAACAGTAGTAATATACTAAAAACTGAAATGAAATGATAATTTTATCAAAAAAAAAAAAATCAAATTTTCTCTCAAATTATCAATTTTGAGGGGGGAGTATATGTAACATGACCAGATGTTACATAACCTAGACATATACCATCAGATTTAATAAATACATAACAGTAATGTATGTAAGATAATATAATGATAAGAGTAGCCAAGAAGAGAGGAAAAATTGAAGAAGAAAGAAGAAGAAGTGCCACAAGAAGCAGTAAACCTAAATACTGCTTGACACTACAACCATACTATAACTGACACAAACTAATGGACAAATTAAATTCACTTTAAGCTGTCAAGCGAGTCAGTGAATAAATTAAATGAAATGTGACGTGTTAATAAAAATAATTAAATAAGAATCCGAATAATGTGATATCAGCATCAGCATTTGGCTGAGAATAAATCAACTATGACTAGTAACTATTAATGCCAAGGACTAAGATTAGCTATGACCAAAATATGAGATTGAAGCTGTATTACAGTCTCAAATATGCTTATGACAAGTAAACATGTTTGTAAGAGGGAACCTTATACAAATAAGCTACCTCATCAAGGTACCGAAATGTGAACTAATAAACATTATTAAGGCTTAAATCCGATACAAACGGTATGCCTCAGCAATGCCTAAAACAAACAATCATCAGTAAGGTGATTAGCAGAAAGTACTATGAGTGTAAATCACATACACTGAACAATCTTTGTGCCAGACTTAGCGATAAGCATTATTAATATGTTATACAATTAATAGTTCAATTGTTAATTAATAGCATGGAGCAAAATAATGTGAAACAAAATGTCATAGTGAGTAAGTATAGTTCATAGCAATGTATAAGTTAAGGTTTAATCATAATATTCAGTAAATAAATATCAGGACGGATATAATAGTGTTCTAACATAGACGTTTAAGTGAAAAAACGCGATGTGGAACACAAACAATATTAATAAGAGAGTGTAATCGTCGGCTTTGATTAGCAGACGACAGCGCGAAGCCAAGTACCTGAACATTGTTTATTAAAAAATGTCAGTGAAAGTGTAAATAAACCAGCGTCAAACTATATCAAATTGAAGAGCAAAAAATATCCTTTAATTTGATAGCGATACGACCCCGATCGCAACTATAATAAGTGCGTGACAGGCGTTAGCATCATTTGCACAAAATGAATAAGAAATCGGTATATCAACACTAACAACAACGACGGCTGTCAATCATTCTGGTGACGAGTCGGTTAAAAACCGTTAGTGACAGTTGGAAAGACAATACGTCACTTTCGTAACGCCTGGCTAAGCCAATCAGAAAATAGCTTAATAAGTAAAACAATCGCCTAAGGCTGATCAAACCATAGGGTATATAAAGAAGATCGGCTTATTACCGTTAGACACTTTTTAACGTTCAACCGGAGCGGCAAGTACGCTCGTCTCATCAAAATTTCTACTAACTGATAGCTTCATTGTAATAGTGCATCGATGGAATTTTTTCGGCAACAACAAAAAGTAACTACAAGATATTCTACATAGAGTCAGTGCATCTAAGTGCAGTATTATTTTATTTAGTGCGGGAAAATAACGAACAGAAGAAATAATTAAATAATATCATATAAGGTCCTTTTTAGTCAGAAGCAGACCAATGTTCTCTGTTCCAGTGCGTGTGTAGTGAATAACAATGGTCATTACAATCCGACCATTGATGTGTTTAATTGAATTTTAATCGAAAGATTAAAAACACAAAGGTAACAGGGTGACAATTTATTCTATTACACCGAGTGCAATAACCTATATGTTTTTATAAACAAATCTGTACTGACGCATAACATTGAAACATTTTCTGTATTACACCATGTCTGAATTTATTTAATGGATTTGTCAATCCTATTTAAGTTGGATGTTAGTCATAAGTGATCTCACCATATAACTTTGTAAATCATGAATCAAGCGTGACGAACGCCTAACTTATAAAATAGGTTTTATTTTTATATTAGTAAACTAAAAGGCATTACTAGTCGATATTATATTAGAAAATAATTAGCTATTGTGTAGGCATGAGCATTCTTTTTTGTGTTTCAAAGAACTTACGCCTGAGATGTAAATAATATTAATCAGAAAGATCACAGTTGCACACCACTATATAAAAATTATCCCGATTAGCGCTTTCAAGCCTCACAGCCCATCGTCAGATCGGAATAGGCAGAAATTATTTTAAAAACAAATCCTTCACCCCTCTCCCCCACCCTGCTCACACACAACAAGCTATAATATAAATGACCCTTCCCCACCCCCTAAACCCTGTCCCACACCATCTGTACAGTTACATATTTTTCTAGCAAATTCCTTGTGTTTCAGTGTGTGTGTGTGTGTCCTTTTAAACTTACCCTACTTCCTCTCCACACACATGGGTCAGTCACACACCCTTATTTTAACCATCCAATTAGTACTATGCAAATAATTCTTAATCTTATCTATCTGTCCTCTATCATTTACTTCTTAATCATGTTATAAAATATTTCTTCATTATCAAATTTAATTTTAATATTAATTAAATTGTCTAACCCTTTTTCTCTTTCTTTTAATATTTCTAACTCCTCTCTAAGCTTCCTTTCAACTGTGTTATTTACTACTTTTACAATTTCGTATTCTTCCAAATAATATTAATGTTTAAAGTAAAGAGTATCTGGACTTAACCAGAATTATTGTGTATGCTCTGAGCCAGTTGTATAGGGTATGTAACAAAATATTTGCAATTGTACATCAATGTATTCCTTTAATTATATTTGTTTGAATTCACTATCAAGGGTACAAATAAAACCCCATTATTAGCAGCATAACTTGACTTAATTTATTTCTAAAAAACAGATAAATAAATCATTCAGAAGAATCAAAACAACTTTCAGTTGCGATTAAATATTGTTGAATTGCATTGCCATAAGGGCAATAAACACGATTTTAACTTTTTAAAATTATTTGATTCTATTAATGGGTTTTCCATGGGATTTTCCCAAAATAAACCTGTGTGGCGCCCATTATTAAACAACGTAACCTAACCTTGTAGATAAAGTGAGTTGGTTTTGTAAACCGTCTTGGCAGCTTATTGATTTATTGAACTTCTAAACTTCCAGAAAACACGAACAGGTACGTGGAAGTGTATTTTATTAATTCTATTGTCCAGACGTTACTAGACTTTACGTACTTAGACGACTATCAACCTGGAGGAGGAGTTTCGCTGCTAGTATCAGCAAGACGGTCACCACCATCAAGCAACCAGCTAGTACACTTTATTTTTAAATTTAAGCAACGTTATTGTTCAAATAATATTAACGCAATTATTTTATTTTTTTATCTAAAGGAATTCTTTTCAGACAATTATAATTTTGCAATTGTAAACACACTTTTAATAACATCTAATGCTACATTTTAATTACTTTATAAAATTAGTAACTTTCAATTTTCAACAACTACAACCTTTAATATTTTAAATATAAACAGGAATAGTTTAGGTTTATTACAAATTGGCGACCAGCAACGTGGGGCTGAAAAAATATTAGATAAAAATATTTTTTATATTTATAATCAGCCCGGCAGACACAAAAGAACGATCACGCCTTGCATACACAGACACAATAATATATACAAAGCGAACACCGAAGCAAAGATGTGGGAACCTACAAAGGCACAGCAGGCAGAAATGATGAGAATGTTAATGGAATCAAAGGAAGAGTTTAGAATATCCCGGGAAGAGAATCAGAAGATGTGGGAAGATTTAAGGAAAACAGTTAACAATAATAATAAAAATACCGTGTCATTAAAGGAAGGTTTTGAAAGGACCAGAGAAGAAAGGAAGGACGATGGCAAACCGGCAATAGAAGAGGTACCAAATGACGAGACCGTGGAAGCATTAACTCTACAGTCCAAGGACGACGGTGAACCAGCAGAAAAGCAACAAGACGCAAGTACATTATTATCTGAAAATGAGCTTGACAGAAACAAGGAAGATATTCCATATAAGGAGATCGATGCCGAAGGTATAAAGGAGACTCGGGTAATTAAAGAAGCGGAAGAGTTAGTAGCCGAGAATGAAGACTTAGAACGAAATAATCTGCCCATCTGTGATGATCAAGTGGAGACAAAAGAATTACCCGGAAATAAAAACACCGAACAAGTGAATTTAAAAATTAAAATTCATGAAGATAGGAACGAAATAATTAAGAAAACGGAAGAAAAGGAGGCGAAGATAAGAAGAATAATACGCCCAAAGAAGACTAGAGTAACAAAAGAATTAATCGAAATGACTCGAAGTGGTCTAGTTAATATGATTTATTTCCCAGTCATCAACCGTAAAGAAGGGACCTATAGGAAGGAGTATCGAAGGAGCTTCATGAAGATGGACGAAGAGAAGAAATGTGCTACAACAAAGAAGACTATGACCAATAAAATACTTAAAGCAAATATTTCCAAAGGGAGAATAAGGCATTCCAAGAAAAGGAAAGGGTATCAAGAACAGCTGGACTGGATCATTGAAGGGTATGCCCAAGAAATAAAGGAATTACGGAAGAAGAGGGTCCAATCAAAAGAAAAATCCAACCAGGAAACTAATGACGGTCAACCCGAATTAGAAGAGGTACTGAACGTCAATAATAACAAAGACCAGGAGTACACTGGACACATGGATACCAAAGATGATGAGAAGAAGAAGGCAAGAAAACGGGAAGCCGATGACTATCTGGTAGCCGCAAAGTGGAAGAACCGCATGATAGGGATAGGGTGCCAAATACCACAGACATGTAGTACTAGAGACAGCTATGAAAAAGGATACCTGTGAAACGTAATTGTCCCAAACAATGAACCCAATAGAGTGGAAAAGCACAATGTAACCCCAAATATGTAGACCATAAATGTGATTATTGTTAAGAACAGATTAAATTATAGTGGTACACAACATTTACCACCGGAATATTTAGTGTATAAGAAATTTTAAAAGTAACTACCATAAACGGATTCATTTAGTGATCTGAAGGATCATGTATTATGCCAAGGTATTGAAAGTGACTAATTGCCTATAGCAAACCTGTTTGCCATATTGTGTTATAAAAACTGTGTAGTATTAGTGTACAGGCCAAACTATTTGTTACCTATTAATTGAGAGCCAGATTTATTATACCGAATGGTAGGAAAATGTGTATTGTAAACCAAATAATTTAATGAGATGAAAGATATCTATTATATCATAGAGAACCAAAAGTGGCATATAACAAAAATATACCTAGGATAATGACATAAAATTACTCTAATACTCCTATGTTAGATTAATTTAAAGAGGAGATACTACTATTTTATAACTAAAATTACTATGCTATATTTAAGGAAGAGAAAGAAAAATATTTATAAATGAACAATGTTTGTAACAAGATGTTTATCAAATGAATATTGTATATAACAAAGTGTTTATCGAATGAATATTGTATATAACAAAATGTTTATCAAATGAATATTGTATACCTCTGACAAAACTAAGATATTATATAAAATCATCCAGAATAAGTGGTAAACATCTATCACTTGAAGGAGAAGAGGAGCAAACCACCAAAGCGAGTAATATAAGAGAAGGCTATTATAAAGGAAAGAAAAGAAGAAAAAAATGTTTATCAAATGAATATTGTATATAACAAAATGTTTATCAATAAATATTGTATATAACAAAATGTTTATCAAATGAGTATTGTATATAACAAAATGTTTATCAAATGAAAATTGTATGTAACAAGATGTTTATCAAATGAATATTGTATACCTCTCATAAAATTAAGATATTATATAAAATCATCCAGAATAGGTGTAAATTATCAGACACTTGAAGGAGTAGAGAGGCAGAATACCAAAGAGAGTTGATTATAAAGATGGCTATTATTATTGTGGAATGAAAAGAAAGAAAAATATTATTTAATTACTAAATATTGTATGTAACAAGATATGTCAGAGAACATCTAACAAAAACAATTAGTATATGAATACTGTAAACCCTGATAATTCAGGATAAGTGTAAATTATTGACGAGAGAAAAACTTGTAAACTATGGTAAGAAGGAAATATTGTAAACTCTATATGTAAGAAACAACTGCATAATTGTATAAGGATCAATGTAAGTGTGTAATTTTAAGAATACTCAAGTAAACCAAAACAAATTGTCAACTAGTATAAAAAGGTAACAATACGGCTAATAAAAAGCATGGCCGAGAATGTCAAGTCTGAAAAGAAATAATTACCTGTGAAAAGGAAGTATGTTAGAAAGTATAAAAGAAGAAGATGTGATACAAATGAAACCTCTAATACCTTGAATATTATATTGAATATGTTATATTATTGAAAAATGAATGATATGTTATATTTTATGGGTTGTGATAGTGCAACTATTGCTATGTGCAATTTTTATGTTGTCTCAGACAGAGATGAGGATGCCTCTGATTCCGAGTATGTGTAATGAGGAACGGCGGAGAATGTATGCCACAGTGAGCCACTCTGATTCCGAACCCACTACAAATGTTAGGGAATTATATAGTAATGTATCAAGGACTATTATTAAAGAATCTGTGAGGTAAAAAACGAAAGAACCATTGAGATAATCACAAAAGTAAAGATATGTAATGAGAAAGAAAAGTGTATATAAGACAGGAAATTGTTAATTTAAGAAGTGAAACCTATTGTAATTAAATGACTTAAAATGTGAGAAACTTGAAAAAATACTAGTAAGCTAAGAATTATATCACTAGCCGAGAACTCAAGCTAGTGTAACACACTAATAGTATGTTAAAGGTCAATGTAAAGAGTACAAGGCAAAAAACAGTAGTAATATACTAAAAACTGAAATGAAATGATAATTTTATCAACAAAAAAAAATCAAATTTTCTCTCAAATTATCAATTTTGAGGGGGGAGTATATGTAACATGACCAGATGTTACATAACCTAGACATATACCATCAGATTTAATAAATACATAACAGTAATGTAAATAGATAATATAATGATAAGAGTAGCCAAGAAGAGAGGAACCATTGAAGAAGAAAGAAGAAGAAGTGCCACAAGAAGCAGTAAACCTAAATACTGCTTGACACTACAACCATACTATAACTGACACAAACTAATGGACAAATTAAATTTACTTTAAGCTGTCAAGCGAGTCAGTGAATAAATTAAAAGAAATGTGACGTGTTAATAAAAATAATTAAATAAGAATCCGAATAATGTGATATCAGCATCAGCATTTGGCTGAGAATAAATCAACTATGACTAGTAACTATTAATGCCAAGAACTAAGATTAGCTATGACCACAATATGAGATTGAAGCTGTATTACAGTCTCAAATATGCTTATGACAAGTAAACATGTTTGTAAGAGGGAACCTTATACAAATAAGCTACCTCATCAAGGTACCGAAATGTGAACTAATAAACATTATTAAGGCTTAAATCCGATACAAATGGTATGCCTCAGCAATGCCTAAAACAAACAATCATCAGTAAGGTGATTAGCAGAAAGTACTATGAGTGTAAATCACATACACTGAACAATCTTTGTGCCAGGCTTAGCGATAAGCATTATTAATATGTTATACAATTAATAGTTCAATTGTTAATTAATAGCATGGAGCAAAATAATGTGAAACAAAATGTCATAGTGAGTAAGTATAGTTCATAGCAATGTATAAGTTAAGGTTTAATCATAATATTCAGTAAATAAATATCAGGACGGATATAATAGTGTTCTAAAATAGACGTTTAAGTGAAAAAACACGATGTGGAACACAAACAATGTTAATAAGAGAGTGTAATCGTCGGCTTTGATTAGCAGACGACAGCGCGAACCCAAGTACCTGAACATTGTTTATTAAAAAATGTCAGTGAAAGTGTAAATAAACCAGCGTCAAACTATATCAAATTGAAGAGGAAAAACTATCCTTTAATTTGATAGCGATACGACCCCGATCGCAACTATAATAAGTGCGTGACAGGCGTTAGCATCATTTGCACAAAATGAATAAGAAATCGGTTTATCAACACTAACAACAACGACGGCTGTCAATCATTCTGGTGACGAGTCGGTTAAAAACCGTTAGTGACAGTTGGAAAGACAATACGTCACTTTCGTAACGCCTGGCTAAGCCAATCAGAAAATAGCTTAATAAGTAAAACAATCGCCTAAGGCTGATCAAACCATAGGGTATATAAAGAAGATCGGCTTATTACCGTTAGACACTTTTTAACGTTCAACCGGAGCGGCAAGTACGCTCGTCTCATCAAAATTTCTACTAACTGATAGCTTCATTGTAATAGTGGATCGATGGAATCTTTTCGGCAACAACAAAAAGTAACTACAAGATATTCTACATAGAGTCAGTGCATCTAAGTGCAGTATTATTTTATTTAGTGCGGGAAAATAACGAACAGAAGAAATAATTAAATAATATCATATAAGGTCCTTTTTAGTCAGAAGCGGACCAATGTTCTCTGTTCCAGTGCGTGTGTAGTGAATAACAATGGTCATTACAATCCGACCATTGATGTGTTTAATTGAATTTTAATCGAAAGATTAAAAACACAAAGGTAACAGGGTGACAATTTATTCTATTACACCGAGTGCAATAACCTATATGTTTTGATAAACAAATCTGTACTGACGCATAACATTGAAACATTTTCTGTATTACACCATGTCTGAATTTATTTAATGGATTTGTCAATCCTATTTAAGTTGGATGTTAGTCATAAGTGATCTCACCATATAACTTTGTAAATCATGAATCAAGCGTGACGAACGCCTAACCTATAAAATAGGTTTTATTTTTATATTAATAAACTAAAAGGCATTACTAGTCGATATTATATTAGAAAATAATTAGCTATTGTGTAGGCATGAGCATTCTTTTTTGTGTTTCAAAGAACTTACGCCTGAGATATAAATAATATTAATGTTTAAAGTAAAGAGTATCTGGACTTAACCAGAATTACTGTGTATGCTCTGAGCCAGTTGTATAGGGTATGTAACAAAATATTTGCAATTGTACATCAATGTATTCCTTTAATTATATTTGTTTGAATTCACTATCAAGGGTACAAATAAAACCCCATTATTAGCAGCATAACTTGACTTAATTTATTTCTAAAAAACAGATAAATAAATCATTCAGAAGAATCAAAACAACTTTCAGTTGCGATTAAATATTGTTGAATTGCATTGCCATAAGGGCAATAAACACGATTTTAACTTTTTAAAATTATTTGATTCTATTAATGGGTTTTCCACGGGATTTTCCCAAAATAAACCTGTGTGGCGCCCATTATTAAACAACGTAACCTAACCTTGTAGATAAAGTGAGTTGGTTTTGTAAACCGTCTTGGCAGCTTATTGATTTATTGAACTTCTGAACTTCCAGAAAACACGAACAGGTACGTGGAAGTGTATTTTATTAATTCTATTGTCCAGACGTTACTAGACTTTACGTACTTAGACGACTATCAACCTGGAGGAGGAGTTTCGCTGCTAGTATCAGCAAGACGGTCACCACCATCAAGCAACCAGCTAGTACACTTTATTTTTAAATTTAAGCAACGTTATTGTTCAAATAATATTAACGCAATTATTTTATTTTTTTATCTAAAGGAATTCTTTTCAGACAATTATAATTTTGCAATTGTAAACACACTTTTAATAACATCTAATGCTACATTTTAATTACTTTATAAAATTAGTAACTTTCAATTTTCAACAACTACAACCTTTAATATTTTAAATATAAACAGGAATAGTTTAGGTTTATTACAAATTGGCGACCAGCAACGTGGGGCTGAAAAAATATTAGATAAAAATATTTTTTATATTTATAATCAGCCCGGCAGACACAAAAGAACGATCACGCCTTGCATACACAGACACAATAATATATACAAAGCGAACACCGAAGCAAAGATGTGGGTACCTACAAAGGCACAGCAGGCAGAAATGATGAGAATGTTAATGGAATTAAAGGAAGAGTTTAGAATATCCCGGGAAGAGAATCAGAAGATGTGGGAAGATTTAAGGAAAACAGTTAACAATAATAATAAAAATACCGTGTCATTAAAGGAAGGTTTTGAAAGGACCAGAGAAGAAAGGAAGGACGATGGCAAACCGGCAATAGAAGAGGTACCAAATGACGAGACCGTGGAAGCATTAACTCTACAGTCCAAGGACGACGGTGAACCAGCAGAAAAGCAACAAGACGCAAGTACATTATTATCTGAAAATGAGCTTGACAGAAACAACGAAGATATTCCATATAAGGAGATCGATGCCGAAGGTATAAAGGAGACTCGGGTAATTAAAGAAGCGGAAGAGTTAGTAGCCGAGAATGAAGACTTAGAACGAAATAATCTGCCCATGTGTGATGATCAAGTGGAGACAAAAGAATTACCCGGAAATAAAAACACCGAACAAGTGAATTTAAAAATTAAAATTCATGAAGATATGAACGAAATAATTAAGAAAACGGAAGAAAAGGAGGCGAAGATAAGAAGAATAATACGCCCAAAGAAGACTAGAGTAACAAAAGAATTAATCGAAATGACTCGAAGTGGTCTAGTTAATATGATTTATTTCCCAGTCATCAACCGTAAAGAAGGGACCTATAGGAAGGAGTATCGAAAGAGCTTCATGAAGATGGACGAAGAGAAGAAATGTGCTACAACAAAGAAGACTATAACCAATAAAATACTTAAAGCAAATATTTCCAAAGGGAGAATAAGGCATTCCAAGAAAAGGAAAGGGTATCAAGAACAGCTGGACCGGATCATTGAAGGGTATGCCCAAGAAATAAAGGAATTACGGAAGAAGAGGGTCCAATCAATGGAAAAATCCAACCAGGAAACTAATGACGGTCAACCCGAATTAGAAGAGGTACTGGACGTCAATAATAACAGAGACCAGGAGTACACTGGACACATGGATACCAAAGATGATGAGAAGAAGAAGGCAAGAAAACGGGAAGCCGATGACTATCTGGTAGCCGCAAAGTGGAAGAACCGCATGATAGGGATAGGGTGCCAAATACCACAGACATGTAGTACTAGAGACAGCTATGAAAAAGGATACCTGTGAAACGTAATTGTCCCAACAATGAACCCAATAGAGTGGAAAAGCACAATGTAACCCCAAATATGTAGACCATAAATGTGATTATTGTTAAGAACAGAATAAATTATAGTGGTATACAACATTTACCACCGGAATATTTAGTGTATAAGAAATTTTAAAAGTAAATACCATAAACGGATTCATTTAGTGATCAGAAGGATCATGTATTATGCCAAGGTATTGAAAGTGACTAATTGCCTATAGCAAACCTATTTGCCATATTGTGTTATAAAAAGTGTGTAGTATTAGTGTACAGGCCAAACTATTTGTTACCTATTAATTAAGAGCCAGATTTATTATACCGAATGGTAGGAAAATGTGTATTGTAAACCAAATAATTTAATGAGAAGAAAGATATCTATTATATCATAGAGAACCAAAAGTGGCATATAACAAAAATATACCTAGGATAATGACATAAAATTACTCTAATACTCCTATGTTAGATTAATTTAAAGAGGAGATACTACTATTTTATAACTAAAATTACTATGCTATATTTAAGGAAGAGAAAGAAAAATATTTATAAATGAACAATGTTTGTAACAAGATGTTTATCAAATGAATATTGTATATAACAAAGTGTTTATCGAATGAATATTGTATATAACAAAATGTTTATCAAATGAATATTGTATACCTCTGACAAAACTAAGATATTATATAAAATCATCCAGAATAAGTGGTAAACATCTATCACTTGAAGGAGAAGAGGAGCAAACCACCAAAGCGAGTAATATAAGAGAAGGCTATTATAAAGGAAAGAAAAGAAGAAAAAAATGTTTATCAAATGAATATTGTATATAACAAAATGTTTATCAATAAATATTGTATATAACAAAATGTTTATCAAATGAGTATTGTATATAACAAAATGTTTATCAAATGAAAATTGTATGTAACAAGATGTTTATCAAATGAATATTGTATACCTCTCATAAAATTAAGATATTATATAAAATCATCCAGAATAGGTGTAAATTATCAGACACTTGAAGGAGTAGAGAGGCAGAATACCAAAGAGAGTTGATTATAAAGATGGCTATTATTATTGTGGAATGAAGAGAAAGAAAAATATTATTTAATTACTAAATATTGTATGTAACAAGATATGTCAGAGAACATCTAACAAAAACAATTAGTATATGAATACTGTAAACCCTGATAATTCAGGATAAGTGTAAATTATTGACGAGAGAAAAACTTGTAAACTATGGTAAGAAGGAAATATTGTAAACTCTATATGTAAGAAACAACTGCATAATTGTATAAGGATCAATGTAAGTGTGTAATTTTAAGAATACTCAAGTAAACCAAAACAAATTGTCAACTAGTATAAAAAGGTAACAATACGGCTAATAAAAAGCATGGCCGAGAATGTCAAGTCTGAAAAGAAATAATTACCTGTGAAAAGGAAGTATGTTAGAAAGTATAAAAGAAGGAGATGTGATACAAATGAAACCTCTAAT
Source organism: Magicicada septendecula (assembly GCA_034769895.1). NCBI lineage: Eukaryota > Metazoa > Arthropoda > Insecta > Hemiptera > Cicadidae > Magicicada > Magicicada septendecula. Next base: position 158,781,704 of record CM068370.1, on the reverse strand, counting down.
ACCTTGAATATTATATTGAATATGTTATATTATTGAAAAATGAATGATATGTTATATTTTATGGGTTGTGATAGTGCAACTATTGCTATGTGCAATTTTTATGTTGTCTCAGACAGAGATGAGGATGCCTCTGATTCCGAGTATGTGTAATGAGGAACGGCGGAGAATGTATGCCACAGTGAGCCACTCTGATTCCGAACCCACTACAAATGTTAGGGAATTATATAGTAATGTATCAAGGACTATTATTAAAGAATCTGTGAGGTAAAAAACGAAAGAACCATTGAGATAATCACAAAAGTAAAGATATGTAATGAGAAAGAAAAGTGTATATAAGACAGGAAATTGTTAATTTAAGAAGTGAAACCTATTGTAATTAAATGACTTAAAATGTGAGAAACTTGAAAAAATACTAGTAAGCTAAGAATTATATCACTAGCCGAGAACTCAAGCTAGTGTAACACACTAATAGTATGTTAAAGGTCAATGTAAAGAGTACAAGGCAAAAAACAGTAGTAATATACTAAAAACTGAAATGAAATGATAATTTTATCAACAAAAAAAAATCAAATTTTCTCTCAAATTATCAATTTTGAGGGGGGAGTATATGTAACATGACCAGATGTTACATAACCTAGACATATACCATCAGATTTAATAAATACATAACAGTAATGTAAATAGATAATATAATGATAAGAGTAGCCAAGAAGAGAGGAACCATTGAAGAAGAAAGAAGAAGAAGTGCCACAAGAAGCAGTAAACCTAAATACTGCTTGACACTACAACCATACTATAACTGACACAAACTAATGGACAAATTAAATTTACTTTAAGCTGTCAAGCGAGTCAGTGAATAAATTAAAAGAAATGTGACGTGTTAATAAAAATAATTAAATAAGAATCCGAATAATGTGATATCAGCATCAGCATTTGGCTGAGAATAAATCAACTATGACTAGTAACTATTAATGCCAAGGACTAAGATTAGCTATGACCACAATATGAGATTGAAGCTGTATTACAGTCTCAAATATGCTTATGACAAGTAAACATGTTTGTAAGAGGGAACCTTATACAAATAAGCTACCTCATCAAGGTACCGAAATGTGAACTAATAAACATTATTAAGGCTTAAATCCGATACAAATGGTATGCCTCAGCAATGCCTAAAACAAACAATCATCAGTAAGGTGATTAGCAGAAAGTACTATGAGTGTAAATCACATACACTGAACAATCTTTGTGCCAGGCTTAGCGATAAGCATTATTAATATGTTATACAATTAATAGTTCAATTGTTAATTAATAGCATGGAGCAAAATAATGTGAAACAAAATGTCATAGTGAGTAAGTATAGTTCATAGCAATGTATAAGTTAAGGTTTAATCATAATATTCAGTAAATAAATATCAGGACGGATATAATAGTGTTCTAAAATAGACGTTTAAGTGAAAAAACACGATGTGGAACACAAACAATGTTAATAAGAGAGTGTAATCGTCGGCTTTGATTAGCAGACGACAGCGCGAACCCAAGTACCTGAACATTGTTTATTAAAAAATGTCAGTGAAAGTGTAAATAAACCAGCGTCAAACTATATCAAATTGAAGAGGAAAAACTATCCTTTAATTTGATAGCGATACGACCCCGATCGCAACTATAATAAGTGCGTGACAGGCGTTAGCATCATTTGCACAAAATGAATAAGAAATCGGTTTATCAACACTAACAACAACGACGGCTGTCAATCATTCTGGTGACGAGTCGGTTAAAAACCGTTAGTGACAGTTGGAAAGACAATACGTCACTTTCGTAACGCCTGGCTAAGCCAATCAGAAAATAGCTTAATAAGTAAAACAATCGCCTAAGGCTGATCAAACCATAGGGTATATAAAGAAGATCGGCTTATTACCGTTAGACACTTTTTAACGTTCAACCGGAGCGGCAAGTACGCTCGTCTCATCAAAATTTCTACTAACTGATAGCTTCATTGTAATAGTGGATCGATGGAATCTTTTCGGCAACAACAAAAAGTAACTACAAGATATTCTACATAGAGTCAGTGCATCTAAGTGCAGTATTATTTTATTTAGTGCGGGAAAATAACGAACAGAAGAAATAATTAAATAATATCATATAAGGTCCTTTTTAGTCAGAAGCGGACCAATGTTCTCTGTTCCAGTGCGTGTGTAGTGAATAACAATGGTCATTACAATCCGACCATTGATGTGTTTAATTGAATTTTAATCGAAAGATTAAAAACACAAAGGTAACAGGGTGACAATTTATTCTATTACACCGAGTGCAATAACCTATATGTTTTGATAAACAAATCTGTACTGACGCATAACATTGAAACATTTTCTGTATTACACCATGTCTGAATTTATTTAATGGATTTGTCAATCCTATTTAAGTTGGATGTTAGTCATAAGTGATCTCACCATATAACTTTGTAAATCATGAATCAAGCGTGACGAACGCCTAACCTATAAAATAGGTTTTATTTTTATATTAATAAACTAAAAGGCATTACTAGTCGATATTATATTAGAAAATAATTAGCTATTGTGTAGGCATGAGCATTCTTTTTTGTGTTTCAAAGAACTTACGCCTGAGATATAAATAATATTAATGTTTAAAGTAAAGAGTATCTGGACTTAACCAGAATTACTGTGTATGCTCTGAGCCAGTTGTATAGGGTATGTAACAAAATATTTGCAATTGTACATCAATGTATTCCTTTAATTATATTTGTTTGAATACACTATCAAGGGTACAAATAAAACCCCATTATTAGCAGCATAACTTGACTTAATTTATTTCTAAAAAACAGATAAATAAATCATTCAGAAGAATCAAAACAACTTTCAGTTGCGATTAAATATTGTTGAATTGCATTGCCATAAGGGCAATAAACACGATTTTAACTTTTTAAAATTATTTGATTCTATTAATGGGTTTTCCACGGGATTTTCCCAAAATAAACCTATGTGGCGCCCATTATTAAACAACGTAACCTAACCTTGTAGATAAAGTGAGTTGGTTTTGTAAACCGTCTTGGCAGCTTATTGATTTATTGAACTTCTGAACTTCCAGAAAACACGAACAGGTACGTGGAAGTGTATTTTATTAATTCTATTGTCCAGACGTTACTAGACTTTACGTACTTAGACGACTATCAACCTGGAGGAGGAGTTTCGCTGCTAGTATCAGCAAGACGGTCACCACCATCAAGCAACCAGCTAGTACACTTTATTTTTAAATTTAAGCAACGTTATTGTTCAAATAATATTAACGCAATTATTTTATTTTTTTATCTAAAGGAATTCTTTTCAGACAATTATAATTTTGCAATTGTAAACACACTTTTAATAACATCTAATGCTACATTTTAATTACTTTATAAAATTAGTAACTTTCAATTTTCAACAACTACAACCTTTAATATTTTAAATATAAACAGGAATAGTTTAGGTTTATTACAAATTGGCGACCAGCAACGTGGGGCTGAAAAAATATTAGATAAAAATATTTTTTATATTTATAATCAGCCCGGCAGACACAAAAGAACGATCACGCCTTGCATACACAGACACAATAATATATACAAAGCGAACACCGAAGCAAAGATGTGGGTACCTACAAAGGCACAGCAGGCAGAAATGATGAGAATGTTAATGGAATTAAAGGAAGAGTTTAGAATATCCCGGGAAGAGAATCAGAAGATGTGGGAAGATTTAAGGAAAACAGTTAACAATAATAATAAAAATACCGTGTCATTAAAGGAAGGTTTTGAAAGGACCAGAGAAGAAAGGAAGGACGATGGCAAACCGGCAATAGAAGAGGTACCAAATGACGAGACCGTGGAAGCATTAACTCTACAGTCCAAGGACGACGGTGAACCAGCAGAAAAGCAACAAGACGCAAGTACATTATTATCTGAAAATGAGCTTGACAGAAACAACGAAGATATTCCATATAAGGAGATCGATGCCGAAGGTATAAAGGAGACTCGGGTAATTAAAGAAGCGGAAGAGTTAGTAGCCGAGAATGAAGACTTAGAACGAAATAATCTGCCCATGTGTGATGATCAAGTGGAGACAAAAGAATTACCCGGAAATAAAAACACCGAACAAGTGAATTTAAAAATTAAAATTCATGAAGATAGGAACGAAATAATTAAGAAAACGGAAGAAAAGGAGGCGAAGATAAGAAGAATAATACGCCCAAAGAAGACTAGAGTAACAAAAGAATTAATCGAAATGACTCGAAGTGGTCTAGTTAATATGATTTATTTCCCAGTCATCAACCGTAAAGAAGGGACCTATAGGAAGGAGTATCGAAAGAGCTTCATGAAGATGGACGAAGAGAAGAAATGTGCTACAACAAAGAAGACTATAACCAATAAAATACTTAAAGCAAATATTTCCAAAGGGAGAATAAGGCATTCCAAGAAAAGGAAAGGGTATCAAGAACAGCTGGACCGGATCATTGAAGGGTATGCCCAAGAAATAAAGGAATTACGGAATAAGAGGGTCCAATCAATGGAAAAATCCAACCAGGAAACTAATGACGGTCAACCCGAATTAGAAGAGGTACTGGACGTCAATAATAACAGAGACCAGGAGTACACTGGACACATGGATACCAAAGATGATGAGAAGAAGAAGGCAAGAAAACGGGAAGCCGATGACTATCTGGTAGCCGCAAAGTGGAAGAACCGCATGATAGGGATAGGGTGCCAAATACCACAGACATGTAGTACTAGAGACAGCTATGAAAAAGGATACCTGTGAAACGTAATTGTCCCAACAATGAACCCAATAGAGTGGAAAAGCACAATGTAACCCCAAATATGTAGACCATAAATGTGATTATTGTTAAGAACAGAATAAATTATAGTGGTATACAACATTTACCACCGGAATATTTAGTGTATAAGAAATTTTAAAAGTAAATACCATAAACGGATTCATTTAGTGATCAGAAGGATCATGTATTATGCCAAGGTATTGAAAGTGACTAATTGCCTATAGCAAACCTATTTGCCATATTGTGTTATAAAAAGTGTGTAGTATTAGTGTACAGGCCAAACTATTTGTTACCTATTAATTAAGAGCCAGATTTATTATACCGAATGGTAGGAAAATGTGTATTGTAAACCAAATAATTTAATGAGAAGAAAGATATCTATTATATCATAGAGAACCAAAAGTGGCATATAACAAAAATATACCTAGGATAATGACATAAAATTACTCTAATACTCCTATGTTAGATTAATTTAAAGAGGAGATACTACTATTTTATAACTAAAATTACTATGCTATATTTAAGGAAGAGAAAGAAAAATATTTATAAATGAACATTGTTTGTAACAAGATGTTTATCAAATGAATATTGTATATAACAAAGTGTTTATCGAATGAATATTGTATATAACAAAATGTTTATCAAATGAATATTGTATACCTCTCACAAAACTAAGATATTATATAAAATCATCCAGAATAAGTGGTAAACATCTATCACTTGAAGGAGAAGAGGAGCAAACCACCAAAGCGAGTAATATAAGAGAAGGCTATTATAAAGGAAAGAAAAGAAGAAAAAAATGTTTATCAAATGAATATTGTATATAACAAAATGTTTATCAATAAATATTGTATATAACAAAATGTTTATCAAATGAGTATTGTATATAACAAAATGTTTATCAAATGAAAATTGTATGTAACAAGATGTTTATCAAATGAATATTGTATACCTCTCATAAAACTAAGATATTATATAAAATCATCCAGAATAGGTGTAAATTATCAGACACTTGAAGGAGTAGAGAGGCAGAATACCAAAGAGAGTTGATTATAAAGATGGCTATTATTATTGTGGAATGAAGAGAAAGAAAAATATTATTTAATTACTAAATATTGTATGTAACAAGATATGTCAGAGAACATCTAACAAAAACAATTAGTATATGAATACTGTAAACCCTGATAATTCAGGATAAGTGTAAATTATTGACGAGAGAAAAACTTGTAAACTGTGGTAAGAAGGAAATATTGTAAACTCTATATGTAAGAAACAACTGCATAATTGTATAAGGATCAATGTAAGTGTGTAATTTTAAGAATACTCAAGTAAACCAAAACAAATTGTCAACTAGTATAAAAAGGTAACAATACGGCTAATAAAAAGCATGGCCGAGAATGTCAAGTCTGAAAAGAAATAATTACCTGTGAAAAGGAAGTATGTTAGAAAGTATAAAAGAAGGAGATGTGATACAAATGAAACCTCTAATACCTTGAATATTATATTGAATATGTTATATTATTGAAAAATGAATGATATGTTATATTTTATGGGTTGTGATAGTGCAACTATTGCTATGTGCAATTTTTATGTTGTCTCAGACAGAGATGAGGATGCCTCTGATTCCGAGTATGTGTAATGAGGAACGGCGGAGAATGTATGCCACAGTGAGCCACTCTGATTCCGAACCCACTACAAATGTTAGGGAATTATATAGTAATGTATCAAGGACTATTATTAAAGAATCTGTGAGGTTAAAAAGCGAAAGAACCATTGAGATAATCACAAAAGTAAAGATATGTAATGAGAAAGAAAAGTGTATATAAGACAGGAAATTGTTAATTTAAGAAGTGAAACCTATTGTAATTAAATGACTTAAAATGTGAGAAACTTGAAAAAATACTAGTAAGCTAAGAATTATATCACTAGCCGAGAACTCAAGCTAGTGTAAGACACTAATAGTATGTTAAAGGTCAATGTAAAGAGTACAAGACAAAAAACAGTAGTAATATACTAAAAACTGAAATGAAATGATAATTTTATCAACAAAAAAAAAATCAAATTTTCTCTCAAATTATCAATTTTGAGGGGGGAGTATATGTAACATGACCAGATGTTACATAACATAGACATATACCATCAGATTTAATAAATACATAACAGTAATATAAATAGATAATATAATGATAAGAGTAGCCAAGAAGAGAGGAACCATTGAAGAAGAAAGAAGAAGAAGTGTCACAAGAAGCAGTAAACCTAAATACTGCTTGACACTACAACCATACTATAACTGACACAAACTAATGGACAAATTAAATTCACTTTAAGCTGTCAAGCGAGTCAGTGAATAAATTAAATGAAATGTGACGTGTTAATAAAAATAATTAAATAAGAATCCGAATAATGTGATATCAGCATCAGCATTTGGCTGAGAATAAATCAACTATGACTAGTAACTATTAATGCCAAGGACTAAGGTTAGCTATGACCACAATATGAAATTGAAGCTGTATTACAGTCTCAAATATGCTTATGACAAGTAAACATTTTTGTAAGAGGGAACCTTATACAAATAAGCTACCTCATCAAGGTACCGAAATGTGAACTAATAAACATTATTAAGGCTTAAATCCGATACAAACGGTATGCCTCAGCAATGCCTAAAACAAACAATCATCAGTAAGTTTATTAGCAGAAAGTACTATGAGTGTAAATCACATACACTGAACAATCTTTGTGCCAGACTTAGCGATAAGCATTATTAATATGTTATACAATTAATAGTTCAATTGTTAATTAATAGCATGGAGCAAAATAATGTGAAACAAAATGTCATAGTGAGTAAGTATAGTTCATAGCAATGTATAAGTTAAGGTTTAATCATAATATTCAGTAAATAAATATCAGGACGGATATAATAGTGTTCTAACATAGACGTTTAAGTGAAAAAACGCGATGTGGAACACAAACAATATTAATAAGAGAGTGTAATCGTCGGCTTTGATTAGCAGACGACAGCGCGAAGCCAAGTACCTGAACATTGTTTATTAAAAAATGTCAGTGAAAGTGTAAATAAACCAGCGTCAAACTATATCAAATTGAAGAGGAAAAACTATCCTTTAATTTGATAGCGATACGACCCCGATCGCAACTATAATAAGTGCGTGACAGGCGTTAGCATCATTTGCACAAAATGAATAAGAAATCGGTTTATCAACACTAACAACAACGACGGCTGTCAATCATTCTGGTGACGAGTCGGTTAAAAACCGTTAGTGACAGTTGGAAAGACAATACGTCACTTTCGTAACGCCTGGCTAAGCCAATCAGAAAATAGCTTAATAAGTAAAACAATCGCCTAAGGCTGATCAAACCATAGGGTATATAAAGAAGATCGGCTTATTACCGTTAGACACTTTTTAACGTTCAACCGGAGCGGCAAGTACGCTCGTCTCATCAAAATTTCTACTAACTGATAGCTTCATTGTAATAGTGCATCGATGGAATCTTTTCGGCAACAACAAAAAGTAACTACAAGATATTCTACATAGAGTCAGTGCATCTAAGTGCAGTATTATTTTATTTAGTGCGGGAAAATAACGAACAGAAGAAATAATTAAATAATATCATATAAGGTCCTTTTTAGTCAGAAGCGGACCAATGTTCTCTGTTCCAGTGCGTGTGTAGTGAATAACAATGGTCATTACAATCCGACCATTGATGTGTTTAATTGAATTTTAATCGAAAGATTAAAAACACAAAGGTAACAGGGTGACAATTTATTCTATTACACCGAGTGCAATAACCTATATGTTTTGATAAACAAATCTGTACTGACGCATAACATTGAAACATTTTCTGTATTACACCATGTCTGAATTTATTTAATGGATTTGTCAATCCTATTTAAGTTGGATGTTAGTCATAAGTGATCTCACCATATAACTTTGTAAATCATGAATCAAGCGTGACAAACCCCTAACCTATAAAATAGGTTTTATTTTTATATTAGTAAACTAAAAGGCATTACTAGTCGATATTATATTAGAAAATAATTAGCTATTGTGTAGGCATGAGCATTCTTTTTTGTGTTTCAAAGAACTTACGCCTGAGATATAAATAATATTAATGTTTAAAGTAAAGAGTATCTGGACTTAACCAGAATTATTGTGTATGCTCTGAGCCAGTTATATAGGGTATGTAACAAAATATTTGCAATTGTACATCAATGTATTCCTTTAATTATATTTGTTTGAATTCACTATCAAGGGTACAAATAAAACCCCATTATTAGCAGCATAACTTGACTTAATTTATTTCTAAAAAACAGATAAATAAATCATTCAGAAGAATCAAAACAACTTTCAGTTGCGATTAAATATTGTTGAATTGCATTGCCATAAGGGCAATAAACACGATTTTAACTTTTTAAAATTATTTGATTCTATTAATGGGTTTTCCATGGGATTTTCCCAAAATAAACCTGTGTGGCGCCCATTATTAAACAACGTAACCTAACCTTGCAGATAAAGTGAGTTGGTTTTGTAAACCGTCTTGGCAGCTTATTGATTTATTGAACTTCTGAACTTCCAGAAAACACGAACAGGTACGTGGAAGTGTATTTTATTAATTCTATTGTCCAGACGTTACTAGACTTTACGTACTTAGACGACTATCAACCTGGAGGAGGAGTTTCGCTGCTAGTATCAGCAAGACGGTCACCACCATCAAGCAACCAGCTAGTACACTTTATTTTTAAATTTAAGCAACGTTATTGTTCAAATAATATTAACACAATTATTTTATTTTTTTATCTAAAGGAATTCTTTTCAGACAATTATAATTTTGCAATTGTAAACACACTTTTAATAACATCTAATGCTACATTTTAATTACTTTATAAAATTAGTAACTTTCAATTTTCAACAACTACAACCTTTAATATTTTAAATATAAACAGGAATAGTTTAGGTTTATTACAAATTGGCGACCAGCAACGTGGGGCTGAAAAAATATTAGATAAAAATATTTTTTATATTTATAATCAGCCCGGCAGACACAAAAGAACGATCACGCCTTGCATACACAGACACAATAATATATACAAAGCGAACACCGAAGCAAAGATGTGGGAACCTACAAAGGCACAGCAGGCAGAAATGATGAGAATGTTAATGGAATTAAAGGAAGAGTTTAGAATATCCCGGGAAGAGAATCAGAAGATGTGGGAAGATTTAAGGAAAACAGTTAACAATAATAATAAAAATACCGTGTCATTAAAGGAAGGTTTTGAAAGGACCAGAGAAGAAAGGAAGGACGATGGCAAACCGGCAATAGAAGAGGTACCAAATGACGAGACCGTGGAAGCATTAACTCTACAGTCCAAGGACGACGGTGAACCAGCAGAAAAGCAACAAGACGCAAGTACATTATTATCTGAAAATGAGCTTGACAGAAACAACGAAGATATTCCATATAAGGAGATCGATGCCGAAGGTATAAAGGAGACTCGGGTAATTAAAGAAGCGGAAGAGTTAGTAGCCGAGAATGAAGACTTAGAACGAAATAATCTGCCCATGTGTGATGATCAAGTGGAGACAAAAGAATTACCCGGAAATAAAAACACCGAACAAGTGAATTTAAAAATTAAAATTCATGAAGATAGGAACGAAATAATTAAGAAAACGGAAGAAAAGGAGGCGAAGATAAGAAGAATAATACGCCCAAAGAAGACTAGAGTAACAAAAGAATTAATCGAAATGACTCGAAGTGGTCTAGTTAATATGATTTATTTCCCAGTCATCAACCGTAAAGAAGGAACCTAGAGGAAGGAGTATCGAAAGAGCTTCATGAAGATGGACGAAGAGAAGAAATGTGCTACAACAAAGAAGACTATAACCAATAAAATACTTAAAGCAAATATTTCCAAAGGGAGAATAAGGCATTCCAAGAAAAGGAAAGGGTATCAAGAACAGCTGGACCGGATCATTGAAGGGTATGCCCAAGAAATAAAGGAATTACGGAAGAAGAGGGTCCAATCAATGGAAAAATCCAACCAGGAAACTAATGACGGTCAACCCGAATTAGAAGAGGTACTGGACGTCAATAATAACAGACCAGGAGTACACTGGACACATGGATACCAAAGATGATGAGAAGAAGAAGGCAAGAAAACGGGAAGCCGATGACTATCTGGTAGCCGCAAAGTGGAAGAACCGCATGATAGGGATAGGGTGCCAAATACCACAGACATGTAGTACTAGAGACAGCTATGAAAAAGGATACCTGTGAAACGTAATTGTCCCAACAATGAACCCAATAGAGTGGAAAAGCACAATGTAACCCCAAATATGTAGTCCATAAATGTGATTATTGTTAAGAACAGAATAAATTATAGTGGTATACAACATTTACCACCGGAATATTTAGTGTATAAGAAATTTTAAAAGTAAATACCATAAACGGATTCATTTAGTGATCAGAAGGATCATGTATTATGCCAAGGTATTGAAAGTGACTAATTGCCTATAGCAAACCTATTTGCCATATTGTGTTATAAAAACTGTGTAGTATTAGTGTACAGGCCAAACTATTTGTTACCTATTAATTAAGAGCCAGATTTATTATACCGAATGGTAGGAAAATGTGTATTGTAAACCAAATAATTTAATGAGAAGAAAGATATCTATTATATCATAGAGAACCAAAAGTGGCATATAACAAAAATATACCTAGGATAATGACATAAAATTACTCTAATACTCCTATGTTAGATTAATTTGAAGAGGAGATACTACTATTTTATAACTAAAATTACTATGCTATATTTAAGGAAGAGAAAGAAAAATGTTTATAAATGAACATTGTATGTAACAAGATGTTTATCAAATGAATATTGTATACCTCTCACAAAACTAAGATATTATATAAAATCATCCAGAATAAGTGGTAAACATCTATCACTTGAAGGAGAAGAGGAGCAAACCACCAAAGCGAGTAATATAAGAGAAGGCTATTATAAAGGAAAGAAAAGAAGAAAAAAATGTTTATCAAATGAATATTGTATATAACAAAATGTTTATCAAATGAATATTGTATATAACAAAATGTTTATCAAATGAGTATTGTATATAACAAAATGTTTATCAAATGAATATTGTATGTAACAAGATGTTTATCAAATGAATATTGTATACCTCTCATAAAACTAAGATATTATATAAAATCATCCAGAATAGGTGTAAATTATCAGACACTTGAAGGAGTAGAGAGGCAGAATACCAAAGAGAGTTGATTATAAAGATGGCTATTATTATTGTGGAATGAAGAGAAAGAAAAATATTATTTAATTACCAAATATTGTATGTAACAAGATATGTCAGAGAACATCTAACAAAAACAATTAGTATATGAATACTGTAAACCCTGATAATTCAGGATAAGTGTAAATTATTGACGAGAGAAAAACTTGTAAACTATGGTAAGAAGGAAATATTGTAAACTCTATATGTACGAAACAACTGCATAATTGTATAAGGATCAATGTAAGTGTGTAATTTTAAGAATACTCAAGTAAACCAAAACAAATTGTCAACTAGTATAAATAGGTAACAATAAGGCTAATAAAAAGCATGGCCGAGAATGTCAAGTCTGAAAAGAAATAATTACCTGTGAAAAGGAAGTATGTTAGAAAGTATAAAAGAAGGAGATGTGATACAAATGAAACCTCTAATACCTTGAATATTATATTGAATATGTTATATTATTGAAAAATGAATGATATGTTATATTTTATGGGTTATGATAGTGCAACTGTTGCTAAGTGCAATTTTTTTTTTGTCTCAGACAGAGATGAGGATGCCTCTGATTCTGAGTATGTGTAATGAGGAACGGCGGAGAATGTATGCCACAGTGAGCCACTCTGATTCTGAACCCACTACAAATGTTAGGGAATTATATAGTAATGTATCAAGGACTATTATTAAAGAATCTGAGAGGTAAAAAACGAAAGAACCATTGAGATAATCACAAAAGTAAAGATATGTAATGAGAAAGAAAAGTGTATATAAGACAGGAAATTGTTAATTTAAGAAGTGAAACCTATTGTAATTAAATGACTTAAAATGTGAGAAACTTGAAAAAATACTAGTAAGCTAAGAATTATATCACTAGCCGAGAACTCAAGCTAGTGTAACACACTAATAGTATGTTAAAGGTCAATGTAAAGAGTACAAGACAAAAAACAGTAGTAATATACTAAAAACTGAAATGAAATGATAATTTTATCAAAAAAAAAAATCAAATTTTCTCTCAAATTATCAATTTTGAGGGGGGAGTATATGTAACATGACCAGATGTTACATAACCTAGACATATACCATCAGATTTAATAAATACATAACAGTAATGTAAATAGATAATATAATGATAAGAGTAGCCAGGAAGAGAGGAACCATTGAAGAAGAAAGAAGAAGAAGTGCCACAAGAAGCAGTAAACCTAAATACTGCTTGACACTACAACCATACTATAACTGACACAAACTAATGGACAAATTAAATTCACTTTAAGCTGTCAAGCGAGTCAGTAAATAAATTAAATGAAATGTGACGTGTTAATAAAAATAATTAAATAAGAATCCGAATAATGTGATATCAGCATCAGCATTTGGCTGAGAATAAATCAACTATGACTAGTAACTATTAATGCCAAGGACTAAGATTAGCTATGACCACAATATGAGATTGAAGCTGTATTACAGTCTCAAATATGCTTATGACAAGTAAACATGTTTGTAAGAAGGAACCTTATACAAATAAGCTACCTCATCAAGGTACCGAAATGTGAACTAATAAACATTATTAAGGCTTAAATCCGATACAAACGGTATGCCTCAGCAATGCCTAAAACAAACAATCATCAGTAAGGTGATTAGCAGAAAGTACTATGAGTGTAAATCGCATACACTGAACAATCTTTGTGCCAGACTTAACGATAAGCATTATTAATATGTTATACAATTAATAGTTCAATTGTTAATTAATAGCATGGAGCAAAATAATGTGAAACAAAATGTCATAGTGAGTAAGTATAGTTCATAGCAATGTATAAGTTAAGGTTTAATCATAATATTCAGTAAATAAATATCAGGACGGATATAATAGTGTTCTAACATAGACGTTTAAGTGAAAAAACGCGATGTGGAACACAAACAATATTAATAAGAGAGTGTAATCGTCGGCTTTGATTAGCAGACGACAGCGTGAAGCCAAGTACCTGAACATTGTTTATTAAAAAATGTCAGTGAAAGTGTAAATAAACCAGCGTCAAACTATATCAAATTGAAGAGGAAAAAATATCCTTTAATTTGATAGCGACACGACCCCGATCGCAACTATAATAAGTGCGTGACAGGCGTTAGCATCATTTGCACAAAATGAATAAGAAATCGGTTTATCAACACTAACAACAACGACGGCTGTCAATCATTCTGGTGACGAGTCGGTTAAAAACCGTTAGTGACAGTTGGAAAGACAATACGTCACTTTCGTAACGCCTGGCTAAGCCAATCAGAAAATAGCTTAATAAGTAAAACAATCGCCTAAGGCTGATCAAACCATAGGGTATATAAAGAAGATCGGCTTATTACCGTTAGACACTTTTTAACGTTCAACCGGAGCGGCAAGTATGCTCGTCTCATCAAAATTTCTACTAACTGATAGCTTCATTGTAATAGTGCATCGATGGAATCTTTTCGGCAACAACAAAAAGTAACTACAAGATATTCTACATAGAGTCAGTGCATCTAAGTGCAGTATTATTTTATTTAGTGCGGGAAAATAACGAACAGAAGAAATAATTAAATAATATCATATAAGGTCCTTTTTAGTCAGAAGCGGACCAATGTTCTCTGTTCCAGTGCGTGTGTAGTGAATAACAATGGTCATTACAATCCGACCATTGATGTGTTTAATTGAATTTTAATCGAAAGATTAAAAACACAAAGGTAACAGGGTGACAATTTATTCTATTACACCGAGTGCAATAACCTATATGTTTTGATAAACAAATCTGTACTGACGCATAACATTGAAACATTTTCTGTATTACACCATGTCTGTATTTATTTAATGGATTTGTCAATCCTATTTAAGTTGGATGTTAGTCATAAGTGATCTCACCATATAACTTTGTAAATCATGAATCAAGCGTGACGAACGCCTAACCTATAAAATAGGTTTTATTTTTATATTAGTAAACTAAAAGGCATTACTAGTCGATATTATATTAGAAAATAATTAGCTATTGTGTAGGCATGAGCATTCTTTTTTGTGTTTCAAAGAACTTACGCCTGAGATATAAATAATATTAATGTTTAAAGTAAAGAGTATCTGGACTTAACCAGAATTACTGTGTATGCTCTGAGCCAGTTGTATAGGGTATGTAACAAAATATTTGCAATTGTACATCAATGTATTCCTTTAATTATATTTGTTTGAATACACTATCAAGGGTACAAATAAAACCCCATTATTAGCAGCATAACTTGACTTAATTTATTTCTAAAAAACAGATAAATAAATCATTCAGAAGAATCAAAACAACTTTCAGTTGCGATTAAATATTGTTGAATTGCATTGCCATAAGGGCAATAAACACGATTTTAACTTTTTAAAATTATTTGATTCTATTAATGGGTTTTCCACGGGATTTTCCCAAAATAAACCTGTGTGGCGCCCATTATTAAACAACGTAACCTAACCTTGTAGATAAAGTGAGTTGGTTTTGTAAACCGTCTTGGCAGCTTATTGATTTATTGAACTTCTGAACTTCCAGAAAACACGAACAGGTACGTGGAAGTGTATTTTATTAATTCTATTGTCCAGACGTTACTAGACTTTACGTACTTAGACGACTATCAACCTGGAGGAGGAGTTTCGCTGCTAGTATCAGCAAGACGGTCACCACCATCAAGCAACCAGCTAGTACACTTTATTTTTAAATTTAAGCAACGTTATTGTTCAAATAATATTAACACAATTATTTTATTTTTTTATCTAAAGGGATTCTTTTCAGACAATTATAATTTTGCAATTGTAAACACACTTTTAATAACATCTAATGCTACATTTTAATTACTTTATAAAATTAGTAACTTTCAATTTTCAACAACTACAACCTTTAATATTTTAAATATAAACAGGAATAGTTTAGGTTTATTACAAATTGGCGACCAGCAATGTGGGGCTTGAAAAAATATTAGATAAAAATACTTTTTATATTTATAATCAGCCCGGCAGACACAAAAGAACGATCACGCCTTGCATACACAGACACAATAATATATACAAAGCAAACACCGAAGCAAAGATGTGGGAACCTACAAAGGCACAGCAGGCAGAAATGATGAGAATGTTAATGGAATTAAAGGAAGTGTTTAGAATATCCCGGGAAGAGAATCAGAAGATGTGGGAAGATTTAAGGAAAACAGTTAACAATAATAATAAAAATACCGTGTCATTAAAGGAAGGTTTTGAAAGGACCAGAGAAGAAAGGAAGGACGATGGCAAACCGGCAATAGAAGAGGTACCAAATGACGAGACCGTGGAAGCATTAAGTCTACAGTCCAAGGACGACGGTGAACCAGCAGAAAAGCAACAAGACGCAAGTACATTATTATCTGAAAATGAGCTTGACAGAAACAAGGAAGATATTCCATATCAGGAGATCGATGCCGAAGGTATAAAGGAGACTCGGGTAATTAAAGAAGCGGAAGAGTTAGTAGCCGAGAATGAAGACTTAGAACGAAATAATCTGCCCATGTGTGATGATCAAGTGGAGACAAAAGAATTACCCGGAAATAAAAACACCGAACAAGTGAATTTAAAAATTAAAATTCATGAAGATAGGAACGAAATAATTAAGAAAACGGAAGAAAAGGAGGCGAAGATAAGAAGAATAATACGCCCAAAGAAGACTAGAGTAACAAAAGAATTAATCGAAATGACTCGAAGTGGTCTAGTTAATATGATTTATTTCCCAGTCATCAACCGTAAAGAAGGGACCTATAGGAAGGAGTATCGAAAGAGCTTCGTGAAGATGGACGAAGAGAAGAAATGTGGTACAACAAAGAAGACTATAACCAATAAAATACTTAAAGCAAATATTTCCAAAGGGAGAATAAGGCATTCCAAGAAAAGGAAAGGGTATCAAGAACAGCTGGACCGGATCATTGAAGGGTATGCCCAAGAAATAAAGGAATTACGGAAGAAGAGGGTCCAATCAATGGAAAAATCCAACCAGGAAACTAATGACGCTCAACCCGAATTAGAAGAGGTACTGGACGTCAATAATAACAAAGACCAGGAGTACACTGGACACATGGATACCAAAGATGATGAGAAGAAGAAGGCAAAAAACGGGAAGCCGATGACTATCTGGTAGCCGCAAAGTGGAAGAACCGCATGATAGGGATAGGGTGCCAAATACCACAGACATGTAGTACTAGAGACAGCTATGAAAAAGGATACCTGTGAAACGTAATTGTCCCAAACAATGAACCCAATAGAGTGGAAAAGCACAATGTAACCTGTAACTTTTACTTTTCGTTATTTTATTTATTCAAATTAAGTTAACACTTCCACTTACCTTACGACTTGGATCTGGCCGGATCGCGTAGTGGAGGTAAACCCATTTCGTTCGGCGAACTCTGACGATACATATAACGAAATAAGGCATTGAAAGAATTTAACTCTCAATTATATGGAAGAGAAATCAGATTTTTTTATTACTCAAAAATGTTGAAATGTTAAATCTTCTTGTTACATATTGTGCAACTCTTGCACCTTACTGACTATAGCTTACCTTGTAATGGACAATTATATAACTTCATAATTATACACCCATAAACAAAAAACACAGCCCAGCTTTGCCACACTCACATTCATACTAAATTAAAAGCCCCTTAACATTTTTTAGATGAAGCCCACCCCAGCCCTCACGTAAACCGTCGCCACGCGGTTCATACACGCCCTCATAGTTTTAAGAGTAAGTTGATTGTTATCTTTCCGAAAAAATACTGGTTTCACTACTTCAAGTTGAATTGACCACGGTCACATAAACATTTGCGGTAATGTAATAAATAAATAAAATTATTTATTGTGTGTTGATGATATTCTATTATGGAGTATGTGACTCCGATGTAATCAAGCCCCTCTCTTTGGGCTAGCCAATTTGTAATAAATTAATAAATAAGTTGTAAGTTGTAAGGTGTTTAATTGGTGTGTATTTGGTGTGGCTCTCGACGTCTTACTGGCCTGAAACACTTCCTTAAGTTTTCCAGCTGGTCGAGTCCCAATGGTAGCAAGACCGGTCGAGTAGTGTAAAGTTGATGAAGGAATATATATGTTCAGCTTCGCCGAAAGTTTCAAAACAAAATTTATTGTTTTGAAGGAAATTTTAAAAAAAATTATGTTTATAAAAAAATAATAAAAAAAAAATTTTTAATTTTATTAATTAATTAATTAGGATCAATTAATTAATATAGGGCTGTGAAGTTTTAAACAGTATAATGCTCTTCTGAAAATTTTTATTAAAGTTTTAGTATAATTTAAATAATCTATCACCACTCATAAGACTGTCTGTAAACCAATCGATACTTGTTTACCTTTTTATTTTTTAGGTTATCTTCACTTACGGGTGGTAAAGTCCTTGTAGATTATCAATTAGAATTATATTATTGGTAATTAGTATTACTGAAGAAATAAAGAACTATTAAGTATTGAAAAGTATTAATGTTTTTTATTAAGTAATAGCAATATTGACTCTTATCGATTAGTATCGATTCTCAGGATATCGAAAAAAGTTACAAGTATATGATATAAAAATTATATAGGGTTCTTTAAACAGCCAGTTATTACCAAAGTCAGAGAAATCGGGCTAATATTTAAAAAGTATAACGTTACAATCAAATTAATAGTTATTAATAAACACAGACATTGAATAATAATTTGTAAATATAATAATTGTTTTCACCCAACAGCTGTTGAACTAAGAGGAGGCACTGGAATTGTCAAAGAAAGATGGCTGCCGTCAAGTCGATCAAAATGTTGCTCGTTCCTGCCGTGTTCCAAATAATGTATTTTCTGGCAATATTTGTGTTCTTGTTTCTGCAAATCTCTTGTTAAATGTTGTGTAGTGATTGGTGTACTGTTTCTGAGTTGTATTTAGTGTATCCGTATAATTATTAGTTCAAACACTTTCTCCGATTCCGTCACTAATTTGGTTTAATGTATTATACAGTTTTCTAGTGTTTTATGGTGTTTTTCGGAGTAGATTTATATTGTTCTGTGTTATGGAGTGTTACTTGATTGTTTCTGTTATAATATGATAGTTTCAGAAGTATTTTACAAGTCACTCGCAATTTCACAATAACGCACTATACACTCGCTTTGTATGACGATTATAGGTTAGGTTATCCACGTTATCAAACGTATGTCATGTTAACCGTTCAACTACCAATAATTAACTCACTGTTTCCTTCAGTTTCAATTAAACTCTTAGCCCATATAATATTATCCTTAACATTGTTCAAAAATATTTTCACATCCTGTGTATACTTTACTATTTCACTATATGAATGCCTAAACTTTGGTTATTTGTCAATTTTATTCACTAGATGTGATTTAAATTAATCTTTCATTTCATTCAGCTTATTTTCAGATTAAATAATGCCATTTTATAGTGTTTTCTGTCCAAAAAATAGTAATTTCACTTTCAGTTTGGTATACTGTGAAGAGTCAAAACATCAAAATTTACTTCCTGTCATTATATAAATTCAGCCATTTTATCAGTTATATTTAATATTAATAATCCTATATTGTATTAAAAGGTTCATATTCCCTTATTTTCTGGTAATTAATTGAATTAGTTGTATTCGGAAACATTATTCTGAAATATACGACTCCCATGTCCAAATTTCTGAGTTTAGTCATTCTCATTTTTATTTATAATTCTGAATATAATTTATTAAAATCTCTCTAAATGGTATGTGCAATTATATGGCATGATCTCAAGTTTATTTTGTCTAAACCCCTTTTGTTTATTTGCTTTTAAATGAGTAATTTCTCTGTTTTGATGAAGTTTGGTTTCCATTCTTTTGGCCTATGATTTTTTAACAATTTTTCTTACAAAATAATTTACAAACAATATATGATGTGTGATACCCTCTCTGACTTTTACAAATAGTATTATAAATTAAACATGTTTTTAAATTACACAAAAACAATTAGTATTGGTTACAATACAAACAATAGTTAAAACAAATAAAGAATTTTTTTTTTTTAAATAAATGGTTGTCTTCAAGTCAGACATTTTGCAACACAATCCTTATTTCTAAACATGGAAATATGGCTTACAAAAAAGGTTTTTTACTAACTAACATCTTAATTACTCTCTACTATTTACAAGTGGTAACTATTTTTATAGTTCTGATGTTAGTTGTTTCAGACCCAAACAAATGGCCTTATATCTAATACATTTTTAAACATTCTTGTACTATATACATAAAAAACCTTATATTTATATTCTTATTTCTAACTATTATTATAAGTAGGATTCTACAGTTTTTATACCGTCTTTTACATTGTCTTTGGGGAATTGTACCCTGTCATTAACAAATAAATAGTATTAATTGTTCAAAAGGTATTATGAACTCTGTTTTTCTTTTTTCATGTAAAACAAAATGTTATTTTAAACAGATTCATGTCTTATGAACAACATATTGTCACAGTACATATTTTAAGTCATTGAAAAATGCATATTTCATTGCATCCAATGTTTGTGATTGCCAAGAATGAAACACAAGGTTCATTTTTTATAATACCCAAAACTATCACTGGTTCACTTTGCACTTATATATTATGTTAATGCTAAATGGTCGTATAGTCTTATTAACATAATAAATTGGTTAGCGTTTTTTCAATGGAGATTTGTTCCATGGGTACTATATTATTGTTTCATCTTAGTTCACAGGAAACTTTTACTTTATACACTCCTCTCTCTTAAATTTATATACATGTGGTTTTTATTTCGTTATACTTTTATTTTTAGATATTTATTTTGGGGATATAGGGATTTGGGTGTCTTTTATAAGAGCATGACATCTTCTTCAGGATGCTGCCCTCTTCTTCTTTCTTCAGTCTTCTTTTCTCCTGCCTTCTGGGACTGGTATCTTCTCCATCTTCTTCTTGTTGCCATCAGGTTTCTTGTGATCTTCTCCATCTTCTTCTTTATTTCAGAAATACACCACCTGTGTTGGTTGATCTTGGCTTATTCTAGGGTTTCTCTTCTATTTATTCTTCCTCGTTGTGGGTTTGGTCATGTTCAGTACTGCTTTGTTATTTACTTTTTTACCTTCCTGGGTTATACCTTGAAAACCTTTGGTTATGAGACTGGTTTTGGATGACTCATCACTAGTAATTCCTTTTATTTGAACTTGTATTTTCTTTATAATAATGATTCCTTTCCACAGTTGCTATGAATTAATCTATTTATATTAAACTTAATGCTTTCTTCCATATTTAAACAACATTATAACTTCATTATTCTAATGATCAATTGCCATTCAATATTATGCTTATATCTGTCATGTTACAGATTGCTCCCCTCCAGAAGTAATTATTTCAGACATGTTTATGGATGAAATAATTTCTTATGATAATTTCATCATTTCTTATAATTCATTTTCTTCTCCATTTTTATATCGACTTTTTTATAATTAGAGTTTAATTAATTTTATATATATAATTATTTGTTTTACTACTGATCCTTTTCGGATAGTTAGTGTCTTCTGAGATATATTATTATTGTAATACATTTTCTTTCTATATCAACTTCGTGTTGTATCCTTGGGATATTAATTCCCTAACATTCCCTATCACGTGGGCTGGGGCAGATCAGAGGGGCACTGTACGCTACTTCTCTGCTGGCCATACACCACTTCTATAAATTGAGTACAGGGGCATATCCATCCCTGCTCAAAAACATAATGCTGCTGGAATTATCTTCAGTCAGTCATCGAATAAATAAATAAAAAGTAGTCTCATTTTCGACTAATAAAAATATCTTTGGATTCTCCACTTCGTAGTCTCTCAGATTATCTCACATTTTCTATCTTAATAAATCTTCATAATCATTATTATACTCATTACATATATATTTTTTCAAAACTCTTAACTTGTCTGATATATTTAATTTAATTATGGTTGAAAACCTTTCTTTTAATAATTCTGGTTACTGTTTACAGTGTAACTCTCTTTCTTCTCCATCTGAATTTTCTTTATATTTTCTTCTGGTTACTCATAGTATTAGTATGGTCTTTATATATAGTCTTTCTTATTCATTATTTGAATGGTCTTAATATATTATATTTAATTTTTTAACATTGTATCTTTACATTAGATATACAGGTTGTTATATTGATCATTTTATTTAAACATTTTGGTTCTTTCCTTTCTCTTAGAAAGTTATTAATCCGTCTTCGCATTCATTAGCATTAATTCATTTATATTATATTTCATGTGGTATTTCTTCTCTTTGCATTTCATATAGGTCTTATTATTATCATTGGTTCAAAATCATCTTCTCCATATGTTTGGTATGAGTTGTTCTTTTTTTCTCTTAATTAACTGTTTTTATTATCGTTTCATAGGTAATTAGCCTCTTTGCTTCCAAATTTTTTCTTCTCCATTATAATTGACACTTAATTATTTTTTGGAACTTGGTTAGTTTTAATGTAAAATTCAAACTATTCTTTTTATTTAATTGAAAAATATTTCTCATAAATCCTTGTAATATGTTGATCTTATCTTGTTTCAAAGTTCTGACGTTCTATCAACATACAAATTCTGTTTAATTCATTTATTCCCAGAATTGTTTCATTCAGACTTGTTTATAGTACTGTGATTTTACTATTATTTCTGAATGTTTTGGTATTTCTCCAAATTCAAATTCTTCTTAATTATTTACCATAAAGTTTTCTCACAAACTTAGTTATAGTAAGTTGGTCTTACTTTATTTTTAAATTTTTTGTACATTAACTTCAAAATTCCATTCTTCTTAATTCTTCCATAAAGTTTTTCTCAAAATTCAGTGGTAGTAAGCTGTGCTTGCTTAATTTTAAATTTTTTAAAATTAAGTTCAAAATTCTCTCTCTTTCTCTTTCTTCCATAAAGTTTTGTTCTAAATTATCAGGTTGTAGTAAGATGTACTTACATTATTTTCGAATTTTTTAAAATAAAATTAAAAAATTCTTCTTCTTTTAATTCTCCAAAATGTTCTTCTCAAAATATTAGGTTGTAAGATGTACTTACATTATTTTAAAATTTTTTTTTTTTAAATAAATTCAAAATTCTAAAACTCACAACTCATTCTTCATAATATTTCTTCATAGAAGCTTGATTGTACACTCCTTTGATTTTTCCTGAAACGATTTCCTTCAACTCATATGTATTGTTATGCTTATCATTTACCACAACATATGGGCCAGTATATAGTAATAGTAGTTTTTTGGTTATGCCTTCTAAGGTGCTAGGCAGCTCTCTATTTTTTAGGAGGACTTTTTCACCCTCTTTATATGTTACAATTCGCCCTATTGCCTTCTGGTATTTGGCTTGCCGTTTTTCCTGATCTTCTGCTACCTTATTGTAAAACTTCAACTGGTTGAATTTCCTATTGTTGTTCGTTGGAAATTCAATGATTTGTTCAATGTCTCGGGGAGTCGGCTTCTCATACATGGCTGAGTATGGTGGAATTCCTATAGCTGGATGGTGGGCATAATTTAGGAATGTTTCTGTCGCTGCTAGGTACTCTTGCCACTTTTTCTGTTGGTTGTGACAGTACGTGCGCAATATCCTACCCACTTCCCTTAGTACTCTCTCAGCCGGATTGCTATTTGGGTGGTAGACTGATGTCTTATACGTTTTGACCCCAAGTGCTAATAAAGTGTCTCGCCATCTCCTCCCCTTAAACTGTGTACCATGGTCGGTAATAATAGAAGATGGTCTACCGATCTCTGGGATATACAAATCAATAATCACCGCCAAAACCTTTGCTGTTGTTGCCCGATTAACCGGATATAGCTTTATATACTTGGTGTAGTGATCCATTATGATTACCAAGTATTTATATCTGTGCCGACCACCGCTACGGGGAAATGGCCCGCAGATATCCAAAAACACTTTTTCCAGTTTTGCGTTGGAAGTTATCGGTATCATGATACCCTCTGTCTTTTCATTGTTTACTTTTGCACATTGGCAGATCTTACAGGACTTGATGTATGTCCTCACCTTGCGGTTGATATTCTTGATCTTACAATTTTCCTCTAGAGCTTGTATCACTTTTAACGCTCCCATGTGACCATACCTGACATGGTAATCGATGATGACCTCCTTTTCGATTTGGTGTGGGATTATCACCTTCCATGTCTCATCGTCCAATGCGGTTTTTATGAATAAAATTCCCTTGTTGAAGTGGTAATATTTAGAAATGGTTTCATCATTGGCTTCCAAACGACTCACAATGTTTTTCAGCTTAGGATCAGACTGCTGATGGATTCGGATATTTATTAACAAAGCTTGTAAATCGGCTCTGGTCGTGAATATGTTATAAATTTTTACTAAACTCTCCTTCTCTCCCTCGAATGTCTGATCTTCCAGATTTATACGTGACAACACATCAGCTACCACGTTCTTCTTTCCTGGAATGTATTCCCATTTCAGGTCATATTCTTGTAGGGCGAGTACCCACCTAGCCAATCGGCCGTGACTCAATTTGCACCTACGAAGGAACGAGATGGATTTATGATCAGTTCGTACCGTGACTTGATATCCGAGAATGTACGTTCGGAACTTGCTGCATGCGAACACCACGCTCAACAATTCCTTTTCTGTCACACTATAGTTCTTTTCGCACTGGTTCAGTGTGCGACTAGCGAAGCTTATTACCAGATGTTGTCCCTCCTCATCTTCCTGGTATAGTGTCGTTCCTAAGCTTAGATCGCTAGCGTCACAGTTTAGAAAGAACGGTTTCTTAAAATCTGGGTGACGAAGTATCACACTCTCCAGAAACTTCTCTTTTATCAATTGGAAAGTAATATCTTGATCTTGACCCCAAGTCCATTTGTTTTTGGCAGATAACTGTGGTTGAAACTTGGCTGTCAACTCGGAATATCGGCTCTGAAACTTCCTGTAATAGTTACAGAGTCCGAGGAAAGATTGCAATTGTTTCCTGTTTCTTGGTTGCGGGAACCTCTGAATTGCCTCCACTTTCTCTGCCGATGGTGTAATACCTCTGTCGTCTAGGTTGAAGCCTAAGAATTGTACCTCGCGCGCTATGAACTTGGATTTCTCCAACTTCAGTGTTATGTTGTTCTGCGCTAGTTTGTTTAGTACAAATTCCACTCTGTAACAGTGTTCCTCCCAGGTTCCGGATGTGATTAGTAAATCGTCAACATAGACGGTGGTAAATTGGAGCGCTTCTGGTCCCAAAATCTGGTCCATGCATGCCACAAATATGGCGACAGAATTGACAAGTCCGAAGGGCAGTCTCTTGAACTGGTAATTGCGCCCTTCGAAAATGAACGCTACGTATTGGCGGCTTTGTGGATGCAGCTCCACCTGCCAATAACCACAGACCGTATCCCAGGTGCTAATAAATCTAGTACCGTGAAAACGCTTTAAGATTTCTTCTATTTCACCGGGAGAAGTTCTGTCATTCACAATTGTCTTATTCAACTCACGCGCATCTAAACAGAGCCGGACTTGTCCGTCTTTCTTCGGAACAGCAATAATTGGACTAGTGTAAGGTGATTGACTAATCTCAATTATGTCATTATCTAACATCTTGTTTATCTCTGTTCTCACGGCTTCTTTGAGCAACTGCGCTATTGGATATGACCTCCGGTTAAACTCTACGTTCTCTTTAAAACGAAGTTGGCACTGGTAGTTTTTTACCTTCCCTGGTTCATCAGAAAACACCGCCTTGTATTTCTCATATATAGCGATTAGACGATCAGCCAGATGTGTTGGTATTTTCTCGTTATCGCTTCCACACTGGAAATTCCGTATTTCTTGGATCTTAACTGACCATAAATCCTCTCCTCCATGATTGTATATTATGGGTTTAGAAAGAGGGCTGTTTCTAATAACATTTATTTTACGAAGTTGTTGATGTATAGGGCTGGGAAGTATAGTTGTGCCTCCTACCAGGTCTGCGGTCCATGTTACTCCGTCTGGGAAAAGTGATACTTTATTTAAATTAAGATCAATTACTGCCGAATATCTACGAAGAATATCGCAACCGACTAAGATGTCAAATGGTAATCCGGTGGCGATTAAAAATTCCATGTCTAAAGCTATATCACGGCTAACGACACTTAAGGAAACTTGCTTCCTAATGGTTTTATTCTGGCGGCCAGTTGCACCTACCAACACAATGTTGTTGACTGGTAACATTGGCAAAGTTTTACCACATGTACTCTGTATTCTCTCCAACTCATTGGAGTTTATTATTGAAATATTAGCTCCTGTGTCTATCATTATTTTAGCGGGAACTCCTTCCACCTCCGCTGTTATATAAATTATCTCATTATTACTGTTGCTGAGACTCTTCTCGTTCTCTTCCAAAAGTTCAGTTCGTATGTCTTTCAGATAATGGTTACTGATAATAG
This sequence comes from Magicicada septendecula, assembly GCA_034769895.1. NCBI lineage: Eukaryota > Metazoa > Arthropoda > Insecta > Hemiptera > Cicadidae > Magicicada > Magicicada septendecula. The sequence goes on along the minus strand of CM068370.1, from coordinate 158,755,161 downwards.
TGAAGTTTTTATCATTGTTTGCTTGTTGCAAATCATCCTTTTCTAACCCAGGAAGTATAAGCAGTAACGGGTCATCGTTGTTGATTACTGCCTCCTCTCGTTTAAAGTATTTTGTTCATTGTTTGAGTTATTATTGACCGAGGCATCGTTCGGGAAACTCTGGTTTGTCTCCTGACGTTCTGTACCCTGGTTGATGTTTAACGCCCTGTTCGGTTGTCTGCCAAGATCTTCCAGGCTGGTACTTCGTCTTCCCTCTTCATGTCTTGGGCCGTCTCGTTCCGCACTCCTCCATCTTCGGTCGGCGCCGTGGAAGCTGCTCCTCCTCGGTTGATAATATCTCCTGGGTCCGCGATCTTCTGCTCTTATAAAATTTACCCTAGGGCGCGACACTCGGTTATTACTATTGCTATTATTGTTATTATTAAAATTGTTATTATAGTAATTTCGGTTAGGTGGGTAAGGTCTGTCAACATTATTGTTGGGATATGGATTTCTCTGACTGTATGGGACATTATTATTTTGTTGATAATAGTGGTTTCTATTATTTGGGTAGGGGTTGTTATTCCTCACGCCGTTAAAATTACCGTTAAACTGGTTATTACGCGGCTGGTTGTTAGGGCCGTCGTAATTATTGGGCTGGTTCCGGTTATTTGTATGGTTATTGCCGTTATTGGGGTAGGTAGTCGGCCTTGCTTCTGGTCTCTCATTTCTCTTCCTGCTCTGCCGATAATACTCCTCGTTCTCGTATCCCTCTAGTAACTCGGTCATTCGCTGGATCGTCTTGATCTGGCTACCTCTCCGGGCCCTGATAATGTCCTCATCATAGTGATAAGATATCTTATTCACTAAACATTCTTCTGGGATTGCTGGCTCAAGGTGTTTTGCCATACACACCTTCCCCAAGAAATATGCCGTCATGCTGCTACCTAATTGTGACCTGTATCTTCCATTACAAATATTGTCACGTATCAAGTTCTGGGTGGTCTCAGACCAGTATTTTGTCTTAAACATTTTCCGGAACTGTTGGTAGTCGGAAATTTCACTCCGGTTGGCCATCCACCAATTATCTGTTATGTCTCGGAAAGACTCGTCGAATATCTCCCTGCTATGGCTCCATTGGGTAATTTTATGCTTGGTCAAATATTCTTCTACCCTAGCCAGGAACTCCATCGGCTTGCGTTTGTATTGCCGGAAGTTGAGCCACTCTCGGCTTTCGTTGACGGGCAATCCAGTGAAATGAGTCGGTCTGTTTCTTATTGCTTCCATCTCCTCTCGGCTTTGTCGCACCTGACCGGTGATATTGGCCATGGTCTCTTGTATATCATTACATCGTTCTGTGACCTGGTTGCGTACTTTTCCGAATTCTTCTTGATTTTCCTTCCTCTGTTCTTCTACCTTCCTACGACTATGTTCTTCAATATTTGTGAATTTGGTGTTCACCACTTCTTTAAACTCATGGACCTCCTTTTCGGTCTGGTTGCACTTTCCATCAATCTCTCGGATCTGTCGATTGACCATTATATTTTCTTCTTCCATCTTCTTATTCATCGCTTTCTTGTTAACATTGATTTCCTTATTCAGTTCTTCTCGCAACAATTCCATTCTTTCGTCCAGTTTGTCCAAATTCTCCTGATTTACCTCCCTTAACTCTTCTCTTAGAATTTGATTGTCTTCTCTCAATTCCTCCAATTTCTCCCCCATCTTCTCTTCCAACTTCCTGTTATCTTCCTTCAACTCTTCCTTCAATTGTCGGTTGTTCTTCTCTATCTTCTTCCTGGTTTCATCGATTTTCTGATTAGTATTTTCAATTTTATTAATCAATTCTTCTTTGGTCGACTTGAATTCTTCCTTGAACAATTGGTTGTCTTCCTTCAATTCTTCTAACTTCTTCCCCATCTCTTCTTCCAACTTCCTGTTGTTTTCTTCCATCTTCTCTTCCATCTTCTTGCTGTTTTCTTCCATCTTCTCTTCCATCTTCTTATTGGTTTCATCAATCTTCTTACCCAGGGACTGGTTGTCTTCCTTCAATTCTTCCATGTTCTTGTTCATCCCCGTCAACTCTTCTTTTGTGGATTGGTTATCCTTCTTCAATTCTTCCATCTTCTCTTCCATCTTCTTGCTGTTCTCTTCTATCTTCTTATTTGTTTCTTCCTTGCTGGATTTGATATCTTCTTTCAAAGACTGGTTGTTTCCCTTCAACTCTTCCATGTTCTTATTCATCCCACTCAATTCTTCTTTAGTCGATTTGATATCTTCTTTCAAAGACTGTGTGTCCTTCTCCCTATTCTGGTCCATTGTCTTGAACATTTCCATTATTTTCTCCATCCTTATGTCTTCCATTGTTTTGGGTTTCTCCTGGATATTAACCTCTCCTGTCTGTGTGGGTATCTCCGGTTGTTCAGTTTGTTTGGACAACACCGATTGTAATACCTCTTCCACCTCTACTGGCGTTGCCTCTTTGTTGTCCATATCGTTTTCTATTTCTTTTTCGGCCTCCGCCGCCCGTTTCTTAGATGTCGCACGTCGTTGCATTTTCCCTTGAAATTCTCTGGCTTTGTAGCTGTTGCCTAGCTCCAACTAGTGATTGGGCAGAATTTATTGGCCTTCCAATCGCTAATTAAAGCCCCTAAAGTTGTGCGCCAATTTGTAATAAATAAATAAAATTATTTATTGTGTGTTGATGATATTCTATTATGGAGTATGTGACTCCGATGTAATCAAGCCCCTCTCTTTGGGCTAGCCAATTTGTAATAAATTAATAAATAAGTTGTAAGTTGTAAGGTGTTTAATTGGTGTGTATTTGGTGTGGCTCTCGACGTCTTACTGGCCTGAAACACTTCCTTAAGTTTCCCAGCTGGTCGAGTCCCAATGGTAGCAAGACCGGTCGAGTAGTGTAAAGTTGATGAAGGAATATATATGTTCAGCTTCGCCGAAAGTTTCAAAACAAAATTTATTGTTTTGAAGGAAATTTAAAAAAAAATTATGTTTATAAAAAAATAATAAAAAAAAAATTTTTAATTTTATTAATTAATTAATTAGGATCAATTAATTAATATAGGGCTGTGAAGTTTTAAACAGTATAATGCTCTTCTGAAAATTTTTATTAAAGTTTTAGTATAATTTAAATAATCTATCACCACTCATAAGACTGTCTGTAAACCAATCGATACTTGTTTACCTTTTTATTTTTTAGGTTATCTTCACTTACGGGTGGTAAAGTCCTTGTAGATTATCAATTAGAATTATATTATTGGTAATTAGTATTATTGAAGAAATAAAGAACTATTAAGTATTGAAAAGTATTAATGTTTTTTATTAAGTAATAGCAATATTGACTCTTATCGATTAGTATCGATTCTCAGGATATCGAAAAAAGTTACAAGTATATGATATAAAAATTATATAGGGTTCTTTAAACAGCCAGTTATTACCAAAGTCAGAGAAATCGGGCTAATATTTAAAAAGTATAACGTTACAATCAAATTAATAGTTATTAATAAACACAGACATTGAATAATAATTTGTAAATATAATAATTGTTTTCACCCAACAGCTGTTGAACTAAGAGGAGGCACTGGAATTGTCAAAGAAAGATGGCTGCCGTCAAGTCGATCAAAATGTTGCTCGTTCCTGCCGTGTTCCAAATAATGTATTTTCTGGCAATATTTGTGTTCTTGTTTCTGCAAATCTCTTGTTAAATGTTGTGTAGTGATTGGTGTACTGTTTCTGAGTTGTATTTAGTGTATCCGTATAATTATTAGTTCAAACACTTTCTCCGATTCCGTCACTAATTTGGTTTAATGTATTATACAGTTTTCTAGTGTTTTATGGTGTTTTTCGGAGTAGATTTATATTGTTCTGTGTTATGGAGTGTTACTTGATTGTTTCTGTTATAATATGATAGTTTCAGAAGTATTTTACAAGTCACTCGCGATTTCACAATAACGCACTATACACTCGCTTTGTATGACGATTATAGGTTAGGTTATCCACGTTATCAAACGTATGTCATGTTAACCGTTCAACTACCAATAATTAACTCACTGTTTCCTTCAGTTTCAATTAAACTCTTAGCCCATATAATATTATCCTTAACATTGTTCAAAAATATTTTCACATCCTGTGTATACTTTACTATTTCACTATATGAATGCCTAAACTTTGGTTATTTGTCAATTTTATTCACTAGATGTGATTTAAATTAATCTTTCATTTCATTCAGCTTATTTTCAGATTAAATAATGCCATTTTATAGTGTTTTCTGTCCAAAAAATAGTAATTTCACTTTCAGTTTGGTATACTGTGAAGAGTCAAAACATCAAAATTTACTTCCTGTCATTATATAAATTCAGCCATTTTATCAGTTATATTTAATATTAATAATCCTATATTGTATTAAAAGGTTCATATTCCCTTATTTTCTGGTAATTAATTGAATTAGTTGTATTCTGAAACATTATTCTGAAATATACGACTCCCATGTCCAAATTTCTGAGTTTAGTCATTCTCATTTTTATTTATAATTCTGAATATAATTTATTAAAATCTCTCTAAATGGTATGTGCAATTATATGGCATGATCTCAAGTTTATTTTGTCTAAACCCCTTTTGTTTATTTGCTTTTAAATGAGTAATTTCTCTGTTTTGATGAAGTTTGGTTTCCATTCTTTTGGCCTATGATTTTTTAACAATTTTTCTTACAAAATAATTTACAAACAATATATGATGTGTGATACCCTCTCTGACTTTTACAAATAGTATTATAAATTAAACATGTTTTTAAATTACACAAAAACAATTAGTATTGGTTACAATACAAACAATAGTTAAAACAAATAAAGAATTTTTTTTTTTTAAATAAATGGTTGTCTTCAAGTCAGACATTTTGCAACACAATCCTTATTTCTAAACATGGAAATATGGCTTACAAAAAAGGTTTTTTACTAACTAACATCTTAATTACTCTCTACTATTTACAAGTGGTAACTATTTTTATAGTTCTGATGTTAGTTGTTTCAGACCCAAACAAATGGCCTTATATCTAATACATTTTTAAACATTCTTGTACTATATACATAAAAAACCTTATATTTATATTCTTATTTCTAACTATTATTATAAGTAGGATTCTACAGTTTTTATACCGTCTTTTACATTGTCTTTGGGGAATTGTACCCTGTCATTAACAAATAAATAGTATTAATTGTTCAAAAGGTATTATGAACTCTGTTTTTCTTTTTTCATGTAAAACAAAATGTTATTTTAAACAGATTCATGTCTTATGAACAACATATTGTCACAGTACATATTTTAAGTCATTGAAAAATGCATATTTCATTGCATCCAATGTTTGTGATTGCCAAGAATGAAACACAAGGTTCATTTTTTATAATACCCAAAACTATCACTGGTTCACTTTGCACTTATATATTATGTTAATGCTAAATGGTCGTATAGTCTTATTAACATAATAAATTGGTTAGCGTTTTTTCAATGGAGATTTGTTCCATGGGTACTATATTATTGTTTCATCTTAGTTCACAGGAAACTTTTACTTTATACACTCCTCTCTCTTAAATTTATATACATGTGGTTTTTATTTCGTTATACTTTTATTTTTAGATATTTATTTTGGGGATATAGGGATTTGGGTGTCTTTTATAAGAGCATGACATCTTCTTCAGGATGCTGCCCTCTTCTTCTTTCTTCAGTCTTCTTTTCTCCTGCCTTCTGGGACTGGTATCTTCTCCATCTTCTTCTTGTTGCCATCAGGTTTCTTGTGATCTTCTCCATCTTCTTCTTTATTTCAGAAATACACCACCTGTGTTGGTTGATCTTGGCTTATTCTAGGGTTTCTCTTCTATTTATTCTTCCTCGTTGTGGGTTTGGTCATGTTCAGTACTGCTTTGTTATTTACTTTTTTACCTTCCTGGGTTATACCTTGAAAACCTTTGGTTATGAGACTGGTTTTGGATGACTCATCACTAGTAATTCCTTTTATTTGAACTTGTATTTTCTTTATAATAATGATGCCTATCCACAGTTGCTATGAATTAATCTATTTATATTAAACTTAATGCTTTCTTCCATATTTAAACATTATAACTTCATTATTCTAATGATCAATTGCCATTCAATATTATGCTTATATCTGTCATGTTACAGTAATTACCACTTTTTCTTCTGATAAATTAAAACTTTGTTGGTGAGCCTACGTGAGACCAGCCCTAACGCCGGGATCTGCTACTGGAACTGGGACGTAACAGTTACATCTTCCTTTTTCTGGCGGGAATTGTTGTTCACTGCCACTATGTTTTCGTCACTCATTGCTCATTTGCTGTTAGGTAACCATTTTATATACGGAATATTGAAGTTATATTCCATGTACCAAAGTACAATTTTGGCTTTGGCTCTGCTGACGTCATTGATAGTAAGCACTGTCTTGGCAGTATTTCCGGGTGATCTTGTAGAGACGACGAATATTTTTTACACTCTGGCTATCTTGAGTTTTTAGTCAGAGCGTCCTTTTGAGCGCGCTTGCGTGGGTATTCGCGCCTGTGCGTCGACACACTTGCAAAGTTCTTGGAATTTTGAAGGGGTAAATTCTTCAGCCGCATTGCTCAACAACAAACTGCGTCTCTGCCTTTGTTTCAAACTGCTCTACTGGCCTGTTACACAATGGAAATAACGTTGCCATGCGTTCTGTGAGAATGGAATGAATTTCGTTACACAATAATTTTCATAACTCCTTTTTTACAAGCCCGCACCAAAATGAAAGGAATAAAAAATATAATTACCCCATACTGAAAGAAAAATAAGACTCCCAAAATTGACACGCTACAATACCCCCTCGATGAGAATTCTGCTGTTCACAACAGAAGAAATCTCATCGATAAGCCTGAAGAGGACCGGTGAGGAACTGGTGGCACCAACCCCCTGGTTCTTACTACTTATGGGTACACTACCCCCCTGGCTTAGCGACCATGGACTCATCTGAACGAGATCACTGGACTTCTCCGTAAGAGATCCCAACACCGAGAAATCGAGCAGACTCGTACCACAGCGCACCTCACATTCTAACATGCTACCCCCAAGAATCCTCAATCCCTGGCTAAAATTATTCCAGCTCCTCCGCCGATATGTTTCCCCTTTTTGCAAGCTGGGCTGCCTTTAGCAAATACTGGGCTCACACATACTCACATTACATGATACATTGTGAAATTGAAAAATTACAAAAATTCTTTAAAACTGACAAAAGTTTTTTTTTTAAATTCATAGTTCAAAAAAAATTGATATGCTCAAAAAAATTCTCTTCATTATATTTTTTGTTTCCTCTAAAATGACTTGAATTAAGAGTTTTCTCTACTTGAACAAATCCTTAACCTAACATGTCTTAGTCTAACAATACAGTTCAATACAAGAAATCAGTAAACTAAACAATCAACAAAACAACAAAACATGGTAAATACACACATAATAAAACAATCCCTACCTAAAATATGCGTTCGCTGGCAGGCGAAAAATCAAGTTTTTTTTTTTCTTCTCAAAAAAAATTAAAATTTTCAAAAATTTTAAAATTCAAAAAAAATTTAAATTTATTTAAATGTTTTCTTCATATGCAAAATTATTTAAATATTGGTTCGGATTAATTAAACAAACAAATTAAAATTGACTTCCTACTAGACAAGCTTAGTAGGTGTATGACCTCATCAGCTGATCGAAACTAGGTCAAGTCCAAAACCCTTGACCTACATATGTTATGTATACTTTCTGCACCTACATTAAACATCTGTAACAATCTAACTCAAAGTACAAAACATAATAAAATAAAATATTGAAAATGAACAAAATATTAATATAAATAATAAACAGATTGACATTTAAATTATTTAAAATAAACAATTCTCAATTTTACATTATTTCCAAATTTTATCGAAATTCTGTCGCTGGTTTAAAATAAAAACTTTTATATCTTTATTATCAATCTCTTTCTTTATTCACCAATTTTACTCTTCATTTAACAATCTCGCTATACTTTACTGTGGGTGATGTAAATTATTTATTCTCATTGACCGTATTAGATCTGTATACATATATGATCTTTATCTCTTTGACTCTAACTCATCAACTTCAATTATCATGACACCCATCTCTACCAAAATATCTCCTAATCCCAAAACACTCTAAACCCCAACTTATCATGTAACTCAATTCACCACCTTCTCTACATCTGAAAAAAAAATACTCTCTAACCCTTTGTACATAGGATACGTGTTTCCTCTACCCAAAACTCAATTCCCTTATTTGGCGGCCTGGATTCTACCTAAGGCGGCCCCTCCTCACTAAAATCGATACCACTTCCCGTCCCAACATATTTTGTCGTGAACTCCTACATGACACTACCCCCTAATACAAAATTGCCATCCCCAAAAATCTCAATCTCATAACCTTACTACAAATACAATAAAATAGCCTCATTCATTATAAACATAAATATATATCACTCAAAATCTACATAAAGTCTCCATTACCACTGTGTCAACATTAATACTTCACAAAACTACATCATTTCAAAACAATATTACATTATATCATCTCTACTATTTCAAATTCAACTTTGAATTCAATTTGGACAGGTCTACGTGTCCCATAAAATATTTATCACCCAAAAAACTATCTTTTATTAGATTTCACAAATCGTTACTTTATTTCTCATTGTCATTATTGTTATCATTACTCCAAAACATCTGTAATACATCAAACATTACATTGAACATCAATTACTTAAAACATTTATAACTAATGTACCAGTGACATGTTATTGCTGATCAGCTGATATCCTACTAACACAATGAAAATGCATCTCAAAATTGAACAACTTACATGGAATACATTATCAATACTTACTTCTATTATGTTGATTGCCTGCCAGGCGTCTAATTATTGGCTTAGGAAAAAATATACACACATGATGACAATACATATTCTTAGCAACACCTATATCTAACTTACAACAATAAAATAATACACTTAAAATTATAGTATGAACACCTTATATTGAAAATATGAGCATCTGGTTATTTGAGCAGAGTGCAAACATTTTTTATTGGATCAAACTTTGAATGAGCAACAAATTTCTTTATGTTATACAATTTAAGTTCGTGACTCGTTTGAGTCACCTCCCAGCCACACACACTATTTCAGATTATGGTGGACTGTGGCGCCCATTCGCTTCCACAGAGACTGTATATTTTGGAGCAGGTTTTTTACCTCTCCGTGTCTCTGCTTCCGCTATTAAGTTTTAAACATAGTGAACATCATCATGTTCCCGTCATAAAATGATACACCCTTAAAACGGTTCTACCACCGGTCTTGCTACCCCAAGGCGGGCAGAGTGGCAGCCGCTGTTCCATAGTTCCGGGAAGATTTCCTCTAATTGTCACCCCCCATTAAATTTCCAATATATACCAATTTCCAAGTCAGCTATGGTCAAGGGACTTGGTATGACCATAGCTGGCCGCTAGCCAAAACCACGGTTAGTGCTGGTAAGACAGTAACCGCCCGAAAAGTCGAGGAAATCTAAACTTTCATTTCACTGCCTGTTATACATCAATACTATTATGTGCGACACGGTCATTCAGTAATGTGTGTAAAATTTTTACTTTACACGGATAAGGCGTGCCGCACATTTATCGCCAGTTTGGCCTCCAATGGAGGTAACCCTCACTGTTACCCCCAACCCATTTCGCTATCTAAGAGAGCACAGGCCACCCCCTTAATAGCCTCTTAATAACTAACTAATTACTTAACAATTGGAAATTAAAACTTTTCTACCATTGCTGTTCCACATTCCATTGTTCTATCACTTCATTGAGCACCAATCTACCCCCCAAAATCATCCCCACTTCTTGTATTGACAACAAGTTTTTATTTGGTTACACATTCTTCACAACGTTCCCATACTCACTGGTGCTAAAACTTGCCAATTATATTTGGTCACTTAATTCTAAAATTTATTTACATTTTAAATTTATAACTTATAATTTATAACTAAGTGGTCAGTATCCCCGCCTGAAACGGGGGTGTTTTGCGATGAAGTATACAAAAATTCCACAACAGATCTACTTTGTGCAATTATTTCCCCTTCCTACCCAACTGTGCTACCTTAACTCTCTCATCCCCACTAACCCGTCGTCTGTTCCGGAATTTTCCATACTTCTCCGCAAAACTCTTCATTTCGGGCTTAAGCAAACTATTGCCAATGGCTCAATTTTAACTTTGCCAGTGACACTAAAATTATTGAAATTTGTATGCACTGCCTTGCATTTAGGTGTAGCCTCCTTTATATAATCACTCTAAGGCAGTGCAGGTACGCGACAGGTACATCAAAATTGTTGTACCTAGAGTGTATAAAAAATTTTAATTCGTCACGTACCTTTTTGGGGTCCCCCTCCCCGTTCAAATATGATGGAAGTTTTCAAATTTTGACCAATTTTGGTGGAGCCGGACCATCGTTGCTTTCACCGCCCGAAGGAAGATCTGCCAACCATGGCCCGCCTCCGAGTTCCGAATTCCACGGCCAGGACTGGTAAGATCGTGACCGCCCGAAAATGGGGGAGGATCCCTTCTAGAAACAAAAAAATAATTAAATAACATTCATACCTTTACAATTTAACAAAATACTTATGCTGACCAAAATAATTTCAAATTTGTAGCGTTGTGCGTACCCACTATCTCCCTGGTTTCTCTATTCTGTAACACATACGAATTTTTCATTTTTATTTCTACTATCTCGTACGGCCCCTCGTACAATAAGAAAAACTTCTTGATTGCCTTGTCTTGTGCACTTGATAAGTCATGTCGTCGTATCAATACCAGCTGTCCAACCTCATACTGCGTCCACTTACCTTTCATATCATATCGCTGTTTTCTCCTCTCTCCCTTCGTCAACAAACTTTCATTCGCTAGTCTAAGTTTAACATCATTACCAATAGTGTTGGTTTCCGGTGGATATTCAATTAATTGTTCCAAAATCCTCTGTGGGCGCTTCCCTCTTATTAACTCGTAAGGCGTGAACCCCATCGACTCGTGGGTGGTGCAGTTTAGCCAGTTTTCAATCTTCTGCACATAAAGTGGCCACTCGCTATGTTTGGCGTGGCAGTATGTTCGAAAAATTCTGCCCAACTCCCTCATGACTCTCTCCGCCTGGTTGGACTGCGGGTGATATACTGCGGTGTGCTTTGGGATGATACCTTCCCATCCAAGAGTCTGGCGCCATCTTCCGCTGATGAACTGCGGTCCATGGTCGGATAATATCACCTTCGGCTTTCCCACGTTGATCATGTAGTCGCGTGTGATCTTCTCACTCAGCACCTTACTCGTTGCTCGCTTTACACTATACAGCCTGACATATTTGGAAAAAGTATCAAGTACAACAAAAATATGCATCACTCCACCCCTACCTTTCGGCAAAGGGCCGTACAAATCTACCGCTACTAAATCAAATGGTTTTTCTACTTTAATATAATTTAGTTCTCCCTCTAACCTATAATTTACAACTTTGGATTTCTGACATAACTCGCAAACTCTAAGTATTCTTCGGACGCGTTTCTCCATATTCTTAAATAAACAAGATTCCTTTAACACATTCACACACTTCCGTGCCCCAAAATGCCCGTACCTAAGATGACAGTCCCACACTATTTTCTCTATCAACTCAATTATCAATTAAGTTAACACTTCCACTTACCTTACGACTTGGATCTGGCCGGATCGCGTAGTGGAGGTAAACCCATTTCGTTCGGCGAACTCTGACGATACATATAACGAAATAAGGCATTGAAAGAATTTAACTCTCAATTATATGGAAGAGAAATCAGATTTTTTTATTACTCAAAAATGTTGAAATGTTAAATCTTCTTGTTACATATTGTGCAACTCTTGCACCTTACTGACTATAGCTTACCTTGTAATGGACAATTATATAACTTCATAATTATACACGCATAAACAAAAAACACAGCCCAGCTTTGCCACACTCACATTCATACTAAATTAAAAGCCCCTTAACATTTTTTAGATGAAGCCCACCCCAGCCCTCACGTAAACCGTCGCCACGCGGTTCATACATGCCCTCATAGTTTTAAGAGTAAGTTGATTGTTATCTTTCCGAAAAAATACTGGTTTCACTACTTCAAGTTGAATTGACCACGGTCACATAAACATTTGCGGTAATTACCACTTTTTCTTCTGATAAATTAAAACTTTGTTGGCGAGCCTACGTGAGACCAGCCCTAACGCCGGGATCTGCTACTGGAACTGGGACGTAACAGTTACATCTTCCTTTTTCTGGCGGGAATTGTTGTTCACTGCCACTATGTTTTCGTCGCTCATTGCTCATTTGCTGTTAGGTAACCATTTTATATACGGAATATTGAAGTTATATTCCATGTACCAAAGTACAATTTTGGCTTTGGCTCTGCTGACGTCATTGATAGTAAGCACTGTCTTGGCAGTATTTCCGGGAGATCTTGTAGAGACGACGAATATTTTTTACACTCTGGCCATCTTGAGTTTTTAGTCAGAGCGTCCTTTTGAGCGCGCTTGCGTGGGTATTCGCGCCTGTGCGTCGACACACTTGCAAAGTTCTTGGAATTTTGAAGGGGGCAAATTCTTCAGCCGCATTGCTCAACAACAAACTGCGTCTCTGCCTTTGTTTCAAACTGCTCTACTGGCCTGTTACACAATGGAAATAACGTTGCCATGCGTTCTGTGAGAATGAAATGAATTTCGTTACACAATAATTTTCATAACTCCTTTTTTACAAGCCCGCACCAAAATGAAAGGAATAAAAAATATAATTACCCCATACTGAAAGAAAAATAAGACTCCCAAAATTGACATGCTACAATACCCCCTCGATGAGAATTCTGCTGTTCACAACAGAAGAAATCTCATCGATAAGCCTGAAGAGGACCGGTGAGGAACTGGTGCCACCAACCCCCTGGTTCTTACTACTTATGGGTACACTACCCCCCTGGCTTAGCGACCATGGACTCATCTGAACGAGATCACTGGACTTCTCCGTAAGAGATCCCAACACCGAGAAATCGAGCAGACTCGTACCACAGCGCACCTCACCTTCTAACATGCTACCCCCAAAAATCCTCAATCCCTGGCTAAAATTATTCCAGCTCCTCCGCCGATATGTTTCCCCTTTTTGCAAGCTGGGCTGCCTTTAGCAAATACTGGGCTCACACATACTCACATTACATGATACATTGTGAAATTGAAAAATTACAAAAATTCTTTAAAATTGACAAAAGTTTTTTTTTTTTAATTCAAAGTTCAAAAAAAATTGATATGCTCAAAAAAATTCTCTTCATTATATTTTTTGTTTCCTCTAAAATGACTTGAATTAAGAGTTTTCTCTACTTGAACAAATCCTTAACCTAACATGTCTTAGTCTAACAATACAGTTCAATACAAGAAATCAGTAAACTAAACAATCAACAAAACAACAAAACATGGTAAATACACACATAATAAAACAATCCCTACCTAAAATATGCGTTCGCTGGCAGGCGAAAAATCAAGTTTTTTTTTTCTTCTCAAAAAAAATTAAAATTTTCAAAAATTTTAAAATTCAAAAAAAATTTAAATTTATTTAAATGTTTTCTTCATATGCAAAATTATTTAAATATTGGTTCGGATTAATTAAACAAACAAATTAAAATTGACTTCCTACTAGACAAGCTTAGTAGGTGTATGACCTCATCAGCTGATCGAAACTAGGTCAAGTCCAAAACCCTTGACCTACATATGTTATGTATACTTTCTGCACCTACATTAAACATCTGTAACAATCTAACTCAAAGTACAAAACATAATAAAATAAAATATTGAAAATGAACAAAATATTAATATAAATAATAAACAGATTGACATTTAAATTATTTAAAATAAACAATTCTCAATTTTACATTATTTCCAAATTTTATCGAAATTCTGTCGCTGGTTTAAAATAAAAACTTTTATATCTTTATTATCAATCTCTTTCTTTATTCACCAATTTTACTCTTCATTTAACAATCTCGCTATACTTTACTGTGGGTGATGTAAATTATTTATTCTCATTGACCGTATTAGATCTGTATACATATATGATCTTTATCTCTTTGACTCTAACTCATCAACTTCAATTATCATGACACCCATCTCTACCAAAATATCTCCTAATCCCAAAACACTCTAAACCCCAACTTATCATGTAACTCAATTCACCACCTTCTCTACATCTGAAAAAAAAATACTCTCTAACCCTTTGTACATAGGATACGTGTTTCCTCTACCCAAAACTCAATTCCCTTATTTGGCGGCCTGGATTCTACCTAAGGCGGCCCCTCCTCACTAAAATCGATACCACTTCCCGTCCCAACATATTTTGTCGTGAACTCCTACATGACACTACCCCCTAATACAAAATTGCCATCCCCAAAAATCTCAATCTCATAACCTTACTACAAATACAATAAAATAGCCTCATTCATTATAAACATAAATATTGTAACATGACAGATATAAGCATAATATTGAATGGCAATTGATCATTAGAATAATGAAGTTATAATGTTTAAATATGGAAGAAAGCATTAAGTTTAATATAAATAGATTAATTCATAGCAACTGTGGAAAGGAATCATTATTATAAAGAAAATACAAGTTCAAATAAAAGGAATTACTAGTGATGAGTCATCCAAGACCAGTCTCATAACCAAAGGTTTTCAAGGTATAACCCAGGAAGGTAAAATAGTAAATAACAAAGCAGTACAGAATATGACCAAACCCACAACGAGGGAGAATAAATAGAATAGAAACCCTAAAATAAGCCAAGATCAACCAATACAGGTGGTGTATTTCTGAAATAAAGAAGAAGATGGAGAAGATCACAAGAAACCTGATGGCATCAAGAAGAAGATGGAGAAGATACCAGTCCCAGAAGGCAGGAGAAAAGAAGACTGATGAAAGAAGAAGAAGGCAGCATCCTGAAGAAGATGTCATGCTCTTATAAAAGACACCCAAATCCCTATATCCCCAAAATAAATATTTAAAAATAAAAGTATAACGAAATAAAAACCACATGTATATAAATTTAAGAGAGAGGAGTGTATAAAGTAAAAGTTTCCTGTGAACTAAGATGAAACAATAATATAGTACCCATGGAACAAATCTCCACTGAAAAAACGCTAACCAATTTATTATGTTGATAAGACTATACGACCATTTAGCATTAACATAATATATAAGTGCAAAGTGAACCAGTGATAGTTTTGGGTATTATAAAAAATGAACCTTGTGTTTCATTCTTGGCAATCACAAACATTGGATGCAATGAAATATGCATTTTTCAATGACTTAAAATGTGTACTGTGACAATATGTTGTTCATAAGACATGAATCTGTTTAAAATAACATTTTGTTTTACATGAAAAAAAGAAAAACAGATTTCATAGTGCTTTTTGAACGGTTCATACTATTTATTTGTTAATGACAGGGTACAATTCCCCAAAGACAATGTATAAAAGACGGTATAAAAACTGTAGAATCCTACTTATAATAATAGTTAGAAATAAGAATATAAATATAAGGTTTTTATGTATATAGTATAAGAATGTTTAAAAATGTTTTAGATATAAGGCCATTTGTTTGGGTCTGAAACAACTAACATCAGAACTATAAAAATAGTTACCACTTGTAAATAGTAGAGAGTAATTAAGATGTTAGTTAGTACAAAACCTTTGTTGTAAACTATATTTCCATGTTGGAAATGGGAATTTTGTTGCAAAATGTCTGACTTGAAGACAACCATTTATTTAAAAAAAATATTCTTTATTTTGTTTAACTATTGTTTGTATTGTAACCAATACTAATTGTTTTTGTGTAATTTGAAAACATGTTTAATTTATAATACTATATGTAAAAGTCAGAGAGGGTATTACACATCATATATTGTTTGTAAAATATTTTATAAGAAAAATTGTAAAAAAATCATAGGCCAAAAGAATGGAAACCAAACTTCATCAAAACAGAGAAATTGCTCATTTAAATGCAAATAAACAAAAGGGGTTTAGACAAAATAAACTTGAGATCATGCCATATAATTGCACATACCATTTAGAGAGATTTTAATAAATTATATTCAGAATTATAAATAAAAATGAGAATGACTAAACTCAGAAATTTGGACATGGGAGTCATATATTCCTGAATAATGTTTCAGAATACAACTAATTCAATTAATTACCAGAAAATAAGGGAATATGAACCTTTTAATACAATATAGGATTATTAATATTAAATATAACTGATAAAATGGCTGAATTTATATAATGACAGGAAGTAAAGTTTGATGTTTTGACTTTTCAGAGTAAATCAATCTGAAAGTGAAATTACTATTTTTTGGACAGAAAACACTATAAAATGGCATTATTTAATCTGAAAATAACCAGAATGAACTGAAAGATTAATTTAAATCAAATCTAGTGAATAAAATTGACAAATAACCAAAGTTTAGGCATTCATATAGTGAAAATGTAAAAATGTATACAGGATGTGAAAAATATTTGAACAATGTTAAGGATAATATTATATGGGCTAAGAGTTTAATTGAAACTGAAGGAAACAGTTAGTTGATTATTGGAATTAGAACGGTTAACATGAACGAGAGTTTTGTGACGATCTAACCTATCTTACTAATGGTAAAATAAGTGGCGAACAGTACGTTACTGTAAAGTCGAGAGTGAATTATAAAATCCTTCCAGAACATATACATTGTGACAAAAACGATCAAGAAACACTAATTAACACTAAACAATACATTTCTACTCTGAAAAACACCACAAAACTGTATAACACATTAACCAAATTAGTGTCGGAATTGGGAAAAGTGTTTTGACTTATAATTACACAGACATACTAAATACAACCCAGAATCACTACACCAGTCACTACACAACATATAACAAGAGATTTGCAGACACAAGAACAGGAATATTGCTTCAAAATACATTATTTGGAATGCAGCAGGAACGAGCAACATTTTGATCAACTTGACGGCGGCCATTTGCTTTGACGATCTCAGTGCCTTCTTCTTTGTTCAGCACAGCTGTTTGGTGAAAACAATTATTATATTTACAATTTATTATTCAATGTCTGTGTTTATTAATAACTATTAATTTGATTGTAACGTTATACTTTTTAAATATTAGCCCGATTTCTCTGACTTTGGTAATAACTGGCTGTTTAAAGAACCCTATATAATTTTTATATCATATACTTGTAACTTTTTTCGATATCCTGAGAATCGATACTAATCGATAAGAGTCAATATTGCTATTAATTAATAAAAAACATTAATACTTTTCAATACTTAATAGTTCTTTATTTCTTCAATAATACTAATTACCAATAATATAATTCTAATTGATAATCTACAAGGACTTTACCACCCGTAAGTGAAGATAACCTAAAAAATAAAAAGGTAAACAAGTATCGATTGGTTTACAGACAGTCTTATGAGTGGTGATAGATTATTTAAAATATACTAAAACTTTAATAAAAATTTTCAGAAGAGCATTACACTGTTTAAAACTTCACAGCCCTATATTAATTAATTGATCCTAATTAATTAATTAATAAAATTAAAAAAATTTTTTTAATTATTTTTTTTATAAACATAATTTTTTTTTTTTAATTTCCTTCAAAACAATAAATTTTGTTTTGAAACTTTCGGCGAAGCTGAACAGATATATTCCTTCATCAACTTTATGCTACTCGACCGATCTTGCTACCATTGGGACTCGACCAGCTGGGAAACTTAAGCAAGTGTTTCAGGCCAGTAAGACGTCGAGAGCCACACCAATTAAACACCAATTAAACATATTACATTGGACTTGATTACATCGGAGTCACAAACTTCACAATCTCTATATCAACACACACACATCATTTTTTTATTATATTTATTTTATTACAATATATATCACTCAAAATCTACATAAAGTCTCCATTACCACTGTGTCAACATTAATACTTCACAAAACTACATCATTTCAAAACAATATTACATTATATCATCTCTACTATTTCAAATTCAACTTTGAATTCAATTTGGACAGGTCTACGTGTCCCATAAAATATTTATCACCCAAAAAACTATCTTTTATTAGATTTCACAAATCGTTACTTTATTTCTCATTGTCATTATTGTTATCATTACTCCAAAACATCTGTAATACATCAAACATTACATTGAACATCAATTACTTAAAACATTTATAACTAATGTACCAGTGACATGTTATTGCTGATCAGCTGATATCCTACTAACACAATGAAAATGCATCTCAAAATTGAACAACTTACATGGAATACATTATCAATACTTACTTCTATTATGTTGATTGCCTGCCAGGTGTCTAATTATTGGCTTAGGAAAAAATATACACACATGATGACAATACATATTCTTAGCAACACCTATATCTAACTTACAACAATAAAATAATACACTTAAAATTATAGTATGAACACCTTATATTGAAAATATGAGCATCTGGTTATTTGAGCAGAGTGCAAACATTTTTTATTGGATCAAACTTTGAATGAGCAACAAATTTCTTTATGTTATACAATTTAAGTTCGTGACTCGTTTGAGTCACCTCCCAGCCACACACACTATTTCAGATTATGGTGGACTGTGGCGCCCATTCGCTTCCACAGAGACTGTATATTTTGGAGCAGGTTTTTTACCTCTCCGTGTCTCTGCTTCCGCTATTAAGTTTTAAACATAGTGAACATCATCATGTTCCCGTCATAAAATGATACACCCTTAAAACGGTTCTACCACCGGTCTTGCTACCCCAAGGCGGGCAGAGTGGCAGCCGCTGTTCCATAGTTCCGGGAAGATTTCCTCTAATTGTCACCCCCCATTAAATTTCCAATATATACCAATTTCCAAGTCAGCTATGGTCAAGGGACTTGGTATGACCATAGCTGGCCGCTAGCCAAAACCACGGTTAGTGCTGGTAAGACAGTAACCGCCCGAAAAGTCGAGGAAATCTAAACTTTCATTTCACTGCCTGTTATACATCAATACTATTATGTGCGACACGGTCATTCAGTAATGTGTGTAAAATTTTTACTTTACACGGATAAGGCGTGCCGCACATTTATCGCCAGTTTGGCCTCCAATGGAGGTAACCCTCACTGTTACCCCCAACCCATTTCGCTATCTAAGAGAGCACAGGCCACCCCCTTAATAGCCTCTTAATAACTAACTAATTACTTAACAATTGGAAATTAAAACTTTTCTACCATTGCTGTTCCACATTCCATTGTTCTATCACTTCATTGAGCACCAATCTACCCCCCAAAATCATCCCCACTTCTTGTATTGACAACAAGTTTTTATTTGGTTACACATTCTTCACAACGTTCCCATACTCACTGGTGCTAAAACTTGCCAATTATATTTGGTCACTTAATTCTAAAATTTATTTACATTTTAAATTTATAACTTATAATTTATAACTAAGTGGTCAGTATCCCCACCTGAAACGGGGGTGTTTTGCGATGAAGTATACAAAAATTCCACAACAGATCTACTTTGTGCAATTATTTCCCCTTCCTACCCAACTGTGCTACCTTAACTCTCTCATCCCCACTAACCCGTCGTCTGTTCCGGAATTTTCCATACTTCTCCGCAAAACTCTTCATTTCGGGCTTAAGCAAACTATTGCCAATGGCTCAATTTTAACTTTGCCAGTGACACTAAAATTATTGAAATTTGTATGCACTGCCTTGCATTTAGGTGTAGCCTCCTTTATATAATCACTCTAAGGCAGTGCAGGTACGCGACAGGTACATCAAAATTGTTGTACCTAGAGTGTATAAAAAATTTTAATTCGTCACGTACCTTTTTGGGGTCCCCCTCCCCGTTCAAATATAATGGAAGTTTTCAAATTTTGACCAATTTTGGTGGAGCCGGACCATCGTTGCTTTCACCGCCCGAAGGAAGATCTGCCAACCATGGCCCGCCTCCGAGTTCCGAATTCCACGGCCAGGACTGGTAAGATCGTGACCGCCCGAAAATGGGGGAGGATCCCTTCTAGAAACAAAAAAATAATTAAATAACATTCATACCTTTACAATTTAACAAAATACTTATGCTGACCAAAATAATTTCAAATTTGTAGCGTTGTGCGTACCCACTATCTCCCTGGTTTCTCTATTCTGTAACACATACGAATTTTTCATTTTTATTTCTACTATCTCGTACGGCCCCTCGTACAATAAGAAAAACTTCTTGATTGCCTTGTCTTGTGCACTTGATAAGTCATGTCGTCGTATCAATACCAGCTGTCCAACCTCATACTGCGTCCACTTACCTTTCATATCATATCGCTGTTTTCTCCTCTCTCCCTTCGTCAACAAACTTTCATTCGCTAGTCTAAGTTTAACATCATTACCAATAGTGTTGGTTTCCGGTGGATATTCAATTAATTGTTCCAAAATCCTCTGTGGGCGCTTCCCTCTTATTAACTCGTAAGGCGTGAACCCCATCGACTCGTGGGTGGTGCAGTTTAGCCAGTTTTCAATCTTCTGCACATAAAGTGGCCACTCGCTATGTTTGGCGTGGCAGTATGTTCGAAAAATTCTGCCCAACTCCCTCATGACTCTCTCCGCCTGGTTGGACTGCGGGTGATATACTGCGGTGTGCTTTGGGATGATACCTTCCCATCCAAGAGTCTGGCGCCATCTTCCGCTGATGAACTGCGGTCCATGGTCGGATAATATCACCTTCGGCTTTCCCACGTTGATCATGTAGTCGCGTGTGATCTTCTCACTCAGCACCTTACTCGTTGCTCGCTTTACACTATACAGCCTGACATATTTGGAAAAAGTATCAAGTACAACAAAAATATGCATCACTCCACCCCTACCTTTCGGCAAAGGGCCGTACAAATCTACCGCTACTAAATCGAATGGTTTTTCTACTTTAATATAATTTAGTTCTCCCTCTAACCTATAATTTACAACTTTGGATTTCTGACATAACTCGCAAACTCTAAGTATTCTTCGGACGCGTTTCTCCATATTCTTAAATAAACAAGATTCCTTTAACACATTCACACACTTCCGTGCCCCAAAATGCCCGTACCTAAGATGACAGTCCCACACTATTTTCTCTATCAACTCAATTATCAATTAAGTTAACACTTCCACTTACCTTACGACTTGGATCTGGCCGGATCGCGTAGTGGAGGTAAACCCATTTCGTTCGGCGAACTCTGACGATACATATAACGAAATAAGGCATTGAAAGAATTTAACTCTCAATTATATGGAAGAGAAATCAGATTTTTTTATTACTCAAAAATGTTGAAATGTTAAATCTTCTTGTTACATATTGTGCAACTCTTGCACCTTACTGACTATAGCTTACCTTGTAA
Organism: Magicicada septendecula; assembly: GCA_034769895.1. NCBI lineage: Eukaryota > Metazoa > Arthropoda > Insecta > Hemiptera > Cicadidae > Magicicada > Magicicada septendecula. The sequence goes on along the minus strand of CM068370.1, from coordinate 158,733,649 downwards.
TGGACAATTATATAACTTCATAATTATACACGCATAAACAAAAAACACAGCCCAGCTTTGCCACACTCACATTCATACTAAATTAAAAGCCCCTTAACATTTTTTAGATGAAGCCCACCCCAGCCCTCACGTAAACCGTCGCCACGCGGTTCATACATGCCCTCATAGTTTTAAGAGTAAGTTGATTGTTATCTTTCCGAAAAAATACTGGTTTCACTACTTCAAGTTGAATTGACCACGGTCACATAAACATTTGCGGTAATTACCACTTTTTCTTCTGATAAATTAAAACTTTGTTGGCGAGCCTACGTGAGACCAGCCCTAACGCCGGGATCTGCTACTGGAACTGGGACGTAACAGTTACATCTTCCTTTTTCTGGCGGGAATTGTTGTTCACTGCCACTATGTTTTCGTCGCTCATTGCTCATTTGCTGTTAGGTAACCATTTTATATACGGAATATTGAAGTTATATTCCATGTACCAAAGTACAATTTTGGCTTTGGCTCTGCTGACGTCATTGATAGTAAGCACTGTCTTGGCAGTATTTCCGGGAGATCTTGTAGAGACGACGAATATTTTTTACACTCTGGCCATCTTGAGTTTTTAGTCAGAGCGTCCTTTTGAGCGCGCTTGCGTGGGTATTCGCGCCTGTGCGTCGACACACTTGCAAAGTTCTTGGAATTTTGAAGGGGGCAAATTCTTCAGCCGCATTGCTCAACAACAAACTGCGTCTCTGCCTTTGTTTCAAACTGCTCTACTGGCCTGTTACACAATGGAAATAACGTTGCCATGCGTTCTGTGAGAATGGAATGAATTTCGTTACACAATAATTTTCATAACTCCTTTTTTACAAGCCCGCACCAAAATGAAAGGAATAAAAAATATAATTACCCCATACTGAAAGAAAAATAAGACTCCCAAAATTGACACGCTACAATACCCCCTCGATGAGAATTCTGCTGTTCACAACAGAAGAAATCTCATCGATAAGCCTGAAGAGGACCGGTGAGGAACTGGTGCCACCAACCCCCTGGTTCTTACTACTTATGGGTACACTACCCCCCTGGCTTAGCGACCATGGACTCATCTGAACGAGATCACTGGACTTCTCCGTAAGAGATCCCAACACCGAGAAATCGAGCAGACTCGTACCACAGCACACCTCACCTTCTAACATGCTACCCCCAAAAATCCTCAATCCCTGGCTAAAATTATTCCAGCTCCTCCGCCAATATGTTTCCCCTTTTTGCAAGCTGGGCTGCCTTTAGCAAATACTGGGCTCACACATACTCACATTACATGATACATTGTGAAATTGAAAAATTACAAAAATTCTTTAAAATTGACAAAAGTTTTTTTTTTTAAATTCAAAGTTAAAAAAAAATTGATATGCTCAAAAAAATTCTCTTCATTATATTTTTTGTTTCCTCTAAAATTACTTGAATTAAGAGTTTTCTCTACTTGAACAAATCCTTAACCTAACATGTCTTAGTCTAACAATACAGTTCAATACAAGAAATCAATAAACTAAACAATCAACAAAACAACAAAACATGGTAAATACACACATAATAAAACAATCCCTACCTAAAATATGCGTTCGCTGGCAGGCGAAAAATCAAGTTTTTTTTTCTTCTCAAAAAAAATTAAAATTTTCAAAAATTTTAAAATTCAAAAAAAATTTAAATTTATTTAAATGTTTTCTTCATATGCAAAATTATTTAAATATTGGTTCGGATTAATTAAACAAACAAATTAAAATTGACTTCCTACTAGACAAGCTTAGTAGGTGTATGACCTCATCAGCTGATCGAAACTAGGTCAAGTCCAAAACCCTTGACCTACATATGTTATGTATACTTTCTGCACCTACATTAAACATCTGTAACAATCTAACTCAAAGTACAAAACATAATAAAATAAAATATTGAAAATGAACAAAATATTAATATAAATAATAAACAGATTGACATTTAAATTATTTAAAATAAACAATTCTCAATTTTACATTATTTCCAAATTTTATCGAAATTCTGTCGCTGGTTTAAAATAAAAACTTTTATATCTTTATTATCAATCTCTTTCTTTATTCACCAATTTTACTCTTCATTTAACAATCTCTCTATACTTTACTGTGGGTGATGTAAATTATTTATTCTCATTGACCGTATTAGATCTGTATACATATATGATCTTTATCTCTTTGACTCTAACTCATCAACTTCAATTATCATGACACCCATCTCTACCAAAATATCTCCTAATCCCAAAACACTCTAAACCCCAACTTATCATGTAACTCAATTCACCACCTTCTCTACATCTGAAAAAAAAATACTCTCTAACCCTTTGTACATAGGATACGTGTTTCCTCTACCCAAAACTCAATTCCCTTATTTGGCGGCCTGGATTCTACCTAAGGCGGCCCCTCCTCACTAAAATCGATACCACTTCCCGTCCCAACATATTTTGTCGTGAACTCCTACATGACACTACCCCCTAATACAAAATTGCCATCCCCAAAAATCTCAATCTCATAACCTTACTACAAATACAATAAAATAGCCTCTTTCATTATAAACATAAATATATATCACTCAAAATCTACATAAAGTCTCCATTACCACTGTGTCAACATTAATACTTCACAAAACTACATCATTTCAAAACAATATTACATTATATCATCTCTACTATTTCAAATTCAACTTTGAATTCAATTTGGACAGGTCTACATGTCCCATAAAATATTTATCACCCAAAAAACTATCTTTTATTAGATTTCACAAATCGTTACTTTATTTCTCATTGTCATTATTGTTATCATTACTCCAAAACATCTGTAATACATCAAACATTACATTGAACATCAATTACTTAAAACATTTATAACTAATGTACCAGTGACATGTTATTGCTGATCAGCTGATATCCTACTAACACAATGAAAATGCATCTCAAAATTGAACAACTTACATGGAATACATTATCAATACTTACTTCTATTATGTTGATTGCCTGCCAGGTGTCTAATTATTGGCTTAGGAAAAAATATACACACATGATGACAATACATATTCTTAGCAACACCTATATCTAACTTACAACAATAAAATAATACACTTAAAATTATAGTATGAACACCTTATATTGAAAATATGAGCATCTGGTTATTTGAGCAGAGTGCAAACATTTTTTATTGGATCAAACTTTGAATGAGCAACAAATTTCTTTATGTTATACAATTTAAGTTCGTGACTCGTTTGAGTCACCTCCCAGCCACACACACTATTTCAGATTATGGTGGACTGTGGCGCCCATTCGCTTCCACAGAGACTGTATATTTTGGAGCAGGTTTTTTACCTCTCCGTGTCTCTGCTTCCGCTATTAAGTTTTAAACATAGTGAACATCATCATGTTCCCGTCATAAAATGATACACCCTTAAAACGGTTCTACCACCGGTCTTGCTACCCCAAGGCGGGCAGAGTGGCAGCCGCTGTTCCATAGTTCCGGGAAGATTTCCTCTAATTGTCACCCCCCATTAAATTTCCAATATATACCAATTTCCAAGTCAGCTATGGTCAAGGGACTTGGTATGACCATAGCTGGCCGCTAGCCAAAACCACGGTTAGTGCTGGTAAGACAGTAACCGCCCGAAAAGTCGAGGAAATCTAAACTTTCATTTCACTGCCTGTTATACATCAATACTATTATGTGCGACACGGTCATTCAGTAATGTGTGTAAAATTTTTACTTTACACGGATAAGGCGTGCCGCACATTTATCGCCAGTTTGGCCTCCAATGGAGGTAACCCTCACTGTTACCCCCAACCCATTTCGCTATCTAAGAGAGCACAGGCCACCCCCTTAATAGCCTCTTAATAACTAACTAATTACTTAACAATTGGAAATTAAAACTTTTCTACCATTGCTGTTCCACATTCCATTGTTCTATCACTTCATTGAGCACCAATCTACCCCCCAAAATCATCCCCACTTCTTGTATTGACAACAAGTTTTTATTTGGTTACACATTCTTCACAACGTTCCCATACTCACTGGTGCTAAAACTTGCCAATTATATTTGGTCACTTAATTCTAAAATTTATTTACATTTTAAATTTATAACTTATAATTTATAACTAAGTGGTCAGTATCCCCGCCTGAAACGGGGGTGTTTTGCGATGAAGTATACAAAAATTCCACAACAGATCTACTTTGTGCAATTATTTCCCCTTCCTACCCAACTGTGCTACCTTAACTCTCTCATCCCCACTAACCCGTCGTCTGTTCCGGAATTTTCCATACTTCTCCGCAAAACTCTTCATTTCGGGCTTAAGCAAACTATTGCCAATGGCTCAATTTTAACTTTGCCAGTGACACTAAAATTATTGAAAATTGTATGCACTGCCTTGCATTTAGGTGTAGCCTCCTTTATATAATCACTCTAAGGCAGTGCAGGTACACGACAGGTACATCAAAATTGTTGTACCTAGAGTGTATAAAAAATTTTAATTCGTCACGTACCTTTTTGGGGTCCCCCTCCCCGTTCAAATATGATGGAAGTTTTCAAATTTTGACCAATTTTGGTGGAGCCGGACCATCGTTGCTTTCACCGCCCGAAGGAAGATCTGCCAACCATGGCCCGCCTCCGAGTTCCGAATTCCACGGCCAGGACTGGTAAGATCGTGACCGCCCGAAAATGGGGGAGGATCCCTTCTAGAAACAAAAAAATAATTAAATAACATTCATACCTTTACAATTTAACAAAATACTTATGCTGACCAAAATAATTTCAAATTTGTAGCGTTGTGCGTACCCACTATCTCCCTGGTTTCTCTATTCTGTAACACATACGAATTTTTTATTTTTATTTCTACTATCTCGTACGGCCCCTCGTACAATAAGAAAAACTTCTTGATTGCCTTGTCTTGTGCACTTGATAAGTCATGTCGTCGTATCAATACCAGCTGTCCAACCTCATACTGCGTCCACTTACCTTTCATATCATATCGCTGTTTTCTCCTCTCTCCCTTCGTCAACAAACTTTCATTCGCTAGTCTAAGTTTAACATCATTACCAATAGTGTTGGTTTCCGGTGGATATTCAATTAATTGTTCCAAAATCCTCTGTGGGCGCTTCCCTCTTATTAACTCGTAAGGCGTGAACCCCATCGACTCGTGGGTGGTGCAGTTTAGCCAGTTTTCAATCTTCTGCACATAAAGTGGCCACTCGCTATGTTTGGCGTGGCAGTATGTTCGAAAAATTCTGCCCAACTCCCTCATGACTCTCTCCGCCTGGTTGGACTGCGGGTGATATACTGCGGTGTGCTTTGGGATGATACCTTCCCATCCAAGAGTCTGGCGCCATCTTCCGCTGATGAACTGCGGTCCATGGTCGGATAATATCACCTTCGGCTTTCCCACGTTGATCATGTAGTCGCGTGTGATCTTCTCACTCAGCACCTTACTCGTTGCTCGCTTTACACTATACAGCCTGACATATTTGGAAAAAGTATCAAGTACAACAAAAATATGCATCACTCCACCCCTACCTTTCGGCAAAGGGCCGTACAAATCTACCGCTACTAAATCGAATGGTTTTTCTACTTTAATATAATTTAGTTCTCCCTCTAACCTATAATTTACAACTTTGGATTTCTGACATAACTCGCAAACTCTAAGTATTCTTCGGACGCGTTTCTCCATATTCTTAAATAAACAAGATTCCTTTAACACATTCACACACTTCCGTGCCCCAAAATGCCCGTACCTAAGATGACAGTCCCACACTATTTTCTCTATCAACTCAATTATCAATTAAGTTAACACTTCCACTTACCTTACGACTTGGATCTGGCCGGATCGCGTAGTGGAGGTAAACCCATTTCGTTCGGCGAACTCTGACGATACATATAACGAAATAAGGCATTGAAAGAATTTAACTCTCAATTATATGGAAGAGAAATCAGATTTTTTTATTACTCAAAAATGTTGAAATGTTAAATCTTCTTGTTACATATTGTGCAACTCTTGCACCTTACTGACTATAGCTTACCTTGTAATGGACAATTATATAACTTCATAATTATACACGCATAAACAAAAAACACAGCCCAGCTTTGCCACACTCACATTCATACTAAATTAAAAGCCCCTTAACATTTTTTAGATGAAGCCCACCCCAGCCCTCACGTAAACCGTCGCCACGCGGTTCATACATGCCCTCATAGTTTTAAGAGTAAGTTGATTGTTATCTTTCCGAAAAAATACTGGTTTCACTACTTCAAGTTGAATTGACCACGGTCACATAAACATTTGCGGTAATTACCACTTTTTCTTCTGATAAATTAAAACTTTGTTGGCGAGCCTACGTGAGACCAGCCCTAACGCCGGGATCTGCTACTGGAACTGGGACGTAACAGTTACATCTTCCTTTTTCTGGCGGGAATTGTTGTTCACTGCCACTATGTTTTCGTCGCTCATTGCTCATTTGCTGTTAGGTAACCATTTTATATACGGAATATTGAAGTTATATTCCATGTACCAAAGTACAATTTTGGCTTTGGCTCTGCTGACGTCATTGATAGTAAGCACTGTCTTGGCAGTATTTCCGGGAGATCTTGTAGAGACGACGAATATTTTTTACACTCTGGCCATCTTGAGTTTTTAGTCAGAGCGTCCTTTTGAGCGCGCTTGCGTGGGTATTCGCGCCTGTGCGTCGACACACTTGCAAAGTTCTTGGAATTTTGAAGGGGGCAAATTCTTCAGCCGCATTGCTCAACAACAAACTGCGTCTCTGCCTTTGTTTCAAACTGCTCTACTGGCCTGTTACACAATGGAAATAACGTTGCCATGCGTTCTGTGAGAATGGAATGAATTTCGTTACACAATAATTTTCATAACTCCTTTTTTACAAGCCCGCACCAAAATGAAAGGAATAAAAAATATAATTACCCCATACTGAAAGAAAAATAAGACTCCCAAAATTGACACGCTACAATACCCCCTCGATGAGAATTCTGCTGTTCACAACAGAAGAAATCTCATCGATAAGCCTGAAGAGGACCGGTGAGGAACTGGTGCCACCAACCCCCTGGTTCTTACTACTTATGGGTACACTACCCCCCTGGCTTAGCGACCATGGACTCATCTGAACGAGATCACTGGACTTCTCCGTAAGAGATCCCAACACCGAGAAATCGAGCAGACTCGTACCACAGCGCACCTCACCTTCTAACATGCTACCCCCAAAAATCCTCAATCCCTGGCTAAAATTATTCCAGCTCCTCCGCCGATATGTTTCCCCTTTTTGCAAGCTGGGCTGCCTTTAGCAAATACTGGGCTCACACATACTCACATTACATGATACATTGTGAAATTGAAAAATTACAAAAATTCTTTAAAATTGACAAAAGTTTTTTTTTTTTAATTCAAAGTTCAAAAAAAATTGATATGCTCAAAAAAATTCTCTTCATTATATTTTTTGTTTCCTCTAAAATGACTTGAATTAAGAGTTTTCTCTACTTGAACAAATCCTTAACCTAACATGTCTTAGTCTAACAATACAGTTCAATACAAGAAATCAGTAAACTAAACAATCAACAAAACAACAAAACATGGTAAATACACACATAATAAAACAATCCCTACCTAAAATATGCGTTCGCTGGCAGGCGAAAAATCAAGTTTTTTTTTTCTTCTCAAAAAAAATTAAAATTTTCAAAAATTTTAAAATTCAAAAAAAATTTAAATTTATTTAAATGTTTTCTTCATATGCAAAATTATTTAAATATTGGTTCGGATTAATTAAACAAACAAATTAAAATTGACTTCCTACTAGACAAGCTTAGTAGGTGTATGACCTCATCAGCTGATCGAAACTAGGTCAAGTCCAAAACCCTTGACCTACATATGTTATGTATACTTTCTGCACCTACATTAAACATCTGTAACAATCTAACTCAAAGTACAAAACATAATAAAATAAAATATTGAAAATGAACAAAATATTAATATAAATAATAAACAGATTGACATTTAAATTATTTAAAATAAACAATTCTCAATTTTACATTATTTCCAAATTTTATCGAAATCCTGTCGCTGGTTTAAAATAAAAACTTTTATATCTTTATTATCAATCTCTTTCTTTATTCACCAATTTTACTCTTCATTTAACAATCTCGCTATACTTTACTGTGGGTGATGTAAATTATTTATTCTCATTGACCGTATTAGATCTGTATACATATATGATCTTTATCTCTTTGACTCTAACTCATCAACTTCAATTATCATGACACCCATCTCTACCAAAATATCTCCTAATCCCAAAACACTCTAAACCCCAACTTATCATGTAACTCAATTCACCACCTTCTCTACATCTGAAAAAAAAAATACTCTCTAACCCTTTGTACATAGGATACGTGTTTCCTCTACCCAAAACTCAATTCCCTTATTTGGCGGCCTGGATTCTACCTAAGGCGGCCCCTCCTCACTAAAATCGATACCACTTCCCGTCCCAACATATTTTGTCGTGAACTCCTACATGACACTACCCCCTAATACAAAATTGCCATCCCCAAAAATCTCAATCTCATAACCTTACTACAAATACAATAAAATAGCCTCATTCATTATAAACATAAATATATATCACTCAAAATCTACATAAAGTCTCCATTACCACTGTGTCAACATTAATACTCCACAAAACTACATCATTTCAAAACAATATTACATTATATCATCTCTACTATTTCAAATTCAACTTTGAATTCAATTTGGACAGGTCTACGTGTCCCATAAAATATTTATCACCCAAAAAACTATCTTTTATTAGATTTCACAAATCGTTACTTTATTTCTCATTGTCATTATTGTTATCATTACTCCAAAACATCTGTAATACATCAAACATTACATTGAACATCAATTACTTAAAACATTTATAACTAATGTACCAGTGACATGTTATTGCTGATCAGCTGATATCCTACTAACACAATGAAAATGCATCTCAAAATTGAACAACTTACATGGAATACATTATCAATACTTACTTCTATTATGTTGATTGCCTGCCAGGCGTCTAATTATTGGCTTAGGAAAAAATATACACACATGATGACAATACATATTCTTAGCAACACCTATATCTAACTTACAACAATAAAATAATACACTTAAAATTATAGTATGAACACCTTATATTGAAAATATGAGCATCTGGTTATTTGAGCAGAGTGCAAACATTTTTTACTGGATCAAACTTTGAATGAGCAACAAATTTCTTTATGTTATACAATTTAAGTTCGTGACTCGTTTGAGTCACCTCCCAGCCACACACACTATTTCAGATTATGGTGGACTGTGGCGCCCATTCGCTTCCACAGAGACTGTATATTTTGGAGCAGGTTTTTTACCTCTCCGTGTCTCTGCTTCCGCTATTAAGTTTTAAACATAGTGAACATCATCATGTTCCCGTCATAAAATGATACACCCTTAAAACGGTTCTACCACCGGTCTTGCTACCCCAAGGCGGGCAGAGTGGCAGCCGCTGTTCCATAGTTCCGGGAAGATTTCCTCTAATTGTCAACCCCCATTAAATTTCCAATATATACCAATTTCCAAGTCAGCTATGGTCAAGGGACTTGGTATGACCATAGCTGGCCGCTAGCCAAAACCACGGTTAGTGCTGGTAAGACAGTAACCGCCCGAAAAGTCGAGGAAATCTAAACTTTCATTTCACTGCCTGTTATACATCAATACTATTATGTGCGACACGGTCATTCAGTAATGTGTGTAAAATTTTTACTTTACACGGATAAGGCGTGCCGCACATTTATCGCCAGTTTGGCCTCCAATGGAGGTAACCCTCACTGTTACCCCCAACCCATTTCGCTATCTAAGAGAGCACAGGCCACCCCCTTAATAGCCTCTTAATAACTAACTAACTACTTAACAATTGGAAATTAAAACTTTTCTACCATTGCTGTTCCACATTCCATTGTTCTATCACTTCATTGAGCACCAATCTACCCCCCAAAATCATCCCCACTTCTTGTATTGACAACAAGTTTTTATTTGGTTACACATTCTTCACAACGTTCCCATACTCACTGGTGCTAAAACTTGCCAATTATATTTGGTCACTTAATTCTAAAATTTATTTACATTTTAAATTTATAACTTATAATTTATAACTAAGTGGTCAGTATCCCCGCCTGAAACGGGGGTGTTTTGCGATGAAGTATACAAAAATTCCACAACAGATCTACTTTGTGCAATTATTTCCCCTTCCTACCCAACTGTGCTACCTTAACTCTCTCATCCCCACTAACCCGTCGTCTGTTCCGGAATTTTCCATACTTCTCCGCAAAACTCTCATTTCGGGCTTAAGCAAACTATTGCCAATGGCTCAATTTTAACTTTGCCAGTGACACTAAAATTATTGAAATTTGTATACACTGCCTTGCATTTAGGTGTAGCCTCCTTTATATAATCACTCTAAGGCAGTGCAGGTACGCGACAGGTACATCAAAATTGTTGTACCTAGAGTGTATAAAAAATTTTAATTCGTCACGTACCTTTTTGGGGTCCCCCTCCCCGTTCAAATATGATGGAAGTTTTCAAATTTTGACCAATTTTGGTGGAGCCGGACCATCGTTGCTTTCACCGCCCGAAGGAAGATCTGCCAACCATGGCCCGCCTCCGAGTTCCGAATTCCACGGCCAGGACTGGTAAGATCGTGACCGCCCGAAAATGGGGGAGGATCCCTTCTAGAAACAAAAAAATAATTAAATAACATTCATACCTTTACAATTTAACAAAATACTTATGCTGACCAAAATAATTTCAAATTTGTAGCGTTGTGCGTACCCACTATCTCCCTGGTTTCTCTATTCTGTAACACATACGAATTTTTCATTTTTATTTCTACTATCTCGTACGGCCCCTCGTACAATAAGAAAAACTTCTTGATCGCCTTGTCTTGTGCACTTGATAAGTCATGTCGTCGTATCAATACCAGCTGTCCAACCTCATACTGCGTCCACTTACCTTTCATATCATATCGCTGTTTTCTCCTCTCTCCCTTCGTCAACAAACTTTCATTCGCTAGTCTAAGTTTAACATCATTACCAATAGTGTTGGTTTCCGGTGGATATTCAATTAATTGTTCCAAAATCCTCTGTAGGCGCTTCCCTCTTATTAACTCGTAAGGCGTGAACCCCGTCGACTCATGGGTGGTGCAGTTTAGCCAGTTTTCAATCTTCTGCACATAAAGTGGCCACTCGCTATGTTTGGCGTGGCAGTATGTTCGAAAAATTCTGCCCAACTCCCTCATGACTCTCTCCGCCTGGTTGGACTGCGGGTGATATACTGCGGTGTGCTTTGGGATGATACCTTCCCATCCAAGAGTCTGGCGCCATCTTCCGCTGATGAACTGCGGTCCATGGTCGGATAATATCACCTTCGGCTTTCCCACGTTGATCATGTAGTCGCGTGTGATCTTCTCACTCAGCACCTTACTCGTTGCTCGCTTTACACTATACAGCCTGACATATTTGGAAAAAGTATCAAGTACAACAAAAATATGCATCACTCCACCCCTACCTTTCGGCAAAGGGCCGTACAAATCTACCGCTACTAAATCGAATGGTTTTTCTACTTTAATATAATTTAGTTCTCCCTCTAACCTATAATTTACAACTTTGGATTTCTGACATAACTCGCAAACTCTAAGTATTCTTCGGACGCGTTTCTCCATATTCTTAAATAAACAAGATTCCTTTAACACATTCACACACTTCCGTGCCCCAAAATGCCCGTACCTAAGATGACAGTCCCACACTATTTTCTCTATCAACTCAATTATCAATTAAGTTAACACTTCCACTTACCTTATGACTTGGATCTGGCCGGATCGCGTAGTGGAGGTAAACCCATTTCGTTCGGCGAACTCTGACGATACATATAACGAAATAAGGCATTGAAAGAATTTAACTCTCAATTATATGGAAGAGAAATCAGATTTTTTATTACTCAAAAATGTTGAAATGTTAAATCTTCTTGTTACATATTGTGCAACTCTTGCACCTTACTGACTATAGCTTACCTTGTAATGGACAATTATATAACTTCATAATTATACACGCATAAACAAAAAACACAGCCCAGCTTTGCCACACTCACATTCATACTAAATTAAAAGCCCCTTAACATTTTTTAGATGAAGCCCACCCCAGCCCTCACGTAAACCGTCGCCACGCGGTTCATACATGCCCTCATAGTTTTAAGAGTAAGTTGATTGTTATCTTTCCGAAAAAATACTGGTTTCACTACTTCAAGTTGAATTGACCACGGTCACATAAACATTTGCGGTAATTACCACTTTTTCTTCTGATAAATTAAAACTTTGTTGGCGAGCCTACGTGAGACCAGCCCTAACGCCGGGATCTGCTACTGGAACTGGGACGTAACAGTTACATCTTCCTTTTTCTGGTGGGAATTGTTGTTCACTGCCACTATGTTTTCGTCGCTCATTGCTCATTTGCTGTTAGGTAACCATTTTATATACAGAATATTGAAGTTATATTCCATGTACCAAAGTACAATTTTGGCTTTGGCTCTGCTGACGTCATTGATTGTAAGCACTGTCTTGGCAGTATTTCCGGGAGATCTTGTAGAGACGACGAATATTTTTTACACTCTGGCCATCTTGAGTTTTTAGTCAGAGCGTCCTTTTGAGCGCGCTTGCGTGGGTATTCACGCCTGTGCGTCGACACACTTGCAAAGTTCTTGGAATTTTGAAGGGGGCAAATTCTTCAGCCGCATTGCTCAACAACAAACTGCGTCTCTGCCATTGTTTCAAACTGCTCTACTGGCCTGTTACACAATGGAAATAACGTTGCCATGCGTTCTGTGAGAATGGAATGAATTTTTTACACAATAATTTTCATAACTCCTTTTTTACAAGCCCGCCCCAAAATGAAAGGAATAAAAAATATAATTACCCCATACTGAAAGAAAAATAAGACTCCCAAAATTGACACGCTACAAACCCCAAATATGTAGACCATAAATGTGATTATTGTTAAGAACAGAATAAATTATAGTGGTATACAACATTTACCACCGGAATATTTAGTGTATAAGAAATTTTAAAAGTAACTACCATAAACGGATTCATTTAGTGATCAGAAGGATCATGTATTATGCCAAGGTATTGAAAGTGACTAATTGCCTATAGCAAACCTATTTGCCATATTGTGTTATAAAAAGTGTGTAGTATTAGTGTACAGGCCAAACTATTTGTTACCTATTAATTAAGAGCCAGATTTATTATACCGAGTGGTAGGAAAATGTGTATTGTAAATCAAATAATTTAATGAGAAGAAAGATATCTATTATATCATAGAGAACCAAAAGTGGCATATAACAAAAATATACCTAGGATAATGACATACAATTACTCTAATACTCCTAATGTTAGATTAATTTAAAGAGGAGATACTACTATTTTATAACTAATATTACTATGCTATATTTAAGGAAGAGAAAGAAAAATGTTTATCAAATGAACATTGTATGTAACAAAATGTTTATCAAATGAATATTGTATACAACAAAGTGTTTATCGAATGAATATTGTATATAACAAAATGTTTATCAAATGAATATTGTATACCTCTCACAAAACTAAGATATTATATAAAATCATCCAGAATAAGTGGTAAACATCTATCACTTGAAGGAGAAGAGGAGCAAACCACCAAAGCGAGTAATATAAGAGAAGGCTATTATAAAGGAAAGAAAAGAAAAAAAAATGTTTATCAAATGAATATTGTATATAACAAAATGTTTATCAAATGAGTATTGTATATAACCAAATGTTTATCAAATGAATATTGGATGTAACAAGATGTTTATCAAATGAATATTGTATACCTCTCATAAAACTAAGATATTATATAAAATCATCCAGAATAGGTGTAAATTATCAGACACTTGAAGGAGTAGAGAGGCAGAATACCAAAGAGAGTTGATTATAAAGATGGCTATTATTATTGTGGAATGAAGAGAAAGAAAAATATTATTTAATTACCAAATATTGTATGTAACAAGATATGTCAGAGAACATCTAACAAGAACAATTAGTATATGAATACTGTAAACCCTGATAATTCAGGATAAGTGTAAATTATTGACGAGAGAAAAACTTGTAAACTATGGTAAGAAGGAAATATTGTAAACTCTATATGTAAGAAACAACTGAATAATTGTATAAGGATCAATGTAAGTGTGTAATTTTAAGAATACTCAAGTAAACCAAAACAAATTGTCAACTAGTATAAATAGGTAACAATACGGCTAATAAAAAGCATGGCCGAGAATGTCAAGTCTGAAAAGAAATAATTACCTGTGAAAAGGAAGTATGTATGTTAGAAAGTATAAAAGAAGGAGATGTGATACAAATGAAACCTCTGATACCTTGAATATTATATTGAATATGTTATAATATTGAAAAATGAATGATATGTTATATTTTATGGGTTATGATAGTGCAACTATTGCTATGTGCAATTTTTATTTTGTCTCAGACAGAGATGAGGATGCCTCTGATTCTGAGTATGTGTAATGAGGAACGGCGGAGAATGTATGCCACAGTGAGCCACTCTGATTCCGAACCCACTACAAATGTTAGGGAATTATATAGTAATGTATCAAGGACTATTATTAAAGAATCTGTGAGGTAAAAAACGAAAGAACCACTGAGATAATCACAAAAGTAAAGATATGTAATGAGAAAGAAAAGTGTATATAAGACAGGAAATTGTTAATTTAAGAAGTGAAACCTATTGTAATTAAATGACTAAATGTGAGAAACTTGAAAAAATACTAGTAAGCTAAGAATTATATCACTAGCCGAGAACTCAAGCTAGTGTAACACACTAATAGTATGTTAAAGGTCAATGTAAAGAGTACAAGACAAAAAACAGTAGTAATATACTAAAAACTGAAATGAAATGATAATTTTATCAAAAAAAAAAAATCAAATTTTCTCTCAAATTATCAATTTTGAGGGGGGAGTATATGTAACATGACCAGATGTTACATAACCTAGACATATACCATCAGATTTAATAAATACATAACAGTAATGTAAATAGATAATATAATGATAAGAGTAGCCAAGAAGAGAGGAACCATTGAAGAAGAAAGAAGAAGAAGTGCCACAAGAAGCAGTAAACCTAAATACTGCTTGACACTACAACCATACTATAACTGACATAAACTAATGGACAAATTAAATTCACTTTAAGCTGTCAAGCGAGTCAGTGAATAAATTAAATGAAATGTGACGTGTTAATAAAAATAATTAAATAAGAATCCGAATAATGTGCTATCAGCATCAGCATTTGGCTGACAATAAATCAACTATGACTAGTAACTATTAATGCCAAGGACTAAGATTAGCTATGACCACAATATGAGATTGAAGCTGTATTACAGTCTCAAATATGCTTATGACAAGTAAACATGTTTGTAAGAGGGAACCTTATACAAATAAGCTACCTCATCAAGGTACCGAAATGTGAACTAATAAACATTATTAAGGCTTAAATCCGATACAAACGGTATGCCTCAGCAATGCCTAAAACAAACAATCATCAGTAAGGTGATTAGCAGAAAGTACTATGAGTGTAAATCACATACACTGAACAATCTTTGTGCCAGACTTAGCGATAAGCATTATTAATATGTTATACAATTAATAGTTTAATTGTTAATTAATAGCATGGAGCAAAATATTGTGAAACAAAATGTCATAGTGAGTAAGTATAGTTCATAGCAATGTATAAGTTAAGGTTTAATCATAATATTCAGTAAATAAATATCAGGACGGATATAATAGTGTTCTAACATAGACGTTTAAGTGAAAAAACGCGATGTGGAACACAAACAATATTAATAAGAGAGTGTAATCGTTGGCTTTGATTAGCAGACGACACCGCGAACCCAAGTACCTGAACATTGTTTATTAAAAAATGTCAGTGAAAGTGTAAATAAACCAGCGTCAAACTATATCAAATTGAAGAGGAAAAAATATCCTTTAATTTGATAGTGATACGACCCCGATCGCAACTATAATAAGTGTGTGACAGGCGTTAGCATCATTTGCACAAAATGAATAAGAAATCGGTTTATCAACACTAACAACAACGACGGCTGTCAATCATTCTGGTGACGAGTCAGTTAAAAACCGTTAGTGACAGTTGGAAAGACAATACGTCACTTTCGTAACGCCTGGCTAAGCCAATCAGAAAATAGCTTAATAAGTAAAACAATCGCCTAAGGCTGATCAAACCATAGGGTATATAAAGAAGATCGGCTTATTACCGTTAGAAACTTTTTAACGTTCAACCGGAGCGGCAAGTACGCTCGTCTCATCAAAATTTCTACTAACTGATAGCTTCATTGTAATAGTGCATCGATGGAATCTTTTCGGCAACAACAAAAAGTAACTACAAGATATTCTACATAGAGTCAGTGCATCTAAGTGCAGTATTATTTTATTTAGTGCGGGAAAATAACGAACAGAAGAAATAATTAAATAATATCATATAAGGTCCTTTTTAGTCAGAAGCGGACCAATGTTCTCTGTTCCAGTGCGTGTGTAGTGAATAACAATGGTCATTACAATCCGACCATTGATGTGTTTAATTGAATTTTAATCGAAAGATTAAAAACACAAAGGTAACAGGGTGACAATTTATTCTATTACACCGAGTGCAATAACCTATATGTTTTGATAAACAAATCTGTACTGACGCATAACATTGAAACATTTTCTGTATTACACCATGTCTGAATTTATTTAATGGATTTGTCAATCCTATTTAAGTTGGATGTTAGTCATAAGTGATCTCACCATATAACTTTGTAAATCATGAATCAAGCGTGACGAACGCCTAACCTATAAAATAGGTTTTATTTTTATATTAGTAAACTAAAAGGCATTACTAGTCGATATTATATTAGAAAATAATTAGCTATTGTGTAGGCATGAGCATTCTTTTTTGTGTTTCAAAGAACTTACGCCTGAGATATAAATAATATTAATGTTTAAAGTAAAGAGTATCTGGACTTAACCAGAATTATTGTGTATGCTCTGAGCCAGTTGTATAGGGTATGTAACAAAATATTTGCAATTGTACATCAATGTATTCCTTTAATTATATTTGTTTGAATTCACTATCAAGGGTACAAATAAAACCCCATTATTAGCAGCATAACTTGACTTAATTTATTTCTAAAAAACAGATAAATAAATCATTCAGAAGAATCAAAACAACTTTCAGTTGCGATTAAATATTGTTGAATTGCATTGCCATAAGGGCAATAAACACGATTTTAACTTTTTAAAATTATTATTTGATTCTATTAATGGGTTTTCCACGGGATTTTCCCGAAATAAACCTGTGTGGCGCCCATTATTAAACAAGGTAACCTAACCTTGTAGATAAAGTGAGTTGGTTTTGTAAACCGTCTTGGCAGCTTATTGATTTATTGAACTTCTGAACTTCCAGAAAACACGAACAGGTACGTGGAAGTGTATTTTATTAATTCTATTGTCCAGACGTTACTAGACTTTACGTACTTAGACGACTATCAACCTGGAGGAGGAGTTTCGCTGCTAGTATCAGCAAGACGGTCACCACCATCAAGCAACCAGCTAGTACACTTTATTTTTAAATTTAAGCAACGTTATTGTTCAAATAATATTAACGCAATTATTTTATTTTTTTATCTAAAGGAATTCTTTTCAGACAATTATAATTTTGCAATTGTAAACACACTTTTAATAACATCTAATGCTACATTTTAATTACTTTATAAAATTAGTAACTTTCAATTTTCAACAACTACAACCTTTAATATTTTAAATATAAACAGGAATAGTTTAGGTTTATTACAAATTGGCGACCAGCAACATGGGGCTGAAAAAATATTAGATAAAAATATTTTTTATATTTATAATCAGCCCGGCAGACACAAAAGAACGATCACGCCTTGCATACACAGACACAATAATATATACAAAGCGAACACCGAAGCAAAGATGTGGGAACCTACAAAGGCACAGCAGGCAGAAATGATGCGAATGTGAATGGAATTAAAGGAAGAGTTTAGAATATCCCGGGAAGAGAATCAGAAGATGTGGGAAGATTTAAGGAAAACAGTTAACAATAATAATAAAAATACCGTGTCATTAAAGGAAGGTTTTGAAAGGACCAGAGAAGAAAGGAAGGCCGATGGCAAACCGGCAATAGAAGAGGTACCAAATGAGGAGACCGTGGAAGCATTAAGTCTACAGTCCAAGGACGACGGTGAACCAGCAGAAAAGCAACAAGACGCAAGTACATTATTATCTGAAAATGAGCTTGACAGAAACAAGGAAGATATTCCATATAAGGAGATCGATGCCGAAGGTATAAAGGAGACTCGGGTAATTAAAGAAGCGGAAGAGTTAGTAGCCGAGAATGAAGACTTAGAACGAAATAATCTGCCCATGTGTGATGATCAAGTGGAGACAAAAGAATTACCCGGAAATAAAAACACCGAACAAGTGAATTTAAAAATTAAAATTCATGAAGATAGGAACGAAATAATTAAGAAAACGGAAGAAAAGGAGGCGAAGATAAGAAGAATAATACGCCTAAAGAAGACTAGAGTAACAAAAGAATTAATCGAAATGACTCGAAGTGGTCTAGTTAATATGATTTATTTCCCAGTCATCAACCGTAAAGAAGGGACCTATAGGAAGGAGTATCGAAAGAGCTTCATGAAGATGGACGAAGAGAAGAAATGTGCTACAACAAAGAAGACTATAACCAATAAAATACTTAAAGCAAATATTTCCAAAGGGAGAATAAGGCATTCCAAGAAAAGGAAAGGGTATCAAGAACAGCTGGACCGGATCATTGAAGGGTATGCCCAAGAAATAAAGGAATTACGGAAGAAGAGGGTCCAATCAATGGAAAAATCCAACCAGGAAACTAATGACGGTCAACCCGAATTAGAAGAGGTACTGGACGTCAATAATAACAAAGACCAGGAGTACACTGGACACATGGATACCAAAGATGATGAGAAGAAGAAGGCAAGAAAACGGGAAGCCGATGACTATCTGGTAGCCGCAAAGTGGAAGAACCGCATGATAGGGATAGGGTGCCAAATACCACAGACATGTAGTACTAGAGACAGCTATGAAAAAGGATACCTGTGAAACGTAATTGTCCCAAACAATGAACCCAATAGAGTGGAAAAGCACAATGTAACCCCAAATATGTAGACCATAAATGTGATTATTGTTAAGAACAGAATAAATTATAGTGGTATACAACATTTACCACCGGAATATTTAGTGTATAAGAAATTTTAAAAGTAAC
Source organism: Magicicada septendecula (assembly GCA_034769895.1). Classification (NCBI taxonomy): domain Eukaryota; kingdom Metazoa; phylum Arthropoda; class Insecta; order Hemiptera; family Cicadidae; genus Magicicada; species Magicicada septendecula. Next base: position 158,714,185 of record CM068370.1, on the reverse strand, counting down.
TACCATAAACGGATTCATTTAGTGATCAGAAGGATCATGTATTATGCCAAGGTATTGAAAGTGACTAATTGCCTATAGCAAACCTATTTGCCATATTGTGTTATAAAAAGTGTGTAGTATTAGTGTACAGGCCATAAAAAGTGTGTAGTATTAGTGTACAGGCCAAACTATTTGTTACCTATTAATTAAGAGCCAGATTTATTATACCGAATGGTAGGAAAATGTGTATTGTAAACCAAATAATTTAATGAGAAGAAAGATATCTATTATATCATAGAGAACCAAAAGTGGCATATAACAAAAATATACCTAGGATAATGACATAAAATTACTCTAATACTCCTATGTTAGATTAATTTAAAGAGGAGATACTACTATTTTATAACTAAAATTACTATGCTATATTTAAGGAAGAGAAAGAAAAATGTTTATCTAATGAACATTGTAAGTAACAAGATGTTTATCAAATGAATATTGTATATAACAAAGTGTTTATCGAATGAATATTGTATATAACAAAATGTTTATCAAATGAATATTGTATACCTCTCACAAAACTAAGATATTATATAAAATCATCCAGAATAAGTGGTAAACATCTATCACTTGAAGGAGAAGAGGAGCAAACCACCAAAGCGAGTAATATAAGAGAAGGCTATTATAAAGGAAAGAAAAGAAAAAAAATGTTTATCAAATGTATATTGTATATAACAAAATGTTTATCAAATGAATATTGTATGTAACAAGATGTTTATCAAATGAATATTGTATACCTCTCATAAAACTAAGATATTATATAAAAACATCCAGAATAGGTGTAAATTATCAGACACTTGAAGGAGTAGAGAGGCAGAATACCAAAGTGAGTTGATTATAAAGATGGCTATTATTATTGTGGAATGAAGAGAAAGAAAAATATTATTTAATTACCAAATATTGTATGTAACAAGATATGTCAGAGAACATCTAATAAAAACAATTAGTATATGAATACTGTAAACCCTGATAATTCAGGATAAGTGTAAATTATTGACGAGAGAAAAACTTGTAAACTATGGTAAGAAGGAAATATTGTAAACTCTATATGTAAGAAACAACTGCATAATTGTATAAGGATCAATGTAAGTGTGTAATTTTAAGAATACTCAAGTAAACCAAAACAAATTGTCAACTAGTATAAAAAGGTAACAATAAGGCTAATAAAAAGCATGGCCGAGAATGTCAAGTCTGAAAAGAAATAATTACCTGTGAAAAGTAAGTATGTTAGAAAGTATAAAAGAAGGAGATGTGATACAAATGAAACCTCTAATACCTTGAATATTATATTGAATATGTTATATTATTGAAAAATGAATGATATGTTATATTTTATGGGTTATGATAGTGCAACTATTGCTATGTGCAATTTTTATTTTGTCTCAGAAAGAGATGAGGATGCCTCTGATTCTGAGTATGTGTAATGAGGAACGGCGGAGAATGTATGCCACAGTGAGCCACTCTGATTCCGAACCCACTACAAATGTTAGGGAATTATATAGTAATGTATCAAGGACTATTATTAAAGAATCTGTGAGGTAAATAACGAAAGAACCATTGAGGTAATCACAAAAGTAAAGATATGTAATGAGAAAGAAAAGTGTATATAAGACAGGAAATTGTTAATTTAAGAAGTGAAACCTATTGTAATTAAATGACTTAAAATGTGAGAAACTTGAAAAAATACTAGTAAGCTAAGAATTATATCACTAGCCGAGAACTCAAGCAAGTGTAACACACTAATAGTATGTTAAAGGTCAATGTAAAGAGTACAAGACAAAAAACAGTAGTAATATACTACAAACTGAAATGAAATGATAATTTTATCAAAAAAAAAATCAAATTTTCTCTCAAATTATCAATTTTGAGGGGGAGTATATGTAACATGACCAGATGTTACATAACCTAGACATATACCATCAGATTTAATAAATACATAACAGTAATGTAAATAGATAATATAATGATAAGAGTAGCCAAGAAGAGAGGAACCATTGAAGAAGAAAGAAGAAGAAGTGCCACAAGAAGCAGTAAACCTAAATACTGCTTGTCACTACAACCATACTATAACTGACACAAACTAATGGACAAATTAAATTCACTTTAAGCTGTCAAGCGAGTCAGTGAATAAATTAAATGAAATGTGACGTGTTAATAAAAATAATTAAATAAGAATCCGAATAATGTGCTATCAGCATCAGCATTTGGCTGAGAATAAATCAACTATGACTAGTAACTATTAATGCCAAGGACTAAGATTAGCTATGACCACAATATGAGATTGAAGCTGTATTACAGTCTCAAATATGCTTATGACAAGTAAACATGTTTGTAAGAGGGAACCTTATACAAATAAGCTACCTCATCAAGGTACCGAAATGTGAACTAATAAACATTATTAAGGCTTAAATCCGATACAAACGGTATGCCTCAGCAATGCCTAAAACAAACAATCATCAGTAAGGTAATTAGCAGAAAGTACTATGAGTGTAAATCACATACACTGAACAATCTTTGTGCCAGACTTAGCGATAAGCATTATTAATATGTTATACTATTAATAGTTCAATTGTTAATTAATAGCATGGAGCAAAATAATGTGAAACAAAATGTCATAGTGAGTAAGTATAGTTCATAGCAATGTATAAGTTAAGGTTTAATCATAATATTCAGTAAATAAATATCAGGACGGATATAATAGTGTTCTAACATAGACGTTTAAGTGAAAAAACGTGATGTGGAACACAAACAATATTAATAAGAGAGTGTAATCGTCGGCTTTGATTAGCAGACGACACCGCGAACCCAAGTACCTGAACATTGTTTATTAAAAAATGTCAGTGAAAGTGTAAATAAACCAGCATCAAACTATATCAAACTGAAGAGGAAAAAATATCCTTTAATTTGATAGCGATACGACCCCGATCGCAACTATAATAAGTGCGTGACAGGCGTTAGCATCATTTGCACAAAATGAATAAGAAATCGGTTAATCAACACTAACAACAACGACGGCTGTCAATCATTCTGGTGACGAGTCGGTTAAAAACCGTTAGTGACAGTTGGAAAGACAATACGTCACTTTCGTAACGCCTGGCTAAGCCAATCAGAAAATAGCTTAATAAGTAAAACAATCGCCTAAGGCCGATCAAACCATAGGGTATATAAAGAAGATCGGCTTATTACCGTTAGACACTTTTTAACGTTCAACCGGAGCGGCAAGTACGCTCGTCTCATCAAAATTTCTACTAACTGATAGCTTCATTGTAATAGTGCATCGATGGAATCTTTTCGGCAACAACAAAAAGTAACTACAAGATATTCTACATAGAGTCAGTGCATCTAAGTGCAGTATTATTTTATTTAGTGCGGGAAAATAACGAACAGAAGAAATAATTAAATAATATCATATAAGGTCCTTTTTAGTCAGAAGCGGACCAATGTTCTCTGTTCCAGTGCGTGTGTAGTGAATAACAATGGTCATTACAATCCGACCATTGATGTGTTTAATTGAATTTTAACCGAAAGATTAAAAACACAAAGGTAACAGGGTGACAATTTATTCTATTACACAGAGTGCAATAACCTATATGTTTTGATAAACAAATCTGTACTGACGCATAACATTGAAACATTTTCTGTATTACACCATGTCTGAATTTATTTAATGGATTTGTCAATCCTATTTAAGTTGGATGTTAGTCATAAGTGATCTCACCATATAACTTTGTAAATCATGAATCAAGCGTGACGAACGCCTAACCTATAAAATAGGTTTTATTTTTATATTAGTAAACTAAAAGGCATTACTAGTCGATATTATATTAGAAAATAATTAGCTATTGTGTAGGCACGAGCATTCTTTTTTGTGTTTCAAAGAACTTACGCCTGAGCTATAAATAATATTAATGTTTAAAGTAAAGAGTATCTGGACTTAACCAGAATTATTGTGTATGCTCTGAGCCAGTTGTATAGGGTATGTAACAAAATATTTGCAATTGTACATCAATGTATTCCTTTAATTATATTTGTTTGAATTCACTATCAAGGGTACAAATAAAACCCCATTATTAGCAGCATAACTTGACTTAATTTATTTCTAAAAAAACAGATAAATAAATCATTCAGAATAATCAAAACAACTTTCAGTTGCGATTAAATATTGTTGAATTGCATTGCCATAAGGGCAATAAACACGATTTTAACTTTTTAAAATTATTATTTGATTCTATTAATGGGTTTTCCACGGGATTTTCCCGAAATAAACCTGTGTGGCGCCCATTATTAAACAAGGTAACCTAACCTTGTAGATAAAGTGAGTTGGTTTTGTAAACCGTCTTGGCAGCTTATTGATTTATTGAACTTCTGAACTTCCAGAAAACACGAACAGGTACGTGGAAGTGTATTTTATTAATTCTATTGTCCAGACGTTACTAGACTTTACGTACTTAGACGACTATCAACCTGGAGGAGGAGTTTCGCTGCTAGTATCAGCAAGACGGTCACCACCATCAAGCAACCAGCTAGTACACTTTATTTTTAAATTTAAGCAACGTTATTGTTCAAATAATATTAACGCAATTATTTTATTTTTTATCTAAAGGAATTCTTTTCAGACAATTATAATTTTGCAATTGTAAACACACTTTTAATAACATCTATGCTACATTTTAATTACTTTATAAAATTAGTAACTTTCAATTTTCAACAACTACAACCTTTAATATTTTAAATATAAACAGGAATAGTTTAGGTTTATTACAAATTGGCGACCAGCAACATGGGGCTGAAAAAATATTAGATAAAAATATTTTTTATATTTATAATCAGCCCGGCAGACACAAAAGAACGATCACGCCTTGCATACACAGACACAATAATATATACAAAGCGAACACCGAAGCAAAGATGTGGGAACCTACAAAGGCACAGCAGGCAGAAATGATGAGAATGTTAATGGAATTAAAGGAAGAGTTTAGAATATTCCGGGAAGAGAATCAGAAGATGTGGGAAGATTTAAGGAAAACAGTTAACAATAATAATAAAAATACCGTGTCATTAAAGGAAGGTTTTGAAAGGACCAGAGAAGAAAGGAAGGCCGATGGCAAACCGGCAATAGAAGAGGTACCAAATGAGGAGACCGTGGAAGCATTAAGTCTACAGTCCAAGGACGACGGTGAACCAGCAGAAAAGCAACAAGATGCAAGTACATTATTATCTGAAAATGAGCTTGACAGAAACAAGGAAGATATTCCATATAAGGAGATCGATGCCGAAGGTATAAAGGAGACTCGGGTAATTAAAGAAGCGGAAGAGTTAGTAGCCGAGAATGAAGACTTAGAACGAAATAATCTGCCCATGTGTGATGATCAAGTGGAGACAAAAGAATTACCCAGAAATAAAAACACCGAACAAGTGAATTTAAAAATTAAAATTCATGAAGATAGGAACGAAATAATTAAGAAAACGGAAGAAAAGGAGGCGAAGATAAGAAGAATAATACGCCCAAAGAAGACTAGAGTAACAAAAGAATTAATCGAAATGACTCGAAGTGGTCTAGTTAATATGATTTATTTCCCAGTCATCAACCGTAAAGAAGGGACCTATAGGAAGGAGTATCGAAAGAGCTTCATGAAGATCGACGAAGAGAAGAAATGTGCTACAACAAAGAAGACTATAACCAATAAAATACTTAAAGCAAATATTTCCAAAGGGAGAATAAGGCATTCCAAGAAAAGGAAAGGGTATCAAGAACAGCTGGACCGGATCATTGAAGGGTATGCCCAAGAAATAAAGGAATTACGGAAGAAGAGGGTCCAATCAATGGAAAAATCCAACCAGGAAACTAATGACGGTCAACCCGAATTAGAAGAGGTACTGGACGTCAATAATAACAAAGACCAGGAGTACACTGGACACATGGATACCAAAGATGATGAGAAGAAGAAGGCAAGAAAACGGGAAGCCGATGACTATCTGGTAGCCGCAAAGTGGAAGAACCGCATGATAGGGATAGGGTGCCAAATACCACAGACATGTAGTACTAGAGACAGCTATGAAAAAGGATACCTGTGAAACGTAATTGTCCCAAACAATGAACCCAATAGAGTGGAAAAGCACAATGTAACCCCAAATATGTAGACCATAAATGTGATTATTGTTAAGAACAGAATAAATTATAGTGGTATACAACATTTACCACCGGAATATTTAGTGTATAAGAAATTTTAAAAGTAACTACCATAAACGGATTCATTTAGTGATCAGAAGGATCATGTATTATGCCAAGGTATTGAAAGTGACTAATTGCCTATAGCAAACCTATTTGCCATATTGTGTTATAAAAAGTGTGTAGTATTAGTGTACAGGCCATAAAAAGTGTGTAGTATTAGTGTACAGGCCAAACTATTTGTTACCTATTAATTAAGAGCCAGATTTATTATACCGAATGGTAGGAAAATGTGTATTGTAAACCAAATAATTTAATGAGAAGAAAGATATCTATTATATCATAGAGAACCAAAAGTGGCATATAACAAAAATATACCTAGGATAATGACATAAAATTACTCTAATACTCCTATGTTAGATTAATTTAAAGAGGAGATACTACTATTTTATAACTAAAATTACTATGCTATATTTAAGGAAGAGAAAGAAAAATGTTTATCTAATGAACATTGTAAGTAACAAGATGTTTATCAAATGAATATTGTATATAACAAAGTGTTTATCGAATGAATATTGTATATAACAAAATGTTTATCAAATGAATATTGTATACCTCTCACAAAACTAAGATATTATATAAAATCATCCAGAATAAGTGGTAAACATCTATCACTTGAAGGAGAAGAGGAGCAAACCACCAAAGCGAGTAATATAAGAGAAGGCTATTATAAAGGAAAGAAAAGAAAAAAAATGTTTATCAAATGTATATTGTATATAACAAAATGTTTATCAAATGAATATTGTATGTAACAAGATGTTTATCAAATGAATATTGTATACCTCTCATAAAACTAAGATATTATATAAAAACATCCAGAATAGGTGTAAATTATCAGACACTTGAAGGAGTAGAGAGGCAGAATACCAAAGTGAGTTGATTATAAAGATGGCTATTATTATTGTGGAATGAAGAGAAAGAAAAATATTATTTAATTACCAAATATTGTATGTAACAAGATATGTCAGAGAACATCTAATAAAAACAATTAGTATATGAATACTGTAAACCCTGATAATTCAGGATAAGTGTAAATTATTGACGAGAGAAAAACTTGTAAACTATGGTAAGAAGGAAATATTGTAAACTCTATATGTAAGAAACAACTGCATAATTGTATAAGGATCAATGTAAGTGTGTAATTTTAAGAATACTCAAGTAAACCAAAACAAATTGTCAACTAGTATAAAAAGGTAACAATAAGGCTAATAAAAAGCATGGCCGAGAATGTCAAGTCTGAAAAGAAATAATTACCTGTGAAAAGTAAGTATGTTAGAAAGTATAAAAGAAGGAGATGTGATACAAATGAAACCTCTAATACCTTGAATATTATATTGAATATGTTATATTATTGAAAAATGAATGATATGTTATATTTTATGGGTTATGATAGTGCAACTATTGCTATGTGCAATTTTTATTTTGTCTCAGAAAGAGATGAGGATGCCTCTGATTCTGAGTATGTGTAATGAGGAACGGCGGAGAATGTATGCCACAGTGAGCCACTCTGATTCCGAACCCACTACAAATGTTAGGGAATTATATAGTAATGTATCAAGGACTATTATTAAAGAATCTGTGAGGTAAATAACGAAAGAACCATTGAGGTAATCACAAAAGTAAAGATATGTAATGAGAAAGAAAAGTGTATATAAGACAGGAAATTGTTAATTTAAGAAGTGAAACCTATTGTAATTAAATGACTTAAAATGTGAGAAACTTGAAAAAATACTAGTAAGCTAAGAATTATATCACTAGCCGAGAACTCAAGCAAGTGTAACACACTAATAGTATGTTAAAGGTCAATGTAAAGAGTACAAGACAAAAAACAGTAGTAATATACTACAAACTGAAATGAAATGATAATTTTATCAAAAAAAAAAATCAAATTTTCTCTCAAATTATCAATTTTGAGGGGGAGTATATGTAACATGACCAGATGTTACATAACCTAGACATATACCATCAGATTTAATAAATACATAACAGTAATGTAAATAGATAATATAATGATAAGAGTAGCCAAGAAGAGAGGAACCATTGAAGAAGAAAGAAGAAGAAGTGCCACAAGAAGCAGTAAACCTAAATACTGCTTGTCACTACAACCATACTATAACTGACACAAACTAATGGACAAATTAAATTCACTTTAAGCTGTCAAGCGAGTCAGTGAATAAATTAAATGAAATGTGACGTGTTAATAAAAATAATTAAATAAGAATCCGAATAATGTGCTATCAGCATCAGCATTTGGCTGAGAATAAATCAACTATGACTAGTAACTATTAATGCCAAGGACTAAGATTAGCTATGACCACAATATGAGATTGAAGCTGTATTACAGTCTCAAATATGCTTATGACAAGTAAACATGTTTGTAAGAGGGAACCTTATACAAATAAGCTACCTCATCAAGGTACCGAAATGTGAACTAATAAACATTATTAAGGCTTAAATCCGATACAAACGGTATGCCTCAGCAATGCCTAAAACAAACAATCATCAGTAAGGTAATTAGCAGAAAGTACTATGAGTGTAAATCACATACACTGAACAATCTTTGTGCCAGACTTAGCGATAAGCATTATTAATATGTTATACAATTAATAGTTCAATTGTTAATTAATAGCATGGAGCAAAATAATGTGAAACAAAATGTCATAGTGAGTAAGTATAGTTCATAGCAATGTATAAGTTAAGGTTTAATCATAATATTCAGTAAATAAATATCAGGACGGATATAATAGTGTTCTAACATAGACGTTTAAGTGAAAAAACGTGATGTGGAACACAAACAATATTAATAAGAGAGTGTAATCGTCGGCTTTGATTACCAGACGACACCGCGAACCCAAGTACCTGAACATTGTTTATTAAAAAATGTCAGTGAAAGTGTAAATAAACCAGCATCAAACTATATCAAACTGAAGAGGAAAAAATATCCTTTAATTTGATAGCGATACGACCCCGATCGCAACTATAATAAGTGCGTGACAGGCGTTAGCATCATTTGCACAAAATGAATAAGAAATCGGTTAATCAACACTAACAACAACGACGGCTGTCAATCATTCTGGTGACGAGTCGGTTAAAAACCGTTAGTGACAGTTGGAAAGACAATACGTCACTTTCGTAACGCCTGGCTAAGCCAATCAGAAAATAGCTTAATAAGTAAAACAATCGCCTAAGGCCGATCAAACCATAGGGTATATAAAGAAGATCGGCTTATTACCGTTAGACACTTTTTAACGTTCAACCGGAGCGGCAAGTACGCTCGTCTCATCAAAATTTCTACTAACTGATAGCTTCATTGTAATAGTGCATCGATGGAATCTTTTCGGCAACAACAAAAAGTAACTACAAGATATTCTACATAGAGTCAGTGCATCTAAGTGCAGTATTATTTTATTTAGTGCGGGAAAATAACGAACAGAAGAAATAATTAAATAATATCATATAAGGTCCTTTTTAGTCAGAAGCGGACCAATGTTCTCTGTTCCAGTGCGTGTGTAGTGAATAACAATGGTCATTACAATCCGACCATTGATGTGTTTAATTGAATTTTAACCGAAAGATTAAAAACACAAAGGTAACAGGGTGACAATTTATTCTATTACACAGAGTGCAATAACCTATATGTTTTGATAAACAAATCTGTACTGACGCATAACATTGAAACATTTTCTGTATTACACCATGTCTGAATTTATTTAATGGATTTGTCAATCCTATTTAAGTTGGATGTTAGTCATAAGTGATCTCACCATATAACTTTGTAAATCATGAATCAAGCGTGACGAACGCCTAACCTATAAAATAGGTTTTATTTTTATATTAGTAAACTAAAAGGCATTACTAGTCGATATTATATTAGAAAATAATTAGCTATTGTGTAGGCACGAGCATTCTTTTTTGTGTTTCAAAGAACTTACGCCTGAGCTATAAATAATATTAATGTTTAAAGTAAAGAGTATCTGGACTTAACCAGAATTATTGTGTATGCTCTGAGCCAGTTGTATAGGGTATGTAACAAAATATTTGCAATTGTACATCAATGTATTCCTTTAATTATATTTGTTTGAATTCACTATCAAGGGTACAAATAAAACCCCATTATTAGCAGCATAACTTGACTTAATTTATTTCTAAAAAAACAGATAAATAAATCATTCAGAATAATCAAAACAACTTTCAGTTGCGATTAAATATTGTTGAATTGCATTGCCATAAGGGCAATAAACACGATTTTAACTTTTTAAAATTATTATTTGATTCTATTAATGGGTTTTCCACGGGATTTTCCCGAAATAAACCTGTGTGGCGCCCATTATTAAACAAGGTAACCTAACCTTGTAGATAAAGTGAGTTGGTTTTGTAAACCGTCTTGGCAGCTTATTGATTTATTGAACTTCTGAACTTCCAGAAAACACGAACAGGTACGTGGAAGTGTATTTTATTAATTCTATTGTCCAGACGTTACTAGACTTTACGTACTTAGACGACTATCAACCTGGAGGAGGAGTTTCGCTGCTAGTATCAGCAAGACGGTCACCACCATCAAGCAACCAGCTAGTACACTTTATTTTTAAATTTAAGCAACGTTATTGTTCAAATAATATTAACGCAATTATTTTATTTTTTATCTAAAGGAATTCTTTTCAGACAATTATAATTTTGCAATTGTAAACACACTTTTAATAACATCTATGCTACATTTTAATTACTTTATAAAATTAGTAACTTTCAATTTTCAACAACTACAACCTTTAATATTTTAAATATAAACAGGAATAGTTTAGGTTTATTACAAATTGGCGACCAGCAACATGGGGCTGAAAAAATATTAGATAAAAATATTTTTTATATTTATAATCAGCCCGGCAGACACAAAAGAACGATCACGCCTTGCATACACAGACACAATAATATATACAAAGCGAACACCGAAGCAAAGATGTGGGAACCTACAAAGGCACAGCAGGCAGAAATGATGAGAATGTTAATGGAATTAAAGGAAGAGTTTAGAATATTCCGGGAAGAGAATCAGAAGATGTGGGAAGATTTAAGGAAAACAGTTAACAATAATAATAAAAATACCGTGTCATTAAAGGAAGGTTTTCAAAAGGACCAGAGAAGAAAGGAAGGCCGATGGCAAACCGGCAATAGAAGAGGTACCAAATGAGGAGACCGTGGAAGCATTAAGTCTACAGTCCAAGGACGACGGTGAACCAGCAGAAAAGCAACAAGACGCAAGTACATTATTATCTGAAAATGAGCTTGACAGAAACAAGGAAGATATTCCATATAAGGAGATCGATGCCGAAGGTATAAAGGAGACTCGGGTAATTAAAGAAGCGGAAGAGTTAGTAGCCGAGAATGAAGACTTAGAACGAAATAATCTGCCCATGTGTGATGATCAAGTGGAGACAAAAGAATTACCCGGAAATAAAAACACCGAACAAGTGAATTTAAAAATTAAAATTCATGAAGATAGGAACGAAATAATTAAGAAAACGGAAGAAAAGGAGGCGAAGATAAGAAGAATAATACGCCCAAAGAAGACTAGAGTAACAAAAGAATTAATCGAAATGACTCGAAGTGGTCTAGTTAATATGATTTATTTCCCAGTCATCAGCCGTAAAGAAGGGACCTATAGGAAGGAGTATCGAAAGAGCTTCATGAAGATGGACAAAGAGAAGAAATGTGCTACAACAAAGAAGACTATAACCAATAAAATACTTAAAGCAAATATTTCCAAAGGGAGAATAAGGCATTCCAAGAAAAGGAAAGGGTATCAAGAACAGCTGGACCGGATCATTGAAGGGTATGCCCAAGAAATAAAGGAATTACGGAAGAAGAGGGTCCAATCAATGGAAAAATCCAACCAGGAAACTAATGACGGTCAACCCGAATTAGAAGAGGTACTGGACGTCAATAATAACAAAGACCAGGAGTACACTGGACACATGGATACCAAAGATGATGAGAAGAAGAAGGCAAGAAAACGGGAAGCCGATGACTATCTGGTAGCCGCAAAGTGGAAGAACTGCATGATAGGGATAGGGTGTCAAATACCACAGACATGTAGTACTAGAGACAGCTATGAAAAAGGATACCTGTGAAACGTAATTGTCCCAAACAATGAACCCAATAGAGTGAAAAAGCACAATGTAACCCCAAATATGTAGACCATAAATGTGATTATTGTTAAGAACAGAATAAATTATAGTGGTATACAACATTTACCACCGGAATATTTAGTGTATAAGAAATTTTAAAAGTAACTACCATAAATGGATTCATTTAGTGATCAGAAGGATCATGTATTATGCCAAGGTATTGAAAGTGACTAATTGCCTATAGCAAACCTATTTGCCATATTGTGTTATAAAAAGTGTGTAGTATTAGTGTACAGGCCAAACTATTTGTTACCTATTAATTAAGAGCCAGATTTATTATACCGAATGGTAGGAAAATGTGTATTGTAAACCAAATAATTTAATGAGAAGAAAGATATCTATTATATCATAGAGAACCAAAAGTGGCATATAACAAAAATATACCTAGGATAATGACATAAAATTACTCTAATACTCCTATGTTAGATTAATTTAAAGAGGAGATACTACTATTTTATAACTAAAATTACTATGCTATATTTAAGGAAGAGAAAGAAAAATGTTTATCAAATGAACATTGTATGTAACAAGATGTTTATCAAATGAATATTGTATATAACAAAGTGTTTATCGAATGAATATTGTATATAACAAAATGTTTATCAAATGAATATTGTATACCTCTCACAAAACTACGATATTATATAAAATCATCCAGAATAAGTGGTAAACATCTATCACTTGAAGGAGAAGAGGAGCAAACCACCAAAGCGAGTAATATAAGAGAAGGCTATTATAAAGGAAAGAAAAGAAAAAAAAATGTTTATCAAATGAATATTGTATATAAGAAAATGTTTATCAAATGAATATTGTATATAACAAAATGTTTATCAAATGAGTATTGTATATAACAAAATGTTTATCAAATGAATATTGGATGTAACAAGATGTTTATCAAATGAATATTGTATACCTCTCATAAAACTAAGATATTATATAAAATCACCCAGAATAGGTGTAAATTATCAGACACTTGAAGGAGTAGAGAGGCAGAATACCAAAGAGAGTTGATTATAAAGATGGCTATTATTATTGTGGAATGAAGAGAAAGAAAAATATTATTTAATTACCAAATATTGTATGTAACAAGATATGTCAGAGAACATCTAACAAAAACAATTAGTATATGAATACTGTAAACCCTGATAATTCAGGATAAGTGTAAATTATTGACGAGAGAAAAACTTGTAAACTATGGTAAGAAGGAAATATTGTAAACTCTATATGTAAGAAACAACTGAATAATTGTATAAGGATCAATGTAAGTGTGTAATTTTAAGAATACTCAAGTAAACCAAAACAAATTGTCAACTAGTATAAAAAGGTAACAATAAGGCTAATAAAAAGCATGGCCGAGAATGTCAAGTCTGAAAAGAAATAATTACCTGTGAAAAGGAAGTATGTTAGAAAGTATAAAAGAAGGAGATGTGATACAAATGAAACCTCTAATACCTTGAATATTATATTGAATATGTTAAATTATTGAAAAATGAATGATATGTTATATTTTATGGGTTATGATAGTGCAACTATTGCTATGTGCAATTTTTATTTTGTCTCAGACAGAGATGAGGATGCCTCTGATTCTGAGTATGTGTAATGAGGAACGGCGGAGAATGTATGCCACAGTGAGCCACTCTGATTCCGAACCCACTACAAATGTTAGGGAATTATATAGTAATGTATCAAGGACTATTATTAAAGAATCTGTGAGGTTAAAAAACGATAGAACCATTGAGATAATCACAAAAGTAAAGATATGTAATGAGAAAGAAAAGTGTATATAAGACAGGAAATTGTTAATTTAAGAAGTGAAACCTATTGTAATTAAATGACTTAAAATGTGAGAAACTTGAAAAAATACTAGTAAGCTAAGAATTATATCACTAGCCGAGAACTCAAGCTAGTGTAACACACTAATAGTATGTTAAAGGTCAATGTAAAGAGTACAAGACAAAAAACAGTAGTAATATACTAAAAACTGAAATGAAATGATAATTTTATCAAAAAAAAAAATCAAATTTTCTCTCAAATTATCAATTTTGAGGGGAGAGTATATGTAACATGACCAGATGTTACATAACCTAGACATATACCATCAGATTTAATAAATACATAACAGTAATGTAAATAGATAATATAATGATAAGAGTAGCCAAGAAGAGAGGAACCATTGAAGAAGAAAGAAGAAGAAGTGCCACAAGAAGCAGTAAACCTAAATACTGCTTGACACTACAACCATACTATAACTGACACAAACTAATGGACAAATTAAATTCACTTTAAGCTGTCAAGCGAGTCAGTGAATAAATTAAATGAAATGTGACGTGTTAATAAAAATAATTAAATAAGAATCCGAATAATGTGATATCAGCATCAGCATTTGGCTGAGAATAAATCAACTATGACTAGTAACTATTAATGCCAAGGACTAAGATTAGCTATGACCACAATATGAGATTGAAGCTGTATTACAGTCGCAAATATGCTTATGACAAGTAAACATGTTTGTAAGAGGGAACCTTATACAAATAAGCTACCTCATCAAGGTACCGAAATGTGAACTAATAAACATTATTAAGGCTTAAATCCGATACAAACGGTATGCCTCAGCAATGCCTAAAACAAACAATCATCAGTAAGGTGATTAGCAGAAAGTACTATGAGTGTAAATCACATACACTGAACAATCTTTGTGCCAGACTTAGCGATAAGCATTATTAATATGTTATACAATTAATAGTTCAATTGTTAATTAATAGCATGGAGCAAAATAATGTGAAACAAAATGTCATAGTGAGTAAGTATAGTTCATAGCAATGTATAAGTTAAGGTTTAATCATAATATTCAGTAAATAAATATCAGGACGGATATAATAGTGTTCTAACATAGACGTTTAAGTGAAAAAACGCGATGTGGAACACAAACAATATTAATAAGAGAGTGTAATCGTCGGCTTTGATTAGCAGACGACAGCGCGAAGCCAAGTACCTGAACATTGTTTATTAAAAAATGTCAGTGAAAGTGTAAATAAACCAGCGTCAAACTATATCAAATTGAAGAGGAAAAAATATCCTTTAATTTGATAGTGATACGACTCCGATCGCAACTATAATAAGTGCGTGACAGGCGTTAGCATCATTTGCACAAAATGAATAAGAAATCGGTTTATCAACACTAACAACAACGACGGCTGTCAATCATTCTGGTGACGAGTCGGTTAAAAACCGTTAGTGACAGTTGGAA
This sequence comes from Magicicada septendecula, assembly GCA_034769895.1. Taxonomy (NCBI): domain Eukaryota; kingdom Metazoa; phylum Arthropoda; class Insecta; order Hemiptera; family Cicadidae; genus Magicicada; species Magicicada septendecula. The sequence continues at coordinate 158,698,494 of CM068370.1, read as the reverse complement.
AGACAATACGTCACTTTCGTAACGCCTGGCTAAGCCAATCAGAAAATAGCTTAATAAGTAAAACAATCGCCTAAGGCTGATCAAACCATAGGGTATATAAAGAAGATCGGCTTATTACCGTTAGACACCTTTTAACGTTCAACCGGAGCGGCAAGTACGCTCGTCTCATCAAAATTTCTACTAACTGATAGCTTCATTGTAATAGTGGATCGATGGAATCTTTTCGGCAACAACAAAAAGTAACTACAAGATATTCTACATAGAGTCAGTGCATCTAAGTGCAGTATTATTTTATTTAGTGCGGGAAAATAACGAACAGAAGAAATAATTAAATAATATCATATAAGGTCCTTTTTAGTCAGAAGCAGACCAATGTTCTCTGTTCCAGTGCGTGTGTAGTGAATAACAATGGTCATTACAATCCGACCATTGATGTGTTTAATTGAATTTTAACCGAAAGATTAAAAACACAAAGGTAACAGGGTGACAATTTATTCTATTACACCGAGTGCAATAACCTATATGTTTTGATAAACAAATCTGTACTGACGCATAACATTGAAACATTTTCTGTATTACACCATGTCTGAATTTATTTAATGGATTTGTCAATCCTATTTAAGTTGGATGTTAGTCATAAGTGATCTCACCATATAACTTTGTAAATCATGAATCAAGCGTGACGAACGCCTAACCTATAAAATAGGTTTTATTTTTATATTAGTAAACTAAAAGGCATTACTAGTCGATATTATATTAGAAAATAATTAGCTATTGTGTAGGCATGAGCATTCTTTTTTGTGTTTCAAAGAACTTACGCCTGAGATATAAATAATATTAATGTTTAAAGTAAAGAGTATCTGGACTTAACAGAATTATTGTGTATGCTCTGAGCCAGTTGTATAGGGTATGTAACAAAATATTTGCAATTGTACATCAATGTATTCCTTTAATTATATTTGTTTGAATTCACTATCAAGGGTACAAATAAAACCCCATTATTAGCAGCATAACTTGACTTAATTTATTTCTAAAAAACAGATAAATAAATCATTCAGAAGAATCAAAACAACTTTCAGTTGCGATTAAATATTGTTGAATTGCATTGCCATAAGGGCAATAAACACGATTTTAACTTTTTAAAATTATTATTTGATTCTATTAATGGGTTTTCCACGGGATTTTCCTGAAATAAACCTGTGTGGCGCCCATTATTAAACAAGGTAACCTAACCTTGTAGATAAAGTGAGTTGGTTTTGTAAACCGTCTTGGCAGCTTATTGATTTATTGAACTTCTGAACTTCCAGAAAACACGAACAGGTACGTGGAAGTGTATTTTATTAATTCTATTGTCCAGACGTTACTAGACTTTATGTACTTAGACGACTATCAACCTGGAGGAGGAGTTTCGCTGCTAGTATCAGCAAGACGGTCACCACCATAAGGCAACCAGCTAGTACACTTTATTTTTAAATTTAAGCAACGTTATTGTTCAAATAATATTAACGCAATTATTTTATTTTTTTATTTTTTTATCTAAAGGAATTCTTTTCAGACAATTATAATTTTGCAATTGTAAACACACTTTTAATAACATCTAATGCTACATTTTAATTACTTTATAAAATTAGTAACTTTCAATTTTCAACAACTACAACCTTTAATATTTTAAATATAAACAGGAATAGTTTAGTTTGATTACAATGTGTAACATGTGTTATATACTTTAAATGTGATTCCCCACTTTTGGGCGGTCACGGCCTCACTAAACCCTGACCATGGAATTGGCTCATCTTTAACCGGCTATGGTCAGGGCACATTACGTTACGTGCTGCCTAAGTCTGGCCATAGCTTGTTATCGTTGTAAAAGGTAAATTTAGAAATTAACAGGGGGTGAATCAGGGGAATCACCATAACTATGGAACAGCGGCTATCCATCGAATGAGATGGTAGACCGTCTAAGGGCATATAACTAAATTTAATAGGATTACTGGTGTCCTCGGATATCAGTAATGCCGAATGTTTTGTAACGCCAAAGCAAGCACGGTGTAGGCAGCGTCTACACCCTAAAAAACTTCAGTTCTTGTGGAGGCAACTGGGAATATTCTGTTGGTGTTTACAAAAGGTAAGTCAGCGAGAAAAGATCGCAAGGTAAGGTTCTGGCAGATTTCAAATTTCATAAATGTTTGTTTCTTAACAAGGTCAATTTGGGGCCAAAAACCCAAGCTTTCATAACAATGAAAACAAAATTCTTAACCAATCAGAAGCAGGGAATTATGCTTGGAATTAAGAAAACCGTTAGAATTTTTAGACAGTCCATTATTAACGCTCAAGGTATGCAGATGCCAAACTGAATCTGCTCTAATTAAAAAGTAATAAGAGGGAAATGTACTCAAAATGAACAAATATGAATAATAGAAATTGAATCTGGATCCATTAAACACATGATGAAACCATAAATCAAAATTCAATAATTGAAATAAAAAAAAAAAACATTGACTAAATAAAATAGAAAAAAAAAGAAAACCCGAATGATGAAGAACTAAATACTATAATCAACAATATTTTGAAGAATTACCTGGGACTAATCAGAAGAAACAACAAGCTTTTGTTAAGTATACATGAATTCTATATAATTGCGAATAAAATTAATTAACTTTTCCACAACACAATAACTCTCACTCTGAACTTGGTATAATAAATTCTTTCAAAGATTAGTTGAAGCTATATCTTAAAAAAAAAAAACTGAACAACTTCACAAACCATTATTGAAAAATTATTTAAAACTGCATCAGCCTATTTGAAACTGTAAATTAACCTCTATGCAACGCCTATAAGTTGACAAACTTTTTAGACACTAAGAACCGAGTTGTAAGTAAACCTGTATAGTATTTAATTAACATTGATGTAAGGTTGTGTACTCTCATAAACATCTTGCTTTATTTTGTTGTAACCCAAAGAACTTATTTATCGTTCTGAACAAAACATTGTATCATTAACCAGAACGCTTGAAGACATGCCTGACCACCCGATGAGCGAGTAAAATTTAATAGCCGGAGCAAACTTTTTTATAATAACAAATATTTTGTACTTAACTTATAAATAATCAGCGAATCTGGGCACTAATAAATTAGTACTGAACACTAATAATCGTTCCTTGTTTTATTTGATATATGTCTTAATAATTGTGTACTTTAGCAGTGAAGAAAATTTTTTACCAGAATTATAGGTTGGCACCACTTCAGACTCCACTCGAGATTTGAATTCGCGCCAGTCCGCTTTGGTAAGTTTAAATTATTATCGAAGAAAAAGAAGACGGCACAGGAAGAAACTTTTAATTGTTTTTAGTAAAACAATTGGCGCCTATCAGGAATTAAAGTACATTAATATAAGGACAGGTAAGGAGAAGAACGATACTGCCACCCACTGAATTTACCCAGGCTAGCTAGTGGAGAAGGGGTGGGGTTCCTTGATAGATATTAACACCATCTTTGTCTCAGTATCAAGAAGTGTGAGGGGTAACCAGAAATCAAATTCACTTATATATAGTTTTTTTTTTAAGGGCGTTACTCCATGCAGGGAAAACCAACGGGCGATCACGGAGATTCAATCCCGTCCCAATAAGGTTGACCACTAAACCACTTGATAAGGCAGTTTGCTCAAATTTACTATACCAATCATGTAAGGTATACAAAATAAGAAATCATATCCTATTTTATTAAGTTTTGCTTGTATCTCCAAATAACAATGAGAGTAAATGACTGTATATCATTAGCTGATGCCGCAATAATAATAAATGTTTAAACTGACAACAACTTAAATCTAAATAACTTATGTAATATGCTATACTAATATATACAGTATTTATGTGGCGCAGAAGTGATAATCCCTCGACGAGTAACTCTCCGCAAGTCCGTGTCGAAACACCAGTCGTGGCACAGTTTAGGAAATTAATCAAGGAAAAGATACACTCACCACAAGTTCTCCGCGTAATGCACGCACAATCAAACAGTAAGCATATCAGAAGTCCAGGTCGGTCGCGGAACATGGCGGTGGAAAGAAGTCTCCAGATGACAGCACCAAGCCCCAGGTGTGAAAATGCTCCAAAGTAACAGCAATCAGGGTCCCAGACAGTTCAGGAATCAAAATTAAAACCCTGTAAATTCATTAAATAATAGTATTGTGCATATAACATCTTCCTATCCAAACATTGAACACTAATTCATTCGCTAGAATGTGTTTTTTTTTCACCAAATTTATCTACCAAAATATTCGAAATACAATTAAATATTCAAAGTACAAAAGCAAGTTACTACATTTACACTCAAAACTTCAAAGGTAAATTTCTAAACATGGAAAAGTTACCCCTTAATTAGTAATACATTCACAGATAACAAAAATTTCACATTATCTACAACTTTTAATTATAATTGGTCAGGAATATGAACTGAGTAATAAATATAATAATTTATAATAATATAATTTAATTCAATAATATAATTTATTTAGCTGCATAAATTCGCTATACGCTTGTCCACAATAAAGTATTTTGCATGAAATTCAAAACATTGTATTTAACTACTATTCTTTGTTTCGAAACCCTAACTATAATATTTGGTGACCAAGTGTTTATATCATTCAAATAATATAATAAGATAAAATTTATGGTTTAGTTATGAAATTGCTTTAAATAAAGTGTGATATGAAATAAACAATACATTATCTGGGCAAAAACTACTGTTGCGCTATATCACAGTGACTCATTACGACACGATTCGATCGATAGAACCGTTGCATCATATTATTGCGCAACATTATGACACACGCGCGCGCGCGCGCGCGCACACACACACACACACACTACAACAGTATACCCCTCCGCGGCCACCATGGAGAGAATCCGAGGCCATCGATGGACCGTTGGCGGGGGGGAGGTGGTGGCGAGCTGTTGAAGTAGGTCAAGTGGAACCGTTGCATCATATTGCGCAACAGTATTGTGCAATAGTTGCGCTCGTTAGTAGAACAATATTGTCCATCTATATACACAAGGTTCGTTCGCTAAACCCTGCGGTCTTATCTCGACACTCGCGAGCGACGCGTCGTCGTCCAGAGCCCGAGCTAGTTGACTGCAGCGTTCCTCGGTTTAATATAAGGTGATAGCGGTCATGTTTTGTATTTATTTTTCATTATTACATATTTTTTTATTATTTCCTTTTTTTATTTTTGTATATATTATTTTTTGTAATTTCTAAGATTATTTTTCTTAATTATACTATTTACATCGGTTAAACATTGTATTTCTGTATATGACCTATTACTTTTATAATATCTAACATTATTTATTACATTTTTTATATTTTTCATCTTTTTAGTTATAAGAGGTTGGTAATACGTTTGTTATTTTTACTCTTGCGGACAAGCCCGAGCCACCGAGACCGAGAGGAACGAGAACGAGACCGAAGTGAACGAGAACTAGGCCGAAAGGAACTAGAACTAGACCGAAACGTAGGAGAACTAGACCCAAACGAACCCGAACTAGACCAAAATGAACGTATGAGAAATATTTTACAAAACATTTGCACACACACACATACACACACACACACAACGACAACAGTACACCCCTCCGCGGCCTCCGCGTACAACATGGGGAGAATCCGAGGCCATTGAATGACCGAGGGCGGGGGGTAGAGCTGTTGAAGTAGGTCAAGGAAACGTACTGTTGCGTCATATCACCGTAACTCATTACGACACGATTCGATCGATAGAAACGTTGCATCATAGAATTGCGCAACAGTATGACACACACACCACGCCAACAGTAACCCCCTTCGCGGCCTCCGCGTACAACATGGGGAGAATCCGAGGCCATCGATGGACCGGGTGGCGGCGGGTAGAGCTGTTGAAGTAGGTCAAAGAAAACGTACTGTTGCGTCATATCACCGTGACTCATTACGACACGATTCGATCGATAGAAGCGTTGCGTCATAGTATTGCGCAACAGTATGACACACACACACACACACAACGACAACAGTACCCCCCTACGCGGCCTCCGCGTACAACATGGGAGAATCCGAGGCCATCGATGGACCGGCGTCTGCGTCGGGGAGGCGGGAGCTGTTGAAGTAGGTCAAGTGGAACCATTGCATCATATTGCGCAACAGTATGGTGCAATAGTTACGCTCGTTAGTAGAACAAGAGCGAGGGGGAGGGGGGATTGTCCGTCTATATAAACGGGAGCTCGTTCGCTATAGCCTTCAGTCTTATCTCAATACTCGCGAGCGACACGTCGTCCAGAGCCCGAACTAGTTATCTGCAGCGTTCTTGGTTTAATATAAGGTGATATCGGTCATGTTTTGTATTTATTTTTCGTTATTACATTTTTTTTATGTTTGTATGTATTATTTTTTTGTAATGTCTACGATTATTTTTCTTAATTATTCTATTTACATTGATTAAACATTGTATTTCTGTATATGACCTAACAGACACACGCGCGCATGCACGCACACACAGCCTGCCACGCCTCCATTTGTAATATCTACGATTATTTTTCTTAATTATACTATTTACATTGATTAAACATTGTATTTCTGTATATGACCTAACACACACACACAGCCTGCCACGCCCCCTCAGTACAACACGGAGAGGATACTGAAACAGAGGCTGGGGTGGGTAACAATAATAACAACAAATAATAACAACCTCGACAGTCAGTGTTGTCATTGAAACAATAGACGTTACTGAAACAATAGGCGGCACTAGAAAACAATGAAACCATTGTTTCAACACTGAAACAATAGGCGGTATTAGAAAACAATGAAACCGTTGTTTCAACACTGAAACAATAGACGCCGCCTAAAACGATGACCCCATCGTTGTTTCTGTGACGTCACTGGCTGTTTATGTAGGTCAAGAGATCATCTGTTCATGACATCATCAACCTGACAACACTGGCTGTCAAGGTCATTCGTGACTTCATCAAACCCCCCCCCCCCCGGTCCATTGAGCCAGTATTCTCCCCAACCTACTACTGATACAACATATTCTTTCAAATGTAAGTGTGGATTCTATAAGAATTTTTGTAGTTTTGTGGTTTCCAGAGAACCGATCGTGATACTTATACTCTTACTATATACTTATACTATTACTCTTTTAAATAACAGAAGTGGGATGATTCTGTCAAAGTAGATAAAAGTTCTATGCAAACCTATACTCGCAAGACTTTCAGAGTAAATACAAAACAATTTTCCATACTCTTTGACTAAAATGATTGCTACTTTCGTATACAAGTATATTAAAAACATATAGCTGCCTACCCTTATACAGTAAAATAATGTATTTAATGGAATTAAAAAACATAAACAACCTATACAAACACATAAAGTATACTGAATTTATGGGAATCTGTCTATAATATTCGGTACTATATAAATTTTATAAGTAACAAAAACGTCAACAAAACATGTATTTCTCTTACCTTTTTGTATTTCGATCCACTGTATTACCTTTTTTCTAAACAACGATCCACTTTTGTTTATTAGATTATGAACAAAATATTATTAATATACTACACAAATATACAATATTAATAAACAATGGAATAAATATAAAATGTAGTTAACGTTTAACGTAAGGTGAAAAATGTAATAATTTGCTTTGTACCGGTCACTTACAAACAACAATGAACTAACCAAAACAACAACACGGTGTTGCCAGATCAATCAGTCCCAGGGATGGGACCACAGAGTAGGTGGGCCGATATACCTATAACAGGTATTTTGGAATGGTATTTTTGTGGAACGGATGTATAACAGTGACTGAAAAGTTGGAATACCTGTTATTCGCAACCTCGCTGTTCCGAGTCGAGGGACGCCCCTACGCAACTAACGAATATACAAGTAACAAGTATACGCCAAATACTAGGCGTATCACTGGTACACAAGGAACAACAAGTAAACGAGTATTACAAATACTAGGGGTATGTCGCGTATCACCGGTACACAAGGCACAACAAGTAAATGAGCATTACAAATACAGTACTAGGCGTATCACGAGGAACACTAAGTACACTAGGAACAACTAGTATCAGGAGTATTTCGAGTGCGAAGCCACTTTTTGGTCCTGTATACTTCATTCTGCACAAAGAGACGAAGCTGTTTTTAATAAATGAACAAAATTCATACTGATGTTACATTTATTCTCGTGTGTTACGCAGGTACACACAGGTAATACAGATTATAATAAATTATATATTATACTAGTCACCAACTTGGCAAATTTTGAAAAACTAATTATATTGTGTTATAACCTACAGGGTGGCTGATAATACTTGATAGGCCACTAAGAGCAGATATCTAATGAAATTTTACTGCAAACTGTTTAGGTTATGTTTTTATAAGGGTAATTGGTTTAAATCATGTTTATTCTCATTCACTCTTGTAGCTTACTGTTATGCTGTTATTATGTTTTTGATGTTTTTCACATTATTTGTTGTGTTCAGGCCGGCCGCAGCGTTTCTGCCGCCCTGTGCAGAATTTATGAGTGCCGTCACCCCTCCCTATTTTAACGTTCAACACATTCACGCACACTAGACCAACTCTAAAGATACGGCGATTGCCTTCAAATGACAACTAGGAATGTTTACGTTGTTGTGTTTATCAAATTGCAATATTAAAGGGCAGTATTATCTGCTGATGACTCATGCAAGGCAGCACTCATTGTCAGGTTTACGTTCTCTCGTTCACGAGTTTTCGACTCCGCTGACTTTTATACATAAAGTAATTTTTACTGATCTTACATACTGTGATGAAATTAAGTGAACAATTTTATTTTTCCTTCAATTTCAAAACTTAACATCTCAGAATCTGCCGCCCTGGGCGGTGACACGGTCCACCCATGCCTGGAGCCGGGCCTGGTTGTGCTATACATTAGAACGTTTGTTAATGTGATTTTAACTTCACTGTACATCTCACGTAAATGATGAGATTGTTGTAACGGACATTTATGCACTTTATCTATTCATGTTCATTAAATCTTTACTGATCTGATAAGGCTACCCTAAAAACAAGGTGTTTTCGTAAATTTGTTTCTTTTATCTAAACTGCTGATTTTGAATTTTTGTCTCTATCACTTTACTTATCATTTGACTAATAGTAGTTTCCTCTTAGGAAAGAAATAAAAATAAACTCCATAACAGATAACACATTTAGGTGTAAATAGTCAAACTGCAGCCTAAGATAAATACACGATCTGATGCAGATAAGAATTTACTAAACTTATTAGAAGGCCATCAATAAAACAAGGTAATAAGAAGAGAAAAGCTACAAGTTTATCTGCATTTCTTGGAGACTGTAAAACATTCATGATTGATTTATGATATGGCTGGAAGTTTCCATTATTTGCCCAACTTGTGCTTTTCCCAGGACCTATCAGTTGTACAGTGGATATACTAGCAATGGTTCCCAACCTTTCGGGACCCGCGTACCACTTTGGTCTTCCGCATTCTTTTCAAGTACTACCTGATAAGAAAATAAAATAAGATAAGAGGAGATATCTAATGAAATTTTACCGCAAACTGTTTAGGTTGTGTTTTTATAAGGGTAATCGGTTTAAATCATGTTTATTCTCAATCACTCTTGTAGCTTACTGTTATATATATGTTTCTGATGTTTTTTTTCACATTATTTATTGTGCTATTCTAAATTTCATTGCCCGAGTTTCGCAGCTGATTTGTCTAACCAATGTTAGTTTGTTTACTCGTAGTGAAAACTTAAATTAGTATTCCCAAAGGGAGATAGGCCTATAAATTCTCTTGTTTCTTATTTTATTTTAAACAGTAATAGTTTAATAAAGTCACAGTGTAAAGTAACACTGTTAATACTTTTAGTTTCAATTTATTTCTTCTAACAAATTACATAATATAGGTTATGTAATATCTTCAAATAAATACACTGCAAGTAGGTTTATTTTAATAGGTTTATTAATACATTAATATGTGTATCTAGGTGAAAATAGACCTACTTGCAGTATATCTATTTGAAGATATTACATAGGAGACCTGCAGGAAACTCTACGAGTTACTTACAAAGGAATAATATAGGTTATGTATAATTATATAATAACAGATATTTGTACCTGTTATTTTTTTGGAACGGTATTTTCATACCTATTATTTTAAAATAACAGTTTAGCCCACCTCTACCACAGAATACGAATATATAGAGACATTGGGAAAGCCAATGTTAAAATTTAGACTGAAGTTTCTAGCGCTCCTGGTGGGTGTGTTGTCAACTAAGTGGAGCTAAATGATAATGCAGTACGGTCACATGACTACAGTATACTGTATTATCTCTGCTGCATAGGCGGGAAATCTAAAAAAGGAAATGCTGCTGGGCTTTATTTGAAATTACTTGTTATTCTGAGCAGATTGCTTTATAAAAATTCCTTAAATGTTTACAGTTTCATCAGACACATTTTCATGTCATTGTAATTACAGAATAACGTTAATAAAAATTAACAATGTTTCAAGGTAGACATGTAAAATGTCTGAAAACTGAAAACATTTTAATCAAAATTTAGCAAGCAAATCCATAAAAAGTGAATTAAGAAATTAGAAAACTTTTACGTTTACAAACCATTAATTGTACTAGTTACATCAACAAAGTAATTAGGTTTTTTACATTTTGTGGCATCACAAAACATTCTGTGTATAAAATGTTCATAAAAATTTATCTTTTAATGAACACACTTGTTTACAAATAATTGAAAATGTACACTTTAAATGCCTTTAGTTTCAAGGATATTAATCGTTTGTTTTTGAAAACCACTGTGCATTCTATTGACATAAAGTCACAAATGGTTGATAAACACTAAGGTAAAAATCAAGAAAAAACAAATTTTGTGTATTTTATATTTTTACACAAAAACATTGTAAATTACAAAAATATATATACAGTCAGTAGAATTAACTAAGCAAATTTACAAAATATTATATAATACATATGTTCAGACTTTGAACTGTTAAACCTCTGTATTGTAATTACTGCACTGCGACACGCGCAGATGACGTCACGTTTTTCTTATCTATCGTCTACAGCCGGCTCAGCTCAGCTGTCTGTAGCGATATTTTCGTTAGTTCTTCACTAGGCTCCGAGTCGATCACTCGTAATATTCCCGGCCGCGGCTACTGGCTTTCATTTTTTTTTTAACTATTATTATGTGCAGCATGCACTAATTGTACCTGGCGATCTTTGCTTTATTCATCATGTCTTTCGACTTCTATTATTAATCAACTAACGGGCGTCATGTCGTGTAAACTTCTGTGCGTGTCAGTAACAGTATCCAAATTCAATAGCTTTCAATAAAAGATTCATATAAAAATTATACAGTTCACTTCTTTTTACTTTAAACCAGCCCTCTTCATTCAGCGTTTCCTGGAATAACTCGAGAAGACTTCAAGAGCTTCCAGAATGCAACATTTGGTCGTCCGGGCTGGATATTATTTTTGCCTTATGGGCATTTCTTGGTCCACAAGCGACCGCATTTTCGTCCACAAGCGACAACATTTTTTGCTCCACTATTTCAAAACATGTCATTTGATGGGCACAAAAGCCTGTGTCCCAAACAAGCTTCAAAAATTAAAACATTTTCAAATTGAGATTGCTGGCCGTAGCATGTCCTTTGTTGCCGCAAAAGACGACCTACAGGAGTGACACACAAGATACAACAGAGCGTCAGATCTGATACAGCAGGAAACGGCAAGACAGCAGCAATTCCACAACGGTAAATCACGCTGAGATACGACGACAACCGTCATCCAACCAGCACGAACAGGCGGGGCACCAACAGCACAGGATTGACGGATGGGAGCAGAGCGGAACCAACAGGACCGAAGCAGTTCGGAACACGCCAGGATTCTACGTGATTATAAACTTTCATTTATCAGTTCATTTATAACTTTTCATTTATAATTGTTCATACAACACATGAATATACAATCTGAGTAATATTTTATATTCAATATGCTATTATTGATGCTTTTATGTACACATATATAATTATAATATGAGCATATTTTCATAACTGCTTAATAACTCATTGAGAGTTCAAGTTTCGAGATAAGACTATACGTATCATTATTCAAATTCATAATTTCAATAACACTGATGGCTGTTTTTTAATAGAGGTAATAAGTATATGTTATAGGAAGTAATGTGTTAAGTTATACGACGATCAATAGCTCCTGCATTATATCAAGCCTTATCAAAATTACGTCAATTATTCACCTGCTCTGCGCATAATTTCTTTTAATTTACATTTTTTATTCGCAATCATGGCCGATGTCAAAGCTTTGATCAAGAAACGGGGCACTATTAAGGCTTCTATATCCCGCGTGAACACGTTCGCGGATAATTTCGATCCGGAAACCAGCGATCATCACGCACTAAAAATAAAGCTGCGGCATTTGATGGAATTATCCACTAAATACGATGACATTCAGTCTCAAATTGAATCCGATGTCGCGGATTTCGCATTAGCAAGTGATAGAGTCCAAACTGAGGACGATCTTTGCAGTATCGAATGTAAGTTGCAACACTTGTTAGAGCAAGTGGAACAGGTGAATCAAAAACCGCTGTTAGTACCGAAATTACGCCTCTTAAACCCCCCCCCCCATACAGTTGGAACCGATTACCTCGGTTTTCGGGGAACGTAATTGAGTGGCAACACTATTATAACATATTTCTTGAATTGGTACATGCCAGAATCGATCTGACGAATATTCAAAAGCTACACTACTTGCACTCGTCATTAAGCGACGAGGCGCTGAACGTGATAAAATCGCTGCCAATTACTCATGAAAACTATGTTGTAGCTATTGATCTACTAAAAAACAGATATGACAGTAAGTTGATTGTCTCAGCCCATCATGTGGGAAATGTCCTGGGTGTGCAATCGGTTCAACACGAGTCCAAAATTAGTATTTCCAGATTTATTGACGAGATAACCGCTAATATCAATGCGTTAAACACCTTAAACTTACCCGTGAATACATTCGAAATTATTCTTATTCATTACTTGGCCCAAAAACTCGATAGGTACAAGCTTCGATTGTGGAAAGAAAGTTTGTCAGAAGAACGATTTCCTAACTTTACAATTTTATGAAATTTCTAAATACACGTAGACAGCTATTGCAAAATCTGGACAGTGAAACCACTTCAACAAATAAGATAAACGCTTGCGATAAGACCCATTATCGCAAGACAATTAAAACGATAAATGCGGCCAAGGCAATATTCCACTCCCATGTTGGAAATAATCTATGTCAGCTGTGCAAGGGTAAACACAGAATTACTGATTGTCCACAATTTACAACGCTTACTATACACGAGAGAAAAAACATTATAATCAAAAACAAACTCTGTCTAAATTGCTTTCGCCCAGACCACGATAGAGCCCACTGCCCATCCAAATTTTCTTGTAGAACGTGTGCGAAACGTCATCATACCATGATTCATATACCTAACAAAACCGAATCGTCCAGTAACAACCAGTGTTCGCTGAAATTACAAACAAATAAGTCCATATTATTATCTACCGCAGTCTGCATGACTACTGACCGTGCAGGTAGAAAGCACCCGGTTAGAATTTTACTGGATTCTGGTTCGCAGGCTAACTTTTGTACCATGGATTTCGCACGCTGTATGGGTCTGAAACTAATCAAATCTCAATTGCCCATAATGGGTATAAACAATTCGTTATCCCAAGCTGACTTCAGTACCCGAGTCAGGCTACAGTCTCGTTATAAAAAATTTGGTTTAAACATACATTGTGCTGTGCTTCCCAGCATCACCAACAATCTCCCGGCGGAATCATTTGATGTCGCATCTTTAAATTTACCCAAGGGCATATTTTTAGCCGACCCACAACTCAACTTCTCGTCGCAAGTCGATTTATTGATCGGTGCTCAATATTATTTGCAGTTAATTGAACCTACTAAATTTATACGTGGCCCACATTTTCCCATAATTCAGGAGACAAAGCTAGGATTCATTCTCGCAGGTAATTTGCCGTTTAATGTTGACATGACGAAACCGGTTTCATCCTTTATGGTATGTGACAATGATAGTGCAATTTCCTCGCAACTAAAGGAATTTTGGAAGTTGGAGGAAGTTTCTGTTCGTGATACCTCCGCTGAGGACTCGGCATGCGAGAAACATTTCGTGTCCAATACTGTCCGTAATGACGATGGCAGATTTGTGGTATCCCTACCTCGAAAGGCAGACAAGTCTCATTTGGGTGATTCTCTTCGCGGAGCTATCCGCAGGTTTCAGTCATTAGAACTTAAGGTCAAGCAGAACCCTGCCCTTTACAAAGGCTATAGCGAGTTCATGCGTGAATATTTAAATCTTGGTCACATGTCTTCACTTAATGAGTATGATTTATCGCTTGACCATTCAGACACCTTTTATTTGCATCACCACTCAGTCTTTAAAGGTTCCAGCATAACTACCAAGTTACGAGTTGTTTTCGACGGCTCCGCTAAGACGACAAATAATTTGTCCTTGAACGATACTCTGATGGTCGGTCCCACGATCCAGCAGGATCTGTTCTCCATTATGACTCGATTCCGAACTCACCGATACGTCAGACAACCCGAACGTCCTATCTAAGATGAAATCTGACATCATAAATTTGCTAAGCCGATATGGTTTTACCCTACATAAATGGTTTTCTAATGACCAGACCTTTATGGCCTCTCGCGCTCACGTCTCCCATGACTTTAGCAAAAACCAAAATGTGCGTACATTGGGCATTCAATGGAACGTCAACGAAGACAGTTTTTTATATAACGTCCAGAGGAATGTCAACGTTGCGGTGGTCAACAAAAGAACTGTGTTATCGGTCATTGCAGGGATCTACGACCCTTGGCCCTATTACATTTTGGTGCAACCATTTTGTACAACGATTGTGGTTAGCGGGTACGAGTTGGGACGAACCCTTATCAGGTTCATTGTCTGATCAATGGTTAGAACTCTATTCTCAGTTGGTCTCCGACACTAATTTTAAAATTTCGAGGTCCGTCAAGAGTCTAAACAATTACCGAATCGTTTCATTACAGCTTCATGGATTCGCCGACGCGTCGGCTAAGGGCTACGCGTGCTGTATCTATGTGCGGTCGGTCTATTCAAACGGCGCCATATCGTCAAACCTGTTATGTGCAAAGTCTAGGGTCGCTCCGCTGAACGCTGAAACAGATAACGCTACCCAGGCTTGAACTTTGCGCTTGCTTATTACTGTCTCAGTTAACTTCCAAGGTAATAAACGCCGTCAACTACAAATTCGACAAATTATATTTTTATTCGGACTCGATAATAGCCTTGCATTGGATCCATCAGCAATCTTCCCGTTGGAAGGTGTTTGTCGCCAACCGTGTCGCTGAAATTCAGCGTCTCGCTACCCAGGGAACTTGGCACCATGTATCATCACTGGACAACTCCGCCGACATTTTATCGCGCGGTTGCCTCCCTCGCATTTTACACAATCACCCTCAATGGTGGCATGGTCCGTCCTGGTTATCCCATGAGTCATCATCATGGCCCATCAGTGCCTTCGATACTCATTCGCCCTGCACTTATCCCGATCTGGAACAAGAACGACGCAAACAGGCCCCAATCTCACTAATTGTCGCTTTATCCACCTCCAGTTATGTTGAAAATTACTCATCCCTTACAAGACTTATTCGCGTTTTCTCATATTGCCGCAGATTCATTCGTAACTCTAGGCTCCCCGTAGCAGACAGTGGAACTTCTTTTCTGTCAGCCCAGGAGTTGCATGATACTCTTTTGGTTTTCATTCGCCAGCTTCAGCAATTGCATTTCGGCATTGAGGTTAAGGAGCTTGAGGAACATCGCTGCATCCCCAACAGCTGTAAAATTCTCTCTCTCAACCACTTCCTTGATGATTCAGGTATATTGAGAGTGGGTGGACGTCTGCAGCTCTCCCAGCTTACCTGCGCGAGCAAACATCAAATAATTTTGCACCCGCATTCTCATCTCACCAAGTTAATCATAGAATACGAACATTTTCTATTATTGCACTCTGGCGTACAATTAACCCAGTTTTCTCTGAGACAGAAATATTGGATTGTTAACGATAAGTCCTATATACGCTCATAAATGCATCACCTTTTTCCGTTACCGTGCTAGAGGCGCGAACCAATTATTGGGACAGTCACCCACTTCCAGGGTCACGCCTGCTAAGCCATTCTCCCAATCGGCGGTGGACTATGCCGGACCCGTACTTATACGTCATGGCGGGCAGCGCTCAAAATCGACGTCAAAGGCGTATATTGCGTTATTCATATGCATGAGCACTAAGGCCATTCATTTGGAACTTGTATCAGATCTTACCTCAGACGCCTTCATAGCGGCCTTAAAACGGTTCATCGCGCGTAGAGGTATTCCCACTCAAATATTTTCAGACAATGGTACGAATTTTCGTCGTGCTAGCAGCACATTACACGAATTGTACAAGCTTTTGAAATCTAAGGGATTTGAGCAAGCAACTCAGGAGTTTATCAGTTCCCAGGGCATCAAGTGGTCCTTTATTCCACCCTCTGCCCCTTATTTCGGTGGTTTGTGGGAAAGCGGTGTAAAAAGTGTCAAATTTCACTTACGCCGCGTGATTGGCTGTACCGTTTTAAATTTCGAGGAGTACTCTACCATTTTAACTCAAATAGAGTCCTGCCTTAATTCACGCCCTTTATTCTCTATATCCAATGATTTTAGGGACCCTGAACCCTTAACTCCCGCTCATTTCATGGTCGGTTCTCCACTGACGGCACTCCCGGAGCCCGACTATACCCAAGTCACTACTAGTCGTTTGGGCAGATGGCAGCTGCTCCAAAAATTCACACAATCCATCTGGAAACGATGGTCCAAAGATTATTTGCACCAGTTGCAGCAGCGCAACAAATGGCGCACCACTTCAAGGAATTTAAATGTCGGACAGCTCGTCCTCATTGTAGACGATAATTCCCCCCCCCCTTAAATGGAAGCTCGGGGTAATCACTAATGTTTTTGTGGGTCAGGACTCAATAGTGCGCGTTGCTGAAGTTAAATTATGCCCCCTTCCGTGGCATCAGACTAGTCGCATGAGCATCATACGGCACTTACCAGGAATGTGAACTTGTCGCATTGACTTGTATCACTCCCGGGACATTCCCGGGCCAATCATACAATCCAATTTTATTATTATTGTAATTATTATTATTATTGTCGGGTAACTATTATTGCAATAGTTACTACGCCATTATTGTATCAATCATTATGTATTTGTCATTGTATTATTATATGATTGTGTATTTTTAAACTTTTTGGGAACGATTATTGTAATCTTATTGTATTAATTATTATGTATTGTCATTATATTTTCCAATGGTTATGTATTGTTGAATTTTTCAGGGGATTGTTGTTTCAATATCATGCATGCAAATTATTACATCGTTTTATTGTATTATTGCTTGTTACTTAGTATTGAATTCTTTGTGATCATTATTGGGTATTATGGGGGATAAATTAATGTGTTTACTTAATTATTTTCTTATTGTTCATTATGCCATGTTATTATGTGTTGGGTAATTTAATTGTCAGTGTTTCATGATTGCAAAATCTGAATCATTGTGTATTTTATAATTATCTTATGAATTCGTTGTTAGCCACATTATTACTACAGTGAAACTTGGTTAATTCGAACTTCAAGGGGAAAGGAAAAAAATTCGAATTATCCAAAATTCGAAATAACCAACATCATACGGAACAATACTGTAAGTTCACATTTTTTGTTAAGTACTGCAACAGAAATAATGTACGTTAATTGCACAGAAGAAACTAATTTATTTCAGTAATAAAGTGAGTTATTTTACAGGGTATTACTCAAAAATTGTATTACATGAACCAACATTTATAAAAGAGAATCACCTGTACCCCAAAAATGTGTAATCTTCGTTTGTTTTTGTTTTTTTAGTTGTAAACACTGAATAAAATCTTCTAATTCACTCACAGCACAAAAAATTTTGTTATTAACGTTGGACTGAGCTTCGACGAATCGTTTTAAGTCCGCGATCATTGAAACTTTTAAACTTTGTCTTTGAAAAAAAACTTCGAATTATCCAAACGAAATATTTTTTACTTCGAATTAGGCATGCCATTTTTATAAGAGTTTAAATACGTTTTTCAAGGGGAATACCAGTTTATTCGAATTATCCAAAAATTCGAATTAACCAAGTTTCACTGTATTAATTATCAAGCTGTCATTGCTCTGTGTTGAACACGCCAATTGATATGTGGTCCTTTGATTAACATGTAAATTCAATTATTATGTATTATTAACTTAAGACATAAATTACAAAATCGCCCCGATTTTGTGCGGGCAGTATGTTCAGACTTTGAACTGTTAAACCTCTGTATTGTAATTACTGCACTGCGACACGCGCAGATGACGTCATGTTTTTCTTATCTATCGTCTACAGCCGGCTCAGCTCAGCTGTCTGTAGCGATATTTTCGTTAGTTCTTCACTAGGCTCCGAGTCGATCACTCGTAATATTCCCGGCCGCGGCTACTGGCTTTCATTTTTTTTTTAACTATTATTATGTGCAGCATGCACTAATTGTACCTGGCGATCTTTGCTTTATTCATCATGTCTTTCGACTTCTATTATTAATCAACTAACGGGCGTCATGTCGTGTAAACTTCTGTGCGTGTCAGTAACAGTATCCAAATTCAATAGCTTTCAATAAAAGATTCATATAAAAATTATACAGTCCACTTCTATTTACTTTAAACCAGCCCTCTTCATTCAGCGTTTCCTGGAATAACTCGAGAAGACTTCAAGAGCTTCCAGTACGCAACAACATAATAATGCAAATTCCAGTTCTACCAGTCACATACAAAAGTCAAACAAATCTACAAACACTTCACATTATGTACAAGACCTAACAGCGGTGGCGGCTCATCCATAAGGGCTGCAGGGCTGCAGCCCTCCCGAAAATTTTCAAGGAAAACTAATTACTGTATTTAAATAACTTTTTATTTAGGAAATTATGTATTCTTCAAAGATTTGCCAGTATAAAAAAACATTTTTATATTCGCATTCAGCCACAAATGGTGGACATGTAAATTGATGCGCGGGCTGTGCCCCACTTAGACAAGTGCGCGTTGTGTCTGCACTTGAGGCACATGGTGGGAGAACGCTTTATTAACAAGCCAAACTTGGAGTGCATTCAGTCCACCCGAGGCTGTCGAGAACTCCATGTGCGTGCAAATATTTTGCTGATAGCGTGTTCCTTGTTTGTAGACTGTGCTAATTTCTATTGTTGCAATATTTGTTTGTTTTAAAACAAATATGAATAAAAATAAAAAATAGTGTTTTATATTTGCAAAACATCAGTTTTTCATCGTTATCGTTAGCAGAGAAGAATGAAATTAAGAATTAAGGTTGCGAGACGCCTGATTTATTAATTTCTCAGTCATCGTCAAGCAGAATCACATTTATTGTAGGAAATTTAATGTGTCCATTTATTCCAAACATAAGTGGTTGTATGGCTGTCATGAAAATAATGCACTATTTTGCTTTCCTTGTTTATTATTTGGAGGTGATGGAACTTGGACAAAGGTTGGAGTGAATGATTTAACACATTTTGGCGAGAAAGTAAAAAAACACGAAGACTCAGCAAAATATATGAAGAATGTAATTGATTTAGCTATGTTAGGCAAAGTAAACATTGCATATCAGTTAAGTGATGCTTGCTTACAAACAACAGACAAACAAACACGATGAAAAAGTGAGACGAAATCGAGAAATTCTCTCAAAAATTTTGACTGCGTCAAGTTTTGCGGAAAATTTGAGCTTCTGTTATGTGGTCACAATGTAATTTCACAGTCATCGAATCATGGTGTATTTCGAGGATTGTTAGAATTTTCTGGAAAGTTATATGAGTCTCTTAAAGTCATTTTATGAAGTCAACAGTGTTTAAGGGAATGTCTAAGACAATTCAGAATGAACTTCTAGACTGTACCCTTGAGGTGTGTCATGATGAAATACATGCTGAAATTAAACAATCTAAATTTTTATCAGTAATGTCGGATGATATATCAGATGTGTCAGGTCTTACGCAGCAAGTTATTGTTTTTTGTTATGAATTGAGCAGAATTGTGCATGAAAGATTCTGGGGACTTTTTTACCCAAAATGATGAAGTGTTAGCAGAATGCATTTTAGAACAGGTAAATATAGTCCTAAATGGCGACAGTGACAAACTGATAGCTCAGAGTTATGATGGAGCCCCCGTTTATAGTGGCGAAAAGGGAGGTGTGCATAAAATAATTCAACAGTCACACAAATATGCACATTTTGTGCACTGTTATGCGCATCAATTAAATTTAATTACAGAAAAGGCAGCATCACAAAACTCACAAGCTCGTATTTTTTTCAGTAGTCTTGCCGCTATACCTGCATTTTTTTTTTGAAGTCACTGTCACGGTTATCTATTCTAGACAGTATTTCTAAACGAATACCTCGAGTATCAAACACAAATTGGAATTTTAAAAGCCGGTTAGTGAACACCGTTTTTGAAAACAAGGAAAGTTTAATAGTATACTCTGAGAAACTTCAAATTGACCAAAAACATTCCACTGTGCAAGCGGCTGCAGGTATTCTCCATATGCTGAATGACCAGGACTTCAACTTAAGGCTAGAATTTTCTCATCACATCACGTCTCATGTGGATATTTTATATAACCAGCTGCAGCATCATAATGCAAACTCCAGTAAAATCTATAATGCAGTAAATAAATTTCTTGAAGCAATCATGAATGAAAGAAATAGACTTCTTTATGTTGCTGACCAACAAGAAGACCACTGATGAAGAAAAGGAAAACGTTATCGCATAATCTTGTCTCTGCAAAGGAGGTGTGTGATATTATTTGTTATCAGATAAGAGATTTTTTTTTAATAAACATCTGTCAGCATCAAAACTGTTAAATTTCTCCCTCTCCAAAGACAATATAAGTTCTTCACCCGAATTTGCTGAAACTATTGAAGCTTAGCCTACCCTTTCTTGTGTAAAAAACGTTTAGAAACTGAACTATCTGTTTTGTACGAGAGGCAAGAATTCCGCAGTAATTCAGAGGCTATGAAAACTTACAAAATCATGTTGGATAGAGGAATTGCCGAGTCCTGCACAGAAGTGTTCACTCTACTCCAAATAATTCTAACTACTCCCATGACTACTGCTGAGCCCGAGAGGTGCTTCTCCACGTTGAAAAGAGTTAAGAGATTCCTAAGAAGAACAATGACACAAGAGCATATTGCTGCTTTATCAGTGTTAAGCACAGAGAAAGAAATGATTGAAAATATTATTAATTTTAATGACAAAGTTATCAATACGTTTTCCAGTTGCAAAGAAACGAGAATGGACTTCATGTTTAAATAAAATTATTGTGAAAGAAACGGTGATTTATTTCTGATTTTATTTAAGAACATAACTCACTATTATATTTTCATTTGAAAATTTTAATGTCTATAAGTTTAATGTGTAAATTGAAAATTATAATTTGTTTGAATTTTAACGTGTAGGCGTTTAGTGTTTGGAATTTAAATCACAATTAATCATAATCATAAATATCATCACCAACAGCAGCAGCAGCACCAAAGAGGAATGGACCAAAGTTTTGTCACAGCTTCAGCTTCAATACAGGTAAAAGACCTAGTAATAGTACATAAATTTCACTAATATATGATAATGGTAAATGTTGAAATTTGAAAATTTTAGTGCAGCCCCACCAAACTAAAATCTCACCAGCCACCACTGCCTAACGGCTAAACACTACAGAACAATTTGAAATAATAAAAATGTATAAACCCAAACATTATTTTGAAATATTATACAACTGAATTATTTCGATTGAGATTCGCTGCCATCTAATTCGGCGCATGTTCAATTTGATCGAGTTTGTCTTTGGATAGGGATTGATTATCCAAGCTGATCCATATTTAATTCTTTGGTTTTATTACTTCATCATTGTCGTCTTCCTCTTCATCTTCTTCTTTTGAAGTTATACTTCTTTAGGCGCGTTGAGGGTGAAATTTTTTGTATGTAACGAAATGTGCGCGCACTGTGCAACGTAAACGGAAAGTTAACAGGATGAAGTTACCCGTGGACAACGTGCCTGAGGCCAAAAAACCAAAACATTTCGGTCGCGGCCCCGATGGATCTGCTGGTGCTGATCATGAATGGATATATAATTTAAAAGTAACAATTAACAACCCGATGATTTATTTCTTCAATTTTATTTAGTTATTTCATGCCATCAACGTCTTGCTCATTTATATATTAAAGAAAAAGAAAATTTCTGCGCAACAATTATACATAGGGCAAGAATCATACAAAAATTCTATTACCTAGCTGGTGGTTTACACAATACAGTTGCGTTCAATATAAACACAGCCTTGTATTCGTAAATAATAATAATTGTGAAACGTTATACACACACATATATCATGTGGTCAGCAAAACTGAATTTTTAATTACATTAATTTCTGTGTTCATTAGAAGTCTATTCAGAAACTTTCTGCAGAAACCACCGGGCAACTAACTTATAACTCTAACTCACTATAGTAATTAACTTTTCTTTTTAAATAACTTTATATACATTGTGCTGAAAAATATTTTTCGGTGACAAAAATTGTATAACCAAATTTTAGTAAGTCTTTAAAAAACATTTCGGTCACGGCCCTGATGGACCTGCTGGTGCTGAACGTGAATGGATATATAATTAAATAACTTTATATACATTGTGCTGTGAAATATTTTTCGGTGAAAAAAATTGTGTAACCAAATTTTAATAAGTGTTCAAAAATATTTGAGGTTAATTTTTTGTAAGTATTAATTTCAAAAGTCTTTTTATATTAAATCAATAAAAGTTTTGATAAGTATTCTATCATTATGTTTGCTTTAATCCAATAATCTACTATATATTTCTAAATTTTAAATTATAGGTCACACTTAATTATTCAGAAGTCTATCGAAAAGTAAATCCATTACTATAATACACTATTCGTAAGTATTTTGAGCTATTTGAAAAAAATTAATTTTTTCTCTACTAAATATTATAATATTGAATTTAAATTAATTCAACTGAATTAAATTTTTATCTTTTAGTGTATAATAGTCATATTATAAACACGCAAACACACGTTTACATGCTATAAAAAAATAGTAGCAAATAAACCTAAATAAGTGTAGATTTGAAGCAACTTTTATGCAATGCCGATCTACAACTATATTATCACCTATGCGAAAAGATAAGCCTGAATTGAAAAATTATGCAAATTGTTATAAAGATATTAGGGTTAATCTCGAAAATAATGATTACTCTGATTTTGATTCTTTTTATCAAAATAACAATATTTCCTCTGACGAAGATTATTGCAATATACTTCGAGCTGGAATTAA
The DNA here is from genome assembly GCA_034769895.1 of Magicicada septendecula. Lineage (NCBI taxonomy): Eukaryota > Metazoa > Arthropoda > Insecta > Hemiptera > Cicadidae > Magicicada > Magicicada septendecula. Next base: position 158,674,974 of record CM068370.1, on the reverse strand, counting down.
GAGGCCAAGAGTTTTTCTCAAACGTCAACCATATGAAAAATGGCATAATAATAACGATAAACAAAAAGAACTTTTGTTACATGTCATCTCCAATCTATAACTCCAAACCGCAATCCGTTCAAATATTTTTCACGGGTTAGCTGGATGCGGTATCTATAATCGATAATCGTATTTACCATCTCCCTTCACTCCTTATCGTTCTACTCGTATGAATTTTTAGCATGTATGTTAACCCTTAGTTTTTCAATCACGCCAAAGAAGTATAACATCTAACGCGCGTACATAAGTACACACACCCACAATTTTTTTCTTCTTCTTCTTCTTTTAATTCTCTTCCTCTTCCATCCACTTCTCCCGTGTCAAGCATCGGTGTTGTTCCAATACTTCCATCTACCATGAGTGAGACTTTTGACCTCTAACCTGGTCTTCCCCCTTCCATTAACCAGCTTCTCAACACAATCGATCCATTAAAATCTTAATCTTCCTCTTCCTCCCCCTCTGTCTGGACTGTTTCTGTAATAAGCTTCGGCTTCTTTTCGTGAATCGCCATTACTTGACCAAACCATCACAGTGCTGTTCTCTAGTATCTCAACAACTAAATCCTGCTGGAACAGATTTCTGATGGTCATCTTCTTAATTCGTTCTTTCCTAATCTTCCAGCTGCCCGCATAAAAAATCTAATTTCACTGGCTTGGAATCCGGTTTTATGTTCCTCCAGTACGGTGGAGCTTTCTGTCTCATATAGTAGTGTGGGTAGAAACACTGTTTTGTATGCATCTAGCGTAATGTCTTCCGTGATATCCTTTCTACCGACAATAACGTTAGAAATCTTGTGATAGATTTAGCTTTCCTTTTGTATACAGTGGTCTATTTTCCTCAACAACCTTTCTGTCTGAGATATTCAAACATTTTGACCTGCTAAAGTTGGCTTCCTTGCCAGTTAATATTCAGGAGCTCTTCACCAATTTGCTAGTTTATGACCATCATTTTACTTTTGTATTTTAGCAGTAATTTCAATTATAATAATTTTGTTAAAAACCCTCCTGTTTGGGGATGATCAGACAATGAAGACAGCCTAAATTGACTCCTCGGTAGACCGTGGGGAGGGGACGTCCGTCACCTACCCTGGTAGGACATGGGCGGGGATTATGGAGTGACCCAGACTCCCCGACTGTGCTTGATAATCCACTCTAGGTGGTTTGTGGTTTCGATCTTATGGCTTCACATATGGAGTATACCCGTTATGTTATGCTCTGTTACATCTTAGATTGTGGATTTTTCGAACCCCACGGAGGGAATAGAGCTGGATGTCTCATATTCCCAGGGTACCGACCAGCTTAACGTCGGGCGCTTAGTCAGCGTTTTAGGTATTGTACGCCGCACTTATGGGGATTGAGGGTTTTAGATAGGACATGGTCTTCCCCTGTAAAAAACGTTCTTTCTTTCCTGAGAAATGGAATAGAAAGAGAGAGGGAGACGGGAAAGAGAGAAACAGATAGACAGACAGACATAGATTTTCATTCAAATATGTGATAGGATGACATCAGAATATGGCTACCCACCAATCTCTGTGTTGAGGTCGCAACAGAAGATGTGATCTGTTTACAAATTTAATTTTCATTTATATCGGGTGTTAAAGTTATGTTATTAAATTTATTTCCTTCTGTAAATATGTAACGTGCGCTACAAATATGGCCTGTACCATGGGCGTAACTTAGGGCTTAACTTTGGAGAGGGGGGCAGGGTAAAGCTTCATAAATTCAAGTGTGTAGTGAGACCATCTATATAATAAAATATATTATATACAAAATTAGAAAGTGTAGTAATAATTCTTAGTTCGTAAACGAGGGACAATTTCATTTTTTAATGATCAACAAACCATTCTTCATAAGTTCTACTTCCAGTTCTTATACCCAGTTTTTGTACACATCCTCTCCCTTAGGAATACTGTCACAAAATGCTCGGCAGTAGTAGCAGTAAGCCGAATCAGTCACAACACAAAGAAATTTTCAAATTGTCAGTCAGGCAATTTTCAAAGAAATTAAGCAGTGTTACTCCTTTGCGTTTCTTATCTCCCATTTCTCAGAACTTAGGAACACGACAAACCAAAACAATCACAACAATAACGAATTAAGAAAGAGACAAGCGATATGTATTTTAATGGACTACGTACACAACCGCACTTGTATCAGTAATCATTAACAAATAACAGTTCCAAACGACCGTCTTTTAAGATTCGTGAACAAAGCCATCGACGTCTTGCATAGTAAGCCAGCTTTGTTCATACTGTGTGACAGTACGAAAATCTTGATGTCAGAATTATGGTATGAGTGGTAACAAATTATCGTATTTTATTTTGTTACACACACACATACATGGAGAGAACGATTTCCCTTTGTAAAGAGACAACGACGCAGATTTTAACAGATCAAAACGATTCCAAGGTCAGGAGCAGACGTGCGGAGACGAGCATACAAAATGGCCATCCAAGTGGAAACAGATTGTAAATAGCCACTCTCATTGGTCCAGAAGGCGGGACGTCATTAAAATCAGTGATGACCTAACAAACAATGACATGATAACAGGGCGTGAGCTAATACGAAACAAAAGACAGTGACGTGGATGCGCTAAGGCATACGCAAAATATGTGCTTTGCATCCGCCCCAGTCATCTACAAGTCGTCATGCAGTGAATACGTATCAGAGTGTACTGGTCCCAAATAGCCCAGTAATAGTGTTTTGTCAGTAATTTAAAATGGCAAAGTAAACAAAATATAATTCTACTAATTAACTATGTAACAATGTAAAATCAGTGTCAACAAGTTAGACGACTAGAACCAAAATACGCCGAACACCAGGCGAGACATGGCCAACATCTGAACCACACGGAACCTCAACATTTCAGGAAAGTGCACATTTAAATACTACTTTTTCATTCTTTACCAGTAATCGAGCTCGAAATAATGTGAACAGAAAATTTAATAAATCAAAATTGTCAAAGATGTGAGAGAGAGAGAGAGAGAGAGAGTGAGTGAAATTGGGAGAAAACAGGCCGGCCGTGTTAATTAACATAGGCGTTGGTTTGTGTCGATTACACCTTTCAATTATAAGATTAGAGAAAAAGTTAAATACTGCAGTATAAAATATTTTTGTTTGATGTAACAGAAGTAAAGAAAAAATAATTATGGTAAATGTAAGGTATTACTAATGAGCGGAATGTAACTGGCCGCCATGTTGCAAATACGATATAAAACAGCCATTTGTATTGTGAAAATTAATTATGCAAAATGAAGTAGCAATTAAAGCAGAGTTTATTACACCTGGCAATGGTAATCAGTTTTGTTATTTCGTACAACCTTAATGTTTCTGCACTTTCACTTAACGAATCTTGGACCTTAGGTATAAAACAGATATGTGTGGTAGCGGTAGTCTACGAAAGTATTATCAACAAGCGGTAAGTACCATAAGTACATATTGTTTACTTTTATATATTTATGTATATATTATGTGTGCAAAAGTATGTAAAGGTACAGGTGGCGCCCTGAACACGAGACTTTGTATAAAAATTTACAGTATATTGTCACCGGACAAAAGGCTTGCCGCATGACAACTGGCGCCAATCGTACACACTATCGTTTTTGGTGGCCCTAAAAAGGACCGAGTGGCGAGAACGGTGATGTTGGTCGTGCCGCGCTGAGATGTTCGGCGGCTGCGCCCGCTGATCGTGGCGTACTACAGTCCTCCTCTTCTTTCGGCACCGGTTGTAGAGTCGGCTGCCGGCCCAGCGAAATCCATCGCTGGCGCGGAACGGGAGTGCGAAGACGCAAGAACGGCGGCGGTTCTATTCTTCGGCTGTTCCTTCCGGCTGACTCCGCCCCGATGTCGTCCGAGAGAGGAGAGGAGATGAAGTGCGTTCGATGGCGTGACGATGAAGAGTGCGTAAATTTTTCTGCCGGCCCGGGTTTTATTAACTAACCGGCATCGCTGATTGGCTAGCTCCGAACACGAAGTTGGTCACGTCTCGGCGGCTGCTGATGCCGGATTGGCTCGCTCCGAGCACGTAGTTGGTCACGTCTCGGCCGCTGGTAACGGAGAGCAGATGTTCGCATACCGCAGCCGTCACAACTCCCCCGGGTCTTGAATGCTCTCCGGTAGCCAGCCTACTGCTCTTCTCCAGATGTTGTGGAGGCGGGGTCAGCCGGGGCGGAGTCAGCCGGAAGGAACAGCCGAAGAATAGAACCGCCGCCGTTCTTGCGTCTTCGCACTCCCGTTCCGCGCCAGCGATGGATTTCGCTGGGCCGGCAGCCGACTCTACAACCGGTGCCGAAAGAAGAGGAGGACTGTAGTACGCCACGATCAGCGGGCGCAGCCACCGAACATCTCAGCGCGGCACGACCAACATCACCGTTCTCACCACTCGGTCCTTTTTAGGGCCACCAAAAACGATAGTGTGTACGATTGGCGCCAGTTGTCATGCGGCAAGCCTTTTGTCCGGTGACAAGTGGCGCCCAACGTGGGGCAGCGATCATCTTGCGGATGCAAGATCCAGCCACGCCAGCGAGCTACCAGCCGGCACACCAATCAACATGGCGCCCAACAGACACCTCCACAACTTCTGGAGAAGAGCAGTAGGCTGGCTACCGGAGAGCATTCAAGACCCGGTGGAGTTGTGACGGCAGCGGTATGCGAACATCTGCTCTCCGGTACCAGCGGTGGACACAGCGAGCCAACCAGCGATCCCGGTTAGTGCATAAAACCCGGGCCGGCAGAAAATTTTGAGCACACTTCATTGCCACGCCATCGGACGCACTTCATCTCTTCTCTCTCCGACGACGTCGAGGCGGAGTCAGCCGGAAGGAACAGCCGAAGAATAGAACCGCCGCCGTTCTTGCGTCTTCGCACTCCCGTTCCGCGCCAGCGATGGATTTCGCTGGGCCGGCAGCCGACTCTACAACCGGTGCCGAAAGAAGAGGAGGACTGTAGTACGCCACGATCAGCGGGCGCAGCCGCCGAACATCTCAGCGCGGCACGACCAACATCACCGTTCTCGCCACTCGGTCCTTTTTAGGGCCACCAAAAACGATAGTGTGTACGATTGGCGCCAGTTGTCATGCGGCAAGCCATTTTGTCCGGTGACAAGTGGCGCCCAACGTGGGGCAGCGATCATCTTGCGGATGCAAGATCCAGCCACGCCAGCGAGCTACCAGCCGGCACACCAATCAACATGGCGCCCAACAGACACCTCCACAACTTCTGGAGAAGAGCAGTAGGCTGGCTACCGGAGAGCATTCAAGACCCGGTGGAGTTGTGACGGCAGCGGTATGCGAACATCTGCTCTCCGGTACCAGCGGTGGACACAGCGAGCCAACCAGCGATCCCGGTTAGTGCATAAAACCCGGGCCGGCAGAAAATTTTGAGCACACTTCATCGCCACGCCATCGGACGCACTTCATCTCTTCTCCTCTCTCCGACGACGTCGAGGCGGAGTCAGCCGGAAGGAACAGCCGAAGAATAGAACCGCCGCCGTTCTTGCGTCTTCGCACTCCCGTTCCGCGCCAGCGATGGATTTCGCTGGGCCGGCAGCCGACTCTACAACCGATGCCGAAAGAAGAGGAGGACTGCAGTACGCCACGATCAGCGGGCGTAGCCGCCGAACATCTTAGCGCGGCACAACCAACATCAGCCTTCTCGCCACAAGGTCCTTTTTAGGGCCACCAAAAACACTAGAGTGTACGATTGGCCCCATTTGTCATGCGCCAAGCCTTTTGTCCGGTGACAATATAAATAAGTCAAAGAGCAGAGACAAGCGGGTGCCGAAATGATAGAACAACAAATAACATTGCAAAAGAGGTTATGTTAGTACTTGAGTAGGATATAAAGCAACTGAAAATAAACAATCGTGTATTATTAAAAATTATTATTATTATTATTATTATTATAAGCAAAATGGCAAACAATAACGAGACAAGTAGAACAGAATCAGAAATGATGGGTGATAGTATTCACTCAACACCAGCCCCAACAAAAAGAGTTGAGGAAAACGACATCATAAGAATGATGAAACTGCTTTTTAATGAGCAGAGCATCAAATTCGATACGACAATTTTAATGACAAATTAAACCAATTTGATGAACAATTCAATGATATTAAAAAAGAAATTAAGAAACAAAGCTGTAATTATGATAAAAGATTAAGTGAAATAGAGACACGGTTAGACAAATAGAATCAGAAAATAAGAAAGTAATAGACAAATTAGAATTGAACAAAGATGACAAGGTAAGTAGTAGTGGAAATGATAAAATAAATAAAAATATAGTAATAGGAGATAATAGTGTGGAGGTTGGTAGTAATAATGAGGTTTTATGGGGAAGAGAATATAATAATAATGGAATGATAGTGTGTTTTGAAGGGTTAAAGAGAGAGAGATGGTGTGATACTGAGAGATATATTGAGAGAGAGAAGTGTTGTTGGGAGAGTTATTATGAGAGATATTTTAAAAGAGAGAGATGTTGTGAAGGTGAGAGAAAAAGAGAAGTAGAGATTTTTAAGATATATAGAGATTATGAAGAGTTTATGGAAAGGTTAGGTGTAGAGATGATATATAATGAATGTAGTAAGTACTTACCTTGTAATAAAACTGAAGTAGTAGGAGGTAAAGAGAATAATGACTTGGCAAATTACCTAATTATGACTGATTATACCAAAGGTGACAGAACCATACCCGATCATGAGTTATATGAGTTTGAGAAAAAGGATAAAAATTTGAATAGTTGGTAGTTGGTACATGTATAATGATAAGATATTCAATATTAAACAATGTATATAGTTTTAAAATTCGACTGTTGTTCGACGATGGAGGTTAATTATTTTATTGTGTTCATAAACATTTAATTATGTGGACAGTGTTTTTCAGGATGGACTGTTTATGACTGATTTATGGTAAACGATTTAATGATAATGTGGATTGTATATTTTTGTGTATATTAATGTCAATGTATTTGTGTATTTTTGTTGCTGTGTATTTATGTATTTTTTTTATGTAAACCATGTGTTGTAGAATTTTAAATATTCAATAATAATTATGATGATGATTTTAAACAATTATGAGATTTAGATTCCAATGGTTAGTAAATGATTACGCATATGATATATTTGGATATTGAGATGTATTGTTGTTAGTAGGTAAGTGATGAATTTTCTAGTGGTATATTAAGGTGAAATGTTATAAAGAGGTTTGGGGATAATGATAAATACGGGCATTGGAGTTAGTTAAATAGAGTTATTGGGAGTTAGATAAATAGAAAGTTGAGATACAGATAATATACAAAGAGGTGTTAGATATTTTAGGGACACAGTAGTTAGTGATTATATGTAGAGGTGAGTAATGTGAATGGTAATTATATATTTTGTGATGATGATATTTTGTAGTAAGGATCCGGTGTAAGGAGTGATCAGCGTGCGACGTGGCAAGAGACCAGCGTGCAGCGTTGTGGCAGGCGGAGAAATTTTGGGTTAGAGTGTTTGCCGATATTTGGTGGAGGGCAAATGGTTAGGGATGGATATGGCCAGGTAGGAAACATACATCCTTGTACAAAAGATGAGCGGTGCCAGAGGTTGTAAATGGGATTAGTGAAGGGGGTTATTATAGAGATATTGGTGTCATAATATGTAAATGGTTAGAAGCGGTTGTTAGTGGAAAGAAGGGGTAGTAAGGTTAGATTGACAAAAGCCAAAATAAGATAGAGAATAGTGAATAACAGAGAGTCACCCAAACTAGACAAGGATTAAGGATAAAAAGGTTAGAAAAGGAAAATTCATAGTAGAAAGGTGAGGTAAATGATAAATTTGAAAATTTTTTTTGTATAGAATCTGATATAAATGAATGTTAAATGATAAAAGTTAATAGAGAGTTGATAGTAATAATGTTGTAAAGTTTTGGTACAAGTTGTGTAAATATAAATTGTTTAATGTACATGTAACAATGTTAATGTTTAATGTACAATGTTTTTATTATGTAGATGGTACAATAGTCTGTGTGGTCAGGAGGTCGTTACGGGGGTAGCGACGGTAAAAATACTAGTGTGTTAAAATATAAAGATAACAGTGGTTTTGAACAAAGAAAGTTGAGTAAAGAAAAATAAATAGTTTGAAGTTGTTTGCCATGATAGGTATATGTTTCAATATTATATGAAATAAAATAGTAGAGTTAGTGATTGTTGCTTAGAGAAATTAAAATTTGTTTTATGTTTAGTATAATAATCTATTTTCATGTGGTAAAGAGAGTAATTATGGCTGATTGAAGTCAGAGAGTTGTTACAAATGCGGGAATGTTTGAAAAATGGAGAGGGTTTTTCTATCTTAAATCTTGTTTTGTTATTTGAAAATTTATTAATGGAGCAAACCAACGCCTAAAAACACAAACCAATGCATCTAAGGGGAGAAATATCAGTTGTGGATATGGGAATAGATAAGGCCACTAGATTAAAATTTGTATTGCATGTTTCAGAGTTTGATGGTGTTGTGACCGCGGTCCTGAGCTGGCCGGAGCGTCAGAACAGGAGCGTTAAGTGCCTAATGGCCTTATGGTGTTGGGATCTCTCCTGAGAAGTCCAGTAAGGTCAGAATGGTACGATCATCATCATTGGACCAAGGGTAAGTGATTATATTTCTTTTATGTTAACACTACAGGGGGTTGTGGCAACATATCTGGGCTGATCCTTTTAGAAAAAGTGTGAATGAGTCAATGAAAGTTTTTATGTTTCGACATAAAACCTTTCATTGAGGGGGTTTTGTGACAGTACGAAAATCTTGATGTCAGAATTATGGTATGAGTGGTAACAAATTATCGTATTTTATTGTGTTACACACACACATACATGGAGAGAACGATTTCCCTTTGTAAAGAGACAACGACGCAGATTTTAACAGATCAAAACGATTCCACGGTCAGGAGCAGACGTGCGGAGACGAGCATACAAAATGGCCATCCAAGTGGAAACAGATTGTAAATAGCCACTCTCATTGGTCCAGAAGGCGGGACGTCATTAAAATCAGTGATGACCTAACAAACAATGACATGATAACAGGGCGTGAGCTGATATGAAACAAAAGACAGTGACGTGGATGCGCTAAGGCATACGCAAAATATGTGCTTTGCATCCGCCCCAGTCATCTACAAGTCGTCATGCAGTGAATACGTATCAGAGTGTACTGGTCCCAAATAGGCCAGTAATAGTGTTTTGTCAGTAATTTAAAATGGCAAAGTAAACAAAATATAATTCTACTAATTAATTATGTAACAATGTAAAATCAGTGTCAACAAGTTAGACGACTAGAACCAAAATACGCCGAACACCGGGCGAGACATGGACAACATCTGAACCACATGGAACCTCAACATTTCAGGAAAGTGCACATTTAAATACTACTTTTTCATTCTTTACCAGTAATCGAGCTCGAAATAATGTGAACAGAAAATTTAATAAATCAAAATTGTCAAAGATGTGAGAGAGAGAGAGAGAGAGTGAAATTGGGAGAAAACAGGCCGGCCGTGTTAATTAACATAGGCGTTGGTTTGTGTTCGATTACACCTTTCAATTATAAGATTAGAGAAAAAGTTAAATACTGCAGTATAAAATATTTTTGTTTGATGTAACAGAAGTAAAGAAAAAATAATTATGGTAAATGTAAGGTATTACTAATGAGCGGAATGTAACTGGTCACCATGTTGCAAATACGATATAAACAGCCATTTGTATTGTGAAAATTAATTATGCAAAATGAAGTAGCAATTAAAGCAGAGTTTATTACACCTGGCAATGGTAATCAGTTTTGTTATTTCGTACAACCTTAATGTTTCTGCACTTTCACTTAACGAATCTTGGACCTTAGGTATAAAACAGATATGTGTGGTAGCGGTAGTCTACGAAAGTATTATCAACATGCGGTAAGTACCATAAGTACATATTGTTTACTTTTACCTATTTATGTATATATTATGTGTGCAAAAGTACGTAAAGGTAAAACTGCGTCTGTTACCCCTACCACACCGCTCTCTTTTACACTGGCCTGTAGTGTTTGCGAAATTCAGCTGAACTCAAAACAGCGATAATCCCGAATCAAACAGTAAGCAATCCGAGCACAGAGATGATGACTCGGAAGAATATGTGTGACAAAGAGAGGAAAGTAAAGAGAGCAAATTCTTAGAAGTACAGCTGCGCTTATTATTTCATCACGGTGTTCCAAAACAAGTGTGTAAAAGGCACGCATTGTATTCCAGTTAATTAGGTCTCTAGCATGTTTTTTTTTCGAACAGAAATATTATTTTGATGTATATCATTCAAATCTGTCAAACATTCCCCTTACAAGTTTCTTCGAAAGAAATAAGAATAATAAATTTATGGCAACTATGGTAGATATTTTTTTTATAGTCGTCTGATAACAGTACAGACGTTGATAAATAGCGCTTACTGTGCTCGCAAACATAGAAACTGTCTCCTGTTTGACTATTTGTTAGTTTTTATTTATAACAACTGGAAATAAAATTTTATAATGCTCGGAACATTGGGGGGGAGTGCCCCCCTCGCCCCACCCAAGTTACGCCTATGGCCTGTACCGTACATTCATTTCATATTTACGAGAGCATCTTGAAACAAGGTTAAAAAAAAATATTTAGCGAACAGTGCTGAATAAGAGGTGCGGGCACACAAGACAGAAAATACCTTTCAAATCACTGTTAACAAGGAATTTATTGCAGATTACGCGAAGAGAAGACTCCGCAGCTTTGCTTCTAATCCGTCGATAGACACGCTCGACTGCTCTATAATTGGCTCCCATCAATCTTCTTCACCGATATTAAGCGTATAGCCTTTCGCTGCCAACAAGAAAAATCACTATCGATGACAAGAACAAAAAAATAATTAAAGTTAGGAGAACACTTAAATATAATTACCTGCCCTCGTTATGTACACTAACTTTTAAAAAATAGTTTCACATGACAGCGATGTGAATACGGTTCGATTAAACTGACACTAGAGACAGTGAAAGAAATACAAATTTTTTAAAATATTACTTTCAACATTACATTTATTTTAACAATCCATTATGCACTATTGACGGTAAAAACTATTCCCTTCTGAGAACGCCGTGCTCCAATAGTCTACAGACGATTTCTGAGTATCATAATGCTACAATCACTCCATGGTACTATATTCACTAAACCATTAAGTTTACTAAATCAGAGATATAAACATCTTATTTTATTAATTATCCCACAGCCTCTTTTAGCTGCCCTATCATGCTGATGTTTCTTCTCTACTTCTCATCCCCTGCTTCTCTCTTAGCTTAAGACCAGCCGATCCTTCTCTTCTCGAGGCTGACATTATTCCATTACGACTCACTATTCCATGTTATTTTGGACGTCCACGCCTTCTTATCGTACTCTTTACCGTCTTCCAAATCGCTTTTCCCCTCTTACCCATTCTCACCACATGACCAAACCATCTCGGCTGCTGCACCTCCAACTTCCGGCACAGGAGCCTTGACAGTAGTACTGACTCGTAAATTTTTACTCCGAATTTTAGCCTCTTCGTTTTAATTTATGAGTGTGTTGTAAAGGATTCTAAATAACCGTTTAACCACTTCGGGTCGCTATTTTCAGTTTAAATTTTCCTGTATCGTACATTATTGCCTCCCCCCCCCCAGGTACTTTATCTGCTCGCCAGTATTACGTAACCTGAACCATCGCTTCTATTTGATTCCACTGGTAATATGCTAGACTCATCACTTCCGTTTTCATGAAAGTACTTTCTAAATTATTGTGATTACAGCTGTGCGACTTCATTTGCAAAGTCAAGTGTCACATGCATGCATATGGAAACGTGGATAGATGACCACACTGAGACTCGTTGGCCAGGGACTCCTACAATAAAAAAAGGTAGGCAGAGGGAGACGATTACAATTGTAATCCTTAAGTAATATATCTTTAAAGCTTTCTTCAGTTTATCTGTCCGCCTTTCTGAAACTTTTGAAACCTTTTCTGTTTATTCGCAAGAAAGACAAGATAATCTGCATACACGAGTTAATTTATTCTCATTGATTTTAAGTTTCTATGTTCCAGGTGGAGTGATTTGGCAGATGGGTTATCGTTTTTGGAGACACCATCCATGATCTTAATTAATGACAGAGGACTCAAAATAGTACTCACCGCATAACTCTCTTTGTAGTTACAAAATCCCCAGTCATGCTATCTCCGGCCATCACTATGTTTTCCATTTTCAGCTACAAACTCTATTCTGCCTTCACCATCTTACCTGATATTTTGTCAGAGCATATGTTTTCTATATAGTTTCACACATTATATAGCCCAGATTCTTTCATTTGAATTTTCATATTGTTTTACAACATGAATTATTAAGGGCACTCTTAACTGGCAAATCGACCCAAAAATTGATTTGCTTTTTTTTGTCTTAAACACATCTTCAACATTTGCTGAGTAATTTGATACCAAATTTATGTGAATACAACTAATAATAAATTTTTTATGATTTTTTAAAGAATAGAGATTATAGGAAAAGTTCTGTCAAAAGTGGTGATAATATACAAGTAAAGAGAGTTACGTTTTATAAATCTGTGACTCACTTATAACAAATCTATTGTTGTATTGGAGTGTTAGTGGTCTCAAATATTTCTACTAGTAGTTTTGTACAAACCACTGTTGTCTTTGGTATTGATGAGCGCTTTCAGCAGTCAAGACATCTTCAGGTCATTTATCATACAAGGTCACCATGTATTTGTACAAACATGTATTTGTTTGTATAAAATTACTAGTAGAAATTACAACAAATCGCTGATATATGCGGTTTTTACCATTGGAAAGAGAATTTTTGTGTCTACAAAGGAAAATTTTGTATTAACACAAATAGTTACAAGCCAATATTTGCAATCTGAGTCATCCTGATTTGTTAAAAAAATGTCTTCATTGTAGTAGGATCTGAAAACAATGAAAGCGAGTGGATTGGGAGAGAAATTGAGGATAGGAGTTTTTAGAGGAAACTAAGATGATTGTGTGGCAGAGGATTATAAAGGAGGGCTGTAGCACCAAGAGGTAAGAGAGGTATGGGAATTTTGGTCAGATGTGGTGGCTCAAATATGTGACCAGTGTTAGGGAGCACACTTATGACAACTGCACACCTATATGTCCGAGTACTTGTCAATAGGAGAGGTGGAGATTAGAGTGTCATGATTTCTTTTGCTTTTCACAGTCTAAGCATGTATTTCAAACTACAGGTGGCATTAGGTAGATCGGCAAATGCTTTTCTTGACAACTGGCTTTAATTATTCTCTAGTTATAGTGATTTCCAAATATTCCAGTTCCTTCACCTTGGCTAATGTAGTATGTCAGATGTTTTCATATTCCCACACAATTTTTTATGTTAAGATTTTTCCTGCTTCCTACCCTCCACATAACTGGGAAATATTCTCAATAGATGCATTCAACAAAATGGCTACGACTGAAAATCTTCTTCAAATGTTTTGATTTATAACTGTTCAGACATGTTGATTTTGCACAGAGATACTCCTGAACTTACTCGTCTCATGAGAAAATTGTATACCCTCTGATCAAAAAAACAAACCGATGGTAGGCGGCCTTAATTAATAGCTTGTCAGACCTGTCATACCATCGGTCTCATGTTCTGTCACTTTCATGGAAGCACTTAGATCTGAGTAGACACACATAAATAGTCAACATAGTGGTTAGTAACCAAACAAACTTTTTTTACAGTATAGTTTCTAGTATACAGTACACTACACTTACAGTATACTTTCCATAAATCTTATTTTGGTTATTTTAATTAAGATTCTCTCAAACTTAATACCCCTTTTTTTTTAGATATAATGGACAGGCTGGGTGCAGATTGAACGAAAACATGAAAGCACCATTATTGATGAGTGATAGGGTAATAATTGTGTGAGCCATAAATGTTTTACATACACAACAGAAAAACTGGACTGCTAAATTTAAAGCAGTTTTGTTAAAAATTACAGTGATTGAACAAATGAGTCATCAAAGTAGAAAGTAACTGATAAACACAAATATTATTTTATGCTTTACCCACCAAAACTGCTTAACAATCCAGAAACTTCACACCCATCCCACTCTTCATCCTATTTAATGCCATGAGACTTTTATGTGTTTGCAAATTTAAATACATGTATGTTTGGAGAGAAACTTGCACCAAATTATGGAATCATTAAAGATGGTGATGAATATTTTTTTAATTTGATGAAAGTTCTTTCATTGCAATAATTAGGCAATTTGTGTGGGGCTATACATGATAAACGATACTGAAATATAAAGACTTTTTCTAAGAAACTTGTTTTCATCACTACAGTAGGTATTTAATTTACAACCCCAATTTAAAACCTTGTGTACAACAGCCACAAGTGTTTTTGGATGAAAGTGAATAAGCTTTCTAGGAAAGACAGTACTACAGCCCTGCATAGACCTCGGCTTTCCCACTTGTTACTTCTTCTTACATGATTCCTCCAGTTCCTAATTCCCATCCTTCCCTAATCCACTTCTACCTCTTGCACTCATCACATTCCCACTTTTCCTAACCAACTCACTCCTCCCACTTCATCATATAGGATTCTTTTTGGTTGCCTATCTCAATCCGTTCTCTCCACATGCTCTAATCACCCAACCCTAAACAGAATACATCATACTATGTCTCCTCATTTGAATATAGCACTTGTATCAGTTTTTCCTCACTTTCCATATTTCTCATTCTTTTACAGGGCACAAATTAATTGACTATGGTCTTAAATAATTTAATAATAAATTGTATAAAACAAAAACAGTTTCCTTAAAACACAAAAAGGGAGAGGAGTGATTTAAATAAGTAAAATATTTTTGTTTTACTTAAGATATTTATTTACAACAAAAAAGTAGAAATAATTTAATCATACATAAATTTATTATGTTATACTGTGTAAGATACAGACTTCATTTTGAACTCAACATTATCATCACTTTTTAATTACAAAAATGTAAAAAAAAAAAATACAATTCCCTTTCCCTTTCATGCGTCTTTGTCTTACTTACACATGTATTTAATAATTATTAATACGTATTATTCACTGTCCTCCTTTGGGCGATCAGATTTCTTAGACTTCTTCTTTTTGTGGCTGCGATGTCCAGGACTGCGACTCCTGCTCTTATGTTTCCGAGACCTACGCTCTGCTGAACGACTCCTTGACCTATGCCTGTGTGACCTGAAGCATAATAAATTGTTAAACATGAATAATCTACTGTCCATGAAGAAAGAGAAAATCTAACATACTGGAAATTATAGTTTTACAAAAACAACACACTATAAGAATTAACATTATTGCAAATATACACAATAACCAAAGTTACTTCGAGTTTGTACATATCTCCCCTCCAATAACAGAGAACACAAAAATAAAAATCCAAAGTATCTGACAATGTGCAATATTACTACAAATAAAATGAAGTTTTGAAGATAAATGTTTACAATATTAATAACAAAAATGTTTATTTTAAATTAATAAATATACGTTAGTTTTATACATCAACTAAATCAGTTATATTTAAAATTAAAAAAAAATAAATAAAAAAAATTAAAAAAAAAAATAACTCTGCACAAGCTAAATGTTTAATACTAAAGTTACCTTTCTCTATGTCGTTCTCTATCTCTGTCACGTTCTCTTTCTTTGGGTGCATCCTCCTGAGAATGGACTTCTTGTTTCACGGTAACTGTACTTGCTGACGATGGGCTTCGTTTTATCCGCACATCCTATTTTTACATATAATTAAAATGTTTTAGATGTACATATTTAACTCAGTATTAGACAAACTTTTGTTAAAGCAAGTATTTAACCAGTTCAGTGGAGATCCTGTATAGGCCCACACGTTTTTGTTCCTTGTGAACTTCCACACCAATAACGTATATATATTTTTTTGTCAAATTTACTGCCACATGAGTAACACAGTAATGTCTTTGGTAAAATTCTTAGTTTTGTGCATGCTGCCATCTATCAGTAGAATTTTAAACTATGTTCTATATAAGTTCTTTGGACATCTTTGTAACCCAACGTAATCAAGATAGCACGTGTTGTAAACAGGTGATGTGAGCTTCCTTCCAGTTTTGTTTATATGGAAGTTATTGTTGGTGTTGTGTTGCACGTTTGTTGTGTAATTACCAGGGGCGGCTCGTTCTTAGGACGATAAGGCATGCCATCTCAGTTTAAATCATATCATTAAACAATGCATTATCAATACTCATGGAAAGTCATTATATCTTTCTTTAATACTTCAGACAAGAAAACATTTTCGTGTTAGGTAATAGCAGAAATGCTTTTGGAACAGCATGCATCACGGTCTGCTACAATCATCCCCATTTATCCATTCCCGCTACTCTGTCCAAAGTTGAATGAACTTGTAAGCTTATAAATGACATTTACACTGTCAACCGGCGTGTCTGCTGCCGCACCATGTTGAGCAGAAAGTGGCGTGATTCATTCTGTACAACTAATCGCAGACTACTGATAATATAAGATTTTCTCTTTTTAGTGTTTAGAGTTTATCTGGCGTGGTTAATTCAGTGAGGGTATTTGTTTAGTGTTTAGCTTTTGAGTTTGTGTTTTTTTAAATAGCTTCACGAATAATTTAGGGAAATATTGCAGTGTCGAATTATTAGGTTTTGTTTTAGCATTTTATCCAACATGCTAAAATCATGCATGCAGTCATGCATTTTATTCAGTTCAGGTGCTTAAAGAAAGTTTTGCAAGATTAACTCTTGATCAAAAAATTGAACAACATCATTAGGTAGGCCAACTGCTGAATTCTGCATGATGCAAAAAGTAAATAAGAAAAGTGAGAATCATGTTTTCAGAAAGCAATGTTTTCAAAAGATGCATACCAAAAAAAAATGACTGGATCCGTGACTATGATGTTAAGAAATCTTTGTTCTGTTTTCCATGTACTTTATTTTATCCCACAGACAGCGGTGATTGCTTGTGGACTGTAAAAGGGGTTAATGATATAAACATCTTACAGAAAAAATTAAGAAGCATGAAATATCCATCAATCACATGAATAGTGTTGTTGATCTTTCTTTGTTAAGTAAATAAACATACTCTCTAGTCTGGACTCACAATTTAGGCAAAATATTGAAAACCATAATATTAAAGTCAGTAAAACCAGACATAATTTAAAACGGGTGATTTCGTGTGTATAATTCTGTCGTGTTTTTGAGTTGCCTCATGACGAATCAGCATCATCTACAAATCCGGGGGTATACAAAGGTTTAATTAATTTTACTGCAGAGCTGGATTCTGCAATTGAAAGACCATTTGAAAGGCCACTGTATTCAAAGGTACATCGAAAACAATACAGAATGATACATTGAACTGTATGCTTAGTGTCTGCACGGAAGAAATAGGAAGGAGGTATAAGCTTCTGAATTTGTGGCATATTAGTTTTTAGGTACGTGTTTAAGAGGTCAGGATACGAAAGGTTTTGGGGTTTTCGCAGTCCTGAAGGTAAATGTGCAGAAACCTTACCAAAGTGCATAACGGACGTCAAATCTTCTGCACACATCAAATGAAAAGTTAATAGCTCACACTTATGATGGTGCTAATGTTACGTGTGGTTCTGTTGGAGGTGTACAGGCAAAAATTAGAGGCAAGTGTATCCGTTTGCATATTTTGTACGCTGTTACGCTCATCAACTTAATTTGCTATTAGAAAAAGCAACAAGAGTAAACAACAAAGTTAGAGTTTTCTTCTCAAATCTGTCTGACAATCCAGCATTTTTTTTTTTCACACTCATCACTATGAACAGACGTTTTGGAGGAAGTAGTGCAAGCCAGGTTACCCAGAGTTTCTATAACAAGATGGAATTACAACATTCATACAGTCAATGTTGTGTACAAAAACCGATATAAGATGGAAGAATGTTTCGAAGTTCTTGAAAAAAAGCGTACAAACGAACTCACAGTTAATGATGTCACAGAAGGGCTCTTCAGGACCAAAATTTCATGTTCTGGCTAACTTTTTTCTACAGAATTCTACCATGTGTGGACATACTGTACTAACAACTACAGAATAGGAACAAAGACAGTGTAATGTGGCAAAATTACAGAGATTTTTGAAAATGAGATGCAGAAAGAGAGGAAGAAAATAAATGAGGAATTCCCTGAGCTATCAAGAAAAAGGAGCAATAATGTTGGATGCACCAGCAGAATAGACGATGCAAAAGAAGTACGTGAAATCATACTTAACCTAAATCAAACCTAAAGGATACCTAGAAGACACCAACTCAACTTACATGGTTCAGCTAGAAGCAGTTTCATTGATGGCCAATGACTTATTTCCACTTTTTCTATAAACTTTCCGGAAGAAAAATTCAAGCAAGTGATTCAGCATTTCCCTTTCTTACAAGAAAACAAACTTCAGAGTGAATCTGAAGTATTCTACAGACGGCATGATTTTAATATTAAAGGGGCAATAAAACTTTTTAACTTTATAGAAGAAAACAATCATACATCAGTTTTCAACGAAGTGATGAAACTTCTAAAAATTATCATAACTACCCCCATGACAACTGCCGAACCTGAACACTGCTTTTCGACTCTGAAAAGACTAAAGACTTTCTTGAGAAACACAATGAAAAAACTAAAGACTGAATGCCCTTGCGATGTTATCTATCAACAAGGAACTTGTTAAGGAAATGAAGGACTTTGATGGTAGAGTGCTAGAAAAGTTCGTTAATTTAAAGGAAAGGCGAACGCACTTTGTATATAAATAAATGATCTGTTTAAAGTGTAGGTAGCATAAAAATAATATAATGTAAATATAGTGTATTACTTTTTTGTGAAAACAGTATAGACATTTTTTGTACACATTCGACAGTTTGTGCTTATGTTTATTAATAAAACAGCTGAGTCTACAACAGCTCACAATATTTGAGGTGAGTCAAATTTTTGAAACTTTGCATGCTGCACGTGCTGAGTTCAAATATTATCTTTGCATGCTGCACGTGTTACTATTCTTATTTCATGAATGAATTATGTGATCAAATATTGGCGACATTTCTATTGTGCGTTAAATTCAATATTGATAAATAATTAAGAGCCTAAAGGCCGCGCCCTCCAGCCTCATAAGTCAAGAGCCGCCAGTGGTAATTACCCAGAATTTTTGAAACATTTCAGTGTGAATAAATTCATAGACAACTGTAGGTTTTACTGGACCATGGATGAGTGTTTTTATGATGGAGAAAATAATAACCAAGAAATGTGTTTCCCAGCTTTTATCGAATGAACTGTCAAACCTGTCTGTGAGTGAGAGTGAATAGATTGATATTACAAATGACAAAAGCGACAGCAGTAACAAAAAAATATTGTACTGATTATATGAAATAATGTACTATTGTAACATTTGAGAGAAAAAACATGCTCCTACAGATGTACACCTTCTTGGCTTAAGCCCTTACTGAACAGGTTAACAATGACAAAATGCATGAATCCACTTTTATGTCACTGTTCAGTGGCCTGATAAATGGACAAACCACTGTTACACATGCCATTACATTACATTACATAGAAATTCTCTTTTTTTTCAACCCCCCTCCCACCCAAATATTGTTTTTTATGCTTGAAACAAACACTGACATGCTTGATGATCTTTTAAACCTGAAAAAAGAATACTCAGCAAAGATATCCTGATTCACAGAAAATTCTTCTACTGCTATTTTATAGATCGCATTAAATGATTTAAGGTTCTGCCAAAAGACAAAAACAGTTTGACTTGTGTATGAATTTAACTTACACAAATCTAAGTGACACGAATGCACCTACGTCAAATGAAGATAACTGTCTATAGTGAAAAGTGATGCAATGTTGTTGAAATGTTATTACCAGTTCTTAGGGAAACTCTTGGTATTATATGTCATTTAGAATAAAATAAAAGTTTTAGAATACTTCAGAAGCGTACAAATTTGCCATTTGCAAACACCCCGTTTTTCTGAAAATGTTTGGTGCCAGTGAGTGCAAAAAGGGAGAACGCTTGCATCATGATATTACAAATCAGATGAACATTTATGGATAAAAGGTTTGTGTATGGAAGTTGCTGCTAGATATTACATAGTTGAAGTTTTGTATAACAAACTTCTCAGCAACGAAATACTCTATGTAATGAATTTCTTCGTTGCACAGTGAAATTTTAGTAAAAACATGTCCATGATTGCTTCTGTGTAATGAAATTATGCCTTGCTATCTTAAGCTTTCATGATGTCCATGACCCCTTCTGTGTAATGAAATTATGCCTTGCTATCTTAGGTTTTCACGATGTCCATGATTGCCTCTGTGTAATGAAATTATGCCTTGCTATCTTAGGCTTTCACAATGCCCATGATTGCTTCTGTGTAATGAAATTATGCCTTGCTATCTTACGCTTTCACGGCCAGCATCAACTCTGTCGAAATTCCTATCATACTGTGGGCCACTACTGCACATAAAAACAGGTGTTTCGGCCCCACTGTTAAGGCCATCTTCAGTGTAACGACTGTAGAAAACTGGTGAAGAACGTACCAGTTACTCAAGTCATTGCACTGAAGATGGCCTCCAACGATGGATCCGAAACATCTGTTTTATGCAGATATACAGAAGTAGTGTACTACAGCCTAATAGCCCGGAGAGTTGTCAAACGAATTTCAACAGAAATTATGACTTCTTAATTTGTAATTGAATCTGATTTTTATCCTCTGTTTTACAAAAAATAAAACCAGTTACAGATTATTGTTAAGTCCTATTACAGCATGTGGCATTCAGTATACCTGCAACTGAATTCAATTACCTGCTACCCGCTACTATAAAAGTGCTGCTACTCATTATAAACTTGTGTTCCCTAGCTTTTGTTGCATGGATACAGAAATACACAGGCCACGAATAATAACAATAGCTTACTTTAACAAAATTACCCAAATTGCTAATAAGAGTTCTATTAATATGCTTCACTCAAAGTATGTCAATAAGTTGGGTTTTTAATCATACGATTTTTAGAAAAAGTGTATTATAGACATTATTAGCAGCATATGTTATGGTTGAAGTGTAATGTACACATGTAAATTTTAGTTGTTCTATAACAGTCCTTAGTGTTAACTTGTGTTATTGTATGGTAGTTCAGCAGTACGTCTAAACGAAACTGCCTTAGTGTTTCAGCAAAATATGTGTAATACAGGAAGTTGACAAAGAGTGTAAAAAAGGAAGAAAGACGTTGCTAAAAAATTTGGTATTCCACAAAGTTCCCTGTCTTACCATTTTGAAAAACCATCACTTAATTTTAAAACAATATAAAGACTGTGATTCAAACAAAAAAATAAAAATAAAAGGTGTACCTATGATGATACTGACGATGCTGTTTTGAATTGGACAACAATGATACGAGAAAATGTTTTCAATTAGCGGGGACATTAATTAAAGAAAAGTCTACAGTTTGCAGCAACCTTGGGCACCACGATTTCATGCCAGTAACAGGTGGACAGACAAGTTTAAAAAGCGTCATAATATCATTCAAAAAGTAATTTCAGGGGAGAGTACAAGTGTTAGTACAAGTGACTATGAACATCGGAAACAAAATGTGTTGAATGAAATTTTGTATGAATATACAGTGAAAGACATTTTTAACGTGGATGAAACCAGTTTATTTTTTTTACATCTGCGAGTGAAGATAATTAATTTTGATGTTTTAAAATTTTAGGTTTAATTAAAATTGTAAAGTTTTAAGTTTTGTCATGTTTGTCTTTTGTGTTAAATTGCTCTTCTAGATACAGGTAAGTTACATGAAATACTGTATAATACACAATTTAGTTTAGTCTGATAAAACAGTAAATAATACATTAAATGGTTTAGTTTGTTTTGTTATGATTATAAAGAGTAATAGCCATAGTGTAATGTATTAATATAACATAACACACAACTAAACCTATCTGATATAGGAGAAGGGGTTAACTTCCATATAACAAAGACTTCTTTTCAACACAAATTTGTTGCTGGGTATTGCATTTCATTATAGAGAAGTTCAACTGTATTTTGACATTGTAAAACTACCATCGTTATAAGGTTTCCGCCATTAGCAGTTTCTTACATCTCTAGTATTTGCAATTGTTCCTGTCCCAGGCCTGTTCTTTAGTTCGCTCTAAAGAGAATTAAACATGCTCTCTTAACGGCATCTATCATTGATAACCTTCCCTTCATCTTGGAATGCACCATGACAAAGCACCTGGTCAAAGAGAGATGAGGTGATGACATAACAAATGAAGGAAAAAGTTTATTTATTTTATAAACCAAAGTATACCGCAAAAGTTTGTGATTTTGGTGAAATAAGTTTACCACAATCAAATATGTTTATTTGGTGAAATAAACAATCAAACCACTATGGCAAAATATTAACCCATTGAGAAAAAGCATACTTACACTTAAATACAAAAAGGCTGAGGCAGATTTGACATTTTTGCACTGATATTCCTTATCCTCTTAAAATCTCATAATTTTTTAAAATAAATATTAATTACTTAACTGACAATTCAGTGTTAAGAGGAAAAAACACATTTATCTTATCCTCAAATTAAAAAAAAAAAAAAAAAATTGCTCACCATACTACCATGCATAATATATTAACATGTTATACTAACAAATGAAAAAAATTGATGTATTAACGTTTTATACACAGCACAAAGTGACCTACTTTTGAGCCATTACAAGTTTGTACAATTCAGCAAACCTAGAGAGCGAAATCAAAAACTTTTACTTTAAGAAGTTAAAAGTTGCAGCTTCGCATTGTTACAATAAAGCGAGTGAAGCGTACAGAAAGAATGAATGTCAGTGTCGGAGAGTCCACAAGGTTTCTGCATGGAGACCAATAGAAAGAGGAACACCAAAAACAAGACAAGAACTCCAGATGGCGATCGATGTGAGAAATTAGAGTTCAGAATTGGAGAACAATGACAGAGGACAGAGAGGCATAGAATGTGTTGGAGCAAGAAGCATAGACATAAAAACTGTATTATTAGGGAAAACAATATATAAACCATACTGAATGATTTTTATACGTGGATTCAACACAGATGTTTTATTCTATATGATTCAACATTCCTGTCTTAATTCTACATACATTTTTAAAAATGCTTTTGTGAACGTAAATTTTTCAGGTCTCCTCATTAATGTCTGACTTACTTTAAATCAATGTTCAAGGTTTAGGGCTGCAGATTATTTTAATGTGAAAATCACTATGTTAATGTTGCCCATTATACAACACAAAGACAACAAGTGAACTGTGTTTTAGCGATGAGCATTTGTTTATTACTGAAAGCATTTTATTGGATTAGGTTATTAATTTTATCTACACCAGCAAAACATAACTTACCTACAACAGACTGAACTTAACTTACACTTAACATTAATATAATATGATCAGAGGTTTGTATCAATCATTTCCAACACCCAATGATCACTGAAAATTTCATATTTTAGCACTAAAAAAGTAAAAGAAGAAGATCATTATAAGTATATACTGTAACTAATCACCATATAATACTAGCGATTAGTGATGAACATACCTGAGAATCCTGGTTAGAAGTCTCACTCCCACTGACAGGAGGTACATTTGATGCAGCAACCACGATTTTTACATCAGCAGATGGTTGCCATCCCTGCCATACAAAAGAAACAATTATGTGAATGTAATTCAACCCTCGAAAATTGTTGGCGTTTCCCACTTGCCAGATACCGTTTCCCGGGGGGGGGGGATACAACTTTATTATTAAATATTTAGCATGTACCGCTACATTATTCATTAGCCCAGTTTATATTCTGATAGTCCCTTATCGAGTTGAAGATGAAAAATAATTGATTAAATAAATCAAGCTGGACTAGGCTGAGTGTTTCCTCTTGTGGCCACTAACATGGCGAAGTCCCGACAAGAAATACCATTTGTCTATTGCTACACCAGGGTTGAAATCTTCTAAGGGTGGTCCATTTACTGCCAGCTGCATTAGATCTCCTAATGAAGTGATGTCCAGGGAAAGTCTCTGTTTCACTTTTATCCTGTTAACGAAGCTAAATCCCCGTTCACAAGATGCTGTTGTTACTGCCATGCATGCAATGCTGTAAAATACTTTCTTTAGCTCACCAAAAACGCTCAGGAAACTTGTACAGAGTTTTTAATAGCTCACCCAGTCCTTTTGAAGTTATTTGCTCTTCTTTAACCATAATTTTTAATTGAAGCCATTCCGATAGCAAAACATCCTCATTTATATCACCAGTAATAAAAACATGCGCCAATTGAAAAATCTCCTCATTGCCATACGCAGTTACGGTGTCATCTTGAGGAAGGCACAAGAAATCCAGAACATGGCACTTGGTGCCTACTACAGTCTCCAGTGTATCAAGACGGCACTTCAAGTAATTAACTGTGCTTTCGATCAGCTTATTACGGATTGATCTGTATTCTTCCTCCCCTTGAGACATGTTTGTGAGAACAATTCCTTGGTCGCCTTTGTATTTTGAGCAATTCAGTTTCTCTGAGTCTGAAGTGTCAGAAAGGAATTGTTTCACACTGGATCCTTCAGATGAGAGCAAGAACTGAACCATTTCCACCGTTACCATCATTGACGATCATACCTGTGAGACCAGTAACTGTTTCAACTGTAAAACTTTAAAAAATGGCTCTAGTTTCTCATACAGGTCAATCAAAAAGTTTAATGTTTTTACAAACTTGTATGATGTAAGGATTTTTAGATAGCCTTTTGGTCTAGCTGCATTCGTAGCTTCTCCTGTTGTAGCTTTCCGGTTCGTTATATCCTCAAGATGGATGACCAGAGGTACGAGATCACGCCGCAAAGCTTTCAAAGCGTCAGATTTACTACATAGCCACCGTACATTGTGAATATTTCTGAGTTTTACTATTTCACTTTCTAAAGTTTTCGCAGTGTTTTTAAGCTCATGGAGGCGTTTTGCGGATCGTTTGTAAAATTTGTATATGTTCTTCACAGTTTCGTCGAGCTTTTCTAGGTAAGTGATGGAATTGGCAGCATCAAGTATGGCCAATTGTAGACGATGCGCGGCGCAGTGAATGCTAATTAAATGCGGAGCTTCTTCTTTCAAACGAAGTACAAAACCTGACTTTGAGCCAATCATAGACGACGCCCCGTCAGTTCCCACACTAACCATGTACTTTTCTCTTCTCCAATCAAGCCCTAAGTTATCCAAGAGCCCAGTAACAGCAGTGAAATACGACTCTGCCCTACCGCTCTCGAGAGGCACAAGGCCTAAAAGGTCTTCTCTTATCTCCCCTTCACACACATAACTAGCATAAACAATCACATGTTCCTCAGCACTTCGGTCCGTGGAACCATCAATCAAAATACTGAAACACTGAGCATTTTTTAATTTTTGAACCACATCTTCTTGTAACTGTTTAGCAATAAAATTAATGAAAACTTGGCAGTTTTTATCGTTTACATATTGTTTTGTCTCCACATTTACACCTAATTTAGTTGCAAGGGCAACTTGCTTAGGGAAGTCGGTAAATGGTTTTTCATTGATGCCTATAAAATAGGCTATGTTGAATAAAGTTGTTAAATGCTCAAACATAGAAGACTCTATTTTCTTAATACATTTGGCAAGAGGAGCTTTTCCTGGTTCTGACTCTACTTCAAACCGCGTTAAATTGTCCATATGTACTAGGCTTTTACCATGAAACACAAGTTTCCTTTTTCATGGAACCAGAAAATCCTGCTACCCATTTTGGGTCACTATTTTGAGGGTATTTAGCGCATATAGTACATTTTGCGCGGTCGGAATCGTAAGCTAGCCAGGGGAAGATATCCAGCCAAGCTCTTTGAAATTTTCGTTTCCCAGAGGAACCGTGAGTAGGCCTAAGTCCACTAGAACTCGCGTTTTCCACAGTAGGCATTTCAGTTTCCCTACTAGGCCCGGCACTTACATCTCTAGCAGTAGACGTCGCACTCGCAGACTCACTAGGCGTCGTCGTCGTACTGACAGCAGAACTTTTTTTAAAGAAATAATTAAGTTTAATCTGTTTCATTATGAATAAAATAACACACGAAAAATAAAATACACGCTGAACACGATCTTAGAAATTGAGAATACTCTTAGTACACGAAACAATAAATCACATGCGTAACACATCCGGTCAACTCAACAATAATTAGCAGACTGTACAACTTGGAAGGAGTGACAAAGGCCGGTGGCCAGCGGCCCGCGCAGAACGGCGTCAAATTTCCACTCCCCTCTCTCAGCAACACTATTTTGTTCGACGTGTTTTAAGATGTTTATATCCAACAGAGCAGTTTTGTTTAAAAAATTCACACGGTGACAGCTAACTGACAGCCTATGACAACAACACGCGCTTTTACTAAAACAAAAACATGACGTGTTTTGGTTTAATAAACGTCCTTCTTTTTTCCATTTTTCATTCTTTCTCTCCTCTTTTCTCCTTTTTTTCACAGTCAAAACCCACTCGCCACTGGCGAGTGGGCGAGTGCAATTTTCGAGGGTTGTGTAATTTAAACATAATTACTATCACTTTCCAAGTGAACATGCTGACCACTATGACCCAAACTCTAAAGTACACACTTAAACTTAATGATCTTTAAAATGGCAGGTGCATTGATCTTTTCTATATCATTTTAAGGTGGTTTCAAAACAAATACATTCAGGTGTCACACAATTTGACTACTTCTTCACCGCAATGTGATCATACATACACTGCGGTGAATGTATTCATTTAATTCATTCATTTATTTTAAACCAAATTTAATTCCTCAATAATGAATGTTTGAATCTAACCTGCGACGCAGCCCACTGTAAATCCTGCGTTGGTTCATATGACTGATAATATGGGTCTACATCAGGCGAATAGAATTCATTTGCATAATTACCAGTAAATCTGAAAACAAAAGTTTGTATATTAAAATACATCAGAGTACATAGAACACAAGAACTGAACACTGAACACATACACAACGGGTTAAAATATACAATAATTGTTTATTCTAATTATTTATACCAAGGTTTCTCAAACTTTTCAACTTGGTGACCCCCTTTACCTGAGAAAATTTTTTGCGACCTTGAGTATAGATGTGTATAAACTAGGAATAAATTAAAACATTTGTTGATAATAAATCTTAAAGACAATTTATTCGAAAACAATTCTTTGGTATACATAAGAATATAATTTTAACATGTATTAAAGACAAAACCAAATATTCATACTAATGAGCTGGGTGTGCTTGCTTACTTTTACATAACGACTTAAATCTTGGCTGAACATTTGATACTGCAGGACATAGAGCTTCTTCAATGTTTTGCAGAGTTGACCGACTTTTTGATTCTATAAACGTTAATGCTGAAAATGCCGCTTCGGATAAATATGTCGTACAAAATGGTAGAAGTATGTTAAGGATCATTTCAGAAAGTGTTGGAAATCCTGTCATAACCCAAGCCAAAATTCATTTAACAATTTTTTTTTTGAAAACTCAAGTTTTAAACCAGTGTCGCTTGATAACTTGGCAAATTCTTCTTGAGCGTTTAATGGTAAATGTCTGACATTAATCACTTCAATTGAGTATGGTTTAAATTTTCTTTTTCAACATCAAAGTTTGGAATAAATACTAGCTTCAATGTATGAAATTAAATTTTTTTGAAAAGACCCTACTTTCAACCTTTTCTTATTATTGTTTCTGTTTACAATAGATAACTCATGAAATAAAGCATTTCATATAGATGAAAAGTTGAAAGGGCCTGTCAATTTTATACTTACTTGCCCAGGAATAACAGTAGAACAATTTTACGATAAAACACTTTAATTCGGGACATGCAATAGTCTCAACTGTACTGTGCAAGCAGAGGCGACAGCATAATGCATATGGGTACAGTGACAGTGACCACCAGTCGCAATTGGCGAGTTGGTGCAAGCGCTCTTTCACTATCGTAAACTCACAGACATACTATACGTGTCATGTTGCCAAACTGGTTTTCAATTAATTTTCGGTCAGTATGCTTCCACAAATTTTTTAGTTTTACTAAAATGTCTGCGACCCCCAAATTTAGTTAACAACCCCAGATGGGGTTGTGACCCACACTTTGAGAAGCCCTGATTTATACTATAAACAACTATAGAAGAAAGTCAATAATGAGATCATGCCACAGTGCTTAATGGGTTGTTTATAACAGTCACAGCCAACATGTCAATCACAATCTACCAATTAATCGCAGCATCATTTTTGGTTGATCACTAATGCTTTGTGATAGATTTGTTGTCTCACTCAACCAACAGCTGTCAGCATGACACATGGGTTGTACAGACTCTAACAATAAATTAAATAATAATCCATTAATATATTTAACTTAAATTAGTCAGCACCTGAATATACAATTATTTATTCCACAATTTATTGTGAAGTGCAAACCACTCTGGTTTGAAGGTTTTTACTTGTTGAAATTTAAAATATCATGTTTCAATGTTGGTAGTATGCTGTTGTCTTTATTGTTCAGTCTTGTGTTCTTTGTTCAGTTCTGACTGCTTTGAGTGAAATTAAAACACGTTTGTTCATTTCTGAGTTGAACCAAAAATTAATGGTGTGAACATGTGTGTTATTGCAAAATACAATTTAGGTGTGCAATTGAGAACCATTTCATTACACTTCGATCTAACCTAGCCTTACGTAACCTAAATAACACTGCACCTACAAGTCACTAAATATTTGTTCTCTTGTCGTTTTCATTCTTTGAACTCTTCTGCTAATCCTGTAGTTTTAGTGAAATTTATGGAAATGAGAAATTTAAAAAAAAACCTAAGACGTACTATACTTATGAAGAATGGTAACTGTAATGCTTCCATGGCAATAACTAAGAAGAGAAATCTGAAGCAAAACTTCAACAAAGTGTATGATAAAACAATTCCAACTTCACACCTAACAGTGAAGTACGAAAGAAAAAATTGTAGGATCTGAAATGTGGACTGACTGCAAAAAAAAAAAACAATGAACAATCAAAGGTATTCCTTCTTTCAAGTGAGTCAGAGGGTAAGAGGTAATATGACCCGTGAAAGACTAAGATTGTTTCACGTTACCTTTTCCCACACCACTGAAGAAGGGCATCGTGGGCACAGCTGAAACGTCTGGTTTCGTTTTTATTGTGAATTTCTTAAGTTTTTTATACAGTTTATGTGACAGTGTCATCATGAACCAGCTTTTCTATAACAACCATAATTTTAATAATGTTGGACTACTGCCTAACAGCTCGGCATTTGTTTTCCTGTACCGATCTAATAGGTAATACGAGGGCTGTCCAGAAAGTAACTTACGTTTTAGAATAAGTAAATAAAAAAAAAAAAAACAAAGAAAAATGTTTTATTTACACATTTGAAAACTACATTCTTAGACTATTTTTCCACATAGTCTCCATTCAAGTTCAAACACTTATCGTAACGATTTACAAGTTTTTGAAAGCCCTCATCGTAAAAATCTGCCACCTGCGATTTCAGCCATTCATTAACACCTGCCTTCAACTCTTCCTCATCTTCAAAGCGCTGTGTTGCCAGCCACTTTCTCATACGTATGAACAGGTGATAATCGCTCGGTGCCAGATCAGGGCTGTATGGGGGACGACTGAAAATCTCCCATCCAAACTTTCCCAGAAGTTCTTGAGTTCGTGCTGCTGTATGCGGTCGGGCATTGTCGTGGAAGAACAATACCCCGGAGCTCAACTTACCGTGTCACTTGTTTTGGATTGCTCTCCGCAGCTTTTTTAAGGTTTCACAGTAAACCTCACAGTTGATTGTGGTACCCCGTTCCATAAACTCTACCAGAACCCCTTTTCTGTCCCAAAAAACTGTCACCATCATTTTCCTTGCTGACAAGGTCTGCAAACACTTCCTCGGTTTTTTGGGCAAGCGCATATGGCCCCATTCCATGGACTGATTTTTTGTTTCACAATTAACGTACCTAACCCAGGTTTCATCCCCCATTACAATACGGTCCAGTAGAGAATCACCATCCTTGTCGTAGGCATCAAGAAATGACAATGCTTTTGTAACTTAATGATGGGTGACTCGCTACTGAGCTAATTAAATAATTTTATTTTGATTTGAGAAATGGGTACAGTAGATGTTTATCGTATTGTGTTTATTATGTTTTATTGTGTTATTATTTTATCATGTTAGAGGGTAAGGATTGTAAGCATAAGTTATGTCTTTTACACAGTAGAATTGTTTGAAAGATATTCAGAGCAAGGTCATTCACCCGACCTAGAGGGATCAGCTGATGGATTGTATCATGGTCCATATGACCAATTCCTATATTCTTTTTATAATCAATATAAATCCCAGTTGTATTTTTTTTTTGATAATTTTCTTTAATGATTAGAATAGCGTTTTAATAAAAACTTATTATATGTTATATTAAAAAAAAAAAATCGTGATTGAAGTACAGATTGTTTCATAGCCAATATATATAGCTAATTATGTATATCTTTAATGTATTAATTGCTTCATATTGTTTATGTATATGTGTTGTAAACCAATGCAATTTAGTTACTATTACAGGTAATAGGTAAGGGAATTTATGATTTAGGAAGGTGTTCAGTTTATTTTGTTTTTTATGATTGTTATTAGACGATTAAGAAAAGTGATGAACTCAAAAGATTTGAAGACTTTGAAATTAAATAGAAAGAAATGAGTAAATTAAGGGATCCTTGATATGGGACTTGGTCATTTTTGAACAAAATGTAAATGATGTAAATTTGATTTGTTTGCTCTATTTTTTGTTTTTGAGAGAAAAAAATAGCGTTAATTGGAGAAAAGAAATTAAAAGTAAAAGATAAAACCTTTTATAAATTTTAAATATGGAGTCTGTTTATAATAGAAGAATAGGAGTATGTGTGCGCACCCAGTACTTGCTAAAGGCAACCCAGTATGCATGAAAAGGGGGAACATATCGGTTAAGGATCTGGTATGGTATAAGGCCAGTGTTTGATTTTGGATGGAATTATAGAAGGTTAGGTAGTACTATGGTGAGTATCTCTCAGAGTTTATGGTGTTGGGATCTCGAACAGAGAAGTCCAGTAATCTCATTCAGGTGCGGCCATGGTCGCCGAGCTAGGGGGGTAGTTTACCCATGATGTGTTAAGAATTAATGGGGGGTTGTTGGCACCATATCCTCACCGATCCTCTTAGGGGTTTAGCAATGAGAGTTCTTCTGTTCCAGCAGAAGATCTCTCATTGGGGGGGGGGGTATTGTAACGGGGCTAAAAGGAGAGGGTTTTATTTTATTAAAATCATATAAATTTGTTTTCCATCTGCGTGGCCAGTCCCATGTTAAATAAAGTTGTCGTCAAACAAAGGAACAGTGAAGTGAAATTGTGAACGGCGAGGTGGTAATGGAATGCGATGTTGGGTGTAACTCCAGGGTAATTAAGCATTTCGGCACGTACAAAGACGCGCAACATGAACATGCGCGCATAGACAACGCACATCAGACTCCAAACAACGCCACAAAAAATGGTGAGATGCGAAAACTTTATTTCCATGTGGTCTGATGCTGGCGGATACACTGAGAGTATCCTTCCACAGCCTCAATATTTTCGCCGGTTGGCATTGTCAACACCTGGGCACAATGCAAACCCATGTTACCGATACAGTGACGAAAAACTTTGTAATACAAAAGTCAGTGTGTGTCTCCGAAAACCACCAGCAGAGGTGGGGACTTTGTTCGCAGTTGTCTGCCAGTCGACTTCACATATAGGCTGCATGCGGTCCTTTTAATTTTCTACGTGAGTATTTTTAAGGTCGGCCGACCGATACAGTATATATAAAAAATGTGTAAAGCAGTTTGAAGTATTAAAAAACCAGTGGACTAAGTGAAGATGTTAAAACAAAGGGAACAATAACATTTTTTTATATCAAAGCAGTGAACTTTGTGTGACGCGCCATGCGGTCGACGGGGACGCCGCTACACCACGTAACCGTATCTATTTAAATTTATTCTTATTTTATATAAAAAGGGGGCAATTTGTATGTGTGTGTGAGTATAGCAAGCTGGGTCGCCTTAATTAATATTGTTAATATAAGTACTAATAAGTATTCGCCTAAACACATAATGTTGAAGTAAATGTTTTGTTTTATTCTTATCTGTAAAGAGAAAAGTAATATGGTTTGAACAGTAAATAGTAAACAAGCAAGTTAAAAAGTAATGCAAAGAATGTTGAATAAAAATTTAATTTGATTAACAAATGGAATAAGAGTCGAGTTTCTTAATAGTGCAACCCTAAATCACTTATAGGTTCACGTGAAGACTCTGGCCCGAAAACAGGTAAGGAAATTGTAATTTTGTACATGTTATTTAATGACGTTAATTGTTTAAAAGTGAGTAAATTCTCAATGACTCCCAAGAACAGTGACTCGATTTAAACATTGTAATAATAATAATTAATCAGTAAATTCTCAAAGGGTCTGCATGAGCTGTCCATACAGTTATGCCATCTATGTAAATACTCATCTTTACGTTTCTTTCATATTTTTGTTGATGTCACGGAGAGCTACATAAATAAGGTTGGGCTTAGCACAGATACTTGTGGGATACCATTATATGTTTCAATATTTGTTGAAACTGTACCACTTATACTGTTCTGAATTGTTCTGCCTTGGAGAAAGTTACTTATACACTTTAGCATTCGACCTTTGATGTTTATTTTCACTAATTGTAGTAGTACTGTAGTGTGTGGTATTTTTTTTATCAAATGCTGCTTCTAAATCTATCATAGTTGCAAGAATACAATTTTTCTTTTGGAAGTTAGCATATACACCTTCTGTAAATGCCACCAATGCATCAGTGGTGCCTCTTTGTGGTCTGAAGCCAAACTGTATAGGGTTAAGGAGGTTCTCCTGCTCCTGTTTTCAGGTCAGTTTGTTGAGTATAATTTCGATAAGTTTCTATAGCATGATGTTAGGGCTATTGGTCTGTATGAGCTTATGTTCTGGTTATCTTTTCAGGGTTTCAGTATCGGAATATGGTTGCATTTTTCCATTCACCACGGTATTGTCCAGTTTTCCAGATGTTGTTGAAATACTTTACAATAACATTAATGAATTCAGTGGGTGCGTTCTGGAACACGCTGTTTTGTATTTGATCTTCTCCAGGTGTAGAGTCTTTGAAGTGTTAATAGTCAGCTCTATTTCTGTCTGGGTAATTTCATTATCTAGATCACCTTTAATGTGGCAGAGGTGTTCACAGTTGTATGTCAAGAATTTTGGACATTGAATTGCACATGCAGATTTCTTTGCATATGTTTTATTGAATAAGCATGTCAGCTTGTTTTTTAAGCGTTTCTCTGTAGGCATCATTGCTCATAAATGAAATTGTCACAGAAAGTGGGAAGGATTTACTGCATCATACAGTTACAGTAATGATACAGAAATAGTACCCCGTGTATGACTATAGCATCGTCAGCGCCGAAACCTTTTAAGTACACTCAGTATTATTTTGTTTAATTACTTGTATAATCATTTGTAAATTATAAGGGATGCAATTTACCAGCAACACAGATTTCTGAAATACAAAATATTTTATTATACAAGGCTTCAATTACTAAAGAAAATAATTAAAAAAATGGTTCAGAATTACATTCAAATTATTATGAAATATAGAAGCATTAAATGATCACGTTTATACATGTAATTTGGTGATATAAATTACGTAGACACAAATTAATTTGTTTTTGTGTCATGAATACAACCTATTTTTCTTGTTCAGTTGAGTTCACCTAACATGTCTGGAGGATTTTATCGGTAAGTAACAAGCAACTGGGGATTCTGCTAATGGGCGTCGCATCCCTGTTAGCAGAGCAGCTGGCAACCGTTTGTTTAATCTTTGGTGTGTTTCTATTTCTTGGGCTTGGAAATAGAAGCCCAACTTTATTCCCAAGTTCTTCCATACTACACTTGGAAATGAAGAGATTCTCGCTCAATCTTCTGTGAAACTACGTGGACAGTTTCCACTCTACTGTTCTCTCCTCTAAGCTCCTGCTTCTGAATGCATTACGAATTAACACTTTTATACAAAGCTGTTCATCAGTGACAAAAATACACTGGTTGCCTTACATCTGACTGAGTGTTCCGCGAAACATTCCGGGTCAAAATTTAGATGCTTAGTATAGAATTACAAAGTAATTAAAAATACTACAGCAGCAGTTTTGTCTGTAAAGACAAAATACAGAAAATTATATATTTTCCATAGTGCGTAAACCGAATATAATCTTTGCCTACTGAGTAAAGATTACACACTCAAATGAACATTAAATTGTTTTAATAAGTGAATCTAAACCATTAATGTGACAGTCCTGTTAAGTTCCCCAGCTACAATTCTGATCATCTCTATGGTGTCACTAACAGTGGCACATTATCCATAACGCTATGTAAACTGCAGCACCAGACACCAGGACCTCAGCTGTCAAAGGGGGCACCATCTAGCCCTAAATCATAAAACCTTTTTGAAGGTAATAAATGTGAGAAAAACGAATGTCCTCAATCCAATCGTCTTATCGTTTTTGACAATTCCAATAGCTAACTGCAAATATGAAAGATCATTAATTTCTGTATTAAAACTCGTACAGTTTTCTGTATTATAATTAACTCTTACAATATTTCCAGTTAGAATTGTCCACACGCAATAACAATGTCAGTTAATAGAGTTTCACACAGTTATTAACACAATACTACTTCACTTCGACAAATACTCAATCCACACTAGCAAAAATCGCTCACGTAACTGACTGGCAACCTGGCTGCTATGGCTTTATATAGGCCGCGCTGTGGTTCAGTACAGCTTTCCCCCTTTACTACACGCCGGCGTCTTAATGCGTATCTCAAGTGTTCCTGGAACTCACTAGAACCACCTACTTGAATGACGCAACACCAGTCACACTGGACGGGAGGAGTGGAGCATGTTCTCAGCTGTTCTACGTGGTTCGATACCATACTTGTGACATTGCCCCCTCCTTAAGCCTGTTTGTCCCGAACTGGCAAACTGTCTCTGAAGTAATACTTGGCCAGGCGATTTAGGTGCACGACCTTGTGGAGGATAATTCTCCGGTTCAGTCTCGTGTGATCCGAACATAAAGTTCCCAGGAATATGAGTATTCCGCTCAACTGCTAGTTTTGCTGGAATCACTCCCATTGTGTCATGTACTGATGACCTAAACACCACTAGATGGCCTAAGTCTGTTTGGTTCTCATCAACAACCTCTTGCATAACTTCATTTTCAGCAACTTTTCCCCCGGGCGCTTCTATTAACTCAGGAACAAATAAGGGTTTTTCCTTGACACCCATAGTTGGTTTTCCAATCACTTCTTTTGCTGTTACACTTTGTACTTCCTCTGCTAGTTCTTCTTCCATTTCCACCTGCAATAGGAAAGGTTCCTCTTGACCAGACTTGTTGACTTCTTCTTCGGCCAATGCCACTTGCTTAATCGAATGGTTGGCAGACCCTGTAATTTTAGCCATGCAAAGCTTTATCTTCTCTTGGCTAACCTTCAGGACGTTCTCTCTTAAGTCCACAGCGAATCCGTAGGCATTCATAATGTCTGTGCCAAGAATCACTTCATCAACAATGTCTGCAACAAGCATTTGGTGGCTAAACTCGAGAAGACCCAGGCGTACACGTACGTCTATCTTTCCCAACACATTGATGGGGCTACCAGTCACAGTCTGTAGCTGATTAAGTCAGGGCGCACAATAGACACTGTAGCGTCCGTGTTAACTGTAAATTATGTTTGTTTACCTTCCGCAAATCCATTAACAACTGTTTAACGTGTGCTGTTCTAAGGCTTTACTTCTCCAATCGGTGCAATCACTCCCTTCTCTCGGTATTTTCTTCTCCCAACATTCTACCTGTAAATGACCACGTTTCCCACAGTTGTAACACTTTGGTCTTCTGTCTTTATCCTTTGGTTCAAAAGATCGTTGTGGCGCTGCTGACTTCTTAAACTGTTGTTTTTGAATTGTCTCTTTATTCTGTCCGTTGTGACGATACTGTGATATTGGATATATTTGCTAACGTGATAGCATACTTTGATTAATGTAGGTCGCCGACTTGGCAGCTTCAAAACGGAGAGCATGAACAAGAGCGTCTGATTTATTATCATGCCGTGCCAGTCTTAACACTTGTTGTAATTGACTATGTCTGATACCGTCAATAAACATAATGAGAGAAATCCACTTCTGGAAGTCCTCCGATTCTTTGGGATAAGCCAACCTTGTCAGTCGGTCGACATTCGCTTCAAACTCTTGAAGGCTCTCCCCTGAATGCAGTCGCCTCTCTTTAAGTTGAACACACGGTATACTTCGCGCAAATGCTGGTCACCATACCGTAATTCCAGAGATTTTGTTAATTCAGCATAGACGTTCTGACTGTCAGATGGCACATTCTGTATTAGTTCTATGGCAAGCCCTTTTAAAGCAAGAATTAGTGAAAGTCCTTTCTCTTCTTCCATCCATTTATTTAAGCGAGCGGCAGCTTCAAATTGGTGAATATAAGTTGCCCAATGAGTGCTTCCATCATATGTTGGGGCCTTTGCGTAAACTGGCCCTACTACAGTTAAAGTTCTCTGATAGGTTGAATCTTCTTCAGCATTTATTAATGGTCTTTCATTATCAACTATTTCTTTCACTAAATGTTCAACTGCCTTTTTAATTTGTTTTATTGAATTTGTAATAGAATCTTCTAAACTTGAAATATTTGTTTTCACAGATTTTTCTATTTCAGATATTGTCAACTTGTTTCTTCAGCTCACCTCGTAACAGGACGAATTTTGCAGTGGTCTCCTCTCGTACGAATGCCTTACCTAGACTACATTCTTCTTTTTTCCGTCTCTCTGGTGTTTCATTTTCATGCTTATGTTTTTCATCTTGCCGTTTTTCTGCTTCTTCTCTTTCCTGTCTTCGGTCTTCTTTTTGTTATTCCTGTCTTTGCTGTAGCATTAATACGAATGCTTCTAATCATCTGACTGGTATCCATTTTATTTTTATGAAGTACCATTAACACCATTCTTCTACAAAGTGTCCCGTTTCCACTGTTAGCCATTCTATCCCACTTCTGACACCACTGTTATGACGATCTACTTGGTCATTGTATGTTACAGTAAAAAAAAAATACATGACACCAATTAAATCATTAATCACCAGGTTTAATTATCACAATTAAACAGTTTATAATTAACTCGTACAATATTTCCAGTTAGATTTGTCCACACACAATAACAATGTCTATTAATATAGAGTTTCACACAATTATTAACACAATACTATTTCACTTTGACAAACGCTCAATCCACATTAGCGAAAATCGCTCATGTAACTGACTGACAACATGGCTGCTATGGCTTTAAATAGGCTGCGCTAAGGTCCAGTACAGCTTTCCCTCCTTACTGCACGTCGGCGGTTTAAAGCATATCTCAAGTGTTCCTGGAACTCGCTAGAACTACCGACTTGAATGACACAACACCTGCCACACTGGACGGGGGGAATGGAGCATGTTCTCAGCTGTTCTACACGGTTCGATACCATACTTGTGACAATATGTTGAGATCAACTATGGGAGATGAGAACCTTTGTTAGCAAAGTTGAATATTGAAAGCAAGATACTTGAAACGCTTGATTTAGAAGAAATTATACAAGGCTTTTTAATGCAAAATCAATAAAAAAGTTTGTCAAATTTTGTTGCTTCCCTGCTATATACACTTTTTCCTCGAACGAGGCCTTTCGGTTTCGCAACCATTATCAAGTTCTTCCTACAACGGGGCCTGCTATATACACTTTTTCCTCGAACGAGGCCTTTCGGTTTCGCAACCATTATCAAGTTCTTCCTACAACCTTTGTCGTTGTAGGAAGAACTTGATAATGGTTGTGAAACCGAAAGGCCTCGTTCGAGGAAAAAGTGTATATAGCAGGGAAGCAATAAAATTTGACAAAGTTGTGATGAAGACTGCTAACATAGAGAAAATAACTGATAATAAAAAAAAGGATTAGTATTTTTAAGCTTAAGTTCTACTATGCTCATTGTAATTACTATTTAGCTAAATATTTTTTGTAATTTGAGAGTTTAATAATAGTTAACTTTCAAAATTCTGTATGCCATTTATCAGTGTAAATAATGGATAAAAGGTTGAATTTTGAATCCACGGGGCAACAGTCTGATAGCAGGATAGGACACCACACGCTTCTAAACTGCCCCTGGTCACCAGCACTATGTGGCCTCACAATGCTGGATGGACACCACACACCCCACATGGGGGAGTTCTAGCACAGTACAAGAGAACATGGTCACACTATTATTAATATATACTGACATTACTAATAGTAATATACACCTTCTCATAAACTATGAGCATTCTTTTCCTGTGCTTAATACATACATATCTTGCTTACCCATCACTTGCCGGTAGATGTGGTGGAGGAGTACAAATGGGAAATACAGCTGGTTGCATTCCTGGCGCCGGTGGAGGTAATGTCATATCTGGAAATCCTTTACGACTATACTCTCTTCTGTCTGCAGTCATTACCTAAAGAAAGTGTTAACCTTACTTACACTTGATGTCTAAGCATACCTCTTGTTTCACTTACATTAAGAAATCAAGGATCACATATTATTTTGGTAAACACCAAGTATAAATTGTGTGTGTGTGTTTAAATTATTTTAACACAAAGCTCAGATCATTACAAATAACGATCTGCTTAAATTCTATGATCAGTTTTGCTTTTAAGGTAATATTTTCATCAGATAATAATCAGATGACACGCAACTAATCATCACTTCATAGTAATTCACAAATTCAAAAAAAAGCAAGTACTATAATAATTATCACCTGTATCACATTTTCTTTAGGTGGTGACTCATTAGTACGTCTAGAAGCCAATCCGGTGCCACCTATGACATCAATAGAACCAGCAACCCTCCTACCAGGAGGTGGACCTGCCTTTCTTGTTAAAACTGGACCCACTCCCGTGGGAGATGCATATTTACTGTTGTCATTTACTATGGGCATAGCCATATTTCCCCCTCGACCTGCCACTGCTACGGCAGTAGTTACCCCACCACCCAGAGGTCCCAGTCCTACGCCAGATTCATGGATGCGCATTCTCTTCTGTCGTTCACAATAAGCACGCCATGTTTCTTCATTAAATCCGTAATTAAAATAATCTGAAAACATATTAAGTTTATATAAATTTCAAAATATATACTTCATTTTACTGTTATTTAAAATTTTCAAAAACATCAGCATAAAATATTTTTCTGTAAACATTTTAAGCATATTCTTCAGTGTTGATGTGCTGAAAACTACCTAGAGATCCAGAGTATCAAGTACTCTTCCTCAATAAACATAAAGAATATTCTCTCTTATAAAATTTGTTGAAAAATTCAAGTTCAATTAAAAAATGAACTTAGGTATACCGATCAGATACCCTTACCAGTAATATCTGCACCAGGTTTCCGCCATGGTTTTTCTTCCAGGTTGTCCAAATTAAATTCATGTGCTGGAACACCATTAATTGCACCAATCGTCTCAAATTCATCAATAGAAAATTTTCCAGGTTGCTGAGGAAAGAAAAGTTAATTATAAATTGAAAGTCCAGATAACATTTTCTGATTATTTAAACAAGAAACTAAGCGAACTGTCGTACTGTTAAGAAGATACCTAAAAAAAAAAAAACATTCACAATGAAGTTATGTTTTTCTATCCAAAATTAACACAAAGATATTTTTTAGCTTTAAATTTTAATGAAATGTTTAGCCAGCTACTCCTATCACAAATATATGTAAATTATATTTTACAAAACATAAAAATTTATTTTAGATACTAGTAGCAACATTTTTTGAATTTTTCAGTTACAAAAATGCTGAAAATCAGTAAACATAAGAAAACAATTTTATACCAATAAATTGTTAACTTCTCCCTTTTCATCTGCCTTTAACAGTCAGGTGTTAATGTTAACATTTGTTATCCAAAAATGTTTGCAGGGTACAGATTAATCCATTAACAAATCATTTAGGCCTATATCAAAGTACCAAATTCAAGCTTACACATAACCATTGTTTTAGAACACAACTGATACCTAAACAAATACTGATGAAATCATCTAAAATACTGCCCAACCAATAGTGACATATGCAGTGGAGACCTGGGCTCTCCGTAAGAAAATAAATTAAGACACTTGGGGAGATTCAATAGAAAATTTTAATGTACAAGGACTATTCAGAAAGTAAGTTCTGATAGGTGTATTAAAGGAAACTAAGAATATATTAACAAAACATTTTTATTGCTTATTGAAGT
Source organism: Magicicada septendecula (assembly GCA_034769895.1). Taxonomy (NCBI): domain Eukaryota; kingdom Metazoa; phylum Arthropoda; class Insecta; order Hemiptera; family Cicadidae; genus Magicicada; species Magicicada septendecula. Next base: position 158,634,543 of record CM068370.1, on the reverse strand, counting down.
ACACACCATAAACTACTTTCCTATACAGTTTTTGTCATTTCTGAAACACTTTTCATAGCGAGGCACCAGGCGTTGTATACCTTCATCACAGAAACTTCCCGCCTGTGATTTGAACCACGTATTAACAGCTTGTTTAACACCGTTGGCCACCAAGGAAGGATTTCTCATGCGTGGAAAGGTGATATTCGCTTAAGGTGTGAAGTCTGGGTTGTAAGGCGGATGATTGAATTGTTGTCAGCCAAACTTTGTGAGGAGACGTTCCGTTGCAGCAGCAGTGTGTGCAGTGCCATGATTCATCACAATGTCCCAGGTAAGCATCTTACATCGCTTACTCTGGATCGGACTAAGCAAAAACGTTGTATCCATCTTGGTGGCATTGAATCACTCACTGCTTCTTCTCCATAAATGTCAAAAATCTGACGGTAATTTTCAATTGTTTTAACGACTTTCTCATTCAAGAACCGAATGACATATCCACTTTCACATGCGACGGGTGTCTTGAATTTCTTCGACTTCATAAACACGTTCAACAAAGCTTACTCAGTGCACAGTTGTTTACAAATTGTGTTGCTGGCTTGCCAATGAATCAAACCGGCTGCGCATGCGCAACAGCATGGCGGCATCGATACCGCGGCAACATTTAAAAATCGAACCTACTTTCTGAATAAGCCTCGTAAATATGTGGATTTGCATAAGAAGATAGAATGAAGGTCATGTAAGAATAGAGAAACTGAAAAACTACTTCAGAAGAATGGCAGAAACTTGATTTAACGGCCAAAGGAATGGCAGATTATAACGTATGATTTATACAAAAATACATGACGTTGTATGAAGAATTTACAAGACATTGTTTGAAAAATAGAAACCATTAAAATCATACAGATACAGATATGGAACAGAACACAGTTACAGATATGGAAATAAATGTATACTCAATACTCAAGTCTCTTATTTTATATTCTTTAGTCACCAAAAACTATACATTACTAAAAAAAAAACATACCTTTATCTGAGGGGGACCTCCTGATGTCAACAGACCTCCCCTCTTAATGTTCAGGCTGCTGTATTGGGGGGCAGTTTTTATGTCACCAATCACAACATTTACATCATCATCACTGTCATCATCGTCATCTTCTTCATCAGCTGCAATCTGTCCATTTTCTGTAATACACCACTTTTGTCACTGTCAAAATGTGGTTGGAAATCAAAACAACAAAGCAGAAACATATAGTAAAAACAATCTCTCTCTCTCTCTCTCTCTCTCTCTCTCTCTCTCTCTCTCTCTCTCTCTCTCACACACACACACACACACACACACACACACACACACACACACACACACAATAGTGCTCCTTAACTGAATTGCTGGACAATTGACTAATCAAATCCTCAGATCCCAAACCATTGTGCCGCATTTTACTGTCTCTATATTACTAAATTAGCCATCTAATTGAATTAATTTCCAAAATCCAAACTCTCTTCTAATAAGGAGCCATTTATTTTAATAAATTATTCAAAACTCACACCACATATCACAATTTCAACTTTAATAACTTGGCAAACTTCATTGTGTTTTTACAAAATTAATCACACAAAATGAACATAAGATTTCAATAAATGTTTAGATAACATACATGCCTTCAAACCATTCTGGAATAATTTACGATACATGTATCAATAAATTTTAGTAATTTTTTTGTTTTACTCTTTAATTTTTTTAAGCAATTTTTCTCCCAACTTTCACCTAGTATACCTGAAAACCTAACTCGCAATCTATGCCTAAAGAGAAGCAGCATCTGAATTCTATACAGTAATCAGTGAACTAACTAGACCAGTGTACATATAATTTTTTATATCTCTATCTGACAAAAATACAAATATCTCACGGTTTATGAAGATCATATAAATCTCCAAACCTTGATTATGATCCTGATCTTCATCAATCTGCAAATTTCCTCCCCCATCTTGCGAATCATCTTGTTGTTCCTGACTGTCTTCAGTTTCAGTGGGTTTAGGCGGATTCAATGATGTACTATCTGCTGTACTGTCTGGTGCCTAGGCATATGAACAACAAAGTTATAATCTTATCATGTTTCTTGATTATGCATTTCAAAATTCGCTTATTAAAAGTACTTACTTTTTCATACAAAATCATATCTTGCAATGTCGAACCCTTTCACAGTCCAATCTTCATCAGGGAGATTAGTTGTTATCACATTGTGGGGGGGGGGATATTTACCATCTCATCATCAGTCAGGAACTCTGATGAAGACAACTGCTCAAGTCACTGAAATGTCAGGGTCTACCCGAGGTGCAGTTTTTTTAACATCACACCACAGCCTAACAGACTGGTAGTTTTAATGGTAATAATTATATCCGTTCCTGACAAAATATATTCTCTGGTGCTTTTATGGTCTCAATTAATGATATATTAGAATTCTAAGCCTTCATGCTAATTATTCACTGGTTTCTTATTTGGTTTCACTGTTCATATTAGCAAAAACATTATTATCTTTCTTTTCATACTTTTATATGGTCAAAGAACTACCTAATGACACCAGGCAATATACACTAGTGTTACAATCATACCTAAATCTCTCAGTTTTGTACATATTATTTTTTGAAATTTTTTTGTAATTGAGTCGAGCAGTTTGCATACCAGATTTGTTTTGATTAACTCTAGCAGATTAAAGAAGTATTAGCATCACTCTGTTTAGGCACACAGTAACTCAAATTTGCGATAGTGACATACAACTTTTACTAGGTTCACAAATGGTACCGTACTCTCACTTCTTATTGCCGTAATGACTGTATCTTTATTGTTTGCAATATAATTTGTAATGTAATATTTTTATTTCCCAAATGTAGTAGGAACTGTGTAAAAGAATGGAAAGAGTCCAGCTACTCTTTGCTCAGAATTACCTACTACTATAACCTGAAGACCAGAAATATCACAAGCTAAAGTAAAGCAGGATATGTATAATTTAGTACATATGGATTACAGTATTATTATGTGAGACTGTAGCGTGACAGAAAATCCACTACATTTTAAGTCATGTGAAATCATAAAGTTTAATTACACCAACAAATGTTATAATAATATTGAATGACATTTAAATAAATCAGAGGAATGAACCACAATAAAATAAAAATCCTCACTACATTATATATAAAAACCACTGTTTTAAAAAACCAAAGAAAGTATCGAAGCAACTCATAGTATAATATCAGTAAGTTACCCAGGAAGCTCAGAGCAGTAAACCAGTTATACAAGACCATATCAAGAAAAAAGAGACTCAATTAAAGAGTGGTGAATACCAAAATACCCCAAAAACAATAAGAGGGAAGAATAAAGTTTGTGATCAGGAAGAAAACAATACCCTGAAAACTGTATAGAAGAATAAAGTCAGTATTAGTGAATAAATCAAATGCTCCAAACTAAACCTCAGTTGAGATAACACCAAGTACCTTGGTTTACCCAAGAATGAAGAAGGAAGACAAGAAAACCAGAAGAATGAAGACTAGAAGAGGGACAAGAATGAAGACTAGAAGAAGGACAAGAAGGAAGACCAGAAGGAAGATACGAAGAAGGACAAGAAAGAAGACAGGAGGAGAGGAAGAAATAGTATGAAAGAAACACCGTAGTAAAACCTATTATTATATAAACTACTATCAACCCCAAACCCACAAAAACTATGCAAAAGAAAGTATAACATACCCAAAATCCTATAAAATGTAATTATTGAGAAAACTAAAGTGCTGTATAGCGTTATAAGAAGTGCACCGACTAAAGCTATTGTGTAATAAAGAAAATAAACTAGTCTTAACGGTCCATGATTACTAAAGGTCTGGTCTGAGATAATAAGACTCAAAATATCAGAACCAACAGTGAAAGTGAATTTGTGTAAGTGTTTTTTAAAAAATGCAATAAACTTAAAGTTGGTGATACTATAACGTATCAGTATGCTATATCACAACTTTAATATCCGATAATAAACAGCATAATAAAATAATAGAATGGAACATTTCCAATATTTTATTATTTTAATGTAAATCTTTATTTACAAGACATTTGTAAAGAATGATAATAAATAGAGTATGGGAGTTAATGTTTACTAATGTAGGGGATCACAATAATAATGGTTTAAACCAGAAAGGACTGGTATTAATATAGTATTAATAAGTGTAAAATGTTTAAATAGACTGTTTATTCACAGTCCTAAAATCAATGTGTTGATAAATGTATTTGTAAGGTTTATTAGAAAATAAGATTTATGTTATGTGTTTTAAAAAGAATTATGTTTGATAAATAATAACCGACATACCATTAATAATGTTCTAATAGGTATGCTATGTTAGCTCAAGAATAGTTAAAAGATATATGTTCAAACCATATCTGCAATATGTTCAATTGTGCAGATTGCTAAATAATGTTCATAATTAATTATATTAATAACTGTAGTGTTAATTAACTACTACACCACACAATAAGTTATAAACCATGTTATTTTCATATAATTGTAATTATGTAAAGTCAGAGGAGGAATTAAGTTTAAATTATTTGAGAAAGAAAGAAATATAAAATTCTAAACTCTAGGCCATTTGGTGAAATCACAGAACCAATATAAACTAGTATAATTCACTTATAAATCCTGTAAACTACCAAGATTTAGATAAGGTAACACAGTTAAACACTACTGGGAATGATCTTATGAGTTAAAATGATAATAAGGAAATATACCTTAAAACATTGTAAATTTTCAAAATATATAAATTAATTAATTTTAAAGAGCAATGTCAAATTTACAGATTAACACAAAAAACCAGTTCAAAGGTGTAATTTATATGTATTTAAGGAAAGGAAGAGGAATATGAATAATTAAAATTTATTATTATAGTATTAATAATATTTAAAATGGAGGAATTTTATATAAAGACGGAAATCCAATTTTGAGCCTATATTTCCAAAATGTGAACAAAATTTGTTAATTTCCACAAAATATCTACAGATATGGACTATAATACATCAATTTAAAGGGAATGAGATGATTAAACCAATAATAAGGTTAATAATTCATAAAAGTGAGGAATAAAATAGATAAATTCCATATATAATGTAATATTTTCTAATGTGTACAGGTAATCGAAATATGTTAACAATACTTTTTCAAAGATTAACTGGGCCAGATTTATGACCAAGTTAATTAGTCTTTTGTTGAATATCAAGCTGGACAGTTGTGTAAAGAACGTTTCTTTAAAATCGAGTTGAATATGGTACTAGCGTTTAGCCATTGAAATAAGTGAACGAGAGTTAGACGGATTAGACACTTTTTAAAGCTAAAGCTGTTAATACATTCACGACAATAGTGAAAATAAACACTTAACTCCATAATACGAGTGATAGAAACAAATAAAACATTATATTTAAACTGATTCATTCTACAATCCTAACCACATCTTGAGAATTTTAACCCACAGAAGAGAACACATTCAAAATAAACTAACTAACACAAGTTTACACAGAACACTTCACCAGAATACACCAAATAGATTAACAGACATATTACACCAGTGCGGGGACATTTTAAACCTTAATGAAGGTAATTTTATTGTGATTTTCTGACACGACGCATTTGCAGTAACCTAGACCAACCCGAGTAGCGGCCATCTTGAAAACGGAGTCTGCTAACTACATCGCAGTGACGTCAGTTTTCATTGGTTTGACAAAACATTTATTACAATATTATATACTGGAATTATTTAAATACTATTGAATAGTAATTATTGTATTTATTTTTAATTGTTAATGTTATACTTTCTCGTCACCCTTCTCTGACTATTAATTCTAATCGCTCAAAGAACCTGTCTTTTAATATAATATATCATAAACTTTGTTCTGTATGACACAATCGATAATTCCCGAGACAGAGTCGATAATTGCTCTCCATCGATAAAATATCGATTATTTATTTAAAATTGTCAATAAATCTTTATATTTCCATTATTTCGTATCTGTTACTTATTTCACAGGGTAATTTAAGGGTATTTATAAGGCTGAAGGACTTAAGTAAGAAGAATATATTCTATCTGAACAAGATATTGGACCAGTCAGAAAAGTCACCAATCGATTATTACCTGGAGTTAATCTATTTAACTCCAGACTTGGTTCAAATCTTCAAGAAGTGCTCGACGGTCAATAAATACCTACCTGTTATTAAAATTTTACAGAACCTTTTTAAAAACAGATGTATTTCTCATTTAAACACATTTATTAACATAACAAAATTATTTTATTATTTGAAAATTCTATTTTTATTGAATTTTCTATATACATTTTATTCTTTTGTAACGACCGGCATACAGCGGTCTGGTGACCAAGTGGCTAGCCCAAACAGTGGGGCTTGATTGCACTACAGCGGTCCTCTTACAGAGACGTATCATAATAAGCTTCGAGGCTACTGCGGTATTGCTAGTGTTTGCAACAGACCTCCCCTCCCCGCCTTTGCCTATGCATAACCAAGTGTAACGTGCGACAAGTGTAACGCTGGAGGGTTAGGGGCGGGGAAGAGCTGTTATTATTGCGTGACCTCGAAGCTTATAATGGTAAGTCCCATACTATAGTAATATTCATTCAAATATTTGGTAAACATATTTAGCTGTTTCTGTTTTTCTTATCTTTGTAACATAATTTACTCTTTTACCAACCCGTTTACAAACATACCCACCTTTATTAATACTTACTCCGCGATTTATTCTTCGTACTTACCTTCATCAGCATATAACAGGGTCGCCAACATATTTGAGGTTAACATGTAAACCATTTCATTCTTTGCATTAAAAACACTTGCCTAATTTAAACACTTTATTTCCCTTGACTCAGAAGAACCCCTAGGCTCGATTAGGCGAGATTTTGATGCTGGAAATAGGTTAGGTTTTAGCACAATAATTTATACTGAACACGCGGTCATTGTGACATTGAAATCTGCGTTCTATTTGCAGTTAGAAATTCAGAGGGTGTTACCCCTATTTATATTGTGATTAACAAATCACCCAACAATGAACGCACATAATTATTATTAGATCAAATTAAACTTACTTAATGTTACGAAGGTGAACCAGTACTTCGCATTCATGCTATCACTCACTCTCCTGAAACCCCCCTTAGATTTGAGATCTCATTATTTTCCTAATAGAATATTTGAATAATAGATAGATAGTTATTAATCGTTGGCCAGTTGATCTAGTTTTAAGTACTTATCTGTAGAAGTTATTCCAAATGTTGCGTCATTCCTTGGTCAGTTCACTTTTGCTCCAACACTCACGAAACTGTTGATTAAATTTTCCAATTACATTTATACTTGCAGAGATTTACTTATACTTGTTTTAAATACATTTTCACACTTTTGTAGGCCTACACTGATTTTTTGTCTGCGGACTGGGTTCAACACCACTGTACGGCGTTTGGATGTTGTTTGAACTGTGCGAATGGCGATCGGTCAGCGTATACTATATGGGCTGGTAACGTGGTTCCCCCCCCTCGCTGGCCGGGCCACGTCAAAGAATCTGAAAGCTTGTAGAAGCCCGAATTGCGTTTTGTTATTTGAAAACACGTGTTCTCTTCGTGATATTCTTGTGACGTCAATTGGATCATAAAATTTTCTTGCCTTATAAAGCTCGGTTTCTTTCGTCTGAGATGACAATGCCTATGTCATACTGACTGATTCATACCACTCCGATCTCTAAAGTCATATTTTACTCCGGGTTTACATAGACCGTATTATTGTACAATATTAAAATGATTCTACCCCATTTGTACCGTCACAGCTTGCTAGAAATTAAAAAGTCAAAACTGTTCATGAACAATGAAAATTGTTTTCGTGGACCCAACATTACAAATTAAAACTCTGAGTATTGGCATCTTAAGCCACAATACAAAAAAAGGAAATAATAATAATAATAATAATAATACAGTATCAACATACTTTTCCATTCAGTCCTCTTCTGAACAAACTTTCTACATTTTTAGTATAGTTTTTCAATTTTTAGTTTTGGTTTGCAAATAAAACTGAATAAGCATACGATGTTTTCAGTAATTATGGAAAAAATTCTTTAAAATTATTATGATTTTATTTAAACCAAACAAATCATGCCTTAATTTATACTGTGTTTCCAAAAGATGGTGCTAAACTTCATAAATCTCCAATAAACATATCTAAAAAAATGGTTAATTTTCTGTCTGTGTGTATGGTTTTAATTAATTACTGCAGAGCAAAACGAGATGCAGAGTTGAAATCTGGTAGGCCAACAGTTATAATTTCTTATAAGTACAAACCAAACAAGTATTATCTTAAAAATTTCAAAATGATGGCTAATTGAAAATACATTTCACAGTACTTATAAAAAATATCTGTACGAGATGAAAAAGTAGTCATTTTATTTTTAATCCACTGGTACCTTGTTTATGGAATTCAGATTTTTAAAAAATATATATATTACATTTCATTTATAACAAAACACTTGGCCTATATTTTGGCCTGTTTTGTCAGCAGTAATTTTGGTAATAGTTCCGAGTGACTACCTATGCTCTGGCAGCCTCAACACATGCAAAAACTATGTTTTTTGTTTCTATGTAAACTACAGGTCAAAAATAGGTGCAGACGCAAAAAATTTGCAACAAAAATATATATATAGTTTTTTTTAATAGTCAAAAACAACAATTATGGGAACCAATTATGTAAAAAGTGGTTTTTTTCATTTCCTAACTCAAATCCTTGTCTAATTTAGCTGCATACGTGGTAAATAAGGTAGTTTTTTATGTAAAAAAGGTAAAATTGATGTTGTTAAGTTATCATGCAAACTAATCTAACTACTAAACTTTCTCCCTTTTTGTGAAATCCACGTAAAAAAACCAACTAGAAGTAAGGCGGGTGGTCCCTTGTCTATTATTATACATGTCTCCCTTTCTATGGCAGAACTTGTTTTCTACTAATACTCAGTTTTTGTGCAGATCACTGAGAAAGCAACCAACTCGAAACAGCATTGTGTTTCAGTGCTGTATTGCTATTGTTATGCTTTTTTTTTAACTTGCATATAAGAAGTGTGAATTTTTCATATCCGTACCTAGTTTTGACCTGTAGTTTACACAGAAACACAAAAAACACAGTTTTTGCAAGTTTTGTGGCTGCCAGAGGACAGGTAGTCACTCGGAACTACTACCATTTTCCTTCATATTAATGGGTATAATCATTCTCCGAAGTTTGGCACCATCTTTTGGAAACACTCTGTATAGACCTAGTTTATAATACCACAAAACCATACGATATAACTTAAAATTTCAATATAACTTCATATTGTGTACACAAAAAGACAGTAACTTTCAATTTGGTCTCCCATGAATTAAACTGAGACAAATATACACAGTTGTTGGTAACTGTTGAAATTATTTCATATAAAATGGCTTTGTCATTTGACTATAATAAAATGGCTGTAATCTGAATGCGAAACAAGAACCAGATAACAAGAAACCTTTTGCATATTTTTTGTGGCATATTATTAAGATGCAAATCATTTGAACAATAGCCTATAGGAAATATTTCCTATAGGAAACTGGCGACAATGTTACACTGGCCACTGAAATACGAAGTCCACTTGATTTATAATATTGTGTCATTGGTACTTACGTTGTTTATAACAAAATTACCACTGCTTCAGTTTTCCTTAAAATACTCTATTACAGGTCAATTTTTCTGACTATGTATAATATAGTCTAAAATAGTAATAAAAGATGTTCACATACAGAATACAGTACTTGCTTCGACATATACCTTGAAAAAATAAATACAAGAGCCACAAAGGAATCTTCACAAATGAAACTCTCTTAACAACTTTGAAGAGCTAAATCAAAAACTGAATACCAATAGATTTATACGAGGACAATACTTCAAAGTTGTCTGAAACAGAAAGACAGACTGGAATGGTTTTGAACATCGGTAACATTAAAAATTACTGACATTAAGTTCTAGACATCTTCCTATCCGAACTAAGAAAGGTTACATGTTTGCCCTGGCAAACTGAAATAACGCTGTCTTGATATATTAACTATAGAATGTAGTACAAGATTAAGAAGCAAAGTTAAAAACGGAACATGCTGAGTAGTTTGACAAACCAGCAATCGGCACATATAAATACATCTCTTTTTACGGCTAACTAAAAAAATTTTATAATTTAACAAGAAGTACAAACAACATCACAAAAGCATACTTTTTATCAGGGTGAGAATAAGTAATGGCTTGTCTCCATATCACATGTATTCTTGAGTATTACGTATTAAGTAATTCAAAGATGAATTCTTACAATAGTGTATGATATAGTTCAATGCCAAAATATGACAAAAATAGGCTTTCATGATTCGAACAAATATGAAATGAACAAACAAGTATTGCCTTTTTAAAACAAAAGTAGACACAAAAATACATAAAAAGGCTCCTGGCAGCAGCCTCTGATAAAGCTTGTAATAAGTGAAAACAGGTTCAGTCTATAAGGTAAAAGTTTAACATTTTACCAACAAAAAATTAGTGAAACGAGCCAGTAGTGATACATTTATAATTATATAAAAAGGTTTTTTCTATACACAGTGAAGAGCAAGCTACCTACATCCATAGAAATTTGTAACACCTGAAACATACACATGAGACACCTGCTTATAAGTATCACGGAGCTCAACTCTGAACCCAACCATATGCTCTTCCATAAAAGTTTTAACTTTTATACAGACTTCAAAATCTAAAATTAGATCTTATATACTTACGCTTTTATACATTTCATTTGGTTTACTCACTTCTGTAAGTTTCAATTTTAAATAAATTTATAAACTTCCGTTTTGTTTATAGCATGCCAGTTTGACATTGTCCTGTCAAAACAAATCTAACGGGCAGAATTTTCTAACTAGTTTCATTTTTAAACATGGGAAAGTTAGGAAAAAAATCATTTCTCTCCAAGTCCTTGATGACAAGTATGACACAGCAAGACTTTCTAACCAACTGTCTTTACTAATAACACGGGCACAGTCCGAATGACCCAATTAGAAATATAACCTATAAAAAAATTAATTAGAAATATAACCTATAAAAAAATTATGTCCACACTTTTTCATTGAATACTTAATATTCGGACTAAGTCACTTTTATAAATATGAAACCATATCTTTCAGATAATTTAGACAACTAAAACGAACTGAACCTCAATCTTCCCATTTCTAAACGATTCATCACCATACTTTAAGGCCTCATTGTTACAAAATAAATTGGAAGAGCTAAAAGTACTTACTTACTTACTAGCCAACGCCCACCCTTGGCTGTTGGGCCATTAGGCGGCGCGCTGACCAGTAGAGACGTGAGAGCCTTGCTGATCTTCGTCCTGGACTTGCGTGTCTGAGATCAAGGCTGGACATGCAATTAGGTGATCCGCATTCATGGAAGCATATCCACAGAGAACACATTCAGGAGACGACAACACGCCAATGCGGTGCAGGTGGGAGGCCAGGTAGTCATGACCGGTTGTAGTTCTAAAAAGAGCAACACTAGTTGCTCGGGGTAGAGTTCTGTTGATGGGGCCGTCCGTAACCAATGTTGCCCATCTTTTTCCCACACAGGCTCTTAATTGTTTTTCTTTTAGCCATAGGCTTATTGAGGAATTTATTCGTGCTTTCGCAGATGCATATGAGCTGGGGGTCTCCGGCTGAGGTAGTGCTGCGCCCATTTTGGCGAGGATGTCGGCTTTTTCATTTCCCATGATGTTGACATGGCTGGGTACCCATTGCAGTTCAATCTGCCAGCCTAATTGTACAAGGTTCTGCAGTTCTCACCTACACTCAATTGTCAGGGAGCAGTTTGTATCACCATTTGAGGTCACGTTTTGAATCGCTGCAGTCGAATCTATGAGGAAGACGGCTTTGTTAGGTGGTGAGATCTTGGCAAGCTCAATAGATGCTGCCTTTATGGCTGCTACCTCTCCGTCATAGTTGCTTAGCCGGCCTCCTACAGCGAGGTGGCCTTCAAATAGAGAGCTGTAGAACCCAGCCCCTGTTGCCCCTGTAGATGGTATAGAGGATCCGTCTGTGTAGATTCGTATCCACTGCTCAGCGGGAAAATGTTTTTGTACAGTGTGTAAGGCTGCTTGACGAAGCTCGGCTTCATTCGACTCAGTTTTGGTCTTATTATGGTCGAAGAGTTTCAAGTTAGCATTTGGGAGTTGGCTAAAGAATTCACGGTGATGTATAAATGGTGCTGCCTCATTTGGTTCTATGTCATATTTGCGTTGGAGTTCTTCATAGATCGCAATCGGGCATTTCTGAGTTTTCAGCCTTTCTGTCGCTGTTTTATAGTTATTCCACCGTTGTTGGTAGGCTCTTTTACATCTCTCCCAGGATATGAGGCACAGCTTTTCCCGTCTTACTTGGATAGGTTCGACTTGCAGTTGTGACTCCATGGCAAGTATAGGAGTTGATTTTGGCGCACCAGTTATCGTTCTAAGGGCTGCATTTTGGACCAAGTGAAGTTTCTGGCATGCTGCATTGGAGGCAGTAATAGTTGCTTCTGCGCCATATTCCAATAGCGGCCGAATGTAGCTCTTATATGCAGTTGTCAGAACATCTTGATTTGCTCCCCATGTAGTCGCAGTGAGTCGTTTAAGTAGCCGGCAGCGCCTAGACGCACTAAGTGTAGAGCTAAAAGTAGAATATAATACTTATCTAAAAATGAAACTTTTGGTAATTCTGATATTTCTTAGCCAATGCTGATATTGCTGTGAAATATTTTTTGTTCTATTCTTCTATGTTATATAAACACGAGAAAAATAATTTTTAACGGCGGTCGAATCTATTTACGAAGAAAAAAAATAAAATAAATACTCCCATAAGCGCCCATGTAAAGTGAATGAGCGCCATATTAACTGAGTAGTTAGTGGGATCACCGCAGTGGAGCGACGGCTCACTAATGCACAGCGAATGACGAATTATGACGTCATTACGTGGATTACCAATCGCTGCAATTCATAAGTTTACGCGCCAAGTAACACGTGTTTTTCTACTACTAAATAAAATTAAAAGTTAAAAAATCTCTTAATGTAATTTGTCAGTTAATATGGCATTCTTTGGCGTCTTATGGGAGTAATTAATTAATTTATTTTTTCGTAAATAGGTTCGACCACCGTTTAAAATTATTTTTCCCGTGTTTATATAACATAGAAGAATAGAACAAAAAATATTTCACCGCAATATCAGCATTGACTACAAATATGCACTCACACTCACACACACACACACACACACACACGCGCGCGCGCGCGCGCTCACATGAAATGCATGCATTACCATAATTATGAAAAGATGAAACTCTTACCTTAATCCACTCCTCAATTATTTTGAGGAGAGTAGCGGAATCCCGGCGCTCAACCGGTATCAAAAAACACTTGCCAGAACCGCGTTCCACTCCCCCGAACACCCACTGTCCTTCAATGAACCTGCCACGATTATATTTCCGATGGCAAAATTTTGCTTCGTCGACTTCTACAGTCTTTCCAGGGCCCCCCAGCTTAGCTGAAGTGCGCTGGGCGTCGAAAATAAAAACTTCTCGACAAAAACTGTAGGTCGACAACGAGGACCCACACGAAGGACAATTTATTGACCCTTTAATAACCTCGTGGGAAATTAAAAAGTCAATAATCTCAGACTTAGTCATTCGAATACATTCGTCTGACGTCCCACCGCACTGAATATCAAGGCAGGCCATTTCAGTGTAAAATGTTGGTATACCAAAATGTTAAATAATGTGGTCACCAATAATGTTAAATAAAAGGTATATTATAATAATAACCCTAAACAACAGAAATAATAATTAATAATAACACCACACAATAACACAAACGAAAACACTGAATTCACAAAATAATTAAATACACGATTACCGTAGCGGCTTACGAGATGCATTACAACACGGAACTGAGAAGACAGTACTGTTTTTGCCGCCGATTCTTGACACCCACACACATTACCAACCAATGAGAATTGAGAATATGCAAAATTTTAAAATTAGCGGTGTATAAACGCGCTTTTTTTTATATCTACCAATCAACATCAGCTTTGTAAAGCGGTTTTAATTAACTTCCCGGGTTTTTTGCATCAGACCTATGCCATTGGTTAACCGTTGTGACGTCGCCGCGGGGTTTTTCAAAATGTTTACTATCGATAGTTCAGTTGCGATTTTCATACTATCGATAACTACCACAAAGTTTTAGATAATTAGTTTTAGAAAAGTATTAACAATGTTACTTTACACTGTGATTTTCAGCTTTTACTGTTTAAAAGAAAATAAGAGAGTTTATAGGTCTATCTCTCTTTGGGAATACTAATTTAATGTTGAACAAAGTACGCGAGTCAAAGTCGAAAGACAAAGTACAAGCGAGGTTTGGCACTGAGGAGTTTTGTATCAAAATTACAATTTGGTAATTCTCACTAAATGCTTTGAAGGACTATCGTTTGACAAAGATTGCTTGACAAACACAAACTTGTACTTTGAGCATTACGCTCTGGTTATTTTTGCTTGTCTCTGTTTCGGCTCAGTTGCGATTTTCATACTATCGATAACTACCACAAAGTTTTAGATAATTAGTTTTAGAAAAGTATTAACAATGTTACTTTACACTGTGATTTTCAACTTTTACTGTTTAAAAGAAAGTAAGAGAATTTATAGGTCTATCTCTCTTTGGGAATACTAGTTTAAAAAAGTTGAACAAAGTACGCGAGTCAAAGTCGAAAGACAAAGTACAAGCGAGGTTTGGCACTGAGGAGTTTTGTATCAAAATTACAATTTGGTAATTCTCACTAAATGCTTTGAAGGACTATCGTTTGAGAAAAGATTGCTTGACAAACACAAACTTGTACTTTGAGCATTACGCTCTGGTTATTTTTGCTTGTCTCTGTTTCGGCTCAGTTGCGATTTTCATACTATCGATAACTACCACAAAGTTTTAGATAATTAGTTTTAGAAAAGTATTAACAATGTTACTTTACACTGTGATTTTCAGCTTTTACTGTTTAAAAGAAAGTAAGAGAATTTATAGGTCTATCTCTCTTTGGGAATACTAGTTTAAAAAAGTTGAACAAAGTACGCGAGTCAAAGTCGAAAGACAAAGTACAAGCGAAGTTTGGCACTGAGGAGTTTTGTATCAAAATTACAATTTGGTAATAATTCTCACTAAATGCTTTGAAGGACTACCGTTTGACAAAGATTGCTTGACAAACACAAACTTGTACTTTGAGCATTACGCTCTGGTTATTTTTGATTGTCTCTGTTTCGGCTTCAGTTCGCCTCTTCAGCTAAGGAAGTTGTGATAGCAGTTTTCACTGCCGACCACTACGTTAGGACAGAGTGGAGACGGTAAAATTTTTTTGGTATACCATTTTTTGTTGTTGAGAATTTACCAAACTAACTTAAACTTTCACTAGGAGTAAACAAAC
Organism: Magicicada septendecula; assembly: GCA_034769895.1. Classification (NCBI taxonomy): domain Eukaryota; kingdom Metazoa; phylum Arthropoda; class Insecta; order Hemiptera; family Cicadidae; genus Magicicada; species Magicicada septendecula. Next base: position 158,619,029 of record CM068370.1, on the reverse strand, counting down.
CTGACATTGATTTAAAGAGTTTTCTGTTTTTGTTAAAGTAGGTGGTTTTATGTATGTTTGTTCACTATATAATCAAACACTTTATAATCATTATAATAATAAATAATAATATGAATATGAGTTAAATTATTTTAACGTCACCTCGCCTTTACCTAAGTGTTGAGGTTTTCACTTTCAGAATCTTCTGATAAGGTAAGTGAATAAAATATAGGGGTATATTATTCTTCTCTTTAATTATTTTTACTTATTTACCAATTATTTTTATTTATTATTCATCCCCAATTATTTGTAATATTACAAACATGTAAAAAGCATCGATGTTTTAATACCATCGATATTTTTTTTAACATCGATGTACTCTTCACGATGATAAACATCGATAGTTTTACATCGCGTCATAACAGATGTACTTCCTCTGCGTGAATATGTTCAAAAGTAAAAGGTTAGTGGTGGTATTGTGAATTGTGATGTTCGTGATCCAAAACTATAGTGAAACAATTCGAAAAATAGGTGGTATAGTATACAGTGATATCAGTGAAGCCATTATCGCAATATTTTTTGTGGATGTGGGTGACCAGGACTCGTGGGTGAGGTTACTAATAATAAACTCGCGGTGGGCTCAACGCAAAGCTTTAAACCGCTTTTGTGTTGTGTGATGTACACACGGTGACGTCACGCGTCTACAATAGCTGGACCTGTCATTTCTCAGTCAATATGGCGCTCATTCTCAATTGCATGCGTTCTTATGGGAGTATTTATTTTATTTTTTTCTCCGTAAATAGGTTCGACCGCCGTTGAAAATTATTTTTCTCGTGTTTATATAACATAGAATAGAACAAAAAATATTTCACAGCAATATCAGCATTGGCTAACAAAGTTCAGAATTACCAAACTTTTTTCTTGTGAACTTACTGTTTATACTCTTCTCGTCGAACGCGTTTCGGCGTACGTATTCGCCTTCTTCAGCTTAGAGACTGCCAGCATTTAGTAACGGTTTTTGTATGGAAGGTGTAGTGGGGGTGGTGTGTGGAGACTACTACCACCCCCACTACACCTTCCATACAAAAACCGTTACTAAAAGCTGGCAGTCTCTAAGCTGAAGAAGGCGAATACGTACGCCGAAACGCGTTCGACGAGAAGAGAATAAACAGTAAGTTCACAAGAAAGTTTCATTTTTAGATAAGTGTTAGTGCTGTGAAAGAATAGATGAACAATCAAGACAACTAGAATATAATAGATCCTACATTCGTAAAAATATTCTCACGTTAATTTGAAAGCGGTTTGTCTAGCTAAAGAGGTGGGAGACCAAAGACAGCAAGGGTCTGCCTCCTGCTACGAATTTGAGGTTACCGGAATAAGAACTTCATATCTTCAAACTATGTCCATTTACATTGGCTAATTCACTTTTTTGTACTCTTAGTTGATGATGAGGCGAAACTAAAATATAATCAACCATCCCGAAAAACTAATCATTAGGCCTAAATGGAGAAAAATTATTTGTCCAAAAATTATGTTCCTACTCTATAACCCATTTCATCAAAAACTCGACCTCTGTTATTACTATATTTATTTAAATCAAACATTCTACTTTTTATGTAAATACTACAAAAAAAAAACTTATGCCTACTGTAAGTACACTATTACTTCAGATTTTACCTCTGTAGTTTCTGTATTAGTCGTATCGGGTCCATCCGGATTAATAAATTGTTGTAGCTCCTTCTCAGACGTTGTCAAACTATCTTCTGGCTGATCTTCAGGTTTGTCTGGGTTGGAATCACCATATAACCACTGCTCCTCGTTCACCGAATCGTCGGCCATGTTTATATAATTGTACACAAGCAAGAAAAACCTCTCTCCTACCTCACAACCGCCTCATTCCAATCACACAAATGCAAGTGTTGCCAATAAATGAATGGTGGATGTTGAACGTAGAGTTAATCTTACACTGTTGCCATAATTAGGGTATGGGTCTATCAACAACTGAAATTTTAAAATAATTTTAACAAATTTTAAGTTATTATACAAAAATATAGTTTTTTAAATAATTATAGCTTCGACATAACAGATATGAGATGCCTTAAATACAATTGCGAAACGAACAATAGTTACAATATAACCTTTGTTAATGGCGAAATGCTGTCTAATTGCAGATACAAACAACATATAAAGAAGTATATCCTCTCTAGATATTGGTCTCTTTGCTAATTATGCTGTTTTTTCAAATAAAGAAAATGTGGGAATGGAAAACAAAATGAATTTCATATGTGACTCACGATTCGAGCATCGCCACGGTGGTTTAAGTTCAATCAAACGCACCGTTTTGGCGGTATCTTTCAAGCAGATTATGAAAATGAAAATATTAAGATACTCCAAAAATCCCACCTCTTTAGCTAGACAAACTGCTTTCAAATTAACGTGAGAATATTTTTACCAATGTAGGATCTATTATATTCTACTTTTAGCTCTTCCAATTTATTTTGTAACAATGAGTCCTTAAAGTATGGTGACGAATCGTTTAGAAATGGGAAGATTGAGGTTCAGTTCGTTTCAGTTGTCTAAATTATCTGAAAGATATGGTTTCATATTTATAAAAGTGACAGTCCGAATATTAAGTATTCAATGAAAAAGTGTGGACATAATTTTTTTATAGGTTATATTTCTAATTGGGTCGTTCGGACTGTGCCCGTGTTATTAGTAAAGACAGTTGGTTAGGAAGTCTTGCTGTGTCATACTTGTCATCAAGGACTTGGAGACAGCGGCGGATTATCCATAAGGCCCGGGCCTAGGGGCCCCAGGCCTCTTTTTTTTTTTTTTTGCTTAAATTAGTTTTATAGATTCTTAATTTTTCATAATATTTAACCTCAAATTCTTCCCATCATTTAAACAATGTTCTCTATTGCGTCACCAGGTGCCACTAGCTGCTAACAGTCATAGAGTATGACGTATGCATCATTCTCCAACCCTGGTCCCAACCTGTACGTACGACCGTGTGGCTGAACAACAAAGCAGCTGTTTGTTTTGAGGTTATTGTTACTGGTTAGCCTAGAAAGTTGGGAAAGTTTTAGTTCTACAAGTGCGTTGTATTAACTAGTGTTGAATGTTTTTGTGTGCGAAGTGCGACTCTGTGTGAGGCTAAACGCTTACAGTAGGCATCTTAATCAAACTCAAACATGAGTAAAAATTTACACACCGCAAGTGGAGCTTACAAACGTAAGTTAAAGAAAGCTAAGGACGATGCTCATTTGAAATCTTTGCAAAAAACAGTTAAGTTAGATAAGTTTTTTACAACTTCAACGATTTTGCAAAGTATTGATTCTGAAAATAGTGTTTTAAATGATAGGCCTAATTGTAGCGTTAACGAATCTGAAGTTACAGATTCTGTAACGGTTTTGCATAATACAAGTACTGATCCTGAAAATACTGTTTTAAACGATATTCCGTTAGATTCAGAAGCACGAGCACAGTCTAACTGTAATGTGCAAGGACAAATTCTTGAATTTGATTTAACGGACCCAAATTTTTGGGGACCATTAACAAATGAGCTAAAAGATAACATTGTTAAAAGCCTACCACAGGACTTGTCAAAAATAACTGACTGTGATTTTTCGAAATCTAAACGCGTTTATCCAGACAAGACAAGATATGCCAACAAAACTATGTTATTTACTCGTTTGCAAAATGGACAATTACAAAAAAGAGAGTGGTTAATGTATTCGAACTCTAAAGGCTGTTTTTATTGTGTACCGTGCAAGCTTTTCCATACAAATGAAAATGATACTGAAAACGCATTTATTCATGGTTTTAACGATTGGAAAAATAGTTCTAGACTTTTACAACATGAAAAAAGTTCTGAACACAGAGTTAACACACAATCTTACGTTATTAGAGGCAATGTACTTGGAAAAATTGATTCTGCTCTTCATCAAAAGTATTTAATAGAAGTGAACTATTGGCACAAGGTTTTAACTCATGTTGTTCATGTAATTAAATTTCTTGGTGCTCGTGGACTAGCCTTTCGGGGTTCTGAAAATGAAGTTTTTGGATGTCTATCAAATGGCAACTTTCTAGGAATTCTTGAGGTAATAGCTGAATACGATGATTTTTTAAAGATACAAAACCATGGCAATCCTGGGCAAGGAAAGATAAGTTATTTGTCAAAAACAATCTGTAATGAATTTATTGAAACAATGTACAATAAAATTGTTTCAACAATTGTCGAGGAGTTAAAATCAAGCAAATACTACTCTATAAGTGTTGATTCAACACCTGATATAACTCATCATGACCAATTAACTTTTACTAAATATCACTATAATATTGACGACTCGGAACACAAAGTTTTTTATAAGTAAAAACGTAAAGTTTTACCTTACAGCCTAAACCGGCTTTCACCTATAGAAGGCTTCATCAGAGGCTGTCGCTAGTAGCGCTGCTCGTCTTGTTGTTGGCGACGAGAAAGTGTTTCGAAAGATTGAAGCTGTGTGTGTGTGGTGAGATGTGTTCGAATAATGCGTGCGATTTGAATTGTGTCTGTTCGTTTAGGATGTCGTTTTTATTTGTTTTTGTGTGTTTGTATATTTCTAATTGTTCTAGAGTGTCTAGTTTTCGGCCTTTTGTGTGTACGTGTAGTATGTTCATGTTATTGTCGATGTTTTTATATGTGTGGTTTGCTTCAATGAGGTGGTTTGCGAAGGTAGATTCTGTAGTGGTGTGGAGTGCTTTTGTGTGTTCAATGTATCTCTGTTTGAAGCTACGTCCTGTCTGGCCTATGTAGAATTTACTGCAATTTGAACAATTTAGTTTATATACACCGGGTAGATCGAATTTGTTTTGTGCTTTGGGCATGCGTTTTGATAGTGTGTGTTCTGTTTTGTTAGTAGTTTTGTAAGCGATTCTGTAACCTGCTTTTTTGAATTTGTGGGCAATTTTTTCTGTTTGTTTGTTGATGTATGTTAGTGTTATGAATTTGTTGTTTTCTGTCTTTGTCTGTTGTTTGTTTTGTGTTTTGTGTAGGAGTTTACTGACTATTGTTCTGTCATAACCGTTAGATTCTGCTAGATATTTTATCGTGTTTAGTTCGTTTTTGTAGTCTATTTCATCTAAGGGGATGTTGTTAAGTCTATGTATCATGGTTCTAAAAGCAGCTAGTTTGTGTTGTATTGGGTGATTGGAGGTGTTGTGTATTAGTGTGTCAGTTGTAGTTGGTTTTCTGTATATACTGAATTTGTGCCTGTGTTCTAGTTTTGTGATGGAGAGGTCTAAGAAGTTTATGGTATTGTTGTGTTCGTATTCGGCAGTGAAGGTTATGTTTTTATGTATTTTGTTTATGTGCGTTAGTAACTGTTCACATTGTCTTTTGTTTCCCCTGTACAGTATTAGAATGTCATCAACGTATCTGTGCCAGTATAGTATTTTATGTGAGTGTCTGTCATTGTTTGTGAGTATTTTTGTTTTTTCTAAGTGTTGGAGGAAGACTTCTGCTAGAATGCTGGATATGGGGGAGCCCATGGGTAGGCCGTCGTTCTGTGTGTAGTATTTATTGTTATAAGTAAAGTAGTTTTGTTTTGTGATAATGTTCAGAGTTTCTGTTATTTCATTGATAAGTTCGTCTGGTGTGTTGTTCTGTTTGAGTTTGTTTTGTAGGATGGTGATTGTTTCAGAGATGGGGATGTTTGTGTACAGGTTTTTAATGTCAAAGGAGGCTAATGTGGCGTTATGGGGGATGTGTATGTCTTTTATTTTTGTTACTAGGTCAGTGTTGTTTTTTACTGCAATGTTGTTGTCTATTTGTGTGTGTTGTCTAATAATTTTGTCTAGATATTTTGCCAGTTTGTGTGCAGGGGCATTACGGTAGTTGATAATGGGGCGGATCGGAATGTCTTCTTTATGGATTTTGGGAAGCGCTTGGAGCGTAGGTGCTGATGGTCGGATTTGTTTCATGTAGGGCTTTTGTTTATGTGTCATAATGTGTTTGGCTTTGTTGACTATTTGTTTTACTGAGTTTTGGTATCTGTCGGTGGGGTCGTGTTTTAGTTCTGTGATGTTGTTCTGTTCTATGAAGTCTTGTACTTTTTTGTGTAGGTTGTCTGTGGGGATAATTACAGTCGTGTTGCCTTTGTCAGCTTTTACGAATGTGATGTTGTGTTTGTGTGCCTTTTCCCTCAGTTTGATGGCTGTGTGTATTTCTGAGTTGTGGTTGTTGTTGTCTGGTGTCTTATGTACTCCTATTGTGTTGTTTATATTATGTCTTAATGTGTCTTGATGTTCTGGTGCTGTGTTTTGTATATTTGTTTCTGTGTCAATTATGAGCTTTGTTAGTGTTTGGTTGTTATGTTTGTAATGTATGTTATGTTTTAGGCCTTTATCAAGGAGTGTTTGTTCGCTTTTTGTGAGTGTGACGTTCGTGAGGTTTACTGTACGTGGGTAGAATTTGTGCGAGGGAATTATATCTGTTTTGATTGGTGTCAGGTTTTTTATTTTTCTGTCGTGTTTTGTCTGTATGATATGTATTTGTTTTTTTGTCCATTCATTTGTGTGATGTATTAGTTCAGTCATGTAATTGTGTCCGTATGTGTTGGCGATATGTAGGTGTAGTGTTAATGCTTTGCGGTTAAGAACGTCTTTTTTCTTATATTATAGTGAGTCGTCAATATTATAGTGATATTTAGTTAAGTAACGGACACGTCATGGACAACGAAATCCAAGAATTTAACTCAGCAAGACGAGCCAACGTCCAAGCGTACAAGTTCACAACTTTGAAGGTTAGAAAGATTGTAGCTCACATAAATTTCAACAAAACATGCATAAACAATTCACTAACACCTAAATATGCCCAAATCAAAATTAAACATAACAACCAGGCCGCCCGAATAACACAAAACATTGCACAAAGAACATACATAAAAGAATCAATTAAACAACTATATAAGAAACACTCACAAAAAGCGAACAAACACTCCTTGATAAAGGCCTAAAACATAACATACATTACAAACATAACAACCAAACACTAACAAAGCTCATAATTGACACAGAAACAAATATACAAAACACAGCACCAGAACATCAAGACACATTAAGACATAATATAAACAACACAATAGGAGTACATAAGACACCAGACAACAACAACCACAACTCAGAAATACACACAGCCATCAAACTGAGGGAAAAGGCACACAAACACAACATCACATTCGTAAAAGCTGACAAAGGCAACACGACTGTAATTATCCCCACAGACAACCTACACAAAAAAGTACAAGACTTCATAGAACAGAACAACATCACAGAACTAAAACACGACCCCACCGACAGATACCAAAACTCAGTAAAACAAATAGTCAACAAAGCCAAACACATTATGACACATAAACAAAAGCCCTACATGAAACAAATCCGACCATCAGCACCTACGCTCCAAGCGCTTCCCAAAATCCATAAAGAAGACATTCCGATCCGCCCCATTATCAACTACCGTAATGCCCCTGCACACAAACTGGCAAAATATCTAGACAAAATTATTAGACAACACACACAAATAGACAACAACATTGCAGTAAAAAACAACACTGACCTAGTAACAAAAATAAAAGACATACACATCCCCCATAACGCCACATTAGCCTCCTTTGACATTAAAAACCTGTACACAAACATCCCCATCTCTGAAACAATCACCATCCTACAAAACAAACTCAAACAGAACAACACACCAGACGAACTTATCAATGAAATAACAGAAACTCTGAACATTATCACAAAACAAAACTACTTTACTTATAACAATAAATACTACACACAGAACGACGGCCTACCCATGGGCTCCCCCATATCCAGCATTCTAGCAGAAGTCTTCCTCCAACACTTAGAAAAAACAAAAATACTCACAAACAATGACAGACACTCACATAAAATACTATACTGGCACAGATACGTTGATGACATTCTAATACTGTACAGGGGAAACAAAAGACAATGTGAACAGTTACTAACGCACATAAACAAAATACATAAAAACATAACCTTCACTGCCGAATACGAACACAACAATACCATAAACTTCTTAGACCTCTCCATCACAAAACTAGAACACAGGCACAAATTCAGTATATACAGAAAACCAACTACAACTGACACACTAATACACAACACCTCCAATCACCCAATACAACACAAACTAGCTGCTTTTAGAACCATGATACATAGACTTAACAACATCCCCTTAGATGAAATAGACTACAAAAACGAACTAAACACGATAAAATATCTAGCAGAATCTAACGGTTATGACAGAACAATAGTCAGTAAACTCCTACACAAAACACAAAACAAACAACAGACAAAGACAGAAAACAACAAATTCATAACACTAACATACATCAACAAACAAACAGAAAAAATTGCCCACAAATTCAAAAAAGCAGGTTACAGAATCGCTTACAAAACTACTAACAAAACAGAACACACACTATCAAAACGCATGCCCAAAGCACAAAACAAATTCGATCTACCCGGTGTATATAAACTAAATTGTTCAAATTGCAGTAAATTCTACATAGGCCAGACAGGACGTAGCTTCAAACAGAGATACATTGAACACACAAAAGCACTCCACACCACTACAGAATCTACCTTCGCAAACCACCTCATTGAAGCAAACCACACATATAAAAACATCGACAATAACATGAACATACTACACGTACACACAAAAGGCCGAAAACTAGACACTCTAGAACAATTAGAAATATACAAACACACAAAAACAAATAAAAACGACATCCTAAACGAACAGACACAATTCAAATCGCACGCATTATTCGAACACATCTCACCACACACACACAGCTTCAATCTTTCGAAACACTTTCTCGTCGCCAACAACAAGACGAGCAGCGCTACTAGCGACAGCCTCTGATGAAGCCTTCTATAGGTGAAAGCCGGTTTAGGCTGTAAGGTAAAACTTTACGTTTTTACTTATAAAAAACTTTGTGTTCCGAGTCGTCAATATTATAGTGATATTTAGTTAAGTAACGGACACGTCATGGACAACGAAATCCAAGAATTAACTTTTATTGTTCGCTCTGTTTTAAATAATGGATGTCCAACAGAGATTTCTTAAGTTTATTAGAATGGAAAACCACACTGCTGCTGAAATGGAAGCATTAATTTTGAACACGCTTTCGTCACTAGTTTCTATTGATGATATGAGAGGTCAATCGTACAACAATGCCGCAAACATGTCTGGGCAATATTCAGGACTTCAAGCTCTAATTAAAAGTCGCAACCCTCTTGCAGAATTCATTCCATGTTCAGCACACTCACTGAATTTGGTGGGCACGCACGCAGCTACCTGCTGCCTTCAAGCAACCAAACTATTTATGTTTATGCAAGAGTTATATGTGTTTTTCAGCGCATCAACTTCAAGATGGGCAATAATTGAAAACATGATAAAAGACAGTAACATCAAGAAAAAACTCTTGCCCAAAAGACTAAATATAAACAGATGGTCAGCCAAATGGCATGCGTCAAGAGCTTTACTACTTCATTACTGGGAGTTTTATAAAGCACTTCAAGATATTTCTGAAAACCCACAAGAAAAGCCAGAATCCAGAACTGTAGCAGAAGGATTATGTCATTTTTTTGGAAGAATAGAAATAGCGATATTACTTGTATTATGGAATGATATTCTGGAGCGCTTTAATGCGGGAAGTAAAACTATGCAAAGCATTAGTACTGACTTAGGAATTATTTGCAATCTATACAAATCCCTTTCAGAATATGTACAAGGATTACGAGAACGATTTGACTATTACAAGATGAAGGGTATGGAATTGTGTAAAAGTGAGGCTGCTGACTACAATCTAGATTCAAAGAGGACAAGAAAGAGAAAAACATTTCATGATGAATCAAAGAATGATAATGATACCTGCAGACTTGACGGGAGACAAGACATGATTGTAAATAAATTTTATCCCATAATCGACAACATTTCCAGTGAGCTAAAAAACAGATCGAAAATTTATTTCGATCAGAATGAAGTTCTTGGTTTCGTATACAAACTTTTTACCTTGGAAAATGAAGAAATTCGGGAAAAAACTTCCGTTTTGGCCCAGAAATATCCTGCTGACCTTACCTCAGATCTTGGTGGAGAATTTGTTCATTTTAAGCTGTTTATCGAGGCTCTTAACTTAAATGTAAAGTATCACCATTTGCCTGCTGAGTTCTTGAAGTTTATACGTGAAAAACAGTTGACAACTCTTTTCCCCAACATTGACACAGCTTTGAGAATTTTTTGTGTATGATGTCAACAAATACATCTGGTGAAAGATCTTTGAGTATTTTGAAACGAGTAAAAAATTATCTTCGTAACTCAACCACAGATTCCAGACTTTCAAGCTTAACCAGTTTCACAGCAAATGCAGAAATATTGTCAGAAATGAACTTTGATGATATTATTAAGGACTTTTCTTTAATGAAAGCACGGAAAGTTGATTTTTAGTTTATTATTATTTTTTAATAAAACTGATGTTAGCACATTAACTTCAGCTATTGCTATGTACTTTTGATTTCCTTATTGATCTTATAATGAATTATTAATTAACTGTCTTTACATTTCAATAAAAATATCTTTTATTTAGCAATGATTAGGCTATTTTTTATATCCAATCCAAAAACTATGCTTCAAAGGAAAGTTTCACGATTTGTATAGCTTAAATTAATAAATATTGATTTTTTTACATAATCTTATAATACTGATCAAATTTTATTCAATTAACACGTAAACTATTTCCTTGAAACTTAATCTGGTGTTGTAATTTTTTTTAATATTTTTTAATTTTTGTTTTCATTTCAAATTTCTATTTTTAAAGGTCAATGTAATGTTGTACATGAGGTTGTTGGGGGGGGGGGCAAAGCAAATCGGGCCTAGGGGGCCAAGGGTATCTAATCCGCCACTGCTTGGAGAGAAATGATTTTTTTCCTAACTTTCCCATGTTTAAAAATGAAACTAGTTAGAAAATTCTGCCCGTTAGATTTGTTTTGACAGGACATGTCAAACTGGCATGCTATAAACAAAACGGAAGTTTATAAATTTATTTAAAATTGAAACATACAGAATTGAGTAAACCAAATGAAATGTATAAAAAGCGTAGAGATTTTGAAGTCTGTATAAAAGTTAAAACTTTTATGGAAGAGCATGTGGTTGGGTTCATAATTGAGCTCCGTGATACTTATAAGCAGGTGTCTCGTGTATGTTTCAGATGTTACAAATTTCTATGGATGTAGGTAGCTTGCTCTTCACTGTGTATAGAAAAAACCTTTTTATATAATTATAAATGTATCACTACTGACTCGTTACACTAATTTTTTGTTGGTAAAATGTTAAACTTTTACCTTATAGACTGAACCTGTTTCCATTTATTACAAGCTTCATCAGAGGCTGCCGCCAGGAGCCTTTTATGTATTTTTGTGTCTACTTTTGTTTTAAAAAGGCAATACTTGTTTGTTCATTTCATATTTGTTCGAATCATGAAAGCCTATTTTTGTCATATTTTGGCATTGAACTATATCATATACTATTGTAAGAATTCATCTTTGAATTACTTAATACGTAATACTCAAGAATACATGTGATATGGAGACAAACCATTACTTATTCTCACCCTGATAAAAAGTATGCTTTTGTGATGTTGTTTGTACTTCTTGTTAAATTATAACCTAATAGAATTTTTTTTTTTTTTTTTAGTTGGCCGTAAAAAGAGATGTATTTATATGTGCCAATTGCTGGTTTGTCAAACTACTCAGCATGTTCCCTTTTTAACTTTGCTTCTTAATCTTGTACTACATTCTATAGTTAATATATCAAGACAGCGTTATTTCAGTTTGCCAGGGCAAACATGTAACCTTTCTTAGTTCGGATAGGAAGATCTCTAGAACTTAATGTCAGTAATTTTTAATGTTACCGATGTTCAAAACCATTCCAGTCTGTCTTTCTGTTTCAGACAACTTTGAAGTATTGTTCTCGTATAAATCTATTGGTATTCAGTTTTTGATTTAGCTCTTCAAAGTTGTTAAGAGAGTTTCGTTTGTGAAGATTCCTTTGTGGCTCTTGTATTTATTTTTTCAAGGTATATGTTGAAGCAAGTACTGTATTCTGTATGTGAACATCTTTTATTACTATTTTAGACTACATTATACATATTCAGAAAAATTGACCTGTAATAGAGTATTTTAAGGAAAACTGAAGCAGTGGTAATTTTGTTGTTATAAACAACATAAGTACCAATGACACAATATTATAAATCAAGTGGACTTCGTATTTCAGTGGCCGGTGTAACATTGTCGCCAGTTTCCTATAGGAAATATTTCCTATAGGCTATTGTTCAAATGATTTGCATCTTAATAATATGCCACAAAAAATATGCAAAAGGTTTCTTGTTATCTGTTTCTTGTTTCGCATTCAGATTACAGCCATTTTATTATAGTCGAATGACAAACCTATTTTACATGAAATAATTTCAACAGTTACCAACCACTGTGTATATTTGTCTCAGTTTAATTCATGGGAGACCAAAATGAAAGTTACTGCCTTTTTGTGTACACAATATGAAGTTATATTAAAATTTTAAGTTATATCGTATGGTTTTGTGGTACAGTAAAACCTCGTTTTTCCGGCCCTCGTTGATCCGGATAATCCGGATCAGATTTATAGACATTTTTTTTATTTAATGTTCACATTAGATAATAATTTTTAACTATGATAGCAAGAACATAACTATAAGTACGCCAAATATTCGCTTTTTAGTTTGATTCAATGTACAGTTCCTGCATAGATTGTACAATAAATTATGGTAATACAGTAAAATGCTTTTTGTTGAGTTTAAGAAAGCTTTACTAGTGTGTCACAGGGCGTTGACGTGGATTGACTCACCAGCTATAAATAGCGCTGGGAGAGAGCGTTGACCTTGATCCCTACCCATCACTTCCCCTCCCTCAAACTCCTCAGTTTTCCTACTGTTTTCAAACGGCACTTGTCATTTTGTTTATCGTGTGTGGTTCAACCGGATTGTTTTTGTTTAACTTTATTGCTACAATTTATAATTTTAATTTTAACTTTGATTACTGGTTACATATTTAATTTTATGTACACATATTGTTTTTATTTTTTATCAAAGTGTTTGGGAGTGTATTGCAGTGTACAAGTTTAAAATGGCATCGAAGCGAAAGAAGGTCGTGGTTTCAATGGATAAAAAGTTAGACGCTATTAATCGAATTGATAAAGGAGAAGCATTGAAGAAAATAGCTGCTGAATTGGGAGTTGGAACTTCAACAGTGTCCGACTGGAAGAAGCAAAGAAAAGAAATTGAAGATTTTTGTTGTAAAATGATATGTAAAGACAGTTTGGAAGGCAGAGGAACGGCAAAAAAAGCAAAAATGAAACATTAGACGACGCACTATTCATGTGGTACAGTGCTCAGCGAGAACGTGGTTTGCCTATATCTGGACTGATCTTGGCCCAAAAAGCTTTGAGCTTAAACAAAAAGCTCAAAGCCGAATCCGAATCCTGACCTAAAATTCACTGCTAGCCAGGGGTGGCTAGAGCATTGGAAAAACCGACACGGTATTCGCCAACTTACTCTGACTGGAGAGAGCTTGTCTAGTGATGTTGCTGGTGCTGAAAAATTTAAAAAGGACTTCGAACAATTTGTTTTATCTGAGGAATTGACACCCGATCAAATTTATAATGCTGACGAAACTGGGCTTTTTTACCGGATGCTTCCGAGCAAAACGTTAGCATCAAAGCTTGAAGATTCGGCTAAGGGCTACAAGAAAAGCAAAGATAGGTCAACGGCTATGGCTTGTAGCAATGCATCAGAGAAACATAAGTTTCCTCTTGTCATTGTAGGGAAATCCAAGAATCCCCGAGCGCTAAAAAATGTGAACCACAATCGTTGCCAGTGGTTTACCGACCACAAAAAAGTGCGTGGATGGACAGTTTTTTGTTTAAGAACTGGTTTTTTGATAACTTTGTTCCTGAAGTTCGAAAATTCCTGAATGAAAATAGTTTACCAGAAAAAGCAATTTTACTGATCGACAATGCTCCGTCTCATCCGGGAGAATAAGAACTCGTGAGTGGAGGAATTAAAGTGAAATTTCTTCCACCAAACGTAACCCCACTGCTGCAGCCTATGGACCAGGGAGTCCTTGAAAACATCAAAAGAGTTTACCTAAAAGAACTGCTTGGTAAAATAATTGAAGAGGAAGGCGAAAAAGTGTGATCGATTTGTTGAAATCAATCAATATCAAAGACGTTATTTACATGGTTGCTGACGCTTGGGATTGCATCACAAAAACCTCTTTGAAAAAGTCATGGAAAAAACTGTGGCCAGCTATTTGTGCTACAAACGAAATGGCAAGCGATGATTTGGTGCAAGTGGCTGCAGACGACCTTCTGCAAATGTTAGGAACAATAAGTGGGTGCTCAGATGTTGATATGGAAGACGTCAGTGAGTGGCTGAAAGACAACAATGACGGTGGCTACGGCACTATGACGGAAGAAGAAATTGTAGCGGCATGCACATCTACAGCAGACAGTGAGGAAGAAGATGACGTGGACGAGGAGGGAGTGATCACACCGCAACAGCGGACGACACATGCAGATGCTGCGCACCAGCTGACAAACATCATGGCGTACTTGGAGCGTCAGCCTGACACCACTCCAGCTGAACTATTAATGATAAAGCGTTTGCGTGACCGTGCTTCATTCAAACGCCACACGTATTTCAAACAGAAGACAGTGGACCAATTCTTTGTTAAGAAATTATGTGAAAAGTTATTTTTATATTTTTTTTAATGTCTTGTAAACAATACTATGTAATTTTGTTACAAAACATAGTTTTTTATCGTAATAAACGGTAAGTCTGCTTATTTAAGGATTTTGTTTTGCTTATTACCCGGATTATCCGAATTTTCGATTGTCCGGATTGCCTTTGGTCCCAGTTAGTCCGAATAAACGAGGTTGTACTGTATTATAAACTAGGCCTATACAGAGTGTTTCCAAAAGATGGTGCAAAACTTCGGAGAATGATTATACCCATTAATATGAAGGAAAATGGTAGTAGTTCCGAGTGACTACCTGTCCTCTGGCAGCCACAAAACTTGCAAAAACCGTGTTTTTTGTGTTTCTATGTAAACTACAGGTCAAAACTAGGTGCGGATACGAAAAATTCACACTTTTTATTTGCAAGTTAAAAAAAAGCATAACAATAGCAATACAGCACTGAAACACAATGCTGTTTCGAGTTGGTTGCTTTCTCAGTGATCTGCACAAAATCTGAGTAATTAGTAGAAAACAAGTTCTGCCATAGAAAGGGAGACATGTATAATAATAGACAAGGGACCACCCGCCTTACTTCTAGTTGTTTTTTTTTACGTGGATTTCACAAAAAGGGAGAAAGTTCAGTAGTTAGGTTAGTTTGCATGATAACTTAACAACATCACTTTTACCTTTTTTTACATAAAAAACTACCTTATTTACCACGTATCCAGCTAAATTAGACAAGGGAGTTAGGAAATGAAAAAACCACTTTTTACATAATTGGTTCCCATAATTGTTGTTTTTGACTATTAAAAAAAAAATATTTTTGTTGCAAATTTTTTGCGTCTGCACCTATTTTTGACCTGTAGTTTACATAGAAACAAAAAACATGGTTTTTGCATGTTTTGAGGCTGCCAGAGCATAGGTAGTCACTCGGAACTATTACCAAAATTACTGCTGACAAAACAGGCCAAAATATAGGCCAAGTGTTTTGTTATAAATGAAATGTAATATATCCATTTTTTTTTTAATCTGAATTCCATAAACAAGGTACCAGTGGATTAAAAATAAAATGACTACTTTTTCATCTCATACAGCTATTTTTTATAAGTACTGTGAAATGTACTTTCAATTAGCCATCATTTTGAAATTTTTAAGATAATACTTAAAAAGATAATACTTGTTTGGTTTGTACTTATAAGAAATTATAACTGTAGGCCTACCAGATTTCAACTCTGTATCTCGTTTTGCTCTGCAGTAATTAATTAAAACACATACACACAGACAGAAAATGAAGCATTGTTTTTAGATATGTTTATTGGAGATTTATGAAGTTTAGCACCATCTTTTGGAAACAATATAAATTAAGGCATGATTTGTTTGGTTTAAATAAAATCATAATAATTTTAAAGAATTTTTTTCATAATTACTGTAAACATCATATGCTTATTCAGTTTTATTTGCAAACCAAAACTAAAAATTGAAAAACTATACTAAAAATGTAGAAAGTTTGTTCAGAAGAGGATTGAATGGAAAAGTATGTTGATACTGTATTATTATTATTATTATTATTATTTCCTTTTTTTGTATTGTGGCTTAAGATGCCAATACTCAGAGTTTTAATTTGTAATGTTGGGTCCACGAAAACAATTTTCATTGTTCATGAACAGTTTTGACTTTTTAATTTTTAGCAAGCTGTGACAGTACAAATGGGGTAAAATCATTTTAATATTGTGCAATAATACGATCTATGTAAACCCGGAGTAAAATATGACTTTAGAGATCGGAGTGGTATGAATCAGTCAGTATGACGTAGGCATTGTCATCTCAGAGGAAAGAAACCGAGCCTTATAAGGCAAGAAAATTTTATGATCCAATTGACGTCATGAGAATATCACAAAGAGAACACGTGTTTTCGAATAACAAAACACAATTCAGGCTTCTACAAGCTAACAGATTCTTTGACGTGGCCTGTCCAGCGATGGGGGGGGGGAACCACGGGACCAGCCCATATAGTATACGCTGACCGATCGCCATTCGCACAGTTCGAACAACATCCAAACGCCGTACAGTGGTGTTGAACCCAGTCCGCGGACAAAAAATAAGTGTAGGCCTACAAAAGTGTGAAAATGTATTTAAAACAAGTATAAGTAAATCTCTGCAAGTATAAATGTAATTGGAAAATTTAATCAACAGTTTCTAACAGTTTTGTGAGTGTTGGAGCAAATGTGAACTGAACAAGGAATTACGCAACATTTGGAATAACTTCTACAGATAAGTACTTAAAACTAGATCAACTGGCCAACGATTAATAACTATCTATCTATTATTCAAATATTCTATTAAGAAAATAATGAGATCTCAAATCTAAGGGGGGTTTCAGGAGAGTGAGTGAGAGCGTGAATGCAAAGTACTAGTTCGCCTTCATAACATTAAGTAAGTTTAATTTGATCTAATAATAATTATGTGCGTTCATTGTTGGGTGATTTGTTAATCACAATATAAATAGGGGTAACACCCTCTGAATTTCTAACTGCAAATAGAACGCAGATATCAATGTCACAATGACCGCGTGTTCAGTATAAATTATTGCGCTAAAACCTAACCTATTTCCAGCATCAAAATCTCACCTAATCGAGCCTAGGGGTTCTTCTGAGTCAAGGGAAATAAAGTGTTTAAATTAGGCAAGTGTTTTTAATGCAAAGAATGAAATGGTTTACATGTTAACCTCAAATATGTTGGCGACCCTGTTATATGCTGATGAAGGTAAGTACGAAGAATAAATCGCGGAGTAAGTATTAATAAAGGTGGGTATGTTTGTAAATGGGTTGGTAAAAGAGTTAATTACGTTACAAAGCTAAGAAAAACAGAAACAGCTAAATATGTTTACCAAATATTTGAATGAATATTACTATAGTATGGGACTTACCATTGTAAGCTTCGAGGTCACGCAATAGTAACAGCTCTTCCCTGCCCCTTGCCCTCCAGCGTTGTCGCACGTTACACTTGGTTATGCATAGGCAAAGGTGGGGAGGGGAGGTCTGTTGCAAACACTGGCAATACCGCAGTAGCCTCGAAGTGTGATGTTATATTTTTCTCTACCACATTTAAATTGTATTAATAAAGTAAACTTACCTTAAATTAGCCCAGGAGTCCATCACACGAACTGTGAATTACAAGCGTGACTTAGGGTCACGTCATTAATGTACTCAACTCTCATTTGTATTGTTAATTTAACTCACTTTTATTAACATTTCTTTGTACTGTATTCTCTTTTTCTTTTATTTCTTACTTTCTATTTTCATTTTTTTAGAACAATTACTGATTCTGATGTAACATTGCAAAATTAATATATTTACTACTATCATGATATTAAATATATTTACTACTATAATGATATTAAATATTATGAGAAATATTTCTTTTTTATAAGACAACCCAGTAGTTGCTCACACCCTCACTCACACAATATTTAAATTTTCCCCCTAATATAGAGATCTCTTTATATTAAAATTTATATAATGTTACGTGGCCGTCGGTGTCTCCTCCAATCACATGTCCTACTTCGGACGTTTTGTCTGTTCACCACATTTTGTCACAGTCGAATTATTCATATTTAACGGTTAACTTTCGTGTCGTAAGTTAGTTAGATCACTTCCAATTATACTTTTAACTCATTTTTATGAATTTTAAAAGGTTTTCGGCTCGCGAGCCTATACACAGAACCTCGCAACAGCCGCCTCTACGTAACAACAAACACTGGTTTTTGTTCACATTTTTACATGCGGGCGAGATGGAAAATGTGCCCGGTCGGCGACGCACACCACTGCTCGCGTCTGATACCTTCAGATGTTATTAGCCGACTGTCTTTGTTCTCTCCACACTGGGCGAGAAAGAATGTATTCATACGTGCTGAAACCATGAGAACGTTGGCCGAGGGAGTGCGCGCATGAAGGTGAATACGCGCGCCCTCGCTAACAATTTTACATTCCTGTACCACACCGCGACAGTCTCGACGCAAAAGTCAATTCATCATATATTCTTTGTCACAATTCCCAACGTGTACCTTGCACTGATGATTACCGAATAATACAAAGATTGGTTTAAAGTAATTAAAATTTGTTTTACCCCTTTTTGCCCCATTACAATACCCCCCAATGAGAGGTTTTCTGCCGAAACAAAAACTCTCATTGCTAAACCCTAAGAAGATCAGTGAGGATATGGCGCCAACAACCCCCCTTAATTTCTAAACACGTCATGGGTAAACTACCCCCCCCTAGCTCAGCGACTATGACTGCATCTGAACGACATTACTGGACTTCTCTAGTTCGAGATCCCAACACCGTAAAGTCAGACAGTTACTCATCATAGTACCCCTAGCCTTGTAACATTCTGAATAAAATTCCAAAACTGGCTTTATACCATACCAGATCCTCAACAGATATATCTCCCCTTACTTACATACTGGGTTACCTTTAGCAAGTACTGAGTATGGTACATCTACATCCTACTTCTCGATCTAAAATCCATAGAAATATTTTATAGTTGTCTTGATTATTCATCTCTTCTTTCACAGTACTAACACTTAACTAAAAATGAACTTTTTCATGTGAAAACTTACTGATTTTATTGGACGCGTTTCGGCTTACGTATCCGCCTTCTTCAGCTTTGGTAACGGACTGCCAGCATTTTGTAATGGTTGTGTGGAAGGTGAAGTGGGGGTGGTGTGTGGAGGAAGGGGATTGGCGTGGGGATTCAACTTACTGTTTGTTTTCTGTATAATTGTGTCAAAAAGTGTATGTGATTTATATTGTAATTGATCGTTGAGTATGTTGTTTGGTTGTGTTGTGTGGTGTTTATATATTTCGTATTGTTCAGTTGTGTTGAGTTTTCGACCTTTGGGTATGTAATGTAAAATTTCAAGATTAGTGTCTATGTTGGTGTAACTGTGGTTTTCTGTGTGTATGTGTGTGGCAAATGCGGAGTGTATATTGTTGTTGGTTAAAGCTTTTAAGTGTTCAGAATAACGGGATGAAAAAGATCTTCCCGTCTGGCCTATGTAGAAACTATTGCAGTCATTACAATTTAATTTGTAAACACCTGTTTTGTTATATTTGTCTATGTCTGTGTTTGTATTACTGATGTGTTTTTTGATGGTATTGGTTGTTCTGAATGCTATTTTGTATTTGTGTTTTCTAAATGTATTGGCGATTTTGTGTGTGCATGAGTTGTGGTATGTGAGTGTGATGTATTTATTGTGTTGTGTGTTGATGGTATTTAGTGTTTTGTTGTTTTTGTTTTTGATGCGTTTGTGTAGTATGTTTATTAAATTGGGGTTATAACCGTTTTTGATTGCTATGTATTTTATTGTGTTGAGTTCGTCGGTGTAATCTTGTTTATTTAAGGGTATTTTTGTTAGTCTATGGAGCATATGGTTGAAGGCCCCATGTTTATGTTGTGTTGGGTGGTTTGATGTGTTGTGTATAACCATGTCGGTTGTGGTTGGTTTCCTGTATATTTTGTACGTGTGTGTATTGTTAGTTTTGTTAATTGTTAGGTCTAGAAAATTTATACTATTGTTTTGTTCAGATATAAAATATTTTATATTTTAAATCCAATTCCATTTTTCAACTTATAATTGTGTGATTTACGTTAGTGTTTCAAATCAAATTAAACTGTTTAGATTTTGTTCAAATAATGCAATAAACCCAAGTCCCTTATCAAAGATTCCCCTTTTAAGATAATTCATATTATTTACTTTAATTAATGAATTTAATCATAATTTTTTAAAATTCCAAAATTCTTCAAACGAATTTATTTTATATCTACTCTTACCTAGAGACATTAACAATCATAACAAACAAAATACAATGAACACCTTATTTTATCATAAATTCCCTTATCACTACATTTGTTTACAACACATACAATATGAACAATATAAATCAGTTAATACATTAGCAATACACATAATCAGCAATATATCCTGAACGTAAAAACACAACACAATCTGTACTTCAAACAAAAAAATATTTTTTTTTTCATAATTAAATAACAATGTAATAAAATGTAATAATGTTTTATTAAACATATATTCTGACAATAAAAAGAAAATTATAAAATAAAATATAACTTGAACTTACATTGATTATTAAAAGAACATAGGAATTGGTTACATTGACCATTATACAGTTCATACCAGTCATCAGCTGATGTCTTACTAACAGGTGAATGACCTTTCTCTAGACACACTGCATACAATTATACAATGTTTAAGATTCCTACACATTAACATAATACATAATAATATACAACATAATTGACACCCAAATTGACCATTAACATTACATTAATATAAACAATTGACCTTTAAATTTGCATATAAAATTATAAACATTACAACTTGAACTTTCTATTAACTCTTTTTATATTAACCTTTTATTATTTATCATTTACTATAATTCAAATTTATTATCAACATTCAATTTACCTCACATTTCATTTATTATTATATCTCAACTATGAATTTTTTATTTCACATTTTCATCATCAATTGGTTTGGGTGATTCTCAGTCATTCATAATGATTCGATTTACTAAAATGGGTATTTATATATAACCTTACCCCCCTTTATCCCTTCTAACAATCACTAACAGATTTACATAGGGTAACGCCAATCTCTCAATAAAATTTACCTCAATTAACTCAATACTCTAACTCACCTTAAATCATTCTACTCTTATAACAAAATACCTGCTACTCCTCTTTGTACTTAGGATGTGTGTTCCCTACCTTATGCTCATTCCCTTATTAGTTCCTGGCCCTTTCCCAGGTAACTCCGCCAAACCCCATTTAAAACTATTCCTCCCGCCATAACGCCTGTCATTAAGGACTCCTTACCACACCACCCTCACTACAAAATTTCACCCTCATCTGTTTACTCTCCAGTTACATCACTCTCATTACTCTCCATATGTGCACTATTGCTACTGTGTCCCTACTATTACCTCGTTTCTGTATTTCTTTTATTCAAAAAATCTTATTTCGTCTAACACCCATTTAAATTAACATGGCTGACTCAAATGCCTTATTGAAATAATTATCATCACCCAAACTCTCTCTTTTACAACATTTTACATTAATTTAATCATTGAAAATTACATTAGAAAACTCATAACTACCTGAAATTAGTTTCATCATTTAATTGAAACCTTTAATTAACTCATTTAAAATTTATTGCAATTACAATATTTAAAATTCAAACATTAAACATTTTACTTTATTTAAATTGCATTATAAACTTCATACTTACATTACATCACTCAATTGAAAAAACACATGATTCCTGTCATAGACACCAAAAAATATAAACATTTATCACCACCAAATAATGTACCTAACTCCATGTATCTTCTGAAACATAACAATCATATGACTCCACAACTAAACACATTTTACATTTATTCCTTTACAATTTCTTTTAAAGTTCAAATCTCAGAAAATCATTTAAATTCATTATCAAAATTTGTTTCTACCACATTTAAATCAATTAATTCATCCACAATGTATTTTAATTCAATCAATTATTTAAACACAACATTACTTTAATTACCTGCTTCCAAACAATTACAACTCATTTATTACAAACTCTCATTATTTATTTAATCTGATAAAATATTATTATTATCAAATTGATTTCTACTACATACACATATTGTTTACCTAAACTACGTTTTACAAAACACACAATTAATTTCACTATAAATTTATTTACAATTCTTCGTCATTATTTTTCTGTTTACCACACCTCATTTCATAAGTTAGCTAGGTCATCACCATAAACTAAAATAATTAAATGTCCATTCACTTATTATTTATTTAACCCCCGTCATCATATAATAGTCTGATGTATTTATAACACAACTCATTCTTATCGACATACATTACATTATAATTATTATTGTAATGACCACTTTCGTTAATTATATTAACACAGTAATTAACTACATATTGTAACATGACCAGGTGTTACATAACCTAGACATATGCCCTTGTTAAAGTGTGGATTGAATTAATATAAGAGTTTTCAGAGTATAATAAAGTTTATTAAACCATACACAATACATACTTAATACACAGTACTACGACACGTGCTTCACTCACGGCGTCTTGTTACAAACTGAAAACTAACAAACTTATACATGCTTACGCGCATTACATATATTATACAATATAAATGTATTGCATATATCCAACACGCCTCCTTACATTTATATTGTATTTACAAATTTAATTTTTACAAATACACATTTCAAGTTCAACTTTTCAAGTTCAGCATAGTTCGAAATCTCTCAAACTTTTCTTTACACAATGACTTTGTAAATATATCAGCAATATTATCATCAGAATTTACCTTTACAACATTAATCATATTTTCTTTTATACATTCGTGTACATAATGGTAATGAACTTCAATATGTTTAGAATTTTTCGTAAAACTTCCATACATTGCTAAACTTATCGCTCCCGAATTATCTTCAAAAATATTAATCGGTTTTTCTAAAGTTACATTAAACAATTTTAGCAATTCTTTCACAAATTTCATTTCACTCACAGCTTCCGACAACGCTACATACTCTGCATATGTCGAAGCCTTTGTTACACACTTTTGTTTTCTAGACTTCCAATAAATTACATTACCAAATAATCGAATTACATAACCAGTTGTAGATTTTCTGTCCAAATGGTCACCAGCCCAATCGGCATCAACATAACAATCTATAATTTCAGAATTATCATTTCTTTTATAAGTCAATTTTAAATCTTTCGTTAAATACAAGTACTTTAATATTCGCAAAGCATATTTAAAGTGCGTTTCATTCTAACAATTCTGATATCTACTTAAATAATTTACACTAAAGCTTATATCAGGCCTTGTAGCTGAGCTTATATATAATAATGCACCAATTAAATTTCTATATTGAATATTCCTTCCACAAATATCAGACTTTTCAACTTTTAAATTTACCTCCATAGGTGTATTATACATCTTACTGTTTTCTAAATTATACTTTCTTACTAATGACTCAATATATTTTGTTTGACTTAATTTTATTTCACATTTACGGAACTCATACTCTACGGTAATACCAAGATATTCTTTAATTTTACCAAGATCTTTCATTTTAAATTTTTCTGATAAAAGTTTCTTAATATTTTGCATTTTTTCTTTGTTACGTCCACAAATTAATAAATCATCCACAAATATTAATAAATAAATAGTATCTTTTCCATTTCCAAAAGTATATAAACAATAATCTAAATTACTTTTCTTAACACCCAAACTTATTAAAAATTTATCAAGACATTCATACCAAGCTCTGGGACTTTCCTTTAAACCATACAAAGCTTTTATTAACTTACACACTCTATTTGTACCATCCTCATAACCTTTTGGTTGATGGACATATACCTCAGAACTTACTTTACCATTTAGAAATGCAGTTTCTACATCCATTTGTTCAATAATTAGACCCATTTGACAACAGTATGATAATAAAATCTTTAAAGTTTGCATTCTCGCAACAGGAGAATAAACATCATCAATTTTATCGGTTTGCTGAAAACCTCTTACAACTAACCTGGCCTTATAAGCATTGTCAGACTTTTTTGTATAAATCCATTTTACATCCAATATTTTTTTACCATTTACATTTTCAACTAATTGCCGTCTTATTTTTATTTAACGAATCAATTTCTTTAACCATAGCTTTTGACCAATACTTACTTTCATTGCTCTCAAGCGCCTCCTCAAATGTACTAGGAGTATCTGCTCTACAATAATTTGCAAAAATATTACTATTATATACATAATAATCTTCATATCTTTTTGGTGGGTTTCTTATGCGCTCAGATTTTTTTTTTTTTTTTTCATTTTCATCCCCTAGATTTTCATCTGTACCTTTAAAGCTATCATCAAGAGATTCATTATCTGTAGATTCATATACTTCTACATCAGATTCACATTCATTCAAGCCAATACATTTTACATTTTCTTCAACAATATCAACATGTCTAGCCACTATTACTTTTCCATTAATTAGCACTCTATAACCAACTTCACTATAACCGATCAAAATTCCCATATCAGCCTTTTTATCCCACTTAGAAAATCTTTTTTGTTCCGGTTTTCTTACAAAAACTTTACTACCATATAAATGTAAATTTGAAACATTCGGTTTCGTCCCAAAAAATATTTCATAAGGAGTTTTCTTTTCTATAGTATTTGTTAACGTACGATTTTTCAAATAAGTAGCAGCACAAACTATTTCAGGCCAATATTTTTTATGGATTTGTGCTTCAGCTAATAAACAACGTGACATATCCATTATCGTTCTGTTAAACCGTTCTGCGGTTCCATTTAATTCATGTATGTAAGCAGGACAATTATTAATTATAATACCTTTTTCTTTGGCAAAATTATAAATATTACCATTTAAGTATTCTTTCCCATTATCACATCTCAAAAATTTAATTCTTTTACCCGTTAAGTTTTCACATTCATTTACATATTGAACAAGACAATTGAAAACTTCTACTTTAGACATCATGGTATAAACTTTAGCTATCTTACTGTAATCATCAATAAAGGAAATAAAGTATTTTTCCCCGTTTAGACCAGCTGTTTTAAAAGGTCCACACACATCAGTATGAACAATTTCTAAAATATCTTTTGCTTTTTTTCTATTATTTTCAAATGGAATATTATGCATTTTATTTTCAACACATATTTTGCACTTCATGAATTCTGATTCAAGTTCATTTGGAATACCACTTAACAATTTATGTTTACAGAAAATATTCAAATAATTAAAATTTACATGGCCCAGCATACGATGCCACCTTTCTTTTTTACTCATATTATCACAATTTTTATTTGCAACATTTACCAATGACTCTACATTTTTTAATTTACTTTTCATCTTATATAGACCATTTTCTTTCCAAGCTATAGCTGTAGTATTTCCAAAATTATCAATAATTTTTGTCATTTTACCTTTAGAAATAATAGTATTATTTTCCGTTATTTTACCATAACTTATTAAATTTGTATGCATATCTTTAGCATAAAATACATTTTGCATGTTTACTTCATTTCTCTTACCAAAAAGATCAAAGTAACTTACCACATTACCAATTTTAGTTGCTTTTACAACTCTATTATCTCCCAAATAAACATTAACAGGTTCTTTAAGTATCATACATTTATAAAAATATTTATCATTATTTATTATATGGTCAGTACAACCGCTATCTAATAACCAATTAATCTCGCAATTATTAAACTTATTTTTATCTACCTTACTATTATGCGCCGTGTGATAGTCGACTCTTATAACCCATGCGCTCGTATCTGGATTCTTCTGCTGCGACTGAGTTGCTTGATGTGCTCTTGCACCTCGCTGACTTCGAAAATTGCCATGCCGTCTGGCGTAGTTATTTTTTTCGGTTTCTTGTCTGCCTCGTGGTGCTCGCCATGTATTGCTGCTGCCTGCCGCTTGGCCACCATATTTACAGTCTCTCTTGATATGACCAGTTTTGCCACATTGAAAGCATGTTCGCAGTTGTCGACTTTTATCCGCCATGAATGCGTTAGATTTTCGTCCAGAATATTCATCTTTTTGATGCTTTATTTCAGTCATTTGAATTTTACTTTTCACATAATCCACAGTTTGATCTTCTTTTAATGCGTCTATTAAATCGCCTATATAACTGTATGAATCCGGCAACGTATTTAACATATAATTTAATTTTTATTTTTCTGACACAGTAGCACCCGCGTTTTTAAGCTCGTTCACAGTTTTTTCAAAATCACTGAAGAATGTCGCTGCATCAGTATAATTTTTAAGTCTTAATTTTTCCAATTTATTTCTATATACAATTTGCAATGCCGTAGACTTTTTCAAATACATTTCATCAAACTTTTGAATTATTTCATACGCCGTTGTTTTATCACTAATAAATTCCAATTGCTTATTCATTATATTACTGTATATATAGTTCATAACCTTTAAATCATTATCGTCCCACGGGTCTTTATCCTGCGCCGTTTTTGCTCGTGTTATCACTTCATCACATTTTTTAAATTTCAAAAACAACACAATACGTTTTCTCCACATACTATAGTCCTCTCCATCAAACACTGGAATTGTAATGTCATTGTACTTCGCCATTTTTCCGTATCACAGCATGCGACAGCACAAAAAAACGATACTATACTCACTTAAACTCTTGACCACAAGTTTATTAAACCACGCACCTCTGCTATCATGTTAAAGTGTGGATTGAAGTAATATAAGAGTTTTAAGAGTATAATAAAGTTTATTAAACCATACACAATACATACTTAATACACAGTACTACGACACGTGCTTCACTCACGGCGTCTTGTTACAAACTGAAAACTAACAAACTTATACATGCTTATGCGCATTACATATATTA
This sequence comes from Magicicada septendecula, assembly GCA_034769895.1. Lineage (NCBI taxonomy): Eukaryota > Metazoa > Arthropoda > Insecta > Hemiptera > Cicadidae > Magicicada > Magicicada septendecula. Next base: position 158,591,704 of record CM068370.1, on the reverse strand, counting down.
TACAATATAAATGTATTGCATATATCCAACAGCCCTTAGATTTAATAAATACATAATGGTAATGTAAATAGATAACATAATAATAAGAGTAGCAAAGAAGAGAGGAACCATGGAAGAAGAAAGAAGAAGAAGTGCCACAAGAAGCAGTAAACCTAAACACTGCTTGACACTACAACCATACTATAACTGACACAAACTAATGGACAAATTAAATTCACTTTAAGCTGTCAAGCGAGTCAGTGAATAACTTAAATGAAATGTGACATGTTAATAAAAATAATTAAATAAGAATCCGAATAATGTGATATCAGCATCAGCATTTGGCTGAGAATAAATCAACTATGACTAGTAACTATTAATGCCAAAGACTAAGATTAGATATAGCCACAATATGAGATTGAAGCTGTATTACAGTCTCAAATGTGCTTATGACAAGTAAAAATATTTGTAAGAGGGAACCTTATCTAAATAAGCTACCTCATCAAGGTACCGAAATGTAAACTAATAAACATTATTAAGGCATAAATCCGATACAAACGGTATGCCTCAGCAATGCCTAAAACAAACAATCATCAGTAAGGTGATTAGTAGAAAGTACTATGAGTGTAAATCACATACACTGAACAATCTTTGTGCCAAACTTAGCGATAAGCATTATTAATATGTTATACAATTAATAGTTCAATTGTTAATTAATAGCATGGAGCCAAATAATGTGAAACAAAATGTCATAATGAGTAAGTATAGTTCATAGCAATGTGTAAGTTAAGGTTTAATCATAATATTCAGTAAATAAATATCTGGACGGATATAATAGTGTTCTAACATAGACGTTTAAGTTAAAAAACGCGATGTGGAACACAAACAATATTGATAAGAGAGAGTAATCGCCGGCTTCGATTAGCAGACGACAGCGCGAAGCCATATACCTGAACATGGCTTATTAAAAAATGTCAGTGAAAGTGTAAATAAACCAGTGTCAAACTATATCAAATCGAAGAGGAAAAAATATCCTTTAATTTGATAGTGATACGACCCCGATCGCAACTATAATAAGTGCGTGACAGGCGTTAGCATCATTTGTACATAATAATTAAGAAATCTGTTTATCAACACTAACAACAACGACGGCTGTCAATCATTCTGGCGAAAGTCGGTTAAAAAACCATTAGTGACAGTTGGAAAGACAATACATCACTTTCGTAACGCCTGGCTAAGCCAATCAGAAAATAGCTTAATAAGTAAAACAATCGCCTAAGGCTGATCAAAGCATAGGGTATATAAAGAAGAGCGGCTAATTGCCGTTAGACACTTTTAACGTTCATCCGGAGCGGCAGGTACGCTCGTCTCATCAAAATTTCTACTAACTGATAGCTTCATTGTAATAGTGCATCGATGGAATCATTTCGGCAACAACAAAAAGTAACTACAAGATACTCTACATAGAAACAGTGCATCGAAGTGCAGTATTATTTTATTTAGTGCGGGAAAATAACAAACAGAAGAAATAATTAAATAGTATCATATAAGGTCCTTTTTAGTCAGAAGCGGACCAATATTTTCTGTTCAAGTGCGTGTTTAGTGAATAACAATGGTCATTACAATCCAACCATTGATGTGTTTAATTGAATTTTAATCGAAAGATTAAAAACACAAAGGTAACTGTGACCATTTATTCCATTACACTGAGTGCAATAACCTATATGTTTTGGTAAACAAACCTGTACTGACGCATAACACTGAAACATTTTCTGTATTACACCATGTCTGAATTTATTTAATGGATTTGTCAGTCCTATTTAAGTTGGATGTTAGTCATAAGTGATCTCACCATATAACTTTGTAAATAATTAATCAAGCGTGATGAACGCCTAACCTTTAAAATAGGTTCGATTTTTATATTAGCAAACTGAAAGGCATTACTAGTCGATATTATATTATGAAATAATTAGCTATTGTGTAGGCATGAGCATTCTTTTTTGTGTTTCAAAGAACTTACGCCTGAGATATAAATAATATTAATGTTTAAAGTAAAGAGTATCTGGACTTAACCAGAATTATTGTGTATGCTCTGAGCCAGTTGTATAGGGTATGTAACAAAATATTTGCAATTGTACATCAATGTATTCTTTTAATTATATTTGTTTGAATTCACTATCAAGGGTACAAATAAAACCCAATTATTAGCAGCATAACTTGACTTAATTTATTTCTAAAAAACAGATAAATAATTCATTCAGAAGAATCAAAACAACTTTTAGTAGCAATTAAATATTGTTGAATTGCATTGCCATAAGGGCAATAAACACGATTTTAACTTTTTAAAATTATTATTTGATTCTATTAATGGGTTTTCCACGGGATTTTCCCTAAATAAACCTGTGTGGCGCCCATTATTAAACAACGTAACCTAACCTTGTAGATAAAGTGAGTTGGTTTTGTAAACCGTCTTGGCAGCTTATTGATTTATTGAACTTCCAGAAAACACGAACAGGTACGTGGAAGTGTATTTTATTAATTCTATTGTCCAGACGTTACTAGACTTTACGTACTTAGACGACTATCAACCTGGAGGAGGAGTTTCGCTGCTAGCATCAGCACGACGGTCACCATCATCAAGCGACCAACTAGTACACTTTATTTTTAAATTTAAGCAACGTTATTGTTCAAATAATATTAATGCAATTGTCTTATTTTTTATCTAAAAGAGTTCTTTTCAGACACTTATAATTTTGCAATTGTAAACACACTTTTAATAACATCTAATGCTACATTTTAATTACTTTATAAAATTAGTAACTTTCAATTTTCAACCACTACAACTTTTAATATTTTAAATATAAACACTAAAGTTTTTAATTCGTTACAATATTTATCTCCCATAATTTCATAAAACCCGTCTACCTTGGTAATTTTCGTCCTGTCTCCGTCAGTATTTTTGGTCAACATAAGGTAATTCATGTTATCATATTCTTCTACTATATCCATAACCGTACAAGGTAAGTGTTTATCATTTACAGCGGTATCATCAAAATTATCCATCTTTATTTCACAAGGTAAGTCAATTTGCTCACCTCTCTCAATATCTAAACTCTGCACTAACATTTTATAACCTCTATTAATCTCAAAAATCTCTATCTCTATCTCTCTCTTTCTCTCTCTCTCATCACAATACCTCTCACAACCCCCCTGAACTATCTCATTCCATGCAAAGGGCAACACACAATCACTAAAATACTTCCTGGCTTTACCAGGTACATCACCAGAAAAACTTAAGGGACCATTTGGAGACACCATGTCTCCCACATAACCTCTGGAGGAACCTTCGTCCTCATAAAACACATGTGGAGTCTTTACTCCACTTATACCACAGGGAAAATTTGCCCTCTGCCCTCCATACTCACCTAACTTCTCTTCACACTCTCTCTCAATCTCATTAACAACTACTACCTCATCACTAATTTCTACTCCTACTAAACTCTCATCGTCACTATCATTATTCAATGTATCACTCTCTGATACCACATTTTCAATTACATCACCATTTTTAATTATATCATTGTTATCACTTGTTAACTCATTATTATAATTATCATTATTACTCACCTTGTCTACCGCCACCTGTTTTGCATTTAAACTAACACCATTACTATTAACACTTATATCTTTGTTATTTTCATTTATTTTGCATTTACATATATCTGTTCTCCACTCTCCCATTTTCTCAATATCTTGTTTTAATTCGTTAAAGTTACTTTCACATTTATTCTTTACCTCATTAATATCAATTTTAAGTTCGTTAAACTTTCTACTCTGTTCATTAAATTTATCATTAAAATTACTATTTTGAACGTCAAATTTTACATTAATATTACTACTCAGGTTATCAGACATTGTTCTCATGAAATTATATATATCGTCCAGTGACAATTCTTTTACGTTACTTATTACAGGAGTAGATTCTGCTTTTGCTTCACTCATTATTACAGATTCATCTATCAGGCCTGGAGTTGTCCCCATTCGTGACATTTACGTCATTTGTAACATTCAGTTCATTTATCTTATTGTCTTGACCCACATTTGGAGTCGCATGGACTTCAAGGCCGCTCATGACAGCTGATTCATTAAAATTAAATATTTCCTCTATATCATTTTCGTTAATTCCTGCCATTTTTTAAATTATGAAATTATCATCTATTTTAACAATCCTTATTTTACATTCATTAAGTATTATTCACTTATTAAGTATTCATTAAGTATTACTTACGTATAACCTACTTACGTATAACCTCGTTTTTCATAATTTTTTACGCACTCCTAAATCACGCTTATATTCGCCTGTAGGTGTGGTTTATATTATTTTTTATAAACAGTCCCTGTTCGGGCACCATTTGTGATGTTATATTTTTCTCTACCACATTTAAATTGTATTAATAAAATAAACTTACCTTAAATTAGCCCAGGAGTCCGTCACACGAACTGTGAATTACAAGCGTGACTTAGGGTTACGTCATTAATGTACTCAACTCTCATTTGTATTGTTAATTTAAGTCACTTTTATTTAACATTTCTTTGTATTCTCTTTTTCTTTTATTTCTTACTTTCTATTTTCATTTTTTTAGAACAATTACTGATTCTGATGTAACATTGCAAAATTAATATATTTACTACTATCATGATATTAAATATTATGAGAAATATTTCTTTTTTATAAGACAACCCAGTAGTTGCTCATACCCTCACACACACACAATCTCTTTATATTAAAATTTATATAACGTTACGTGGCCGTCGATGTCTCCTCCAATCACATGTCCTACTTCGGATGTTTTGTCTGTTCACCACATTTTGTCACAGTCGAATTATTCACATTTAACGGTTAACATTCGTGTCGTAAGTTAGTTAGATCACTTCCAATTATACTTTTAACTCATTTTTACGAATTTTAAAAGGTTTTCGGCTCACGAGCCTATATACAGAACCTCGCAACAGCCGCCTCTACATAATAACAAACACTGGTTTTTGTTCACATTTTTACATGCGGGCGAGATGGAAAATGTGCCCGGTCAGCGACGCACACCACTGCTCGCGTCTGATACCTTCAGATGTTATTAGCCGACTGTCTTTGTTCTCTCCACACTGGGCGAGAAAGAATGTATTCATACGTGCTGAAACCATGAGAATGTTGGCCGAGGGAGTGCGCGCATGAAGGTGAATACGCGCCCTCGCTAACAGTTTTACATTCCTGTACCACACCGCGACAGTCTCGACGCAAAAGTCAATTCACCATATATTCTTTGTCACAATTCCCAATGCGTACCTTGCACTGGTGATTACCGAATAATACAAAGATTGGTTTAAAATAATTAAAATTTGTTTTACCCCTTTTTGCCCCGTTACAGAAGCTTATTATGATACGTCTCACATAATAATACTGTAATCCATATGTACTAAATTATACATATCCTGCTTTACTTTAGCTTGTGATATTTCTGGTCTTCAGGTTATAGTAGTAGGTAATTCTGAGCAAAGAGTAGCTGGACTCTTTCCATTCTTTTACACAGTTCCTACTACATTTGGGAAATAAAAATATTACATTACAAATTATATTCCAAACAATAAAGATACAGTCATTACGGCAATAAGAAGTGAGAGTACGGTACCATTTGTGAACCTAGTAAAAGTTCATTGTCACTATCGCAAATTTGAGGCACTGTGTGCCTAAACAAAGAGTGATGCTAATACTTCTTTAATCTGCTAGAGTTAATAAAAACAAATCTGGTATGCAAACTGCTCGACTCAATTACAAAAAAAAATTCAAAAAATAATATGTACAAAACTGAGAGGTTTAGGTATGATTGTAACACTAGTGTATATTGCCTGGTGTCATTAGGTAGTTCTTTGACCATATAAAAGTATGAAAAGAAAGATAATAATGTTTTTGCTAATATTAACAGTGAAACCAAATAAGAAACCAGTGAATAATTAGCATGATGGCTTAGAATTCTATTATATCATTAATTGTGACCATAAAAGCACCAGAGAATATATTTTGTCAGGAACGGATATAATTATTACCATTAAAACTACCAGTCTGTTAGGCTGTGGTGTGATGTTAAAAAAACTGCACCTCGGGTAGACCCTGACATTTCAGTGACTTGAGCAGTTGTCTTCATCAGAGTTCCTGACTGATGATGAGATGGTAAATATCCCCCCCCCCCAAATGTGATAACAACTAATCTCCCTGATGAAGATTGGACTGTGAAAGGGTTCGACATTTTAAGATATGATTTTGTATGAAAAAGTAAGTACTTTTAATAAGCGAGTATTTTAAAATGCATAAACAAGAAACATGATCAGATTATAACTTTGTTGTTCATACGCCTAGGCACCAGACAGTACAGCAGATAGTACATCATTGAATCCGCCAAAACCCACTGAAACTGAAGACAGTCAGGAACAACAAGATGATTCGCAAGATGGGGGAGGAAATTTGCAGATTGATGAAGATCAGGATCATAATCAAGGTTTGGAGATTTATATGATCTTCATAAACCGTGAGATATTTGTATTTTTGTCAGATAGAGATATAAAAAATTATATGTACACTGGTCTAGTTAGTTCACTGATTACTGTATAGAATTCAGATGCTGCTTCTCTTTAGGCATAGATTGCGAGTTAGGTTTTCAGGTATACTAGGTGAAAGTTGGGAGAAAAATTGCTTAAAAAAATTAAAGAGTAAAACAAAAAAATTACTAAAATTTATTGATACATGTATCGTAAATTATTCCAGAATGGTTTGAAGGCATGTATGTTATCTAAACATTTATTGAAATCTTATGTTCATTTTGTGTGATTAATTTTGTAAAAACACAATGAAGTTTGCCAAGTTATTAAAGTTGAAATTGTGATTTATGGTGTGAGTTTTGAATAATTTATTAAAATAAATGGCTCCTTATTAGAAGAGAGTTTGGATTTTAGAAATTAATTCAATTAGATGGCTAATTTAGTAATATAGAGACAGTAAAATGCGGCACAATGGTTTGGGATCTGAGGATTTCATTAAAATTGCAGTCAATTGTCCAGCAATTCAGTTAAGGAGCACTATTGTGTGTGTGTGTGTGTGTGTGTGTGTGTGTGTGTGTGATTGTTTTTACTATATGTTTCTGCTTTGTTGTTTTGATTTCCAACCACATTTTGACAGTGACAAAAATGGTGTATTACAGAAAATGGACAGATTGCAGCTGATGACAGTGATGATGATGTAAATGTTGTGATTGGTAACATAAAAACTGCCCCCCAATACAGCAGCCTGAACATTAAGAGGGGAGGTCTGTTGACATCAGGAGGTCCAGAACTCTGTTCTGTTCCATATCTGTATCTGTATGATTTTAATGGTTTCTATTTTTCAAACAATGTCTTGTAAATTCTTCATACAACGTCATGTATTTTTGTATAAATCATACGTTTTAATCTGCCATTCCTTTGGCCGTTAAATCAAGTTTCTGCCATTCTTCTGATGTAGTTTTTCAGTTTCTCTATTCTTACATGACCTTCATTCTATCTTCCTATGCAAATCCACATATTTACGAGGCTTATTCAGAAAGTAAGTTCTATTTTTAAATATTGCCGCAGTATCGATGCCGCCATGCTGTTGCGCATGCGCAGCCGGTTTGATTCATTGGCAAACCAACAACACAATTTGTAAACAACTGTGCACCGAGTAAGATTTGTTGAATGTGTTTATGATGTCAAAGAAATTCAAGACACCCGTCGCATGTGAAAGTGGATATGTCATTCGGTTCTTGAATGAGAGTTATTAAAACAATTGAAAATTACCGTCAGATTTTTGACATTTATGGAGAAGAAGCAGTGAGTGATTCAATGCCACCAAGATGGATACAACTTTTTTGCTTAGTCCGATCCAGAGTAAGCGATGTAAGATGCTTACCTGGGACATTGTGATGAATCATGGCACTGTACACACTGCTGCTGCAACGGAACGTCTCCTCACAAAGTTTGGCTGACAACAATTCAATCATCCGCCTTACAACCCAGACTTCACACCTTAAGCGAATATCACCTTTCCACGCATGAGAAATCCTTCCTTGGTGGCCAACGGTGTTAAACAAGCTGTTAATACGTGGTTCAAATCACAGGCGGGAAGTTTCTGTGATGAAGGTATACAACGCCTGGTGCCTCACTATGAAAAGTGTTTCAGAAATGACAAAAACTATATAGGAAAGTAGTTTATGGTGTGTACTTCAATAAGCAATAAAAATGTTTTGTTAATATATTCTTAGTTTCCTTTAATACCCCTATCAGAACTTACTTTCTGAATAGTCCTTGTACATTAAAATTTTCTATTGAATCTCCCCAAGTGTCTTAATTTATTTTCTTACAGAGAGCCCAGGTCTCCACTGCATATGTCACTATTGGTTGGGCAGTATTTTAGATGATTTCATCTGTATTTGTTTAGGTATCAGTTGTGTTCTAAAACAATGGTTACGTGTAAGCTTGAATTTGGTACTTTGATATAAATGATTTGTTAATGGATTAATCTGTACCCTGCAAACATTTTTGGATAACAAATGTTAACATTAACACCTGACTGTTAAAGGCAGATGAAAAGGGAGAAGTAACAATTTATTGGTATAAAATTGTTTTCTTTTTTTACTGATTTTCAACATGTTTGTAACTGAAAATTTCAAAAAATGTTGCCATTAGTATCTAAAATAAATTTTTATGTTTTGTAAAATATAATTTACATATATTTGTGATAGGAGTAGCTGGCAAAACAGAAAATATATTCTGTATTTCTTTACGGTTGCAACTTCATTCATGTGAGTGAATATTAATTTATATAAATCTCAAATCATCACCTGTAATCTACACTGTTGACTGTAAACAAATACAATAAATTCCTTTTGTGATCACTTTGGGCCAATATGAATTTAATAGCACTAGCCGAATAATAACAATAACTGATAACAAGATTATGCAAGATTTGCCATTACTTTTCCATACCTGCGATTACAGGCATATTGATATAACTGTTACTATGTATAGAGGTGTTACTATATATATTGTATGTTAAAACTGTGAGGTGTATTTTATAATCTGGAACATTTTATACCAAATGATTTAATCACAAAAGATTATGTAAAACTAAAAATTACAACAAACACCAAAAGTATCTATAAATTAAAAAATAAACAAAATTATATAAATGACAAATTATTCAATAAATGATTAAATATGTACCATAATTTATTAGATACTGCAATTATTTTTTATAGAAACAAACATCCACTAGCAGCTACAAAACCAATTTTCCCTATAATGTACCTAGCAAGATCCTGATCTTTTCGATACATTGTTGGATTGTTAATGCTAGCATTTTTTTATTCTTTTCCCCAAACATTTTGAAACCATAATTTCAAAGCGATACTACCTGAGATGCCTTTCCATTGTTTCCTTTTGCTCCAAAAAAAATATTTTGTTGTGGTGTTGATAATGTCTTTATTCTTTAAAATTTTGTGTGAGGGAGATTGCAATATTTTTAACTGAACTGTAGCATTTAATTGTCTCAGTTTTTGTCATTTTTTGTGCTACTGTAAAGTGTTCACTTTTTATTTACACTTAAGTCATGCCGTTTTTATTTTACATTTTTACACTTTCTGTCAAGCTACTGTAAAGCTACAGTAAAATATACAATTTTATTAAAAAAAAAAGATCAAACCAAGCACTTGTCTGTAATGAACAGAACGCTGTGTAATAACTGAAATATATGAGAGTTTTATTTAAGGTTCTTGCTGGCTCTCACATCCTACCTTCCAGTATTTGCGTATCATCCGTCAGAACCAGTGGCGAAGCTAGTAGTTAATGAATGGGTAGGCAAAAATCTTACCTTAAATTTTTTTTAAGGAATCACTAAAAGGACTGTGGTTCAAATCGGACGCTGAGGTAGAGTTTGCTGTTAGCGAATGGTTCCCCAAACAGCCGTAAGAATTTTACTAGCAGGGAATCTACAGATTAGTGCAAGAGTGGGACTTATGTCTTAATGTTAATGGAGACTTCTTTTAAAATTGTTGAATAAAAAATGCTTTACAACTCTAAACGTGTTTCTATTGAACAATCCTTATATAAGTCATACACAATAATACTAGGCCTACATCTGATTGAACTTCAAATTTTTAAACTTGATTAGTTTCTATACCTATATTATATGTTTAATGTTCCAAACAATTCAAAAAACAATCTTGATCATATCTATGTTCAGCGCAATAACAGGCACACTTTCAATAACCGCATAAAATAAGCACACTTATAAACCACACAGCGCGCTTTAACTTAACTGTTTGCACCATAGAAGTGAGACATGCCTCAACGCTCTATGTGTACAGCAGTACAGCACGGGACAATCCCCCTCCCCCACACTTCCATTTGCGCCGGCACATTGCTTACATACGATGTATACAAAAAACACTGAGGCAAGTTCACGTTGCCTCATTCGCTTTATGCCGAATCTCACCTGTCACCATCTAGCGGTCGCTCAGTAAAGCACATTTCGGCTTAATAAATTCGACAGTCACAGTAACAATGTATAATCTTTACGTTACGTAGTTCATACGTATTTATAATTTTTATTCTACAGAATTATTAGGGTAGGCATTGCCTCAATTGCCTCCATGTAATTTCGCCACTGGTCAGAACAGTGAATAACTCAACAGGATACTAAGTCATTCTTACTACTGTTCAGGTGGATTTAGCATGTACACCAGAGGCAGATGTATGCAAATGCAAAGTAGGCAACTGCCTACGGGTGGCAAATTTTGTAAAGGTCGTTATGTTGTTTTTATACCTAAGAGATGTTTCAAATGCCGCTCCATTTTGTCTCAATATGATAAGAAGCTTTTAAAAATATATATTGTTTAGTAACAAGGCTTATTACATAAACAGAATAGTTCATCATTTACTTCTGATCTGTATATGAAGTAGGCCCTACATCGGTTTTTCACAATTACATTTACGTACATTATATATGTGATACTTCCATTATATTAATTATTTAACTATTAATTTGTTTACATTCAAATTTCGAACATCCCTTACCTACTCTGTAATTTGACATGAGTGAATGTCAATAGATGCCACTAGCTGCTAACAGACAGACTATGAGCATAGTATAATTTCATACCCAACTCTAGTGCCAGTTGAGCTTCGACCTGGAGGGAAATAAGAGGTCTACACATAGTACATGTCCCTTAAACACCTGTTGTATTTTACATAAATCGTTAAATATATATTCATCAAATAAATTGATAAGCAAAAAGTGATAAGTGAAAGGATGATTATGTCAAAAGATGTGTATATAATGTATTTTCATTTATTATGTTAGGGTAATATTAGTGGAATGATAATATTCTACCACTACTGTATTACAGTATACAAATGTAGTGATATATCTTGGCACAATACTATGTAATAAATTTGGATAAAAGGCTCATTTCAAATAGAAAGGATAGCTGGTGTGATCAGACATAACAAATTTGTATTAGTTTTTTGAGAATGTATTCCTATCAAACTGCAATAAGCATATTTTCAAACCTTTATGGATGTGTGTCATGGAATTTACAGATTGCACCAAAAGAAACAGTTAAAATATATCTTCAATTAAACAAAAATTGGTCTTGTAATATGAGTCAGTAATACAGCAGGAACTAATCAGTTAATTGCTATTACAAAATGTCTTATTCCTTTTACATGATGATCAGATTTTGCTATACGCCTGCATAAATAAAAATTATTAAATTGCTTAACTCTAAACACAAAGTATTTAAACTACTTAACATGAAAAGTTCATCATGTCACATATTCTAGTAACAAGGTAAGTTTTTGGAATAGTGTTTTAGCTAAATTTATACACTAGGAGGACACTCAGCATTTAGTTTGTGTGTGTAACTCTGGTTAATCAAAGAAAATTATTTGTGTAAATTCAAATTTAGTAATACAAATCTACTACTATAAAGGCCTGGAATGCTATGCGTTAAAGAATTTTAATTAACTTTATATGGGGAAATCTGGTTTACATACATTATTTCTGAAAATAATAATCCTGAAATGTAATCAGTACTTATATCAAGTTAAGTGCAATAATTAAATAGATTCTTCAATTTGCACATTGCAAACTTCAGGTGCTAATCCTTTACTTTATTTTTAATTCAATATCAATTTATGTTCGGCAACGTTAAAAAGAACATGTTATGGCCTCTGAGAAAGTACACAGTGAGTGGAAGCTGGCTTAAATGAAGGTAAACATTTTATCTAATAATTAGTGTCCCGTGTTAGAAAACATGTGCAATACATATTATAAAAAGAAGGATATTGTTTTTACTTCCATGTTCCATAAGGAAATGGATGGCGAAAAAAATCGTGTTCGAGATAAGGGCTGATTCTGATTGTACTACCCTCAAAACATAAAGAAGTCATTTTTTGAAAGATGTCTGTGTGTAGAATGTTGTCTATGGCGAATGATAACTGCTGCAAATTCAAACAGTTTTTTGCATATTGTAGAGGACTCAAGGTCTGTTGATTTTGGTGAAGATCGGTTAAGGAGAAGGGGTAGTTTACCTGCAACGTTTTATGTTTTAACAAGAGTAAAGTACTTAATTTTGATAAATAAAGTATCCTGAAAAGGTCATAATAATCCACTGTAGAAAGGTAGATGAAATATCTATAAATGAAAAGGGGTAGGGGGAAGTTGAAGGGGGAGGGGATAATTTTCTATAAATTAAAATGATAGGTGAAGGGGAGGGGATAATTGTTTATATGTGTACTACGTTATCAGCAACAATGAAGTAGTTTGTTGATAAAATTCCTTTCCAGGCTGTTTGCCCGTGGTTCAATGTTTTCTGCAAAACCAGACGTTTCGGAAGTGCCATCGACTGCCATCATCAGTGAAAATCAAGTGCGCTAACGTGAGGTGGTATAATGTTAGTGACCACAATTCTGTGGTTGAGGCTGAAGATAGAAGTAGTTTCTGTAGAAATATTTCATTTATAAAATGATTTTAAATATAAATCTTAAAACATGGAAGTCATGTATAGTTCTCCACACGGATATTTTCATTATTTGCATCAAATAGTATTATTGTTTAATACACGTTCTATCCAGATCAAATTATGTGTATACAGTTCTGGAAAAATTAGACAGGCATAAAATTTTTTTTGTTTATTTTAAACTGTATTATGTTTGGAAGTATCCCAAAGTAAATTTAACATTAATCATGTCAATCAATGAGGCCAGTCCAGTTTTTTAAGGCTAGGAGAATCCTTGAAATGTTTGGAGCATCACTAGGTCATGATGGATCAAATCATCAAACTTCAGTTTCTGTGAAAACCTGGCAGATTTGAGTAGTCACTTGATAAAGGATGGTATTGTAAAAGCAACAATTCTTTCAGAATTATTTTATAACCCTGTCAGTCTGCAAATAACTATCACTCCTTTAGATCATCAGCAGATTTAACTTTTCTTATTCGTGCTAGGAATGTATCATGTAAAACTGCTGGAAGTATGGAATACAAGAACAAATCAAACATTGTACATTGTTTGATCCAAGATATTTAAAAAAAAAAACTTGTAAACTCTGAAAACATTTGTTTTAATACAGAATTCAAATTAAATAAAGAAAAAGGAATTGTGTGCGTGCTAGTGTGTGTGTGTGTGTGTGTGTGTTTTAATGGAGACATCTTCCCCCTTGCTCCTCAACCACTTTCAGAAAGTGAACAGACAGAACAATGCCTGACCTGCAAATGGTCTTGAAACATACTTGTGATCTTGCAAAAGAAGATCAGTCCTCTGTGTGTTTTAATGATAATTAGTTAATCAATGGACATGTCATGGACAACAAAATCCAAGAATTTACAAATGAATAATGAAAACACAAAGATTAAAGACTAATAAGAAATCATTAAATAGACATAAAGAAACAAATTAGTAAAATTTATTAATGAATCAAAGGAATTCAGAAATTCAACTGATAATCACACATTAGTACATAATGTTACTAATTTCACAAGTCCACAAAATTTGTAATTATTAAATTCCACTCTAACCCATTATTAATACTTAATCATTTGCGTGTTAACAGAAACTTCACATTTCTTTTTATTGCATTATGTTGAAAAAAGGATTTTAATGTACTTGTTTGGTTATACGTTAGATTGTACTGGGTTCTAAATTGGAAGTAGAATTCTTGAAAAGAACAAATCCATAATATTTTTACCATGTGGGGCGCATTCCTTGAAACATGTGGGTGTTAATGCTGCAAAACTCAATGCAGATGTGATGACATTTTTCGGGCATGTTGCAAGTCTTTACTCATTTTTCTCTAGCAACCCTAGAGAAAAATGTTGGGAAGTTTTGAAAAAGCACATTCCTTTATCACTGCAGAGCTTCCCTGAAACAAGATGAAGTGAGAGGATCCAAGCTGTCAAACCGATAGTTAAGCACTACCCAGGAGTACTTAAATTGTTGGATATATTTTAGAAGAGATGTCTTCTAGTCTAACTCCCTCTGCCTACAACATCATATTAGGGCTTAAGAAATATTTCAATTCCACAAAGAGCTTAATGTTGGCATCTTTTTGGTTTAAAGTGCTTTCATATATTGACTAAAAAAATGTTGTTATTCAAAGCAAAGGAATCACACTCAATGTTGAAATATCTCTAGTGGAAGATTTGCTGACAGAATTGAAATTGTTGCGTGATAATCCAGACAGCATAATTGAAGAACCAAAATTAATTGCAAAAGAACTAATAAAAGTTACTCCTGACTCTCCCAAAAGGTGGGAAAAAAGTACAGATCAATCCAATAGTGATTTTTCAGTAAACAAAGATCAAGAAAATAAATTTAAAACCTCAGTCATGTACCCAGTATTAGAGTTTGTAATGGGCAACATAAAAACACGATTCACTGCAATTAGTTCAATTCGTGACTTGTTTCCACCAGTATTGAACTTGACGGACATGGAAAATGATGAATGAGAATTGAAAGTAAAAGTTCTCATTAGCAAGTTTAAAAAGGAATTGGCAATGGATCTATTTGAAGAAATATTACACTTGAAGAACATTTATAAAACAGAGTTTGAATCAGAAAAGAATCCACTAAGCCTACTCCAAAAACCTTCAAGCTGTATTTGTGAACTTCTGTCTTGCCTATAGGCTTTTCTGTACTATTCCAGTTACAGTTTCGTCTCCTGAAAAATCTTTCAGCAGGTTAGCGAATTCACTGAAAACTTGGCAGAGAAGCACTACCTACCAAGAAAGGCTTAATAATTTGGCAATTTTAGCTATTAAAAATGAATTGGCTAACAGTATTAATTTATCAGTCAGATGTTATTGACCAGTTTGCTCAAATGAAAGCAAGAAAAAAACTTTGCACTACTTAAGTCGTTTTAGAAACGGGTCTCACTTATAATTGGTTATACTCTTAGACATATTTTTGTTTATTTTTTGTCTTAAATTTAGACCATAGTAACATTGAATTCCACTCTAACCCATTATTAATACTTAATCATTTGGGTGTTAACAGAAACTGCACATTGCTTTTTATTGCATTATATTGAAAAAAGGATTTTAATGTACTTGTTTGGTTATAGGCCTACGTTAGATTGTACTGTGTTCTAAATTGGAAGTAGGTTTTAATTCCGGTACTTCGAATAAATACAGCCTTTGAATGTACAGTAAGTAAGGAAATGTTTGTTAAGTCTAATTAATTTTAAAAATCTAAAAGGTTAAGTTAGATAATTAAACGTAGACACAACCTCCCAAAATCGTCTCTGTACCGTAATTATGTGCGATAAATGGAAACTAATTTCTGTACTTCCAATAAATACACCCTTTTAATAAAATATGTGCCAATAAACCCCAATAAAATATGCACCAATAACGAAGCCTACTAAGTTAGATAATTAAACAGACACAACCTCCCAAAATCGTCTCTGTACCGTAATTATGTGCGATAAATGGAAACTAATTTCTGTACTTCCAATAAATACACCCTTTTCATAAAATATGTACCAATAAAACATGTACGAATAACGTAGCCTACTAGGTTATACGTTCTAAATTGGAAGTACCGATAGGTTTTAATTCGAATAAATACAGCCTTTGAATGTACACTAACAAAGGAAATTTTTGTTAAATCTAAAAGGTTAAGTTACATTGTTAAACGTATACACAACCTCCAAAAATCGTCTGTGTACCGTAATTATGTGCGATAAATGGAAACTAATTTCTGTACTTCCAGTAAATACACCCTTTTATTGTACACTAACAAAGTAAATTTTATTTAAGTTACATTGTCGTACATAACCTCCATAACCTGGCATTAGTTACGTGTGAAGAAAACAGTTCTAGTACACATCGAAAACGGAAGAAGAGTACAAACACGGAGACGGATGTTGTCTTTGGCCGCAGGCTATAGTAAAAGACCCCATTATTTATATAAAGACTTATATGATTTGTTAAATCATACATAAAATTGTTTTAGTACTACACATGTTGACTACTTATTTGGTAATTATGGGTATTATAAATATATCACCCAGTGGCGGCTGGTGGTTCCAAATTTTGGTGGATGCAATAGTCAGTTAATTTATGTCTGTGGAGGGGGGGGGTAAAAGATCACATTAAACAGGAGGCAGACCTACTTATATGTGCATCATACATAGTGGTGTTATATGAAGAAAAAAAAATAGAAAGTTAGTGTTTTCCAATTGTTTGAGCAGTTAATTTGTGAGAAATTCCAAGTAAATTGTATCGAGACAGTTCATCTAACAAGCATGATGCAAGCGACTGAGCTTCGTGTTTAGGAAGACCAATGAAAACCCAGAATCTTTCAACCTGTTTACCTTTTATTATATAATAATACACTATGACCATTTGAAAAACATGATCAACATCGGTGGTCTCATCAGCAATTACAGCCAAATAATCCGCTTCTTGTATCGTACTCGTTATTTCTTCATTGCATATTTATTTATTTTATTAACCAGAACATTTACATTACATCTTACAAACAATACATTTATAAAAGTAAGTAAACCTACAGAGGTATACTTTGATACCTGTTTGCAGGGCTGGCAAAAAAACTTAAAACTACAGTCAGCTGATGCTAACTTATACAATGAATATATTAATATAATCAAATTTCCATGACAATAGTAATTAATTACAATTATTTTATATATATGGTATTATTTATCACACACAATTTCAAAGATATAGACAAAATATGTTAACTTAACATTCTTATATATTGGCTTTAATCCATTTCTTTAATTTGGTTTTCCTAGAGCTAATTTGACTTAATATTTTGAGATCATTTGGAAGGCCGTTAAACAATCTTATGTCTCTGACAAAACTGCTTCTACCACCAACTGTCTTAGATCTCAAAGGAATAGGAACACTTCTATTTCTAGTAATACTATTAGAGTTTATAAATTTAGTTTTCAAATCATTGTAATGAAGCTTTAATGCCTCAAAGGAAAATAATTGTTCTACATTTAGTGGATTGTTGTGAGGTATGAAATGATTCCTGTTAACAATTTTCAGAATTTTATTTTGCAACTCTTGTATCAATTTTAATTTGCCTGCATACGCTCCTCCCCAGGCAATAATTCCATAGCTAATTATGCTCTGAAAGAATGCATAGTAAAGCATTCTAAGAGTCTCAGTATGCACATATTTGGAGATTTTATGAAAAATAAATACTAAATATTTGTTTTATTTAAAATATACTCAATATGTTCATTCCAAATCATTCTATAATCAAATACAATCCCCAAATATTTACAACTTTCAACCCGATTCAATAATTTACCATTCATAGAAATACTAATATCATAAGGAACACTATCACAATAGTTTCCAAAAGTCATAAAAACTGTCTTGTCCAAGTTTAGAGATAGTTGGTTCAATGCAAGCCATTTAGAAACCATATCTAAATAATTTATCATATTTAATTCCACTAACTTCCAAGTTTTATCAGTCGATATAACAGCTGTATCATCAGCAAAAGATACAATTAAATCACTATGCGTACTGGTCAGTAAGTCATTTACATATAGAATAAACAACAATGGTCCCAGTACAGTTCCTTGGGGAACACCTGTATTTATTTCACAATAATCACTAACATAATCGTTACACTTAACACATTGTTTTCTATTTTGTAAGTAACTCAAAATAAGCTCATGTGCTTTACCTCTAATGCCATAGTTATATAGCTTATCTAGTAAAATTTTATGATTTACAGTATCAAAAGCTTTGACTAGATCCAGAAAAGTAATAGCAATAGGTGTACTTTTGTCACGTTTTTCATAAATCAAATGGGTTATGTAATTAAGTGCATCTTTAGTACCTAAAATTTTCATAAAACCATATTGTTGCTTTGATATAATTTTATGTTTTATAATGAAGTTTAGAATTCTATGATGAATAATTTTTTCAAATATTTTTGCGAAGTTAGATATCAAAGATATTGGTCTGTAATTTGAGGTAGAATGCTTATCTATACCTTTGTGAATTGGTTTAATAACAGCTCTTTTTAGTGCGTCTGGCCAAATAGCTTTCTCAATACATAAATTGACTATATGAGCCAAGGGTTCCGAAATAAAGTTGGCAAGTATTACAATTGTTTTTGTATTAATATTATCAACACCACCATTTTTAAGTTTCAAATTTTTAATAATATTTTCAATTTCTTTAATAGTTGTTGGGGTAATAAACATAGTTTTAGGATTAACATGTGGTAACTTTATTTCTGTATCAGGCGGTTGGATTTCTTTGCTGAGTTCGAAACCTACATTACAAAAATATGAGTTCAATATATTACATATTTTATTTGGTTCAAAAATGTTGTGCTTATTTTCATCATAGATGTAATTTATATAACCATCTTCCTTTAAGTTTCTACTAAGTCTATTATTAACAACCCTCCATAGTCTTCTGGAGTCACCTATATTACTTATTATTTGTTAACGATCATATTTACATTTAGCGTCTTTTATAATCTTATCATGTACTTTTAAATAATTTTTGTACTCGGTTCTTATTATTTCATTATTAGGATACATTTTCCATTTCTTATACAAAAATTCTTTTTTATCACAAGATTCTAAAATTTCTTTCGTAATCCAATTACTACAAGGGTAAGATTTTGATTGTTTTTTTTTGTACAATTTTTAGACAAAACAGTACAATTTTTTATAATACTTATCAATGATTCTATAGCTAAATTAGGGTCTTGCATTGACAATATTGAAATCCAATTTTCTTTGGTAGCTATCCTTTTCATCTTGGTATAATTTATTGAGAAGTAAGGATTTTTAGAGTCCATTTGTCTTTTTTTCTTTATCGTTAAAAATAATGGATAATGATCTGTGAACAAGTTTTCTAGCTTAAAAGTTTCGGTCTCAATCAAGTTAGTTTTTATAAAACTATTGTCTATGCAAGTACCTTCTGCAATATTATTATCCGATGGCCTGGTTATTGATTGAAAACCAGGCATAAAACCCAATTCTAGAAAGTTATTTAAAAACTCCTGGCTATCATTGTCAAGTTTCATTATATCTATATTGAAATCACCAATTATTAAATGATTCTTAATTTTTTTTGTTATATCCAAAAAGTTTTTTAATTCTATAATAAATTCAGGCTTAGGTAAATCATGAGATCTATATAAAGCTGATATTACAAGTTTAATATTATTTTCAATTCTAATAGTAGAATTAAGAATACTCAGTCTTCCAACTTCAATAGTTTCAGTACTTTCGGCTATATTATCTTTAATGTAAATAACCACTCCATCACAATTATTAATTTTACTATTATTATAAAATATTTTATATCCCGATAATGGGTAAAATTTATAATATTCAAGTATTCTAGTTTCAGAACAGACAATCAAGCAAGGTTTAACCTCAAGGTTCTCAATTAATACATTTAATTTGGTATGATTCGCATTCAAACTTCTAATGTTTACGTACATAATTAGGTCTTTATTAATATGAAAATACTTACTGAGATCACTGAGATTATTACAAATTTTTTCTTTTCTTATTGTATCTTTTTGTATACTATTTATAAATTCAATATTTTGATCCATTTATGTTAAGAAATTGTACCCCGCCTAGCTGCTAGTCTTGTTATGATTTTAGTCCTTGGTTGTGTGATAGGTGATTGTCGATTGTTATTATCCTCAGTTTGTATGGAATCACTCTGTCTTTGTAAATTCTTAATAATAGATGGATTGACCGGTCCAATATATTTAGGTATAATAGGCTTAATAGGGTAGTCAGTATTTCCAATAGATATTTTTAATTTCTTTTTTAGTATTTCACATGCTTGTGAGTCACAAGCCATATGATCAGTTTCATATTTCGTTCCATACTTCTCATTTGCATATGTACAGTTGACGCATCTATACTGTCTACCATCACTGCAATTTTTCTGCAATATTTCTAACAGTATATTTAAAAGTTCACTTTGAATGGTTTTTGAGGTGCCCTTAATTACAGTTCCTTCCTCTTAATGATTTTTCATTGCTGTGTCAAGCTCAGAACTGAAACTAATTGAGCCTCGAAATACATCAAGATCTGATGAAGATTCAGTCTCATCATGACCCCGCAAAGTTAATTCAAAAGCTCCACAGAAGCGTATACAGTTTATTATTATATTTGTGACATACCAATTATTGCATACTCTTTCATTGTGTAAAACAATATTTTGTCTATATTCACTCTCCAGCTGTTGTGCTATATGTAAAAAAAAAAATTGTAAAGCATTCTTTATATGTACACTTGACGTCTGATTATTTCTTATTCTTTCAGCTAAATAATTAATATCTTTCATTCCGAATTTTGTCCAGGGATCCTTCCCTCCAAACAATAAACATGGAAAACAAAATAATTGAATTTCTTTTGTCACAACCATATATATAATCAGGCAGTATTTTCATAATATTCTAGTTTAAATGATCAATTAAATTGACGACCACCTGATTTTACAATTTGATTTATTGTTAAAGGAGGCATTTGGCATCCTAGTCTATTGGTTCTTAAATACGTAAATACCTTAAATACCCATTGGTTCATTTTAAACGTAAAAAAAAACACATTTAAAAGCACACAGAATCTGTAACTCCAAAAAGCACAAACACAAAAGCACTAAACAAAGAAAAAATAATACTTAACACACAGTTTAATTAATAAAAAGTCGATTGACACTTTATTATCACAATCGCAGTTATACAAAATTATTACTATAATTTATAAATTCAAACAATGGGTAACATTTACCTTAAACCAATGTAAACACTAAATCTAACACAACTTACAAATCGAGAAGGGTGTGCTGACTTCATGACACAACTAAGGATGAGCTAAAATGCTACTAGTGGAGCGTTGCAGAAACTTTGCAACTGCCTAGCTAACATAGAGAATATAGAGCAATTGTGAAGAGTAATGCACGTTCTCTCCGTTCTCTCATATGTTTGTGTAGTAAGCTCTGCCATTTACTGTTCAAGTTGCAAGTGGCTTACAACCACCAGCCTGCGTGCCACATTTGAATTGTACGTGAACCAGAGGTGGTTCGTACTTAGGGCGCTAAGGTGCATGCCCCCCAGATTAAATCATATCATTAAACAACCCATTGTCACTACTTGTTGAAAGTCATTACATATTTCTTTAATACTGCAGACAAGAAAATGTTTTTGTATTAGGTAATAGCAGAAATATCTTCGGAACAGCATGCATTACGGCACTCTGACAATCGCGCCCATTTCTCAATTCCCCCACTCTATCCAAAGATGAACGAAGTTGTAAGCTTAAATATATTGATATATATATTGTAAGGGTACATATCTTCAACATGCATTTAAGAACCAACATGAGAAAGATAGGATACTAAATAATTAACACTGTAAATTAAAAGGGATGAATAAGGTATAAAGGAATGGGTATTTAATATGATTATACGGTCAAACAACTAAATGTAATAATAAAGGTAACCTCTGAAAGAAGAAAAGTAGCAAGCAACAGAGCAAAACTTGGAAAACAACAGTATGATACGATTTAACACAAAAAACCCAATAGATATGATTGTAAGTGAGAGGTATAAACAAACCCCAACCCCAGTGATAGGACAGATAAAGACTATAACATAAACAAATGTAAACTAATAAAAAACACAAATAGTATATCAAATTTAGAAACGAGTATTATATAAGTCATGTAAAAGGAAGTACAATACCAAGTTATTAGTTTATTTAAAAGAGTTGTGTTGTATAAGAAGGAATATGGCTGGATCCTGAACAGACCATAAACCAATTTTAATGTTATATGTTATCACAGTAGGATTAAGTGATAAAAAAGTGTGTAAGAGATAGTAGAAGGTATAAGCAAGCAATTGTATAAGTTTAACAATCCCAATATTACTCATCATTGTAAAGATAGAAAAAAGAATATTAGACAAGGAATGATTTTGTAAAATTATAATAACATTCATTTATTGTAAAACAGCCCAAAATAATTCAAAAGTAAACAAGGACTAAGTGACAGTAAGCAGAACATATGAAAGTAATAAATAATGTTTAACTTGTGTAAAATAAGAAATTCTAAACATTTACAGCTTAGGCCTATAAAATGCCTAACTGTCAAAATTCAGAAAAAACAATTTGTAAACAATTAACCATTGTATTTGAAAATTAAGATCAAGTAACTTATTAATTTCAATTAGCTAACCATAATAGTATGTCAGAAATAGAATAAACAGAAAAAATAAGTGAAATATGTAATAACATTAGCAAATTTGTCAAAACATTAATATATGACCAAGCCCAGCTTTATGGGATATCAAATTAATCTTTGAAAGAAAATAGAGACATTTATGTTAATATCTCACATATTGGTAATAACACCAAGGAATAATATATAATGTGCAACTATGCTAATTTATGGAATTTAATTATGTGATTATCCAATTAGGTTAATTTATGTCAAATTAATTGAATTTACGTGATATATTAATTACTTTGATGTTAGTGACTATGTTCATTAACGATTAGCATAATTACTGCACTGAGACTCTGATAGTTGTATAAAAGACGATATAAAAAATTTACTACAAATCATTCAATTGACGTTAATGTCTGTTACAAGGTAAAACTGACAATAATGAACGCATAAATACTTAGTAAATAAACACTTATTTATTTAACATTATTCAAATAAAGAAACTTCCAATATATGGATATAAATTATGTCCTGTAAATACATTCATAAAAAAAAACACATATAAGAATCAAATTACAATATGAATTCATTACGTCGTTCGCTGAAAACATACACATATATATAACACAATGAACATACATAAACATAGACAATCAACATATTAATCTTACACTAATGCGTTCATTTTGCCTCAGATGAATAGCTTTATTTAAAATTACCATGATAATCAATCTAAATTCTCAAAGGGTGATTTCTTTGAAAAGAGTCAGGACAGTAGAGTTATTATAACAGTAATAACATAAAGATTTACTTGTGAAATGGATTATCCAAAAATTCCATCGGCGAAACTCCTTTCCACTGATGATCCAAATACGTAAGGTTGTGTAGATTCGATGCTTATCATCACTTAACACTCGCGGATAAGATTCACTCGCGGTGTGTGTCCTCCGTTGATGTCGGCCGTTAATATGAAAGTCTATAAAGTTATGTGTTGCATGAGTGCGTTCATTGTTAATTATCGTGTATATATGACTGTCTATCGTCAAACTTCTTCTTGCATCTATATACGTTAATGTATTGTGTTTTAGATTACGTGATGTATTGTTCCATTCGGTATTTGTAACACTTCACACTGTGCAACGATACATTTCCATAACTCGGTACAACATTGACGTAAAGTTCTGTGAGTCTGTTATTAAATGAAAACTGCGAATAATTAACTTAGTTCTTAACAAGCGGTAGCTGAGTAAAACTGAGTAACTGAAAGTTTTTAACAACTGAAGTATACTGCATGATTGAGTCACTGCGAATACACTATGACTGAATAACTCGTGAATAACTGAAAATACTGTGTTAACTGATTAAAGCACTGCGTAACTGGGTTCCAGAGTAAAACTGAGATATATACTGGCTGAAAATGTAATAAGACTGAGAATTATATTGAGACTGAGAAATAGAATAAGACTGAAATTTATATGAAGACTGAGGCTCCGCGTGCCCTGTAAACAGTTTTTATTAAGCTTCATTTACCACAATGCAATGTCCTGGCAAACACGCCTTTGGTCAACCACGATAGGTCAGATGAACTCCTACCCCCCTATGTAGAACTATGGTTCTCGACCCCTGATTCGCTGTTCACGTTGCTATCATGACAACAGTCCTCTCCACCTGCGTCCTGGGAAGATGCTGGACTCTGGTTGGTTATCGGGCATCCCCTCAAGTACACGACGAAAGGGCTGCGTACCATTTCCTAGAATGTAGAGCAATTCCTCGCCTGTCTATCAAGCTTTTGTCCAAGTATGCTCTGGAGGTCTGCAGTTGTTCTCACGCGAACAATACGTCGCATTTCGTTATTGTTTGACTTCCCACGACCCTTTTTCGTCAGTTAGCAGCACCATGCGTGTCGTCATTTCCAAGATGCCACTCCTGTCTCCCGTCATAAATACTAGTTGTCACCAGTAAGATGTTTTCATGTTGTGCGCACATCCTGGCCCTATTCACTAGATATACACTGTTTTGTTTTCATACGGGGTGAGACTCTCCTAAACCCTTTGTGTAAGTATTCCTTTTCTTATTGCTGGCAAGCTCCAACTTAACCTTACAGCGTGTGTTCGCTACAATTTCTCCGTATCTGGGCCACTGTACTGCATCTTTTGTTTAGTTTGTTGTGGGGCTGTAAATCTCAGTTGAGTCGAGTCTGTCACAGGCGATCCTTACTTCCTATTGTAGTGTTGTGCCAGGCATTCTCTCATTGTTCTTAGCAAGCGTCCAGTTGACACTTCGTTAAGTTGCCTCTTTATTTATTGCTTCTGGCTCGGGTTGGGGTGACTTGACTGGTGTAACGTACTTCTTGATCAAAATTTAAAAAATTAAAATTTTTGGTCACCACAGTGTCCCCAAATCGGATTGGATGTTGGATCCGCAGAAGACACTCTAATCCGATTTCCGCGCTCTGAGTTTGTTGTGGGAGTTCTCTTTGAGAAAGGTCACGGTCATTGACCCATTTTCCTCTGCTTGGCATATACTGGTATATATTCCCTATATTTTGTTATTAATTGACTCTAGGAATTTATTGCCATGCATCTGAGTAAGAATGAACGCATTTTTACATATGATGCATATATAAATAGGCATAAAATTGTTTTATAATAATAGCAATAACTGGGGATACCTATGTTATCTATTTACGACATAATACATGAAATAATGATCTTTCAACATTAATGTAATTAATCACGTATTGTCTTAAATATATTATGATAGATAATGTCTTTAACTTATCTCAAGCATTTCAAAACAACAATTTATGAACAAATAAACACATATATATAATCACTAATCATCATTAAACATCACTTACAATACGCATTACTATTAATTCTATTAATCAACAAAACATATTGCTACGACAGCATAGAACAATCTACGCGTTTATCGAATGTGCCAGAAAGGTCTCGACGTAAGCGTGTGGTGTACGTGCTGCTAGACGCATGTTGCGAGAATTTTCTCGACTATGCCGGCCTTCGCTCGGGCGCTCGGACTGTGTCAAGGCCGTACTAATTACGTAGTTCGCGAGAGATAAGACGCAGTTTGGAAGCTTCTGGTGTGTGAGCGTAACTATAAATACATCGCGTCGCGGCTTTAGTTTTCAGTTCAATGCGAGATTTTTGACTGTGCGGTTCGAGAGTATTAGTGCGATATATTTACAGAGCGGTTCGGGTTATTACGGTGTACGTTCAAGTAGTTATTAGTGAAGTGTTGCGTTTTGTATTCGGACGGTATAATTGTAATACAGTTGAGTTTTAATATTAGTGGACATTTTATTGCGTATGAACAATTTCATTTGATTTGTTGTAGACACTGTGTTGTTAATTACGAACTGTTTTACTATAACAATTAAAGGTGTGATTAGTGACTTAATTGGTGTCTTGTACTTATTTTGTTTCCACTGTACCTACGACGATCGAGTAGACCGTCGTAACAGTGGTGTCAGAACTGGGATAGAACGGTTAACAGTGGAAACAGTGGATACTTTGTACAAGACGAGTGTAATTCGTAATTAATCGAAAAACAATGGATGCCAGTCAGATGATGGAAAATTTCCAGGCGCTGTTGTTGCAGACAGAGCAAAGACGCAGACAGGAAGCGGAAGAAGCAGAAAAACGACAGGATGAAAAACGCAGGCAGGAAAGAGAAGAAGCTGAGGAACGTCAGAAAGCACTAATGCTAGAGACAGAAGAAAGACAAAAAGATAAAACGGAAGCTCTCTTTGAAACTATGCAGAAACAGTTACAAGAACATACTACCGCAGAATTGGGTCTCCTACGTGGTGACGTAGGTGAGTTACGAGGTGAGCTCAACAATCAGATTACCAGAATATCTGACGTAGAAGAATCCATGTCAAATAAAATAGCTAAAGTAGAAAAATCTGTCTTGACTGTGGAAGAAGTTATGTCAACAAAAATATCTGCAGTAGAAAACTCAATGGCAAACATAAGAGAACAAATTAAAATTGAAGTTGAACAGTGCATGAAGATTCAACCAAAACAAATTTCTGAACAGACTGTACCAGTGATCAAGACAGAAAATAAGTTAACAGAGAAAGTCACTTTGCCTGCAGTAGGGACAGTTCATGTCAAAGCTCCAACCTTTGACGGAAGCACTCACTGGGCAACGTACCTCCGCCAATTTGAAGCTGCTGCATGCGCAAATAATTGGACAGAAAAAGACAAGGCTGTTTCACTTGTTCTTGCATTAAAAGGACCCGCGGCAGAACTACTACAGAAAGTGCCACCTGACAGCCAGAACACCTATGCCGAGTTAATAAAAGCTCTGGAATTACGGTATGGTGATAAACATTTGCGAGATGTGTACTGCACCCAGTTGAGAGCAAGGCGACAGCATTCCGGGGAAAGTCTTCAAGAGTTTGAAGCAAGTATCGACAGACTAATTAGACTGGCCTATCCTGAAGCGCCAGAAGATTTTCGAACGCGTTTTGCGATGCAGACATTTACTGCCGGTGTCCGAGATAACGAACTACAGCAAGTGTTACGAATGGCAAGACACCAGAACAGTGCGGACGCCCTGGTACATGCTTTGCAATTTGAGGCCGCCAAATCAGCGTCTGGTTGGACAAGTCATAAAGTGCGCGAGCTAAAAGATCGCGACGGCACAGACGATGAGGAAGAAGAACAAGGAACAGAGACTCGACGGTCGGCGCCACAGAATAAAATAAGAAAGGATGGAAGACCGAAGTGTTATCGATGTGGGAAACCTGGACATCTACAACGAGATTGTCGGGTTAGAATTCAGCAGCAGGGAAACGAGCAATAGTCGGTGCAACGGGGCGTGTGCTGACTAACTGGAGGAACGAAGCCCCTAGAGAATACGCAATTTCTACGCTTCAGAAAAACACCGGGAGCTTGGTAGTTACCGGATTTGTTCAAGAAAGGCCAACCTCGATTACAGTTGACACAGGCGCAACAGTTTCTATTGTGCGCCCCGACGTGGTGAAAGATCTCAAGCCAATCTGGTGCTCTTGCAGCTTTCGAACAGCTACTGGACGGCCTGTAAAAGTGTATGGAAAAGTGGAGATACACCTACGCCTCGGTAGACTTGAGTTTAATCATCAAGTACTTGTTGCAGACATTGTGGATGAAGCGATTCTTGGTGTGGACGTTATGAACGCATACGGATTTATAGTCGACTTCAAAAACAATGTCTTGAGAATCGGAGGCGAAGAGGTAGTGGTATCAACAATGACGACAGCAGAAACATCGATGGACGTCATAAACCAAGTGGCCGTAACTGTTCCGCCAAACTCCGAAAAGATCATCAAGGTTAGAACTGCGGTAGATACTAGGGGCAATCAGTGCTCTATATTCGAACCCCAGGTAGTCAGCACACCGGGCATACTAATTGCCAGAAGTTTAGTAAAACCTGACGAAACCGGAAATGTACCTATTAGAGTGGCGAATATTTTGGATCAAGCTATCACTTTACAAAGCAATACGCTTCTAGGCAAATTGACTCCTGTGGCCTGGGTAGCCGGAATAACGCAACGAAGACCCAGTTCGTCGGATACTTCTAAATTACCAGAGGAACTGCAAGAATTATTGAACAGATCTTCTAACGACCTCTCAAGTGGTGAGGTAAAAGAACTCGGACAGTTTTTACACGAATTCAAAGATTGTTTTGCAGTTCGGGGACAGTCACTGGGAAGAACCTCTCTTGTGCAACATCGCATCAATACCGGGGACACAACACCGATACGCCAACCTCCTCGAAGGCCTCCATTATCTAAACAAGAGGAGATGTCTCGGTTAGTACAGGACATGTTGACAGAGGGAGTAATTGAACCTTCGTCAAGTGCTTGGTCTTCCCCTGTAGTGCTGGTAGCGAAGAAGGATGGTGGATTGCGTTTCTGCGTAGACTACCGGAGGTTAAATGACGTTACAAAGAAAGACTGCTATCCATTACCTCGCGTTGACGATACACTCGACACGTTGTCCGGAGCACAGTGGTTTTCCACATTGGACCTGAAGAGTGGATATTGGCAAGTGGGTCTTCATCAAGAAGACAAGGAAAAGACCGCTTTCTCGACCCCAAGTGGCTTATTCCAATTTAACGTCATGCCATTTGGACTCTGTAATGCACCGGCAACATTTGAGAGATTGATGGACCTGATACTCCGAGGCCTGACGTGGAAAACTTGCCTTGTTTACTTAGACGATGACAATAGTGATCGGGAAGACTTTCGAAGATCACTTGGAAAACCTTAAGGAAGTTCTAACTAGAATTCACGGTGCATAACTGAAGCTGAGCCCGAAGAAGTGTTCTCTATTCCAGAAGGAAGTACAGTATTTGGGCCATCTGGTTTCGGCAGCGGGCGTTAGCATGGATCCTAATAAAGTAGACACCGTAAGAGACTGACCAGTTCCGAAGAATAAACACGAAGTTCGGAGTTTCCTGGGGTTATGCTCATATTACCGACGTTTTGTGAAAGGCTTCGCTACTATTGCTAAACCACTACATGAGCTAACGGAAAATAAACGAAACTTCCAATGGTCGAGAGAGTGTGAACAAGCATTTAGAACGTTGAAGATTGCATTATTGCATTATGTTCGCAGCCAATTCTCGCTTTTCCAGCTTCCGAAGGGAAGTACATCGTAGACATAGACGCAAGCAATACTGGTCTAGGAGCAGTTTTGTCTCAAGTGCAGAACGGTGAAGAACGAGTAATAGCGTATTACAGCAAGACGCTTTCTAAACCAGAGAGAAATTATTGTGTTACAAGAAGAGAGTTGTTGGCAATTGTCAGAGCTTTGGAGCACTTCCATAAATACCTCTATGGGAGAGTTTTCACTACGTACCGACCATGCTGCACTTGCATGGCTCTTGAGATTTAAAAATCCGGAAGGACAGTTGGCAAGGTGGTTCGAACGTCTGCAAGAGTACAACTTCAAGGTACAACATCGGCGGGGGCGCCTGCACGGTAATGCAGATGGCTTATCACGAAGACCGTGCCCGGAAGACTGCCGACATTGCCACAGAAAGGAAGAACAAAACTCAAGCGACATGTTCAAGCCATCACTGTAGATTTCCTGGCTGATGGCTGGACAACACAAGACTGTCGACAAGAACAGATGACTGATGAAGACATTGGACCGATCTTGACAGCAAAAGAGGAAGGTCGCCGCCCGGATTGGCAAGATATCTGCCATGGTTCCGAAGTCCTGAAGGGCTACTGGGCACAATGGGAATCTCTCACCTTAGAAAACGGATTGCTGAAAAGGGCTTGGGAAAGTGCAGATGGACGAGACGTGGTCATGCAGTTGATAGTTCCCCGAAGTAAAGTGCAGTCTGTTTTGAAGGAGATGCATGATGGAACATCTGGAGGCCATCTTGGCGTTAACAAAACCCTTGACAAAATACGGAAGCGATTCTATTGGCTTCATCTTCGCCATGACGTAGAGGAATGGGTTCGGACGTGTGAAATATGTGCTGCAAGCAAGGGCCCACAAACCAGAAGCAGGGGAAAAATGAGACAGTATAACGTTGGACAACCTTTCGAGAGAATTGCCATAGACATTGCTGGACCATTCCCAGTTACTGACGATGGAAACCGGTACATCATGGTTGTAGGTGACTACTTTACTAAGTGGGTGGAAGCCTACGCAATTCCAAATCAGGAGGTTACCACTGTGGCAAAGCAGTTAGTTCACAACTTCTGTTGCCGTTATGGAGCCCCTATGGAAATCCATACGGATCAAGGGAGAAATTTCGAATCAGGAGTGTTTAAAGAATTATGCCGTCTACTTGGAATTCGAAAGACCAGGACAACGCCTCTGCATCCTCAGTCGGACGGGATGGTTGAGAGATTCAACAGGACACTTGAGCAGCATCTTTCGAAAGTTGTTGACGAGAACCAAACAGACTGGGACCAACGTATACCACTATTCCTTGTGGCGTATAGATCATCAGTACATGACACAACCGACATGACTCCAGCAAAATTGGTGTTTGGGCGGGAGATTCGTCTTCCTGGGGACTTGATGTTTGGATCACCTGAGACTCAGTCCCAAGAGCCAAAGAACTATTCCTCGCAATTAGAAAACCAACTGCGAGAAATGAATCGCTTGGTAAGAGGACGGCTCAAGATTGCCAGTGATAAAATGAAAACTCGGTATGACATTCGCAGCAATAGTGTGGGTTTCCAAGAAGGAGATCAGGTCTGGTTGTTCAATCCAAAGCGCCGTCGTGGTCGCTCACCTAAGCTTCAGTCTAACTGGGAAGGACCCTACACTGTAAAAAAAAGGATTAACGATGTTGTTTATCGGATTCAACAGGAAGGACAGCGAAAGTTCAAGGTCGTCCACCTAGATCGCCTGGCTAAATACAACTTTAGAGACGCTTTGCCAGTTCGGGACGAACAGGCTTAAGGAGGGGGCAGTGCTACGACAGCATAGAACAATCTACGCGTTTATCGAATGTGCCAGAAAGGTCTCGACGTAAGCGTGTGGTGTACGTGCTGCTAGACGCATGTTGCGAGAATTTTCTCGACTATGCCGGCCTTCGCTCGGGCGCTCGGACTGTGTCAAGGCCGTACTAATTACGTAGTTCGCGAGAGATAAGACGCAGTTTGGAAGCTTCTGGTGTGTGAGCGTAACTATAAATACATCGCGCCGCGGCTTTAGTTTTCAGTTCAATGCGAGATTTTTGACTGTGCGGTTCGAGAGTATTAGTGCGATATATTTACAGAGCGGTTCGAGTTATTACGGTGTACGTTCAAGTAGTTATTAGTGAAGTGTTGCGTTTTATATTCGGACGGTATAATTGTAGTACAGTTGAGTTTTAATATTAGTGGACATTTTATTGCGTACGAACAATTTCATTTGATTTGTTGTAGACACTGTGTTGTTAATTACGAACTGTTTTACTATAACAATTAAAGGTGTGATTAGTGACTTAATTGGTGTCTTGTACTTATTTTGTTTCCACTGTACCTACGACGATCGAGTAGACCGTCGTAACAATATACATGACCTATGAACAATTAAAGGTTCACCTCATATCATTATGATCATTGATGATTTCATTCTATACTGCTCATATTTGAATAGTTGATTCTACTTCACTTAATTGTTTTATATGTCTGTTAATATGTTCATTGTAACGTTTCAGCAATTTATTGCTGCACATCCGATCAAAGTTTTCGCACTATAAGTGTCTCTTATATCGAAATACTTCATCAGTATTAGTCATTTGACATATAGTTAGTGTCATTAGATAGATACATCGTGACTTAAGAAATCATGTGAAATTTTAAATTACATGTTGCTAAGTTACACATCTTGTTGTCTAACTAGTTGGACTGGTTCCGCGAGACAATCGTCTAATGCGCGTGCTCACTTCCCCATAGTCAACTAACTGCTGATGTCATTTTCACTTTCCTGCGTAACTTGCATCTTCTGCTCGTGATACTTCTTGATCTGACGCACGTTGAATTTTCCTCTTATTCTGTTGCTGTTATCGCAATCAACAAGTTCGTACGTTGCATCGCCGAAGACACGATTAACCTTATATGGTCCTGCATACAATTCAAAAAAGTTATCAATTTTTTTCATCGCGGCGTCTGATTGATGATAGGTTCTTATCAGCACCTTATCGCCGATAGCGAATTTAGTAATCCTTTTATTATCGTTGATGCGCTTCGCATACTTCTCCCTTTTTTCTTTGATCTTTACGAATACGTTGATGTTCGAACTTCCTTTAATGTCGATGATTTCCTTGTCTAACCATTTCTCCCATGCGCGAGTCGGTCTCTTTCCTAAGTGCGCCTCATGAGGGGTTATCTCTATCATCTCATGGTACACTTCATTTATGCATGTTTCGATCAATCTGATGTACCGTGACCACTTACTATGTTGGTCGTGTACAAAAATTCGGAATAGGTTTCCAAGCTGACGGTTAATCCTTTCGGCTAAGTTTGCGCAAGGATTCCTTATTGCCGTATACCTTGGTTGTATATTTAGCTCTTTGAGTCCTTCGATCCATTTCTTCGCGGTGAACTGCGTCCCATTATCAGTCAAGATGACCTTTGGTCGTCCAAACTCCGCACAGTAATCTTTTATTCTTTGTAAGGTAATGGTGGTTGTCGCTCTTCGTAGCGTGAACAACTTGACA
Source organism: Magicicada septendecula (assembly GCA_034769895.1). Taxonomy (NCBI): domain Eukaryota; kingdom Metazoa; phylum Arthropoda; class Insecta; order Hemiptera; family Cicadidae; genus Magicicada; species Magicicada septendecula. Next base: position 158,558,721 of record CM068370.1, on the reverse strand, counting down.
AATTTCGTGAAATTGTCCACTATGACAAGTAGGTACTTAACGCCTCCTGCACCTGTTGGTAGAGGTCCATAATAATCGGCACTCACGATATCACCTCTAGCTGAAGGTATCATCGCTTTGGTACCACCAAACAGCATCCTGTTGTTCGTGTCTTTGCATTTCTGACATGTGTCACGCGTCTGAATGTACGTTTTCACTTTCTTAAGCATGCCATTAAGCGTGAAGTGTTCTTGTAGCATCTTTATACACCTTTTCGTGCCTAGATGTCCGTACATTTGATGTATTTCCGCAATTAAGTTATTTGACACCCTGTCAGGTATGTATAGCTTCCACTCACCTCGCTGTCGTCTATATAACTTATTGCTAGCAACTTTATAAAATTTATTTAATTTATCGTCTAAATCTTTGTTCTTAATCTTATCAATAAGCATCCTGAGTTTATCATCTTCAATCTGGTGTCTACCGATATCCCTAATTATCTTACCTACATGATGATTCATCTTAACGACTAAATGATTAATTAAGTACCCGTGTGTTTCGTCGTTTGTTTCATCTTGTTTCGTGTCGACCGGGTATCTGCTTAATATGTCCGCAATCACATTATCCTTGCCTTTACAGTGGATAATGTCAAAATTGTACTCTTGTATGGCGAGAATCCATCTTGTAATTCTCGAGTTATTTAAGTGGACTTGTGCATGAACGTTAAGGCCTTATTGTCTGTTATTATTGTCAGAGGTTGGCCAAGTACTGTATATACATCCGGAACTTTTCTAAACATCTAACAATACTTAGGAGTTCTTTCTCCGTAGTAAAATAATTACGCTCAGCACCTTTAAACGTTTTGCTTGTGAAGGCAATTACACCAATTTTTCCTTCTTTGTCTAGCTCGTAAAGCTGGCCACCATACGCAAAATTACTGGCGTCGCACTGAATGTAATATCTTTGGTTCGGCCGTGGGAACCGTAAAATTACTGTGTCTACAAACAAATTCTTAACCCTTTGAAAACAATCGCTTAATTCTTTTGTCCACGAAAACTTCCGTCCCCCTTTTAACAATTCATGTAAGGGTTGCGTCGTTTCCGCGTACTTGCTTGTAAATCGGTTATAAAAGTTGGTGAGGCCTAGGAAACCTTTAAGTTGCTTCGTATTCTTTGGTGCTGGGAAATCCATAATAGCTTTTATCTTATCGTCGGTCGCTTGTATTCCTTTTGTCGTCAGGCGATATCCAAGAAATGAGATTTCTTGCCTAAAGAATTGTGACTTGGTGAGGTTGACGGTGATATTCGCTTTATTAAGGTTATTCAGTAGTGCTTCTAAATGGTCCAAGGATGTTGTTGTTGTTGGAGTAGCACAAGCAATCATCCACATAGATAATTGTGTTCTTCTTAATTTCTTTCTCGAGAGCCACGTCCAATCCACGTGTTAGCGCTGCAGAGCTAGTGCTAAGTCCAAATGGTGTTACTGTGAAGCGGTAGCACTTTCCTTCGTACATGAACGCCGTGATATCCCTGCATTCTTGCTTCAGTGGGACCTGCCAGAAGCTACTGGATAAGTCGACTGTTGATAAATACTGCATCTCTCCACATCCGGCCAATATCTCGTTTACCGGGGGCACTCCTTCGTAGTCGGGTACTGTTACACTGTTTACCTTTCTTGCATCAAGGCACAGGCGAACCCTCCCATCCTTCTTGATTACGGTCACAATTGGATTGACGTACGGACTGGCGCAACGTTCGATCACTCCATATCATAACATTCGGTTGATTTCATCGTTCACCTTATCTTTATAAGCAAGTGGTATAGGCCAACCCCTTTGAAAATAAGGTGTCCTGTCCGTAACATGAAATTCATGTGTGTAACCCTCTATTCTCCCCGGGCATTCCCTAAAAACGTTCCTATTCCTTACTAAAATATCCTTCAGGCGTTGCAGTATCTCTTCATCCACGCAATCTATACTTCCAATCTTTTCGTCGATGCATCGCAGTACTTCCTCTTCTTCTTCACCGTTTATCACTTCAATGTTCATGATCGGTATAGCGTTCTCCTCTTCATCAGTTTTGTTCTTTAAGTTAATAATCTTGTTTCCGATGTCAATACGACACCCAACTTCTTGTAAAAAACTAATCCCTAATATACATGGTTTAACTAACTCTGGTATTATTAAGAACACACATTCATTCCGAACACCATCAATCTCGATGTCACACAATATTTGCTTCCTAACTAATTTAGATTTATTTCCTACGGCACTTATGGTAAGGGCATTCGTCACGGGTAGTGTTTCATACGGTCCGATACTTTTCTTATGGTTGTTGAACCACATCTCTGATAGGCCATTAATGAGGCTCCCTGTGTCAAGCAAGGCTGGTACAGTTATGCCATTATTAAACTTGATGATAATCTCCGGACATTTTAATATTTGTTTATTAATAGTTTCATCATCTTCTTGTAGTAAATCACTCCTTATGTCTGGTAATAGTATGTTTACATTCTCGGTTGGGACTAGGTCACTCAAAATTTCTATCTTATTTACTAAGTCGAGGTATTTTTTTTTTGTTGTCACTGTTACCGTTCGTCCTTGGGGCGGTGTCATTAACCGTTCTGCTCATGCTTGCCTCCCCGGGTGTAAACTGTACAGTCTTGACGTATTGTTTGTTTTCAAAGCGACCCCTCGGCTGACGGTCGTTTTCACTTTTATTGTAAGCTCCCTCTCTCTCTCTTGTGTTCACTTTCCCTTCACTGGAGGGTCGATAATGTGGCCTACGGCTGTTTTCATTACTGGACTGGATACTTGTGTATTCGGTAATCAACGCCTTGAAATTTGGTATGCTTGTGATTCCGCGCGTGATTACGGCAAGCTGTAAATCCCTCCCAAAATGGCGGGATATCTTCCTGATAAGCTGTCTGTCAGTCAATGTAGGTGATAATTGCCGGCTTTCTAATAAAATTCTTTCAACATATTGGATGGCTGTGATCAGCCCATTCCATTCGTATCTACCGTACTCAAGGTTATCGCGGATATTGTCGTGGCGTTCTTGACCCCAGTACTTCAAGGTGAATGCTTCCTTGAATTCCTCGAACGTGGATATTTGGTTTCTTATCACTCGCCACCATATCCCAGCATCCATCTCCAAATGCCTTCCTATCCACTTAATGTCGCTGTTGCTGTAGTATAGTTCCTGAATCTCCGATAATTCCTTAAGGAATTCCATCGGGAACCTATCAGTGCCATTGTATTTTATTTCGACGTGTGCATGTCCGTTGACCCTATTGATTATTCCGGACTCACCTTCGATTAGTTGTCATTGCAGCCGTTCTATTTGACACTTTAGTTCATTGATGCGAGTTGTCTTCTCCCTGGTGTTTTCATCCAGTCTTAGCTCCGCCGTCTTTTGTCTTCCATCTACCTCGTCAATCTTCTGTTGTATTGTGTTGTTTGTGTCTCCCTGTTCTTGTTGTAGCTGTCTTACTGTCTGGAATAGCTCGACCTTCAACTCCTCCTGTTTCTTGTGGTTTTCTTTAATGTGTGTCTCTACTCTATTATTGATCTTCTTGATGCTCGTTTGTGTGTTTTGGGTAATATTCTTTAGTTCCTGACGGTCTACTTCTCTGGTTTCTCGTATCTCTTCGAACTTCCTATCAGTGTCGTTTTTCAACTCTTTTATGGTCTCGTCCTGCTGCTTCTGGACTTCATTTATTTTTTGGTCATAAGTATTCATGTATTCGCGCATTTCCGCACGTATTTGCGTGACTTCCTCCTTATGCTTGTCTAGCTTTTCTTCTAGTTTGTCAAACTTTTCATTCTGTTTGTCAAACTTCTCATTAATTACTTTAAGATTGTTCTCATTGATTACTTTGAGGCTTTCATTAACTTCTTCCTTCTGCTTCTCGAATCTCTCATTCTGTTTGTCGAACTTCTCATTCATGAAGTCCATTAGTGCTTGCAATGTCACCTCCTGTCGTGGCTGTTGGGACTCCTGTCCCCGCGCTCTGACGTCTGACGTCTCCTCAGTCATTTGTGACTCAATTGACGATTCTTCACGTTCGTTATCAGGTACTCCCTGTGGGTTGTTGATGTCGAAGTTCATAGAATCGGAACTAGAACTACTAGTCATTTTTGCGGCCTTACTTCGTGTTAACATCCAGTCTAACTAGCCTTACACTTATAATATTTTGTTCTAATAACTAACATGTAAATATATACTTATTCTATCTACTGCCTGCTCTTTGCCAAGCGATGGGCACCAATTTATATATATATATATTGCAATTATGCTAATTTATGGAATTTAATTATGTAATTATCCAATTAGGTTAATTTATGTCAAATTAATTGAATTTACGTGATATATTAATTACTTTGATGTTAGTGACTATGTTCATTAACGATTAGCATAATTACTGCACTGAGACTCTGATAGTTGTATAAAAGACGATATAAAAAATTTACTACAAATCATTCAATTGACGTTAATGTATGTTACAAGGTAAAATTGACAATAATGAACGCATAAATACTTAGTAAATAAACACTTATTTATTTAACATTATTCAAATAAAGAAACTTCCAATATATGGATATAAATTATGTCCTGTAAATACATTCATAAAAGAAAACACATATATTGTAACATAACCAAATATGGCAGTTACATAAAATGAGCCTAAAGGACGGCAAGTAAGATAAAAAATGTGAATGTAAATCTAGATAAGTAAATCCATGTATATAAAGTGTGTATCTACAAATGTGTTAATATGAAAATCCAACTATGAATAAGATGATATCAATCTAGTGACATCAACTACGAAAAATAAGAAAGAAAATGAAGTGAGCCAAAACCAAGTACCAATAATAGACCCAATAGGATCCAAAAGTGAGGGGAAACGACGAAATAAAATTTAACAGAATCCAAAAGTGAGGGGAAACGACGAAATAAAGATTTAACAAACTCCGAAAGTGAGGGGAAACGACTAAAGAATAATGACTACAATGAAAATAACAAGAAAGAAAAAAGAAGAAGGACAAGAAAGCTGATTCAGAAGAGAGAAGAAGATGAATAAATCATACCAGAAATCAACATAAACCACGTGCACCAAAGACTAATTAAGTGACAAGTGAAATAATGATTATCAAATGTGAGAATGAAAAACAGTGATTAGCATTTAAGGAAACACAAACAATAACAGTGCGTACTTAATAGATGTGAAACATGTGAATAACCAACTATTTCTACTGATAAAACCACACAAACAATTATAGTGAGGAAATTTATAAGTATAGGAAAATATGTTAATTCCATGATGAAAACAACAAAATATTAAATAAGTCAAATAGACACGAACAATGAGTGTGACGCGTTTAATAAAGTTGTGATTAACACAGATAATCATAAGTCCACCAAAATGAAACAAAATAGAACAATATAACTATGTTTTATTTTTGGTAAAGAACTGACAACAATGTAAAAAACCATTGTATCAAACAAAAGGGATTGAATTGAATTCAACCCATGACTAGGAAAGCATCATAAATAATACAATAAGATATGTATTAATGTTTAAGAAGGAATGTGTAAACATGTGTCACAAAATAAGTAAAATATTATTGTGAAAGACCATACTGATACCATGTAGATAGTAGAGACATACTGCATTAAAACAGATGGAACATTGTTACATAACCCATAGAGAAAGTACCTGTTAAACAGAAAACCAAAAATATCAATGAAAATAAATGATTATCAACAGTGATATCAATTAAGGAATTGTTACAAATAACAATACATCCTAATAGACAATACATTAAAAAGCAACTATGTAAATAAAACCAATCAAATGCAATGGCAGACAGCTATAGCAAAGATGCAACAAATATGCCAATTCAAATAGGCAAAGTGCAATATCAAAACCAATACTACAGTGAATGACCATATTACCAGTAGTAAGACTAATATCTGGTAATGGTTTGAGAACAGATCTTTAACATGATAACAACAGTATTATAAACAAAATAATGTAAACTAACTAACCATGTACAAACAATCGCATGTAAGATGGACCACTGTATGGCCCATTAGTTAAGGAAAAAAGTGTATGAAAACTTAAACACAGATTGTTCACAATATTACCAGTAGTTAGAGGGAAAATCAATACAACTTTGAGAACAGATTAGAACTATAAAAACAGTCAGTATATATGCAAATAATTAGAAACCAACTGACCATAATGACAAAAATCACAAATAAACCAACCATGTTAAGTGAGTTACTTATGTAAAATATGACATATAAATTTATCTAAGAGTAAATGAGAACATTACCAAAAGTAGGAGTAATGTCTAATACCAATGTAGAAACACAAACATAATGTAACAATAATAGTTTAAGTATTGTTTTTATGAAAAATAAATGACCATTATGTTGAGACACCATAGGAACAAGCCCATTATTAGAGAATTGAAGGGTACTAAACTAGCTAGAAGCTGACCCATATATGTAATACATTAAGTACAATGTATGTACACTAATGAAATTTCATACTTAATATAATTCACTAAGAAAAAGACTAAAATTATATTGATAATTGTATGAGAAAGGTAGAAGAGGAAGGAGACAGTATGTGTATTATGTTTAATACAATCATGTGAGTATATTTAAATGTGAAATCATGTAAATAATCATTTTAGTATTATTAAATTATAAGATTACTTGTATTAGATAAGGGAAATTCATTGTAAATACTTTTATATGAAAACCAAGATGGACGCCTAATGACGCTAAAATAAGCTATTGTTAAGGAAATAATTATTTCCAAATAACCAATTAAACCAAGTGAGAAATGGACTCCAAGTGTTTATTTAGAAAGTGTTTTTAGTGAAAATAATTAAATCTGGTGTCAAAAACTTATAAAAATAAGAAACACCAAAATAATTAATAAAAACATTATTTTAAGAGAAGCAATGCAAATAAAATAGTATTGTTTAGACTTGAATTAAAGAGGAAAATGTCTATAATTCAATGACATAACTCATGTAACGATAGGACGTTTGATAAGGAAGTTATTGTAATTATTAACTTTTCAAGTATTTTTTACACTAGTGCTTACGTCATATAACCCAGGACCCAAAGTCAAAATTTGGTAAAACACCAAATATTTTTATAAAACATGGGCCTTTGGGGTGAAGATTATAGTGATGACAGCCAATCAAATCAACGCATTTTGTCAGAAACGACAGAGACGCTTTGGCAATTTGTAACAGTCTAAGAACAGCTTCCAGACGAATAGGTCACGCCACTCCACGTCATGAAGAAGTATTATTTTAAAATTTGTGCGCAAACATTGACAGAAAGTTAATATACAGACGTAACCTTAACACAACAAATACACTTCCGAGTGATATGTGCGGGATTACCGAATAATAAGTACGATAGTGTATAATCCCGATCGTACTCGCGTGTGTTGTGATTATAAACAGGGAGTACATTATTTTATTTGAATAACTTTAATTTTCAGAAATAATATTTTTGAAATAGACATTTTGATACTACGCGAGTCATTATTAGCGCAGTATCAAACTTATGATGAAATTATTATAATTTCAAGAAATGTTAATTTTTTATTCATTAAAATATTAATTAAATATTTTAATTAATTCTTATAACTATTAAAGTATGTTTAAAGTAACTATTGCTAATAACAAGAGTTTAAATTTAGTCACTCTTTTGACTAAACTTGTTTTGATTATTCGATATTTTGAAATAAATAACGTTAACTTACGTACAAAAGTATAAAATAATTTTTATAGTAACATGTTAAAAGGTTACTAATATTATGTTCAAAAATATAAATTAAGAAATATTAACCAGTCAGAAATCATTTTCTGTAATAGCATTACCTGTGTTCGCTAACCTCAAATTGGTAGCGGTAACTTATTAATATAACTGTTGCATCTGTTCTCAAATAGTTTCCAAACTAAATAGAAATCATAACAAGTTTTTTTTTTGTATTTTATTAATTTTTTCTCTTGAAAATAAATATCTATCAAATTCATTGTTGAAAATAAAACGGTATATTGAAACCATACAAGCCACGAGTCTGACACTGGCTATAGAAAGTTATAAGGTGCGTGCGCATACAGACGTACGATAATTACTTACTTACCATACATATGGTATTAAATTTCATTGTTTTATATTTATTCGTTATTTTTGAACCATTGTTTAATTTTATTGATTCTATAAATATTACATCTTGACACTGATATCATGGATCCTCAAAGAACCTAACAACCTGATAATATATTAACGAGAAAACATAACCTTATAAATTCAAATTATTGTATTAGAGATAGGACTACCAACATTGAGCCTGGATAGAGTTTTATGTCAAAATTAATCGATTGTAATTATTATTTAAAGGGTTATTAGTCTAAATGATTGTTGATTGTTTTTTTCTTGAAATTTGCCATTTTTAAAATTTGTTAATAAACCTACACTTCTTTACCAATGAACAAGAGTATCATTTCAAATAGAAATTAAATTATTTCTTGTAAATCAGTTCTACCAAAGGTGGCGGAAGAATTCAAACTAAGAGAAATTTAAAGTATTACATATGTGTACTAACTGTTATAAATATTCAAATTGAATATTTGTGCATATTTTGAATGTATGTATTTCAGCAACAACCGTCACAGAACAGGACTGAAACGGATACTTGTGGTAAGTGAGGGAGGCATACAGCAAAAAGTGCGCGAACTCATTTAAATTGAAAGAGTGAAACCTTCATAAACACTTATACAATCACACTAATAACTCCTAATAGTTATAATTGGAGCAGTTTTTATAGAAACAACATAATAGCAGATACCGGAGCGTATCTGCAAGCACACTACAATTACAACTACAACTACAATTATACTTACACAGTATAGTATCATCATTATCTATAACTAATTAACGTTATAGATTGGCGCCCAACGTGGGGCAGAAGTGATAGAAGATCACACACCCACACACCACACCACATCGATATTATACCATATACTTGTCTATTATATTACTCATCATTCATCCTCATACATATAATATTATAGATTGGCGCCCAATGTCTGAGCACGAGTTAGGGAAATAAACAATAACTAATAACCTAAATATACTAATTCGTGAGAAGACAGCAGGACCATTATCAGAAGATCAAGATGTATACAGACCGATTGAAGTCAAGATCTAAATCAAGATCGACGTCAAGAAAAAGGATGGCGCAAGCAGAGAAGGAAACCAGAAAAGAAGAGAAGGAAGCTATGTCAACAGAAGATGTGGAGGAGATGGTAGTGGAAGCAAAAGACAAACAAATTGAACCGGCGGAAGGGGTTCAACAGCCAGATGAGGAGCCCGAAATAATACAACCAGAAGTTCTGCCGGAAGTACGCCAACCAGAGGAGTCAAGGGCAACAATGAATGCCAGTATTTTAGAGATATTACGGTCATTGAAAGAAGACTTAAACAAGAAGACGGACGAAAATAGCCAATCCACCAGGGAGTTAGGCAAGAAGATGGAGTCACTTAAGGAGGACTTAAACAAGAAAATGGACGAAAATAGCCAATCCACCAAAGAAGACTTAAACAAGAAAATAGAGGAGGCTAGTCGATCCACAAAAGAGGATTTAAGCAAGAAAATAGAGGAAGGCCAGAGAGAGAACCAAAAACATATGGAATTATTAAAGGAAGAGTTCAATAACCAGATACAGGAGACGAACAGGAGAATGGAAGATGGACAAAACAAAACTGAGGAATTACTGGAGAAGAAAATGGCCATCATGAAAGAGGAGTTATCGACAGAGTTGGGAGTCAGAATGGATAAGGCCAACCAGAAGATGGATGAAATCACGGCTAAGTTCAATAGAGACGTCGAAACAATACAATCTGACCATGAAGGGATGTGGCAACAAATAAGTATCCACAGTAACAAGATGAAGGAAGCCACCAAGAATACAGAAGAAATGGTAGAAAAAAGACTGAAGGAGAATGTCGATGAAATCGAGAAGCACATGGCAATCCTATCAACTGAAGTTAATATCGAGATGGAGGAAGTACGAAAGGAGGGAGAAGGTACCAGCCTGAGACTAATACAAACAGAGTTGGACATCAATCAACGTATCAACGAAATGGAGAGAACGCACGGTACACAAATTAATGTGATAACACAGGAACAAACCAACATGAAAATAGCACAGTCAACACTAACAGACAAGTGTGAAGAAGTATCTGGAAGAGTGGATGCAATTAAGCAGCAGGTACACGATGATCGCACCCTACTAACCGAGCGTCAGCGAAGAGAGCTAGATGACCTCCGCGACGAGATGCATCGTATACAAACGATACCAAATCTACTATCCGGATTGACTCATCTAGACAACAGAGACCAGATTGAATTCAGGACTTATTATAAAAATCCGCTAGAATTTTTAGAACGGATGGAAGAAATCCTACGGAAAAACAGAGAAAGTAGATGGACTACCATTAAGGGAATGTTAGACGAAGCTTTCAAAAGCACGTTCGACAATTGGTGGACGGCAACCCGTAACGAAGTGGGGAATTATGATAACTTCAAAGTGGCGTTTAAACAGAAATATTGGTCAGAAGCCACCCAGAACATCGTCAGGGACGACATCACGAACGGGAGGTTTGATATACATGGAAGGCAATCAATGACAACGTATTTCTTGGGAAAGATTTGCCTAGCCAGGAATCTTGAACCCGCCATTCCAGAAGAATGCCTAGTGACGAAATTAGCCTACCACTTCAATCAAGGCATATCACAAGGGAGGCTAAATGCCCAAATAAAGACAGTCCAAGGGATGTGCGAACTGTTGGAGAACCATGAAAGAGAACGCTACTACCAACGTAATCGTCAAGGACCAAACCAGACGTATGATCGAGGCGGACCTGGGAATAATAACCCCAACATATCCAACGAAAGGAATAGCCCAGGAAGAAACCACAATTACCCACCAAGATACCAAAATCACCCTGTACCACGTCAAGACGGAGGTGGCAACAACGTCAACAATAGAGGGAATAATAATAATAATCAGCATTCAGGTGGATATCAGCGAGAGCCAGCCTACCAAAGAGGTAACAATTATTACCGGCCGTACCAGAATCAAGCTCCCAATCATCACCCAAGACAAAACAATGGCAACCAACATAATAATCACTTTCGCAGAGTGCATTATGCTCAAGCCAGTCGAGGGGGAAATCGTCGAAACTACTACAAAGGAAGGAGAAGTTTCCCTAATCAGAATAGTCACTCCAGCAACAGCGATAGAGAGGAGCGGGAATCTGGATACCGATCTAACGGAAGCGACAGTAATGGAAGTCAAGGAACGACAACGCAAAATACAACAGTCTACAATAATGGACATGGAAATGGGAATCAAGAACCCATAGCTTCGACATCGCAAGACAGGCACGGGAATAGTGACCTGCCTTTAAACGCCAACCGGCAGTGAAAAACCAAGTAGTACCCTCACTGAACCGGACTATTGGGTCTAGAGTTTTGGCAAACCATCAAACTCTTCGCAAAACATACACCAATAATTATTTGAAAAATATTAGAAGAGACTTAATGGAAGAAAAAGAGAATACTATCAGCGACACAAGTAATAGTGAAATTGCCTACATAGCGGTAAAGGTCAACAATATAAAAGCAACGGCAATGATAGATACCGGAGCAAATGTATCATTGATAGATAAAGTGGAGTTAGATAGAATTCAATCTGAAAATAAAGCGACAATACCCACTTTACCTATTAACAACATTGTACTCATTGGAGCTACCGGACGTCAAAACAAGACGATTAGACAACAAGTGCAGCTTGATGTATCCAGCAACGGCAACACGATACAGATGATATTCCTCGTAGCCAGTGGGTTACCATTTACCCTGCTCATTGGGTGTGATATACTCAGGAAATACACTGCGATAATTAACATGGACACCAATACAGTAAGAATGAAGACAGGAGAGGTTGAGTGGACAGCCAAGCTAACGGAATATCAAAAGGCACCCGCAGAACATGTAATCTATTACATTAGGGAAGGCCACCAACATCAGGAAGGCGCCATCAACAAGCAGCTTCACAATAACCCAGAGGAAGATTTATGGTTGACCAAGATTAATGAGATACGAGAATTCAAGACCAACCAAAATAACCAAGAGCTGACATGGGAACAAAAGGACCATCTGATAAACATATATTGCCAGTATCGTCACATATTTTCCGATACACCCGGAAAAATTAAAAATTTCCAATGTGAGTTAAGATTCAAAGACCAAACCGAATTTAAACGAAAATCTTATCCTATTGCCTTTTCGCTGAAGGAAGCAGTAAGGGAAGAAATCCAGCGTTTGATAGCAAATGACATTATCGAAGTAAGCAATTCACCATATACCAACCCTATTGTCGCCGTACCGAAGAAAAATGGTGCGGTACGAATTTGTTTAGATGCTAGGGAATTAAACAAAACCATAATTAACGACAGGACATCACCTGGAGAAATTGATGAGATCTTAAAGAAGTTTTATGGTTCAAAATTCTACAGTATATGGGATACGGTATGTGGATATTGGCAAGTTGAACTGCATCCGAATAGTAGGAAGTATACTGCCTTTATTTTCGAAGGTAGAAATTACCATTTCAAAAGACTACCGTTTGGCTTAGTAAATTCGGTAGCGATATTCGTCAAGTGTATGGACGAAATACTGGGCCACAATACACTGCAATTTACAACAGTCTATGTTGACGATCTCTTAATCGCCTCCAACAATTGGGAGGAACACTGTGAAAGGGTGGCACAGGTCTTACAGAAACTAGAAGATAATCACATTACATTGAAGCTAGATAAGTCTCAATTAATAGCAAAAGAAGTCCAATTTTTGGGGTTTAACCTATCTGAACATGGAATTACACCGTCCCAGGAAAAGATGGAGGCAATACAGCGTTTCCCCGTCCCACAGAACAAGAAACAACTGCAATCGTTCCTCGGGATCTGCAACTACTATCGTAAGTTTCAAGTGAATTACTCCGAATTAACAGCTCGATTTTCAAAACAGCTTTCATCAAAAGAAAAGTGGAAATGGGAATCAGAACAAGAATCTACATTTAAGTTAATCAAAGAAAAGTTCCTAGAAACCGTAATGTTACATCACCCTAACTTTGAAAAACAATTTTTCATGAACTGCGACGCCAGCGATTTGAGTCTCGGATCCGTGCTATATCAAGAAGACCAAGACGGGAACCATGAAGTAATCAGTTTTGCAAGTCGCACATTGAACAAGTGTGAACGCAACTATCACACCACAGAAAAAGAATTGTTAAGTATCGTATTCGCTTGCGAAAAGTTTAGAACCTTTATTTTGGGATATAAAGTGACAGTAAGAACGGATCATAAATCCATTTCATTCATCAAGAACTGTAAATTGAAACATGGGAGATTGACCAGATGGACTCTCACACTCCAAGAGTATAATATACAGTGGGAGTACATACCGGGAAAAAGTAACACAGCTGCAGACGTGTTATCCCGGATTAACATTGACGCCCAAACGTTTCATGGAGAGAGAGAAACCATCGCGAAGGTCTACTACTTGCTAAAAAATAAATCTGAACTTACTAAAATACTGTCAGATATAGCTATACAGCAACAACAAGATCCTAAAATACTGATAATTATTAAAAAACTAGCAGATAACGATGCCAACATTAAACAATATTTCTGTATTCATAACCAGCTAGTGTTCACCAAAAGCAATAAAAATGGTGAAGACTGGAAAGTAGTTGTCCCAAAGGTTCTAGAGAGAGATTTGACCATCGACTATCACATACGATATGGTCATATGGGAGCAGTGAAGGTGGTAAAAGCACTGCAAGAACATGCGTATTTCACTGATATGAATAGGAAGGTAAGAAAATATATACAGAATTGCCATATTTGCCAGCTAGTCAAATGCAGTAACGAAAAGAGAGAAGGAGTGATGATACCGATAACATCTGTGACAAAATTAGAAAAAATCTTCCTGGACATTTGTGGGCCATTTCCACGGAGTGGTGGAAGACATCAGTATAAATATATCATTATTATCTTTGACCACTATACAAAATATACGAAGCTGTATCCACTTAATCGAGCCACAACAAGCAAGATACTAGAAGTAGTTATAAACAAATACATACCCGAAGTGGGCCGACCAACATCAATAGTTACAGATCACGGAACGCAGTTTCGAGGACGGAAATGGCGGAAAACACTGCTCCATCTGGGCATCAAAACGTATAAGACATCGGTGTACCACCCCAACAGCAACCCTGCTGAGAGAGTGTTGAGGGAAGTAGGAAGGATTTTAAGAACCTACTGTCACAGCCAGCAGCGGAAGTGGGAGGAGTATTTGTCCCCAGCTGAAGACTTCTTAAACCTCGCATACCATCAGTCAACTGAGGAGACACCATACATGGCAATGCATGAAAAAAGACCACCCCGAGAGATCACAGAAATAATTAACTTTCCAATAAGTGCAGAGATCAAGTTTGACCAAACCAAGTTCTATAATAATGCTGTTGAAAGAGCCCAGAAACTGAGAATTAAATACAAAAAATTGCAGCCCAAAATTATAAAAAACAAAGTGGGAGACCAAGTATTAATCAAAAATCGAGAACTCCCAAGCACTATCGAGGGCATTGCAAAGAAATTACTACTATTATATACCGGACCATATACTGTAACAAAAGACAATCTAAACAACACCTATGAATTGCAAAACCCTATTACAAAAAAGATAAAGGGCACGTATAATCAGACTTCGATGAAAAAATATGTTGACAATTGAATTATGAAATTACAAGTGAAAAGTGGGCGATAAGGATGATTTTATTATTGATACTATGTAAAGGATGAAAATGTTTATTGTGTAAAATGAAAAAATAATTATGAGAATAACTGTTGACTATATCAAAATGAAAAATGAAATGTGGCCATGAAGATTATTGTTATTTACAAAATGAAAAGTAAAAATATAATTATAAAAATAAATGTTAACTGAAGAAAAAAGGGTGAATTATTATTATGAAGATTATTATATGTTTGTATTAAATGAAGAATAACTATGTAATTATGTATTAAACATTGAATGTTATATATATTGTCATTTTATAATATGGGAAAAATTGATCCCAGAGAATTTATGTAAAGGAATCAGAACATTGTATTCATTAATGATAACTACTATATAAAAAGGATGTCAATACGAGAAAGACACACAACATCTTTGGCACAAACTAATTCCAAGAGCCACGTCAACCAGTAGAACAACAACATCTCACCCGTACTACTATATAAGAAAAAATCTCAATACGAGAAAGACACACAACATCTTTGGCACAAACTAATTCCAAGAGCCACGTCAACCAGTAGAACAACAACATCTCACCCGTACTACTATATAAGAAAAAATCTCAATACGAGAAAGACACACAACATCTTTGGCACAAACTCATTATTTCCAAGAGCCTAGTCAACCAGTAGAATGACAACATCTCACCCGTACTACTATAGAAGAAAGAGAAGAGTTGGAAGGATAAACCAAATGAACATTATTACTGTAGAGAAACGACTACACACGACAAACTTATATTTGAATAAAGAAAAGCCAGCACTACATGAAGTACAAATACCAACTAAAACCTGGAAAAGGAAAGAAAAAAAATAAATGTACTAATACATAGTATCTAGAAGAATGAATTTGGAATGAAGATTATGACGAAATAACGTTCAAGGTAACACAGAATGAAGAGATTAATTTATGATGAAGAAGAATAAAAAAGAATATACTAACGAAGAAAATCATGAGAGTATACCAGTGAGGAAATGTAAAACAAAATATCCCGATGATATGTGAAGAATTAGTTAAGTTGAATCAAGAAAAGAGAGAATCACAATGTACAAACCGCAGATGCGAGAATTAATCCCAAGAATATTTATTATTTGTCGGAAAAACGACCACTATTATTATTGTTATTAATGATTTGAGATGAATTGACTGAAGAGTAATGCCAGCAATCATTTATTATTATTAAAGGAGATGATTTGCCTCCATATTTATTGAAATTAGTATGGCCAGTAGAGTCGAATAGCCAAAGTGAGCCGCTCTAAACTGCCCCAGCTAAATGTATGTTAGGGAACTAAATAAACGAGGGAAGTAATTACATAGAGAAGAAATAAATATGATTCAAAGAGTAGAAAGTGAAAGGATATATGGAAAAAACATGTAAATCAATATGGAATGTACAATAATTGATAAATTCTTCATAGGAAAATATAGTATAATCATAACTCAGAATTAATCAATTCTTAAAGGAAGGCATATGTAACATAACCAAATATGGCAGTTACATAAAATGAGCCTAAAGGACGGCAAGTAAGATAAAAAATGTGAATGTAAATCTAGATAAGTAAATCCATGTATACAAAGTGTGTATCTACAAATGTGTTAATATGAAAATCCAACTATGAATAAGATGATATCAATCTAGTGACATCAACTACGAAAAATAAGAAAGAAAATGAAGTGAGCCAAAACCAAATACCAATAATAGACCCAATAGGATCCAAAAGTGAGGGGAAACGACGAAATAAAATTTAACAGAATCCAAAAGTGAGGGGAAACGACGAAATAAAGATTTAACAAACTCCGAAAGTGAGGGGAAACGACTAAAGAATAATGACTACAATGAAAATAACAAGAAAGAAAAAAGAAGAAGGACAAGAAAGCTGATTCAGAAGAGAGAAGAAGATGAATAAATCATACCAGAAATCAACATAAATCACGTGCACCAAAGACTAATTAAGTGACAAGTGAAATAATGATTATCAAATGTGAGAATGAAAAACAGTGATTAGCATTTAAGGAAACACAAACAATAACAGTGCGTACTTAATAGATGTGAAACATGTGAATAACCAACTATTTCTACTGATAAAACCACACAAACAATTATAGTGAGGAAATTTATAAGTATAGGAAAATATGTTAATTCCATGATGAAAACAACAAAATATTAAATAAGTCAAATAGACACGAACAATGAGTGTGACGCGTTTAATAAAGTTGTGATTAACACAGATAATCATAAGTCCACCAAAATGAAACAAAATAGAACAATATAACTATGTTTTATTTTTGGTAAAGAACTGACAACAATATAAAAAACCATTGTATCAAACAAAAGGGATTGAATTGAATTCAACCCATGACTAGGAAAGCATCATAAATAATACAGTAAATAAAACAATAAAATATTATTGTGAAAGACCATACTGATACCATGTAGATAGTAGAGACATACTGCATTAAAATAGATGGAACATTGTTACATAACCCATAGAGAAAGTACCTGTTAAACAGAAAACCAAAAATATCAATGAAAATAAATGATTATCAACAGTGATATCAATTAAGGAATTGTTATAAATAACAATACATCCTAATAGACAATACATTAAAAAGCAACTATGTAAATAAAACCAATCAAATGCAATGGCAGACAGCTATAGCAAAGATCCAACAAATATGCCAATTCAAATAGGCAAAGTGCAATATCAAAACCAATACTACAGTGAATGACCATATTACCAGTAGTAAGACTAATATCTGGTAATGGTTTGAGAACAGATCTTTAACATGATAACAACAGTATTATAAACAAAATAATGTAAACTAACTAACCATGTACAAACAATCGCTTGTAAGATGGACCACTGTATGGCCCATTAGTTAAGGAAAAAAGTGTATGAAAACTTAAACACAGATTGTTCACAATATTACCAGTAGTTAGAGGGAAAATCAATACAACTTTGAGAACAGATTAGAACTATAAAAAGTCAGTATATATGCAAATAATTAGAAACCAACTGACCATAATGACAAAAATCACAAATAAACCAACCATGTTAAGTGAGTTACTTATGTAAAATATGACATATAAATTTATCTAAGAGTAAATGAGAACATTACCAAAAGTAGGAGTAATGTCTAATACCAATGTAGAAACACAAACATAATGTAACAATAATAGTTTAAGTATTGTTTTTATGAAAAATAAATGACCATTATGTTGAGACACCATAGGAACAAGCCCATTATTAGAGAATTGAAGGGTACTAAACTAGCTAGAAGCTGACCCATATATGTAATACATTAAGTACAATGTATGTACACTAATGACATTTCATACTTAATATAATTCACTAAGAAAAAGACTAAAATTATATTGATAATTGTATGAGAAAGGTAGAAGAGGAAGGAGACAGTATGTGTATTATGTTTAATACAATCATGTGAGTATATTTAAATGTGAAATCATGTAAATAATCGTTTTAGTATTATTAAATTATAAGATTACTTGTATTAGATAAGGGAAATTCATTGTAAATACTTTTATATGAAAACCAAGATGGACGCCTAATGACGCTAAAATAAGCTATTGTTAAGGAAATAATTATTTCCAAATAACCAATTAAACCAAGTGAGAAATGGACTCCAAGTGTTTATTTAGAAAGTGTTTTTAGTGAAAATAATTAAATCTGGTGTCAAAAACTTATAAAAATAAGAAACACCAAAATAATTAATAAAAACATTATTTTAAGAGAAGCAATC
This sequence comes from Magicicada septendecula, assembly GCA_034769895.1. Lineage (NCBI taxonomy): Eukaryota > Metazoa > Arthropoda > Insecta > Hemiptera > Cicadidae > Magicicada > Magicicada septendecula. The sequence continues at coordinate 158,540,013 of CM068370.1, read as the reverse complement.
CAAATAAAATAGTATTGTTTAGACTTGAATTAAAGAGGAAAATGTCTATAATTCAATGACATAACTCATGTAATGATAGGACGTTTGATAAGGAAGTTATTGTAATTATTAACTTTTCAAGTATTTTTTACACTAGTGCTTACGTCATATAACCCAGGACCCAAAGTCAAAATTTGGTAAAACACCAAATATTTTTATAAAACATGGGCCTTTGGGGTGAAGATTATAGTGATGACAGCCAATCAAATCAACGCATTTTGTCAGAAACGACAGAGACGCTTTGGCAATTTGTAACAGTCTAAGAACAGCTTCCAGACGAATAGGTCACGCCACTCCACGTCATGAAGAAGTATTATTTTAAAATTTGTGCGCGTACATTGACATAAAGTTAATATACAGACGTAACCTTAACACAACAAATACACTTCCGAGTGATATGTGCGGGATTACCGAATAATAAGTACGATAGTGTATAATCCCGATCGTACTCGCGTGTGTTGTGATTATAAACAGGGAGTACATTATTTTATTTGAATAACTTTAATTTTCAGAAATAATATTTTTGAAATAGACATTTTGATACTACGCGAGTCATTATTAGCGCAGTATCAAACTTATGATGAAATTATTATAATTTCAAGAAATGTTAATTTTTTATTCATTAAAATATTAATTAAATATTTTAATTAATTCTTATAACTATTAAAGTATGTTTAAAGTAACTATTGCTAATAACAAGAGTTTAAATTTAGTCACTCTTTTGACTAAACTTGTTTTGATTATTCGATATTTTGAAATAAATAACGTTAACTTACGTACAAAAGTATAAAATAATTTTTATAGTAACATGTTAAAAGGTTACTAATATTATGTTCAAAAATATAAATTAAGAAATATTAACCAGTCAGAAATCATTTTCTGTAATAGCATTACCTGTGTTCGCTAACCTCAAATTGGTAGCGGTAACTTATTAATATAACTGTTGCATCTGTTCTCAAATAGTTTCCAAACTAAATAGAAATCATAACAAGAGTTTTTTTTGTATTTTATTAATTTTTTCTCTTGAAAATAAATATCTATCAAATTCATTGTTGAAAATAAAACGGTATATTGAAACCGTACAAGCCACGAGTCTGACACTGGCTATAGAAAGTTATAAGGTGCGTGCGCATACAGACGTACGATAATTACTTACTTACCATACATATGGTATTAAATTTCATTGTTTTATATTTATTCGTTATTTTTGAACCATTGTTTAATTTTATTGATTCTATAAATATTACATCTTGACACTGATATCATGGATCCTCAAAGAACCTAACAACCTGATAATATATTAACGAGAAAACATAACCTTATAAATTCAAATTATTGTATTAGAGATAGGACTACCAACATTGAGCCTGGATAGAGTTTTATGTCAAAATTAATCGATTGTAATTATTATTTAAAGGGTTATTAGTCTAAATGATTGTTGATTGTTTTTTTCTTGAAATTTGCCATTTTTAAAATTTGTTAATAAACCTACACTTCTTTACCAATGAACAAGAGTATCATTTCAAATAGAAATTAAATTATTTCTTGTAAATCAGTTCTACCAAAGGTGGCGGAAGAATTCAAACTAAGAGAAATTTAAAGTATTACATATGTGTACTAACTGTTATAAATATTCAAATTGAATATTTGTGCATATTTTGAATGTATGTATTTCAGCAACAACCGTCACAGAACAGGACTGAAACGGATACTTGTGGTAAGTGAGGGAGGCATACAGCAAAAAGTGCGCGAACTCATTTAAATTGAAAGAGTGAAACCTTCATAAACACTTATACAATCACACTAATAACTCCTAATAGTTATAATTGGAGCAGTTTTTATAGAAACAACATAATAGCAGATACCGGAGCGTATCTGCAAGCACACTACAATTACAACTACAATTATACTTACACAGTATAGTATCATCATCATCTATAACTTAACGTTATAATATATAAGAATCAAATTACAATATGAATTCATTACGTCGTTCGCTGAAAACATACACATATATATATAACACAATGAACATACATAAACATAGACAATCAACATATTAATCTTACACTAATGCGTTCATTTTGCCTCAGATGAATAGCTTTATTTAAAATTACCATGATAATCAATCTAAATTCTCAAAGGGTGATTTCTTTGAAAAGAGTCAGGACAGTAGAGTTATTATAACAGTAATAACATAAAGATTTACTTGTGAAATGGATTATCCAAAAATTCCATCGGCGAAACTCCTTTCCACTGATGATCCAAATACGTAAGGTTGTGTAGATTCGATGCTTATCATCACTTAACACTCGCGGATAAGATTCACTCGCGGTGTGTGTCCTCCGTTGATGTCGGCCGTTAATATGAAAGTCTATAAAGTTATGTGTTGCATGAGTGCGTTCATTGTTAATTATCGTGTATATATGACTGTCTATCGTCAAACGTCTTCTTGCGTCTATATACGTTAATGTATTGTGTTTTAGATTACGTGATGTATTGTTCCATTCGGTATTTGTAACACTTCACACTGTGCAACGATACATTTCCGTAACTCGGTACAACATTGACGTAAAGTTCTGTGAGTCTGTTATTAAATGAAAACTGCGAATAATTAACTTAGTTCTTAACAAGCGGTAGCTGAGTAAAACTGAGTAACTGAAAGTTTTTAACAACTGAAGTATACTGCATGATTCAGTCACTGCGAATACACTATGACTGAATAACTCGTGAATAACTGAAAATACTGTGTTAACTGATTAAAGCACTGCGTAACTGGGTTCCAGAGTAAAACTGAGATATATACTGACTGAAAATGTAAGAAGACTGAGAATTATATTGAGAGTGAGAAATAGAATAAGACTGAAATTTATATGAAGACTGAGGCTCCGCGTGCCCTGTAAACAGTTTTTATTAAGCTTCATTTACCACAATGCAATGTCCTGGCAAACACGCCTTTGGTCAACCACGATAGGTCAGATGAACTCCTACACCTATGTAGAACTATGGTTCTCGACCCCTCATTCGCTGTTCGCGTTGCTATCATGACAACAGTCCTCTCCACCTGCGTCCTGGGAAGATGCTGGACTCTGGTTGGTTATCGGGCATCCCCTCAAGTACACGACGAAAGGGCTGCGTACCATTTCCTAGAATGTAGAGCAATTCCGCGCCTGTCTATCAAGCTTTTGTCCAAGTATGCTCTGGAGGTCTGCAGTTGTTCTCACGCGAACAATACGTCGCATTTCGTTATTGTTTGACTTCCCACGACCCTTTTTCGTCAATTAGCAGCACCATGCGTGTTGTCATTTCCAAGATGCCACTCCTGTCTCCCGTCATAAATACTAGTTGTCACCAGTAAGATGTTTGCACGCTGTGCGCACATCCTGGCCCTATTCACTAGATATACACTGTTTTGTTTTCATACGGGGTGAGACTCTCCTAAACCCTTTGTGTAAGTATTCCTTTTCTTATTGCTGGCACGCTCCAAATTAACCTCACAGCGTGTGTTCGCTACAATTTCTCCGTATCTGGGCCACCATACTGCATCTTTTGTTTAGTTTGTTGTGAGGCTGTAAATCCCAGTTGAGTCGAGTCTGTCACAGGCGATCCTTACTTCCTATTGTAGTGTTGTGTCAGGCATTCTCTCATTGTTCTTAGCAAGCGTCCAGTTGACACTTCGTTAAGTTGCCTCTTTATTTATTGCTTCTGGCTCGGGTTGGGGTGACTTGACTGGTGTAACGTACTTCTTGATCAAAATTTAAAAAATTAAAATTTTTGGTCATCACAAATAGCAATTATAAAATATTTATTCATTTTGAACAAAAACCCAAGATTTATAACAATGGGTACAAATGTTTACCACCAATAAGGTAAGAGATAGTTACCATAACAACGAAACTTTATTATATAGAAAACCGTTATAAAACTTAGAGTCCATTATTATCTATCAAGAGAGAGGGATGCCAAGCTGAATTTGACTCAATTAAAAGTTAAAAACGAGGGAATGCAATCAAAATTAAATCAATACGAATACTAGAAGTTGAACCTAGATACATTAAACCCAGGATGAAAATATAAAACAAATTTCAACAATTAAAATTAATAAAAAACTTTGAATAAATAAATCAGAAGCCATAAAAAGGAGGAAACCCAACTGATGAAGAACTAATTAATATATCAACACAATCTGGAAGAAATACCTGTGACTCATCACAAGAAACGACAAGGGTTTTGTTAAGTATAAATGAATTATCAGTAATTGCGAACTAAACTAGTTAACTTTTTCAGAACACAATAACTCTCACTCCGAACTAGGTATATTAAATTCTTTCAAGGATTAATTGAAAACATTTATTAAAACTGTATGTAAACTATAACTTAACCTATGTGCGAGGCCTAAAAGGTTGACACACTTTTTAAACACAAGGAACCTAATTGTATGTAAACTTTCATAGTATTTAAGTAACATTGATGCAAGGTTGTGTACTTTAATAACATCTTGTTTAATTTTTCGTAATCAAAAGAACTCATTGACTGAATGAAATGTGTAAATAATTAATGTCAGCGTCCATGCTGGTGTCGTTAAACTGTTGTCAACATAGCCAACCCACTTTTTTATAATAACATCTTTTGTATTTAAATGTTGAATGATTAGTGAATCTGGACACTAATAAATTAGTACTGAACATTATTAACCGCCCTTTGTTTTATTTGATATATATTGTAATATTTGTGTACTTTAGTAGTGAAGAAAATTCTTTACCAGAATTATAGGTTGGCAACATGTCGGACAGCACGCGAGACTTGAATTCCCGCCAGTCCATGCGAGTAAGTTGAAATTAATATCAGCGAAAGGAAGAAGACGCAATTAGAACTTTTTAATTGTTTTCGTGTAAAACAATTTGGCGCCTATCGGGAAGTAAGTACATCAATTAAGGACAGGTAAGGAGAAGAACGAGAAAGATTCGGTACTGATTATTAGCGCGTTCGCGATCTTCATTGTCAGCGATAGATACGTTATAAAAAGATGGCAAAGTAATAAGACTTTCAGAGTATGTACAGAGTGAACGTAACAAATTGACGCCAACAACGTGTGGCTTAATAACACGTACAGAATCATAACAATATATATATATATATATATATTGTAACGACGAGATCTTTATCGTCTCTATAAACGTGTGTTAGCCCCATACGTAGTAGTCGTTACTTTATGTTTACTTACTTTTTTAACTTTCCACGCTGACAATGTCCGTCGCGAACTCACGAATTACCAGTACCAATATCTCGCGAGTGTAAACCTTACCTGTCCTTTAATGAGTAATTTTAATTCCCGGGTGGCGCCAAATTGTTTATGAAAACAATTAAAAATGTGAAATTGAGCGGTCGTTCTAGACGGTGTTGACTAATTCAAATTGCCCTCGCAATTGGCGGGCATATGAATCTCGCTAGTAGTTCGCCGTGCTGCCGACGTCTAATGCTGGCACACAATTTTGCTCGTCGCTAAAGTACACAAACTTTATAATACAATTTACAATGAAATAAAGGACGGTTATTACTACTCGGTACCAGTGTATTAACGTGAATTAGTTAATTGTTATTTATTTAAATACAAAATTATATACTGTTATTAAATAAAGTTCCTCCGGCAATAAATAGACAATGTTCTCAGGTTGGCTAAGATGATTTAAACGTTTCTAATTCGACATGGCTGTCATTTTTTGTTTATTTTCTTACTGTTCGTTTAATCATGAGTTCTTTTGGTTATAAAAAAATACTAATAAGATGATAATAAAGTACACTACCTTATATTAATGGTACTTATATACTATTAGAGTTAATTACAATTCGTTTTTGAAGTGTTATAAAGTGTGTGTTAAAAGTTCATAATTTATACACAGGTTATTTTCTGGTTACATACAAGTTTAGTTTTTATTTTCAATTAATCCTTGAAAGAAATTTAGTTTATCAGTTCGTAGTGAGAGTTATTTGTGTAGTGAGAAAAAGTTAATTACAATTTATTCCATAAATTTGGGTATTTCAGATATACTTAACAAATCTGTTGAGTTCGGGTGAAGAGTTATTCAGTTCTTCGTTAGGTTGGGTCTATCCGGTCATCAATCTTCCATCATTTATAATTTGGAGTACGTCTGGCTTCTTTTTCGGATAATGTGGATTAAATAATTAATTTAGAATATGAAAATCTGGTCTGTTGTCTCTTTTGATTGGACTAGTTCTTCATCAGACTTCTTGCATCTTCATTTTATTAAATTTTGACTTATTTTTGATTATTTTAAGTTAAAATTGAGTCGAATATGGTTTGGCTTCTGTATGTCTTGAGCGTCAATAATGAACTAATTCTTTTTAACGGAATTATATTAAATAACATTCCGTTGTTATGGCAACTGTCTGTACTCTCATTGGCTGATCATATTTATGTCTATTGTTTTGCTGGATTTGCTGGAATTGATTGCTGGACCTATTCTCAGTCAATCTTAAATACCTTTTTGTCATCTTGTGACTTTCATTAATAATAATATTTTGGGGATTGTCCACCACTTCATGGTTCTTTAGATCATTTTAACTTTTTTTCTTCCCTTTCTTCCTTCCGCTGTACGTTTGCTATATTCTGTTATATACTCACACAGTTGATTGTTTTTATTTATTTAGTTGTTAATTTCATTAGTTCTAAACTTTAATTAGCTTGTTTTTCTTTTGTTCTTTTGATCATTTTAATTATTTTAGACATCTTTTCTTTTCTTCTCCTTTGTTGATTACCCTTATTTTGCTTTAGCCACTTGCTGTATATTTGCTTTATATTTTTTTTTCTTGTACCAGTTTTTTTTCTTCTTTTTTTTCTGAATATTCTATATTCTTTCCAATTTTATGTATTTGTCTTAGCAGTTCTTGCTTGGTTCTATATTTGTTTATTTTAATTGGTCTCCTTTCTAATTCTCTTGTTGTTTGTTTAGTTTATTTTATCTCATATAATCTCTAAATATTCGTGTAAGTTGGTTGTACTTACTATTTAGGAATTTTGTAGTTTATTCCTTTATTTTATCTCTTATCTCATATGTTTCCTAAATGGTAGTGTAAGTTGATCTTACATATTCTTTGAATTTTGTAGTTTATTTTTTATTTTACCTCATACGTTTTCTAAATAATACCGTAAGGTGATCTAAAGGCCTCTTCACACAGAACGTAGCCGAGGTATTAATACGTCTTCGGCGTATTAATACCTCGGCTACGTCTTTCGTGCCCAACAGCTGTTTGTATTTGAATTCACTTCAATTTGGTTAGTGATGGCATTTACAGTGCCGTGGTGTGAGCCTGGTTTTAACAGAAGTGTTATGCCCTGGATGGAAACTGATTCAAGTGATAGTGATAGTGATGATGAGTTGTTATTGTTGTATTCATTAGGGGGAAGGTCGGAATGGGTCCATCGAATAAACAAGAGGCGGGCAAAGTTCAGTGAATATCATCACTTAATGGAAGACTTGGAGTGTGATGACGAAAAGTTTCGAACATATTACAGACTGAACAAAGATGAGTTTAGTGAGGTTTTGTCGCTCATTAGTAGTGATATCAAGAAAGGAGAAACCAACTACAGGAAAACAATACCTCCTAGTGAACAGCTGGCTATTTGCTTGAGGTAAGTTGTTAAGTTTTAAGTTTGAATTTTTTGGTAGCAGAATAATAGATTGTTGGTTATGAGCAAAATGACTTTTTGATTTATATTCATAAATTTTTTCAAACATAAAAATACCAATCTCGTATTCATGTAGGCCTAATAATATTCATATGCAAATATAAATGGAAACTATACAGAGCAGTAAACTTTTATATGCTAAAACTGCAATACACAGCTCATTATGAAATGAAGGTCACAGTTCAGTATAAATTTTTATTGTTGAAACAAAACACAACGCATAATAAATGTCAAAGTTATTACAACACATTGAGTGACGGTCTGTGTATGTAACTAAGTATTGAATGTTTAATGTAGTGTAACTATAAACTAAAATAATTGTGTAGCAAATATTACCATTGTAAATTAAACTTATACACCTTATAAACTAAATTGTAATAGAATATAAGCGATGACAGTACACATTTTAAAGTGAGTTATGACAAAAGTAAATGTAACCATAACTAAAAATACTGTAAATACATATATATGTAAAAACTAACTTTAGCTTAACAACTTCCTGTTAAGGTAATTTAATAATAATGTCATCAACAAGCGATGTAACTACGCTGGACAGGAGTCTTTAAATTAGTAAATTATGTTAAAAACAAATAATATAATGTCAATGTAAGCAAACATTGTAAACAAACTGATGTGTTTGGGACATGGAAATGTATCTCATATCGAGGTATAGTACTTAATAAATTTCACTACCGGGGTAAGTGTTTTCCAAGTAGTTGCCTCTCAATGCTCACTGTCAAAGTAGTCCGGAGAGTTGACGGATGATCGCAACAAAGCGCCAGTTTGTGAAAGCGAAGTAGAGTTGTTAACAGGCCTGAAGCGGACTAATGGTGTTTGGTTGTCTATGACCCCACTGGTTGTTGTTGATCGTGTTGAACTTCCTGATGGAGAAAGAGAAACCGAAGGCGTAGCCAACAGTTGCTGTGCAGTTACTGGCATAACACGAGTCATCAACGATTCATTTTCCTCTTCCGCCCGACTGATTGCATCCAAAACTTCTCTTTTAATTCTATTTTGAAGTCTTCGGGGGAGCTTCTTCACAGACATAGCGGCACTTCCAAAGAACATATCAATATCATCTGGGGCTGGTCAAGTAGTTTTCAATTGATTTTTAGTCTTCATAAAATCAATAATTTTATCAACTCCTCTCGGAGGTCTTTGCCGGCCTGATACCTCTTGTTGGACTTGGCGATGTGGTATTTCATCCTCGGTCTCATTTAAAGCACTGTCGTCTTGCATGACAGTATCGTTTTGCTGTTCTTCAGTCGAATCCTCCATCATTGGGGGGATATTGTTTTGTTGCCTGAAAACAAGCGACTATAATAAATTTTTTTGCAAAATTATAGGAAAAAAATTTGGAAAAAAAAGGTTAAAAAATACATTGGCATTTTGTAAAAACCCCTTTTGTGGGCTCTAGGGAACCCATGTTGATAGTTAAGGGGAGCAGGAGGGCTAAAAATCTTTAAATTTGACTTTTTTCGTTTTTTAGCCTAAGTTGTGCTACATACTTTTGGGCTTAATTTATTTTATTAATTTATTAATTATTAACTTATTATTAACTTAATTTATTTTATTATTAATTTGGGCATTTATTTCATGATGACTTACGGAGTATGTGGTGGTAAGATGGACACCAAAAACTCCATTTTTCTCTCGTACTTCCAAGGCTTTGAGTTGGTTGCCGCTTGTCCGCTTTTTGTTTCTTTCCTTTTCAGTGCATTCCTGTGACTATCCCGTAACTTTTTCCATTCCAGTTTCAATTCTGCCACTGAAACAATATTTTTATTTCAGGTTTCTATCCACTGGTGATACATACCAAACTATTGCCTTCAGCTAGAGTGTTGGTCTCAGTACTGTGTCGAAGATTATTGAAGATGTGTGTGACGCATTATGGAAAAACATGCAACCGTTGTACATGCCAACGCCAGATCAAAATTTGTGGAGAAATGTAGCCACAGGTTTCAACGATAGATGGAATTTTCCACACTGTATTGGCGCAGTAGATGGTAAACATGTTAAAATCCAATGTCCACCATTTTCAGGATCATGTTACTATAATTACAAAAAGTACTACTCTGCTGTGTTGCGTATCATGTTATGATATTATCATGTTTCGGGTTATACTATTAATAAACATTTCTTCTTCCAAAGCTTTGACTATTTTTAAAGCTCCCATGTGTCCATATCTGACATGGTAGTCCTTAATTTATTTTCTAGAGATGTTGGAACTACTAGCTTCCAATTTCCATGATTCCTTTTGGTTTTAATGAATAACACATCTTTATGTATGCAATAAAATTTGTTAATAATTTCTTCCGATTCCATCACTCTCCTTCGTATGTTGGCTAATTTGGTATCTTGTTTCTGCTGTTGTACGATCTCATTGACTATCTCTTCCAGGTCCTTTCTATCCTTCAATATATAATACACCTTGGCGATTTTCTCCTTTTCTCCTTCAAATGTCTGATTGTCAACATTTATTCTGGATAATACGTCGGCCGCTACATTCTTCCTGCCTGGAATGTATTCCCATGTGATGTGGTACTCCTTCAGAGCGAGGATCCAACGGGTGAGTCTACCATGACTTAATTTTCATTGTTTAAGAAATGATATCGATTTATGGTCGCTTCTGACTGTGATATGGTACCCTAGGATGTACGTTCTAAATTTACCGCACGTGAACACTATACTTAACAACTCCTTTTCCGTAACGTTGTAGTTACGTTCGCAACTATTTAACACTCTTGTAAATTGTTTAGGCTCGTCAGGATGATTCAGTAGGATCACACAAGCAGCATCATATGGTGTTTTTAATGTAGAAAACACGGTCTTGTCTAAACACTGCATTTTATGACTGCAGAAGGTAACAATTTGTAACCCCTGCTGCACGAGCCATTTCTACTACTTTGATGGAAGTGTGCGCTTCCAGTCTGTCAGATATAAGGAATGATGGGTTTCTTCTGTGTTGTGTGATAGATTGATGAAATGCGTTATCACTTAAGGGAGAAGTTCTGTATTCATCCAACATGAAGGGATTGGGCAAGCCTAATGTCCCTGGTGGAATGCTTGTCAAAATGTGTTGCTTAAAGTACTTCCAGGGGAAAACCATTGCTGGTGGGACGAAAGTACCTGTGGCACAGATAATCCCACAATGGTTACCAAGATACCCTGGTCCACTTATGCAGGAGCTAACCTGTTTTGTTCCTTTTCCCGCATTAACTTTTCTAGGGTTCTGGGTAGTTGTTGTCCTGGTTTCATTCAGGTTGAAATATGATCCTGTGTACCTACGATATTTTAATCTCTGCATTCACAATTCTTTTCACCTGTGATTCCTGCTGACTTAATGGTGTCCATTTCAACAGCTTCTATTTTACTGGTACTTTCTGTATTTTCTTATGTATGCATACTGTATTTCCTTAAAATATGTACATATTTACTAAAAGACTTGCAGTAATATTCAGAAGGCTTCAGTAAGTACTAAATTTTCCAATACTAGCTGTAACTTATATGGATGTTCACTTTGCTGCCACACAAGTGGCACAGGAAAAACAAATACAACAATATACTCAAGAGAAATAAATGCAAATAAGTACCTGGATTTTGTTATCCATGACGTGTTCGTTAATTAACTAATTATAAATACATCACTACTGACTTGGAACACTGTCAGCAAGTGTTCCGAGCCAATAGTGATATCAGTGGCGGCTGGTGTTATGGTTGCAGTGTTGCACAACCACCAGAATAGAATAACTAAACTGTAAAATAATATATGAAAACATTAAGCAGTTAAAAGTGTCATAAACTTCAATGGAGAGCATATTGTATTCTATGCATCAATGTTCACGTCAGTGGCGGCTCGTGACTTAAGAGGTGGAGGGTGCGGCCTTTAGGCTTCTTAATTATTTATCAATATTGAAGTTAACGCACAATGGAAATGTCGCCAATATTTGATCACATAATTCATTAATAAAATAAGGATAGTAACACGTGCAGCATGCAACGATTATTTAAAAATTTGATCTCACCTCAAATATTGTGAGCTGTTGTAGAGAGTCAGCAGCTGTATTAATAAATATAACCACAAACTGTCGAAAGTGTCCACAAAAATGTGTATGCTGTTTCCACATAAAAAGTAATATACTATATTTATATTATATTATTTTTATGATACCTATACTTTAAACAGACCATTTATTTACATACAATTCGCCTTTCCTTTAAATTTACAAACTTTTCTAGTATCAAAGTCCTTCATTTCTTTAACAAGTTCCTTGTTGATAGATAACATCGCAAGAGCATTCAGTCTATCGTTTTTCATTGTATTTCTCAAGAAAGTCTTTAGTCTTTTCAGAGTCAAAAAGCAGCGCTCAGGTTTGGCAGTTGTCATGGGGGTAGTTATGACAATTTTCTGAAGTATCAACCCTTCTTTGAAAACTGACGTAAGATTGTTTTCTTCTATAAAGTTAAGAAGTTTTATTGCGCCTTTAATATTATAATCATGCCGTCTGTAAAATAGTTCCAATTCACTCCGGAGTTTGTTTTCTTGTAAAAAAGGTTAATGCCGAATCACTAGCTTGAATTTTTCTTCCAGAATGTTTATAGAAAAAAGTGGAAATAAGTCATTGGACATCAATGAAGCTGCTTCTAGATGACCCGTGTAAGTAAATCTATCTTTTACGTAAGTTATAATGATGTCACACACTTCTTTTGCATCCCCTATTCTAGTGCTGCATCCAACATTATTGGATCACCATTGTCTCTGGGAGACAATAAAGTACATGGAAAACAGAACAAAGACTTCTCAACGTCGCAGCCACCCAAATCCAGTCATTTTTTTTGTATGCATCTTTCGAAAGCAGTTGCCATCTGAAAACACGATTCCCACTTTTCTTATTTTCTGTTTGCATCATGCAGAATTCAGGAGTTGGCCTACCTAATGACTTTAGTTGAATTTGTTGATCTTGCAAAAGTTATTGCTTTAAGTGCCTGCACTGAATTATCCATGTTGGATTAAATGTTAAAACAAAACCTAATAATTCGACACTACAATATTTCCCTAAATTATTCGTGAAGCTATTAAAAAAAAACACACAAACTTAAAACCTAAACCTAAACAAATGCCCGCACTGAATTAACCACGCCAGAGAAACTATAAACACTAAAAAGAGCAAATCTCATATTATTATCAATAGTCTGCGATTAGTTGTTCTGCTAAACGTGGTGTGGGAGCCAGCGCGCCGAGCGACAGTGTAAACGCTGTATTTAAGCTTACAACTTCGTTCATCTTTGGATAGAGTAGGGGAGTTGAGAAATGGGCGCGATTGTCAGAGTGCCGTATTGCATGCTGTTCCGAAGACATTTCTGCTATTACCTAATACAAAAACATTTTCTTGTCTGAAGTATTAAAGAAATATGTAATGACTTTCAACAAGTAGTGACAATGGGTTGTTTAATGATATGATTTAATCTGGGGGGCACGCACCTTAGCGCCCTAAGAACGAACCACCTCTGGTTCACGTACAATTCAAATGTGGCACGCAGGCTGGTGGTTGTAAGCCACTTGCAACTTGAACAGTAAATGGCAGAGCTTACTACACAAACATATGAGAACGGAGAGAACGTGCATTACTCTTCACAATTGTTCTATGTTAGCTAGGCAGTTGCAAAGTTTCTGCAATGCTCCACTAGAAGCATTTTAGCTCATCCTTAGTTGTGTCATGAAGTCAGCACACCCTTCTCGATTTGTAAGTTGTGTTAGATTTAGTGTTTACATTGGTTTAAGGTAAATGTTACCCATTGTTTGAATTTATAAATTATAGTAATAATTTTGTATAACTGCGATTGTGATAATAAAGTGTCATTCGACTTTTTATTAATTAAACTGTGTGTTAAGTATTATTTTTTCTTTGTTTAGTGCTTTTGTGTTTGTGCTTTTTGGAGTTACAGATTCTGTGTGCTTTTAAATTTGTTTTTTTTTTACGTTTAAAATGAACCAATAGGTATTTAAGGTATTTAGGTATTTAAGATCCAATAGACTAGGATGCCAAATGCCTCCTTTAACAATAAATCAAATTGTAAAATCAGGTGGTCGTCAATTTAATTGATCATTTAAACTATGAAAATACTACCTGATTATATATATGGTTGTGACAAAAGAAATTCATTTATTTTGTTTTCCATGTTTATTGTTTGGAGGGAAGGATCCCTGGACAAAATTCGGAATGAAAGATATTAATTATTTAGCTGAAAGAATAAGAAATAATCAGACGTCAAGTGTACATATAAAGAATGCTTTACAATTTTTTTTTTTTGTACATATAGCACAACAGCTGGAGAGTGAATATAGATGAAATATTGTTTTACACAATGAAAGAGTATGCAATAATTGGTACGTCATAAATATAATAATAAACTGTATACGCTTCTGTGGAGCTTTTGAATTAGCTTTGCGGGGTCATGATGAGACTGAATCTTCATCAGATCCTGATGTATTTCGAGGCTCAATTAGTTTCAGTTCTGAGCTTGACACAGCAATGAAAAATCATTAAGAGGAAGGAACTGTATTTAAGGGCACCTCAAAAACCATTCAAAGTGAACTTTTAAATATAATGTTAGAAATATGCAATGAAGAAATAATGAGTAAGATACAAGAAGTGGATTATTTGGCTGTAATTGCTGATGAGACCACCGATGTTGATCATGTTTTTCAAATGGTCATAGTGTATTGTTATATAATAAAAGGTAAACAGGTTGAAAGATTCTGGGTTTTCATCGGTCCTCCTAAACACGAAGCTCAGTCGCTTGCATCATGCTTGTTAGATGAACTGTCTCGACACAACTTACTTGGAATTTCTCACAAATTAACTGCTCAAACAATTGGAAAACACTAACTTTCTATTTTTTTTTCATATAACACCACTATGTATGATGCACATATGTAGTAGGTCTGCCTCCTGTTTAATGTGATCTTTTACCCCCCCCCTCCACAGACATAAATTAACTGACTATTGCATCCACCAAAATTTGGAACCACCAGCCGCCACTGGGTGGTATATTTATAATTACCAAATAAGTAGTCAACATGTGTAGTACTAAAACAATTTTATGTATGATTTAACAAATCATATAAGTCTTTATATAAATAATGAACTGATTATTATTGCTGAATAGCCATAAATAATGATTCATATTGAAACAAACGGTTTACATTAATTTCGGTGGGCAACAATATTGTTTCCATTTTTGAAATGGAATATGCTGATCCCAGCTTAAAAAAAAAGAAAAAAAGGAAATCAGGATGCAAAATAATATTTAAAGCGACAAAAACCTCTTCACAAAAGTCAAGGAATTGTTTTCGTAAAAGACTAATGGGGTCTTTCACTATATCCTGCGGCCAAATAAACTTCCGTATCCGCGTTTGTACTTTACTTCAGTGTCCGATGTGTACTAGAACTGTTTTCTTCACAAGTAACTAATGCCAGGTTATGGAGGTTATGTACGACAATGTAACTTAAATAAAATTTACTTTGTTAGTGTACAATAAAAGGGTGTATTTATTGGAAGTACAGAAATTAGTTTCCATTTATCGCACATAATTACGGTACAGAGACGATTTTTGGAGGTTGTGTCTACGTTTAACAATGTAACTTAACCTTTTAGATTTATAAAATTAATTAGATTTACACAAAAATTTCCTTTGTTAGTGTACATTAAATTATTGTATGGATAAAAGGTTGTATATAACATTAAAGGCTGTATTTATTTGAAGTACCGGAATTAAAACCTACTTCCAATTTAGAACATATAACCTAGTAGCTACGTTATTGGTGCATATTTTATTGGGGTTTATTGGTACATATTTTATTAAAAGAGTGTATTTATTGGAAGTACAGAAATTAGTTTCCATTTATCGCACATAATTACGGTACAGAGACGATTTTGGGAGGTTGTGTCTACTTTTAATTATCTAACTTAACCTTTTAGATTTTTAAAATTAATTAGACTTAACAAACATTTCCTTAGTTAGTGTACATTCAAAGACTGTATTTATTGTATGGATAAAAGGCTGTATATACATTAAAGGCTGTATTTATTTGAAGTACCGGAATTAAAACCTACTTCCAATTTAGAACCCAGTACAATCTAACATAGGCCATAGGCCTATAACCAAACAAGTACATTAAAATCCTTTTTTCAACATAATGCAATAAAAACCAATGTGCAGTTTCTGTTAACACGCAAATGATTAAGTATTAATAATGGGTTAGAGTGGAATTTAATGTTACTACGGTCTGAATTAATGCAAATAAAATTGGAGAATCTCGTAAACATATTAAAGAATGCTTGTATATTACACACAAAATTATTACAGTACGGACCTTTGTTAATGAATAGAAACAAATGGGACTCTATACTTTAGTATGTACCATTAAAATTCACTTTTTTTCAGATACCGATATCTATTGTTTCTTTTCATACTCTTAAAAAAAGGCCATTAACAACATACATTATGAGAAAACGTGATTACAAATCATAACCACCCATTAGTTACTTGTGAAGAAAATAGATCTAACATTTACAAACATGAAATCTTCAATTCTCTCCCTATTTGTTTTATAAAAACTGGAGTTTCTACTGTAGGTTTTAAGTCCACTAACTACTTAATTAAATATACATAATTGTTCCTGTATCTTGTTGGGTAACATATTATATTAATACATCTGCTTCCTACTCATATGTGCAAACAATGTTTTTAAATTACAGTCCTAAAATCTTTATCAACACTTTATATCTTTAAAATTTAGACAAAGTCTAATGAGCAATTTGGCCTAACCTGAATTTACATGACCTGGCTCAGAACAACTTTATTTTGGCAAATACAAAGATGAAGACTGGTTGCAATTTCTTCAGGGCTCACACCTGATGCCAGGCTTAGTTCTATAACATGATAAGGAAGAAAGAAATCAGCCCGAACCTGCAACCACTGTGGGAAGGCTTTTACACCATTACCAAGAAGATTAATGATGTCATCTAAGAATAACTCATTAGGCCATTTAGTTTTATTTATACATTTAATGCATCTTAGTTAGTACACTAACAGCACTGCTCTGTCTTACAGTAACACAACACATTACACTAACTCAAAAGAATTTGTTTTCAGTTTAAGAAACGTGCTTTACATTAATATGTGTACGCTTACTATATTGAAATCCAATGTTCATTATCCAATAATTACAAATTTTGTGGAATTGTGAAATTAGTAACACTATGTACTAACGTGTGATTATCAGTTGAATTCCTGAATTCCTTTGATTCATTAATAAATTTTACTAATTTGTTTCTTTATGTCTATTTAATGATTTCTTATTAGTTTTTAATCTTTGTGTTTTCATTATTCATTTGTAAATTCTTGGATTTTGTTATCCATGACATGTCCATTGATTAACTAATTATCATTAAAACACACAGAGGACTGATCTTCTTTTGCAAGATCACAAGTATGTTTCAAGACCATTTACAGGTCAGGTATTGTTCTGTCTGTTCACTTTCTGAAAGTGGTTGAGGAGCAAGGGGGAAGAAGTCTCCATTAAAACACACACACTAGCACTCACACAATTCCTTTTTTTCTTTATTTAATTTGAATTCTGTATTAGAACAAATGTTTTCAGAGTTTACAAGTTTTTTTTTTTAATTTCTTGGATTAATTTTTTAAATTTTATGCAATGTGGACATACAGAGGAGTGTCAGTTTTTTTATGTTTTTTCAATAAATAAAAATGTGAGGGGGAGACAGAGAGAGAGAGAGAGAGAGAGAGACAAAAAATAACACATACAGAAATTTCATTAGAACTTCTCCTGATAGTAAAATAATAACTAAATAATGAATGGCAAAGAACATTAACAAAATTAATGGAAATTATAGTTATTATTTGTTGTCTAATGAACAGGTACTAGTAATGGCTTCATATAAAATAAAATATCTTGAGGTAATTTCAGTATAAATATTAAATATAATATATATATTATAACGGTAAGAACCTCGCTTAATGTGTTATTTTAATGAGCGTGTAATCATAATAAATAACACTAGAAAGTTTTATTAAAATTCATGTAATTTTTTATTAACAATTTCTTATTTGGTTTTCGGTTTTAAATTCATTATTATTTTCACTTGCTTATTACGTGCAATTTGCACTTTTATATTACACTCTTATCTATCTTACGATTCCAAACTATCATAATTTTTATGAGCTTTGAAACCCCCCTTTATAATATTTTTTTTCTACGCTCTGATCTTACATTTGCAGAGCTCCCTTTTAATTTTCTAAGTTTTCTTTTTTTTGTAAATTTTATTTTATTTAATTTTATTTTTATTAAGTTTTTTTTTTGTAAAGGGGAGAGACATCATATTTAGAACTAGGTGGAAAACCTAGAGGAAGCAAAAGTGTGCAAGGCCCAATTACAATTACAGACATGTCCCCCCAGGTGAATGACAGGACTTGCAAATGAAAAAGTCTTTTAACCAACAAGCGTATGCTTTATTAAACCTGCAAGATGTTACATAAACTGACAAGTTCTCGATTGTGTAGGCACACAATTAATGGCAGGATTATATATATATGTATATCAATTAATATTCATAATGTCAAAAAAATAAGTGAATTTGATGTTAACATAATTGCAAAATTTCTGCCTGATTATGTATGAGTCAAAGGCAGCAATAATCTCATTCATAAAAGCAATTCATTAATCCATAAGTGTTGTATAGTTTCAAATAGGCTAGCCTTTTTTGTCTTAGTAAGCACATTTATGGTTTTTTCTTCTTTTTTAAATTCATTACATATTCCCCCAGCAAAATATAGTAAAATTACACACACAAACACATACACAACATGAATAACACAACACCCCTCATATCCGTACTAAATTCCTCATAAACCCATTCCAATTACGGTAAATGAATGCACCATAATATGTATATATATGTACAATTATAAATGACAGGGTGATCTGATAATCACAGCTCCTAAGCATAGATTTGCCTTGGTAGTTAACACCAGAGAATGTAAGTGACCGCCCCAAGACTCAACCAGCTAAGCGACCCTGACCTTAATCATTAAAGCGCTAAGTATATGTGAGAAAGAAAATAGATTCTCATCTAAAGCATCAGACAGCCCCGGTTACATGATTAAAACTCAGCCATGACCAGATGACATAATAGCACAAGATAATTAACTCCCTAATGGTCTTAATTAGATGAAAAGTTAGATCTTACAGCAAACTGCGGATATGTGTGTATGTGTGTAATTTCTTACACATTATAAACAGTTATAAGATATTTCATTAGGTGTACTGCTGTAATGTTCACACATGCAATAACATAATTGAACATGAGAGTTTGTGCTAGAGTATAACGGTCAGAACTTCACGAGTGAGCTTCTGGCGGCTTCTGTGCATTCACCATGTTGTGGAGAGAGAAATAGATAATTAGAATGTTCCCACCTGGATTGTCCGGTGCACTTAGTCAATATTGGCGCTGATCAGTAATGTAACGGTCGTATCACAAGTCCTGGGGCAGCGTAGCTTTGTAGGATTTTCCCAACAGTTGTCCTCGACTGACGGCAATCGTGGCTAGAAGATCATCTCTGCCAGTAGGGTGGACAGTTCTTCGTCACACCCGACACCCATCTCGCCTTTGTTCGAGCACCTGTGACATGTAATAGGTTGTAGAGGGTGTCATGAGAAAAAATACGCCACATAGGACGTCCACATTAAACTCCAACACCAACTTTAAACATCAACAGCGCACACACACATCGCCACTAATTCATTTTAATCAGTATTAAGCTCCCCAGCTGTGACTTACTTCACTTATGTACCAACTACCTTTTAAGTATTTTGTTGAAATATAACAATTAATTACGTATTTCATAACTGTTAATAACACCAAACACAGCTGAGTGCGAGATGCATTAGCATTTTCTTTATTGAAGTCAATTTGGCCCACAACATTTACACTCATATCAATTTAATTTTGTAATTGCGTTAACGCACACATTGAAAACTGCTCTACACACACACACAAGTATATTTTATAATAGACGCTGAAACACAAAATATATTTGGGGTTAGAATATTTTCAGAACCCGCTAACTTGTACATACCTGGAGCTATACTTTATTTAGCCAACCATAGCGATAGCCAAGGAAGTCCTGAACAAAAGGTAGCCGCCAGTCGACAGCAGATGACCAGGTCGGAAGATCGAACAGAAATAAGACCGATTTACTGTGTAGGTCTACCCAGGTAAACTCTGGATGCAGGAATGTACAGAAACAGCTGGACGCGCCAACCGAATTGCGTAGTTGCACTACATCTGTGTGTATAAACGGACGACAACAACAACAACCGTATGGCAGTGCATGACGTCACCGCCGCTCGTTTTAAAATACTTATAATACGCTGCCGAACCCAGTACGGCACACGCTCACCCCAAAAGGGCAACATGGTTGACCCAAAACAAACCAGTCCTCAAGCACGACGGCTGCGGGAAACCTGGAAAATCTCAGATTCTAAATCGCTCTTGGTGGATTCAGTAGCACAAGAAAACGAAAAAGCAGAAGGAAGAGGTGTGAGTCAGTGAATGTGTGTCTGAAAGAGAAGATGTAAGTGTGAGTCCTGCATGCTCGCCGGGCCCTGGTCCGCATGCAGATATAAGGGACAGAAAAGAACAGGAGAAAGAGAAGAATCGCCGCGCCAGCTTTGAGTACTGACCACCAAGGCCTCCTAAACTCAACAACTGAGACCCAGGACCATTAACACTATTCCTCCCTTCCCAGGACTGAAAATCTCTACCACACTGCGACCATCCCCCACGCGAGTCCTCTCCTCCATGCCAACTCTCGGGACCGCCCCAACACGTCACCATCTCCGGTGACCACCACCTAACTCTCCTGGCACTCACATATTCACGCCCGAAGGCTAACAAGGTGTTACAAACCTTGATATGCGAGTACCCTTCGAGAACCGTCCACCGTCGTGGACCGACCAGCCATGTGAAGCAAACAAGGCATCCTCCATCCTTGACACATGACTGGCCCACCTCCCCACACTAGGGTGGGTGGACCCGATTCACAAGGCAGAGAAGACCGTGCAGAGCGCACGCGAACATCAATCCTATCTGTTACATATTCAAAAGCAGCTTAACTAGCGGGGGGGGTTTACTTTTCCACCGTCTAAACAAACCACTTAATCCAAACTGACACACCAGAGAAATCAAACGATGAATGTGGCATGGACCGACGCTACAATGATCGACAACCAAATTCAACCTCTATGAACCAGGAAACCACAGCACATAACTTCTCCATCTTATTTTTAGAACAGGCGAAACTGATAATCTACAGGACCAGGTCCGAGAAGACCAACAACCTGTCCTCAACTACTCCATCCAATACTGAAGGTTTCTGGAAAATCCCTGAAGTGGGGTGGGACAATTCCTGGTAACATACCGTCGCCAGAGTTGCACAATTCTCAAACACAACACAATAACTTAAATCCCCATAAAACTCATAACACAACTTACCCTACAAAACATAATGACAAAGAATCCGGAAAAAACTCAAGTACTCTTCTTCCTTTGAGCCGCTCCAGAGTGCACTAGCGATGCGACGAGATGGGTGTGATAAAAGCAGAGAAACAGCCATGTAAAATTTCCAGAAGAGAATACAATCAAAACAACAAAACTGACTCACTGACTACAATCCACAAAGTACACATAAAATGCAATGTAATTGAAAACATATAACTATTACATCCATGACCTTGGTCGGACCATAACCGCGTTCAGAATACATGATACCGCCACGCAACGCCCTCAATAAACAAGTACTATATAACGGGAATGCTATAAAACACGTTGCCTAATCCATGAGACAAATCACAATCCAAATCGACAAGTACTGACGGCCCTCATCACGTCCAGAATCTGTTTGAGCTCCAGGGTATGTGCAAGTGAAATCAATCAGCACACATTCATCAAAAAAAAATCAATCACATTCTTATAACCCCTTTTCAAAATTCATCTCACACTCAACATCACAAAATAATCACTTAAACACTAACACATATTAAACTATTTTAAAGTTCATCAACCCCTTATTCATTTTATAAAATGTGCTATTTTTCTGGTTATTCTTTCTATTAATTCGTTACACTACCATTAAGTTTTCTTGCAACACTTGGATTCTAATTAAAAAAATAATTTGAGATAATTTGCAAGTCCTAACACCAGCTGACATGTCTGTAGCCACACCAGGTTTCATTTAAGGAAATAAATGTAAGTCCCCAGATTCTAAAATTTCTCAAGTTCAAAAGGAAAAAAAATAAGGCAGAAATAATACCTACTACCTACCTAGAATCATAACCACGCTCTGCTACCATTTGAAACCCCCCTTTATAATATTTTTTTTCTACGCTCTGATCTTACATTTGCAGAGCTCCCTTTTAATTTTCTAAGTTTTCTTTTTTTTTGTAAATTTTATTTTATTTTATTTTATTTTTATTAAGTTTTTTTTTGTAAAGGGGAGAGACATCATATTTAGAACTAGGTGGAAAACCTAGAGGAAGCAAAAGTGTGCAAGGCCCAATTACAATTACAGACATGTCCCCCCAGGTGAATGACAGGACTTGCAAATGAAAAAGTCTTTTAACCAACAAGCGTATGCTTTATTAAACCTGCAAGATGTTACAAAAACTGACAAGTTCTCGATTGTGTAGGCACACAATTAATGGCAGGATTATATATATATGTATATCAATTAATATTCATAATGTCAAAAAAATAAGTGAATTTGATGTTAACATAATTGCAAAATTTCTGCCTGATTATGTATGAGTCAAAGGCAGCAATAATCTCATTCATAAAAGCAATTCATTAATCCATAAGTGTTGTATAGTTTCAAATAGGCTAGCCTTTTTTGTCTTAGTAAGCACATTTATGGTTTTTTCTTCTTTTTTAAATTCATTACATATTCCCCCAGCAAAATATAGTAAAATTACACACACAAACACATACACAACATGAATAACACAACACCCCTCATATCCGTACTAAATTCCTCATAAACCCATTCCAATTACGGTAAATGAATGCACCATAATATGTATATATATGTACAATTATAAATGACAGGGTGATCTGATAGTCACAGCTCCTAAGCATAGATTTGCCTTGGTAGTTAACACCAGAGAATGTAAGTGACCGCCCCAAGACTCAACCAGCTAAGCGACCCTGACCTTAATCATTAAAGCGCTAAGTATATGTGAGAAAGAAAATAGATTCTCATCTAAAGCATCAGACAGCCCCGGTTACGTGATTAAAACTCAGCCATGACCAGATGACATAATAGCACAAGATAATTAACTCCCTAATGGTCTTAATTAGATGAAAAGTTAGATCTTACAGCAAACTGCGGATATGTGTGTATGTGTGTAATTTCTTACACATTATAAACAGTTATAAGATATTTCATTAGGTGTACTGCTGTAATGTTCACACATGCAATAACATAATTGAACATGAGAGTTTGTGCTAGAGTATAACGGTCAGAACTTCACGAGTGAGCTTCTGGCGGCTTCTGTGCATTCACCATGTTGTGGAGAGAGAAATAGATAATTAGAATGTTCCCACCTGGATTGTCCGGTGCACTTAGTCAATATTGGCGCTGATCAGTAATGTAACGGTCGTATCACAAGTCCTGGGGCAGCGTAGCTTTGTAGGATTTTCCCAACAGTTGTCCTCGACTGACGGCAATCGTGGCTAGAAGATCATCTCTGCCAGTAGGGTGGACAGTTCTTCGTCACACCCGACACCCATCTCGCCTTTGTTCGAGCACCTGTGACATGTAATAGGTTGTAGAGGGTGTCATGAGAAAAAATACGCCACATAGGACGTCCACATTAAACTCCAACACCAACTTTAAACATCAACAGCGCACACACACATCGCCACTAATTCATTTTAATCAGTATTAAGCTCCCCAGCTGTGACTTACTTCACTTATGTACCAACTACCTTTTAAGTATTTCGTTGAAATATAACAATTAATTAATTACGTATTTCATAACTGTTAATAACACCAAACACAGCTGAGTGCGAGATGCATTAGCATTTTCTTTATTGAAGTCAATTTGGCCCACAACATTTACACTCATATCAATTTAATTTTGTAATTGCGTTAACGCACACATTGAAAACTGCTCTACACACACACACAAGTATATTTTATAATAGACGCTGAAACACAAAATATATTTGGGGTTAGAATATTTTCAGAACCCGCTAACTTGTACATACCTGGAGCTATACTTTATTTAGCCAACCATAGCGATAGCCGAGGAAGTCCTGAACAAAAGGTAGCTGCCAGTCGACAGCAGATGACCAGGTCGGAAGATCGAACAGAAATGAGACCGATTTACTGTGTAGGTCTACCCAGGTAAACTCTGGATGCAGGAATGTACAGAAACAGCTGGACGTGCCAACCGAATTGCGTAGTTGCACTACATCTGTGTGTATAAACGGACGACAACAACAACAACCGTATGGCAGTGCATGACGTCACCGCCGCTCGTTTTAAAATACTTATAATACGCTGCCGAACCCAGTACGGCACACGCTCACCCCAAAAGGGCAACATGGTTGACCCAAAACAAACCAGTCCTCAAGAACGACGGCTGCGGGAAACCTGGAAAATCTCAGATTCTAAATCGCTCTTGGTGGATTCAGTAGCACAAGAAAACGAAAAAGCAGAAGGAAGAGGTGTGAGTCAGTGAATGTGTGTCTGAAAGAGAAGATGTAAGTGTGAGTCCTGCATGCTCGCCGGGCCCTGGTCCGCATGCAGATATAAGGGACAGAAAAGAACAGGAGAAAGAGAAGAATCGCCGCGCCAGCTTTGAGTACTGACCACCAAGGCCTCCTAAACTCAACAACTGAGACCCAGGACCATTAACACTATTCCTCCCTTCCCAGGACTGAAAATCTCTACCACACTGCGACCATCCCCCACGCGAGTCCTCTCCTCCATGCCAACTCTCGGGACCGCCCCAACACGTCACCATCTCCGGTGACCACCACCTAACTCTCCTGGCACTGACATATTCACGCCCGAAGGCTAACAAGGTGTTACAAACCTTGATATGCGAGTACCCTTCGACAAAACCGTCCACCGTCGTGGACCGACCAGCCATGTGAAGCAAACAAGGCATCCTCCATCCTTGACACATGACTGGCCCACCTCCCCACACTAGGGTGGGCGGACCCGATTCACAAGGCAGAGAAGACCGTGCAGAGCGCACGCGAACATCAATCCTATCTGTTACATATTCAAAAGCAGCTTAACTAGCGGGGGGGGGTTTACTTTTCCACCGTCTAAACAAACCACTTAATCCAAACTGACACACCAGAGAAATCAAACGATGAATGTGGCATGGACCGACGCTACAATGATCGACAACCAAATTCAACCTCTATGAACCAGGAAACCACAGCACATAACTTCTCCATCTTATTTTTAGAACAGGCGAAACTGATAATCTACAGGACCAGGTCCGAGAAGACCAACAACCTGTCCTCAACTACTCCATCCAATACTGAAGGTTTCTGGAAAATCCCTGAAGTGGGGTGGGACAATTCCTGGTAACATACCGTCGCCAGAGTTGCACAATTCTCAAACACAACACAATAACTTAAATCCCCATAAAACTCATAACACAACTTACCCTACAAAACATAATGACAAAGAATCCGGAAAAAACTCAAGTACTCTTCTTCCTTTGAGCCGCTCCAGAGTGCACTAGCGATGCGACGAGATGGGTGTGATAAAAGCAGAGAAACAGCCATGTAAAATTTCCAGAAGAGAATACAATCAAAACAACAAAACTGACTCACTGACTACAATCCACAAAGTACACATAAAATGCAATGTAATTGAAAACATATAACTATTACATCCATGACCTTGGTCGGACCATAACCGCGTTCAGAATACATGATACCGCCACGCAACGCCCTCAATAAACAAGTACTATATAACGGGAATGCTATAAAACACGTTGCCTAATCCATGAGACAAATCACAATCCAAATCGACAAGTACTGACGGCCCTCATCACGTCCAGAATCTGTTTGAGCTCCAGGGTATGTGCAAGTGAAATCAATCAGCACACATTCATAAAAAAAAAATCAATCACATTCTTATAACCCCTTTTCAAAATTCATCTCACACTCAACATCACAAAATAATCACTTAAACACTAACACATATTAAACTATTTTAAAGTTCATCAACCCCTTATTCATTTTATAAAATGTGCTATTTTTCTGGTTATTCTTTCTATTAATTCGTTACACTACCATTAAGTTTTCTTGCAACACTTGGATTCTAATTAAAAAAATAATTTGAGATAATTTGCAAGTCCTAACACCAGCTGACATGTCTGTAGCCACACCAGGTTTCATTTAAGGAAATAAATGTAAGTCCCCAGATTCTAAAATTTCTCAAGTTCAAAAGGAAAAAAAATAAGGCAGAAATAATACCTACTACCTACCTAGAATCATAACCACGCTCTGCTACCATTTGAAACCCCCCTTTATAATATTTTTTTTCTACGCTCTGATCTTACATTTGCAGAGCTCCCTTTTAATTTTCTAAGTTTTCTTTTTTTTGTAAATTTTATTTTATTTTATTTTATTTTTATTAAGTTTTTTTTTGTAAAGGGGAGAGACATCATATTTAGAACTAGGTGGAAAACCTAGAGGAAGCAAAAGTGTGCAAGGCCCAATTACAATTACAGACATGTCCCCCCAGGTGAATGACAGGACTTGCAAATGAAAAAGTCTTTTAACCAACAAGCGTATGCTTTATTAAACCTGCAAGATGTTACATAAACTGACAAGTTCTCGATTGTGTAGGCACACAATTAATGGCAGGATTATATATATATGTATATCAATTAATATTCATAATGTCAAAAAAATAAGTGAATTTGATGTTAACATAATTGCAAAATTTCTGCCTGATTATGTATGAGTCAAAGGCAGCAATAATCTCATTCATAAAAGCAATTCATTAATCCATAAGTGTTGTATAGTTTCAAATAGGCTAGCCTTTTTTGTCTTAGTAAGCACATTTATGGTTTTTTCTTCTTTTTTAAATTCATTACATATTCCCCCAGCAAAATATAGTAAAATTACACACACAAACACATACACAACATGAATAACACAACACCCCTCATATCCGTACTAAATTCCTCATAAACCCATTCCAATTACGGTAAATGAATGCACCATAATATGTATATATATGTACAATTATAAATGACAGGGTGATCTGATAGTCACAGCTCCTAAGCATAGATTTGCCTTGGTAGTTAACACCAGAGAATGTAAGTGACCGCCCCAAGACTCAACCAGCTAAGCGACCCTGACCTTAATCATTAAAGCGCTAAGTATATGTGAGAAAGAAAATAGATTCTCATCTAAAGCATCAGACAGCCCCGGTTACGTGATTAAAACTCAGCCATGACCAGATGACATAATAGCACAAGATAATTAACTCCCTAATGGTCTTAATTAGATGAAAAGTTAGATCTTACAGCAAACTGCGGATATGTGTGTATGTGTGTAATTTCTTACACATTATAAACAGTTATAAGATATTTCATTAGGTGTACTGCTGTAATGTTCACACATGCAATAACATAATTGAACATGAGAGTTTGTGCTAGAGTATAACGGTCAGAACTTCACGAGTGAGCTTCTGGCGGCTTCTGTGCATTCACCATGTTGTGGAGAGAGAAATAGATAATTAGAATGTTCCCACCTGGATTGTCCGGTGCACTTAGTCAATATTGGCGCTGATCAGTAATGTAACGGTCGTATCACAAGTCCTGGGGCAGCGTAGCTTTGTAGGATTTTCCCAACAGTTGTCCTCGACTGACGGCAATCGTGGCTAGAAGATCATCTCTGCCAGTAGGGTGGACAGTTCTTCGTCACACCCGACACCCATCTCGCCTTTGTTCGAGCACCTGTGACATGTAATAGGTTGTAGAGGGTGTCATGAGAAAAAATACGCCACATAGGACGTCCACATTAAACTCCAACACCAACTTTAAACATCAACAGCGCACACACACATCGCCACTAATTCATTTTAATCAGTATTAAGCTCCCCAGCTGTGACTTACTTCACTTATGTACCAACTACCTTTTAAGTATTTCGTTGAAATATAACAATTAATTAATTACGTATTTCATAACTGTTAATAACACCAAACACAGCTGAGTGCGAGATGCATTAGCATTTTCTTTATTGAAGTCAATTTGGCCCACAACATTTACACTCATATCAATTTAATTTTGTAATTGCGTTAACGCACACATTGAAAACTGCTCTACACACACACACAAGTATATTTTATAATAGACGCTGAAACACAAAATATATTTGGGGTTAGAATATTTTCAGAACCCGCTAACTTGTACATACCTGGAGCTATACTTTATTTAGCCAACCATAGCGATAGCCGAGGAAGTCCTGAACAAAAGGTAGCTGCCAGTCGACAGCAGATGACCAGGTCGGAAGATCGAACAGAAATGAGACCGATTTACTGTGTAGGTCTACCCAGGTAAACTCTGGATGCAGGAATGTACAGAAACAGCTGGACGTGCCAACCGAATTGCGTAGTTGCACTACATCTGTGTGTATAAACGGACGACAACAACAACAACCGTATGGCAGTGCATGACGTCACCGCCGCTCGTTTTAAAATACTTATAATACGCTGCCGAACCCAGTACGGCACACGCTCACCCCAAAAGGGCAACATGGTTGACCCAAAACAAACCAGTCCTCAAGAACGACGGCTGCGGGAAACCTGGAAAATCTCAGATTCTAAATCGCTCTTGGTGGATTCAGTAGCACAAGAAAACGAAAAAGCAGAAGGAAGAGGTGTGAGTCAGTGAATGTGTGTCTGAAAGAGAAGATGTAAGTGTGAGTCCTGCATGCTCGCCGGGCCCTGGTCCGCATGCAGATATAAGGGACAGAAAAGAACAGGAGAAAGAGAAGAATCGCCGCGCCAGCTTTGAGTACTGACCACCAAGGCCTCCTAAACTCAACAACTGAGACCCAGGACCATTAACACTATTCCTCCCTTCCCAGGACTGAAAATCTCTACCACACTGCGACCATCCCCCACGCGAGTCCTCTCCTCCATGCCAACTCTCGGGACCGCCCCAACACGTCACCATCTCCGGTGACCACCACCTAACTCTCCT
This sequence comes from Magicicada septendecula, assembly GCA_034769895.1. NCBI lineage: Eukaryota > Metazoa > Arthropoda > Insecta > Hemiptera > Cicadidae > Magicicada > Magicicada septendecula. The sequence continues at coordinate 158,510,933 of CM068370.1, read as the reverse complement.
GGCACTCACATATTCACGCCCGAAGGCTAACAAGGTGTTACAAACCTTGATATGCGAGTACCCTTCGACAAAACCGTCCACCGTCGTGGACCGACCAGCCATGTGAAGCAAACAAGGCATCCTCCATCCTTGACACATGACTGGCCCACCTCCCCACACTAGGGTGGGCGGACCCGATTCACAAGGCAGAGAAGACCGTGCAGAGCGCACGCGAACATCAATCCTATCTGTTACATATTCAAAAGCAGCTTAACTAGCGGGGGGGGGTTTACTTTTCCACCGTCTAAACAAACCACTTAATCCAAACTGACACACCAGAGAAATCAAACGATGAATGTGGCATGGACCGACGCTACAATGATCGACAACCAAATTCAACCTCTATGAACCAGGAAACCACAGCACATAACTTCTCCATCTTATTTTTAGAACAGGCGAAACTGATAATCTACAGGACCAGGTCCGAGAAGACCAACAACCTGTCCTCAACTACTCCATCCAATACTGAAGGTTTCTGGAAAATCCCTGAAGTGGGGTGGGACAATTCCTGGTAACATACCGTCGCCAGAGTTGCACAATTCTCAAACACAACACAATAACTTAAATCCCCATAAAACTCATAACACAACTTACCCTACAAAACATAATGACAAAGAATCCGGAAAAAACTCAAGTACTCTTCTTCCTTTGAGCCGCTCCAGAGTGCACTAGCGATGCGACGAGATGGGTGTGATAAAAGCAGAGAAACAGCCATGTAAAATTTCCAGAAGAGAATACAATCAAAACAACAAAACTGACTCACTGACTACAATCCACAAAGTACACATAAAATGCAATGTAATTGAAAACATATAACTATTACATCCATGACCTTGGTCGGACCATAACCGCGTTCAGAATACATGATACCGCCACGCAACGCCCTCAATAAACAAGTACTATATAACGGGAATGCTATAAAACACGTTGCCTAATCCATGAGACAAATCACAATCCAAATCGACAAGTACTGACGGCCCTCATCACGTCCAGAATCTGTTTGAGCTCCAGGGTATGTGCAAGTGAAATCAATCAGCACACATTCATAAAAAAAAAATCAATCACATTCTTATAACCCCTTTTCAAAATTCATCTCACACTCAACATCACAAAATAATCACTTAAACACTAACACATATTAAACTATTTTAAAGTTCATCAACCCCTTATTCATTTTATAAAATGTGCTATTTTTCTGGTTATTCTTTCTATTAATTCGTTACACTACCATTAAGTTTTCTTGCAACACTTGGATTCTAATTAAAAAAATAATTTGAGATAATTTGCAAGTCCTAACACCAGCTGACATGTCTGTAGCCACACCAGGTTTCATTTAAGGAAATAAATGTAAGTCCCCAGATTCTAAAATTTCTCAAGTTCAAAAGGAAAAAAAATAAGGCAGAAATAATACCTACTACCTACCTAGAATCATAACCACGCTCTGCTACCATTTGAAACCCCCCTTTATAATATTTTTTTTCTACGCTCTGATCTTACATTTGCAGAGCTCCCTTTTAATTTTCTAAGTTTTCTTTTTTTTGTAAATTTTATTTTATTTTATTTTATTTTTATTAAGTTTTTTTTTGTAAAGGGGAGAGACATCATATTTAGAACTAGGTGGAAAACCTAGAGGAAGCAAAAGTGTGCAAGGCCCAATTACAATTACAGACATGTCCCCCCAGGTGAATGACAGGACTTGCAAATGAAAAAGTCTTTTAACCAACAAGCGTATGCTTTATTAAACCTGCAAGATGTTACATAAACTGACAAGTTCTCGATTGTGTAGGCACACAATTAATGGCAGGATTATATATATATGTATATCAATTAATATTCATAATGTCAAAAAAATAAGTGAATTTGATGTTAACATAATTGCAAAATTTCTGCCTGATTATGTATGAGTCAAAGGCAGCAATAATCTCATTCATAAAAGCAATTCATTAATCCATAAGTGTTGTATAGTTTCAAATAGGCTAGCCTTTTTTGTCTTAGTAAGCACATTTATGGTTTTTTCTTCTTTTTTAAATTCATTACATATTCCCCCAGCAAAATATAGTAAAATTACACACACAAACACATACACAACATGAATAACACAACACCCCTCATATCCGTACTAAATTCCTCATAAACCCATTCCAATTACGGTAAATGAATGCACCATAATATGTATATATATGTACAATTATAAATGACAGGGTGATCTGATAATCACAGCTCCTAAGCATAGATTTGCCTTGGTAGTTAACACCAGAGAATGTAAGTGACCGCCCCAAGACTCAACCAGCTAAGCGACCCTGACCTTAATCATTAAAGCGCTAAGTATATGTGAGAAAGAAAATAGATTCTCATCTAAAGCATCAGACAGCCCCGGTTACGTGATTAAAACTCAGCCATGACCAGATGACATAATAGCACAAGATAATTAACTCCCTAATGGTCTTAATTAGATGAAAAGTTAGATCTTACAGCAAACTGCGGATATGTGTGTATGTGTGTAATTTCTTACACATTATAAACAGTTATAAGATATTTCATTAGGTGTACTGCTGTAATGTTCACACATGCAATAACATAATTGAACATGAGAGTTTGTGCTAGAGTATAACGGTCAGAACTTCACGAGTGAGCTTCTGGCGGCTTCTGTGCATTCACCATGTTGTGGAGAGAGAAATAGATAATTAGAATGTTCCCACCTGGATTGTCCGGTGCACTTAGTCAATATTGGCGCTGATCAGTAATGTAACGGTCGTATCACAAGTCCTGGGGCAGCGTAGCTTTGTAGGATTTTCCCAACAGTTGTCCTCGACTGACGGCAATCGTGGCTAGAAGATCATCTCTGCCAGTAGGGTGGACAGTTCTTCGTCACACCCGACACCCATCTCGCCTTTGTTCGAGCACCTGTGACATGTAATAGGTTGTAGAGGGTGTCATGAGAAAAAATACGCCACATAGGACGTCCACATTAAACTCCAACACCAACTTTAAACATCAACAGCGCACACACACATCGCCACTAATTCATTTTAATCAGTATTAAGCTCCCCAGCTGTGACTTACTTCACTTATGTACCAACTACCTTTTAAGTATTTCGTTGAAATATAACAATTAATTAATTACGTATTTCATAACTGTTAATAACACCAAACACAGCTGAGTGCGAGATGCATTAGCATTTTCTTTATTGAAGTCAATTTGGCCCACAACATTTACACTCATATCAATTTAATTTTGTAATTGCGTTAACGCACACATTGAAAACTGCTCTACACACACACACAAGTATATTTTATAATAGACGCTGAAACACAAAATATATTTGGGGTTAGAATATTTTCAGAACCCGCTAACTTGTACATACCTGGAGCTATACTTTATTTAGCCAACCATAGCGATAGCCGAGGAAGTCCTGAACAAAAGGTAGCTGCCAGTCGACAGCAGATGACCAGGTCGGAAGATCGAACAGAAATGAGACCGATTTACTGTGTAGGTCTACCCAGGTAAACTCTGGATGCAGGAATGTACAGAAACAGCTGGACGTGCCAACCGAATTGCGTAGTTGCACTACATCTGTGTGTATAAACGGACGACAACAACAACAACCGTATGGCAGTGCATGACGTCACCGCCGCTCGTTTTAAAATACTTATAATACGCTGCCGAACCCAGTACGGCACACGCTCACCCCAAAAGGGCAACATGGTTGACCCAAAACAAACCAGTCCTCAAGAACGACGGCTGCGGGAAACCTGGAAAATCTCAGATTCTAAATCGCTCTTGGTGGATTCAGTAGCACAAGAAAACGAAAAAGCAGAAGGAAGAGGTGTGAGTCAGTGAATGTGTGTCTGAAAGAGAAGATGTAAGTGTGAGTCCTGCATGCTCGCCGGGCCCTGGTCCGCATGCAGATATAAGGGACAGAAAAGAACAGGAGAAAGAGAAGAATCGCCGCGCCAGCTTTGAGTACTGACCACCAAGGCCTCCTAAACTCAACAACTGAGACCCAGGACCATTAACACTATTCCTCCCTTCCCAGGACTGAAAATCTCTACCACACTGCGACCATCCCCCACGCGAGTCCTCTCCTCCATGCCAACTCTCGGGACCGCCCCAACACGTCACCATCTCCGGTGACCACCACCTAACTCTCCTGGCACTCACATATTCACGCCCGAAGGCTAACAAGGTGTTACAAACCTTGATATGCGAGTACCCTTCGACAAAACCGTCCACCGTCGTGGACCGACCAGCCATGTGAAGCAAACAAGGCATCCTCCATCCTTGACACATGACTGGCCCACCTCCCCACACTAGGGTGGGCGGACCCGATTCACAAGGCAGAGAAGACCGTGCAGAGCGCACGCGAACATCAATCCTATCTGTTACATATTCAAAAGCAGCTTAACTAGCGGGGGGGGTTTACTTTTCCACCGTCTAAACAAACCACTTAATCCAAACTGACACACCAGAGAAATCAAACGATGAATGTGGCATGGACCGATGCTACAATGATCGACAACCAAATTCAACCTCTATGAACCAGGAAACCACAGCACATAACTTCTCCATCTTATTTTTAGAACAGGCGAAACTGATAATCTACAGGACCAGGTCCGAGAAGACCAACAACCTGTCCTCAACTACTCCATCCAATACTGAAGGTTTCTGGAAAATCCCTGAAGTGGGGTGGGACAATTCCTGGTAACATACCGTCGCCAGAGTTGCACAATTCTCAAACACAACACAATAACTTAAATCCCCATAAAACTCATAACACAACTTACCCTACAAAACATAATGACAAAGAATCCGGAAAAAACTCAAGTACTCTTCTTCCTTTGAGCCGCTCCAGAGTGCACTAGCGATGCGACGAGATGGGTGTGATAAAAGCAGAGAAACAGCCATGTAAAATTTCCAGAAGAGAATACAATCAAAACAACAAAACTGACTCACTGACTACAATCCACAAAGTACACATAAAATGCAATGTAATTGAAAACATATAACTATTACATCCATGACCTTGGTCGGACCATAACCTCGTTCAGAATACATGATACCGCCACGCAACGCCCTCAATAAACAAGTACTATATAACGGGAATGCTATAAAACACGTTGCCTAATCCATGAGACAAATCACAATCCAAATCGACAAGTACTGACGGCCCTCATCACGTCCAGAATCTGTTTGAGCTCCAGGGTATGTGCAAGTGAAATCAATCAGCACACATTCATAAAAAAAAAATCAATCACATTCTTATAACCCCTTTTCAAAATTCATCTCACACTCAACATCACAAAATAATCACTTAAACACTAACACATATTAAACTATTTTAAAGTTCATCAACCCCTTATTCATTTTATAAAATGTGCTATTTTTCTGGTTATTCTTTCTATTAATTCGTTACACTACCATTAAGTTTTCTTGCAACACTTGGATTCTAATTAAAAAAATAATTTGAGATAATTTGCAAGTCCTAACACCAGCTGACATGTCTGTAGCCACACCAGGTTTCATTTAAGGAAATAAATGTAAGTCCCCAGATTCTAAAATTTCTCAAGTTCAAAAGGAAAAAAAATAAGGCAGAAATAATACCTACTACCTACCTAGAATCATAACCACGCTCTGCTACCATTTGAAACCCCCCTTTATAATATTTTTTTTCTACGCTCTGATCTTACATTTGCAGAGCTCCCTTTTAATTTTCTAAGTTTTCTTTTTTTTGTAAATTTTATTTTATTTTATTTTATTTTTATTAAGTTTTTTTTTGTAAAGGGGAGAGACATCATATTTAGAACTAGGTGGAAAACCTAGAGGAAGCAAAAGTGTGCAAGGCCCAATTACAATTACAGACATGTCCCCCCAGGTGAATGACAGGACTTGCAAATGAAAAAGTCTTTTAACCAACAAGCGTATGCTTTATTAAACCTGCAAGATGTTACATAAACTGACAAGTTCTCGATTGTGTAGGCACACAATTAATGGCAGGATTATATATATATGTATATCAATTAATATTCATAATGTCAAAAAAATAAGTGAATTTGATGTTAACATAATTGCAAAATTTCTGCCTGATTATGTATGAGTCAAAGGCAGCAATAATCTCATTCATAAAAGCAATTCATTAATCCATAAGTGTTGTATAGTTTCAAATAGGCTAGCCTTTTTTGTCTTAGTAAGCACATTTATGGTTTTTTCTTCTTTTTTAAATTCATTACATATTCCCCCAGCAAAATATAGTAAAATTACACACACAAACACATACACAACATGAATAACACAACACCCCTCATATCCGTACTAAATTCCTCATAAACCCATTCCAATTACGGTAAATGAATGCACCATAATATGTATATATATGTACAATTATAAATGACAGGGTGATCTGATAATCACAGCTCCTAAGCATAGATTTGCCTTGGTAGTTAACACCAGAGAATGTAAGTGACCGCCCCAAGACTCAACCAGCTAAGCGACCCTGACCTTAATCATTAAAGCGCTAAGTATATGTGAGAAAGAAAATAGATTCTCATCTAAAGCATCAGACAGCCCCGGTTACGTGATTAAAACTCAGCCATGACCAGATGACATAATAGCACAAGATAATTAACTCCCTAATGGTCTTAATTAGATGAAAAGTTAGATCTTACAGCAAACTGCGGATATGTGTGTATGTGTGTAATTTCTTACACATTATAAACAGTTATAAGATATTTCATTAGGTGTACTGCTGTAATGTTCACACATGCAATAACATAATAGAACATGAGAGTTTGTGCTAGAGTATAACGGTCAGAACTTCACGAGTGAGCTTCTGGCGGCTTCTGTGCATTCACCATGTTGTGGAGAGAGAAATAGATAATTAGAATGTTCCCACCTGGATTGTCCGGTGCACTTAGTCAATATTGGCGCTGATCAGTAATGTAACGGTCGTATCACAAGTCCTGGGGCAGCGTAGCTTTGTAGGATTTTCCCAACAGTTGTCCTCGACTGACGGCAATCGTGGCTAGAAGATCATCTCTGCCAGTAGGGTGGACAGTTCTTCGTCACACCCGACACCCATCTCGCCTTTGTTCGAGCACCTGTGACATGTAATAGGTTGTAGAGGGTGTCATGAGAAAAAATACGCCACATAGGACGTCCACATTAAACTCCAACACCAACTTTAAACATCAACAGCGCACACACACATCGCCACTAATTCATTTTAATCAGTATTAAGCTCCCCAGCTGTGACTTACTTCACTTATGTACCAACTACCTTTTAAGTATTTCGTTGAAATATAACAATTAATTAATTACGTATTTCATAACTGTTAATAACACCAAACACAGCTGAGTGCGAGATGCATTAGCATTTTCTTTATTGAAGTCAATTTGGCCCACAACATTTACACTCATATCAATTTAATTTTGTAATTGCGTTAACGCACACATTGAAAACTGCTCTACACACACACACAAGTATATTTTATAATAGACGCTGAAACACAAAATATATTTGGGGTTAGAATATTTTCAGAACCCGCTAACTTGTACATACCTGGAGCTATACTTTATTTAGCCATCCATTGCGATAGCCGAGGAAGTCCTGAACAAAAGGTAGCCGCCAGTCGACAGCAGATGACCAGGTCGGAAGATCGAACAGAAATGAGACCGATTTACTGTGTAGGTCTACCC